>JARUPZ010000012.1:0-2415000 GCA_031213475.1 Nereocystis luetkeana | reverse complement strand
ACAGTGAAGAACATGAGGACAAGAAGGATGAAGACGAGCAGATAGAGAAGGAGAAGGAGGGCAAGCAGTCGAGGGCCAGGAGCTACGCCGCCGTACTCTGGCACAGTGAAGAACATGAGGAGAAGAAGGATGAGGACGAGCAGATAGAGAAGGAGAAGGAGGGCAAGCAGTCGCACCCTCGCTCGGTCGACCGAGCTCGTCGCCCGCTCGATCGCCCTCCTAAAGTGTATAGCTCCCTTTAACTTCATGATCATGCCCCACTCGACCCAATGATCACGGGGACACCCTGTATTACTGCCCCCGGCAGCTTCGGGCCTCCTCTGTCAGCCGAAACGTCAGCAGAAACGTCGCTCGCGCCGTCGCTTGGTCGGCCGGGAACCGTCCTATTGCTCGATACGGTCGCGAATCCGCTGTGTCCATTGCCCGGTTGCGCAGTGTTTATTCGCCGGCCTTGGGTCGCCTTCGTCGATCACGCCGTCGCTTGGTCGACAAACTTCAGTCACCCACAATCGATCGGCCTTCATTTGCTGTTCTTGTTATGTTTTCCTAAATCAACGGGGTGTGTGTGCAGCAAAAACTAAAAATGTGCCAGAGTTTTGTTTTAGGGAAAATCAGTATTCCCGAGCGCAACAAGTGTCTTCATGTCAGCCGAACAAGAAAAAACTAACTTTGCATAAAAAGCGGTAGAGGATGGATTGCGGCTCGAGAATGTGATGTTGGCACGTTTGCTGCACATAACAATACCATCCACAATCGACAGGGGGGGGGTGTACTCGATAGGAGAGATGTACTCGATCTCATGCATGGCAAGTAGAGTATGGACTGCGGCTCGAGAATGTGATATTGGCACGTTTGCTGCACATAACAATACCATCCACAATAGACAGGGGGGGGGGTGAACTCGATAGGAGAGATGTACACGATCTCATGCATGGCCGTAGTCGTATGACCATAGACCCTCGCATCCCTACAATGCCGGGACGGAGCATGTCGGGTTTTCACCGACCAGGCAGACATTGCTTGCAACAATAGACAGGGGGGGGGGGTATACCTGAATGAGCAAAAACATCTACAAATACACATTTTCGCTGTTTAGAAGCGGCTGAAGGAGCAATGATTGCAGGAATTACAGTATTTAAGCATTACCTCGTACGTACGAGTACTATTTAATAGTTTTACTTTAGATAATAAATGGCAAAACAAGCACCCTGATGTATAATACCAGTACCTGGGGTGTAGCTCATTGGAAAGAAGGACCGTACGAGCTTCAAAATGGTCTTCGAGCCGTGAGAAGGTGCTTATACGTCGCGTGTGCCACTACCAGGGTATGTCGGTAAATACGAAAACCGTCTTTATTTGGTTATTTTCTGTATTAATAGTTTTTTATCATCACTCTTACCTTCCAGTTCAACTCGTAAGAGGTTTTACCCTCAACAATCTTCCGGACAAGCCGATGTCATAGGTGTCGTCTCTTCTCCCCCCCAGTACGTGCCTTCATTTTCGTCGCGCATAGCGTTCAGATTCCCACTGCTCGACGGTTTTCATCGAATGTGCTGCTAGCTCACGCTCTCACGCTTTCCGCTACGCAGTAGTACGAGGTACCTGGTACAGTGATATTTTTTAATGCAAGAAAACTAAGCATGTACGACGGCCCGTAGGTTGTGATCTCCGTCGTTTTTAGCCTGGATTTCTATTTTCATGTTTGGACACCTCGTCTAAAATACCCGATACTCTCGGAAATGAAGGCAGTTCGATTTTCGATTTCGATTCTCGATTCTGTCGTAGTGTCCTTATAAACGGCCCCACAAGAGTGAGACAGTCCTTACATTTTCGGACAGAGTGGCAAAGAGGAAGAAGGTGGGGACTAGGGCCGGAACGAGGTCAAAAGTAAAAAGGCAGCCCAGAGGCAGCGACCGGTACTGCTGTCAATGCATCAACAGCCGTACGTAGAGTGAGTAGCCATCACATACCAGGTACCTGGTATACAACAGCAGCAGAGCGCCTTGTACTTCGTAGAATACCTACAGGTAGTGCGTACGTATACTGCTCCATCGGCAGGAAACATGAAAGCGGTTTTGTTCCGGTTGGGACGAAACCGCGAAAAACGAAACGTTCAATAAAAATATGGAGGAAACACCACCCGGTATCATGATCGCACCATTTTTTTTTTGTCCGCTCACGCCGTTCAGCGTGCGCCAGAGTTCCCCGACATCCACACCTCAGACACCGCGCCCCCAAACGGCGTTGTCGGCGACTTCTCCGCGTCGAACCACCAACAGCTCATCGCGTCGTTTCTGGATTCTGCAGACACTTCAACCGTTGCCCTGGCTGGTCAACATAAACACACCTTTCGACCTCGTGCATCAGGAGGTAAGATCTCCAAAACAAGCAGATCACACTCGTAGCAGAGAATCACCGAAGCGTTTGCAATTGAGCGCGTCGCATGCTCGTATACATCAGCTACGACTCGAAACGCTCCCGCGCGGCTAATCGGCCAACAAATCTCGTGAGCTTTGACCTCTGCCACACAGCAGCCGCTTGCCGATACGACCACCCTCCTGTTGTTTGTCAGAGGAGAGTGTGGTCGTGGTGCCGTGCAATCTATTTTTTTCAGGAAAGATCGAGATACAGTGCGGAGTCCTCTCGTTTCAGGTGGATATCCTACGTACTCGATTGTAAATATTATAAGGACCGTTTGTTGGTTAATATGAAGACCCAACGGTATCTACATTTCTGTCCAGAATGGTATCATGGATATGCATGTACTCGTACATACCTGGTACTGTACGTAGGAGAACGGCGTACCTGGTATCAGGTATGACCTTTCGAGCAGCGCAACACGCGACAAGAATCAGAGAGCGAACTGCGCTTCTACCCCGCTCAGTTGAAGCCCCCCACCAAAACTGTCGCAGCTTACACCTACCGCAATGTAAAAACAGCACACGCTCCTCGCACTGACTGGTTGGGCGTATCATTCGAGAGCTCGCGACAGAGCAGTAGCCAGCAAGAAGCGACAAACCGTCGAAGCAACAAAATGCCCAAGAAAACGGCAATACGTATTTCACAGCAACCAGTACAGTAGGATACATCCAGCCGCAGCATTTATCTGCAAAGCAGAGGCTCGCGAACAACCTCTGCTTCGGTGACAGATCGCTGAGAGCTTCGTCGACTCTCGAGTGAAGGCCTAGCAGCAGCCATTTTTTTTGTACCAGAGTGTAATACCTGTCCTTTTTAGTGAAAGAAGCAACCAAAAACGCTTGCCCCTGCGACGTATCATGCTGACACATACTGCACGTATAAAATCATGAACAAGATCCATGGCAATAATCGATAATATGAACTCTGCTACAAGCCCGGCGCGGTTCCGCAATCATAGCTGCTCGGGTCGGACTTGCTTTCTGCGATGTTTGGGTTGGATCGATGCCCGTGCACTTATCTCGCTCTTTCGCTGCTTGAGGTACTGTGAGCGTCTGCCTCTCGACAGTTGATACTCGTATCTTTCTGCGTTTGGACGGGTGCTGGATGAGCTGGTTCACTTCTTCACTCAAACAGCCCGACCAAACTGCTTATTAATAGTAAAAGACAGGATTTTACCGATCGTTTAGCATGCGCTCGTCCAGGCAGGGGGAGGGGAACGAAGGATATGCTTGATACGTAGCGCCCATCGTCGCAGCTTTTGTTGTTGTTGGCTACCGTTAGTGCTGTAGGTGTGAAAACTTAACTGCCGTCACACCAGGTATTATTGTACAACACACAACACACAATTCGCAGAATAGTACCGTCATCCCTTGATACACACATGAACGCGGTACTGACTGTAGACTGTTTTTGAAAGAAACTCGCACTGAAGCTTTGGCGTTGTGTATCAAGAGACGGGATTCGGCGAGACAACGGTGTCAACGTACAGTATCGTTCGATTGCTCCTCTTTGGCAGGGTTGCCTGTCGGTTTGCCTCTCTCGCTCACACGCCCGCTCGGACTACTGTAAGACACATGTGGTGCGTTCATTGCCTCGACAAATACCGTACGCACTGCACCGCTGACACGAACTGCTTGGTGTGGGCTGAGCCTGCTGTACTATGTTTGCTGCCATAGTTGACTGCTGATTATGCTAACTACACATGTAGGTTAACGTATACCAGTACTCCACACCAGGGGTGCACGAAAGACAAGTAAGGCGACACCACACAGTAGTACTCCTAAAAATATCAGAAAATAAAAACAAACCTGTGGGGTGAGATTTCTCGACGTATGTACGAATATAACATACCACTCTGGGCGCAAATATAAGGATCGGTTGATCTTCATATTAATGTTTCAACGGACCTTATATTTCCGCCCAGAGTAAAATATGTTCATACTACTGTACCAGGTGTATTATTTCGGTGTTTGTTTGGTTATAGTTTACCCCCCCCCCTCGTTTATGGGCATACAACTACGGCCATGCATGATATACAGTACACTCCCCCCCCCTGTCTGGTATATAGAGGTTGGGTTGGCGTCTGTTGGCGACGACGCTGTAAAACACGCCCCTCACCGCGTGAGCTAGACAGCCAGGGTACCGTTTACTTTTTGTTTTTCTTTGGCGGTTACCACGGCGGGCGGTCAAGATAGATCATTTTTGTGCGGGGGGAACCTTTACTCCACACAAGGGGGATGATCGTATCCCGTAGTGTATATATGGTGAGGCACCCACGAGGCAGTTACATAGTAACCCCATTGCTGTCTCTGGAAGTGGCCACACCAGAAATTAAATCAATTCATTGATGCTGTCATCCATATGCAAGAAAATCCGCCGCTAAAGTGGTTCTTAGTAGGATGCAGCTAACCCTTCAAGCGACTCGCCCAACACCTCACGGCGCTTCGCGCTTGGTGCAAGCAATGTCTGCCTGGTCGGTGAAAACCCGACGTGCTCCGTCCCGGCAATGTAGGGATGCGAGGGTCTATGGTCAAACGACTACGACCATGCACAATATTGAGTACACCCCCCCCCCCCGCCTCCTGTTTGGGTCTCGAAAATCGGTACGTGTAGTAGGGGTGTCAGGGTTTACTTGTGCACCCTTGACAACACGTTGCATACCCGCAACTCGCCCCGTCTACCACCCAGTGCTACTGTAGGCTCTGCATCGGAGAGTCCGCACGAGTTCAACGAGAGGAGACAGATTCCTTCGTTCGCAGCAAGCAGCATCATAAAAAATGAGCCAGCACGCGCCCAACGGTGTTTCTCACTTGAGCCGCGAGGGACGTAGCATGTCGGGTTTCAGTGAAGAGGGCAAAGGCGGCGCTGCGCCCACAGACGGACGCTCGTTGAACCGCGAGCGCTGCAGTATGCCCGGTTTTGGAGTCGAGGGTGAAGGCAACGCTGTTGCGCCTAAAGACGGGAATTCCTTAAAGCACGAGGTATGCAGCATGGCCGTTGTTGGTGTCGAGGTTAAATGTACCACTGGACCCACAGGCGGAAAACCGTTAAACTACGAGGGCTGCAGCAGGGACGTTGATGATGTCGAGGGTAAAGGCGGCGCTGCGCCCAAACCTGGACATTCCTTGAACCCTGACGGATGCAGCATGGCCGCTGGTAGTGTAGAGGTTAAAGTCAGCGCTGCACCTAAAACTGGGCATTCCTTGAACCGCGAGCGATGCAGTATGCCTGGTTTAGGTGCCGAGGGCAAAGGCAGCGCTGCGCCCAAAGACGGGTCATCCTTCAACATGGCCGGTGTTGGTGTTGTCGGGAAAGGAAGCGCTGCGCCCCAATACTGGTATTCCTTAAATCGCGAGGGGCGCATCATGCCTGGTTTTAGTGCCGAGGGTGAAGGCAGCCCTGCACCCAAAGACGGAAAAGCTCTGTACCGCCAGAGATGCGGCATCGCCAATTTTGGTACCAAAGGCAAAGGAAGCGTTGCACCCAAAAACGAGATATATTTCAACATGGCCGGTGTCGCCGCACCCGAAGACGGGCATTATTTGAATCGTGAGGGACGCATCATGCCCGGTTTTGGTGCCGAAAGTAAGGGCAGCTCTGCACCGAAAGACGGAAAAGCTCTGTACCGCCAGAGATGCGGCATGACCGATTGTGAGGCCAAAGGAAAAGGCGGCGCTGTACCCAAAAGCGAGACGTCGTTTAACATGACCGGTGTCCCTGCACCCAAAGACGGGCATTATTTGAATCGTGACGGACGCATCATGGCCAGTTTTGGTGTCGATGGTAAAGGCAACTCTGCACCCAAAGACGGGAAAGCTCTGTACCGCGAGAGAGGCGGCATGGCTAATCTTGTTGACAAAGGTGAAAGCAGCGCTGTACCCAAAAACGAGACATCCTTCAACATGATCGCACCCAAAGACGGGCATTCCTTGAATCGCGAGGGACGCATCATGGCCGGTTTCAGTGCCGATGTTAAAGACATCCCTGCGCCCAAAGACGGAAAAGCTCTGTATCGCCAGAGATGTGGCATGGCCAATCTTGATGTCAAAGGCAAAGTCAGCGCTGTACCGAAAAACGAGACATCCTTCAACATGTTCGGTGTCCCTGCACCCAAAGACGGGCACTCCTTAAATCGCGAGGGGCGCATCATGGCCAGTTTTGGTGCCGAGGGTACGGGCAGCCCTGCGCCCAAAGATGGAAAAGCTCTGTATCGCGAGAGATGCGCCACGGCTAATCTTGGTGTCAAAGGTAAAGAGAGCGCTGGTCTCAAAGGTGGTAAATCCCCAAACCGCGAAGCATGCCACACGGCTGGTTTCGGTGCCAAAGGCAAAGGAAGTCCTGCGCCCAAAGATGGGAAATCCCTGAACCACCGCAAGGGATCCAGCATGGCCGCTGTTAGCGTAGAGGGTAAAGATAGCGCAGGCAAGAAACGCGGGAGTTCTTTGAACCGCGAGGGACGCGGCGTGGCTGGTTCGGGTGCCGAGGGTAAAGGCAGCGTCGGCAAGAAAGGCAGCAAGAGTGGTCCTTCGGCCCCGAAGGCTTGCCCGGGTACCGGGGCCGGCGCCTCTGCCACCGCCGGTTTGACCTCGACTCTGCCGGTGGCGCTCGAAGACGACATCCGGTACATGGTGGACAGGATCAAATCGAGCAACTCCAACAACGGGGGAGGGAGGAAGGCTATCGGCGGCGCCTGGATGGGTGAGCCCGATTACATCAAAGTGGTACACATGTAGATACGTCTGAAGAAGTAGAACAGCCGAATGAAGAGGTGCATACAGCACGGGACATCTGGTGAGTAACAAAAAAAACTGGTCCAGGCTGGACTTATCATTTGAGAGTGGGTCCGTGGTACACTATCTTCAGTACAACGATTCCCGATGTTCATGTTTTCCTGTAAGTCTTGGCCTTGCTTTCTCTATTTCTCGTTTTCATATCGGATGTCTTATAATGCTGTACCGTAGATATCTTTCATAGTCCGCGCTGTTTACAATCCACTTTCGGTTTGAATTACGGTTTCTTTTTCCCGCCCAGTCTATGTGTCACCTTCGTCCCACTGTGTAGACAGAGACACGGCCTTCCGATAAAATTGAGGCACTACCGCACACCGTGTGTGTGCTTTCTTTTTTTAGCTCGCGGCAAACGTGCTGGGTGGCAAGCGTTGCAGTTAGGGGGTGCGCGCTGTTTGTGCATTGCTGCAAAATCCAACCTGGTCAGATCTAGAACGTCTCGTATACATATGTATGTATCGTGTCTCTGAAAGGCGAAAATAATTATTTCGCTCTATGTTTACCACGAAATTATGACTTTTCTTCGTCAACCATTCCCGTTAGATTTCCAGGGTCATTCGTGCGTCTTTAGTGTATACGAAATACTTAGATTTCGGCGTCAACCATTTCAACTACAGTAAATTATTCTAGGTGTCCCGAACTGTACTGTTAGTAAGTACCTGGAGTTAAATTGATACTCGTTTCCCTTCGGACACCCCCATATTCGCGTTCTGTTTGCTGCCCCCTTTCCCCCTGCTCCCATCTCATCCGCCGTTTGCTTGCCAAATTATCCTAACGCGATTCCACATACGCTTTTCAAAAACGTGGTACCGGTGCAAAGTCGAAGAGGATGACGCGTTGCGCATCATCGTGGACCGCGAGGGAGAGGGCAGGTGGATCGCCAAGGCTCGCGAACTCCAAGCTACACTGGAACCGTTTTACCAGCACCTCACGGAGGCCGCTATCGCAAAGGGGGAAACTCCCGTAGCGTATGGCAGGATCGCGGCGCAATGCCTACACAGGTGTGTTTGTGTGTTTGTGTGCGTATCTGTTAACCTCTAATATTGTGTGCCGCAAAAGTACTATTGTATGCCGCTACAGTGGAGCGTGCACGCTTGAATGCCATCACAGCAGCAGTATAGCCCAACCCGACCCAACCCAACCCAACCCAACCCTACCCAACCCAACCCAACTCAACCCAACTCAACCCAACCCAATCCAACCCAACTCAACTCAACCCAACCCAACCCAACCCAACCCAACTCAACCCAACACAACCCAACCCAACACAACACAACCCAACACAACACAACCCAACACAACACAACACAACACAACCCAACGTAATCGCTTTGCTGCCACTCGGCATTGGCGTGTGTCCATCCCAAAAAATGGTTTTAAGCCTAAAGTATTTGGTGCGATAGTTTTTCCTTTTTTTTAGCCCTTCTGAGGTGTGTTGGAGTTCGCCTTTCACGTGAATATGGGGCAACTATTACCACCGCTTCACGCGTTTCACGGTCTGCTCTATGACTGGCCCGAACAAAAACAAGGTGGAAGAAGGTCCTGCAGCCGGGGGTGAGGAAGGGGCACTGGACTGACGAGGAGGACGCCGTCTTGGTGGAGGCGGTGGGAAACTCGGCAGTGGACGGAACGGTAAGGCATGTCCTCTTAAATAACCCCTCCAGATCTGTCCCGAGTTTTTGGTGTACAAATAATTTGAAAATAGTGTAGCTCAGTCTTATAGCATTATAGACAAAGGGGTCACACAAACAGTCGATAGTCATAATCTTTTTTCACAGCAGGCCCTGCATGGATCGTAAAAAGGGCGGTGGAGGGCACTTCACTCTATCTACACTCCACCTCTGTCAACTATTTGTACAGCATTGCCAGGGAATGGGCGGAGTCCAGGAAGTCGACGATCACCACCCGAGAGCAACAACACATCCACTTCACACGAGACCTGCTGGTAAACCACAGGACGCTCGCTTTCCAACCATGGTCACATTTTTGGCTGCTTAATGAACAGTCAGCCTCAGCGCTGGATTGCACAGCCCACGAGACAAACGTTTGTAACGAACACTGCAGATACACCATCACCGCTGAGCTGTCAGTTGGCGCTGACTGAGGGATCGTGTATATCCAACAAAAGCGCCAGCCGGGGCCCGAACCTCCCCACTCCTTGCTACCTTTCCAACTGAACACAATGATCGTCTGCACGATGAACCCCCGTACCGCTACGTACTCTAACGCAGCCTGTGAAGTGGAGCAAAATTGCGGTCTTGATTCCCGGGAGGCTGGGCAAGCAGTGCCGCGAGCGCTGGTTCAACCACCTGGACCCGTCCTTGACGAAGACCGTGTGGACCGGCCGCGAGGACGAAGTGTTGTTCAACGCACTGGTGAAAAATGCGCTTTCGCTTTCAAAGAACGGGCAGGATATGTTTGTGGTATGACCTATACTTAGTATGTATGTGCTTCGGGGTTTCCAAGTGCGAGTGGTTTATAATGGTGGTGGTCATAGTAGAACGTGAGTTGTCGTTTTCGAAGTACGCGTGGTTTCTGTTGGTGGTAGAATACCTGGTACGTGTTTTCGTTTTAGAAGGACGGATGGTTCCTGTTTATGTTCCGGCTCACGTCCCCAGTTTTTGCTTTTACCAGCCTCGTGTTTTGCCTTCTTCAGACCATGCCTTCGCGCTGCCGAGAGTCACGGCGGCAACGTGGTGTCCTGCAACAACCGAGCAAAAACAACGACAATCGACACAGATATTGAAAGAGTGTGACGAACCCTTTTACTAATAAACACAGTTATCAGACACTAACTCCAAGTAGTTGACGCATGCTATGATAAGGGGGACACTTTTTGGCTAAAGTATTTTCTGAATGACGGGGCTCCTTAGCTCAAAATCGTCGAAACGCTTTTCCTTTTTTTGTGATATTAGTAATTGTACACGTATAACAGGCCATATGTTTCTTCATCGGGTTGAGTTTACGTATTTCTCGAAATTACTTACTAATAGTATAGGACTCCTGAAGCGAAGAACCTCAGAAAAAAAGGGGTGCATCTCTACCTTGTCCCGTGCTAGTTAGCCCACAAAAAGCTGGGTACCGTTCGAAAGGGGTCGAGCTTTTATTGTACCCGTCCGCCTGACGACAAATATATATATACGTTGTCGACATCAGGGATGCTGGTATGTTTTAGCTAAAAAGATATGTCTCATCGAGACCAGGGATGCTTGCATGTTTCTAGCTGCACCAAGCTGCACCGTACCAATGCTCCAGATATACGTTATCGAGGCGCGGCAAGCATTAGCTAAGGCGGTAACGTAACGCGCTCGATAAATTCTCCCGACACGTCAAAAGCCCCACAATTATACCAGGAGGGGGAGCGGGGGCTGCGACGGTGCGTACGGCATTTATTCGAAGGCGAATTCACCTAGCACACGCACGTGCGTCGACCTTCCATACAAAGCCGCAACGTGATCCTAGTAGGACCGATTTAGCCGTGCACACAACGTACTCTCTTTGTCCTCCCTACACGTCCGAAAAACCGAATGAGGTGTTAACTCGCGATCTTCTAACGAAATCGACCCCCCATCCCCTGTCTCCACCACGGGCTCTTGTTCAAACCCCTGCTGAAATGGTGACAATTCAACGCGGCGTTTCGTTGAACCAATCAACCAACGCGGCGTTTCAACACACCAACCAACCAACCAACCAACCAACCAAACGGGGCGATTCAACGGATCAATCAACGAACCAACGGGGCGATTCAACGAACCAATCAACCAACGCGGCGTTTCAACAAACCGATCAACGAATCAACGGGGCGGTTCAACGGACACACCAACAAACCAACGGACACACCAACGAACCAACGGATACGCCAACGAACCACGGACACAAACACCCGAAGGCGTTCTTCGGCCCACGCTGGTGCGAGATCGAGAAACTCCTCCCCGGCCGCACCGCAAACTCCATCAAGAACCGCTCCAACTCTTCCGCTGGACAGAGGTGGCAGCAGTACAACGCCGGCAACACGATCGACCGACGCACGTCCTACCTTTTCATGGAGAAACTCAAGGCCACGCTGAAGAACGTCATGTCCTCCAGGCCCGAGCCGAGCATAGAAGCTAAGCCCAACAAGGTGAGGCGCGCGTGGGCCCTGGTTAACCGCTTTGTGGTCGACTACAGACAGTGGTGCGCTGGTCTAACGGCACGAGTCGATGTTGTGACGTGTGATTCCCCTCTCTGAGTGTGTACCTACCAGGCATGTTTCTAGACTCGCGACGTGCACAAACAGGGCACGACGATAATATGGCAACCAAACGAAAAAGAGACGGAAGCCTCACGGTATATGCATACATTCGGATTTCTGCACGTGCGTTCTGCCTTTTACCCTCGAGGAGGAAAGTGTAGCCCTTCAACTCCCGCAAAAATAACCCCACGTCTATTCCAAGCAGGTTGTCCAAACTATGTGAGTGTAGTTCGAAGCGGGTTAAGCACCAATTGGCAGATACGAGGTGGCTGTCGAAATGTTGAGACCGAAAAAAACTTGAGGATAATCTCTAACGTCCAACAACAACGCTACCGCCACTACAGTAGTAGTAGTCATTTGAAAAGGACGCACGTTGGTGGCTACGGCTGCAACTAAGGCTCCCGGTTTTACGCCGCCGTTCGCTATTCTTGCGGCATCCTCAGAGATTACGCACAAAAACAAACCAAAACAACATCGACGTAGATCCTCCGAATCGAAACTTTTTGACGTCGGGGCTTCTTAGTGTCCTACTGTCTGAGGGTCTTTTTAAAGAGGCATCATTTTGTTTCTTCCAGAAAAAGTATTTGTCACAGGGTGGCCGTGCGACGGCCTGCAACCCCGCAACGCACAAAATGTGAACTCGACCGTGACCCGAACCTCGACACCGCTAACACTGAAGACGTGGCCCACTCACTCACCCCGTTCAACCTCATCGTGTCCACCGTGCGCGACCCTTTTCCGCGGGACCTTGCCGCGGCCTAATTTTTCCCACAGCGTGTTGCGTCGCCGGGGGCCGCTTCGAAGTACCAGAGGGCGAAAAAAAAGCACCAAGGACAGTCGCGCGGCAAGAAAAACAAGGCTCCCGCCGCCACCACCGCCACCGCCACCACCACCGTCACAGGCACCGGCACCGCCACCAACGCGTCAGCAGCAGGAAAAGGGGCAGGAGGAGCAGGAGCAGTGACCGCGATCGCCAAAGCTACTTCAGTGACTAAGCCCCGGGGGAGGGTTGAGAAACGCGCTCCCGCCCGCGCCGGGGAAAACTGGAACTGTACTTCGAGGTGAGTCGGCACTACGCTTCCTGCCAATACGGAGGGGCATAGTAATAAAACCCACGATATACCCAAAAATCCATGTGTCCCTCTGTGCTTACTTGCAATGCGTGTGTGGTTTTTAGTGCTGTTTTCCTCCGTAATACTACAACAGAGAGAAAGCCGACATACGAGACATAACCCGTATATGTAAGTCTGGTGAACTTGAGCTTCGTCTCTCCCCACCCGCCGGGGGATTTACATTTTTTTCGTGATAGCATGGGACCACTACAGGCTCCACCTTTTGTGCTTGTACCCTTGCGCCATTCCCGATGATGTTGACATAAAAAAAAGAAGAAAAAAAAACTGCCACACGACACCCGACCCCACTTCCCCTCCCCCCCACCCCCGCTCACGCCTGGTCCGTGTTTTTTTGTGTGCAGCTTTGCGATTTGTTTTGGGGTGTTGCTATTGCTATGGGGCCACCGTCAGCCACCCCCGTTGCTACTTTTGGTCATGCTGTACCAGTAGCCCAACGCTGGGACTAACCCCCCTCAGAACCGCACCCACGTTGATGGGGACAAAATACTTGAAATTAGTATCGGATCATTTTTTGCCGTGGTGAAAGAGGACGTGTGCTACAGGGCAGAACGGGGGAGCGCCTCCCTTTTCTGAGGCTGCATGCCTACTTGGGGATACCCCATCCCCAAAGCTGTCTGTGTAAGATATTGTACTCTTACTGCTCGATGGATAATCGATTAAACAAATGAGATTTGTTCAGGAGAAGTAGGGAAGGGGCTGGAGCACTGCTGCCAATGATGCGGGGGGTGGAACTTTGGCGAGAGGAGCAGGGTCAAAACGAGGGTTTTTCCAAGCGAGGGAGGTGTGAAGCAGGAACGCCTTCAAGCGGGGAGAGTGGAATATTTATTGGTTCGTAGTGACAGAAGAGACTGCTCCTACGATTGCTGCGGTATTGGAAATTATTCGATTCAAGCCGGAATGGAAACATGTACCATACATTGTCGGAGGGAAAAATAACAAAAGAAACAGTATTTGTAAATCACAAACGGTGTGCAGTAGTAGTATTCCGACGACATAGGGTATATAGCTCCCCCTCAGATGAGAAGAGCCCCGCAAGCCAGACTTTTCTTTTTGTTTTTGGTCTTCCTTTCCCTCAGGCGTGCCACGATTGGTGTACGCGTACCTTTTGTTTGGCCTAAAACACTTCTGACTGACGGAACTCATCCACCATTGCAAACCAAGGAACTATACCCAATGCTGGAAACACAGCTACTGCTTCTGTAGTGTTTTACTGTACTATTCGTGGTAGTATACATCTGCTACTGTGGTAATCCGGTCACGGGATTGTTGACTTGGATTAACTGTCCATTTTTTCGTATGAAAAACAGTTTTGATTGGTGAAGAAGTCTACATGTCCTCAAGTGAGGGAGGAGCCCCTACAAGGCAGAAATAATAAGATGCAACCCCTATAAGACAAGCCCTGCCGTAGCGACACGCGTGACACCTACCAACCGCCGCACGCCATCTGGGGTGAAACTGTGGGGGAGCAATGCCCCGGTATCGGTGGTGCCATAATTGCTGAGCTGCAGCCTCACAAGACACACGAGGAGAGCTCAATATCTCCACCCAAAAAACGTGACTTCGGAGAAAAGTTGTCTGCGCAACCCGGCCGAGATTTCTATGCGCTACGAGTACTACCGTAAAGTTGTGCTAAAACCTTTTGACTATTACGGGGGAATATACAGTAGTAACGAAGAACAAAACTGCTCAGTAAGAATACTGGAATACATCGGTTTTTGTGTACATCATGGGTCCTGAATATTATGACCCCTCGTAATATTACGGGGGGCCATAGTTAATAGGACCTATGGTACACATAAAATCCTATATTGTTTACCATTTGTACAGACAGTATTTGGTCCTATTAACTATGGTCCCCCGTAATAGTACAAATATCATACTTCCTCACCGGCAGTTGTTTGGGGAGCTCAACCGGTCGGAAGATCTTGGGCCCGAACAGTGCAACCCCCACTCTAGGATGAGTCTGGGCTACCTACCCTCTCTTCACGCGGCAGGGCTATTCCTTCTAGACACGACTACGGGCGCTCAGCTGATGTCTGATAAGAATATGTATGCACCGCAATATTCTTGGAACTGGTAAAATGTAGAATACGAATGGGTTAGAGATGCGAGTGTTTTGTGTACATTGGATTTTAACTACGCGCTTGCACGCTGTTAGTTAGATGGGAAAATAAATGGGAAGATTTTCTCTCCAGCACCCTACCGGTATCTCCATCTTGTGAATGCACCCGTACGACTGACTGGTGACTTTGAGGGGCCGACGGCCGAAAAACATATCGGTCTGGTACAGTGTCACTTGAAACACGCCAGGAAGGTAGGATTGTACTGTCTGTACGACTCTCGCTTACGTGTACTAGACTGAGCACTCCTTCCCCTGCTTAACTGCGCGTACACTGGCAAACAGCGGCAGCAAGGTCCTAAAAGAGAACATCTACGGGAACACCAACGGTAAGGTCAAAGGCAACATCCCCATCGCAAGCAAGGAAATGAACTGCGGAAGCGTGGCCAACAGCATGGTCAGCGCCAGCAGCATGATCACCACCGCCATGGCCATGTACGCCACCAAGAACAACCTTAACAGCAGCAACAACTGCGTCGACAAGAACAAAGTTTGCGTGAAGGACGACATCAATTTCGCCAGTACCAGCAGCAACTTCGTCACTAACAACGCTGGCGGCAGCGACACAAGCAAAAACACGATGATGGACAGCGCCAACAGCGCCAACAGCGACGCCAGGGACTGGAGGAAGGTTCGCCGTCACCAGTGGGAGATGGAACAAAGGCAAGCCCATACCCCCCTCCCCACGCGCGTGCCACTTGAAAAAGCTAAGCGGAAGCTCACTTCATGTTTGCAGACATAGCTATGAAACACCTAGCCGTCGTTGTCAAGAACCCATCGATTGAAGAGTTCCTCATAATCGACGATCCTAAATCACGGTATCGTAGGGGTTTCGGATTTCACGGGTCAGGTCATTTTTCAATATCACGGGTCAATTCGGGTTGGGTCGGGTCAAGAGGTTTTCAAACTCCCAAGGGTCGGATCGAGACACCCTTTCCCGACCCGACCCGACCCGACCCGACCCGACCCGACCCGACCCGACCCGCGAGGTTTGACCCGACCTGCGAATGACTCTAGCATTTTCCTATCGATCATATCAAAATATCGTCCCTGTTCCTAGTTGTCTAGCACCTGTAGATGTTGAGCTACTCGCACGGTACATCCCGCACTACACGCAAAGAAAACGCCCGCCTCTCGCACGAACTTTGTGCGCATACTGTTTGACGACAATGGGGGGGGGGGGAAGAGTGCAGACGCCGAGAGATGCGTCCAATATGGAAATAGGATCTCGACGAGGTTTTTCCAAGTCCCCCATTTTTCGTTGCGTGCACCGCCCCCTACTGTGAAGGAGAGAACCGTCTAGGGAAACCGCTCCCACAGGGTGTGTTATGTATGTTATCTTGCGTGGTTTACGGTAGTTATATGCGCCAGCCTCCCTTTTTTTTGGTCGAGCGAGTCTTCGAAGAAAGGGGGCACAGCAGTGGTCGTCAGACAATGACGTGCGGACAACCTACCACGAAATCCGTTCCGGGAGCACGGAGATATATATTATGGGGGTATTATAGGCGCTACCACCCTCCCCCTTCCGCCACAGTAGTCAAATAGACTTTCGTACCCTGCACCTCGAGTAGATAGTTGCCAGGGACCAACTGTTTTGCAGAAGAAGCGTTAGGCGCATTTCTGAATAGGCAGGGTCGAGCCATGATGTTTGTACTGGGACCAGTCTTGGCGGTAAGAAGACCAAATGCTTTGCAGAAGAAGCGGTAGGCTCATTTCTGAATAGGCAGGGTCGAGCAATGATGTTTGTACCGGGACCAGCCTAGGCGGTAAGGAGATCCATCAGTTGTTCGTCCCTATAAAGCCATCATGTACCTGGGAAACCTCCTCCACCCCCACATCTACAAGGTTTGTCAGCTCGGCAGGGGTCGCGTGTCATCAAGAAGAAAACGTGCAACCGAAACATTACAGAAAATATAAAAAAAAAACTGTTACCCCGACTTCGTCCTGTTGTAGCGTGGGATTCGTTCGTCTTAGTAGATGACCCGTAGAATCTACTCCGATATTTCGTGTCGTGTTTTCGCCCCCGCCCCGCCGCCCTCCCTCTTTATGGAATAGCGAACTAATCGTTGCCGACGTTGATTTCCCATGTTGTCCCAAATCTATTTTGACACATGGCACCACAGTATTATCCCCCGTCGCCACAACATCCTCAACCGACCTCATCGTTCTACCCCCCCCTACAATCACTGCGTGAGCTAGACAAACCTGGGTACCGGTTTTAGTCTTTTGGTTTCATTTTTGGCGGTCACCGCGGCTTGCGGGGCCGAGTTAGGCAATAGCGCAGGGTGAAAAACCTTACCTCCGCACAAGGAGAATAATCACATCACGTAGTGTGCATCTGATATATAGTTAGGCACTCATAAAGCAGTTACATATATAGTATACCCCTTGCTATCTCCAGAAGTGGCCACACACCAGAAACAAAAAATCAATTAACTCGATCAAGTCATCCATATGCAAGAAAGTACATACAAGGTGCCGAAATCCGCCTCACAAGCGGTAGTTAGTATGATGTAGCTCACCCTCCATATGACTCGCCGAACACCTCACGACGCTCTGCGCCTGGTGCCAACAATGTCTGCCTGGTCAGTGAAAATCCGACGTGCTCCGTCCCAGCATTGTAGGGATGCGAGGGTCTATGGTAATATAACTATACGGCCGGCCATGCATGACATGAAAAATTGGACGGGACAAGCTACATCAGAAAACCCTAGCCCCTACCCACCCGCTCGCTTGTTGTTTCTTATAAAACGTACGGGCGCGTGACGTAACCTTCGCCATTGCCCCCCCCCCCCCCCCCCCACTCCTTTCCACTCACTCACCCGCTCCTTTTGAAACGTCCACGCCGTCGTATCATTTTTTTTTGTCCGCTCAGGGTCGCGAAGGCGGATCCCGACACAACTCGCGACACAGCTCGCATATAGGTTGCACACGTTGCACTCATTGGTCGTACTCGTGTTATTAGTGCTTTCGTATTTTACGGCGGGCATCCGCTGTACGTGGCGATCGACTACCGGGGGGCACAACTCACATGCATGTTGCAAACTGCACTCATTGATAGTACTCGTGCCAATGGTGATTTCGTTTATAGTTTCGGCAGGAAGCATTCATACGTGGTGGTGGACCATATACCGATGGACGGATACCGGTGGGTCGGGAAATGCTGGTGTTGCAATGCTCGCAGCGAGACCGACGCGCTTCGTGAGATAGAGATGCTCTCGAGCGGATTTGTTATTACGGGTTCTTGAGTCCCAGCTGTGGGTCGGTCTTGCGGCACCACTTACTTGCTATGCTGCTGCTGCTGTCCTTTGTGTATGCAAACAAACGATTCTGCCGGTTGAACTGGTGGTCATTTGCCAACTACAAGCGGCGTTTCGTGTTTCTTTTCTTTTTGTATATAGCATTTACGACTGCTCGTAGCGATCTCGTGGAGCTCTGGCAGTACGGTGACTCTCTTCGTTGAATTTGCGTACGAGGATTTATGCTTTTACGAGGTACTGATGTGCATATATGTGAATATTTAGCTGGCACACTTCAATGTGTGTGATATCATACACAGCAAGTAGCTGTACACAGTACGTGGTGAGTAGTGGTCGACGTACAGCGCTGGCAATTAAATAAATTAATTAAGAGCACAATACGATTTAAAGTACTACTGTTAATACAACAGTAGTACAATTGACGGGAAGCTTCGGGGGATAACGTGTCGATGATACAGTAGATATTGCACTCGCCCCAGAAAACAACAGACAGACAACGGAACGGAGTATCAACTACTGTATCGTAGGTTTAGTTGGCAAACACCATGTTATAAATGGAACATGAGAACAAGCACGCCCGACGAGCGTGTTTGACGTATCACGCAGCTTACAAAATTGATTTTCAACCACTCCATCGGTCGTACTCACTGCTGGCGTATTGTAAAATTGTAAACATACTATTACAGCAGCATCAGGATAATACATACCAGGTACCAGGTACCAGGTATTCACTAAAACAGCGCGCTCGCTTGATGTTTGTGATCGTCTGCCTTCATCGCAGGCGAACTGTTGGGCCCACACAGCCCTTATATATGTATACCTGGTGCTTGCACATCTCTAACCCTTCCACATATAAACCCCTATAATATGCCACAAAATGTACCTGGTATACGAGAAGGAAGGGTGGCTTCCGCAGCAGCAGTAGTGGTGGTCGACTTCAAAAATTCCGGCACAAGCACCCTTGGGGCTACTCGGGGATATGGCTCTTGCACGCGCACCCGAAAACAGCAGATTTTGAGATGTGTTTGAGATGTTTCATCGAACAATAACGCACCCCAAGGCGATGGGATAGGAAAAGTAACGCGGCTACTCGTACGTGCATGACGCGCTCGTTCGGTGTTTCAAATGATCTCTGTCGGCGCTCGGCCTGGCATTTCGTGACACTCCTGGAGCAAACTGTCGGTAGCCTCGACCCCATCGCGGAAAGCCTAAATCCTGCAGTCAACAGGAGAACAGTTGATTGAGGGCTGTACATATAGGGTGATCGCATGGTGGTCGTAATGCTGTCCAGAGTATCCACATGGCGAGTTCGTTCCGGGTGCCTCGATACGACGCCGTTGCCCCCCCTATCGCGAGTTCGCTTCGCGGGTGTTCGTCGATGGTGGCGGTTTCGAAACCGATGGGCCAATCAGCGTTCTATCTTTAAGGAGTTCCATGACGTTTGCGGCGTTTCTATGATTACCCCCTCACTCATGTTCTTTGCTGTTATGTTGTGTACTCCCGGGCTGGTACTGCTGTGCTGCTGCTGTATATACGTGTACCACCTACGGCGAGGGCGCAATGCGATCGGTGATATGGACGGTGCTTCTTTGCTTTCGGCCAGGGTGGTCGTTTCAGGTATAGTACGTAGGGATATCCAGATGAGCACTACAAAGACGATCGTACGTGTACCAGCAGCAGGGCCGTCCCGACGTCCGCGGACAGGACTGTCATGTTTGCGTACTCGTACTGTCTGCTGTGTACGGGAAGCGAGCACGATTTACTGCCCCGTTTGTAACAGCGTGCAGTACGTAGAAGACTGCGCGCTACGTGTTGCGCTAGTGGTATATGAATTGTAGGTTTGCCAGTGCGACAGCCGTTCTCCTGGAATCCCTGCTCGGCCACCTTGAAGCTATCATGCCTCGTGCGAAGACATGCACAGCGGAACCGCACCAGGTATACCGGTATGTTACGATATCACGTACCAGGTACAGAGTGCGGTACACTGCTATGCACAGCACAGCTGTGAGGTACTACTTACCACTACAGCTGCTGTCATACCGTACGTATCTGGATTGCTGGCGTGTCTACGTTGTGACCTTACGTGTCCAGTAGGATGACATGGCAGTGCGTTTTATCTACTCTCCGGTAGCTGCATTACAATCGGACGGTGAAAACCGAGTAAGATCACGCATCAAGAAGGAAGAGCAAGGATACCAAATGGAATAGAAAGGGCTCAAGCCAGAAGCGGCTACAGAAGAGAGTTAGACTTTGTGCACAAGGCTCTTTTTGTTTAGAACCGCAGTCCCGTTTTGGGGACAAGCTACTTGAAATTTGACTGGTTTGTCCCCAGAACGGGACTAGGTTCTAAAAGGGTTAAGAGTGATCAGCGTTGAAACTCATGCTGCACGTCGTCAGATGAGCAAGCAAAATAATGATGTACTGGTCTTATTATTACTAGTACGTATCAGGAGGGTCGTGGTTTTGTGACCACAGAGCTTGTATCGATCTAGGATGAAGAATCGGCACGGCCAATGGTTGTGCTGGATGTCGAAGGGTAGAACGAACGGACAACACACACGTCCTGGCTGCGCGAGACCACGGCAAAACAACCGGCGGCTCCCTATCGTCTCCAAAAAAAAAAAAGATTTATCAATTCAAACGGCTACAGCAGTAATAACTCAAGACATTGTTTGCATACGATTCGTACACCCATACGAAGCCCTCACCTAAAACACAAAATAGCCAAACACTCGACGTAGTTGAAGTAAAACGCGGCGACGACCGGCTGTTCCTCACGCCACATAGTGTCTCGACCATTAAACATACTGCGGAATAGGAACCGACTTTTCTTCTGCATAAGGGTATGGGTACCGGCGTGTGACTTGGAAGTAGAAAACAATGAATTCACGATAACTCAAGCAATGAATTGATAAATTTCATCCACTCAAATATGTATCCCGAATAAGCGGCTCTTCCGATTGGCACGCGAGGTAAGGCCGTGGGTCTGCGTTCCCGAGTGCAATACGATCTGCGCGCTCAACCATGCAATGGCCGCGTACACGCCTTCCATGGTCGCACGGTAACTGTACCGGTGCGTCCATGCCCCCCAGACCCCCAATTTGGTCATTCAGGGCTCGTCCGCTGAAGTAGCATGTCTCGTCCCCCACCTCTATTAGGTGAGAAGTCCACCACGTGAAAATCGCCCCGCCTGGGCCGTCCGGCCTCGCTAATCACTTCAATCCCGAGCCTATCCTCGCCCGCATCACTCGCCCCCTGGGCAGTGTTCAACGCGAACCTTTGATGGACGGCTTAGCCCGAGAAGGTGAGCCTGTCACGTATCTGGAGAACAAGGAGATACCTGACAGATTCGCCCTCTCGGGCTGGGCCGTCCAACCAAGTTACGCGCTGTACTCTACCCGGGGGGCGGGTGGTGCGGGCGTAGACAGATTCTGGATTCAAGTGATTGGGGAGGTCGGACGGCCCAGGCGGGGCGCTTATTGGACTTCCTACCGCTGCTCCACATGAGGATTGACGGCGCTGCCAGTGGGGGCGGCGCCCAGACCCCCAGTTTGGTCGTTCAGGGCGCGTCCGCAGTAAGAGCATGGCTCGTCCCCCGCCTCTACCGGTCTGCTTCGTGATTGGCATCCCCCATCTCGTTCCTTCCCCTCGCCACCTGTCCCCGGCGGCACGTCCTCCCAAAGCCGCGCTATGCGGGGGGCATGAACGCTCCGGTAGAGGTACCGAGCGACCATGGAGGACGGGTACACGGCCATTGCATGGCGGAACGCGCAGACCGTATCGCACTCGGAAACGCAGAACCGCGGCAATGCCTCGCGTGCCAACTGGAATGGCCGTTGGGACGACGACCTCCCCACCCAGCGGAACTTGCCCAAGAAATACCCGGAATCGAGGAAGGAGAAGACGGGAGGTGGCCGAAGACGTTTGAGACGCTACGGTTCTCGACGATAGTCGTTCGGGAACCCTCGCAGCTGGACCAGACCTAGTACCACAACACCGGTGTATACAACACGCTCGAGGACCTGTTACCCTGTTTTGTGATACCGTAGGTCTTCCTTCAGGGGCTTGCCTTGAGTGCCCTCGCCCACTAGTCTGGACACAAGTCATTGGCCGCTACCGCCAACTGATCCGTGCATACAGCATCCGTTCCAAAGACGCGTTTTTGCGCCTTTAGGGACCCTGTTTGGGGTGAGCGCTTGACGAGATGGTGTATCGACGCACAAGAAGCGCTGAGCGGAAGGAGGGCACTTCCTCGGTTCCCGGTCGTTGAACCTGCCCGGCAGGGAGCGGGGCCCCTCGAGTTGAGCAGCAACCTAGTAGGGGAAGACCCTCGGAACCAAGGAGGAACGGCAAGGGGAAGCATGCACGGCTGTCAAGCCGCCGGAGAGGGAAGGGATGCCCAGTTGCACCTACGGAGCGCAGGGGTTGCCTTGGCGCCACTAGGGACCACGCCGGCTGCACCGGAAACCATGACTTCTGCGTCAGATGGAGAAGAGCGGGGTGGGTGACTGGGAGGGGAAGGCGAGGTAAACCACCGGGACGAGGACGAGGGGCACGAGCAGCCAGTGTCGGAAGAGATACTGGCAGGGGCGGGGAACGAAGTGGGGAGGGGGCGGGGGGGGGGGGGGGGGGGCGCTCCACCCCCAACAACCGGCAACCGGACCCCGCAGAGGCGAGCACGCGGAGGGAGAGCTCCCTCAGGGGAAGGCAACGGGCCTGACCGCCGGGAGGGGGAGCCACCAGGTGGACGTGCGGGAGTTGCAGAGAGTTCAAGGGGGAAGCGCACGGTTACGCGCCTCCCTGGGCGGGGATCATGAAGGCATAACGCACGGAGTCTGCACCGCAGCGGTTAGCCAGGGCCACCGCGTGGTAAGCCTACTGTGCGGCGAAGGAAACCACGTCATCGGTGCGAGATGCATGCTGGTGGTAGTTAGGAGCGGTGGGGCGCGAGAGGGGATGCAGGCGCCGCTCGTCTGCAGCGAGTGCTGGGTGCGGGGCCCACCATGGGGGAAGGCCCTTGGTTCCGCTGTACAGGCCGACCCCGGTCTTCGAGATGCAGCCGCTACCCTAAGGGGGGGGGGCGAAGTGGACGACGAGGGACACCGCCAAGGACTCTACTTCCCCTGGGACCAACGTAGTTTGGGGGTGGCAGGTCCCTCAGACAGAGTGTCCTTAAACGACCTCCAGATGCGATTCATCGCCGTCGTCGAATGCAGCGGAATCTGGCAACTACTCACGCTAAAGTCATCACCCACTCGCTCGGTTTCGTCAACCACGCTTTTGGGGACTCGCCGACCGAGCGAGAGCCCGAACCCACCGAACTCCCTGTTGCGTGTGCTCAGGCTGTGGCACACCCGCCCAGCCCTGCCGCACTCTCAGGGCGGGCGAATGAGTCGGCCGGCGAAGTTCAAGTCTGCCGAACGCGGGGACCTGATAACGAATCTCCTATTGTATACCAGGTATAGAGTACACCGAAGGCATGGCGACACGTCTCCGGGGGCCAGCACGCGAAGCAAGGGACGCGGCCAAGTTCGGGAGGACGGCGTCAGCATGCCAGCACAAAGGGACAATGAACAGGAGCAGCACGTAGCCTTCTAGCGGAACCGCACGCGCCCAGCAATGAGGCTGCATGGACATTAGTGAGGGCGAAATTCCCTGAAGAAGACCGAAGCTCCGTCCAGGAAGCAGCGGAGGCAGCTAGAGGGGCAAGCGTGACCGAACCAGAGGAAGGCAGAGGGCTCACATGACGCCCAGAAAGAAAGTTTGACCCTCAGGTGGCTTTCGAGGCCATCAACTCTCCCAACGCACCATCAGGAGCGGGGAGTGACGGTCTGCGCTTTATGTACCTGCGTTCCACCATCAGGATCCAATTTGCCCAAAACCGCTTCGGCGCCGGTATCAAAGCTTTCTAGAGGAGGATAGTGGATGAGCATGACGCTTTCCCGCCGGAGTTTGGGAGATCTTTCTGCAATCGAACCTCACGGCCCTGGGACGGGAAAAGCCGCCCGGTTTGTGCGGAGATGGCGTGGAGGCGCGTTATTGCGGCAGATACTAGGAGAGAGGGCAGACCGCGTACGAAAGAGCTGAATCTCGAAGCAAGGCAGCATGGGGTTGGCGTGTCGAGAGAGGTGGAGCGTGTGACGTTATGTGCCCGAGTACATCACGAGAAAGGAAACTAGATCATCCAGACGGACGCATCTAGCGCGTTCAACTCGGTCCTGAGGAAGCCCATGCACGAGCAAGTGAGAGCTTACACGCCAGCCCTTACGGGGTTCGTAGTGTTCTTCCTGATGGGCTCGGGAGAAAGGACTCAGCTCGAATGCTCCCGTGAGGGGGCAACAAGGAGACACTATGGGACCGGCTCTATTCTGCCTGCCTGCCTGCCGCTGCGGCCGGTGCTTAGGAGGGTACGGGAGGACTACGAGTCGCAGGGGGTCGAAGCCTATGCGTTCCTCGACAAAATTACTGTCGCTGCTCGCGAGATATCACCCCGGACGGTGGGAGTAGTGCCTTTCCTCGAGCGAGACTTGACAGCGAGGGGCATCCACCTCAACCCGAGTAAGGCGGTTGCCTTGGCGCCGAAGGGACACGTGCCCACGCCGGAAGGTATATGACTTTTTGCAAGCGTTGACGAGGGAGGGATGCAGGTGGTTGGAGTACCCGTCGGTACTGACGAGTTTGGCACAGAGAACGCCATAGGGATCGTTCGAGATGAGGGGGCGGAACAACTCGCGGGGATGCTGTCACGAACGCCGCATAAGCAAGCGGCCAACCTCATAGCCACCGGCTCTATGGTGCAGCGAACGGCATATGTCGATCGGGTGAAGGACCCAAAGCTGTCCCTGCCAGCTTGTCGACGGGTAGATAATCACGCTATGTAGATGCTCGAAAAAATATCGATCTTCTTGGAACGGCGGAGGAATCGTCATTCTTTTTGAAGAGAGGTCCATGGCGAAACGGCTTACACTGCTACCCCACCAACGGGAGCAGACTAGCTTGTCAACGGGGGCCGGAGGGCTCGGGATGTCGTCAGGCAGAAGCGAGAAGGATGCCCGCGTCGGTAGGGATCTTGGTAGCAACTGGGCGCAGTCCTGGCTGCACTCGCTGGCAGTCTGGGAAATGAATACAGAGGAACCTACCAGATTCAGAACTGGTGAACAGTATCTGGGAGGGAATGCGAGGCCTCCGAGATGATGGCGGGGTCACTGAAGAGGAGAAGAGCGGAGTAGTGCCGAGGGGCTGGAGAGACAGGACATTGCGCCCTGAGGAGGTAAGCGCATGGGAGAAGTCGGATAGAGAGGTGTTGGCAGCACACCTCGCTGAGACCATCACTCCCACAAAATCCCCCAAAAAAACTCGGAAAGCAGGTCAACCGGGTGCGTTACTACCAGTACGTTACATATCTGGACAGACTCCCCATCTATGCGCGCCCGCCGGAGGAGGTCGGCCCTTTCGGGGACAGCGAGACCCCCGAATGCGCAAAAGCCAGGCGACGGAGCCAGTCAGGACCAGGACCTGCCGCGTGGTTACGGGCGAGGCCGGTGGACGTTCAACGGATCATACCAGCCCGGGAGTTCCTGTACGCAGGTCGGCGACATCTGGGAACCGAGAAGCACTTGGCGGCGACGCGCCCCTCTTGTGGTGCAGCGGACGCCAATACGCGACATGCACGTCGGTGCCACCGCGCAGGCGTGCGGCTAAACCAACACCAGCCGCTGGTCCGCGCGACCTCCTGCGGATGTTCGTCCGCCACCAAGTGGAAACTGGTGCGCCTTTCAACGCCGGTAGGGACCTACGTAAGGATATCGGTATCGAGAGGGGAGGCCTCCGAGACGCGTCGGCATCGGAGTTCCGACACAAAAGCATACTCGTCGACGCCACCTACGCTCGCCTGTGTGCCGGAAGCGCTGACCAAAATGGATCAGCTGCTTACACTTCTGAGCCGGGTAAGCGCAACCACTACGCCCGCCCTGGACATGTGTCCTTCGACAAGCGCAACCATAATTTTGTCACCACGATGATGGAAAGGTTTGGGCGTCTCGGAAGGGAAGGAAGCGAAATCATCGATCAGCCGGCGACGAGCGTAGTCGGCGGAAGGGATGGGGGGGCAAAGGCCACGGAAGGCATCTGTACGGGACGTCTTGTACAGATACGAAGTAGTTTCAGTGACCCCTCAAATTGCGATCTCACGCCACCGGCACAAGCTCGCGGTACGGGACCGTCAAGAGACTACTTGAGGGAAGAAGAGGGGAGGCTGCTGTCAATGGCGTGGGGTTGGCACGTAGATGCTGGGTAGGGAATCATAAGCATTGGACGGGAGAAGGCTAGTGAAGGATTGGAGGTATTCTGCCTAGAGTTGGGAAGGAAATTTGTTCGAGGATTAAGTGCTCGGGGAAGTTATGGGCCAGTGGTTGCGAAGCATCGTTATGTACATGTGTGTATCGATCGTTTCATGAGAGGGAGCACAATTTGGCTGACCTCGTCGCGTAGTTGGATTCTAGTGGCAAGCGAGGCATGAATAAGTGCCATACTTTCAGATTTGATTGGCGATACGTCGGTTAGGAGTCAATAGAGTCATTCATAAGGGGAACTGCTCAACAATAATTGTAATAACAATGCTATTGATGATAGTAATAAGGGCTGAAGCCACTATGTTGCGATGGAAAGGCAAGGCACGAACCGTAGTGGGGAGGGGGAAGGAGAGCCTGTGGATCTGAGTTACGTCTGTATTAGGGAGAGAGAAAAAAAGGCGGAGATACTAAATGGGATTGAAAAAAAAGAACACTGACCATGGTGTGCGTTGAAAGTGTCAACTATTTGATGTCTTGGATTAGTATGGCATATCAGGTACCTGGTACTCGCTACGTACCGGTAGATATTAACACAGACGCCGGTGTCGTCGGAGATAGTGCATTCAGCAAGCCTTCACCCACTGCAGAGCTCGTGCATACGTACGTACGAGTATAAGGTACCCTGTTTTGTTTGGGTTGTACCTCTTCGTGCCGACGTGACAAGCTAGTTTATTGCAATGACCTACGTACGAGCAAATGTGATATCAGCATCAAGAACTGCTGTAATTCGTATATACCGGATACCTGGCACTGCTGTTGGTGGTTACGTTCTTGCAGATTTTCCCGCCAGGTTTGAGAGGACCAACGCGTAGCGTAACCGCCGTCGACGGCAGCAGCAGCAGCAGCAGCAGCAGCAGCAGCAGCTGCAGCAGGTATACGTTGCAATCGAGCGCCACCCGACCGGAGACCAACAGCGGTATTGAGGTGACCGGCCCGCCGTCGCCAGGGCTCAAGGGGATGGTCTCAGGATTTTTGGCCGCGGCACTTGTGGTAAGTCCTTCGTGTTCTCTCTTTCGTGCAACATCTGTACCTAGTGACTTGGCCTCCAACTACTCAGCTTTGAGACGGAGAAATTCGTCCAAACTCATATTGGCAAGCTGCTTGTGGTTACCGTAGTTGTCCTTCTGTAGTGCCGGTTCGGTGGTGCTGGTTGCCCGCTATAGCGCCTGAGGAATCGCTTGATACAGATGGGATTCACCAGTGTGGCAGGCAGTGTGCGGAGTAGTTAGTGCCGGCTCACGCTACATATAGTGCCGGTATTGTTGACTGGTGCATCCCGGCACTATAGAGGGACCAGCACTACCGTGCTTCGATCGCGCGTGTTGAGTTGTCTGACCTGCAAACGCGAGGTTACCATACTTATACGTAGAGGTATGCCGACAATAGACAACAGCAGGCCAGGCAGACAGCAGGTGGGAATTTTGCACACCTCGGACAGGTAGATCATGATATATCTATATATCTATCCATCTGCTGTAGTTCCTCACCTGCCGTTGTGAAAGTTGTGCAGGATCTGCAGAGTACAGATCGAACCCAGGAAACATGTGCTAGATCATTCAGATTGTTCAGCTCCCACCCGGCAACATGAGCTAGATCCTACAGATCAGAAATAGATTATCTATCTGCCCTGAAATATCTAGATCCTCAAGTGGAAATGATCTGTACATGATGGTATTATTAGTAGTGGTCCCTCTTTAGTGCCGGTTGAGTAGTGCCATCTGCGGCGTATATATAGTGCAGGTGAAACCGCTTGGTATAGATGGGATTAATCAGTGTGGCAACATGCGGAGGAATTAGTGCCGGTTGCCGCTGTAGTGCCGGTATTGTTGCCAGGCACACACGGGCACTATAGAGGGACCGGCACTGCTGTAATGCAGAGAGATGTACGACACGCGCGCGCGTTTCATGACGTGATATGTATGAAGTGACGCTATAAAACCTTGCCGCAGCTTCAACTGACGTGATATGAATGACTTGACGTGATGGGACATGCAGTGGTGGGACATGACATGACGTAGTGTGGCATGACGTGGCACAAAGTGACGGGATGTGACGAGACACGAAGCGACGGGGCATGACGTGACGTGATGTGACATGACGTGATATGGGGTGACGGGTCGTGGCGCGTCATGAAAGGACGTAATATGACATGACGAGACAGGAAGTGGCGGGGCGTGACGGCATGAAATGACGTTGTGCGACATGACGTGACATGAAGTGATGGGACGGGACGTGATGTGTCATGAAATCACGCGATGTGACATGACGTGATATGGAGTGTGACGGGACGTGACGCATCATGAAAGGACGTGATGTGACATGACGAGACACAAAGTGACGGGACGTGACATAGCGTGAAATGACGTGATGTCGGCTGATGTTGCTGTTCTCCTTTTTGTCATGATATTGACATAGCATGAAATGACGTGATGTGGCATGACGTGACATGAAGTAACGGGACGTTGCGCGCACTAGCATTACGTGATATGACGGGACAATACTTGGCTTGACATGAAGTGACATGATGTGACTTGTCGTGCTGCCTTACCGTTGTCCAGCTTGCCTCCGAACCTACAGCGACGCTAGCGGACGCGGGGTCGCTACAGTCGACGGCTTCATCGTCCTCGGCGGCGGCGTCTCTCCAGAGCGCGGTCGACGAATCCCCGGTGGCGGTGGTGGCTACCACGAAGCTCGAGGGGGAGCTAGCGGCGCAGTTCCAGAAGGTAAGGCAAGGAAAAGGGTACAGCAGAGTAGTGTACAGTAATTACCCTGCAGATCTACGAGGCAATATTATTTGCTTACTTCTTTTTTCACTCCGACAATTATCGCGCATGTTCCAGTCCGACTTGAATCGAGTGCTCACCGTAGTGATATGGTACAACAGTCTCTCTTCCATCACTCTGAACCAACAGACTATACATATGTATACCTGTACATATGTATACCTGGTATATATTTAAAGTGGTGTAGTCTGTACCTCAGCCGTGAGTTTTACCGATTCGGTTATTTATGCATACTTCGAGTTCGGTACTTTGCTGTATACCTGGTGCACTTCTGTATACTGGTATCAGATACTCCGGTATGTGTGTGTGGTGTCGACGTTAATCCGTCATGTTTTTCTACACAACGACATCAAGCACCCCCCCGGGGTCCGTTTCTGGCGCGATAAAATAATACAGAGGTGATACGAATTCCGTGGCATCGAGCTATACATGAGACAGAGCATATGCATTCATCGCGGATAAAGGAGAGACCCGAAATCGATTAACCATATTGGTGAACTCGGGAGAAGCGTACACTGTACGAGTATTAACAGTACCCTGCAGACCTGGAATTGGTACTATAAAAGAGCTACCGGTGCTTTATTTTAGATCCAGTTTTAGACGTGTAGGTTGCACGGTTTTTTAGTTTTATGGCGTCGATTTTTAGAGTGCGTCAATCGTTCCTCACCTACCACACCGTTCACGCAATTCCAGACGATTCTTTCGAGAGAACTGTTTGGTGAGTTCGATTTTAGAATGGAAATTGCACAATCGTCAAAGCAGTAAGAGACAGGGATCGCGAAGACGCATCGGGTCTTGAAAGCTCGGCCTCGGAGAGAGCAAGAGGCAATCGCGGCATAAGGTCGTCGGTAGTAAGTTCTTCCGTAGATATTCGTCTGTAGAAATTCGTCTGTAGGAATTCGTCGGTCGAGTGCGTGACATGCTCGCCCACGTGTCGCTGTTTGGTGCCCATATCGTCTCCACCGCCACGCCAAAATCACCGCCGACACCGTCGTCGGGTTCTCCCTTCTTGATTGATTATATATTTTGTTATGTCCAGGCGCAAGCGGCGGGAAGCGTCCAGCAGTTCGACAAAGCCAAAAAGCTCTATAATCAGGCGAGTCGTCGTGATGGGGTGGGGGGGAGGAGTGCCTGCTATGTTACTTCGGGTCTGAGTGTTACGCAAGGGAAGAAGTCAGAGAAAGCAGTGCGAAAATAATAGACGGGATGGAAAAAAGCAAGAGCAGCGTTCGTACTCGTACGACAGCGGTGACCACTTCTCGAGCCAAACATATAAAAAAAGAAATGAAAAAAAAGAAAAACGTCGCGTTTACAGCAGCAGTTTACTGTATCCGTTATCCCTTTTAGAACTGCGGCCTTGTTTCGGCGACCAATACCAGCGCTTGTAATTTACCGTTGGATAGATTTTCTAATCGTAACGGTGGGCAAAACAAAAAAACAGTTCGCGAGGCCACCCTCTGCGTCAAATCGATGCTACCATGTGGTAGAACACCATAGGCAGAAAAACGTCCGTCCTCCCTGTGCACCCCATTGGCCGAAAGGGTGAACCCACTGTGTGCACACCGGTAGGTTCGGTTCGCCTATGATGTACCTGGTACTTAGCAGGTATATATGCTACCAAGGTATCTTGTATATGCGATGTTTCTCATCGCCTCTCGTGTTTCTACGTCATTAATCCATATACTATTCATGGTGAGTTATCCGTCCATTCTGATCTATAAAATTTATGCTTTCGGGGTTCGATTTGGTATCGGCATGGGTCTCCGGGGCACTCCACTCGCCACGTACTAGTTCTAGGGGACTTACGGCCCACCTCCTGCCTTTTTTTCGGAAGTGTCGTCGCCAAGGGGATATTATCGGAGTGTCAAAAAATATACATGAAGAAGAAGCGCTCTTGTTCGTCGATTTCCTAGAGGCAATAGGTATTCGGCCTTCCACGAGACGAGCGAGGGGCGAGAAAACACCCGAGCAACCTCTCGCTAGTGTTGTGGGTACCGTTTTAGCGAAACTTGCAGTGTTCTTCCCCGGTGTGTTTTGTTGCGTTGGCGCCACACCCCCCCCCGCCCCCCCAAGGGTCTATGGTCATACAAAAACCGCCGTGCGTGACATGAGTCCCCCCGCCCCCCCCCCCCCAAATTATATACCAGGTACCTGGTATGTGTATGTATGTTCGGTTGGCGTCGGTTGGCGACGACGCTGTAAAACACACCTGCCTCTCTCTCACGCTTGAGCTAGACAACCAGGGTACGGTTTTTTTTTTGTTGGCGGTTGCCACCGCTGTCGGTCAAGTTAGATCAATTGGGTCAGGGGAGAACCTTTACTCCGCACAAGGGGTATGATCGTATCACGTAGTGTGTTTATGGTGTGGCACCCACGAGGTAGTGACATGGTAACCCTATTGATCTCTCTGGAAGTGGCCGCACCAGAAATTAAATCAATCAATTGATGCTGTCACCCATATGCAAGAAAATCCGCCTCTAAAGCGGTTCTTAGTAGGATGCAGCTCACCCTTCATGTGACTCGCCCAACACCTCACGGCGCTTCGCGCTTGCTGCAAGCAATGTCTGCCTGGTCGGTGTGCTCCGTCGCGGCATTGTAGGGATGCGAGGGTCTATGGTCATACGACTACGGACATGCACGATAATGAGTACCCCCCCCCCCCCTCTCTCCCTCTTTCTCTCGCTCTCCCTGCTGCGCTAAAATAAAAATGCAACATCGATCGGATCGCTTTTTTCAGGTGATCAAGTATGCTCCCGGCTACGTGTACGGGTGGAGCAACCGAGGCAACGTGCTCATCGCGGATGGTGACCTTAAGGGGGCCGTGGCTGACTACAACAAGGCGCTGGAGCTGGCCGACGGTCTCAACATGCCGGACAAGTGGGTCATCTTCCTCAACCGGTGAGGCCTTTCCGTCGGTACCTTGACAGCGGGGTGGGGAGCGCGGTCGGTATGCGGGATTCACCCTTGACAGCGGGGTGGGGAGCGCGGTCGGTATTCGGGATTTTTTTATTGATCCTTGATGAAGAGAAGGACGACTTTTATTGTTGCCCTTCGTTTGGGATGACACGCCGGCCACGACCCATACCAGAGCAGCGCCGCCTTACACCGCGCCCCGACCGCTCACGCCCCATCCCGGCTGCAGCTCTCCGAGAATGTATTACTCATAATTGCGCTATTACGCGTTCACTCTTCTCGCTCTCTGTCTCTCTCCTCTCCTTCTCTTATTCTGTCAATTACTTTTCCTCTATACATGAGGCCGGCGTCCCCGGTGGCTTGGTAGGTGGTCCGCGAGCCTATCAAGATCAATTTCGTGGGTTCAAGTCTCACCGAGTGCACATGCTCGTAGGGACTTTTTCTTGCATGAAGAAATTGATTAGCGGAAAGCGCGAGAGCGTAAGTTAGCTGCATTCGATGAAAATCAACGAGCAGTGGGAATGCTGAACCCTATGCGCGACAAAAAATAAAAAGGCAAGTACCGGGGGGGAGAAGGGACGACACCTGTGAACACGGCTTTGTCCAGAAGAATGCGGAGGGTAAAACCTCCTACGAGCTAGGCTGGAAAGTAAAAGTGATGAAAAATAAAACAAATAAAAAATGTATGTCTCTGTATGCTTTCATCTCGTTTTCATTTTCTCTCCCTCGCTCGTCGTTGGGGAAAGGGAGAGCGAGAAAGACAGATAGAGAACATGAGGACGGAAACTGATACGATAACACGCGGGGTGATTTCGCCCGTTCTTTTTGCTGTTTTTTTGCGATTTTTTTGCGACCCTCAGAGGTACCACCCTGCTAGCCTTGGGAGAGGACGAGCTAGCGCTGTCGGACCTGAACCAGGCGGCCAAGCTCAATAACCAGAAGGATCTGTACACCTTGGTGCGTTTTTTTATCGCTTGCCAGAACTCAGTCGGCGTCGTGTGTGTGCATGTGTGCGTGTGTGTCCGCCCGTTGTACGCCATATGCCGAAACACATCGTCGCATCTGCTTTGCATCGGTAGAAACCTTCACAAGTTTTGTGAGCCAAGAGCTTCATCGAGCTGTATAGGGAATGCTGCGGTAAAGTCCCGCCCGTGCCTCGCAAGTGGTTCTTAGTAGGATGCAGCTCACCCTTCATGCGACTCGCCAAACACGCCACGGTGCTTTGCGCTTTGGCGCAAGCAATGTCGGCCCGGTCGGTGATCACCCGACGTGCTCCGTCCCGGCATTGCATGTAGGGATGCGAGGGTCTATGGCCATACGACTGCGGCCATGCATGACATGAGTACACCCCCCCCCCCGCCTCCTCCCACCCACAGCTAAATATGTCGGGAGACATGCCAGGTAAGGGAGCACTAAAACCTACAATAGTGGTTTGGTGCCAGGCACGGAATATTAAGGTGAATAGTCAAGGTGTGCGAGTGCTATCTTCTGACATCTTTGCCCAAAGCTGTAGCTATCGTGTCAGAATATACCGGTATCCCTCGGCGTTAGTTTTGTCCCACCCTGTAATGTTCCGACGAGGTTGCCTCCCGTATGATTCGATGCGCGTATGGGAGTTCCAGCGACAGATGCTCGGCTTCGACTCCTGGATGAGACATATGCGAAGTATCGATTCAAAATAATATCGTTACTTTGTACCGGGTTTGGCTCAGTCGATCGCCGCGAACCGTGTGTAATTCAACTCCCCGGGGGGAGTAGGGGGAGAAGGGGGGCGGGGGGGGGGGTTCCTGGGGCGTAGGGATCCGCTCAAACCGAGGATATGTGGTTCCACGGAGGCGGGATGCGCTATGTACCGCCCTCCCCTCTCCCACGTTTGCTGGATTCGTCGACCATTTGAGCTGAATGTATCAACTATTATATTCAAAGCGTCTCTCTCTTGTCATGGCATTTACGGGTATATTTTAAATCCCGTTCGAAGGCCTCGAAAGAGCCGTCGGATTTGAGCGCTTTTAGACCCGTTGGACTTGAGCACTTGTAGACCCGATGGATTTTGACCACTTACAGACCCGTTGGATTTGAGCGCTTATACGCGCGTTGGAATTGACGGATTGACATATTAACCCTTCCGCGCCTCGAATCTGTCCTCATTTTCTACCATGGTATCTTCGGCATCTTGCAGGCGAATCGCGCCCAGGCGTTCGAGAGGAGAGGGGATTGGTCTAAAGCATTGGTTGACTACGAGGGTGAGGAGGCGTTTGGTATACGTTGTTGTTGTAGCTGTTGATGTTGCTGTTGTTGTCGTTGCTGTTGTCGCTCTTGCAGATGTTGGTGCAGTTGTTGCTGGCAGTGTTTGTTGTTGTGCTCCCACACTATCGTATCGCTGTCATCTAGTCCGTGGGTAAACACACAGGCCTGAACGTTCTGAAAGGAGTCATGCTGGTTATTTAGCACTTCCCACATGCCGTATATACGAGGTATTGCGCCGTTCCGAGAAAGCGCATAGAAAGAAACGGCAGATATTCGCCGTACGACAACAGTAACCACAATAGCACGAGTAAAATCAACTAAAATTATGGAATTGAAAAAACAAAAACAGACCCAAATAATATACGAACATGAAAGCGAATAAACAGACTCAGACAAGATACAACACTAAGGGGGTGTTCTCAACACTTTGATGCACGTATTGTATGTGCTGTACGTGTGCCCCGCGCTTTCCAATGCCACTCTGCAGGGGCAATCAACGTGCAGCCTGGGAACGTTCAGCCGTGGTGGATCCGCTACTCGCTCGTCCTCTTCCAAGAAGGGAGGGACTTCGACAGCCTCGCGTGTCTCCGGCGACTCCAGTCCAAGTTTGAGGGTGTGGCCGAGGTGCGTGCGTGCTGACTGACTGACTGACTTACTGACTGGCTGCTTTGCTTGCGTGTTGTGTGTGCTTCCTCTCGCTGTATTGCTGTACTGCTGTACTGCTCCACCTATGCCTAGACAAAGAAGAGAAGACATTCGTAGATACCCTGGTACACGCAAGTCATATCAAAATAAATGTACAACTTGCATTTCGTTCGTTGGCGGTATCTATCCTGAAATACAGATTAGCCAGGTACTTCGTATGAGCAGGAGCCCAGGGCCAGCATCGCTCCGCACTCAGAGACTATTCAGCCCCAACAGCCACTTTTTCCTGACGGCTAGTTCCCCCCAACGGCTAGTTCTTTCCAACGGCCACTTCTTCCTGACGGCTAGTTCCTCTCAACGGCTAGTTTATCCCAACGGCTAGTTCCTCCCGACGGCTAGTTCCTCCTAACGGCTAACACAACGACTCGAGCCATATGCTTTTGCAAGTGGCATACGAAATTAGGAGCAACTGGTGCTGTGCACTCCCCCGTGAACCGAAAGGGCGAACTTTAACCGTTTTGACTTGATTATAGTATAGCGTCCAAAACAACAAAAAATGACGGGTGCAAAGTTATCGAAAGCGCCTATTACATATCAATCAGAGCCAAATATCGTGTGGAAACATAGGGGGATACATGGGGCTGGGCACTGGCGTAGTGTGTACTGGCAGCAATAGTCTACTGACAGTATTAATCTACTGACCGACCCGGCCAGTATATTCGCCAGTAGTCGTTTATCTAATGTACGCCCAAGAAACATGCCATGTTAAAGTACGGAAACCCAACAAATGCTTTCGGGGAGGAGAGTGGAGAGAGGAAGAGACAACAGTGTACTGCTGCAATCCAGTATACTAATTGATGTTGACGACAGTGTAATCGCTGTTGACTGAGTCAGCCAGTGCACAGCCCTAGTAGGGGATACATGTTTTTTTAGATCCAAGCGTAGGTTCTGCTTAGAATAGGTCTCCCATGCTAGGAAGAGCGTGCAGCATGCAGCGGTCCAGTATCATCATATTGTGCGCGTGTGGAGCAGCTTCTGACGGTGCAATCCGGACGCCCACCCCTCCCAACCCAGCAGCTCGGACTCTGGTTTGTGTGGTCGATAATCTGTAGTTGTCATTTACTTCCGACAGTTTATTTTTTCTTCACCACTCGAACCCCAAAGATATTGAGCTGCCTCTTACCTGGTAACGTTTTTTTTGCCCTGCATTTTTCGTTTTTTTCATTCTCCGCTGTGTTCTGTTTTTTGTTTCCCCGAAGGTCCAAGCCGCCTTAACGTCCGTTCAGTTCGGACGTGGGGAGATGAAGGAGGCCGAGAAAGCATGGAGGGGCATCAACGTCGTCGACCAGCAGATGTACCTCAAAGAGTCCTACCTCAAGGACCAGCTCAAGTGGCCCCCAAGGGTGAGCCCATTCTGGGAATTCCTACATATTGTAAGGTAGCCCTTTTTTTCTACTTGGTTCTGTCTTCGTCAGCCGGTACGGTTGGTCGGTCTGTTGGCTGGTCTGTTGATCGGTCGGTCTTTTGGTCGGTTGGTCGTTTTTTTGCTTCCTCAGATCAGTCAGTCAACGGTAGTTTGTTTGCTTTTGCGCTTCGAGTCGTGAGTCGTGTGGTTCTGTGAAAGGAGCGGGTGCTTGGGGTGGGCCATCGTCCCGTTCCTTTCATCCACAGCACTCCCCTGGTACGTCGGTTGGTTGTGGTTCTGTTGTTGTTTTTATTTTGCTTTTCCGCGTCGCGAAATCGAATCAACCATTGGGTGGGGGTCGTGGCTCACGGCGTATGAAGAAAACCCGCTACTGCTGTCGTTCATTATTTGTCTCCAACTTTCTCGCCCCCTGCCTCCCTTCTTCCCTTCGCAAAGTGGCCGTGATTTGTGTCTAAAGCGTAAAGTCAAAGTGTGTGTTTGTGTGTTGTGTTCATTTTCGTCCTCCTCCTCTTCCTCGGAAACTGATAATCACGACTACGTAGGCGATGTTTAAATCGCGACTTCGCTGTCGTTGTACGTTGGTCTATGAAAGTTGGCCTGGTGTGCTGGAAAGCATGGATGCGGCGAAGAAATTGCACAACGCAAGGCCTGAAAACTCGAGGATGGCTCATGAATGCCCCAGCAGTCGCGATTTAAGCCTCGCCTACTTTGTCGTGACTATTAATGCCCCTCTCCTCCTCCTGCTCGGTCTCGAAAGGGATGCGCGGTCAATGGTAAAATTCCTAAGACAAGCAGCAAATGAGTCCGCCCGTCCTCCTCGTCGTGGTCGTCGTTGCCGTCGTCAATCTTGCAAGTCTTTAGGGTCAAAAAGTTTTTTTTGTGTGTTGTACTTTTTCAGCAATATTTGTGATCCTGTCTCTAGCCTCGTCTTCGCCTTATTGCATTTGTTCGTTTGGCTGGCCGCTGTGTATACTCGGCAGATGGTTGAGTGCTTGGAGGGCTTCGATCGTGCGCAGAAGCAGGAGAGCACCGGCGGTGCCGCTTGAAGTATCGAAAGGAGCAGAAGCTGCGGAAGCTGCAGCAGCAGCTGCAGAACAGCAGCAGCAGCAACGGTAGCACTGCCAAAGTGCTATGTTCGAGGAGCATGGCATGTTATCGGGCCACCGTGCGCAGCGGACGTTACGCTTATCGATTTAATTCCGTCGATGTTTTTAGGGTAGAGCATGGCATGTCATCGGGCCGTCGTGCGCAGTTGACGTTCGGGGTATTGGTTTAATTCCGTCGAGTTTGTTAGAGTAGAATGCGGCGACAACGACGACAATGTCAACACCGCCAACAACAGTATAAAAAACAACAACAACAACAACAACAACAACAAGAGGTTGGAGGACTTTGTTTCCTGTACCACGTCGCCCTCGTCCCCCAATACCCCCGCTCTTTTTTCCACGCCTCCCCGTGAACGCGTCTGGGACGGCCTGATCATCGCAACAGAGTATCATCTCGGACTGTCCGATACTCTTATGCACTAGAGGAAAGCGTTCGCGTTGCGCGTTGACGTTTCGCATTGACCCTTTTGCTGCTGCTGCTGCTGCTGCAAAAGTGGTCCATATCCTACCCTAAGTAGTTTTCACGCGATTCATGAGTGCACGTCTGAACTGGTTCATATCATCACTGCTGTATGAAAAATAGCTGTCGAACTGCAGTTTTACTGAGCAAGCGTACGCGAGGGGGTGTTTGAATCGGTGTTGATTTAGTTTTAGCTTGTTTTCCAGAGGGTTTCAGTAGAAAGGAAGGCGTTATCAGGCGAATAATTGAACTAGATATTCCAGCGTTCACAGGGTGCTTCTCCCCCTCTCCCTCCCCTCCCACAGAACACGCTTGTCTCCCTCCCCTCCGACAGAAACGCTTCGATGGTTTCCACGTGAAGCTTCGAGGCCTTCAGTTTTGCTCGTGTTGGCAGTTGCAAATTGGCACTACCTCGAGGTTGGGGTTTAAGAAGTCAGTCAATAAGTCGGGGTCTGATGGTGGGCGTTGGGCTTCTGTTGATTTCGAGGCGTGCACTCCTTGCGCCGACGATAGCGGGGGAGGTGCAGTTTCGTGGCAATAGATCGTCTACCCCAATGAACAACGCAATGGCGTAGGTGTACATATATCGGGGGGAAAAAATGGTGTCCCAGCGTTGTTCAGCAATAATTTCACGGTTGAGGACCTTCATCCGTCACAAATATGTTGGCAAAAAAAGTGCTGCATACCCCTCTTATCGTAGCAGGCACTATTGATAGGTACCCGGTACAGTAAATGGCCCCTCTATAGTGCCGGTATGTGCCAGCCAACCAGACCGGTACCAGGTACTATATGGCGGCAACCGGCACAAATCCACCCACTGGTTAATCTCCTCTGTGCCAAGCGATTTCACAGGCACTATACGTAGCGGGAAGCCGGCACTACTCAAAACCGGCACTGCTGTAGAGGGACTATTACTGTACTACTGTACTGTAGGATTGCGTGTGCTGTTGCCACGGCATAAAGTCGTCATGTCGTCAGCGGGTGGCGTTTCCAAGGATATCAGACGTATTGCACGTGTGTGCCGCTGATCACGCAAAACTGTACCAGGTGCTTAGGTGCCTTGAACGCGGGTGCTGCTTCGAGTATTTCCGCCCCTTCCCCGTCGTGTCTGGAGCTTGAACGCGTCGCTTGCTTTCTCGAACATGTACACGCACGATATTCACGGCAGCAGTGTCGTGCAATACGCCTAGACAATATGTCCACCTCTTCACATACTGGCAATAATATCCGGCGCCATTTATTCATCAATGGGAACATTCGGCGCGCCCTCGCTTCCAACCGAAGCGTAGACACACAGATGGCCGGGACCCCTCCCTCGCCCAAGCTGGGCGTGAAAAAAATCCTTGTGGACACAGTGAACAATGTAGCAAACCCCACCTTGTGTCAACAACCTGTGAATTCGGTATGCCCAATGGTGTGCTGCATACATTCATTGTACAACGTCCCCACGAGGACGTTTTTACCCTCACATTAAGCAAGAGGGAGGGGGAGCGGCCGCCTGTCTGTGCACAGGTAGTAGGGATTGCGGTTTAGCTCGATAATTCGTGCTGCCGTTGGCCAGTTCTGCGAAACAGAGCTCTACTAGTCAACGTGTCTTCACACTTGTCTTCATGTCACCGGTGGCTGATGGCATCATCATGTATCGGGAGTATAAGAGAGTACCTAGGACGAAGTAAAGTTGCGAACCGCAGCTTAAATACTTGCATGCCTGTAGCCCATCCTCTCAAAAACAGAGTGCGATGCATACGAATGTCATGCGCACACTACGCCGCCTACGAACAGGAGCACCTCCCTGGTTCAAGGTCAACAAAAGGTCACGTGCTGAATTAGGGGCGTTGGTAGAGATCACGTCTCCGCGAGTCCTCCCCCCTTATGGCACTTTGCGGTTCCACTAATCTCTCGGCGCCGTGCCGCCGTTTCATCCAACGCACCCAAAAAGCAGACGATTGAAGTCAAATACGAGGTGATGCATCAACCATTCTGTCGCAAATGGACAAGGTCTACAAGCAGCTCTCCTAAAACAGGACACACAGGCAAAAAATTCAGAAACAAGCAGCGGAACAAAGTTGTTTTGAAAAGCTTGCTATTCAGCCTTGCTACAATTGCTCCTGCACTTGCTGCAAAACTGAACCAAGTCTACTTCCGAGTAGCGTTCCCCCGAAACGTCTTTTCGGGCGGTGTGTCGTTGCAGTTGTAACGGCAAAGGAGTTCATCAGCCCGTCCTTCGCTTCCCGCTCTTGGGGACCTGCTTAGCCTGCACCCCTGTAGATGCCTAGCCCGACTCAGCCACATCTATCACCTTCGCTCGCTCGCAGACCTCGACAATGCTCGCCACGGCCCTTAAGCGACGGGAAGAGAAGCGGAAGGGGGGGGGGGGGGGGGGGGGGTGCGTGGTGGCGCGCGGAGGGGAGGTGAGACAACCCGGGAAAAAGCCTGCTTGCGTTTTCGAAACCTTCTGGGGGGGAACGGGGGGTACTCATTTTCATGCATGGCTGTAGTCGTATGACCATAGCCCCTCGCATCCCTACAATGCCGGGACGGAGCACGTCGGGTTTTCACCGACCAAGCAGACATTGCTTGCACCAAGCGCGAAGCGTTGTGAAGTGTTGGGCGAGTCGCATGAAGAGTGAGCTGCATCCTCTTTTGAGGTCGATTTTCTTGCATATGGGTGACAGCGTCAATGAATTGATTAATTTCTGGTGCGGCCACTACCCTCTGGGGGGGGGTGGCTACCTGGTGAAGGAAGGTGGAAGATGAGACACCCTGGAAACGCCTTTCGGTGTTTTCGAAATCCTCTCCTCGAAACCGGGGGGGGGGGAGGGGGGGTCTTGGTGGCGGCGGTGGAGGACAACACACCCGAAAAGGCCTTCGCACATTTCAGAAACCCTTTCACCGCAAGGGTGTGGGGGGTGATGACAGGATATGGAGGATGAGACACCCCGAAAAAAAACTTCAGGCATCGAAAAAAGCCCTCTACAGTATGTTTTTACTGCAGTAACCGTTTTCGGATCTGAGTGCTACAGACAGTATGTTCCCCCGAAACTAAGGATCACTCACTTTCGGGACACCGTCGCGGAGGCAAGCGCGTGCTCCGCCACGGTAACCAGGGGTCCTGATCGCGCGCGTCCCCTCGCTCGAGGCATCGCCAGCAGCACGGAGTTCACGTCGTCTTCGCCTGCCCGCAGTTTATGCACCTGAAACGGACGCACACGCACGCGACGGTGAGATCGTTCCAGCGATACGACGGGATCGACGGCGCGTACCCACTACCCCCCTGGAATAGAAGAAGCTGTTCGGCGATGATGATTGGCGGACGCTTGCTACGTACGATATAGGGGTACTCGTACCTTGTTTTTGGCCAAAAATATTTGTGAGCGTGACGGGGGGGGAGGGGGGGGGGTCCTCAACCATTGCAACTGAGAAACTGCACCCAATGTCGCTGGAAGGTCATGTTATGCTCTACATTATTACGGGGGACCACAGTAAATAGGACCAATTATTGTCAGTGAAAATAATAAGATATACCTGGTATAGGTTTTTGTGTGTGCCGTAGGTCCTATTTACTATGGTCCTCCGTAATAGGCCATGGCATTCTTCGAGATATACCTACATAGGTCATGTCAATTGTTCATTGAGTTGCTCCTTCGCTGTCAGTATCGTCAGGTTTGGGGTGGGGGGTGTAGACCTCCTCAAGCCAGCAACCTTAAAAAAAAAACAGGGTGCATCCTTGTCCTAGCATGCATCATTAGGAGGGAGGAGAGGGAGGGGACATACACATGCACTCCCCGCACGCGTGTATTGCCTACTCGTACTGAATAGATGCATGTCGATGCTTATGGGGGGGTGTAGCGTCTGTGTGGGCTCTCTGCCTACCTGCCTGCCTACCTGCCTGCCGAGGGCGGAAAGCGTCTGTTTGATCTATTGTGGCGCAAGCCGGGGACAGTTACGCCACAATAAAACAAGGGCACGTACTGCTGTAGCGGAGAGGGGGGTGGGGGGGGGGGGGGGGGGGGGTGTACTCGATAGGAGAGATGTACTCGATCTCATGCATGGCCGTAGTCGTATGACCATAGACCCTCGCATCCCTACGATGCCCGGACGGAGCATGTCGGGTTTTCACCGACCAGGCAGACATTGCTTGCACCAAGCGCGAAGCGCCGTGAGGTGTCCGGCGAGTCGCATGAAGGGTGAGCTGCATCCTACTAAGAACCGCTTTTGAGGCGGACTTGCATATGGACGACAGCTTCAATGAGTTGATTTAACTTCCGGTGTAGGCATTTCCAGAGACAGCAATGGGAGTATTATGTAACTGCCTCTTGGGTGCCTTACCTTGAACACTACGTGATACGAACATTCCCAATTGTGCGGAGTAAAGGTTCTTTACCTCGCACAAATGATCTAACTCGACAACCAGCTGTGGGCGACCGCCAAAAAAAAAAAAAAAACAACAACAACGGTACCCTGGTTATCTAGCTCACGTAGTGAGCGGCATGTTTTACAGTGTCGTTGCCAACCGACGCCAACCCAACCTATCAAAAATAGGGGGGGGGGGTGGTGTTTTGACAATCCCGGATGTGCGGCACAATTTAAAGGTAAACATTTCCAAAGTCGTAAATAAAACATGTTCGTTTCGATGGCAATCGGCACAAGGCAAAAACGCTGTTCGTACGTACCTCGCCTCCGACGAAGGCTCCACGTATGGCGTCCACGGCGCCGCGAAACATCATCTCAGACCGCGCCGCCACGTTGATCGCCAACACGCCAGCCCCCCCCCCCCCCCCCCCCCTCCCCCTCCTCCACCACCGCTTCCTCCTCTCGCTGCATCCTTCCTACCACCATCACCACTGCTGCCGCTGCCACCACCGTGAAGAAGGGTTTTCAGGCTAGCCAGGAAAGTGGGTTCGAGAAAAGCGGCCGGGGGGCAGCTCATCCCTACCGAGGTGTCCTTGCTGTCCACGTCCACAAATATCGCCGAGTACGGGGGGCCAAAAGCCTCGCCCCACCCCGTCTCCGCCGCGTGAGAAACTTCGGGGGGGGGCGGCGGTACCGCGGTAGCGTTTCCATCGCCTACAGCCGCCGCCATCGCAGTTGTAGATCGGGGTGACGATGACTGCGGTAGCGGTGTTGGTGAGGTTGTTGCTTTGGGGTCGACGGAGTTTTCTGGTGTGGCTGCCGCGGTAGCAGCAGCAGCAGCAGCAGCAGCAGAGTTGACGAAGGCGAGACCGTCGTCCACGACGACCTTGGTAGGGGTGGGGGTGAGGGTAAGGGTGAAGGTAAGAGTAAGGGCAAGGGCAGGGGTAAGGATGAGGATAGGGGTAAGGGTAAGGGCAAGGGTATGGGCATACGTAAGGGTAAGGGTAAGGGCAAGGGTAAGGGTATGGCAAGGGTAATGTTACGGGTAAAGGCAAGGGTACGGGTGAGAGTAAGGGAAAAGGCAAGGGTAAGGGTACGGGTAAGGTACGGGTAGGGTACGGGTAAGGGTGAGGGAAAAGGCAAGGGTACGGGTACGGGTAAAGTTAAGAGTAAGGGTAGGGGTAACGGTTAAGGCAAGGGGAAAGGCAAGGGTAAGGGTACGGATAACGATCAGGATACTGAGTAGGAAGTTGTGAACATTTAAGGTTGAGGGAGAGGAAAAAGAAAAATACTCGGGACAGGCATAAGGACAAGGAGAAGGGGAAGGCAGAGAGAAAGGCAAAAATGAGGACAGCGACAAGGGTAGGGGAGGGCAATGATCAGGACAAGCAGAAGGGCAAGGACACATATTGTAAGGATAACTACTAGGATAACGACCAGAGACAAGGATTTAACCAAGAAATAAAGCAAGGAAAACAAAAAGGAAACTTTACAAGGAAACCCTCCCCTTCAAGAACCTACTATCCTGAGAGTGCAACATTCAGCACGAGCAGCCTGCATGCAACACCTGCACCATCACCCCCAATGCCACCCACGCCCTCCTCCAAGCCCCCCGTTTCAAGCCCCGCGACGCACCTTGAGACCCTCCGATTCTCGCAGCCCGAAGTACTTATTGGCGACGCCCGCGATTTCGGGGTCCAACTCGACAGCCACTACCCTCACGCCGGGATACATCCGACGCAGGGCCATTGGGAGGGCGCCGCCGCCCAGACCGATCACCAGAGCGGTCGGAGCGCGGCCGCTCCCGTCGCCCCCGCCGCCCCCGCCTCCGCTTTTTCGAGCGCTGACGGCGCGAAGGTCGGCCAAAGCCGCACCGGCGACCATGCACCTAAGGCGGGGGAGGCGGGGGGGGGGGGGGGGTAAGGGGTGGGGGGTGCCGGAGGCATATAATCCGTCCCTCTCTTTTTTTTCTGACTGACTATGATACTGTTGTGTTGTGTGTTTGTTGTGCGCGCGAGTTGAGCAACCCAGCAACCATTTTCTTTCGTTACAAGGTGTGTACGAGGCACACCAGCATACATGCATACGATTCGATAGCTGTTTCTCGCCGGTTGGGAAGGGGCCAGCCTGCCTCTTGACACATGTGACCAAACGCTCAGGTCAGGACGGTACACGCACACACCGCATCGCGCTGCACCGCAACGGGCCGGACTACGCCTTGGCACTCGCGGCTTGGTTGAGTTCGTCCCCGACCCCCCCGTCCCCGACCCCCAGTTTTCTCCAGCCTCCAGGATAAGACACAAAAACGGGACGGTCCGGCTGGGTACTATAAATAAACCACCGCCACAACCGCACGGCACGAGGTGTGGAGCGTAGAGAGGAGGAGGCCAGCTGAGGTAGGGGCTCCTCACTCACTCAGTTAACCCTCTCAGGACAGCAATCCCGTTTTGTGGACAAAGTACTTAGAATTAGACTGGTTTGTCGCCAAGACGGAACCACAGTTTACCCCAAAAGGGCTGACAAAAAAAAAAAAACGACATACCTCGACCAAAACACTGAACCTAAGAAAAATGATACGCTGACAAACCGAAGAACAATGCCATGGATTATCGTAAAAATATTACAGTGATACATGTGCCCCTACTAGCAGCACCCGTCAGAGGACAGAGTGCGGTGATACGGCCACCGCTCACCTGTGATACTCGAAGCACAGATGGCCGAAGTCAACCCTAGCCCCGCCGGCGCCATCGTCACCCCCTGCCGCCGCCCCTTCTAGCGCTCCCTGCGTGACCGCGGCAGACGAACCCGCCGAGGACGATTTCTTGCCTTTGCCCCCCTTACCCTTGCCCTTACCCTTCTTCCCCCCTCCGCCTCCTCCTCCTCTTCCTCCTCCCGCCCCCTTCTTGGAAGAAGGCTTTCGTGTCCCGTCGTCCTCGTCTTCACCCAGCATGCGCACCTGTCTCCAGGAAAGTACGAGCAGGGTACGAGGACGCGCGGACCTTAGGCGATCGAGAACAGACAACAAACAAGCACAGTAGTACACACGCACATGACACACGCAAACAAACACAGACACCTGAACGCACAAAAAACACACACACAACGAGAAACAACACACTGAAAAAAAACTAAGTAAAACACATAGACACAAGCACACTCGAACAATAAACGATTTCGACAGCCGCAGCGTGTGGAAGAGTTAGGTTGGTTGCCCGAAACTACAAGACCAGATATATATCCCAGACTGCTCGCGTGGCCCTCTCTCCTCCCTCCCCACCCCACGCCTCGTATGATCACGCCACGCCTCGTTTGATCCCCCTGCCCTGGCTCTTGCTCCTACCCCCTTCCCCCCCATCCGAAACGCCGCGCAACCGACCCTCACTGAGGGGACCGCTTGATTGGGCACGGTGGCGTTTGGCGCGGAGTCCCATTTAGTCGTTACGTCCCCTCACCTCCGTCTGCACCACGCCTTCGTTCGCGAGGAAAACCAGGCGCCTGTACACCCCGGCGGGTCGACCCTCGTCGTCATCCTCGTCCTCCTCCTCTTCCTGATGACATTCACGAGTCAATCATTGTCAAGCACTTCGTTCATTCATTCATTCGTCCATTCATTGACTCACCCATCCATTCGTTTCATTCGCTCTCCATTGTTCGTTCCTTTGTTCATCCATTAAACCATGCATGTATTCCACCAACATTCGTTCCTCAATTAGCTTCTCATTCATCCACGCAATCATGCGCCGAACCGAACCGAACCGAACCGAATCTAACCGAACCGAATCTAGCCGAACCAAACCAGAACCGAACCGAGCAGAACCGAACCGAACCGAACCGAACCGAACCGGACTGGGCCGAACGGGACCAAACTGAAACAGAACCCAACCGAATGAAACGGAATGGGATGGAACCGAGCCTGTTAGCTTTGAACCCCAACCCAACTCAACCCAAACCAACCCATGCCAATCCAACCAAACCAAATTCAACCCAACCCAACCCAACCCAACCCAGCCCAACCAACCCTAGTGACGTGGGCATGCTTCCACCGACCTCAACCACAAAGTCGCCGCTGCATTCCAGGCGCCCCTCGGCCACTACCTTCCCCTCCACGCCCAGTTCGTCGCTTACCTGGCGACGCGCGGAAAAACAAAAAAAGAAAGCACGAACACCCCCCCAAAAAAAAAGACACGCGCGATTCGATGTCAGGAGCGTGTGGATAGACCAAGACAGAGAATACTGAGAGCACGAGGGACGGTTTTCAATAGACAGACACTTATTCATAGTATACACCAGTACCTGGTACAAAGTACCAGGGTGTGGGTTTTCCATTCCGTGGCTCGTCTCTGGCGAAGCATGCGCTTGCATCATAAATACAAGGGTCAGCTCCCCCCTCCCCTCCTTTCGCCTATCCAGAAACTTGCGATCAGACAACACAATAGAACAACAACACACGACTGGTGTTATGACATTTGTGGCTTAGCTCCGGCGAATCATCACGCATGTGCAACTCGAGTAGAAATCCCCCGCCCCGTCCGCTGCCCTCCATAACTGCCGGTCGCCCCGTTGGTTCAAGTGGTTAACCTCGAATTCTACTTGTGTTTGAGTCCTGGGTTCGAGCCCCAGGTGGGTCAGACTTTTGACTATATTTGAAAAAATAAAAATAAAAAGGATTCAATTGTTGAGAGCGCCTTGCAGCGTGGGTAGGCACAATTCGATGCGAGTCGACGAGGGAAGAAAAGGCTGAAATCTTCTCGCGATAAAAATGAAGGCACGTACCGTAGTGGGAAGGGGGTAGAAGAGCCTGCTATGTGACCCCGGATCTGAGTTACGAGTTGGAAGGAGAGAGAGAAGAAGATGTGCGAAGATAATAAATAAGCAAAAAATAAAAATAAAAAAAACGCTACTAAAGCAGATCAGGTGGAAAAATCGCCAGGGCCATGATCTCCCCCCCCCTTCCCCCCGGCGAACCCCCCCCCCAAAAAAAAAACAAGAAGAAGCAATAGCGGTGGTGGAAAACTCACGGCCATGATGGGGATGCCTGGCCCACCCGTGTCCGCAGCCGAAGCGTCGGGGGCGAACTCCGAGACTACGGGGGATATCTCCGTCTTGACCCCCTCCACCCCGCTGGAAAAGGTGTGCCCGCGGTTAAGGCGGACGGCGATCAGACGCCGCGCGCTTGCGCTTCGGGCAACCTGGGAACGTTTTCACACGCCGGGGGGGTGGTACGAGGATACGAACGGCAAAGGATGTTTGGATAGGGGATAGGGGATACCGCGCGGAACTGACGAGATTAGGGCCCTGCAGAACTCGGCTTACGTTTTTGGGGGTTCAGATAACAAACAAAACAAAAAATAATAGGCCTCGTACATTTCTCGCTAGGAATTCACTAGCGCTTGTATAGAGCTGTAAAACTGTCTTCAACTTTGTGCGATGGGATACAGAGGGCACCGCTCGCGTAAAAACGTTTGTTTTCGGAGATTTTAGGTCGGGCGGCGAGGATCTCCAACGGCTTCAGTTGTTCTCTAGGGACCTCCGGCGTCTTCCACCCAGAGCCTCAAAACTAAGGCATGCGCCCTATAAGGCATGCCCACTATTTTAGGCTGCCGTACTAACTAGCTACCCGCTTCGCTCGAAATTAAGGCTGGACACTGTGTGAGGAAGCGAAGGGACTGTAGATGGCATGTCATCGTCGCCGGGCGCGTTCTGGCTACAATACGTGGGTGTTTGGGAAAAGTCACCGGGGGGGGAGGTGTACTCCTTTTCATGCATGGACGTAGTCGTATGACCATAGCCCCTCCTCGCATCCCTGCAATGCCGGGATGGAGCACGTCGGCTTTTCAACGACCAGGCAGACATTGCTTGCACCAAGATGGGGGGGGGCGAGGGGGGGCGTACTTTAGTTGCTTGCCTTAAATATTCCACCGTTGATCATGCATCCCCTTCGAGACGGAGCACCGTTCCTACTCCGAATAGAGACCTTCGCTCATAGAAAGTTCTTGCTCATCGTATTCCCTTCCTGTTTCGCCGCCTGTGCCTACCATCTACTCATTCGTTGCTTGCCTTAAATATCCATTCGACCATTGGCCACGCACCCCCTTTGAGACGTTCGACACGGAGCACCGCTACTGCTGCAGTCGTAGTAGAGGTCTCGGGGAGGGGAGAGGCAACAACAACGACAACGAAAAAAAACAATCGGAGTCTGTTCTCCACCATGAATGGAAACGCATCAAGATCACGCAAACAAAACCACCAGGTGAACTGCGACAATCCCCTTTGTTTTTTTTTTACAGCCACCAACACAGACAGACAGATGATGCGAACTAGGCACGCCTCAGGCGCGTTCACAGCGTGACCGGTGTCACCTGCTCCAGCCCCTCGCGGCTCGAAAACGTGAAGTCTCGGTCTCTGCCGCGGGGGATGATCACCACCGCGCAAGGCACAGCAACCGCCCCCCCCTCCCCCTCCTGCTCCTCGACGTCCAAGATGAGCAGCGTAAAGCGAGAGGACTCGCGCCCCTCGTCTGCATCCCCCCATAGGTCCTCCTGCCAGGCCAGGCGAAAAAAAAAAAAAAAGGTGACCAGTCGGATGCGGGATCGTGGGGTGTACGAGATGGGAATTGTTGTCACGTGATATGTGATACCTGGTGTGTGACATGACGACACCAGTGTTGGCAAACAGCACCATAAGGCAGGCAGAATATAAGGGTGACGGCTGAATGTGGGCTGTGGGAGATGGGGTTTGTTGTCTTGGTGATATTAAGTCTCCGGTGTAGCAAAAATACCCCTGCCTCGTAACTTGAATAAAAGGCTCTCAAGGTACACCTACTCCCTGCGGTCATTGCCGGTGGTGAGCGGAATTTTCGGGCATCCGAGCGCATTGTCCACGCGACCACAACAGCCAGCTGAATGGATATCTCAGACAGGTCATCCAAGAGAAGAGCGTCACCAAGGGGTGTGTGGGGCTGTGGGATTGGGAAGTGTGAGATTGTGGGCTTATTGGGAGGTGGGAGGTGAGCGTGTTGTGATCGGCCGCTGTTCTGAGGGAGGGAAAAGGGACAGCTATATATATTGATAGTATTTATATATATTTCCCTGCTTCAGGTTTGCAATGTACTGTAGAGAAGCCTTTAAGGGAATATGGTTGTTTTGGCTAGCATGGGGTAAAAATGGTTGCGAAAACGCCGCTCAAGAGAATGCCATTTTTTTAAAGCTGGTCCAGCTGGTGCGGCTACGGTAATATGGAGGCGGTGCAGAGAGAGCAATATCCGAGATAACAGGAGACGTAACTCTGTCAGCAGACGATTTTTGACGGTTTGATGGATGACGTGTACAGAGCAGTGCACGCATTGGCTATTGCTGTGGCAATGGCTATGACTGCGGTAAAGTAGAGACGCTGTACAGGGGCATATCTGTTCAAGGGGAAAACAGCTGTTGTCAGCAGAATCGCAGAAGGCTTGACGGACGAGGACATTAGTACATACGGGCTACTAATATGGCTACGGCTTTGGCTATTGCTGTGGCTATTGCTGTAGCTATGGTTGTTGCCGTGGTTGTTGTTCGAGGCGATGGACAGCAACAGACGCACTACACAGCATAAAGTCAGGGCAGAAACGATGGAAAATCGACGGACGAAGTACATCGTTACGGTCAAATGGCTGTGGCAACGGCATTCTGGAGGCACTACTGCTTGTGCATCAATAATTAACACCAGGTAACCCGACTACCATTATAATCCTTTGTACCGTGGTATCTCCTCGAAAAGTACCGTTATCAGTGAAAACCTGCTCGTGCGTGTTGAGTGTTCGATCACCAACAGACGTGAAAAAGGCTTGACGGACGAGCCATAGATTTAACGAGCGGCGCACACGGGCATGCCGATGTAGTTACTTCCGTAACTACAGTGCACTTGGCGTGGGGTTTCTCAAGACCTGGAGAATGTCACTATTTACGGGGGACCATAGTTAATAGGACCTATGGTATACATAAAAACCTAGATATTTAACCATTTTTACCAACAATATTTGGTCCTATTAACTATGGTCCCCCGCAATAGGATACCAAGGTGACACACTCAAGCGAGGGGCGGCGAAGGTGGAGGCTGCGGTTAAAAAAAGGTTGCTCCACAGCTTTGCGGGGCCTGCATATATAGAAAGGCGGGCGAATCTCCAGACCGTCTCGCCATCAACAAAAAAAAATATTACCAACCGCAGCACCTCCGCAATTGCAAACTCGCAACGGGAAGAACCTCATCGTACGCACGACAGATACAACATCTTGGGGGGGGGGGAGAGGGGGAGGGGGGGGGCAGCGAAACCATCACGGCGACAACAAACAAAAAAAACCCGGCCTCTATAATGTTTCACCACGTTCAAGCTGTCAACCCCCCGTGCCGTCATACGTGTCCTCCAAACACATCCATGACGTGAAAACAGATGGTGACTACGAGTAGCGTTGGAGCGCAAACGAAAAAAAAACAAAAGCGCCAGGGCAACAGCTGCGACAGGATATCGTATCACCTGCTCGAACCGGCCGGGGCGGATTTCCCTGAGATCGTAGCGGCGCCGATGCATCCGCTGCGCCTCTCGCACATGCGTTAGCACCTGTCGCCAGTCGCCCGAGGGGGGGGGGGGGGGGGAGGGAGGGAAGGGGTAGTGGAACGTAAACATGGGTCCGGGAAGAGGCACGGGAGACGAGGGGAGGGAGGGATGGCGTGCAACTAAGACAGTCTCTGGCACAAGCGGTCGGGGGGAACAGCCTTGGCGCCAGCCTTTGCGGCGAATCGCCGATGGGTTGGATTGTGTTGCTGTAGCCACGAACAAAGAAAAAAACAAGGCAACGGAGCGCGGATTTGAATGCAAGCTAAACGAAATTCAAAACACACCCCAGGCACCCCTGTAACGCTGGAAAGCGAAGGCAGGTTTGCAGCAAGAACTCGTTTTTTTTTTGTTCCGGACGCTTTCATTCTTGCAGCGGGCTCAACCCCCTTGCGCAAAACCAGCGCGCAACGGACGGACGGACGAACAGACGGAAGACGGGCAACCTCATCGCGCCGAAGCTCGGCACGCAGCGCCATGCCGATGACAACATATACCGCGCACAGAGACCTCCCCCCCCCGCGGTCATACGACTAGGGCCATGCATGAGATCGAGTACATCTCTCCTATCGAGTAACCCCCCCCCCTCCCAAACAGGAAGGGGATAAGATTAGCAAAAAGTTTCTATATAATATATGGAAACAACGTAATGAGCGCCCAATTGTTGGAGGTGTCTCTATTGGGAGTAGGAACGGTGCTCCGTCTCGGAAGGGATGCGTGGTCAATGGTCAAATGACTAAGGCAAGCAACAAATGAGTACGCCCCCGCCCCCCCCCCCCCCCCCCCCGCGGGCCCACCCCCACCTCCCCGTCCCAACCCCATTACTACCCACTTCTTGCTCCCCCCTGAGCACTGAAGGTTCCGTTCCGGGTGCAAGCGGTCTCCCCGTCCTATCACACCATGCCGCCACGCGAGCGCCTTCCACTTCCCCCCCTTCCACATCGCCGGACTGCGCCTGTCCTACGACCTCCAGCTCGTGTCCTTCTGAAGCCCTGGTGGCGATGACGCAGACCGGGAGGTAAGGAGAAGGCTTCGAGGACGAGGCGACAGAGTGGAGGTCTAGGGCCCAACCCCCTTCTCCCCAACCGCTGCCGCTGTTACTGTTGCTGTTGGCGGTGTTCGCTGGGGTCGCGGACAAGGAAGAGAGGAAAGTGGAGCCGATGAAGTCCTGCCAGAGCGTCACGCACATGTACCTGTTGTCGGAGTTTTGTATGCGACACGGCACAATAGGCATGGGATGGGAGTTGTTGGAATGCGTTTTGTCATATATATGATGGTGCGCTTCGATAAGCTTTGGTCGAAAAGCCTCACCTCTGCTCCGATATAACTCTGGGTCGAAAGCCTCAAATTTTCCCATAAACTCCGATCAAACGTCGCAACTACTGTCGAGATAAAAGTATAACCGAAGGTCTCAACTGCCCCGCGAACTCTGTTCGAAAAGTCTCGATAGCGAAGACAAAATATGTTGGAACGCCCTAGATTGCCCCCCCCCGCGAAATATGGCCGAAAGTAAAGAAAGCCTCAGCCACCGCGACATTTCGTCGAAAATTCCAACGTGGCGACGAGTAGGCCACAACTACCGTCATAGGCGAGGCAGTCAGCGCGAACCATCTGTGGCCCTATAGGTAGCCCGCTACTGACGACAAAATTAGGGCCAAGGGTTGGCATGCACACGGCGCGGTGGCGACAGCGGTGGTGACGGCGGCAGTATTCGCGCTACGTTTTGCAACCACGCACACGGCTCATACCAATCGGTCATGCCGAGGGATGCGGTACAGGCCGGTGGTTAAGGTGCCCCGCAATTTGAGCATTGAAAACAAAAACACGAAAAAGGTGTGAAGTGTCAAGAGAATAAAAATTGAACGAAAAAGCAGGTCGCACTGAGCAGTATAAGATTCGCACGGGCGTCGTCGTCTCTCGGCGACTCCAGAAGGTGGTACGCCGGAACAGCGGGAGCAGCACCGGGAGCTGGCTAGCCTCAGAGTCGTTTCATACAAGTATCGCCCCCCCCTTCCAGCGCACTTTGTGGATTCCCGTCAGTCGAAATATCGATTTTTGCTACGTATCTTGATCACGTACGTACAAGTATAATGTTCGGAGCAGAAGCGTATCGAGGACGCAATCTGCAGTCTATTTCCTTCCCGATTTCCGGGGGAAAAGTTTCGTCTCGAACGACCCTTAGCTATTTCAAACGGGCATTGTTTGCGCAGGACGGAGCGCGGGACAGAGGGCGGGACAAAGCGACGGACACGCAGCGGCAGGCACCGTTTCTTCCTTCGTTTCTGCCCCCCCTTTTTCCCTTCCTTTGTTTCTTTTTCCTGTTCGCACCTTCCGCCGGGCTTGAGGACTCTGGCCACCTCTCTGATCATTGCCTGGCCGCTCTCCCTGACGTCCGCGGTGTCCTCCGACATGAGTGCGTCCAGGGTGCCCTTGTCGACTACGGCGTCGAACGAGCCGTCTTGGTACCTGCTCGGCCGACAAACATACCGACCGACATGCATACCGACGAAACGGAAGACAGACAAACATACAGACAGAACGTGCGACAGACAGACATACGAACAGACACACCGACGGACCGATAGAGCGAGAAATATTTAGATAAATCGATCCGTGTCAGCAGAAAAATAAATGATCAATCATTACGTCTGGTATTATTATTCTCAATGGAATATTAACTCAAGAGCAGTACAGTACAGTACAGTACAGTGTAGCACAGTACAGTACAGTACAGTACAGTACAGTACAGTACAGTACAGTACAGTACTGTACAGTACAGCACTGTACAGTACAATGTAGCACAGTACAGTAGAGTAGAGTAGAGTAGAGTACAGTACAGTACAGTACAGTACGTGGCCATCTCTGGTGAGAGTAGCGCAGACCCGTATACGTCATAGAGGAAGCTGGTCTCCGTGGTGTGACCAAGTTCGGCTGTCAGCGTTCGATGGCAGACGGCCTTGGCGGTATGGCACCGCCGTTTCCTCCACAGAGCATCGAGCAACCTCGCCCAAGTCCCACAAAAGCACGTACGTACAGGTGCACACGCAACCCTTGCGTAAAAAACGCAAGGAACTCGAGCGATCAGCAACCTCCTCGAGGAGGTCGGTCTACCATCTGCCACGCACCAGCTTGATAGCCGCCTTCCTCCCTTTCAGTGAAAAACCAAACCCTTGCACACCTCGAACAGATAGATAGATCATGACATATCTGTATGTCTGCTGCAGATCATCTAGTTCCTCACCCGCCGCTGCGAAAGGTTGTGCAGGATCTGCAAATAAGACAGATTCAACACAGGAAACATGCACTAGATAGATCATGCAGATTACATGGGTCCCACCCGGCAACATGAGCTAGATCCTGCACGCAACACCGGGGACCGGGGGCAGATACGCCTTGATTTATCTAGAGTAGATCACAAAGTGGGAACTGATGATCTGTCTGAGGTGTGAAAACCTCGAAGCAAGAAAAAAAATAGGCATTGTTTTTTTTTTTTTTAAATGTGGTGCCTACCCGGTCATGTCGGTGACGTCCATGACTCGCCACGTCATTCGGGGTCGCGCTTTGGCGTGAGCGCGGCACATCTCGGCGACCACCGGCTGGCTGAAGTCCACGTTTTCGACCTGCCAGCAACAAGGAGGGGCCAGGTGTTCGAGGACGGGTACCGAGCGCGATAAGAAACGCCCGAAATATTAACGGGCCGACCCGCAAGAAGTGGTAAAGAGATACGCATATAGAGAGAGGCAGCCAGAGAGACAGAGATAGGGAAGGGGTAGTAGAGAGATCGGCGGCGCGGGGGGGGGGGGAAGGGCAAGAGGGGGGAAGAGGGAGAGTGGGGGAGAGGGAGAAAGGGTAAAATGAGAGAGAGATGCTACCACATTCCACAAACGATCACCCACGATACAACGTACCTGATATAAATAGTACTGGTAGTAGGCACTGTTGTAGGTGCGGTCTCGATTTACATTCGCTGCTGCACATTTTGGTTTGCGCGATAGGTTGCTCTCAAGCTCGCAAACTCGAGGCGCGAATCACGCAATCAGCCGAATTTACGAAAACAGTAACAACATTTGTATCCTACCAGGCATAAAAACTGCCGCACATAAAATTTCGCTGTTGCAAGCGCCCACCGGCTCTCTCGGCCGTTGGCACTCCCCTTGCTGATTGGCTGGGTTCAGTACGAACTACGACCATAAAAAAAAGCAGTGGGGGGCACCTGACCACTCGTGCAGCATTCAGCGTTCAAACATCTGCCATCCATCGGAGTTAGTTAAAAAGAGTCTGAGGTTTAGAGGTCGAATGTCACCGACCCTACTGGTGTCTGTACGTAGCCAATAGCTACAACACACACTACCAGGTACTTGGTACCAGGTATATATCATTAGCACTTTGCCCTCGCGGTCTCTCACGGAAGCGGGGCACCCGTCGGCGTATACGGGGAGTTATATGCGCACCCGAGGCGTTACGCCTGTTTATTCCCGTGTTTAGGTTCGAATATTTCGGTGAACGGTCTAGTTTTTACTCGTCAACGCCTCTTTAGACTCAATATACCAGATTCCGTGTGCGAAGTTCCTTGGTGGCTATCCGTCAAGGGGCAAGAGTGGCATCAACCATCGCATCATCATTAGTCTGGTCTTGAGGGAATTGGAAGCGGCATCGTTGTGTGGGATGGTTATTATGATGAGGCTGATGATGATGAGCCGATGTTGTCGCATTAGATAATTCCCTTGAAATATAGCCCGAGGGTATATCATCATGTCATCATCAATCTCTTACCTCTTCAAAACCGTCGTCGTACAACTCGGCGCTGAAGTTGGAGTTTCCGCAGCCGATGACGAGGATGCGGTCTGTTCTCCTTAGCGTCCGGCACACCAGCTTGCGCAGGTCTTGATACTCGCCATACCTAAGGCGTTAAAGCACGGCGCGAAAGGGAGGCGTTTTTGAATGGATTGCTTGCGGCGAGGTCGCCCTCCTGACAGAACACAATGCCTTTTAATAGTACACATGGGCACCACGGCACTAATCAGGGCTCCGGCGTCTGTTGCGCGAAGTACAACAGGAGCCGGAAGGCGTGTCGCAAAAGAACTGACATATGCATGGATATAAGATATATGCCCGAAAACCACTTGACAAAGTGCGTTTGGACGCCTAAAAACGTTTTTTTACGGCGAACGAAAACAAGTGCCTTTATTTTTTTTCTCGCACGCGCCACATTTTTTGCGCCTGCGGCGAAAGCTGTTGCGCGCCCCGAACCTCATGTTGCGCGCTTCCGGCACCTGTTGCGCAAAACCGCAATTCCGACCCAAACGTTGTGCCAGCATAGCAACTAATGAATGCCCTGATGGACACTCTGCATTTTCATAGACGATAGATACCAAGTACACGGTAAAATGGGTTCATATCATACTCTTAGTAGCCGCCAAAGTAGCCATTTATGTACACGCGGTTGCAAGCTGAAGAACAAACCATCCGTGTACTCGGGAGTACCCGGTATACTTGTACTGGTGTAGAAACAGTAGGAGTAGGCAATTTATAGTGGTACCACAGGTATTGTGCTGTCCGATGCTGTATACAGCCAGTGATTGTATATTACCTACAACAGCAGTACAGTATGTAGTAGTGCGGTATGCGGTACCTGTATGCGGTATGCGACGTACCCAGTACCTCGTATGCAGTACCAGGTACCGGTATGATATATGCGGTATATGGGTTGAGGTACCAGGCACGCGGTGCCGAGTGCGGCATACGCTATGCGGTATGCGGTATCATACCAGGTACGTGGCATGTCGGCGCGCTCGTGGATGTCCGCGGCATGGCGCTGGTGCGATGGTCAACGAAGATTGGAGTACCGAAGTACCCTAGTACCGAATTTCCGTATTGCCGCCGTCAATAAATCACGCCGCATGCCCGCTTCGAGCTGCCGACTTGCCGACATCGCATCTTGAAGACGATGACTGTCATCTGTCATATACTCGTACCTGGTAGGCTTTACTGCTGTATAAAAGCCCTTCAACTCTCCTGGGACCTGGCCATTTTCAAACCTGCCACGTAGAATTGCTGATACATACCTGGTACTGGTAATTATATTTCTTCAAATTATTGGAAATGTGCGTGGTATATTTACCGTAACACTCGTAATGCTATTAATAGTACATATATTGCTACAATCGTAGGTACCTGGCTCTGTGGTGCGAGAATGCAGCGATGCAGCCACAGCAGCCGCAACAGAAGCAGCCGTCGCAGCAGCAGCAATCTACCCATATCATATGTATGCATACCTGGTACAGCGTACAGCAGTCTACAGCAGTAGGGTACTCATCGAACAACAGCATCCCAAAATAAAAGACGACGACCGCTTGCTGACTCGAAGTCGTACGTATCATAAATCAGAGCTTCCCCGAGTACGCGTAAGACCATTACACTGCTACTGCTGCCGCTGCGCAGGTAGCAGGTACTGTAGATCATGCCACGCCGTGGCACGACGATAATTGCCGTGTGAGCACGCACGCACGTGAAGCAGTACGCATGCCCTGCCAACGGAATGCCCTGTCTATCGAGCAATGAATTGCTCCTCGCTGCTCTCAGTGAGAGGGAGCAGGAAAATATGCGGCGGAATAAGGTATGAACTCGTGCCAAGACTAGCCTACTCTGCTGTGCTGCTCCCTGTTGTTCCGAGAACGTGAAATCGTGTCGCTATCGGCTCACCACTCGAACGCATCGGTCCTCTGCTGGAAGAACGTGTCCCAGTATTCTTTGGAGCGGAACTCGTCGTGGTGTCGAGGGAGCAGTGTAGCGGTACTCATGCTCTCAGCGGTAGTTGTTGTGTGGTGCAGATCTTTCAAAAAACGTGTTAAAGTTGTCCGAAGGAAGTTAGGTGGTGTCGTCGATGTCGGGGGTACTTTGACCCTGAACCTCGAGAGTCACAGGCTCAAGCGTGCCACGCCTTGAACAAACTTAACGAGTGACTCGCTGCGTGCTAGAGAGTGATTTTTTCGACAGTGGTGTCCAAGCTCCTTTTACGCTGCTCCTGAAAGAACTTGCACCCTGTGTGCTAAACGCTTCCAAATGAATCGTGAACTCCCGCTTCCACAGCAGAGCAGCACAGCGTACGACACCACACACGTTCACATTCGAGGGGTGCTACGTTGAAGCTCTGCCCTAATGAGCCTCCGGTCGATGGAGCCTCGAACTGCGGTGTCCCTGACCATCATGTCGCTCGCTCTTCTTTCGCTGCTGCGTCGGAGCGGCGCGTTCCGAGGTTTGCCGCTGTTGCCTCGCCGAGCCTGCAAGGGCAGCCTTTACACAACGAGAAGCAGCAGCATCACTGCTACTGCTGCTGGTGAAGTTGCTGTGCGAACGCGAGTTGCTGGGCCTGAGGGGACAGACCTTCCAAGCGTGATGCATAGAGTCGTCGGTGGCGACGAGTTAAAGGTACGGACGGCAGGAAGTTGGCAGAGGCAGCGAGATAACGAGTGATAGCTCGACACTTCCAGATGTCTCGCTTGACGCCATTTTTTTTTTTTTTTTTTTTCTCATCCCATTCATTATCTTCGCACATCTTCTTCTCTCTCTCCTTCCAACTCGTAACTCAGATCCGGGGTCACATAGCAGGCTCTTCTCCCCCCTTCCCGCTACGGTACGTGCCTTCAATTTTTATCGCGAGAAGATTTCAGCCTTTTCTTCCCTCGTCGACTCGCATCGAATTGTGCCTACCCACGCTGCAAGGCGCTCTCAACAATTGAATCCTTTTTTATTTTTTTCAAATAAAGTCATTTAGACCTATGCCAATGGTACAGCGAAGTTGCAATAAAAAGTTTGAATTTCAAAGATACCCGCCAAAAAAAATCAGAACACGCTTCCTATGGGCCATGTAAAAAAAAAAAAAGAGTTCCTAACTTTTGGAAAAGCCCGGAAAAAGCAAATCTGGGGCCGATGTTGGGCGATGTTGGGCCAACATCGGCTTGAGAAAAACTCACGCCGATCTTTGGTTCGAAGCGGCGAGATTCCGAGTCCTCGACAGACATCGATCAACAAAACCAACGATTGCGTCATGAATTCTGAACGGAGTGCGCTCGTTAGGGGCTCCGACCCACCCTAGGGTCAATGTCTTCACACAATGGCCGGTGTCATGTGGCGGGAGCTGACGAGGCGTATGATGAAAAAACATTCGGGCGCTGGTTTGCACAAAACAGAAGACAAAACTTCTCCATCCGTCTCAAATGGCAAAAAATAGACTTTTTTTCAGGTTTGGGAGGATACCGTAGGACGCCGCCGGCAAGCTCTCGCCCCCTAGACGATGGGTCCACCTGATATCTTCGAGGCCGTCATCTATATTCGTTGGCCTGCTTGCCAGATCCCGAGCGGGTTGGCCGTGGGCTGAGTCTCTGTCGAGATCGAGCGTCGATCGTCGCACGAGCTGGTTTCTATTACCGTGTTGACAATTTGCAACCAGAAAAAACAAATTGCGCCGCCTGCAGCCGTGCCGTTGGGGGGAAAAAAAATAAAAAATAATTTTTTTTTCTCTTTTTTTCCCACAGCGGCGGTACGAGAAAATTTTCGGCTGTTTTTTTAAAGCCATATATTTGAAAAAAAAAAATTGAACTTCGCTGTACCATTGGCATAGGTCTTTAGTCCGCCTCTACCTAGTACTGCTTCAGTAGACCTACGATACTTACCTGGTACGAAGTATGCCAATGGAAGCGCAAAGTTCCTATAAAAAGTTTGAATTCCAAAGGTACCCGTCAGAAAAATTCCGGTACAGCTTGCTATGGGCACGTTTCTTCAAACGGAAAGTTCCAAAATTTTGGAAAAGCCCGTAAAAAACAATTATGGGGCCGATGTTGGGCCAAGATCGGCTCCAGAAAAACTTAGGCAGATGTTTAGTTCGAAGCGGCGAGATTCCGAGTCCTCGACAGACATCGATCGACAAAACCAAAGACTGCGTCATGAATTCTGAATGGAGTGCGCTCGCTAGGGGCTCCGACCCACCCTAGGGTCACTGTGTTCACACAATGGCCGGTGACATGTGGCGGGCGCTGGCCAGGCGTATGATACAATAACAATCGGCCGCTGGTGTACACAAAACAGACGACTAAATTGTTCGATCCGTTTCGAATGGCAAAAAATAGTTTTTCCAGGTTTATGAGGATACCGTAGGGCGCCGCCGGCAAGCTCTCGCCTCCGAGACCATGGATCCACCTGATGTCTTCAAGACCGTCATCTATACTCGTTGACCTTGCCCGTCACCAAGCGAGTTGGCCGTGGGCTGAGTCTATGTCGAGACCGAACGTCTATCGTCGCTCGAGCTGAATTTTATAAGCGTGTTGACAATTTGCAACGAGAAAAGACAAATTGCGCCGCCTGCAGCCGTCAGAAAAAAAGGAAGAAAAAATCAAACATTTTTTATATTTTTTCCCACATCGGCGGTAGGAGGATATTCATATTTTCGGCTGTTCTTTGAAAGCACTACCAGGTATTGTTGAAAGATAACTTTTTGACTCCGCGTTTCCATTGGCATAGGTCTAAGATTAGTGTAATTATTGATAATACAGGTACTACACAGCAGTAACTTGTAATAATCGTGCCTACCAGAGAAGACCAGGTGTAATGTCAGGGTGTGTGAGAGAGGTGAGAGGTTACTGAGCAGCTGGTACGCTGATACCGAGTACTGAGTCGTGCTGAGTTGCTGTACACAGGTGTTTATCGGGTATAACATTATTTTCTCGTTCATCTCTTTTCCCAACGAGGACAGCACAAAGAGGTACAGGGGTATCTTACTACTGCTGTAGTTACTGTCTACGGCGGCACACATATGGACGTACTGTAGATCCAAGTCGCCGTGATGCCTATCATCCGCATTCGAAACAACACAAGGCGCTGCAGTTACTGCTATCATACCAGCCTGGGCGATACAACATCTCTTGTCAGTAAAAGTTACGACACTTCTTACTGTCGCTGTAGACTGCGAGAAGTACTGGACCAGGTACAAGGTCTACAGCAGAAGCAGTAGGCTTTCCAGGTTCAACTACGTACCGATATCTAATACCTGGTACCTGGTATCAGGTAGCAGGTACCAGGTATGCCCTTTCCATAACCACAACACATGATCCTTGTATGATCCGAGTATAATATTATCGTATAATATCATACCGTATGATAAGTTCTCACGAAAAACCCTTTTCTCGTATCTCGTCTCTTGTCCCCCGTCCCTCGCGTTCATCTGCGGCGACTTGTAAATCGAACATCACCACGTGCTGCCTTGTCCACTGCTCGTTTCAATATATGTACACGCGTCGTAGTCGGAATTGATAGTGGTGGGGGATGTGCACGGCTGCTGCGGTGAAATGGTGACGCTGCTGGAGCGGTGCGGCTACAGGTTGGGAAACCGAGAGGACAGAGAGCGCTTCTCGGTCGTGCTGGCAGGGGACCTCGTCAACAAGGTACGAGGTGTCTGATATGCCGTACGCTATCCTAAAGTTGTTGCGGTTGTTATTACGTCACTTCATCGCCATCATGGAGTCCTTGGTTGAAGGAGAGGCTCCAATAACCCTGGAGTGGGAGAATACCTCAGGAGAATATCAAGCGAAAAGGGTTGGGGTAAGGGTCAACGTATTAGGGGCTGTACTCTACGTCGAAGATCAATTGTTACTGTTCGTGCGTAGTAGAATACCGCCCCCCACTTCGGACGTATCAGGTTTGGCCCATCTATCGTATACTTAGTTTAAGCACAGCTCAACTGTGGGACCAACTCTTAATCCTTTACAAAAGAGTTGAATAAAGGTTTGAAAAAAATGAGACATTGAACCGGGACACCAAATTGACGTTTCTTAGCACCGGACGCCCACTGTAGTATGATACCGTGGGAATGCTGATTTCATTTTTATTTTCTGTGTGAGGTATATGGTTGCAGTTGTTACATCAGTATACCTGGTATGTGTATTGTTTTTTTTCCGGTTTTATTTTCATGTTCCTTAGATAGATTGATAGTCCCAACGGCTAGATACACCAAAACCCAGGGTGCCGCAGCAATTGAGAACGTTACGCTCCATTGGACGCTGGCAAGCTTTCGCCAGACGTTGTAGGGATGTGTAGAAGTAGAGACTTATCGGCTGTTTCAACGGACAACAGCGCAAAATACAGGGGGTGACGTTGCCTGTCAAGCCATATGTGTTGCCTTCTGACGCCTGACATGGAGCCCAATGTCGTTGCATAGACACCGGAGTACTTTGTAGCGAATTCAAAGCGTCAAGCCGACCCTAAGACCGACAAATGCTGACATGTCGGTGCGTGGTTTCTTATCCTCCTTTTGTTTCGAAGCAGTGGGGCAACCACATCACTTGCGCTGATAATCTCCACTCTTTGGAAGGAATAGCAGTACCGGTACCACAAAGGATTTTCGAGCTGGGTGACAAACTTGCAACACCAACAGCCTCTCCAAAGACTAATAAGTTCGATGGCATCCCTGCCCGCTCTGATGGGATGGGTTGGTGGATGGGTTGGTGGATGGGTAGGTGGGTGGGTGGCGATTTATCGCTTTTTTTGTTTCTTACTTGCACTGACCTCTCACAATCCGCCCGTCGCCTTCACTTGTTGACGGCGCGAGTATAAAACAGATGTAAAACGTAAAACCCCTGGTGTCGCCCCTCGAAGCCGAACAAATACAAGCGTTATACTACCTGTTGAAACGTTGCCGAACGGGCCGACTAATTCCCCATCACATCCAACCACCCTACACGGAACCTCCGACACCCCCTTCAACACCCCCGCTCCCACCAAGCTCGCAAACTGCTCCTTCGCCGCGTTTCACCGGAAGGCCTAACCCTACGATGTGCCTCAAAAATTGTCCGCGCCAGGGACCGAGGAATGCCGAAGTGGTGCGAACAGCCAGAGAAGAAGGTTTCCTAGCGGTGCGCGGCAACCACGACAACTTTATCCTGGCGGCGGCGTCCCGGGTCGGCAGGTTTTCGGAGAGCTTGGCATCGGACGGAGGGAAGGGCGTGGCGAAGAGCCCGCCATGGGTGCAAGAACTTTCGAGGTGACCTTTCGTGCCCTCAGTTTTCCGGCAGGTCGAACTTTTAAATGAGGTCATCTGATTTTTGCCGATAAACAATGGTTTGAAAGTGGTGTAAGTTGGGGGGGTAGGTACTGCCATGATCCGAAAGGGGGGGGGGAATAGGGTAGCTACTGTCATGGGCCGGAAGAAGTGGGAGTGGGGGGAGGGTGATGCCATGGATCGGAAAGGGATCGCGTGTTCCTGTCGCTCTTTGAGTCTCAGCCGCGGTATCGGGGACATGGGTTGCATGGGTTGCATGCACTAAACTGCTCGTCAGCGCCGTGCTTCCATGATGCAGTGTTCGTCGTGGTGACCCTGTTTGAGATGGGCACGCTTTGATCTCTTTTACCCTTTCTTCTGTTTTACCCTTTCTATGTTTCTACCCTGCTGTGCTTCGGTGTGCTGTGCTGTGTTGTGTGTCAATCAGTTTGGTAAATACCCATGCCTCTTCTGAAAGAGAGCCATTAGGCTCTTGTGGTGTTCGTCTCGCAGGTCTTCACCGCCGGCAACCCTCACCTTCAATTCACGATTCCCTCCTTCCACGTGCGCTCCACCCATTCGGTGCGTGTCCCCTTGGTGTCATGAACACCCCACGATACAGCGATGACCTCCAGTGGCTGAGTGCCCTGCCGTACACCTTGAAGTTCCCCTCGATGGGCTGCATGGTCGTGCACGCGGGGCTCGTGCCGGGAGTGCCGCTGGAGAGCCAAGATGCCGAGGCGATGTCGTCCATGCGAAACGTCGTGGAGGTGGGGGTTGACGGCGGTTACGAGGCCCGAAGTTACACCACCGAAGGTACGCGGCCGTCGGACACGATAATACTTTGTTGACTTGTGGTTCTGTTACGCCAGTCGACCCCGGATTGCGCTTTTGTGATATATGCAACATGGCCACTGAACTACGTATAAGTCATCGCTGGCTCATATCTCAGTGGTTATAGTGAATACCAGGGTACCAGGTACCATGGTGGTATATAACAACGTACCAGGTATTTGTTGTGTATCTTTAGTACTGGGGTAGAAGGTTGATCGTCTAAATACGGGCTGTAAAATGTTGGTCGTCTGAATACAGCTTCTCCTAGCCTCGGCTCTAGGCGAGGGGGTTTTGATGGAGGCTCTTAGCTTGTGTTTGTTCCAATGCAAGTTCGAAAGTACTGTGTTTCGATACCTCTCTCCGGGACTTGGCGTGGATTATTAATTTCTATTTCTGCCATCGTCGACACTAACCTCCCCCTACACCCCCCCCGCACGCGCACATGCGGACTAATACTTCTCCGGCGCCTAGGTCTTGCATGGGCTAAAGCGTGGAAGGGTCCAGAACACGTATACTTCGGGCACGACGCGAAGCGAGGGTTCCAGAAAGAGGCGTTTGCGACGGGTTTAGACACCGGCTGCGTGTACGGGCGGTCGTTGACGGCTGTCGTTTTGCCGGGACGAAGGGTCGTGTGTGTTCCCGCCGAAACTACGTGGTCGGAGCCCGGAGGGGGCAAGAAGAAGGACAGCAGTTAACGGCAGAGAAGGGGGGGGGGTTATTCAGCGGTGGGAAGGATTGAGGGAAGGGGTAAACCACATTTTGTCGTGTCAGCGACACTCTTGAGGTAACCGACTGACCACCTCAAAATACCGTGGGTATCGCAAACCAGAGATACAATAAACCCTCCTTATAATCAAACGAAGAAGGTGTAATTCGTGGGCACCCGACTGGCCCTTCTCTGAGTACCTTCGTGCTCGTCCACCCCTCCTCGCGTGCCTCTCGGCACAGAGGTGGTCACCGTGTGGTGCGTTTGTGGTAGACAATGATGTATGTAACGTTCCCTCTGACATTTTATACAGCCCCACCACCACCACCACCCCAATTCTGTTTTTTTTTTTAATGTTTTTCATAATTTCCATTTCGGAGGTTAGTAGTGTCCGTTATCGGTGGTTACCCTGCACAATCGCCAAGGTTTGTATGGTCTACCAACAGCGCCACCCGAGCGAAACTGTACCCCACCCTGCCAACCATGGCACCGCATGATACGCTGCAGCTTGCAGCTGTGCTCTCTACTCTGTAGTATTTGTAGTAGTATTCCTCTCCTCGATTGCGTACTCCTCTCCTCGATTGCGTACATACCTGGTACACATTTTCGATGACATCTCACTCCTGATCGATGCGCACACGACGCAAAACGATCGATTGGAGAACAAGCACATTTGTTCAAGTTGCTATTAATAGGTCGTTACGTCTACGTATCTTTAGGTGAGTGTGAGTGGCGCGGACTGCTGCCCCCTGAACAAAAAAACGTTTCAGAAAGCTGCAAAACAAGGACATACATGCACACATTATCAGCAATCCTCGACTTTGAAAGTCCTGCCACCTGTACTGGTTGCTATCAGATGCGAATGCACCAGGACACCAGGCCTTTTTGTTGCAGCAATATACCACCCGCCCTCTCTTGCGTACTATTTACCGGTATACACGAGTACACGGATCCTTTGTTTTGTGCGAATTACAGCAGCAGCAGTAAAAGCGTTTCATCTGCGGGGGTTCGGTACTGTATCACCCCCGACGCCCCGAGTATCACCCGATACTATGCGTTGTCGGCATACATCGTAGACCACGGGATTATGCTACTTGGAGATGCAGAAAGTAACGAGCGCTCTGTCTCTCTGTATGTACGATGTACAAGCGATAACAGGAACCTACTCAAACAAACTGAAGATATGAGAGAGCAAACACACAACTGACAAACTGAAATAAAATTGTGGATCTTATACAATCCCCTGCCCCCTTTACCAACAAAGCAAATACGTCCCAGTTGGAACTCCACCCCAAACCATGACAACACATTCAACAAACCACCGGCCCTTTGGAGTCTTGCACCCGTGAAGCATGGGGAAGTGTTGCCAGGTGCGTCGGAATCACACCATATACCTTTGTTTCGTCATTGTTGTGTATGGGAAGCTGGCACTCCAGGATGCTTGCCTTGGTAAATCCGTAGCATTCGTATCAGCAGCCTGTGGCGGACACCACGCTCTCTTCGTATGGTGTTGTTCAGAGGCAATCCATGTGGACAGGTCGGATGTCAAGCCATTCCTCGTGCAACCTGCTGGAAAGGCTGGCCTCGTATGTAGCTCTCTATCAAATGCTCCGTTGGCAGGAGGACGTTAGCTCGGCGAACACTCAGCAATAGCATCGCTGTAGGCACGGGATCACTAGCACGCACGTAAAGCAGCTTCAAAACACTTGCTGATTCTTGTTTTTCGTCGCGAACGGTCTCTTGCAGGAGTTCCCTACCCGACTATAGATGGCCGCGCAGCAAGAGTGCGGCAGCATGGACATTTCAGTGCGCGGCTGTGGGGTTGACCGCCGCTGGGGCGGCTAGTATTGTCAGAGTATCGTAGCACTGCTGCACTGCTGCTGTGCATACACCAGAAAAGCGTGTCATGGCTTTCTCACAGAACTGCGGGTTCAAGTATCTGGACAAGCTGAGTTTGCGACCAGCGGCACGCACACAGCACACGACACACAGCAAGAAAGTACGCAGAGCACCCAAAGCACACGCAAAAGAGCAGCAGCACGACGACAGCAACACTTGGGTGACGATTTTCGCTGCCGACATTTACCCACTGCTGTAGCACGTGTTTCCCGGCAGTCGATAAAGGACTTGCTCACCCACTCACTACCTGCATAACGGGCGGTCTCGGGAGATATCATGGGCACAGTTTTTGCGTACCATCGCAGCGTGGTACGTGGGCACACCAGATCCGATATTCGATCGTATTTTACATCGTACGTGCTGTAGGAACTGCTGTGCTGTACCTGGTACTTCGGCACTCTGCTGAACTGAGGTAGCTTTACGTTTCATGGCAGAGCGTTTTCGGCGTCACGCCACGATCGGCTACGTACTGCTGTACGAGTAGTTCGTGTGTATTTTTTTATTTTATTTTTGCTCATCCCATTAATTATCTTCGCACATCTTCTTTTCTCTCTCCTTCCAACTCGTGACTCAGATCCGGGGTCACATAGCAGGTTCTTCTCCCCCCTTCCCGCTACGGTACGTGCCTTCATTTTTATCGCGAGAAGATTTCAGCCTTTTCTTCCCTCGTCGACTCGCATCGAATTGTGCCTACCCACGCTGCAAGGCGCTCTCAACAATTGAATCCTTTTTTATTTTGCAAATAAAGTCAAAGTCCGACCCACCTGGGGCTCGAACCCAGGACTCAAACAAGTAGGATTCGAGGTTAACCACTTGAACCACCGGGGCGACCGGCTATACCAGGCACCAGGTACTGCTGCAGCTCTCTCACTATTTTAATAACTGTAGTTGAAAATGTCTTCGAGTGGACCGCATGCGTTTACTGAAGAAATGCTCCGAAGGTACGCAACACGACGCCTGCCTCCATCTCTATGCGCACGCGCTTCGTCCACCACGCGCGACTAATCGCAAGACGACAGATCTCCCGTAAATCGCGGAAAGCGCATATCTTTGCTTTGCCTTGCTCCTTGCCTTGCCTTGCCTTACCTTACCGTGCCTTACCTTGTCGTGGCGTAACGCGACTGCCACCCCTACAGATGGTAATGGGGCCTGCGGGCACGGGCAAGTCGACCTACTGCAAGGTGATGCAGGAGCACTGCCAGAACTCTAGGCGGTCAGTGCACGTCGTCAACCTCGACCCCGCCGCTGAGGCCTTCGAGTACGAAGTCGCTTTCGACATCCGAGGCAAGAGCTACCTTACTAAAAAGACGTTGTTGTTAGTCCCGTACTAATCCTATCTATGAGGAGCACCCGGTATAGTTAACATTTTCAAATGCTAACAGGAGCGAGCAGCCTTTGGTTCGCGGGAGGCAAGGTGGTGGTTTGGCCAGACTAGAATGCCAACAAGGAACGCATCGTCCTGCCTCCACTGCGGTACGCACCTATAGCGTTTATTTCGTGGCACAGGTTTAGTAGTTTCGGACACGCCGCAACACCAGGTGGCTGTGCACACTCGCTCAGGCGCGTGCTTCGTACACGACGCGCCCTCTAATAGCGGCGCCTTAAAAGTGCAGCCTTATCCATTTCGGAGCTTCAGAGGGAACATATTGCGCCAAAAAATGGTCGAATACAGCACCGGCCACTGTTTGGATGGGTGGCGGTAAATTTAGCTGTCTGAACTACGATGCGACGAGTCGCCTGACACGGGCGTAGTACAGTATGATATTTCTTGTATTGCTGCGCTCTCAACCTACGAACTCGTAGACGGTTGATGCTCCTTTTTTTCGTTTTATTGGTCAATATCTAAACCATCTACATAGAACGCGGTGTCTGCAGAGTAGAGCAATAGTTTCTTGTGTTGGTCGACCGCGCTCCACGTCGGCGAAGCCGCGTGGGTCGGCTCCTGACGACGCGATGGTGCTGCTGCACCGCTGTTTGGCGCAGATCTGATATCGCTTGAGGACGCCATGGAGGAACTTGAGCTTGGTCCTAACGGAGGCCTGGTGTACTGCATGGAGTACCTCCTGGATAACATGGACTGGCTCAAGGACGAACTCGACAAGTTCGATGATGACGAGTACATAATATTCGACTGCCCGGGACAGGTGTGGTTTATGCTGTTGAAACGGCGGGAGACAATGGTTAGTCACGGCACAAGGACTGCATTTTCACCTTGGCCCAGCTTCGCCCAAATCGATTTAAAAAAAAAATACTACCCTGACCCCGGCCCTAACCCCAATCCGTCCACCTGGGAATTTTCTTAGAATATTCATGTAGTTAAGAGTTAGTCTAGACAATAAATCCATGTTGTCGAACCTGGGCCAAGTCGTAAACACTAACGCACGACACCACGGTAGGTTTGTGGTGGTAGTGGGTGGCGTTGCCCATTCACCTGTGAGGCGGGAGGCATGACCCGGTGACAACCGGTCATCGGATCCACTTCGCTCGTGGATGGCATACGTTGAGTCGCTGGCGACGGCGGCTGCTCGCGTCGCAACGTGAAAGGGGGCGCTCGCGCTCCACTGCATGAGGATGCACCGGGTATGGTACACCCGCGTAACGTGTGCGAATCCCTTTCGGGCACTAGTGGCACCTTTGGGCGGGCGTTAATCTTTCTCTCTCTTCCTCCCCATTTCTCTCTCTCTTCCCCTTCTGGCATCGTTGAACGCAAAAAGGTGGAGCTGTACAGCCATGTGCCCGTCATGCGTAACGTCCTGGACCAACTTAAGGTAAGCGCGACTGTCGGTGGGTCGCCGACAACAACCTGCCAGCCGTTTTGACGTCGCACCGTTGGGCATCGCGTTGCACGGCGCCGACGTTCTTGGCTGAATTGTCGCGTGATTTTCTTCAGCCCTTTAACAATTTACCAGGTACAAATTACAATTGCACCTACAATATAGGGGTATTTACCTGGAAATAGTATGGACATATTTTTGCTGCACGAAAAAGGTTAAACTGCTGGGCACTGGCACATTATGTATTGGCAGTGGCAATCTACTGGCAGTAGTAATCTACTGATTGACCTGGCCAGTATGTTCGCCAATACCCGGTAGTTTTTATCTGATGCGCGCCCAAGAGACACGCCATATTGTAGTACGGAAACCCTCAGGAGGAGAGAGTACAGAGAAGAGACAGTATACTGCTGTAATCCACTATTCTGATTGGTTTCGCCGACAGTTAATCGCTACTGACTGAGTCAGCCAGAGCCCGTCCCTAGATATAACCCATTCAGAGCTGCAACCACTTAGTGAGGACGAACTACTCGTAATTGATGGGGAAACAGATTGTAGGAAGATGAGAGTATAATCAAATGGGGGGGGTGGGGTGTTGGGACAACCATTGCCCTCATTCCCCACTGGTCAGCACGGCGTTCCCACATATTACACATACGACACCAGCCAGCGATTCTTCTCTTCTTGACTGCATGTGACCGTGACGCTGTACAACCCCTCTCGAGCTTGAACCCCTTGTTGTGCGATAAACTATTGGCACTTGAAACTATTTTGGCGTAGTGGTTGCCGTGGTAAGAGGGTGGACACCTTCAGAGCTGCGTCCGCTTTTTGGGGATAAACTACTTAGATTTAGTGGGGGATACTTTATGCAGTGTGGCGTAACAGGGTTTACCCAGGATAGTCGCTCTTATCTCCCCTGCCTCCCGCCCCCACTACGCCTTGTATGTGCGGCTGTATCAATCCCGGTGCTGCGAAAAACCCGCCGAAGATGTGGAACTACAACGTCTGCGCTATTTTTCTGCTAGACGCCACTTTCATCACCGACCCTGCCAAGTTCGTGAGCGGGGCGCTGCTGAGCCTCAGCGCCATGGTGCAGCTCGAGCTGCCACACCTGAACGTGCTGACGAAGTGCGATCTTGCGGACAGAAGCGAGGTAAGCACGCCGATGTGGCTGTAGCAGCAACAGCAGCAGTAGGTAGCAGGGATAGCATCCTATAGTAGACCGGGCGCATGCGGCTACTGTCCCAAGCGTGTATATCCTACGCCGCCTGGTTGACTCGGCAGATATCATGACGCCCCTTGCCCGTGATGCTGTTTTTTTCCCCCCAAGACGGTGCTTGGGCGGGTGCTCAGGTGTCAAGACGGCAATCAAAACAGCACCGTTACACTTATATAAGCTCATGCGGCACGACACCAGTTGGTAGTCCCTCGTCGCCCAACACGTCCCCCTTCACCTTCGAAGGTAGTGCTGGCGTTTACCTCTGTCAAATTCTAGCCTTTTCCCCTCTCTCCACCACCTTATAGAGCGGTCTGAATTAGCCGCCATCAGCAGGTACCGTTTCGCATCACCACAGCCGCCCCTCCCCGCCTCCACCACCGATGCCAAGGCCTTCCGAGTTTTTAGCAACCCCCCCTCATCCGACGCTGTAATCCATTGCAAGTCCGCCTCACAAAACGGTTATTGGTAGGATGCAAACTCACCCTTCGTGCGACTCGCCGAACACCTCACGGCACTTCGCGCTTGGTGCAAGCATTGTTTGCCTGGTTGGTGAAAACCCGACGTGCTCCGTCATGGCGTTGTAGGGATGGGAGGGTCTGTGGGCATACGAATACGGCCATGCATGACACGAGTACCCCCCCCCCACCCTCCTACCCCTCCCGCTCGCGTGTTGACAAGGTCGAGCGATTCTTGGACACGGAGAACGCCGCGTTAATCTCTATGCACTACCCTCAAGCGCAACGAGATGTCCACTTCGGGACGGCGCCGTTCGGCAGGGGCGTGAACGAGAGAAAACAACGGGAGGAGGGACAGGAGGAGGACTTTCTAGAGGGGCTAGGGGAAGAGGGTCCGGGGTCGGGAGATACCGGAAGCTCTGATGCTGGGGCTCAGGAGTTGGTCGCAGAGGTGTCCAGGGCGGGAGGTTCTGCGGGTGAGAGGGTTTACATGGACGGTGGCATGTTTGCTGTCGCTTTGCTGTGTAGAAGAAATGTCGAGGCGTTGGGTTAATTCTCCGTGCGGTGGGCTCTTGGGGGTACTCCTTTGCCGAGCTCTTGAGCTTCTGTGAGGCGGTCGTGGCATGCCGTTGTTGTTATTGGCGTCGTTGGTGTTGGTGCTGGTGCTCGTGCTGCTGGTATTTGTATTGGTGTTGTTGTTGGCAGTATTGTTGCTGGTGTTGTTGGCGTTGTTTATGATGGTGATGTTGGTTTCCTTCGTGTGTTTGTGGTGGTGACAAGGAGATGTTGGTGTTTCAGGCGTTGTTGTTTTATTGTTGTTTTGTTGTTGTTGGTGTTGGTGCTGTTGCTGCGAGGAATAGCGTCGAAATGTTTCGTCGATTGTGCCGATTCAAACACACTCCGCCCTGATGATGGTCAATATTCCGGTGCTCACGTGCACCCCCTGCCGCCACTCGGTTTCCCGCCCTGGTCACAGAGTTGCGGCCACGAGGACGATTAGATGTCGTCGGTGCTCCGGGGGGAAGGGAGGGGGGGCGAAGAGGGACGCTGCCGAGGCTTGCGCGGTTAACGGAGGCGATATCGGGCGTTCTGGATGATTACACCATGGTGAGAAGGGGCTTGGTTGGTGGAAGCTTTTCAACTGGAACAGCGAAGCAGAGAAAAATTCCATGTCGAGGGCTGGATTGATGGCGCGAGCCTCGCTCTTCTGCACCGTTGCGGGTGGCGTAACGGACAATGGGGGTATCACGAAGGCCATGTGGAACACAGCCGACCCCTCGACGGCGGCAATACAGTTAATAGTGCCGAGGCAATTCTGTGGTGGAAGTATGGGTGAAAAATCAGCCGTGACTGAGAGGCCTCGTTATATAACAGTTCCTGCCGTAGTAAGCCGCACAGTTTTTTTCGTGTGTCCTCCAGGCCGTTCCTTGATATACCCCCTTGGTGTTTGCCGCTCACGCGATAAGGTAAACAATGCACGCATCGGAGATTTCACGATATATTGTAGTATTACGGGGGACTATAGTAAATAGGACAAAATATTGTTAGTCAAAATAGGGAAATATATAGTTTTTTGTGTGTACCGTAGGTCCTATTTACTATGATCCCCCATATTAGTAGATCCCCTAGATGTTAACCAACCGTTGTAATACGTTTTGCAGGATCTGTAAAGTACAGGTCCAACCAGGCTCTGTACAGTGTAGATCCAACCCAGGAAACGTGTTCTAGGTCGTGCAGGTTATTCAGCTCCCGCCGGCAACATGAGCTAGATCATACAAATATACAGATCAGGGTTGCAACTTTCCTGGAAGACCTACTGTAGATCGTGAAGTGGGAATTGATTTTTTCAGCCCAAGGTGTCGAACAATGTCACGTTACTGTTGTCGAGGTCAATTATTTATTTATAGCAAGAACAAGAACCGACAGGCCTAATTATGTACTCATCACAACAAACCGCGGATTGCTGTTGGCTCGGTTCTCGATCCCCCGTGGCCCTCTCCTTTTAAGTGAAAATTCTGTAAAAAAGTTATCGTACTATTAATAGTTTGTTTAGTTCAAGTAAAAGTAAGTGCAAAATGAGGCCCCGGCAGGTAGCTACGATCTTGTTACCCTCGTGATACTGCTTGCGTTGACACGCTCCAGGCGGACTAATGAGGTTATCTAGACCACTGGTGTGATACTATTACATCATGCTCTGCTTGCACTACCGCGAGTACTCCAAGTAAAGTACGCACTGAGGCAATGCATGTTCGTAACTATGTATGATCGTGTCACCTTCTCATGGTGCTATCTTCGTTACGACACTTCAGGTGAGCTATTTAAGCCATGCAGGTAGCTGTAATAGCGTTAGCTCATGATGCAGGTAACTGCGATAGCATCACCTCATGATGCAGGTAACTGATAACATCACCTCTTATGCAGAGGTAACTTTTGATAGCATTTCCTCATGCTTTTCTTCGGTTATTGTACTCTTACGTACTTAATCCAGGTGAACTTTTTGCCGCTCGACATCCGCGACGAGGAGGACATCGCTCTAGTACTAAACCACGCCGACTACATCGTGCAGTACGGCGAGGACCTGGAACCAAAGCAGCCCAAAGACGATGTGAGCACCATAAATACAGCCCGCACGTAGAAATCGCCGTGTTCGCTGAGGGCAGGGGGCGTGTGATGAAAATTCGGTTTAGGGCATACACGACCTGGTACTGTATATACGAAGTAGATATACCTACAGTTAGTATACCTGTTTCGTTTCGATGGTCGTTATGCCTTTTGTTTTTTGGGCTGTGTTTATAGCATACATTTATAAAATTTAAAAATAGCAGCTGCGTGATCGGGGATTTGGTCGAAGCTCATGTTTGCAAGCTGTGTACCAGTATGATACTTCGATCGCGCGTACTACGGGTTTCATAAGGCCTCATGCAAGTACAGTCCGTAGATGAGGAAGACAAATGAAGCCGCAGAATTCAAGGAGTGGGTGTGTCTATATTTGGGAAATGAAGATAAATAGTCTGCTCTGTCTGGCAATAGAAGGACCGTTTTGATCGAATATTAGTATGAAACTGTCCTCATATTCGGGTACAGAATGGAGTATACAGACTTCAAAATTCTACGGCTGGTGGGCCTTTTTATTTTTTTCCGCTGCACAAAACGTCGTCGGATTTACCTTGCGTCACCCCCATGTCCGAATGCTTCCGAAGGGAAACCTTGTACTATGTGCACATGCCCGCGTGTTATGTGCTGCTGTTTTAGCGCCACATGCGATGCGGTAGTTAATCAAGTTCTCGGGAGACGGCACGTGGGCGTCATACGCGTTGTTTGACCGATGGGCATTGACAAGTCGTCTTGTTGGTTTTGTTTCATGTGACCTTTATGGAGCACTCTGTTGGGTTTGTTTTGTTGTTGTTGCCATACTTGATGGAATAGTTTGATTTCGACGCCCGCCAGCTTCTCTTACCTCGACGAGGCTGGGCCACGACATGTGGTGACACTTCCATGATTACTACTGCCGGAACGTAACCCTAGTATATATCACATAGCATACAGCATTGCGGTCGTTTAGTACTCTCGGGGTGAGGAAACATCTCGAGGAAGACGAGGACCAGCCCGCTACAGCAGCTCGCCCTCAAAACAGCGCTACGCCCCGCGTCGTTCCAGTTTCCTCCCCAAACGCTTTGCCTGGTATTTCGTGCGCCGTAGTTGGCTAGGGCGAGCCATCGCCGCTACCACATGTCTTTTGTATGTGTTTTCCAGGTACCGCATAAGAATGCCCTCAATCGAGAGGCACCAGTGCAAATATAGGCGTGCATGTTTGACGAACCGCTTTTATTATCGAAGGACTCGCGACGTTGACGTGGTTCTGCCAACCGTGGGCGCTTTGTTTAATTTTACTATCGTTGTTGGCGTTGAAGTGCTTGTACTCGCAGGTCGAGATGTCTTCGGTTGAAAACTCATCGCGTCTATGTTTGACGAACCGCTATCGTCTAAAATCTTACAATCCTGACGTGTGTCTGCCAACCTTGGGCGCTTTGTTTGATTTTTCCAACGCTGCTGTTGCTGTTGTGTGTTTCTACTGCCAGATCGAGATGGCTTCAGTCTAAACACAGCGCGTGCATGTTTGACGAAACTCGCTATTAACGAAACTCTTGCAGTGTTGACGTGTCTGGCCAACTGTTCCTGCCTTCATTTTTTAGTTACCATTGCTGCCGTGTCGTTGTTGCTGTTTCCTGTTTTCCCTGCGCGCAGATCGACATGGATGCATGACACGGGCGGACCGCGGCCAAGGAGGTTCGATGCCGCGACGGTATTATCGCGACACCGCCTCCATGTCTTTAGAACTAGTTCAGCCAACACCCTGGATGACACCCCACCGAAGGACCGCAAGCTCTGGAGGAAACGTCCCTTGTGAAGGGCGTGCGCGTGAAGACACGGATTCACGGACCACGTGCGCGATGTTTTTTTGCCGTCGTCTCTTCTGGTGACCGTCCAGGGTAATGCGAAGCGGCGTCTCGAGGCTTGCTCGCTGCTCCCGTAAGCCTTATTCCAGGGCTCTTCACGGAGCATGACCCGACCCGCCGGTCGGCTTCAAGAGGTCTTCAAAATATCAAGGATCAGGTTGGGTTGCGTCTGGTCAGGAGGTTTTCACAATATCACGGGCGGGGATGTCAGGTCACCCTGATCCGACCCCACCCGCTAGATTTGGCTTGACCCGTAAGCAGCCATGGTACTAATGGTCCAGCTGCATGCCGGATGCGCTGAATGAAGCGTTTCGCTGTGATGTGTTCGTGATGTTGATGCTCTTGCTTTAGGCAGGAAACAACACTAAATACAGAGCGTAGCTGGTTGTGCCCGAGACATACATACGAAATATCTTCAGTTTTTGTTTTCTCCATGTCGGCGGCTGATGCTGTACTTCTTTCATAGTAATGCTCCACAGTTATGTAAACACGCTGAAGCGCTTGACTCTTTGTGCGCGGCGAGGGAACCACGCGCGTGGTGTGGAGGGAAGGGGGTGGGGTCCCATTTTATTAATACTAACGCGCAGCATTCGCTTCAACCAAAAGCGACCAGGATGGAGAGGCGGGGTGTAATCGATTCCATGCATGGCCGTAGTCGTATGACCATAGATCCTCGCATCTCTACAATGCCGGAACCAGGATGGAGGGGGGGGACTTAGGGTGGCGTGCTTTCGCTTCTCCGTACTCTGCTCAGTATCCTACCGCCGTCTGTCAGCAGGCCGTACATATGGGGGGCAGTCGGCGGGGCTGTTGCTGTTGCTGCCGGTGTTGGTCGATTCGACCTTCTTAGCGGTTGGCCAGGAAGTTGTTAATATGGTGCTGTTTTTGTGAGCCCAGCACAGCAGTATACGCGTTGTTCTTCGTTTCTCAAGTGTCGGGGCGGCTGTGTTATTGCTTTGCTACGTTTATGCTCGTGCAATATAGGACGTCTGCCAATGCAGTGCTGATGGAGAACCTTCCAGATGGAACCACCACCTGGAGACAGCTGAACAACGAAACGACCGCTTGGTGTCCTGCCGGTACAATTAATAGGGGTCTTTGCTTCTGCAGTGACGAGTGACTGAGCGACTTTTAATGCGCGAAACGCTCCCACGAGGCTCTATTGTAGCATTGCAGCAGAAGAACATCATGAGAATTTTGAAGCCGAGGGGGTGAAGCGGTCAAATCTTGAAATGTTTTTTTTTCAAACTGGGTTACCTACGCACCAGACAGCTAACCACACGAGGAAAGAGAGAATGGCACTGAAAACAACCTGTGGGGAATTCCGTCATTAAATAGTGTCCGTATATGTATGCGCCGGCAACGAAATTTACATATCACGACGCACATTCAATCGCTTGCGATGCACCCGGCGCCTCCCCTCCCTCACAACGCACGCAAACCACCCCACACGACAACGCCATCAACACCCCCCTCCCGGTCGGTCACGTCCGCACATAAATGTACACGCGAGCCATCTGCCAGCTCATCCTAAAAACACCCTCGTGCAAGAGACGAAGCGCCGGCTGTCGTACAGGCGCCAGTCGGCTTCCATTGTTGCCCTGCAACCCACCGCCATTTCCACGATCCGATTGGCTAGGTATCCCTACGCCCTCAACAGGAGCGGGTACCACTCGTTCTGACTGGCTGGGAATCTCCCCGCCCTTTGTAGGGGCGGGTACCTTTCGTTCTGATTGGCTGGGTACCTCCCCACCCTCTGTAGGGGCGGGTAACCCTCGTTCTAATTGGCTGGGTATCCCCCCACCCTCTGCAGGAGCGGCCACCCTATTTCCTGACTGGTCGGGTATCTCCCCGTCCTCTGTAAGGGTGGGGATTTTCCGGAGCGATATTACCCTGGCCCCTTGCCGGAGCCTCTCCGCGGCCTTGCTGAGGCGGACCATCATGCCGTCGTCGAAAAGTAGGGAGGCTACGTAGACAACTCCCGCATCGCTCCTGAGGAACAACAGATAAAAAGTACCGGGAGGCACGGTTCAGGAGCAGGGGTAAGGACGAGAGTCGGCAGCGTTAGATGTTACTCGTGGTCGGTCGGGCTGCGCATGCTGAAAGGGGTGGCGTGATTTCTGCAGCGCGGTGCATCGTTTGATCTAGTGTGAGCCAGGCGGCCAATGCCTCACGTTAATTAATAACAGCGATGAGGAACGGCTATTTTGTACCAGGTATAATTGTATAGTAATTGTGTACAAACACCAACATTATTAATACCTGGTAGTAGTTAAAGTGGTACAAGAGACGATGCACCTTGTGAGTCAACACCTCGTATACAGTAGTATTGCTTTAAAGTAAGAACAGAAACACTTCGGAGTATAGCAGTCGATATGTCATGAGGCCGAGAGAACAGCAAACGGCATTATTAATAGTATTGATGGTGCATTGCCGTATGGGCCGCGAACATTTGAAAGCACGTGATTCGACAAAGTTCCGGGACGCCGCGAACGCCGACAAGCCACTAAAAAAAAACAGACAAAAAAAGGCTTGAAACAAACGCAGTAAGAAAACCCGCAGACATGCACGCCAACAGCCAACACAAAATATATCACCCGCGCACGAGAAGTACGGACCACTGTTCGCTATTAGATTGTACCAGTAGGTCCTTGTGAGTGAAACAAAAATTGTTTGGATAAGGGAGGTCTCTTTAGAGTTATGAGTGGCCAAGTCACCGAAAGTAAATTAATCGAATGAACACCACATTTTGGATGCTGGACCTGCTGTACCATCTGCTGGTACCAGGTACGTACTCCTGAAGGTGTTTTCTCACCAGTCCTCCTCGAAAATATCGCCGCACACCATCTCCACTCCGGACAGGGATTCGCAGGTCAGCGGTCCCTCCGCCGGCAAACGCCTCCTCTCCGTCCCGTTCGCACTGCCACTGCCACCATCATCGGGTGCTCTCGCAATCACTTCAAGTGCTGATATAGCCCCCGTTGGCTTGTCGGGGGCGGCGGGACTACTAGCGTGGGAAGAGCTCATCGAGGACGAGGGAGACGTGGATGATGATGTCGGGGTTGCGGTCGATGTTTCTTTTCGAGCGGGCGACGACGTAAAAGCGCTGCCGGACAACGGCTCCCTTTCGCTCGACGCTGAACTGACGGCAGAAGTCACCGAATCGGCAGCGGCCGAAGAAGCAGCAGCACCAGCAGCACCAGCAGTAGCAGCGGCGGCTTCAGTAGTCTTGACGGCAGAAGCATCCGTCGCCGTGGCGGCGTCCTTCACTTCGGCGCAGCGACGAAGAGCTGCGCAGCCCTGCCCCGTGGTACAACCACAACACGCCCCCAGCCCCCCGTCGGCCCCCTTGCTTCCGTCGCCTCCATCCCGGGATAAGTTTAAGACTGCGGGGGCAGGGGGAACCTCCGCGGGGGCAGCGGTAACCTTGGACCCGTCTTCCGCGATCGTTATACGACTCGGTGCTCCACGATCGGTGTTCTTCCTCCTGGCAACGAGAAACTTTTGGAGGCCACCGTACCCGCGCAAGCTGTCCTTATACCTGTCAGAATAAATCGCGAGACAAGGGAAAACATATTGAGATCTCGTATGGCTGTTCCTTTTTTGCTTTTAACGGCGAACAGAAAACGGTGTAATAAATCACTCCCACCGCGAATTTTTCCAAAAGCAAGAACCGGCCGTAAGTGTACCTTCCAAATGACGTGCTTGTGCCATGCGTCGTGATTGCGGCGCGGGTAGCGGCTTACTACAACCTTATAAGTCAGACTTCTGAAGCATTCTTAACACGATCGACGCCATTCCGACGAGAAGGGAGTAAGTCACGCACTGCGGCTTGCAAAAGGGAGTAAGTCGCGCGCTGTGGCTCGCACACTCTCACACACACTCGCCCAGCGGGTCGTGGCTGACGCCCCAAAACACGGATGGTATGCCCCTACTGCTGTGCAAACACGCGAAAATACCCCTGTTACGTGCGATCGCAGTCCGCCAGTCATCATCGTCCTCTTATTCTCTACTGATGTGTGAAAACAGTCCGGTTTGCATGCGATCGCAGTCGGCTAATCATCATCGTCCACTTGCCGCCGGTGTCCCAACTCGCGAACGAGCCAAGAAGCAACCTCCTCCGCCGTGGCCTCCCCTTCACCTCTCGCAGTAGCATCGCAATCCCTCCCCGCCCCCATCACTTCCAGGGGCTGCGATGACCGTGGCGGCGGCAATGGACGCGGCTGTCGGCTCAGCAAGTCTGCCACGAGCCCCTCTAGGTTCACGGCGCTCAAGCCGCGACTGCTCGCCGCCTTGCTGCCAGGCGCCTTCCCATTCCTACCGCCCCCGCCCCTACCCCTGCCCTTCCTCCCGCTTCCACCTCCGTCACCGTGGAGTCTTTCATCACGGTGAGCCACTAAACTCGAAAAGGGCGATACGCCTGTCTCGGCTGCGATGCCTTCGGTGGACAGCGTGTTGTCGGCGTTGCCTTGTGCAGGGGTGCCGTAGGAGGTTGGTCTGGGTTTGGAGAGGAAGGTCTTCGCGGTTTGGAGGTGATCGGCGGCTGCCTCGACCAAGCCTTGAACAAGCTCTATGCCTAGGCACTGCTAGTTAGTAACGCATGTCGTTGTTGGCAAGGAGGGCGAGGGCCGAACGAGATGGGGCACATGAAACTTAGACTTTAACATGGTCACTGTACATTCGAGTACACTATTCCTATATATGTATATTCATTCGCACATATACCAGATACTGATGGTATACTCTGTCGTCGAAACCCCTATCTACAGTATCACCTATCATGGTTCCTGTTTTGGTCAATATTCTACCTGGGATATACTTTTACGGAACCGTTCTTGGGTTCTCGTGCGATTGCATCGCTGAACGGCTCTCAGTTGAAATAGGTGATGACCTAAACTACGTACTCGTATGCTTAGGAAGGAATAGACCAGCGAGTGAGCGGCGGCAGGTATCATAGAGGTATCGTCGACACCGGCGGGATGTTACTATACGAACAAACGCCATGGGCCCATAACTGATACTATGAAATGCTGTTGTCAAGGACGGATGGGTGAGTAGCCGGGCCACGAAACCATTCACCCCGACATCGACAGGGATCACCAGCATGGAAGGAGAAGACCTTTCCACGATTCTTCCGTACGAGTTACTAGCGAAGTATCATTACCATACCGGTATATAGTAAAATACCTTCGAGAACTCCGGGAAGCCGCATGACGACGCCAACACGGCCTTGCCCGTGCCCGAGCCCAGGTCGATAAACACTTCTCCTTCCCTTGGCTTAGCTATGTCCAGGATAGCCAAGAAGTCGGGTACGTCAACCTGCCGAGGCAGGAAACGGTCGTCTGGGTTGATGCCGCGTTGGTGGGCGATGGCCGACGAGGCTCACCTTTTCTACCGTGCATGCTCGTTGTGTTCCGCGAGCCACAAAAGCCTTCGCGGTGCACAACACCGCGGCTAGGCTAACCTTCGGTCAAACACAGCAGCACGTAGCCGCACGAGTAGCGTACTTCAAACTGCACATTGCAACCCGGCGCTCGAACGCTACGTAGCGAAATTTACGATAGTTCTGAACGGTTGAACGGTCTGGCTACGGATATTGCTGGTACCGGGTATGTACCAGGTACGCACCTGGTGCCTGTGGTATTACATACCAGTACTCGTATTATGCCGAAGCAGCAGGAGACGTGGCAAAAAAAAAGCTAGAACAGCAGTACGTACTCGAACTACAGAGTACAACAGGATACTCGCAGCTTCACGTATCTCAACTGCCCGGATGGCTTGGACGGCTCTGCGCTGTATCAGGACATCAGGAGTCTCCCTCCACCGAATTGTCGATAATCGTCAACAACGTATACCACCTGGTATACTGCAATGGAAGCAGCGGTCTATGATCTATGATGCCAAGCACGGCGGCACCTGGTACAAATTGTTCTGCTGAAATGGTGTCTGTACGATGGTATCACATGATGTGTACCTGAAATAGTGTAGTACGTACGTACTTGATTCGATTCGCATTACGATATTCCGTATTCGAGCATTTGAACAACTCGCCTCTCCATCAGGCTTTAGAGAGACATGCTTGTTCGAGCCCCACGTACTCGTAGCTAAAGCCGCGGAAGCTTTGCGTGATAAGTCTTTCAGGAGCTCAGGAACGAACGCATGCGGACAGGCACACAGGATGAGCTCTGACCTCTCCGTAGGTGAGCGATCGGCTGTCCGAGACGCCACCCTCTTGGCGTTCTCGGTGGTTGAGGGAGAGCCTCGCGCCGTCCACCTTTGCGTCTCGCCGAGAGTACAACCAACGCAAAAGCTCCACCGTGTGCCTGCGTCGTGCGATCTTAAGCTTTGTATCGGGTCTCATTTGTGCGCCCACTGCGCCACCCGCACGTGCCTCGTGCCTCGTGCCTGCTAACAGCCGCTGCTACAAGCACCGCCGTACCTAACGGTGAAGATACCTCAGGTCCCCGGGGACATTTTCAAGTTTGGGTGAGCTGTTAAAGGCTTAGCAGGATATCGAAACCCTAGAAAATAAACCCGACCTTCGGCCTTCGTTGGCTTCGCATTCTCTCGCGCTTGGATCTCACGCGTGGAAGGGCACGATGCCTTTCTTTCTAAAAACAGAAGGTGAACCCTCGAACGGGCTTGGCTCGGTGTTGTTGATGCGTTACGCCCAGTTGCTCTGTGTTTGCTCGCTCATCAGCGAGCGACCTGATATTATCGCTTGTTTTGAGATGTGACCTGGTAATAAAATATCGCTCGTTTGTCCTCGCACGTACTCCCGTCTTGTCTTGCTGTTGTGTTGTTGAGGATAAGGCAATCTCAATCGAACTTTGTTTCATTTTATTCCGGTTCGGTTTTTTTCGTCGTCCTGTGGTCTCACTCCTCGACATCGGAGATGGGCGCGCCTGCCTGGATTCGAACCTCTCTTGCTCGAGTCATCCCCTGATACACTCCGTCGCCTCGACAACCCTCGCTCCCGCTGAACGTTCTCATGTCTGAAGCTGGGTCCGCGGTATCTGACCTACTGGATGAGCGACTCCGTCGTCTTGAGCAACAACTTGAGGACAGCCAGAAGTCCTTCGAGGGTCTTGCAGGGCAGGTGGAAGCTTTCACGAAGGCCACTCGAGAGGTGCAGTGCTCTTGTAGCAGGACACAGCGGGGGTAGATTACTCCCAAGGAAGCGTGGGGTGTGTGTGCGGGAGAAGCATGGAGTGCTCCGCGGCTGCTTGATTAGACAACATATAAACCTTGAACGAATGACTCCATTGACCACGGATTACGATGATACCCGATTCATATATTTCGTGATCTTCGCTGTCCTCCGTCTTTTCCATGCGTTCTGTACTATAATCGAGTAATTTTGCTACAATAATAGGTTTCGTTCTATTCCGTGGAGTGTCCTTCTTCCGCAGGAATATTATATTCATGTCCCAGGTATCTGGTTATAACGTCTATCTATGTACAGCAGTACTTGTGAACAGTATTAATCGAAATAGTGAAGTTACCTCAGGTACACTTTTGTGCAGCAGCCCCTGTGCTTTCAGACTAAAAATACAAGTATGTATCGTAGACAAAGCAAAAGCAAGAGGTACAGAACGCGTGACCGGACGGCGGACTGAGCGCTATGTTCATAGACGCAGTATACCGCGCTGCGTTCGTCGCTCAGGTATGATACAGGATGGGACAGGGGAGACAGAACTCTACTGACTGCTGTAGTTCTGGCATGTGTGTGTTCTTCACATTACATACGTATATATATGGTTTGATACCTGGTACCAAATACGGATGGTATGTGTTGTGTTCCGAGTTCCGAGTATGTCTCATGCTCTATACCAGGTATATATAGCAGATTGGTGAAACTCCTACTCGCTGCCTCTGGTACGTACGTATTTTTTTGTAGTTGTACTGGTATGATATGAGTGAGCTTTCGTGTGCGCCCAGAACTTTCTACTTTTGCCGCCGTGATGAGGTCACGCAAGGACCCCAACAACTCAACATGTAAGCCAGCTGCTGTTGCTGCTACTGCTGCTGTGTCCGAGAAGAGGGCGTGCATAAGATAGGTTCGTTCGTCTACCGCTGCTGCACTGCTGTACTATTAATATTATACTCGTACTCCTACTGCTACTGCAGCTGTACCCGCGACCTGAAGGCGCGGACCGCTGTATTATCTGCTGGTTGCCGAGTTGTCGGGGCTTCGCGAGCGAAAACATTTGCTCCAGCCGTCAGCCAGGGGCGGTACGATCGACAATCGGCGATGATTATTTCCGTATTTGCTTACGTCGCACTTTTCTGGGATGTTGACTGGTTGGCGGCAAGATTGTTTTTGGGTAGGTCTTGACGTCCTTACGTACCAGGGTACCAGGTATACATTGATATGTTGTGTACATAACAAACCAGTACAGCTGTAGTATCTGTGTGTCGTCGTTTTTTGCCCACAGAGCTTGTACGATCTCTATTATTAAGAAAATAGTATTGAAGGATTGGCACATCGGCACGGACACTGGTTGTTGTGCTGATCTCCTGGTACAAAGAACTACAATAACACACACATACCTGGCACAATGTGATTGAATAGCATACTCGTACTATACTAGAGGTACCAAAGTACCAGGTAACAAACAAGATACGGCCCTCAAGGGAAAATATTTTCCGAGGCTATTTTCTCGACAATAAGACAACAAGACAACAAGGGACCGCGCACAACGAAAATGGTGGCTGTGGAGAAATCTCGTCAGACCTTCCACGGAAGCATTGCTGGGCGTTTGCACTCTCCATGTTGTCGAGATAACCAGCTTGGAATTTCGACAGGGGTGTGTGTTGTGTGTTACCTGGTATGTTTGTGTTGTCTTGCGTCTTTGACGTACGTATGTAAGCGAATATACTTGTAGTATTGATACCATACCAGGTATGTACGTACTGCTGTACCACGATTTTTCCGTGTGGTGTTCCTCAATACTCGAGGCGCCTCGTATTGTACGGGAATACGCCAATATTTAATTACCTTTTTTTGGTATCGATTACCAGAGTACCATGGTACACCACAAGAGTGTCAGAGGGGATGGAGCATAACAATTAATGCAGGGATGTTTTCATACCATACGTAAATTAAAATGTTACCAGGTACTTAATTAAGTCGCCCCGCCCCGCCCGCGGCGCGGGGTCGAATTTGGTTTTGGTTTTCTGCGTCCAGCATGCGTATACGAGTATTGATAAGATGTAGCCATACCCGAGAAGTGGAGCAAAAGGAGATTCGTTTCGAGTTTCAAGACAAGTCGCAGCAGTGCGTATTTTTACTGTAGGCTTCATTGATAAAAGCCATGTAACGGGGTTGGAATCCAATGCACTCGATCCCATGTGAGCCACTGCTGTTGCGGAGATGCCCTGCTGTTCCGGAGATACCCTTGGGCTTCATATTGTGCCGCCCAGCGGTGCCGCCCCGCCCCTCCCCGCCGGCCCACCGCCCTTCCCCCGGTATCAAACCCGGTAAGCCGTACGAATAGTATAAGTGAAAGGAGTCTTCCGGGTGGTTTCTGCTGCGCCGTTTCAGCAGATTAAAAACCTGTTGTGATATACTAAATGATGGGCGTACTGTTGCTGTGACCGCCCGCGCCAAGCGTGGGGGCACCGCGGGAGCGGTAAACGCCTCGAAAAGAAGTTTCGCACTCCCACCCGCCACCCCCAATTTATTCGAAGTGAACCGCACTTTGCTGACTTTCATACTGCCCCATAATAACATTTTCCCTTCATTTTCGCACCGTTTGTTTGTTGGCGGAAGACGAAAACCGCGTCTCTTGTTCTGTTTATTTTGCAGTAAGGAGCCTCTTTATTTCCAAGTAGTTTGTCCCAGAAACTATTAAAAGGCTACGCCCTCAACGATCGGGTAGACACTTGGACACCCACGAGAACCTCCTACCTGTCGTTGGCATTTGCTAAGTACGCGTTACGTAGTGGTCGTCGTTCGCCATGATTCCACAGCAGCCTTGGGCCGTTTTTCCCGACCGTCATCGGGTTGCACGACCTCCGGCTGAAAAACCGGATCTGGTTCTGCTGTACTGCTGCAGCACGCAAACGTGGCATAAGGGCAGGCATGCAAGTTTTATAGGGCTGCTGTGAGCGATGCTTGGTCGAGAAGCTGTTGCTCTTTGGGACTTTGAGAGGGGAAATTGTGTCGAAGCTATAGGTACGGGTACGTGTATACACGATGAATACAGCGCCGGCCACAAACGAAACGGGCCATTCTGCGGAGTTGATCTATGATATACTTCGAAGTATGTATCTATAGGGTCCGAACATAGTAATACTAGTAAATTGTTGTACTGGGTGTAGGACGAGCGCAGCATGATGATGCTACCCGTACTGCTGCTGTTGCTGCTGCTGCTGCGCGTTCGCTCCAGTACGAGTACAGTAGTAATCAGGACCAAATGTTTGGTGTGTAAACGTACTGTAGGGGGGTACCTGGCAATTGGGTCCATCGCAGGTTCTGGTTACGATGTATCACTATGGCCCCTCGTATTTGTTGTTTTTGGCAGTTTTTTTTATGTCCCAAAAGGTGAACAGTTTAGGCTACATAATAAGCCTTTCACACGTCGGACATATCATCTTCATCTACAGATAGATCCTCTACAGATATATCATCTGCAGTACATCCTGACCTGCCGTTATGATATGCTGTGCAGAATTTGAGTATAGTACAGATCCAACACAACGGACATGTTGAGATCATGTAGATTGTGCTGCTCCCACTCGGCAATGTGAGCTTTTGTAATAGATCATACAGATCAGGAATCTATCTATCTATCTGCCTTGAAATATGTAGATCATGAAGTGGGGATATGATATATCTGATGATGTCATCTATCTGATCTGTCCGATGTATGAACCCTTTTCAGCCGCAGACACTTTTCGGGGACAAACTAGATAAGTTGTAATCGGAGTCGGATATATTCTGCCGTATGGCTGTGGAAGGGTCTTGCGAGTGTCGTCACGGCAGGTACACTAGTACAGCAGTTCCAGTGAATACAAGCAGTCGTTATGTTTGGGCATGGCGTACTAGTATTTAGACATAATGTCCCCTGAGGGACCAGGTACATCCATGAATGCTGGCATCGACTCTTACGGGTACTGGCGAGGTACTGGAAATGGTGGCAGTACTGGTTACCAGGTACAGCGGTACTTGAATATGTGGCGACCTTCAAAGGTGATTTTACAGGAGTGAGTTTTACCCCCCCCCGAACCCCCTCTCTCCTGCGGCGTTCGTGTGTTCTGCAGATGTGTGGCAGTGCCGGCAACGCAGCAAAGGGCTTCGGAATTGCCCTCCAAGTCGACTCAACAATAAAAATCGAACCTCCAAAGCCGGCTGCGGCAGCGTTAGTAGCCGATGAAGGCTCGAGCGAGGATGATGTCCAAGCTGCCGCGGCGGCTGCGGCGGCTGTGGCCGCTGCGGCGGCGAAGAGGAGAAGGTCTGGGAGCCTTGGGAGCAGGGAGCCTGCGCGCGCGGAGCTGCTGGCGTTGCAGCTGAATGAGTGCGCGAGCGAAATGGAGGAACACCTGCTTGCCCAGGTGTGTACCGGTACTGCTGCTGTTCATTTTGCGGTAGCCTCCCTTGTAGTGCAGCGCATCGCTATCCAGTGTTGTGGAGTATGGTGTAGCGTCGTGTAGTGTCGTCTATTAATAGTGTGCTGTAGCCCCGTGTACTGTAGCGTACTGTAGCACAGTGTAGCGTAGAGTAGGTTAGGATAGCGTAGGGCAGCGTAGAGTAGCGTAGGGCAACGAAGTGCAGAGACAGTGCCCTCGACTTATTGACAGACCTCCGCTTTTCTGCCGGGGCAGTGAGTTCCGGGTTCCACGAGCGCAGCGAGAGCTATAGGGCTAGAAAAGGAAACCCACGCGTCGCTGCGCTGCGCCTTACGTATTATGTCGCAACGGCCCGAAAACCGCTCCCGAAACGATTGTGTTGTAACTTTTCTGGGAACATTGCTGCTGCTGCTTCGGCCCCGTATCGTCTGTCTCGGCTCGACAGGTGGTGCAGCCTTTAGAGCGGATGGGGGCAAGCCGCAACGACGTGCAGGTACAAAGTCTGGGCTTGGACTTGGGGGGGGGCATGGGGGGGTCGACGATACGTTATTCTGCCTGATGTTGTCACATTCTGGAAGCCTCCCAGGATACATTGAGGCTCTTGGAGAGCTTGGAAGAGCCTCGGAGGTCCTCGGAGAATTTTCCACTGTGCCTCCTCGCCCAAGCTGGTTGTGGATTTTTGTGTAGGTTTTACAAGGCGGGACCAAGAATGCGACGGATGAAACCGCCCAGCACGGGGGTAAAGACAAATCGTCTTGTCGACCGGACCGACTCACTTGAGCAAAGCTGCCAACGCCGGCTGACAATGCGCGGTGCTTCCATGGGCTAACGATGCCTCCGTTGGTTCGTTCAACGCCGCCGTTGTCAAAAGACGACAGCCCAGGCGTGCAAGAAAACAAAAGCACACCCGCTCACGCTCTTGCTCGCGCTCTTGCGCAGCTGGCTGCGCGGCAGCGACGTGTGGTAGCCCTGTACTCCTGCTTACGCGTGGCCCAGATTCGATGTAGTGGTTGATAGTAAAAGTATGTCAACCTGGTACACAAAAACTCTTCTTTACTTCCCTAGTTTTTTATGTACATTTCCTGGGCGGTCGGGGTTGAGATTATAGGGTAATGTTTTTTGCGTCAAAAGTGTCTTTCAATCAACCTCTTTTTGTCGCAGTGGGACCAAGTCGTAAACACGACGCTCCGATGGTCGTGTTTTCCGATGGTCGTGCTTTGCGTGCGTGTTCTTCGAGGCCGACCGCCGCATTGAGTGCATCGCATTGCATTGTGAAAATCATATCGCCAACCCTGTGCTCCTTAACCCCTTTAACCCCTTTGGTACCACATTGTACAGGAGCATATATTTGGCTATCATTCCAAGTAAGTTGTCCCCAAAATGGGAGTCCAGTCCTAAAGGGGCGAACTAACCCCTTTTTGAACCCCACCCCCGATGTTTGCCGACAAACTACAGTACAGTACTTGCAAATTGGGTGCGATGGTTTCTACCAGTTGTACCAAATGTTTTTAATAGCACCACGGTCGTATTCAGTACGCTTTCTCACATTTACTTTTTTTCCCACAAATCTGGTTTCGTTCGCGATGCGTACTTTTTTTTGCCAGAGTAGTTTGGTCGCCGTATAACCTTGCACCTCTCTGCGGTGCTCCGTTACCGAGCAGGTCGCCATCCGCGGACGAACTCGGGCCGCCGAAAACCTCTGCGCGGCGCACAGCGACTACGCTCGGGCGGTCTCTCGGTGCCAGACGTCGGTCGACGTCCTCCACGGGGGCCCGCCGCTGGACGTGGTTCAGGCGGGGGATGTCGTGGTGAGGGAGTCCGACGCGTTTGCCCAGGCGCACGGCCTGGCAGAGGAGGCGCTGTCGAGCTTGCTGGAAGAGCGGGGGGAGTGTCTGCGAGAGGCCGCGTCATCGGTGAGGGGAGAGTGTATGTATAGGGTGTCTCGTGGCTGGTGTATTGGGTATGTTGAGGGAAGGGAGGGATGCACGGGATGTGTTTGGTAGGGGGTACGCACATACCAGGGTATGTACCCTTGCGGTACCCCGAGCATGACCTAAACAACTATGTTCGGTACCCAACCCAGGTACCCCAGAGTATACATACCGTAGTGGGGAGGGGGGGGGGGTGCCCGCTGTGTGACCCGGATGGGAGTTCTACGGAGGGGGGGGGGGGGGGGGGTGAAGAAGTAGAGCTAAAAGAGTAGATGGGATGGAAAAACAAGAAAAAATAAGGGAAAACGTAAATGTACTCGTACGAAGTACCCCCTGCTGAACTTGCCCTTGGAGGGATGGCAACGACCGCGCCGCCGCAGGGAGGGGTGCTGTTTGGTCTTGATTGGTCTATCATATCGGGTGCACCCACCGTTTTCCAGCAAACAAATAAAAAGCGAAAAATTATGCGTCCAGCCTGTGGTTTGTTATTGTATTGCACTTTCTGCGAAGGTGCCATGTTAACGTTCGTGTTTTCCTTCTCGTTTTTCTGCATATCATAGTTCCGTCGTCCATGCGCTATTAGTAAAACGCGGTGTGCGATACGATCTTGTGACGCATTCCCGTCTGCTGCCTGCCATTGCCCCACCATTGCCTCGCAGCTAAAGGCGGCGCAAGCGGGGTTTTTTGTTCGCGCCAGTCGCTGCGTGTCTTCGTCGGTGGGGTGGGAATCGGTGGACGAGGTCCTGTCCCGTGCGATGGACGATGCAAAGGTATAGACGATGCAAGCTGATTGCATCCGTGCGAACCGTTCGTAGAATGGGTTGGTTGTATCCGTGCGAATCCAAACGAAGAAGAGGTTGATTGTATCGTGCGAAGCGTAGATACGTAGAAGCTTTTGATTTTGTTGGGTGGGCTACTATTGGCAATAGTTTCGTTGGTGGTTGTGTGCCCCGGGAAGGCATTGGATGTGCCAGTCCTTTTCGCCGTGGTCGTTGTAGAACTGCCAACGGGCCGGTTTCTCGCGAGGGACGCGGTGTATTGTACCTCGCAACTTATGTGGCTATGGTATCGGTGGTTGATGTACGAAACGGTACGATACGGTGGGATAGCAAGGTTTCAGAACGGTACGGTGGTGTATGATAGCAGGTCAGAACGATTACAGTCAGTATGGTTCGGGCACAATATGGCACGGTGTGGCACGGTGAGGTTACGGCATGGTACGGTTGCGTTGATGCGATAGCATGGCTGCTACGATTCGGTCCGGTGCGGCATGAGAGCGGTACACAACGGCATGGTTACGATACAATTACGCTACGGGGGAAGGTGTAGTCACGGTATGGTGACGGTGCGGTGCAGTACAGTTCGGTTACGGCACGGTGCGGTACGGGTTCGGCAGCACGGCTGATTTCACGGAGAACTGGCAATTGAAAAATGGTGCGCACTCTCTTTCGCACCAGCAAGGAGCAACGGGGTGGACGCGACTTCCCCCCATCGCGTCAGTACCTCAGCTCGCCCTTTTGGCTCCCGCATGCTCTTGGGTAGAGTGATTGATAACCTATCAGGTGTAGTAGTTGGCAGCGACTGGGTTTCTAAGCTATGTGCTGTGTTCGTCTCAAGCCGACGCCGATTCTGCGCGAGAGCAACGACGAGCTTGTGACCTCGACCGTTGAAGGTCAAGCACGTTCAACGTACCCCTTTTCCTTGCCTTTCTTCCTCCCTCCCTTCCTTCCCTGAGAAAAGCTCCAGAAAATGATCCCGGCAAGGGTGGAAGACACGAAATTGACACCGACAGCTGGTGCCGAGAAACCCTCGCCGTGCGGTTCGCCGACCCCCCCCTCTAGCAGCAGGGTGCCGCTGGCAGCGGTGGTGGCGGTGGTTAGGGATGCGGACGAGGGCATCGAAGACTCGGAGGGGGGCTCCGGAACCGCGGTTGCGACGAGGAGCATCTCGTTCAACGCGGGAAGCACCGGGGTCAACGGCCGCCCCTTTTTCACGGGCAAGGGGAGAAAAACGGGAGACGGCGACGCCCTCGACGATCACGGGCGGATGCAGAGCGAGATGAAGCGGCGCCGGAGCAGCGGTTGGTTCAGGCGGTTGACCTCGTCGTTCCAGTCTAACCGGGAGAGGTCTGCGAGCGACGAGTTGCTGGAGAGGGCGGAATCGCCGCTGCCGGAGGTGGTCAGCTACGGCGACGACTCCGACGCTGAAGAAGGCGCGCGGGGGGGTTCGAGGGCGCCGCCGCCGCCGCTGGGGAAAATAGTGAGGACGACGCCAATTTTGTCCACAAAGGCGGCGGTGGTGGCAGCGGAGGGGGTTTCTTCGACGGCGCCGACGACGGCGGTTTCGTCCGCGACGACGTCGGAGGAAAGGTCCCTGTTTGCGCCCGATCGCGTGCCGCAGGAAGACACTCCACCGTCGGAGGAACAGTCATTGGAGCAGTCTTCGGAGCGCTCTTCGGAACGATCGTCGGAGCAATCATCGGGAAAGTCTTCGGAACGGTCGTCGGAACGGTCGTCGGAACAATCATCGGGACGATCATCTTCGGAACAATCGTCGCAACGATCGGGCCAGACAAATGGCTTGGGTCCAGGAGGGATGGGAGGGGGAACCGTAGGCCCGGTCGCGGTAGGGCCGGAAGCTGTCACGGAGCGGGTGGCAGGACTTGGTGAGGAGGGCGGCGGCAACGGCGGGGGAGGCGGAGTGGGGAGATTGGTCGGTGGCAGGGGCGGGGGGAGGACGGAGACGGACGAGGAAGAATCGGACGACGAGACCGGTAGTTACACGACGGAAGGTTTCGGCTCCGACGACGCCGGCGACTTGTGGGAAAGGGGTAGGGCGACGGGGCTGCTGGGCCGTGAAGGGGCTGATGGGGGGCGTGGAAACTGGGCCGTCGAAGGAGATGACGGCCCCTCTGATGCGGGGGGTGGAGGTGAACGAACCAGCGCAGTAGCGGGGGCGCTGGGTGACGCGGCGCCGATTAACGCGGGGGCAGGGACATTAGCTGGGGTAGTGCGGGGGGGCGGCGAGACGGGGGCAGCGAAGGCGCCGCTTGGGCGACATCTGGCCGGGATTGAGAACGGTGGGTCGGGTTTTGGAGGCGAGGTGCTAGACGGTGCTCCCCCCGCGGCGGCGCTTGAGGTAGAGGTCGGGAGCCCACCGAGGAACGGTGGAAAGCGCGGTGAAGCTGGCACTGATTGTGGCGATGAGGGTGGGGGGGATAGCGATGGGGGTGAGAGCGGCGGCAAGAGCGAAGGAAGAGATCGCGTGAGCGATAGCAGGAAATTTGGTAGCGTCGACAGAAACGTTGCTAACGGCGGAAGCTCCGCCGCCGAAAGAGCCCAAAGTGTACGTCTCTTGAGCCCCCCGGTAATAGTGACTCCAACGTCGCCGCGGGCTTCCGCCACCCGTTCAATGGGACCGCCGGCGCCCCACCCCCCAGTCCCCCCACCGTCCTTACCGGACGCCGTGCTCAACTCTCCCCTTCCGGCCGTGTCATCGGAGAGGCGGACGCTGTTCTCCCCTCCGAAGCCCAACTCATCGCCCGCGATATCGGAGGCCAGCAGCAAAGAATCCCCACGAGCGTGGAGAATGAGCTGGTGGGCGCGCGCGAGCGACAGGCATCAGCCGCCGCCCCCCATGTCCGCCGCCGGGGGCGACGGTGACGATGATGCCACCGTCGCGGGGAGCTCGGTCGCGGCGGCGCTGGCGGCCGCCGCGGCCGGCGGGGATGAGGCGGCGCGCGCGCGCCGGCCCGGCGGCGAATTCGCCCCGGCTTTTAGCGGTGGCGATGCGCCTGCGCCGGCCGTCGTGGACCGCGGCAGTGGTGCAGGGAAAGCGCCACGGGAGGACGGAATGGAGGCCGCGGCAGTGGCCGCGGCGGTGGCTGCTGAGAGGCGGACGAGGGATCGATTGCGCCGTGCGGGGCGGCTGGGCAATCCGTGGCTGTCGGCGGACACGTTGGTGAACGTTGAGACGAGGCCGCTAGAGGCGGCGTGTAGGTATTTGGACGTTTCGGGGCTGGCCCGCGCGACGGGGGTTTGTCGTTCGTGGGGGAAGCGGCTTGGTGGGGAGACGGGGGCGCGGGAGTGGGTACGCTGCGTGAGGCTGGCGGACGGCGTGCCGGAAGGGTGCAGAGCGGGGTTCTACTTGCACGTGCTGTATGATCAGCCGTCGTGGGTGCCGAAGGTGATGATCGCTGGTCGTGGTAACGGTGTCGCTGCTGTCGATGTTAAATAATGCCTCTGCTGTTGACGCTCTTGCTGTTGTTGTGGGGGCGGAATTTGGCTTTCGTTTGTTTTTACTGCCACGGTCACTCCAAGCGAAAGTGGGATGCGGACTTGACCGGCTATTGGTTCATGGTATATTGTGGGATGACGGGCGATTGCTCATTCATGACTGACGTTTCAGTTTCATGGTTAATGTAAATGGAGTGGACGGTTTCCTCGTTATCTTATTCATTGCCGCGAGCGAGCAGCGAAAAAAGCCGTCGCCGTTCCGACTGTTTCGTGAACACTGCTGCACGGGCGGGCGCGGCTTTTCGCGCTCGAAGACGGCTGGAGCATTCGCCGCCGAGAGTGCGTGCCTCGTCCCTGCGCTCGCGCACACGAGGACGAGGAGGGTAGCCTCTGCTAGCAACCCTTGGTAAGCGGGGCTGCTCCTGATTGGCCCCCTACCGCTGGTCGGCTTCCAGTAGAAACGTGGTACTCCAACGTGCGGGACGAGGTCTTCGTCGCGCAACTGGTCGTTTTTTGTTTCATACATGAGTTAAGACACCTCAGCTTGGAGATCGAAAAAATTCCGTCGAACCTCATTTTTCGAGTTTTTTTTGTCAACTTGGTTTTTCAATGGCACAGCCTGACACGCTTTGTTTTCTCGCGCAACGGAACGGCTCAGGCGCACCGGTCGTCGTCTAGGGTTCGGCCCCGCCCGGGAGTGTACGAAGAGTGCCTGAGGAAGGCGGACGCCGAGGAGGAGTTGTCGATAACGGTGAGTGCTGTCTGTCTATTAATAGACTTTTGAGCGAGTGAAGAGGTCCGTCCGGTCCATGGGAAGATTGGAGATGTCATCACCGTCCCGTCGTTTTGCTTGTATTGCATCTGGGTAGAAAATTATCTCAGCCTCTCTTGCTCTCCTCCTATTGCCCTCTCTCTTCCTTCCCCCTATGTTTTCCTGTGATACGCGCTATCTCACTTTTGATGCTACCCGTTTGTATTCCAACGGGCGCGCCGGCGCCAATTCAGACTTCGGAAAAACTTCAAATGATCGCAGAAGACACGAAAGAAGACGGCTACTCACCGCTGCTGAGCGCGGACGGCCCTTCGCACGAGCCCAGCTCCGCGTTACGCTCGGGAGGAGCGGGTCGCGACAACGTTGAACCGTCATCTGCCCCAAGGTCCTACAAATGGCTCAAGGAGATTGAGACGGACGTTCTCCGCACCTGCCCAGCCGACGCGGTCGGCGAGTTCGACGGAATAATCTGGCGGAATTCGACCTCGACGATCACAGATCGCGACTCCTCCCCCAGAAGGACACCCGGCACATCCCCCACAAAAAACAACGGTTCCAGCCGTTCCGGCGGCTTTGGCGGCTCCGGTGGTTCCCCGCGTTCCGGGGGCGGTCCTAGAAGTGTTCGTTCTTCAATCGCTCTCAGGAGTACTCTGTTCGGACCCGACATCTCTCGAAGTAACGGTGGCGGTGGCGGCGGCGCTGGTGGTGATGGCGGTGGGGATCGCGGTGGTGGCGGTGAAGGTGTTGGTGGCGGCGTTGGTGGCGGTGGCGGGAGCAAGTCGTCCGCGCGCGGCGAAAGGCGAAAAGCGACGCAGCGGACACCGCGTGTTGGTAGCGTACGCACCGGACCGACAAAGGAGGCTGTAGGTTCTGTGGGGGAGGGGAGAGTAGGGGCAGCTGTGGAGGCGCATGCCGGATCGGGGGCGGGGGAGGCGGAGGCGGCAGCTGGAGGGGTCGAGGGGAACGGCAACATACCGGAGGCGTTTTGGGAGGGCGGGGGGGAAGAGTTGGTGAGCAGGAGATTCAGTGTGGCCGGCGGTGGGACGCGCGAGAAGCTGCGGAGAGTGCTGCGGGCGTTCGCGGTGTACAATCGCCGCGTGTCGTACTGCCAGGTGAGGCCCGAGCGCTGGTGCTGGTGGTGCGGTGCTGCGGAGGGTAGGGGGATAGTTGGAGCAGTCAGCCGCGATGGTGTTGCCCTCTGCTTCGTGGTTGGAAGCTCCGGTATGTGAAATGGCGAACGGTTTTGTATGTGATTTGGCGAACGGTTTTGTCTTCTTGAGGAACCTTTTGGCACAAAAGTCCCCCCCCCCCTATTATATATAGGTTGGGTTGGCGTCGTTTGGCAACGACACTGTAGAACATGCCGCGCACTACGTGAGCTAGACAACCAGGGTACCGTTTTTGTTTTTTTTGGCGGTCGCCCACAGCTGGTTGTCGAGTTAGATCATTTGTGCGAGGTAAATAACCTTTCCTCCGCACAAGGGAATTGATCTTATCACGTAGTGTTCAAGGTAAGACACCCAAGAGGCAGTTACATAGTACTCCCATTGCTGTCCCTGGAGTGCCTACACCGGAAATTAAATTAACTCATTGAAGCTGTCATCCATATGCAAGTCCGCCTCACAAGCGGTTCTTAGTAGGATGCAGCTCACCCTTCATGCGACTCGCCAGACACCTCACGGCGGTTCGCGCTTGGTGCAAGCAATGTCTGCCTGGTCGGTGAAAACCCGACATGCTCCGTCCCAGCATTGTAGGGATCCGAGGGTCTATGGTCATACGACCACGGCCATGCATGAGATCGAGTACATCTCTCCTATCGAGTACCCCCCCCCCGAGAAAATGATCGCTACCCTAGAAGATAGATGGTGGCCACAGGCGGCCAAACAGGGAGGGGATAAGATTGGTGAAAAGTTTTTATGTATTACATGGAAACAACGTAATGACCGCCCAATTGTTGGAGGTGTCTCTATTAGGAGTAGGAACGGTGCTCCGTCTCGAAAAGGATGCGTGGTCAATGGTCAAATGACTAAGGCAAGCAACAAATGAGTACGCCGCCGCCCCCGTCTCCTTCACCGCAGAGTAGTGGCTCCACGATGCGTTCACCGATGTGTCCGAGAGTGAGTGGATAGCTTTGATCCGCAGCAGGAAGGCCAGCCCAATCCCCGGGCCCTGGGGTTCGCATTTACTCTACCTTACGCCCTGTCAGCCATTAAGTCATGCCATGCTACCCTTAGGTAGGGAAGGCGTTGTACATCGTTCTTATCAGGTTTCGTACTCTGATGAGAGGTGCTGTATGCCTCTCTCCCAAGAGCATATTAGGAGAAAAGTATGCGCCCGTCCCAGTGAACATGAACAATCCATTGTGTAGGCATGTTACGAAAAATCATTTAACAACTTGAAATGGGTATGCCAAGGTATTTGCAATGGGATCGCAAAGGTGTTGTGATGGGATTGCAAAGGTGTTGGGTGATTTTTTCAGTTGAGGAAGTACCCCGTCAGTCCTACAGATTTCCCACGTCGGACAGATCAGATAGATCATTGATGATGTAGATATTTTAGGGCAGATAGATAGATCCCTGATCTGGGGGGTCTAGCTCGTGTTGTTGCGGGGGGGGAGCCGGATATTTTGCGTGACCTGGTACGAAGCACATGTTTCCTAGGTTGGATCTGTATTACACAAGTCCAGCATAACATCTCATATGTCGGCAGGAAAGGATCTAGATGATCTATCTGTAGATGATCTGTCTGTAGATGATCTATCTGTAGATGATCTGTCTGTAGATGATCTATCTGTCCGATGTATGAAATACTTGGTCCCAAAAATACAGGAAATGCCAGCAAGCCCCCCTCCACCGCCCTGTGTGGGCATGGGTCCTGTGTTGGGGCTTGCAGTCCACCCCGCCCCACCGCTGTACTCCGCACTCCGTCTATACCCCGTACCCGACCTCGTTCTCCCTTGGCTTGTAGGCCTGTTGACTGTCCCCCCCCCCAAAATTAATAAATTTACTCATTTACTCATTTACAAATTTACTGGCAAGGCCTGTGCTGGTATAGATGAAGAAAAAAAATCCACGACCATGGGCAAAGTAAATTTAGGAACTACCAGGTACTGTTTTGAAGAATTTTTTGGAAAATTGGAAAATTGGAAAAGTGGAAAAGTGGGAAAGTTGAAAACAACTGAACAGTTAATACGGCTTCATGACCGTCATCCCTGGGGTTTGCTCGATGCTGCCGAGGGCATTCAATGCTGCCACACATCAGACGGGTCAGATCATCAGACAGATCAGATCATCAGACCCTCGTTTCCTGATCCAGGCATTCCGGGGGCAGATAAATTCCTTTGAAATATTGTCAAGTGTTGTCTACAAGATCTATACGAGTATGATGTTTGTTTATTACGGGTGGGATCTGTGCGATGTGTATGACACGGGCTCGGCTCTTGCGCGCATGTTTCTCTTGGCGTAGCCGGTGTCCCCGGTGGCTTGGTAGGTGGTCGGGGTGCCTACTAAGATCAACTTCTCGGGTTCGAGTCACCGAGTGCATACTCATATGTGAGACTTTTTTCTTGCATGAAATTGATGAGCGGAAAGCGCGCGAGTGTGAGTTAGCAACATCCGATGAAAATCGACGATCAGTGGGAATGCTGAACCCTATGCGCGATAAAAATGAAGTCACATAACGGGGGAGGAAACGGACGACACCTGTGATCACGGCTTGTCCAGAAGATCGCTGAGGGTAAACCTCCTACGAGTTAACCTGGAAAGTAAAAGCGATGGATCAAAAAGAAAAAAGTATGACGAGGCTCTTTCTTGCACGTCAAGTCCTCCCGGAAAAATTATAATCTAGATGATCTGCGTAAATACGTGATTTGCTTTACTGTAGATCATGACCTGCCCTGATGTGTGAAATGTTGCACATATTGAATGCGCTCTGAAAAAAAATATCTTATCATCATCCCGTCGCGTGCGTGTTGTTTTGCATTTTTTTCTTGTTATTTGCGCGCCTTTTTTTTCTTCTGTTAATAGGGGATGAACTTCGTGGCGCTCGCGCTGTTGGAAGCGTCGTCAGGGGACGATGAGAATGCCTTCTGGATTCTGGCAGGGATGTGCGACTTCCTCGACTTGGAGGTGAGGGCCCCTACCACCGCGCGGGCAGCCCTCAACGCCCAGCGTGTGTCCGGGGGGGGCGAGCGAGGGCTGTTGTGGACCTTGGCGTCCGTCTACAAAACGGTTCATAATACGCTCAACTTTATTTACACCCCCCTAGACTGTGGATTTCCCAGTTCCGACAAGGAAAAAACTGTTGAAATGTACCACACTCTGGCCTCCGCCGGCAACATATACTGTACTGTATTAATGGTACCCGTTCGGACTGTGGTAGTGAATATCGAACGGTGATTATAGTACCGGTTGGACTGCTGTGGTGCTCGACTTTAAATCGTCTAGACTAAACACGAGTATATAATGGGTTTGTAAACCTATGTGGCCCTATCCTTGTCCCCCGACCGCTTGGGATGGTTCACCGGAATGAAAATGTAAGGGGTAAGGAGGCGTTGCTGCTGTAGTGTGACCCGGCGTGCCGAAGCTGGGCCATGTGGAATGTACCGCTGTCTCGAAATATTTGGACCGTCTATCTGTATATTAATATGTAATGCAAACGCTCCTTAGATTTCGGGACAGGGTGGTGTAGCGCTCCGGGGGGTGGTATGGTCTGTGTGAAAAACAGGTCGGAATAGAAACGTACAGGGCTTTTCATGGGTCATGAGCCGGCCCGCTGGTCGGGGTCAGGAATTTTTTTTAAAATCCCGGGTCGGGTCAGGAGGTTTTCAAACTCTCACGAGTTGGGTCCGGTCGCCCTTACCCGACCCGACCCGACCCGACCCTACCTGGCCCACGAGGTTTGACCCGCCGTCGGCTCTATCCCGCAGTCAGCTACGAAGGGGTTACCGGCAAGGCGCGGCGTTTTTTTTTCTTCTTCCTGATGGGTCGGTCGGTGTATACCTAGCGTCACCCGTTCCCCCCACCCCCGATACATACGTGGCATGGATAGCTGCGAAAGTGGAAACCCTCGCCATCCTACGTACCCACCCATAAACACGCCGGACCGATCACGATCTATCTGCTCACTGTAGATCGTTTAGATCCTAACCCGCCGTTTTTGAGATGTTCTGCCGAATCACAGATCCAACGCAGGAAACATGTCCTAGATCAGGCAGAGTATTCGGTTTCAACCCGACAGCATGAGCTAGATCGTAGAGATCAAGGATCTATCTGCCCCGAAGGATCTAGATCATGGACTGGGAATGATCTATCTGACCCGCCCGATGTGTGCACACATTATGGGTATTCCTGCACCAAATCGCACTCTCAGTTCGATGCAAAATGTTTTTAGTATTCGGTTTCAACCCGACAGCATGAGCTAGATCGTAGAGATCAAGGATCTATCTGCCCCGAAGGATCTAGATCATGGACTGGGAATGATCTATCTGACCCGCCCGATGTGTGCACACATTATGGGTATTCCTGCACCAAATCGCACTCTCAGTTCGATGCAAAATGTTTTTTTTCACCCTAATCCTCACCCCCCACCCTAACCAATATGTGGCGCGAGTGTTCGTGTTATGCATGCACCATTTTAACAGGGCTCGTTTTCCTGCCTTGGAGACTCACCCCCTTTTTTTTTCATCACCCCATTTTCATAGGAGCCGTTCTGCCACCTTACACATATGCTCACCTTTTTTTTGTTTCCAAGACCTGCAACCGGTTCAAGCCCCTTGCTGCACCCGCTAAGGACCGCACTCCTGTTTTGGGGACAAGTTACTTGGAATTGGACTCGGACATATGTTTATGTACAGTGCAGTACTGAAAGGGTTCACTCTGTTTGTGTGTGTGTGCAGGGGTTGTGGTGCCAGGGTTTGGAGCGACTGGACCTGTGTTTTTTCTCGCTGGACAAGCTGCTGAGGCGACACTGCCCGTCGCTGAGGCAGCATCTTGCAGACGAGGGCGTGGAGCTCAACATGTTCACGAGCCGATGGTTCGTGACTCTGTTTACCTCGACCGATGTGTTCGGCCGCGGTATCTCTCGTAAGGTGATTGATTGATCCGTCCTATTGTTGGCATGTGGCAACTTGTGTTGGACATCGTATCAAAAATTTCGGATACACATTCGATGAAAATCGATGAGCAGTGGGAATGCTGAACCCTATGCGCGACAAAAAATAAAGGCACTTACCGGGGGGGAGCAGGGACGACACCTGTCACCACGGCTTGTCGGCTTGTCCAGAAGCGCTGAGGGTAAAACCTCCTACGATATAGGCTGGAAAGTAAAAATGATGACAAAAAAAAATAAAAAATAAAAAATCGAGAGGTCGAACGTGCTTTGCCCTACATCTCCTTGCATCCCCCGAGTTTTTTTTTTGTTGGTGTCGATATTGATCGAATGCTTCATTCAGTCTACCAAATGTCGAGATGGTATCGGTTAGTGTGCACTTCAGTATTAATAGTAGCAACCCAATCCTGTGATTCATTGCTTACACTCGGAAAGTTTTTGCAAAGTGGTTGACCGTCTTATTTTTGATGATAACATGCGCAAAGAGCTTTGCATTTTTTGTATGTGTATTGTATTATTTGTAGAGCAAGCAGGGACGAACACGAGGTTAATTGCACGAGGTGGCATTGCATGCGTTTCTCGTATAGATCACTTGTATTATTTTTGCAGTCATTGTACTCGTACGTATATCTTACTCTGTTGCTACTCACAGGTACTGCTGTGTTATTGCTTGTACGCTCTGTTACTTCTCGAAGATGCTCTACTCTGTAAGTACTCGTACGCGCTACTCTGTTGTTACTGGTCTGCTACTCTGCACGGCAGACGTAAGTTGCGATTTTGTGCGCTGACTGACTCTGTTGCTCTCTTGCTCTCTTGCCTTATTTGTGTCGGGGGGACGGGTCAGATCTTGGACATGCTCATGGTGGAAGGGTGGCCGCTCATGTTCAAGCTCTCTCTTGGGGTGCTCTTGGAAATGAGGCCTCTGCTCGAGGTACGTTTGCACGCTTGGGTCGTAGGTTTTTTGCGGCGTGTCGGTTTTGTCTGCCAGCACTGCTATACCCACATTTTGGGGGGAAACTACCGCTGTACTGTAGTTTCGAATTAGTAGAGTCATACGGAATACACGTATTTGATTGGCAGCGTAACACCAGAGTCGCCGGCGTCAAGTCAACTAACTGAAGGTTTATTAGTTGTTTTTTACGCCGATCGCCCGCCCGCAACAAAAGCACCGCCAAATCTCCAGCGGAGATGCCGAAACGAAAAGAAAGCAAACAAACGCGTCCCTATATTCGCGGCACAGCAGTAGCACCCAACACGACACTACTACGTAGTACCTGGTATATACGTACGTAAAATCGCCATCTTACGTGATGGATCCTTACTTCAACGTTGGACCGAACGTTGGAACCACTCTTCTTGATGGTATTTACTTGATAACCCTTATCAAGCGCGATCACTCATGCAGCAAGCAGCTCCAGTAAAACCTCCATAAAGGAACGAGCTCAAAACTTAGGAGGTCGCACCTACTGTAAGTCGCGGACAGCGCTCGTCGTCGGTGGCTGCCTCCGGCGGTACCGGCCGGCGCAAGAGGCCTCTTCCAATCGAAACCTTACATAGGCGATCCGTCCCAGAGAGAAAAAATCCAGCCTACTCTAGGTACCTGGTAAATTCTAGATTTTTTAGCAAGACTCATTTTGGTATGTGAGGCAGGGCGTGTGCCGCCTATTGCTAGGAGCACAACAATCACGACCTACGATGGACCCTGATACCTCGTACCACTCTGTCCCAAAATATAAGCGCATTCTGTATATTAATATTTAATATATACGGTTCATGTATATTGGGGCAGAGTGTTGTGTATGTGGTATGTACACTATGTACTTGTATAGTATGTTTTGTCAAATGGTATGTATAGTATGCTTCGTCATTTTAGTTTCGTTTCGTTTAGTTTAGTATTTTTCACGTATCTCTTCGTACGCTAGTATTTTTCACGTATCTCTTCGTACGCGCACTTCTATTGATAGACGAAACACCCCTGGGGAGGTCGCCAGAGGGAGGCCGGCCGGATACGCTCGTCGACGTTTTTTGGGAACGATCCGAGCAGTGTGTCGCGCGTAGCAATATCCCCCCCTGTATGTTTTATGAAGCATGTTTGGTTCTGATTACTATTATTGTGTCCCCCCGTGACAGCAGTGTCAGCGCGCAGCAGCAGAGTTCTACACTGCTTCACACATCGAATATATAGGCTGATCATGATCTATCTATCTATCTCTATCTATCTACTGTTGTAGATACTCTAGTTCCTCACCTGCCGTTGTGATATGTTTTTGTAGGGTCTGGATAGTACAGATCCAACCTAGGATACACGTACTATACAGATGGTGCAGAAATCGGGTACGGTTCCCACCCTGCATAGTGAGCTATATGTGTAGATCATATATACCGGTACAGAGCAGGAACCTATCTGCCCTGAAAGGGTCTCCTGTAGGTAGGGTACTGTAGATCATGAAGTAGGAATCGATTCCCTGTCTTGAGGGGTGAAATGTTCGCTCCGAGCTTGTCTTACGTACGTACAACAGGTACAGCTCGTTTTGCACTTTTACAAAAGTTCGGACGCTTTTGAGGAAACCCAGCATCCCGGACTTGTTCGTGCGGCCGTGTTGCTGTACGACCATCCGACCAGTCTAGGGCTGTTGAGGGTCGGGTCGAAACTCGCGGGTCGGGTCGGGTCGGGTCCGGTCACCTAATCCGACCCCCAACCCGACGCAGTAGAGCTCACCACTTGTTCGAGATTCGGTCTGATTGGCTCAGGATTAGGGTCAGGATTGCTCTGATTGGCTTATAGGGTCAGGATTAGGGTTAGAGTGAGTTAGTACTGTATTCATCTCGTGCCTATTAATAGTGTGTGTCGACCATTTTCTCGAATAAGTGGTAAGCAACCCTCACCCGAGGCATGATATTTTGAAGACCTCCTGACCCGATCCGACCCGGCCCGACCCGACCCGACCCGACCCGACCCGTGAGATGTTGAAGACCTCCTGACCCAACCCGACCCGACCCGACCCGACCCGTGAGATGTTGAAGACCTCCTGACCCAACCCGACCCGACCCGACCCGACCCGACCCGTGAGATGTTGAAGACCTCCTGAACCGACCCCCGCGGGTCGGGTCATGACCCGTAAGCAGCCGTGATTTACTGTAGTTGTTTTGGTATATTTTTTATCTCGATACCAGAATCAAGTGTCATGAAGTCATCAACGGGTAAAGAGTGGAGTTGGCGGTCTCCTTAAGCTTGTCGGCTTGTCGGTATCTCTTTTGTCTTGGCGCGCCCCCGACTGGCAGCCTGGCGACATGGAGAGCATACTGAAGGTCACCAAGTTCCCTCGAGCGCACCTGTTCGGGCTGAGACGAGACGGCACCGGCAGGGGCATCGCGGGGGCAACGTTTGAAGAGGCGTCGCAGGGGTCCCTGTGCGAGTCCATCCGGGCGGGGCAGATGGTTGAGCATGCGCTCCTGCTGCACATATCGGAGGAGGTGAGCAAATGATTCTCCGTAAGTTTCGAGGCGGTCCTCGAATACGAACGAGCCTTACAAAGACATATACACGTAAGGCTTACCTTTGGGGGGGACGCTACGGTCAAGCAATTTGGAAGAATGAGGCATAGCTTGATCAGCGGCAAGCGTCACAGTAAATCCTGTACGTGGTGTAGCCTAGGGTCAGGGGTGCTCATGGTTGGGAGCAAAGTATGGTTTCACAGGTAGGGCAGATCATCTACAGATCATTCCTACCTGATGATCTACTGCAGATCTTTCGGGGCAGATAGATCCCTGATCTATATTATCTAGCTAATATTGCCCGGTGGGAGCTGTACAACGTGCACGAGCACATGTTTCCTACTGTAGACTGGATCTGAACACTACAGATCCTGCCCAACCTATCACAATTGCAGGTGAGTAACTGGACCATCTCCTGTAGATCATGAGCTGTCCAAGGAGTGTAAGGTTTCAAGCCTTCGTCAAAATACGGTATTGGTCCCCCAATAGTGCCGGTTGACTAGTGCCGGCTGCCCGCTATAGTGACTGTGACATGGATTGGCACAAACGGGATCTCAACCAGTGCTGCTGCAAGTGTGCTACTAATAATGCCGGTTGCTGCTATAGTGCCGGTGTTTTTGGCTGGCGCATACCATACCGGCACTATAGATGGAATGGCACTACTGTCGGTGTATCTTATTGGCGGGCCTATAATGATGCCAAGCAGTTAACACATCAGGCTATGACCAGATACGACCCGTTTCATGGTCGACAGTAGCTATTTATAGAGATTGTGAAGAAAAACACCAGCTGCGATGAGATCGAAGCCTTCGTCAAAACTCATTTTTCTTGCACCTGCGGGACAGATAAATCCCCCGAATTATATTTTCTGCACGACGAGCTACACACAGCAGTAGAGACCGTCGTGCTTCGTCGGCTGGGGTCTGTGCATCACGTCTCTTGCGCTGCCTCTTGTTTCCGGGCGGGATCTGTATGATCTGGCTCTTGCCTTGCATCTCCTATAGCGGCAGTATAGGATCTGTAGGTGATCTGTAGATAACGAACTGTTCGATGTGTGAGTAGTTTATCCCCCCAAAAAGGAGGGTGTGGTTGTGAACCCTTTTACTGCAGGGCAAAAACTGCAATCGCGTTTTCGGGGGACAAACTACGTGGAATTTTACTGGTTTGTTCCCAAAACGGGACTGACTGCAGTTTTGCGCTAAAAGGGTCGAGGAGTTGAAACGTCTGTGGAACACTGCTGTAGTTTTGCCTGTGTTTACTATTAATACCACGGGGGGCCACATTAAATAGGGGACCTACGGTACACACAAGAACATATCTATTTCACTTTTTTTACTATCAATATTTGGTCCTATTTACTATGGCCCCCCGTAATTCCACGGGGGGGCATAGTATGCAGAACCCACGATTGTCCCAAAAAAAGAAATTTCCCCCTATAAGTCTTCTCACTTACATTTTGGTTCAGATTACAGCGGTATTCATATGTATGCCCCCCCGCAATAGGCCAGGAGAACAGGTGGCCACTTCAGAGCTGGGCGAAGCCGGAGGTTCTGTGAGAAGTATAATTGAAAGCTGGTATAGCTGGGTCTCCCCGATGTTCGCAACCGAACTCCTCCGTTTTTGTTTATTTTTGTCATTTTTTTTTATTTTTTTTGGTTAGTTTTTTTCCCATCCTTTTATAATAGTATCTTCGCCCCTCTTTTCTCTCTTTCCCCCCTATTAATCAGTCGTAACTCAGATCCGGGGTCACAATGTAGCAGGCTCTTCTCCCCCCCCCCCCCCGCCCACGAAGGTTCTGTCCCTTGCGCTTTTATCGCGAGCACCAGACCGCAGCCCTTTTTTTCCGTCGTCGACTCGCCTCTAATTACGTGCCTCTCACCAGCGCGAGCTCCCAACGAGAGCTACCCTATCTTACCTCATTGACCGCCCGCCCCCCGCCCCTGTGTTGCGCGTGCCGCTTTTTTTTTTTTTGGCGGCCCCGTCCGTACTATTGCCCACGCAGACTCTGGAACAACACTTGCTTGAGTATCGGCTGGAAAAACTTGCTGATCCGGGATCGGATTAGCTTCGGGGATAGCTTCAAGGATTGCGCTAAGCGTTGCACATACTTCGTATATAGGGTACGTAGTATAACGAGGAGGGGGGGGGGGGGGGGGGGGGGGGCATCCTTTGCCCCCCCCCCCCCCCCTCCCCTCTCCCCGCGTACTGCAAAGGGCTGAGCCGTCTTCGCCCGCGCTACGTACTGCTGAGGCGATTGGTTCCCTCTGGTACGCCTTGTGGCTAAAACGCTTGCGTCGCGTAAAGGGTGGGCCTGTAAGGTCATGGGTAGGTCATAGATAGGGGCTGTTTGTCTAGAAACGCTTTTGTTGTCTGCCGTAACAGTGCAAGTGTATCCGTGGTGTTGTGTGTGAAAAGAGATCTGTCTGCGCGCGGACATTTCATTTGTTAGCTTCATATTACACGCATATTAACATGATCGATCGCGAGGGTATGCAGCGCTTTTTTTTTTTGGACAGATTATTGTTCTCGCGCTGTTGGAGTTTCAGTGGTGTAATACGTAGGGGTGTGTGTTTGATCTCCCCAAGGCTGGCGTGCTTGTGCGCATGTATAGCCTTACCCTTGGTGTAGTCGTACCCTCACACGCCTCGCGTGCTCGAACGGCCGGAGCCGTCTCGCGCATGTTCATTCACAACGCAGGCCGCTTGCGTAAGTCGGGAACATATTATATGTGTACATTCCCAGCAGTAAGCGGTTAACCAGTCCTGGCATGTTGCGTAGCCGTGTACTGCAGCGGTTTCTCGCTTGAGCGGGGACCCTTTCGGTACGTACGTACGATGTATTGTTAAATAACAGGATTATCCTCTGTTTCCAAGTTGTTCGTTCCCCAAATTCGGGCGCAGCGGCGACGGGATCACCACAGCCGGTTGTCTGATACAGGTAGAGGTGGCTGGCAGCAGACTAGCGTAGCGTGATTGGTTATTTTATGGTTGTTGGTGTTGTCGATAGATGATAGGCAACTCGTGTCCAGGCGCCCTGGTTCTTCGGGCGGTTTCACACGTGGGGAGGCTTTTTTTTCGTCCCGGCCAGATGCTATATGCGTGGCGCTCGGAACGTTCAAGTCTCGGTATTATAGTTATTAGAAGGAGGGCTGTGGTATATATTTCCAAGTATTAGTACGTACACCGCGGGGAAATCTGACGAATCGATTAACCTAATTAATCTATACCGCCAGGACTTTTTTTTGTCACGGTACTGAACGGCAAGGTGGTTCGTTTCTTTATCTTTGGACCTTCCTGCGAGTTAGGTCGGTTCGGTTCGGATCTGTGTCGGCGGTAGGTACAAGGTTCCCCTTCGGATACTATGGTTGCCTTGAAATCCCGGGGGTGTCCCAAGGTGAGTAGGGAGAGAGAACACAAGAACACAGCAGGCGTTCTTTCCTCGTACCAGCTACTCGTATTGGCCACCGGGCAAGAACGAACAACATGAAAAAAGGCCGTTGAAAGCTATAAAGAAAAAAATATAGCCATCGGGCAAGCCAGCCCAAATGAGTTTATAGTAAGGTCTATACCCCCAGCCGTATGATCCCATCTTATTTTACGTTGTTTCTGGAGGTTCAACTATTTGTGCCCACCTGGGAGGGAATTCGGTACTTTCGACGTACATTCTCCTTGCGATTTGGTTTGTGGTACGCGTACATATTTATAACGCGTACAGCGCATACTCTCGCATCCCGTGGCTATGTTCTATTGATACGTGCTTGCGTTAGCATGTTACCATCGACGGTGGCCGGCGTTGCAACCAACGCCCGCAAAAGCCGACCGATCACATCACGCCCCCCTTAACCTCCACGAATGCATACGCGCCAGCAGCTTCGACCAACATGTCGTCGAGAAGTTTTCATCTCCTGGACCTGCCTGCTTGTAGCAACACCATTTTTGAAAAAATATAAAAATGTGTTGATGATTACACTCTCTAGTAGTGATGACTGACCCGCGTCGGTCAGAGGCTTACGAAGAGTTGTTGTTGGACGAATTCGAGCATCACTGACGATGTACCATGATACATGCGTACGTAGATATGCATGCACACAAATACTACAGTCAACATCACCGCCTTCCCCGCCCGCCACATCACCCCCCCTTCCCCCGTAACGTCGACATCCCTTTCCATGCTCGTTAGCCTCCTCCGCCTCTGTGCTGTGTCCAGCGCGAATAAAGACACTGCCATGGGCCAGCTTGAGCAGCTTCTGACGCGGGCGCTCGTTGAGTCAAGAAAGAATAAGGCTCATCCTGGGGGAAGGATTATGATGAGACGTTCAGATATGGTTGACAACCGTGGAGGACGTGAGGGTGTACAAACCCTCGAGTCCCTCTCTCGTCTTGATGATACGGCAACGCATACCTGCAGCCGCTCGTATAATACCTGTGTTGGTGACGGCGCCGATGACAGCGAAGGGCGAGAGTTTGACTGCTTGCCGTTGGATCCCTAACGGGCGGGACAAGACGCATGCCTCGAACTCTCGTCGACAAAGTCAAGCGAACCTCTGCATCATGCATACAATGTTTCTGGTCTAATATGTACACCCGACACGAAGCAGTGCCTTTTAAGGGTGGGAGCCTTGGTGTTTTCTGAACTCCACTTCACACGGGGAGCTCAACATTTTCACCCGAAGAACGTCTGCAAAGAGAAGTCTGTTCGCGCATCCTGACCAAGATTGATACCGTTATGCGCAATGATAATAGTCCTACATCACTCAATTCTTTGTACTTTATACCTGATAGGATTACCCTGGGCTGGGTGATCGATCGATGTTTTACCTCTGTATGTAGCCCAGGTCGTATCACCACATTTGGCGTCGTCGACTGGACACGGGTTCTAATCTCGCTTCGAACGTTTCTTAAATAGCAACACTTGCGCCTGCGTCCCCACAAACGTGTCTCCCTGGTTTCCCAGGTACTTCATTGAAGCGGGTAGGTCAGTGGACGGTCGTGTACGGTACCGACGCCCAAAAGATCCCGCCGTTCAGAGGGGGGGAGAGAGTGAATGGGATTACCCTGCCTGGGCTGGGTACTCGATCGATATGTTACCCCTATACCTCAGGAGGTAAAACTATCACACTACAGTTAGGGTCGATCTTAACGACACGTATTGTATTTCGTTTTTTCCTGAAATTTCGGCATTTATTTCCCCAAAATCAGCGAGGGTTGAATCTTATCGAATAAGTGCCTCCGTTGGCTCGGGAAATAATCGTCCACCTGGCACAGAACCGTCCCTACAGCAGCTGCGCTCGCGGAACCCATGCGTGCGGTGGCCCCACAGTCATCGGCCTGACTCGTAGGCAGGTGTCGGTGCCTTGGGGAGTGAAATCCATCACCAACTCGTCACGCAACAACGCCCAACGCTTGCCCGAAGCGACAAAGTCTCAGCAATTGCCGTCACCGAGCTCAGTCGGTCGGCCACCTCGGTGCGGTCATCTTGTGAACTCGGCCACGAGAGCCCAGAAAGCGATTGCGCCTTTTGCGTTCGGCCATGACTTGCGAATGACCTTAGGAACGACCCCTGTCTGCTCTGTGCGCTCGCGAGTGGTGGCACAGCTCGAGCGGTGGGGTTGCCCGATCCTCTACGGCCTTGTACCTAAATTCCCTGAAAAACCCTAAAAACTTCGAGGCGAGATTTTGGGGGGGTGAAGTTTTTCGGCTTTTCCCGAAATATTTCGGGAAAATATCGAAAAAAACTGAAAAACACTCGTCGTTAAGATCGATCCTTACTAAAAGTACCACGCTAACCGGTATACTATTACCTGCTCACTTGAGGAGCACAACCGGTCAAAACGTCTTGCCACATAAAGCAAAAAGACAGCGGTACCCCTACCACCGTGGCATCATGCTCCACACAATGCTATTGTACCTCTCTCGAAAGAGAGCTCCCGACACCCCGCCCCTCACTTGCTACAGGAATAACCTCGATCACGACCTACGAAATATATTCTTGGAAAGTTCCGGAAGCGATCTCGCTTCAGTTGTCGGCGCCGGTGCTCCCGCCGGACACCCTACGCGGAGGCTAATCCCAGCTCACCTTGCTCCCATGCTCCTGTGCGGCGCGCCTCCCGCCAAGAGAACACTCACTGCTTCTAATATCGACCCCGTCCCCCACACTTTCTCCTACGCCGTCCAAAGGCCTTGTGGGCACCACCCGCCCCGCCCCACCCCACCTCACAAGCCGAGCCCCCCGGCGGAGCCCAGCCCCGCCACCTCGACCCCTGTCGAGGAGAGGGTTTTAAATATACGCACCGTTTTTTTTCAGGGTGTTTCAACCTCCACCCCCTTTCACCATCATGTACCCCGCCCTCCACCCTCTCCACCCTTCTTAGGATGAGAGTAAATTTCCGGGATATCTCATATGTCGCCCCCCTCCGGCACCACCATGTACCCCCCACCACCACCACCACCCCGCTTCACTCCCCGTTGCTCAGAGCGGTGGCGAGCATCCTCGAGGTCTGCGAGCGAGCTCACGTGATAAAAATAGTGTATCAGCTGAGCAAGGCATCTGCTGCTGGGTGGCAGGCCGAGCACAGCCCCAAGAGCAAGAGCGGGAAGAGAGAGACGGGCTGATGAACTGATAAAGAGCCCTGTATCGCCACAACGGCTGCACCCACAAGCCACCGAAAAAATGACGTTTCGGGGGAAAACCACAACATTATTCGGAAGTCAGCCACCGACGAAACGTCATTGGCCAACACTACATTACGGTAGAACGACCATCACTAATCTTTGTTTTGCTCTGTTTTACTGCGGTGGTTGCTCGCCCTCACCAAAGAAACAAAAGTGTCACCGAACACCGAATGTAATTATCGCTGACCCTGCTGCGCGCTAATGGGCTGCTGAGCGGTAGCGCGCTGCAAACTTTGAACAGCGTTTCTGCACTCGCAACCACCTAGAGCATGCAGTACAGAGCATGCAGTACGGGGGGAATTCTGACGAACGAGGTATGACCCTTCCAAGGACGCCGGCGGATAGCCCATAAGAAACAGGAAAGTAGCTCATGCTGGATTTCTTACTCGAGCACACGTTCGTTCTACACTCAACTCAAGATAACGAGTCCTGGATTTCTTGCCTTCATGTAAATCTCGGCATGCATTTCTTTTTGCTTCTTTTAGGAGCCCGGTACTGCTGCTGTATTCCAAGGGCGGGAAATTTCACCGCTAGGATCGGATCGATTCGGAACCGAACATACACGCAATATTCCTACGGTTCAAACGTCGCCTGAATGCGCGTCTCGTTGTCCCTCTTCCTCTCGCGCGCTGGCCTCTCCTTCACCTCGTCGGTGCTCCACGCTTCGTTGCCTGCTCGAATGTCGCCCCCCTTCCTCTCTCTGTCGGACGCGTGCTTGGCGGGTCCTCGAGAAAGAGGAGGAAGATTGAGCTTCGACCGCAGTGCATTTGCGACAGCCACATGCCCACCAACGACCACCCTCTTCAGCATAGCCATCTGTGCCCTGGGGTGGTGGGCGAGGCTGAAGTCGCTCATCTCGGGGGGATTGGCCGCTATGCCCCCGTTGATGCTCTCGAATATGTTGGTTCCTAGCTTCGTGCAGAACGAGGGACGTGTTCTACGATAGAGGTAGCACATTTCCGCTGAAGTATTTCCGAGGGACGGGGGCTCCTTAACCCAAAATCGTCGCAATGGCAATCTTGTTTCGAAACATGACGCTTATTTATGTATACTCGGGCCATGGGATTATTCCGCGGGATGCAGTTGGATTTAACTGATGTCACAGTCTCCGGGCGAGGTATGGAACTCCTCAAGTGCCTCAGCAAATTTAGGGGTAAACCTCTAACGTAGAACGCCTCGAGGGACCTCGGATGCACGCCGTGAGAACGAGGTTCATCAATATCACACGAAGCACAGGGGTTGCCTTTCCTCTGATTTTCCCCTCGCGCGTTGCAGCCATGCGAAAAGAAAGCTCAGTCACGCCCTTCTAGCCACGCCTGGTGCCGGACCGTGCTCCTGTCGCGCGTTCGGCAAGATCAATGTTGCACGTACTGTAGTATAAAACGAGAACGGTGCAAAGTTAGTCGTCGCCACGCCGGATATGTACAAGGTACTCCCAAGCTGGTTTGAGCTCGGTACATCGATAAATGGTCTTGCAAGTTGAGTTCTGCTTGCGCGTCCTCGTCCTATCCCGCCGGAACAAAATCCAAAGCTAGAAGCTGACAAAAAATCTTACATTCGATCCTGTGCTCCCCCAGTGATAAGCACGGTAACGACGTTTCCTATGATCCGTCGATACTCCGCTTCTGCCTCTTGCAGTCGTCGGCAGGTCTTGATATACTCCCGCTTTGCGTCCTGCATGGTTGAGAAACGAGACAGTGCATCCTCGTGTGTAAAAATAAGAAAACAAATTTCCTAACGACGCTACCTGGCGTCAATAGCACCCTTTAGCTAGTTAACATTGTATGTACACTGCGAAGTAATGGGGTTTGCGATGCTACATGGACTGTTACAGCAAGGATAAATACCAAGTTTGACACACTCGTCGTGGATTAACCTGCACCGAAGGGATAACGAGACCAGCTTAGCCCGGCCCGTCACAATCCCACGCTCGGCTAATTACGGGTTTGATCCAAGGACCCTCGATCCCACACAAGGATATCTCCTTCTTCTTCCACGTGCCAAAAGGTGATGCCTGTGAGGCGTGGCACGAGGAGGTCGAATGCGAGCGACGGGAGTGAAATATAGCACCCGGGCCACGTGTTTGACGTGTGTACGCCTCTGAGTGAAACGTAACGGTGTCCACAACCTGCGTTCAGAATGGGCATGCCGCTGAGTTCGCCAAATCCATGTACGTATCATATCCTGGGGATTCCGCAGCATAGGTATCGCACGCACCACACGTCCACTCTCACAAGCAGCCCTTACGGATTGACGTCCACCCTCTTGCGCCCTATATACCCGCCGGGCAGCGTCGAACGAGTCATCCGCGCATTGTTTGAGCGCGTCGAGAGCATTCCAGCCATCATCAGGGCTTGCTCCCGTGATCTCCTCCTGGTACAGACGGTCCGTAACCCTTTTCCAAAGGTCATAATTCGCCTTTTCGAGGCGGCCTGTTTCGTCCTGGCTCCGCTCGACGCTAGCTCGCGTGAATGAAGACCCCTCGCACGGAGACAACGTCTTCTTCGTAGCGGTGCCTTTCGCGGTTGAACCACGTTTTGGGTTCGCTCGCTCTAATGCGGCCCTCCCCGACGATGATGTCTATGCCTGCGCTCAGCCCCTGTCCCACTCCTGGGTGTTTAACCAACCCAGAATGGGTCTCTACTCGCGGGGCAACTAGCGGAGACGGATGACGGTGCCCGTCGCTCGCCATGTCACGTTCGCTAGCACTTGTGCCATCGTGTGCAGGTGCGGCAAGTCGAAGATGTCGGGCTGTACGAAGCGCGCAGCCGGGCGTGCTTCATGCTCGACCGCGACGTCGTCGTGACCACAGCACGTATCCTTGCAGTACTCGTGAACATCTATGATCAAGATCAAGGATGCAGTACAAGCGTAAGAGGCAAGACGCGTGTCGGTCATCAAGCGAGGGGATCAAATCAATGCATCGAGCGAGCGGATCAAGATGACATGCTTGGTGGTAGTGCACAAGCCTATTTATTCTTCGTCGTACGCCCTGATCATTCGAAAAGGTCATCTACACGCACCTTGCAGGTGGGCCACGAAGTGCATGAAGTGCTCGCCGAACGATTCGCTCCATTGGATGCTTCCATCTCTGCATGCGCTCCACAACTCCCGAGAGTCTTTGAATGTGTGTGCGACGTTGACAGTTAACAGTATATGCGTGTCTCTTGATCGTCCAAATTGAACGCTACCACGTTGATAACAGTTTACAACGTCCACCCGAGTGAGCATCTGGTAATATTAGGCTGTACGCCTTACATTAGAGAGGACAATCGACTCCCGCACTCTAAGAGTAATTTTTCCAGGTGTTGAAGGTATTTTTCCAGTGAGCGCCATGCTTCACCCTCTACAGGATGTGTGTGTAATTACGCCGAAACAAAACCACAACAACTCACCTGGACATGCGCATAATCGATGCACTCCCTTGCAGCTGTGGTCTCACGCAGGATGACCCCGACACTAGAGTCACAGTCATGCGGAGGCGTTCTACGATAGAGGTTCACCCTAAATTTTCCGAAGCTCCTCACTTGAGGAGCTCCATACCTCACCCGAAAACCGACTTCAGCTAAAATCATATTGCATCGCGGCGAATAATCCCATGGCCCGAGTCTACAAAACGTTTTTTTCGAAATCAAGATTGACATTCCAACGATATGGGATCAAGGAACCCCGTCTTTCAGAAACAAAATACCGGAAATGCGCTACCTCTATCGTAGAACGGGTCTGCGTTGCTTCTGAGGGCCAGAAACCAGCCAGAAGGATCTTCGGGATCGTCAGTTGCACGCCGATGGGCTCGGCTGCGACAGCGCTTAGCGTATACCTGACGCCGGAAGCCGAGCAGCAGTTGGCGTTGATCAATCTCTCAGCCTCCCGCTTGTCTTGCTTAGTGGAAACTCTTTCCTTCCAGTCCTCCGCCTTTCCGTGGACAAAGCATTCCCCTCCGTTGCGGCTAAGCGTACAGACTGGTAGCAATGGCGCCGTGCTGGTCAATCGGCGTGACAACTTGAACAGAAGCAAAGGTACCGTCGTGCGCCCCTTTTCGTCAGGCTCCATTAATTCGAGGGACGAAACCACATTAACTGCCTGTGATGTATGGCTCCTACTAACGGCGATCTATAGTAGTCCAATAGCGCCGTAGGAAAGGGACGAGGAGTGATGGGGTGGGGCGTGGGCGTAAGTGGCATTGACGGTATTGTATCTTGACTGTCACGTCCTCCATCAACGTGAGATATGCCAACCTCGCGTACGTTTGGATAGCCTGACACATACCAAGCTCGCTAGGTTTGTTTAAACAGCAGCGATCACAAATTATGATCGTTATGTTTTGTACTAATAGGAGCCACAGACGAAGTTCTACTATGGTGTTGCGTTTTATTTAACATGCCCAGCCTTATGTTACCACACGTTGCACGAACGCACGAAAACGCTAGTGTGCATTTAGTGAATGCACACCTGTCCATCAAAACCGTAGTATATGCCGTCCTCCTCGATTTAACCAGGCGATCTCCCCTTCTCCTGAATCGATTTCACCAAACCAACCGCCATGCCCATCATGGTGAGGTTATCCGTCCTGTCTTCCTGATTAGGGGCGGGGATCGGCTTCAATCAAATTTCATCCATTTTGGATCTAGCACGAGAGGTTTGTAATGCCACTTTTTTCCCCTCTCCATGTTGTCTCTGTGAAGAGTCAGTCTCGTGAAATGATTTTTTGTTTTTTTCACCTCGAACCACTTCATTAAAACGCGATCCAGAGCGCCGGGGGGCGGAAATTATAGGCGTCTAGCTAAGTCAGTGCAGATCATCATATCTCTCCTTGCATCCGATCTTGTATCGCCGCCCAGTTCGAGATAAAAAAAATGTTTTTCAGGGTCGATCTCAACGCGCCTGCGCCCTGCTTCCTTGCGTGTGCTGTCCAAGTAAGTGCAGTGCCATTATGTCGTTGAATTAATCATCGACTACTCCGACTCCGGGCAGCTTTGCGTAGAAAGTCGTCTCGGGAAGCCAGCCAACATTGGCTATAGCGCGTTGCACGCGGCGTGCTTGTCATGCGTGCTCCCCGCCTGCAGGATTCCCAGCGCAACGTCCACGGGGGTAGGTGCATCTACCCCGAGTCCTCCGAAAAACGCGCCGCATGTTCCACAGTCGGCCGACGACGTCGCTCGGTCTCAAATGGAACCCACACCTGTCGTCCTCCTGAGTTCCCCGTGACAACCCGTGTCCTTTCCGTGAACCAAGCCGACCATTGATATCAGCCCCTCGTAAGATGTGGTCACACATGCATCACTTGCAGAATCCACTTCCACACGGGGCCGTCCAAGAGAGCCGAGTTCGTCCCTGCCGGTTACGACAATGAACATGCGTTTAATCGATTCTGGTACTTCTTAAACTACGAAGGTGCCGCGCAGAAGTAGTCGTGCGTCATTCGTACTCGAGGGTTAGAGGGATAGATAAGAGGGGGGGAGGGGGGGCGCAAGGCAATCCCCAGCTCGTGGTGGAGCATTCTAGTAGTTACGCTACAGGCACAGTACTTAGAGAAACTTCGCATGACGACTCATCAAGCACTGCCTACAGTTTTGTACTCGATTTTGTTTTGGGACACAGGCGGACAGGCGGCTCGGAGCTGTTTCGCGCCGTAATTTGTGTGGCAATGGCGCCGGTCGGTCTGCCAGCAGGAGGGCGTCATCCGATACTATCCCAGACCACAGGTGTGTCTGTGTGGGGTGTTAGATACTCACAGTATCAGTTATTTAAAGTGACAGTACTGAAGAGACAATCGTCGCTGTGTGGAGGGGAGGGGTCGTGCCGCATCAATGGAAGGATGCAACGATTAAGGTGCTACACAAGAAGAAAGACAGGACGGAGTGTGGTAACTATCGTGGCCTTTCCCTTGTCGCGCATGCCGGCAAAAACTCCTCAAAGTCATTGCGCGCCGCCTCAGCGACTACTGCGAACGGGAAGGCATCCTGCCAGAGGAGCAGTGTGGCTTTAGGCCCAAACGGTCGACGGTCGACATGATGTTCGTGGTGCGATGCTTGCAGGAATTGGCAAGGAAGGAGGACACTCCGCTGTTCATGTGCTTTGCCGACCTTACCAAAGCCTATGATTCCGTCGACCCAACCCTCCTGTGGACTGTCTTGCCTCGCTTTGGCGTGCCACCTAGAATGCTTACCGTTATCCGCCAATTCCACGACGGAATGCGAGCATGCGTGCGGCTGGATGATGGCAAGTGCTCAGATATGTTCGACGTGACGCAGGGTCTCCGGCAAGGGTGGGTGCTCGTGCCGTTGCTGTTCAACTTGTTTTCACGGCGGTGCTGCGTGTGGTGGAGAAACGCTTCGCTGCTGACAAAGCCATCACGGGCAGCTTGGTGCAACTCCAACGAAAGAAGGAAAAGGGGAAAAAGAAGAGGGGGAAGGCACCGGTCGGACAAGCCGACGGACAGGGGAAGGATAAAGAGGCCCAGACATTGTGGGAAATGCTGTATGCTGACGATGCGGGGGTTGTATCGCGATCACCTAACGGCCTGGAAAGGATGATGACGGTGATCGTGAGAGCATATGCCGCTTCCGGCCTGACGGTCTCGGGGGCCAAGACGCGAAGACAGAGATCATGTGTCCGCAAACGAAAGATGGCGGGAACGTGCCGTTCACCGTCACCGCATCTGGCCAAGTGTACAAGCAAACGCCCGAGTTTGTGTATCTGGGCGGGGCTATGAGCGCAGATTGGACGAGCAAAAGTATCGAGGTAACGCGTCGACCTCAGAGGGCATGGGGGTGCTTCGCGCGGTATGAGATGGGAATCTATGACCGCGCGGGTGTGTGCCTACGCCTGAAGGTGCGCATGCTGAGAGTCGAGGTTATTCGAAACGTTGTTCTACGGTTGCGTTACTTGGAGCCCGAGCAAGACTGATTACGGCAGGCTACGGGAGGTCCACCACAAGATGCTCCTGCGATGCATCGGCTGGCGAAAACGGAAACGCGAAGACCACATTGTACCCTATGCTAGCGCGCTTCTCAGGACAAACTCCGAGAGCGTTGAGACGACGGTACGCAGACGTGGGATATTGCTTGCGGGCTTTGTGACACGCATGGGAGAGGAGCGTCCGTCGAAGAGAGTGATGGTTGGGGAGATTGTCGGGGGTAAGGGCTACTCCGGAGGACAGGAGTGGGGCTGGATGAGGAACCTTGAGGAGGGCTTCAAGGAGTTTGGCATCATGCTCGAAGGGTGGCGCGAGGCAGCACAAAAAGCCGTCAGATAGTTCCGACGGGTCGAGGAAGCAGCGGAGATTTTCATGCGGAAATGGGATAAGGATGAGAAGGAGGCATCGGCAGAACGGCACAGGATGTCGGCAACCACGACTGCAACTGTTGACGCCAACGCACGTGCGCAGAATGGCAGGGAAGAGGGGGGGGGCGAAAGGGGGACGAGGGGGGAGAGGGGGAATCCGGGGGGGGGGGGGGGGGGGGTGTACTCGATGGGAGAGATGTACTCGATCTCATGCATGGCCGTAGTCGTATGACCATAGACCCTCGCATCCCTACAATGCCGGGACGGAGCATGTCGGGTTTTCACCGACCAGGCAGACATTGCTTGCACCAAGCGCGAAGCGCCGTGAAGTGTCTGGCGAGTCGCATGAAGGGTGAGCTGCATCCTACTAAGAACCGCTTTTGAGGCGGACTTGCATATGGATGACAGCTTCAATGAGTTGATTTAATTTCCGGCGTAGGCAATTCCAGAGACAGCAATGGGAGCACTATGTAACTGCCTCTTGGGTGCCTTACCTCGAACACTACGTGATACGATCATTCCCACTTGTGCGGAGTAAAGGTTTTTTACCTCGCACAAATGATCTAACTCGACAACCAGCTGTAGGCGACCGCCAAAAAAAAACCAAAAAACCAAAAACGGTACCCTGGTTGTCTAGCGCACGTAGTGAGCGGCATGTTCTACAGCGTCGTTGCCAACCGACGCCAACCCAACCTATAAAAAATAGGGGGAGGGGGGAGTGGGGAAAGGGGGCGGGGGCGCGGTTTGCCCAACAGAGTGAAACCTGGGTATGATCATCATCGTCCTGATGCGCTCCCTTCTTTGGGATCATCATCGTCCTGATGCGCTCCCTTCTTTGGGACCCAAGTAACTAGCATGGTGCCACCCGGGCAACTTCGCGTGTCTGTAGGCACCAGTTCCTGCATTTCGTATTATCTTTCCCCCCCACCCGTTTTAGCCCCTTTTGGTTTATTCTTTTTTTTTTCGGTTCTTTTCTGTTTTCCTTTTTCTTTATTCCCCGTTTGTCCCTCTTTGTCCCTCTGTATATTCCGTTTTGCTTTTTTGCTCTTTTGCTATCTGCTCTTAATTTGCTTTTTGCTTTGCTTCGCTTTCCTTTTTGTTTTCTGTCTGTTAGTCTCTTTTTTGCTTCCCTGATGTTCTTAGTAGCGGAGTACGTACGTTTGTTTTTTGTTGTTAACTCTGTTCTACACCCCTCGCGTAGCGCGCGAGCTTGAAATCTGCGAAAAATTGCGCATTCTCGTGTATGTTTCTTTTCTTGATTTCTTGCTTTCTATTGCTTTCTTGCCTGACTTGAACTTTTTTTTCTCTCTTCCTTTTTTGATTTGTGATTTTTTCGATTTTGATTTCGATTTTGATTTCGATTTTTCGATATCGAGTTGTTGTTTCCACCCTGTCTATTTCTTCTGGGCAGTATGTGGTCTTCTCGGTTTCTGTGGCGACTTGAACAGCGTACCGCATGTATTTATACGTACGTGCGCGGACCTTACTTTTTATTTTTGTCTGAGGTGTAGATGTGCTTCAGTTTATGTGTACTATTATTTGCTTGTCTTATTTTTACCGAGGTATTTTTTTCTCCAGAGTTATTGTAGCCTGTCCTGCGACCACGGATTGCATTGTGTTGTGGTGATGAGTTAATGTGAGAACAACACCAAACAACAACAACAACAACAATTTCGTGGTATATTCGAATCACGGGCCGAAACCTGACCCAGCCTGCGAGATTCCTATTTCACCGACCGTCGACCAAGCCCGGTTCGCGACGTTCCATCTGGCAGGGCGTCTCTGTCCGGCCTGGCCTGTGACATCCTCAGGTCTTTTTCGCGTCTGTCTGTCTTTAAGCTGTGGCTCCTCCTCCTCGAAATTTGGAGGCCACAACCTGCTCGTTAGCCCGCGCTCAGCGGTGTCTTTGGGTAGCCGCCCGTTGTCCACAAGCGGCGTACGAAGCAGAGTCTGCCATGCCCCTATACCGACCTTCGGATACATTTGGTGCGCGTGGGTTGCGTAGTGCCTTGATCAGGCGTGATTGGGGACAAGACAAATAGTCATGAACCGTGATTTTGTTAAGGAAAAGCTAAAAAAATTGGCGTCATGAATCGTGATTTTATTTTGTCGTGATTCACGACAAAAAAATCACGCGGCAAAAAAACCACGATTCACGACAAAAATCTCACGAATCGTGATTTTTTTGTTCGTTAGGAGTGGCCCTTAATCGTTTGGCAGTCGCGGGAGGTTCCCGATAGAAGAGGGTCGTTAGAAACGGAAGGCTCCCGCGGAAGCACACTCAAGTAGTAGGGTCAAGTGGTTTCCGATTGCACGGGCCATTAAAAACGGAACCACGCGACCGTTTTAGCATTTCAGAGCCCCGAGCTGAGCGGGTGCTCCGGATTACACATGAAAAACAAAATATATACATTTGGGGTAGGCGTTCCACTAGCGGAGCGCGGCCGGTAAGGAGGTCGACCGCGTTTCGCATGTCATTATGTGTGGGTGGGGGGGGAGGTGTAAGCAAGCGCAAAGGGACGGGGCGATCCCCCCCCCCCTTGTTCTCTCTTCCCTTCGGCTATTTTATACCTGGTATAGGGGTATGGAAGGCGTACGCATGCAGGGGGGAACGGGGCTGCAGGGGGGGACGGGGCCAGGGCAGCCCCCCCCCCCCCACCATTTCGGCTTCTTCAATTAATATGAAGCTTTTTTCATGGATGGACGTGGACAACCAAACAATTAATACTACAAGTACTTAGTAGCGAACTAAAAAAATCAGGGTCCGTCGTATCGATTTTCCAGAGCAGACCGCGGAGTAGAGAATGCGGATCTGCGCCCCCTGCTGCATGTTGGTGTGTGAGAGGGAGAAGATACAGCAATGAGAGCAGTAAACAGCAGTGAGTAGTAGTTAGTATATACCAGGTACTGTAGTACTCGTACCTGGTTTGGTACGTCGTAATAGTCGTTTATCGGTTGGATCCAACCCTCTCTTCTTACGATTCAACCCTCATCGCATTCAGCACTACTGTTGTTGTGCGATAATAATATAATAATAGCAGCATAGTTTGGCATATTTAGTTATACGTGTGATGATAGTGTTGTGCTGCTGTATTATTATGTGTGATGGTGGTGTGCAGGGTTGTAGTGAGCGTGGTCAGTTTTATTCGTCGGTTGGCCTGTCTGTCTGCAAGTTACAATCTCCGAAGCATAAATAATCTACGAATGCAAAACGCCAACAAAAACGTTACGAAAACCTCACCTTCTCGGTCCTCGGTCAACCAACCAGACCTTTGAAGTACTGTTGTAGCCTGTAGCTGCGTTGGCACAAACGCACAGCTTTACCCTTGCCTGAGCTTACCCTACATACCCGTGCATTCTCGTGGTGCTGTGCTCACACCTCGGAACGTCAAAGTGCCTGTACCCCGAGAGCACGTCAGGAAAGGAGAACGTGACTTCGGACGCATCGTACTTGGCGCTTTTGGTTTTGAGGCAGTGAAAGGAGCACGATGCACACGGTTGGAGCCAGACTGCGAGCCCGGGCAGCGCTGTCCTCGACAGGCGAGAGGGTCAGAGTGCGACGGCGTTGCTTCTCCATCTTGGATGATAGGTGAGCGCTGGGATTTTCGCTGGGTGTTGCCTCACAGACTGGGGCAAATTAGGTGCCGCTGGTTGTTCCCACACCACTAATGCCTGTTGTTTTGAAGGCTCTGTCCCATGTACCGTCGCCCACATACTACGAGAACCGGTATATACAGGCTTCTCGTTCTCCCAGCTCCCGTTGGTTGCTGTCGTATGACATATTATATGATGTGAGCTGGAATTGCGGAGCGTGAACATCGAGAGGGCTCCTCATTGCGATGATGCGAGCTGGAGTTGCGGAGCGTGATACCGTGAGGGCCCCTCATTGCAATGATGTGAGCTGGAAATGCCGAGCGTGAATGTCGAGAGGGCTCTTCACTGCGAAATGGGCAAGGAAGGAGGAAGCGGGTGTCTGCGGCTCATGTTCGATTGAACTTGGTCTAAGAGGTGGCTAGGTGATGCCGTGAGAACGCTCAAACGTCTCTACGAGCATCCTCATACATGGCCACCCAAACCCTCTACACGTAGCAGCAAACAAGAGTGTTAGACCTCAACGATAGGTACACAAAACAACCCTTGACAAGTATGCACCCAGATGAAACAACTTCAACACAATTTTACAGCTACAGCAGTAAAACACCTACCAGGTACCTGGTACAGAGAACAACGTTACGAGTACGTACGAGTAGCAGGAGTGGTTTCAATCCAGCCTCTACTGGCACATGACAGGATGACCACGTGACCACGGGTTAAATTACTGTCGTTGGTAATTACCTCATGTCAGATCAACAACAAGATAACGACGACAACAACCAGAACTGAAGGCTCTCTTGCATGCCCGGCTCGTGGCAGGCGAAAGTCAGAAGTGGCGTGTCGATGTCTCAACCTCAACGTCTCTCCGTACCAATGTCGACGGGTAGAAAGGACGGTTTAATGTGAAGAACACACACTGAGACGATGGATGACCAATCACCACAATCACGTGCGATATCACCAAAGACCAACCGCGTGGTTACTTACTGATCACCGGTGTCCTACCACTGTTCAGAAACGCCTGCTGCGTGGGATTTTGGAGAATGGAAAGTGACATCGACGCCATCACAGGAAACACAAGGCCTAACCCTTGAAACCACTTTCGTCGGAAATATAAGGACAGCTCGGTCTTCATAATAATATATAAACGCTCCTTATGTTTCCGGCCAGAGTGGCAACAAGTACACCGCTTTGGCAGGAAATGTACGGACCGTTGGGTTGTCCATACTGATGACTAAAAAATCTTTGCATTTCCGGCCAGAGTGGGGTAAGGCCGGTCGCCCCGGTGGTTCAAGTGGTTAACCTCGAATTCTGCTGGTGTTTGAGTCCGGGGTTCGAGCCCCAGGTGGGTCGGACATTTGACTTTATTTCCAAAAATATAAATAAAAAGGATTCAATTGTTGAGAGCGCCTTGCAGCGTGGGTAGGCACAATTCGATGCGAGTCGACGAGGGAAGAAAAGGCTGAAATCTTCTCGCGATAAAAATGAAGGCACGTACCGTAGCGGGAAGGGGGTAGAAGAGCCTGCTATGTGACCCCGGATCTGAGTTACGAGTTGGAAGGAGGGAGGGAAGACGATGTGCGAAGATAATAAATGGGATGAGCAAAAAAAAAAGAAAAAGAAGAAGCTGTTTCCTATGCGGTTCGATTTCGAGCTTCAGATTTGTATTTTTCGATCTCAAAAACGAATTACCCTGCTTACGCAGTCCAAATATGCAAAATCCGACCGGAATTTTGTCGATTTGAGAGTCCGATGACCCAAGTCGGTCGGATTTTGGCCCAAAATCCGACGACTTGGGTCATCAGATTTTCAAATCGAAAAATGGCATGCTCTCTAAATTCAAGATGTTATCCACGACAGCAAACAGCAGCAGAACGATCGATGAGTTGGATGGTGACACAGCTGTATAGCGACGTTGCTTCGCGCCCGACGCTCGGGCGGCGGGCGGCCCGTCCCTCTGTGGCCAGACTACAGTCGCCTGGCGCGGGCTCGGGCCTAAACCCCAAGAAAAGCGCACTCGACACGCACCTCTCCGTGGATACGTACGGGTACTCGTAGACTTACACTGCTGTACAGCAGCAGCAGCAGTCACAAAATGTAACACAATATAATACCAAGACAGGTTGGCTCTAGCGCACTCGCCACGTCTCTTTGCCGCCAGACCAGAGGCAGTCAGCCTTGACTCGCACGCTTGGGTCCTACGCGCAGGGCAGCGCACCCAGCGCTTCTCCTCCCGGCGCCAAACCACAAAAACAGCAGTTGGTCTCGGCGTTTGCTCGAATCTCTACACACACAATAAATCTGATTTTTCCCCATAGGAAGGCTGTTTCGATTTGCCAAGTTCACATCTGAAAATGCGATCGGGTCAAAATCTAAAGCTCAAAAATCGAATCGCATAGGAAACGGCCTAATAATAATAATAATAATAATAATAATAATAATAATAATAATAATAATAATAATAATAATAATAATAATAATAATAGTAATAATAATATTAGTAACATAATAGTAATATATTAGTAAAAATACAGTCTTTCATGACCTGTTGCAACTTTGGACTTTCCAAGTGCATTGTTCACTCAGTTTGAGCCCATTGCCCAGTAGTGAGTCGACGATTTGGCCCAAAAGGATGGCTTCGATAAAGTGGTGGATAGTCCAGACTAGCTCTTCGTGACATGAAACATCCTTATTCCAAGCAATTTCCCAGGTGGTGTCGGGGTTGGGTTTTAGCTGAAATCAGCACTTTACGGGTCATGACCCGGATCGCGGGTCGGGTCGGGTCGGGTCGGGTCGGGCCAAGGAGTTTTCAAACTCTTACGGGTCGGATCGGGTCGGATCATCCTTACCCGACCCGACCCGACCCGACCCGACCCGAGCCGGCCCGGCCTGACCCGCGAGACTTGACCCGACCCGTGGATAGCCCTGGTTATAGTACTGCAGGTAGTCTTTAAAATGAAGTGTATATCAACCATTTTGTCGAAGCTGGGCCAAGGTTTGGACTCTCTATCGCGCCGTCCCTGCTGAGTCAGCCAGCGAAGCGAACGTGGAAACGTGTCGAATGCCGCGACACCTGCAACCCGCGCCGCAGCGGTGGCGTTTCAGAGTACTACGTCGTATGTACTGTACATACACTGGTATATAGTACTGGTATATAGTACTGGTGAGAGAGGTTCTGTTGCGGTACACGAGAAGGGTTCCTTCCGAACTGCAGCCCCCCTATATATCATCCCGCTCGCTGCCTACAGCAGTAGTACCGGGAGCTTGCACTAGTAATCGCCGGTAGACTAACGTCGCTGGTTGTCTCATATAGGCACAGCGTGCAACACAGCCAGTACTTGCACCTAGTTTTGCTTTTGTATATGTACTTCGAAACTGGTGCTGGTATTTTGCACCTATACCAGGTAGTAGTGTGCGCCCAATCGCATGATTGCTGCTGCTGAGCATTTTACACTCGTAGAGGTCACAGAAAATCAACATTTTACGGATCAAGAGGAGGAGGTGGTGGTGGTGGTGGTGGTGGTGGTGGCAAGAGTTTTTTACGCTGCTGTGCCCTGCCACACCGAGGCCGATTGCCACTAATGCAGTACTATATTTGATGTCGATGTTGCTCTCAGACCACCGTCTCTTACAGTGTGTGGGTGCTGCTCAGCATGCTATAGAGGTCACAGAAGAGCAACATTTACATGTCACAGAGCTAAAGGGGGTCGTGGTGGTGGTGGTGGTGGTCGAGTTTCTCCCGTTGCTGTGGCCTGCCGCGTTGTAGTCTATGGGTTCGGATACCTCGAATATATCAAACATACCACCCTGCGACACCCAGCATACCCAAGCTCGGCTGAGCAACCTGTCACCGTTTCTGTATCCGTCCCCATAACCCCATACCCCACTCCCAAACGGTGCAACAGGAAGGGGATAAGATTAGCAAAAAAATCAAATGCAATATATGGAAAAAACGTAGTGAGCGCCCAACTGTTCGAGGTGTCTCTAATAGGGGTAGGAACGGTGCTCCGTCTCGGAAGGAATACGGGCAATGGTGAAACGACTGACGCAAGCAACAAGTGAGTACCCCCCCGCCCCTCTCCCCCGCCCGCCCCACCTCCCCACTCCCCTTCTTCCAAACGCCTTATACCGTCAAAATTGCTCCGTCTTCCGCAGGCCGGCCGCCCGATCCCTCCCGCCCAGACCCCGCCGCCGAAATCGGTCGGGCTGTGTCGGTGCGGCTACTAACGCGCCCGCCGTGACCAGACGAAGCTCTACCCACGAGAACCCACGGGCGGCAGCGGTCACAAACGCCGATTTTCCTCGGGTCTTGAACGGGCCCGCGCCGGGATTTGCCGAGGACGCGCTTCGCCGACTCCTGATTGGCTCGCTGCCGGGGGAGGGCGGGTCGTTGACTGAGATCGGTTACGGAAAGGTGGCTTCGGGGAGAGCGTCGGTGGGCGCAGCTGCGAGGGGGGGGATTGGTTGCGGGGCCGGTGGTGGTGGTGGTGGTGGTAGTAGTGGTGCGGTGTTTCCCCGTGTTTTTCACGATGAAGGCGTGTCATCGTCATCGTCTCCGTTGTCGTCGTCGTTATCGTTCGAGCCAAGCGGTGCTGGTGGTGCGCTCGATGCCGCAGGAGATGCGGCGAGGGATGCCGCAGGCGAGACCGCAGACGATGCTGCTGCTGCAGCTGCTGCTGCTGCCAGGCACTTGGAGGCTAGCCGCCGCACGCTCGGGTGGCGAACGGGTGGAGATCGACGAGCGGAGGGACTGAGCGGCGCGGAGAGGTTGCATGGCGGTGCTTCACTTTTGCGGGAGGACGAGGAGGAGGAGGAGGGGTCGTTGGACGAAGGGCAGCAGGCGAGTTTACAATCCTTGGTTCCGGAAGACCGGGATTTCGGTCCTGGTACTGGTGATGTTTACCTCATGTTATTTAGAGATCGTATTTTGGCGCCTTTGTCTCGCTCGGGACACTCACGGTATTGTGCTGTTGCTGAAAGCATGGAAAATCACGGGTACCACCCCCGTAAAAAGAGATGAGCAGAGTACTGTGGAACAACACGCAACTTCCATTCGACTATTCGACTATTATCTCCCTCGGGACTTCAAAGAAGAAAGTTGACCATAAGAAACTTTGACGGCTACAGCAGCGGCCACTGATACAGTGGTTGGGGCATGATACAATGGTTGGTGTCCGGGTTACAATGGTTGAAAGCACGGAGTCGTACGGCACGGGCTTAACATGATCCCACCCGTACTGCTACTGGGCGCTGACTATGATAGGCTCCCACTGCTCGTAGACGGCTGATACCACCAAAGTTACCCAACCATTGTTTCGGTCGCTATCTCTTGAAAGGGGTTCGATAGGGGTCAATACGATACTAATAATAATAATAATAATAATAATAATAATAATAATAATAATAATAATAATAATAATAATAATAATAATAATAATATAATAGTAGTTTGGTTAGAATACGAAAAACGGCCTTGGATGGATTGCGGATTGCTGAGGGGTATGGCCCTGCATCGTCGGAGGTGCTGGCTAGAATGCAACGATCCTTCAAGGCTTTCCCCTGGAGCAAGCGCTAGATGTTGCACCAGGCTGGTACCGATGTCCTGCTGCACTACGTGTGCCGTACAGTAGTGGTGGCAGTACTCGTAGCGCACTTTTACTGTTGCAAAGGTTAACGGGAAACCTTCGACCCTCCCTTGCGACACCACTCCCTCTTATGGGAACGGCTTCCGTTTTTTTTTTTTTTTGGAGAGTTTCCTTCCCGGCTGCCATACTGGTACAACCGCCGAAGTCATATTCAGCGGAAGTGGATGAACTATGCTGCTGCTGCTGTACGTGCGTCGTGTACGTACATACAATACGTAGCCGCGAACAGGTGTGTGTGTGTGTTTTTGTGGCATCATTTTCTCTCGTTGCCGTCGCCTCGATCGGTACTGCCGTATCAGATAGCCTAGCCGCAGCCAAATTATGTTTTTTATATTATTTTTGTATCGTCGTTTTGTTTCGCAGTCGCCTCAATCGCCTCTGCCTCTTCTCTCCTGCACAAGTAAATCCCCCCCCCCCCCGCGAATCGTGTCGTCTGAATCTGACCCCCCGTGACATCGCAACCCAACAGCGACAACACGTAGGCGGCCACCTCAACGGACATGCCAACGGCTACAGAGACGGCCGCAGCAACGGCCACACTAACGACCACTTCACCGACCAAGCATCTAAACGAAGACCACGTCAGGCCTTTTCTTCTGCCGCGGATGTGGCGGAAGCGGATGACTGGGAGGCGTTGGTGCTGGACCAGGAGGCGCAGGGAGAGGGCGGCCAGGGGACGGAGAAAGAGCCGTTGACTTACAGCACTCTGTGGGGGATGCAGCTGGAGCGGGAAGAGCAGAGTCATCAAGAAGCGTGCGACAAGTATTCCAAGGTAATCAACACTAAAACACGAAAGGGTACGAACGCGTCATCGTATGCTCTCATTTTCTAGCCTCGAGCCAAGCCATGCTGCAGTAGGGGGTTCACTCATATTTGTTTGTTCCAGCAGTTATTTTCCATCCCATCCATTTTCTTTGGCCTTATTTCTTGAATGCTCCCTCCCTATGACGGGTCTAAGTCAGGTCCGGGGTCCCATACCAGCCTCCCCTCTCCTCCCTGAGGTACGCGCTTTGCATTCTTTTGGTCGTGAGAGTGGTTGAGAACTTTTCTTTCCTTGTCGACTCGCTAGGAATTGTGTGAGAAGCTCTATACCTCATATATATATATATATATATATAATATGGTATATATATAATATATATATATATATATATATAATATATATATACCAGATTGTGATTACCCCTTTGCCACTGCACTGTGCAGAAACCTCTATGACATCTGAGTAACTATCTGAGAAAATTCCCAAGGGTTTCGTCCAGAAAGCGGTGGTGCAGTCTTAAATGGTTGAAATGACGACTACAATCGGAAGACTTGCCCCTGGCACCCGAGCACCCACGACCTTCGCTGATGGTCCCGACCGCAGCTAGCCTCCTTATCATCTGTCCCATACCCCCCACCCCCTTTTCCCCGCTCGGCCGCCTCCGAAAAAAAACAAAACAACTCCCTTGTTTTTGTCGTTGTTCCTCTCTCGTAAGATGCTGAAGGACATGATGACCATGGGGAAGGGCGCGCAGATGAAGCCGATCGAGAAGCTCCTCACTTCATGGTGCGTGTGTCACCACTTCCCCCCCCCCCCCCCCCCTTCCGGCGGCCTACGTATCATATGCGAGCGGATTACATGAATACATGATCGGATTACTTGCTGTCGAGGGGGGGGGGGGGGGGGTGCACTCATGTCATGTATGACTGTAGTCGTATGGCCACAAACCCTCGCATCCCTACAATGCCAGGACGGAGCATGTCGGGTTTTCACCGACCAGGCAGACATTGCTTGCACCAAGCGCGAAGCGCCGTGAGGTCGGTTGGGGGGGGGGGGTTCAAGCACGTGAACTCTGACGCGGTGTGTGGTGGTGCAGGTAATCCGATGCTCGGCCAGGCGTTGCTTGCTGCTGGTGCGTGCCTCTCCCGCCGCTTGAGGGGGGACGGTTGGGTTGAATCGGTGGCGCGCCAGAGTTTGCGCTGTTGTGTGCACTGATGTAGGGAAGAAACCCCAAGTCGGCGTACCCCTGGACGTAACAACGTCGGTGTGCAAACGCTGTCATGTCAGCCGTATTTGTTCAGCAGCTTGTTGGCCTTTCTTCGTTTTCGAGTCGCTCGGGGCAGCGTTAAAAAAAAGTTGGTCTCGCTTGTCACTGCTCCTGTGGCCGAGTTGTTACAAGAATGCGCAAACACACTCGCACGGCGGGTGGCTTCTAAACAGCTGTTTGAAGGTTTGAAGGCAAGGGGGCTGAACAGCTCATCGGAGCACCTCCTTATTACATGTCTTTGTTCTCTCTCGTTCCCTCCTCATGACCCAGGGCGGTGTCTCTTCTCTCGCAGTCGGCAAGCATGGCCTGCTGCGTTTTTGTTGTGTTGATGGCTCGACCCTCCTCAACGGACACACGCTGTCTGTATACCCCCACCTCACTCCCACTCCCACTCCCACCTCTCACCTCGCCGCCACCCCCACCCCCAGCTCCGCTCTCACCCCGCGCACCCTTACCGTCCCCCCACCCCCACCATCTCGAAAGCGATGCGTGGTCAACGTTTGAATGACTGAGGCAAAAACCCGACGTGCTCCGTCCCGGCATTGTAGAGATGCGAGAGGCCATACGACTACGGCCATGCATGATATCGAGTACAGCCCCCACCGGCACCCCGACCCCACCCCTACCCCCCCTCCCGCCCGTCTATATATGGTCATAGGACTACGGCCATGCATGACATTGAGTACACCCCCCTGGCTCCGTCTCGAAAGGGATTCTTGGTCAATGGTCAAATCACTGAGGCAAGCAATAGATGAATACGCCCCCTCCCCGCTGCCCGCACGCCTCCGCCACGTGATCTTCCCTGCCCCATAACTCTGAAAGGTATCCCGCTTTGAAAGCGAGCATCGAGGCGGAGCAGGCGGCGGTGTGGGCAGACCTTGAGGACAACGATAAGAAAAGCGTGCAGATTAAGGGCGCTTTCGGGGGGCGCAACACGTACGGGCCCCTGCTGGTCATGCTTAAGGCGGAAAAGCAGGCCGTCTTGGTGAGGCAACAGACAGTCCTGGCCTGGATGGCGATGGGATGGGTTGTGGGGGAGTTAGGAGGAAGGGGTAGAGGGGAGGGGGGAGGGGGGAGGGGGGGGGGGGGTACTGAGTTGCTTCTTGCCTCTAGTCGTGTGACCCATTGGCCACGCGTCCCTTTCGAGAAATAGCACGGTTCCTACTCCTTTTGGAGACACTCGCAACATCTGGGCGCTCGTTACGTTTGTCCCCATATCATCACACAAAAAACGTTTTTTGCCTATCTTATCCCCTTCCTGTTTCGCCGCCTGTGGTCACCATTTATATTGTAGGATAGCGATCGTTTTCTATTAGCTATTATTCAGTGTACCAAACTTTTCGGTGTCACCTTTGTGTATTTTCCTCATCTCCTCCTCCTCTACCACATATCATGGGGGGGGAGCTAGAGGTATATCAATTTTGTTTTGTGGTGTGATATACCATTACGGGAGGCCATAGTTAATAGGACCTACGGTATACATAAACACCTATATATATAACCGTTTTTACTAACAATATTTGGTCCTATTAACTATGGTCCCCCGTAATATACTAGGTACAAGTGTAGCACGGGGGTATCAAACGACCGGCGTTTTTTTTTGTGATGGCTCATGGGATATAGATTGCGGTCCGGGTCAGGGAGGCAGAGGCCCACGTATTGGCGTTTCATTTTTTTGGTTAGCGGTATGTACATAGCACGAGGGTGACTTACGAGTTTTTTTTTTGTGATGGCACATGAGATAGGTCATTGCGACGGGTTTGAGCGGGGGGGGGCATAGGCGTTTCGTTTTTTTAGTTTTACGGTGTGATACAAATATATATATAGCACAGGGGTAGCTAACGACCAACGTTTTTGCTGTGATAGTGCACTGGATAGGTTGCTGTGGCGAGTTGGGGGGGGGGGGGGGGGGGTTAGTTGTTTTGTGGTATAGTACTATTAATAGTATACCTGGTATTAAGGTGTATCATAGAGGTAACTAACGACCATTGTTTTTTCGTGATGGCACATGGGATAGGTCAGGATACATTGTTGAGTCGTTTCGCGGGGGGGGGGAGGGGGGGGCGTGGAATCATGGGTGTTTCATTGTTCTCTTTTGTGAGTATGATATACCTGGCACCAATGGTACCAATTGCACAGGGGTAGCGAAGGACTGGTAGTTTTTTTTTTCTCGTTATGGCAAAAGCATATTCAATGCCCGATAGTGTACCGGCAGTCCGGCAGTATTAATGTATTAACAGTCGTATTGCTATGTACCGCTCGTGTAGGCGGTATATTAACGTGTAGGTCGTCGTTGTTGAAGAGAGGAGCTGGCGCCGACTGATGACGCAATATGGCAAATAGGACGGCGTAGGGGTGTCGACGACGGGAGTTGGTGTGGGAGAAGCTCCCTGGGGACGCGGGCGGGGCAGAAGACGGGGGCAATGGGTAGGGGGGGGGTTGGGTCGGCCGTGCCTTCTTTCTGGGCATTTCTTTAGGGTTTGGTGTGCCTTGGATTGTCTGACGTCGCTTCGCTTGGGTCTGTGCGTTGCTTTGCTTGCTTGCTCGCTCGCTACTTCCTTGCTTGCTTGCTGGCTTGCTCGCTGGCTTGCTCGCTGACTTGCTTGAGGACTTTTGCTTGAGACCTACGTGTATCACTTCTCCACAATTGTGATGACCAGACCAATCTTTCCACCGCGATTCTCACGTGTAGACCAATAACCTCGCCTCGATCCCCATGCGCTGACCAATCACGCCACCGTGATTCCAATGCGCAAGCCAATCATTGCACACCGACTGTATATCCTGATTGCCATGCCCAGATCAGGCACGTCACCGCGATTCTCGTGCGTAGTAGACCAACCATTGCACCGCGATTTTTGTGCGTTGACCAACCATATCACTTCGATTCCCAAAAGATGGATGTACTGCACTGTACCGTACTGTACTGTACTGTACTGTACTGTACTGACTAATCTACCAATCAGCCAATCAATCCGTTAACGTCCGCTCGTTCCGACAACGACATGACTCTGCGGTGAAACTCGAAGGTCATGCACGAGGTGGTGAACCTTATCCTAGCGGACGGAAACAGGGGGGTTTCCACGGTGAAGGCGTGCAGACGCGTCGCTGAGCTGGTTCAGGCGGAGGTGAGGATCGGCGCCTTCGCGTTTCGGAACTGCTCAAAACAGGATTTGCTGTATAGACATAAATAGCTGGTTATGTTGTGCTTCCTATGTGGTACTGGGGTACCGTCGTACGTTTGGTTTTACAATAATACTCTGTAGACCTGGTGCTGTTTTTGCTCCGTTGTTTGTTCCCCAAAAAGGTTGGAAGGACCACACCACTGCTGCACCTTGCTCAAGTTTTCGAACTTTTCAAAATTATAAATCATTTTGCAAATTGTCCTGTTGACCCGGGTAGCATCCAGGGGAGTCACTGACCTATATCCTTGACAAAGGAAATACATGTAGAATACGCGCGAACGGCTTATCATATACCAGGTACCTGGTACACAATTTGGAAATTCAGTAAAAATGGACTATAGACGAGACATGGCGCAGCTTGCAAAGTTGAGTATCAACTACCTGGTATATAACCAGTCGAACTCACGGCTGACGTATTTCTTAATTTATAAAACCGTTTTGCACAAAATGATCAGGGGTTGCATTGAACGTAGCGTTACATACCTAATGTTTTTTGCTCGTTTCGCCCCCTTGTTGATAATTGTGCTGGAAATTGTGTCGCGGTGGTGACCAAGGTGAACCTGATGAGTATGAAGAGCAAGGGGGCGAAGGCGAAGGCACCGCCCCCCGTCAGCAGTCGGAGACACGTGCGAGAGGTACGGTTCGGCTGCGCATGCGTGCGTACGTGTTGCGTGCGCTTTTTGCTGTCGGCGGCGCCAAGCGGTCGGCTTGTTTTCGTGGTTGCTTGCTGTAGGTGCAGCTATAAAGCACTGCTACTGCTGCTGCTGCTGCTGCTGCTGCTGCTGCTGCCGCTGCTATCGCTACTATTATACTCACACGGTGGCCCTTGATTTTCACGCGTACAAACGGGGGGGGAAAGGCTTTCAAATGCGTTTCCGAATAAGACGATTGCAACCTCGGTGGACAGCCTTTCATCAGCCGCGTATTTGAATCTGAAACTACATTCTATTTACGCTGCAGTCAGTCCTTGATAGTTTGTATACACACACCAAATGCGGGTGCTTTTGGGCTTTTTTGGGGGCCTATTTACGATGGGCCTCCGTCATAAGGTAAGGATGCGGGTTATCGCACAGGGCAGGGCGTGCGCGATCGTTTTTATCAGCGGTCGGTTTTCTCCGGATCGGGAAGGTTGGCAACACTGAAACAAGGGGGTTACGGAGAATATCTGGTCGGGAGGGAGCCATCCGAAAGTACAATGTAGTACAATGTTCGACTTTGGAACCCTTTTTTACCGTAGTCGAGAAAGCGAGCGACAGAACGACCGCTCCAGAACGATAGCACGCCGGTGCGATAAGCCGTGTCCTTACTGTGCTGCTGCTGCTGCTGCTGCTGCGGTTGCCGCTACGGCTGCTACTTCTATTGCTAGTACTGCTACTGCTACAGCACTCCTACTGTTTCTGCTACTGTGCTACTACTGCCACTATTTCTGCTACTGCTTTTTACCTGGTACATGGTACCAGGTAGCATTTACCAGGTTTATGTTGACTATCTGTACACCAGGTACACTACTGCTGCTGCTGCTGCTGCTGATGTGCTGGTACCATAGCTGCTGCCGTACTGAGTACTACCAGGTACTATTAATACTGCTGCTGCTACTATTACGGGGGACCACAGTATATAGGACCAAATATTATTAACCACACGCTCGTGTCCTGTTTGCTTCGATCCGCTTCCTGTACTTTCGCTCCTGTTTGTTACCATTTTCCTTTATCGTTCGATTTTTGTTGTCCTCGTTCTCGCCAGGTGAACAAAAAAGCGCTGGAGGCCCTCGACATGCTCGAATATACCTCATGGCCGATCGGGGCCCAAGTTAAGCTCGGAGCGGCGTTGATAAAATTGCTCATGGAGACGGCGACCTGGGCGCACGACAATAACCAAGGAGGCGTTTCCGCCGTGGGGACAGGGGAAGGGGGACGGGGAAGGGGTTCGGCGAGCGTGCCGCGAGCAGCGTTTATCCACCAAGTTGTCATGTGCAAGCACAAGCAGCAACAGGGGTCCCTTTCGCTGGCCCCCGAGGTGTACGCTAAGGTCAGCGGGGGCGGGGGGGGAGGGTACTCAATGGTTGCTTTGCCTTAGCCGTTTGACCATTGATCACGCATCCCTTTCGAGGCGGAAGGGGGGTAAGGGGGCTCGGCGTGGAGGAGAAGGGGCGATGGTGGCTTGTGAGATAGCATGTGAGATAGCACGTGCAAGGTAGGTATAATTAACGCAATGAATAGTGCGTGTCTACAGTAAATTTTTCGCCGAGAAAAAAAAAATCAAGAATGTTTTTTTTTTGCGGCAATCTGACGCCACAGGGCGGATGGATCCATGGCACCTCGGGGTAAGATTTTTCGTGTAGTTTCCTGTGCCTGCGATTTTTCGCTTGCGCCCGTGCTTCTGTGCAAAGCGCAACGCCGGCCGTAAGCACCGCGGTATCTCGGTGGCTCCAATAGTTGATTGGCCGCGTGGGTCGGATTTTTCTCGTTGGCTCAAGGTGCGTGGCCCTCTCACCCAAGACACCACTCCCGCGCTGGTTGTGCGCCGTACGATGCCGTTTTGGCAACCGATTTCACCGTTGTCGTTTCGTTTACCGTTGCCTTTTTGCGTTGTTTTTGCCGTTGTACCCAGTTCCGCTGTCGGTAACTTGACCGTTACCAAGGCCGTTGATGTTACCGCTGCAGTTGCCGTCACCAATGTCGTCACCTTTTTAACGTTACCAACGTGGTTGCCCTTAACGACCGTTGCCAGCACAATGGCCTCTCAGCTGGGTTTATCGAGGCGTTTACCGTTACCAATATCGTGTTAACCTTTTTTCGCTACGAACACCGTTGTATGTTCCGTTGGTTTGTACCGCTATCATTTACCGTTGTGCTTGCCGTTGATTTTGCCGTTACCTTTACCGTTTTCTTGACCGTTACCAACACCTCGTGTTTTCCGTTGATTTTACCGTAACATTTTACCGTTGTTTTCACCGTTACAAACACCGTTATATTTTCCGTTGATTTTACCGTTGCCTTTCACCGTTACCAATACCGTTACCTTTACCGCTACCCAACACCGTTGTATTTTTCCGTTGATTTTACCGTTTCCTTCTCCTTTTCCTATGTCGATGCGATGCAATGCCACGTCACCTCACGCCATGCAATGCTTTCGAGCAGATGGTTGACGAGGACATCAGCAGGCTAGCCGCGCCTCGGTTCGTTCCGATGCTGGTGCAGCCCCGCGACTGGACGCAGCCGGACCGGGGAGGCTTCTTGAAGCTGCACACGCAGATCATGCGCACAAGGGGCGAGGCGGTGCAGAAGCAAGCGCTAAGGAGGGCCGACTTGACGAGGGTCTACCAGGGGCTGAACTGCCTCGGAAAGGTAGCTGCCCTGCTCATGCGGCTTTTGAATGCGATGTCGATAATAATTCATCGATGCAGGGGTGTAAGTAACCGTGTGAGGGTATAAATAACTATCTATCTATCTATATATATACTATACCTCATGCGGCTCAGGCGGCTTGTGATACGGAAGTAATTAACCCGCCCCCGCTTGATGTGATGGTGGGACGGTCTTTCCGACACGAGTTTGATACGGTGACGATCCGCCAGCCTCCGCTCAATGTAAAACGTGTATCGTAACGGTCTCTGCGCTAGGCGGCCTTGACACCTTGATACCTTGACACAGTATCCTTGAGGACGGCAGCGATTGGTCCGCCTCCGCCGGACGCGAGCAGTCGTATATATGTATATCGGTCGCCCCGGTGGTTCAAGTGGTTAACCTCGAATTCTACTTGTGTTTTGAGTCCTGGGTTCGAGCCCCAGGTGGGTCGGACTTTGACTTTATTCGCAAAAACAAAAATCAAAAGGATTCAATTGTTGAGAGCGCCTTGCAGCGTGGGTAGGCACAATTCGATGCGAGTCGACGAGGGAAGAAAAGGCTGAAATCTTCTCGCGATAAAAATGAAGGCACGTACCGTAGCGGGAAGGGGGTAGAAGAGCCTGCTATGTGACCCCGGATCTGAGTTACGAGTTGGAAGGAGAGAGAGAAGAAGATGTGCGAAGATAATAAATGGGATGAGCAAAAAAAAAAAAAAACGCATAATAGTGTTGGATGTCGTATCGAGAACTTTTCCGACAAATGGTATCGAGCGTGTGGTGCCCTCCATCCATCCCCTGGTATCCATCCCTGTGTTTTATATACATTTTTTTGTTTCAACAAAGGCTTCAAATGTCGAAATCGTGTCGATTAGGAACGTTTTTTTTTGTCAATCGGTATCGTATCGAAGCTGATTTTTTTAAAATCCTTCTGTATCCGACGCTAATCGTGTGTCGCCCTTGTGAAATCGTCCTGTTAACCGTGGCAGCTTTTTCACGGGAGTCGCCGACGTGCCTATACCCTAACCACAAGGAATTACTCTAGAGCACGCGTGAACTTGGCACCTCTACCCCACAGCTTGCAAAACTGATTGTCACTCTCTGTACCTAAATTTTAAAGATGTTTTAATTTAATTTTAGTATACTCACGTTCCTTATATTTAGGTACAGAGTGGTATCACCTGCCATAGTGCACACCTCGTACAGATCATCTACATATGTATCATTTAGATCATCTAGATCATTCAGGTCATGACCTGCCGTTCTGGGGTGTTGTGCAGGATCTGTGCAAGCACAGATCCAACGCAGGAAACCTGTCCTACCGTAGATGATGCAAATCATGTACTGCTGGCTCCCAGGCGGCAACACGAGCTAGACCATACAGATCAGGAGCGTGCATGCCCCGAGAGAACCAGATCATGCAATGGGAATGATCTGTAGATGATCTGTCAATGATCTGTGAATTGATATGTCAGTGATTTGCCCGATGTGTGAAGTACTACCTGCATTCAAAAAACATATTCACAGGTCTACGGGTCTTGACCCGCGGGTCGGGTAGAGTCGGGTCGGTCAGGAGGTTTAGGTTTCAAATTCTCACGGGTCGCCCTTACCCGACCCGACCCAACCCGTGAGGTTGGACCGAACCCGTAAACAGCCCTGTTTGGGGTGTTGCTGTTTGTAATTACCTGTTTTGCAAGCTGAGGAGGCATGCAGTCCACGTATCACACGGGGTTTTGTGACCACATAGCTTGTATATCTTCTAGGATTGAAGAATCGGCACGGACACTGGTTGTGCTGGATGTCGACGAGTAGAAAAAACGGTTTAATGTGAAGAACACACACATAGAGGGGGGGGTCGGTGATAATTATTGTTTGATGTAGAGAGCACGCGTGGCCGACGTATCACGCACTGGTAGCTTGCAAAGCTGATCATCAAACCACTCAACCGATCGAACGAAGTTCCAGCTGACGTATTTACAATAGTTTTTTTAGTTTACCACACCGGAAACTAAATTGACTCATTGACGCTGTCATCCATGCGCAAAGTCCGCATCACAAGCGGTTCTTAGTAGGATGCAGCTCATCCTCCACGCGACTCGCCGAACACCTCACGGTGCTTCGCGCTTGGTGCAAGCAATGCCTGCCTGGTCGTTGAAAACCCTTCGTGTTCCGTCCCGGCATTTTAGGGGTGCGAAGGTCTGACTACGGTCATGCACGATATCGAGTACACCCCCTCTCCCGCCCCCTCCCAGCATTGTAGTGATGCGAGGGTCTTTGGTCATACGACTACGGTCATGCATGATATCGAGTACACCCCCTCCCTCCCTCCCTCCTCCGTCTCGAAAGGGATGCGTGGTCAATGGTCAAATACCTAAGGCAAGCAACAAATGAGTACGCCCCCCCCCCCCCCCCCCACCTCCCTCCCTCCCTCCTCCCCCCCCCCCGTATCCGACATAGGTCCGCTGGCGCATCAACAATACCGTGTTAGACACGGTGCTTACCTGCCTGGCCGATAAGATAGCGGTGGGCGACCTCCCCGTCGGCAAGGACCTGCCGCTGCCTCCGGTGCCGGAGGGGGTCGAGGTGGACGAGCGGGGCAAGCTCGTGCCGCTGCCGAAGAAGGTCGGGAGTGGGAGTGAGAGCGAGAGCGAGGAGGAGGTAGAGGCACGCAAGAAAAGGCGGCAGAAGTACTATGGCTACAAGCGAATGGTCAACAAGGTAATTGGTTTGATTGCTGGGGTGGGGTAACGGGGGAGAGGGGGAGGGGGGAGGGGGGATGGTAGTCATTTGTTGCCTGCCTCAGGCATTTGACCATTGACCACGCATGCGCCCCTTTCTAGACGGGGAGGGAGGAGGGGAGGGGGGGGGGTACTCGATAATATGCGTGGCCGTATTGGTATGACTTTAGACCCTCGCATCCCTACAATGCTGGGACGGGGGGAGGGAGGAATGTGGGGAGGGGGAGATTGGTCGTTTGCGATGTGCTTTTGTCACGCATTTTTTTTGTCATCGCTGTGGTAGTGATGCTTAATGAGGTGGTTGTCTTCTCGGCGCAGGCGGTGGATGGGGGGGGGGGTGGAGGGGGGTGTACTCGATTGGAGAGGTGTTCTCGATCTCACGCATGGCCGTAGTCGTATGACCGTAGACCCTCGCATCCCTACAAAGCCGGGACGAAGCATGTCGAGTTTTGACCAACCAGGCAGACATTGCTTGCACCAAGCACGAAGCGCCGTGATGTGTCCGGCGAGTCGCATGAAGGGTGAGCCGCATCCTACTAAGACTCGTTTGTGAGGCGGACTTGCATATGTATGACAGCTTCAATGAGGTCATTCAATTCGGAGGGGGGGGGGGGGGGTATCTGTCTGCATCCACTTGATGCTCGAAAAATTACGAAAGTGTAATTTCACCTCGTAGAAACATGGGTGCAGTTTGTTCTCCAGTTGTTTTCATCAGTCATTTTTTTTCTGGTCGTCGCTGTGAGTCATAACGTGGTGGTTGTATTTTCGGCGTTGCCGGTGGTTAAGGGAAGAGAAGGGGAGGAGAGGAAGGGAAACCCAAGCGATACCGGCATGCATTTTTTACAGTTTCATGGGTTTGGTTATTGGCTAGTTTTTAGTTTTTTTTTTCCATGATCGATCGCCCCTGTCGCCGAATGAGGTTCTGGTTACGGTTGACGGGGTTGGCGCAGTACACATCTCATGGCTGAGTTGATTCTGTCAATACTTAACTGACCGTGATCAATCGGTGACTCTTTTCCTTGGAAAACAGATTTGGACGAGATTGATTGATGGGTTGATTGGCATATTTTGGACTGGATCGATTTGGTTGATGGACAGATTTGGACAAGATGGATAGGTAAATAGATAGATTTGGACAAGATTGATGGATCGCCCTCTGCCTGCAACTTTTACTCGTGCTGCACCGGCCCGCTACCGCCTCCCGGTACTGCAGCAAGTTGTTGTTTTTTCACCTTTGCTGCAACGCTACCTCTCTCTCCACCCTTGCTGAAAAGTATGATGTGTCTCCTTTGCGCTCAACCCTCCGTAAATTTTCCCTCTGTCCCTCTCACCTTCCCTCTGTCCCTCCCTCCTTCCCTCTATACCTCCCTCCTTCCCTCTGTCCCTCCCTTCTTCCCTCTGTCCCTCCCTCCTTCCCTCTGTCCCTCCCTCCTTCCCTCTGTCCCTCCCTCCCTCCCTCCCTCCCCCTACCCTCACCTTGTCTGTTTGTTTGCGTGGTGTCTGGGTATTTTAGATCAAAACGAAGAATGCCAATATGCATTCCCTACGCTGCGACATGCAGATTAAGGTCAGACCTCTCATACCTACCTCCTACTTTTTTGTTTCATCGCTCAATGTGGTGCGTGTCGTGAGTCGCGTATTCCGGCAGAGTTGGGTAGAATAGAGAAGACTACCGGAGCGTAGGGTAGGGTAGGGTAGGGTAGGGTAGGGTAGGGTAGGGTAGGGTAGGGTAGGGTAGGGTAAGGTAATGTAGGGTAGGGTAGGGTGGGGTCGAGTAGAGCTGGTGACAGTTTATAGGTGGAAAGGCGTTAGTGGTGCCTCTTCCCAGGTTTGTGGCGCAAGGCGTTTGAAGCGGCGATAGAGAGGGCGAAACGGGCGAGGAGCGTGGCACGATTAGGGATGCAGAGACGCGGGAGTGCAACGCATCGCTTTGTATTTTTGCACCAGGCCTTGTCTGCAACTGCACGTCGGTCTATCTACAGAACCTCTGAGCTGGTACCTGGTATTTACAAACTACTTACTGTACATACGTCTATTTATGTACGTCGAATACGTCTGCTCTTCCATGCGCATCTCTTTGCATACGTCCGCCGCTCTATCTATCTGCCTGTCTGTCTGTCTGTCTCTTAATATGTCTGCCCGCTTGTCTCTCGTTCTCTCTGTGTGCGCCTGGCTTTGCGCGTTTTTCGCTGCCTGCCTGATTGCCTGTCTGCCTGTTCGCCCGTGTGCTTCTTTATTTACCATGGGTTCACCTCCGAAGTATGTATCCACTTACGGTATTTACTTTTTTCTCGTCTGTTTGTTTCGTCTTGTTTTGTTGTGCAGGTGGGCATTGCCGAGGAGTTTCGCGACCACGTCGTCTACTTCCCCTACAACATGGACTTCCGCGGCCGAACGTACCCTATACCCCCAAATCTCAACATCCTAGGCTCCGACTTCTCGAGGGGAGTGCTGGTCTTCGACGAGGCAAAGCCGCTAGGCGAGAGAGGCCTCTATTGGCTCAAGGTCAGATCGAGGCATTTACTTCCTGATTGATGGACGTACGGCGGTACTTGCCACTCTGGACGGAGATATACGAACGTGTTTATCTCCATGTTAAGCGTATAAAGGGTTCTTATATTTTTGGTCAAGGTGGTATAGTTGTTCGGCATAAGTTTGTAACTTCATGGTTGCTGTCATTTTTTGTTGTTGCATTTGCTTGTAGTAGTAGGTGTTCTTCGCCTGTGATGGACGTGCCCAATTTTTTCTTGCTCATTTCTGGTTCTTGCACGTAGACCGTGGGTAGTGCTTGTCTTTAGTTGTGCCGTTTCGGACTGCTGTAGGGCTTCAACCACGGACATATGCGTATGTGTATAATTCATGTATGTCTTAGTAGTATAGATATTGTTGTATCGTGGTGCCTGGTACATACAGTGCCTGGTACCCGGTACATAGCGGGGTTTGTATATGACAGCGGGATGTGCTGTGCGTGGAAGGAGGGGAGAGGGGAGAGGAGGGGAGTGGGGAAAGGAGGAGAGGAGACCCGGGGCTATATCCTGGCTCAGAGCTGACGAGATGCTCGTACTACTTAACTTCGTATATAGTATTGGGTTCACCTTTTGTTTTGCTTCTCCGCTCGCGCATCCGTCGACTCCGAAGAGGGTCGTCTAGACAGTGGCCGAGCGTTCGACAAAATGGGGGGGGGGGAAATGTCTTTTAACCTTACTGCTGGTGCTATGTCTCTTGGTTTGTAGCCCTAGCCGCGTAAGTACCCCGGAGCGCATGGAAAGTCTCTCGGCATGAAGAGGTAACGAGAAAAGTCAAGTGTACATACGCTACTCGTAAACATCAGGTGACCTTTTTTGTCGACGCTGAGCCAAGTCGCATTCTACAGTATGAAGTTCGGTGGCGTGTTTAACCCCTCAAGGTGTTATGAGACCCCCCTTCAAGATCGTTAGGACCCGCTTTTGAGGACTCTATGCACTCACTCACTTTGTGGACGCGAAAACACATGGAATTTTAGTAGGTTTCTGTACATTATGGGGCACAGCAGTAGAGTTACGGACGTTTCATCGTGGTTGGTTGATTCGATTGCCGCTTTTTTTCTTTTGTGTGTGCGTATGACCCTAGGTGCATCTGGCCAACCTCTTCGGAGAAGACAAGGTTTCGTTCGACGACCGCGTTTCATTCGTCGAAGATTCTCTCGACAAGGTGAGGGAAGGGAGGAACGGAGGGAAGGGGAAGGAGGGAAGGAGGGGGGGGGGGGGAGGGGTACACTCGATAGGAGATATGTACTCGATCTCATGCCTGGCCGTAGTCGTATGACCATAGATCCTCGGATCCCTACAATTCCGGGACGGAGCATGTCGGGTTTTCACCGACCAGGCAGACATTGCTTGCACCAAGCGCGAAGCGCCGTGTTGTGTCTGGCGAGTCGCATGAAGGAATGGTGAGGTGCATCCTACTAAGAACCGCTTTTGAGGCGGACTTGCATATGGATGACAGCTTCAATGAGTTGATTTAATTTCCGTTGTAGGCATTTCCCGAGACAGCAATGGGAGTACTATGTAACTGCCTCTTGGGTGCCTCACCATAAACACTTGGTACGTGATACGATCATTCTCCTTGTGCGGAGTAAAGGTTGTTCACCTCGCACAAACGATCTAACTCGACAACCAGCTGTGACCGACCCCCAAAACAAAAAGAAAAAGCGGTACCCTGGTTGTCTAGCTCACGTAGTATGTTTTACAGTGTCGTTGCCAACCGACGCCAACCCAACCTGTGTATGAGGGAAGGAGGGGGGGGGGAGGGAAGGGGAGAGGGGGGAGGGGGGAGGGGAGGAGACCCACGACTTTGGGTGGGTGGGGAGGGGCTAGCATTTTGTTCTGGGTATTTGGGGAAAAATGAATAATGTGCAAAGCCATTAACGATTTTAGGTTTTACTCGTTTTGCGTTAGGCCGAGATTGGGTGGTGCAATCCAAGCGAAATTTGACGCGTTCGTCGTATTTTGGAGAGAGGAATGTTTGTTCCATCGGTTTCTTGTATGTGGCATCAAAATGAAACAATGAATTGCTACAATGCTGTAGCCACCGCTCCATCCTACCGAAACGCTAAAAGTGAATCTTGAACTTTCATTTCACAATACTGGTACGGCGCAATTCCCCGTACGCTGTCCCTGCCCTACCCTCTACCCTACTCTACCCTACCCTACCCTACCTTTCCGCCCCTTAACTTTTTTGTCCCTGCGTTTCATTATCCTACTTTTATCCACCTACCATACCCTGCCCTACCCCACCCTACCCTGCCCTATGGTATGGTATGGTATGGTACCTTTTCTACATTTAACCCTTCGTTGGCGACAGGTTCGAGACAGTGCCCTTCGACCGCTGGATGGCGACCGGTGGTGGATGGAAGCGGACAGCCCGTGGCAATGCCTAGCCGTGTGCAAGGACCTCACGGCGGCCCTCGACTCGCCCGACCCTTATCAGTACCTCTCGTGCCTTCCGGTGCACCAAGACGGTAAGGGCCAATCCCTCGCTCCTATATCACGAGCAAGAAAAAATGTCACGATTTATTCGCAAGAGAAAAAAAAACGTGGCCTTTTATTGCGAATCGGTAACTTTTTTCGTCACCACGAATCGTGATTTTTTGTCGTAATATACGTGTACTTGTGACGAATCGTGGGGATGAAAAAAACTTTTTTTTTCAACAAAGTCGAAGAAAAATTGATAGTTGATGGCGCACGACTTGGTGACAAAGCAGTCGTGATTTATTATTACAAGTAGTTTATTGTAAACAGGGTTAGATAACACCAATTTTACAAATGTGACGAATGGTGAGTTTTCGCGTTCGTGAGGAATTGATAACCTACGAGGCGGCAGAGAATAAGAAGGCTTTTACAAAAGCGGGGGGGGGGGGGAGGAGTGTTGCTTGCACCTACCGGACATATCATCTACAGATAGATCATCTAGATCATCTATTAATAGAAGCTAGATTTGCCGTCATGAGACGTTGTGCGTGAGCCGTATGATACAGATCTCACCGGCACATATGCGTTAACCAAGAGCCATGCTACACACGTCCTATAGATCCCACTCGGGGAAAATGATGATCTAGCTCGTGCAGATCGTACAAATGGGGAGAATATTTTCCAGAAGAGCTAGATCGTGAAACGGAGATGGGATCCGTCTGATATGTGGCGTATTGGTTGTGCGGCGGGGGTAGGGGGTAGGGTGGGAAGTAGTCGAGGTCTATTTGGTCTTGTCTTTCGTCGCGATCTGTGCTGCTGCGCGTCGTTCTGTCTTGGTTGATGTTACCGCAGTACCGCCGTTGCTGTCGTTGCTGTCGTTGTAGATGTTGTCGTTGCGTTGATGTTGATGTTGTCGTGGCTGTTGTTGCTTGTTTTGATTGTGCTCTCTCTTACCCCCGCTCATTTAGCCGTTGTTTAGCGGCGCCTTATGCGGCCTGTTCGAGACGTCTTGTTTTCTGCCTGGGGCCACCAGAGGCTAGCCTAAGACGCGTTATTTTTTGTGGGGGTGCTGGTGTTGGTGGTGGTGACGTTTGTGGCGTTGTTGGTGTTTTAATGGTGTTGTTGTGTGCACATTGACTCCATCACAATAATTCGTTTTTTGAACTGTAGGATAGTCGCAAAAACAGGCTTGAACACTCTTAAAGGAAAAGCGAAAGGGAAAAATTGAGAACCAACTACAAAATAACCACTCGCTCGTCGAAAATCGCACGACTACTGTACGTACGAAAAATCGGTTTAGGGCGAGCAAGGAAACGCTTTCTGAGTACCTATGCCCCCCCCCCCACCCCCCGCCTGTCACGTCGCGTGGCAGGGTCGTGCAATGGTTTGCAGCACTACGCGGCTCTCGGATTGGACGCCAAGGGCGGGGCTCAGGTGAACCTCGTCCCCTCTTCCAAGCCTCAGGACGTGTACACGGGGGTGTGCGACGTGGTTAAGAAAGAGGTGAGCGAAGGCGTTTCTTCCCTTGCTGAAGCTGTTCATTCTCTTTTTGAAATAGATATAGGATAGTTTGTACCAGGTAGTGAAGAAGGCGCCATAAAAAGCGGGGTACCTTTTCGAGATGGCTGAAGCCGAATCTACGTACGACCGCCGACCGAGATGGACGAATTTATTGTATAAGATTTTCCAAGTTCTACGAAACAACCAACGCACACAAGGTGACGGCAGCTCCAAATACGCTCGAGGTCCTAGCCATAGCTATGCGACACTTGTGTTTTAGCTCCGCCAATGTGCCGCGCTGTCGCCCCATGTTTGGTACCAGGTATGAATGTTCCATGGACTACCCCCCCCCCCTCGCGCCCCGCCCGGTGCATGCCTCTTTTTGGAGAGGGAAGGGTTTCCTTGGCTGCTTGCTGTTGCCCGACGGGCGGGGTAGGTGGCACGGAAACTTATAGTTCCTTGTCGCCGTTTCTTGCTTACGATTGCTTCGCACGCCACCGCTCGAATGGAAGTGCGCCTGTGTGTTGTAGCGTGTCTACGCCGCCCCTCATAAGGAAGTGCGCCTATGTCTTGTAGCTTCTAGATAGGTCCTTGATGCTGTCGCGTGCTCGTCTCAGCAGTTTGTCATGCTGTCGTCCCATCACATTGTCGTGCTGTAACCTTTGCCATGTCGCTCGGTCTTTCGACAGGTCGAGCTCCAGGCCAGTACCCCGCCTGCCCCCGACGCATCAGAGGCTGAGCTGGAGCAGCACCGAATAGCCAACCTTGTACACGGTCTCATAGACAGAAAGGTTAGACAACACGCAATCCGCGTTCACTCTTGGCTGGTATTTTCGTTGCTTGGTTCGTTGATTCGTTGGTTGGATGGTTGGATAGACAGCATCGTGCACGGCGTCATAGACGGCGAGGTTGGCTTACCATACATAGCTCAAACCGCTCTTGTTATAGACAGAAACTTTCGCTATCAAGTGCTCCAGCTCAAATCGCTTTCATTGGTCGGCCTCTTTACTGGTTGATGGGTTGGTCGGTTGGTTGATTGGTTAGTTGGTTGGATTTTCCTTCGTTTGTTGATTGGTTGGTTGATCGATTGGTTAGTTGGTTGGATTTTCCTTCGTTTGTTGATTGGTTGGTTGATCGGTTGGTTGGTTGGTTGGTTGGTTGGTCGTTTGCTTGGTTGAACAACCAACGTCGTACATGGCCCTGGCGACCGAAATATGAGGTACGTAGCTCCAATGAAAACCGCTTTTTATTGGCCGCGCAGGCGTCTTTTTATTGGTTGGTTGGTTGGCTGGTTGCTTTGTTGCTTCGTTACATGATTGCCCGCTCGCTCGATTGCTCAGTTGCTTGGTTGCTTGAAGAACCAGTGTCGTACCTGCCCCCATCGACAGAAGGGTTGACCAGCTGCAACGAGAAACGCTTTCATTGGCCGCGTGGGTGCCTTTTTATTGGTTTGTTGGCTGGTTCGTTGGTTGGTTGGTTCGTTGATTGGTTAGTTAGTTGCTTGGTTGATTGCCCGCTTGAAAAGTGAGTTGTCTGTGGTCTGTTTTTTCATAGGCGTTGTACAGAATGAGGTGTGATTGCCCCGTAGAAAGTCGACACGGTTTTTTAGCCTAACTGAGAAAAAAAACACAACAGCAAACAACACGTACTGGTACATTATGTTTGTATTATTCCGTCGTGCTCCTATTTATAGTAAGTACCATGTTGTGTATTAAGGCATTGGTAGCAGGTAAGAAATACTATTAAGTTTGTGGGCTTCCATCTGAATTCTTTTTTTCTTCTCGGGCCGTGTCGATCTCTCCCGACGCTCTAGTGTATTGCTATTTCATTACGATTGCTTTGCTTTTCAGTTACTTTTGTTCCTGGGTTGCTACTCCATTGATACGTTTGCATTGCCGTTAGGTTCCCATCGATATTGTGTTGCTATTGTTTTGCTGTTTAGCTGCTGTTGTGTTGTTTTTCCTACTGCTGTTGATGTGGCATTGCTACTCTACTGCTATTGTATTGACATTGTATTGCTGTTGTATTACTATTGACGTGCAGGTGGTGAAGCAGACGGTGATGACCAGCGTGTACGGCGTGACCTTTGTGGGGGCGCGCAAGCAGATACAGAACGTTCTGGAAGATAAGATCACCAAGGGGACGGGGGTAAGCTGCGAGATTGTCTCGGTCGGTCGATAAGCTGGTCGGTAGTAGGTTAGCTGGAAGAGAAAATCATCAAGGGGACGGGGGTAAGCGTCGGGACTTGGCAGGTCGGTCGGTAAGCAGGTCGGTCGGTAAGCAAGTCGGTCGGTAAGCAGGTCGGTATTTGTCTGTCCGTACATAGGTAGGCAGGTTGTTTTGTAGGTATGTTCGGTCGGTAAATAGGTACTGTACGTCGGTAGGTAGGTATGTTTTTTTTTTCGATTCCATTTATTATCTTCGCCTTCTTTCTTCAGCCACCCTAGTCGTAACTCAGATCCGGGGTCACACAGCTGGCTTTCCTCCCCCCCCCCCTCCCCACTACGATTCGTGCCTTCCTTTTTTTATCGCGAGAAGACTTCATCCCTTTCTTCTCCCGTCGACTCGCGTTTATGTACCTCGAAGTTTACATCAACTGGTCGGTCTGTTAGAAGGTTGGTGCTTGGTGCGCCGCCGTCTGTTTCGTGGCGTTTTTTTTTTTTTTTCTTATCCTGAATCAATGAATCAATAACAGGTGCCCAGTGCGGAAGCAGAGGCAGATGTCTATAGGGCATCCGCATACGTGGCGAAGCTGACGATGAAGGTTCTCGAGGAACTCTTCACGGAGGCGAGGTCAGTCAGTCAAAAACAAAATCGAGGGTGTGTTTAATACATACGTCGTAGGGTGTTTGCTATTTGTAGGGGTTGTGGGTGGGCTTACTATACGTCGACAACTCAGTTATTCGTTGGCCAGGTATTGCAGCTAGGTTGCGTGCGGTAATTTTGCAGAGTTCTGCGGTAATTTTTGGTATCTTACTGGCATGGTTGTGGCCCGACGTGGAGTCGGCAGGGACAAAATGCTACGAGTAAAGTTAGCTCGTTGGCGAATTTATTCGTCACCCAAGTAATATATAGCCGTGACGTCATTAGTAAACCAAATCACGACCCCACCATACACGAATCATTGAGTCATCATACACCAAGATTGAATCATCAAACACCAGGTATGAATCATTTTTTTTACACCACTCATCAAGTCATCAAACACCGAGCATATATCAACCAACCAATCACGAATCATCGATCGCGAAATCATCAATCACCAAGCACCATTTAATGACCATGTCGTCCCGGGTTGCGTTTTTGATTCCCTAGGAACATCATGGAGTGGCTGATGTCGGTCTCGAAGCTCGTGGCGAAGGAGGGCCAGCCGATGACGTGGATCACCCCTCTAGGACTGCCAGTGCTCCAGCCTTACCGACGGAAAGACAAGTACCAGGTACGGGTGCGGCGCAGCGCCGTGCAGCTCAGCGGCACGCTTGCGCGGAGTTGTCTCGCAGTGCTTTTAATGGTATCATTTGAAGATTTGGGGGTCCCGGTATTGCGATGAAACACAATAATGATAGCATTGTCTCGCCATCCATCTTGGGTAAGCCACCTGCCGCGCGAGTACTGTAGTACCGTGTTGCTGCTGCTGCTATTGCTATTGTTGTTGCTGCTGCTATTGCTATTGTTGCTGCTGCTGTTGTCGTTGTGTATATCTTGCTGTTGGTGTCGCTGTTGCTGTTGTCGATGCTGCGCCCTCGCGCTCGTGCTCGCTGCTCCCGCGTCTGTGACGGCCGCGCAGGTACAGACGCTGCTGCAAGGCGTGCATATCAGAGAAGACGCGGACGATCTCCCTGTCGCCGTCAAGCGTCAGACGTCCGCCTTCCCCCCCAACTTCGTCCACTCCTTGGACTCGACGCACATGCTGCTCACGGCCATCGAAATGGACGAGGCAGGAGTACCCTTCGCCGCGGTGCACGACAGCTACTGGGTACATGCCGGACACGTGGATCAGATGAACAGTCAGCTGCGGCAGGTGGGCGATGATGAGGGTTTCAGGGGTTCGGGGTTGATTTTTGACCTCGGGGTCAGGGGCTGGCTTTGGGGTGCAAGGCCTAGGGTTCGGTTGTCGGGGTTAGGGGTTGGTTTGGGTCGGGGATTGGCATTTGGGTTTTCGGTGTCGGGCGGAAAGGGAGGAAGTTGGGGTAACTGTTGGGGATCAAAGCATAACCGTTGGTTTCGAACGTACCCGTTGGGTTCGAAGCGTAACCTCGAAACGTATGTGTTGAGTTCAAAGTGTGACCGTTGGGCTCAAAGCGTAACCGTTGGGTTCAAACGTAACCGCTGGGTTGACGGAGTGCAAAGACGATTGGGTGCAATATAGGTTACAACTTATTTGACAGAATGGTTGACGCACACTGTGCACGAGGCAAAAAGTGGTCACCCTGCCCTGAACATTGGTGGATTGGCTTGAGGTTGGGACCAATCGTTATCGCATCGTACACAGTGTGTGTCAACCATTCTGTCAAACAAGCGGTGATGCACACTCGTCGGGGTGTCCGGTTGGTGCGAACGAAACGAACGGCGTGTTTTACGTTTGCCTTGCTATTTAATAGGCCGATTACCACGCATGTTGGTCGTCGTCGGCTGATCGCGAGTAAAATCGCCACCGTTTATGTCTGTACTAAGGGCCCCGCTCCCGCCAAAGTGATTACATAGTGCGCGAGAGAGGGGCTGTTGTTGCCGCTACCCTCTCTCCTTGAACTCCTCTACGGATTAGGGTTAGGGGGGGGGGAAGGGGCGTATATACTCTTTTGTTTCTTGCTAGTCATATGACCATTCACCACGCATCCCTTTCGAGACGGAGCACTGTCCCCACTCCTAGTAGGGGCACCTTCAACATTTGGGTGCTCATTAATTCAGGGAGAAAATGTACTGCAGCATCGGCGACGCCAGGTTGTACGTATGTAGCCTGAGCTATGCTGGGTCTGGGGGTGATACGTGTGTAGGAATATCGTGTCCGACTTACGTTGCCTCAATGACTGGCACGACACGCGAGCAGCACGATGATGCCAACATTGCTGCTCGCTCACATTGAATTTATTGGACAGCGCTTTTCACATATTATTGATGCGGTTGCACTGTTCATTACCTGGTTTCCAGAAGAGTCCACACGGTTTCACGTTTATCGGGCGGGGGCCTGTGGCTCGCGTGTTTCTTAAGCGCGACGCCGAAACAACCGGGCCTCTTATCTTGCGAGGCAACGGACGCTTATTTTCGCCCACTCCCCCCCCCCTCCCTCCTCCTCCGTTCCCGTACTCTCTCCCCACTGTCCCCTTTCCCCTCCCCCCTGCCCCCTGGTCTCCTCCCTGCTTCCTCCCTGCCCCCGCCCCCGCCCCGGTCCCCTCCCCACCCTGTCCCCCTCGCCACTCTCCCCATCCTCCTGCGATTCCGTCCTCCCCCATACTCCTCCGGTCCCGTGCTCCCTCCATCCCCTCCTCCGACATCTGCCCGCGCATGAAAATATCGCGCTGTTCTGCTCCCTCTTTGCAGTGCTTTGTGGACCTCTACTCGGGGCCTGTTCTCGAGGAGCTGCACGAGTCGATTAGGATGCGATATCCGACAATAGAGTTTCCACCCATCCCGGCGAGAGGTTCCTTGAAGCTAGAGGACGTCAAGGACAGCGAGTACTTCTTTAATTGATGGGTGGACTGGTGGGTTGCCTGAACCATGATTGGTTCATTGATGGGTGGGTTAGTTGATTGGTTCATTGGTTAAGTGATGGATGGATCGATGGATCGTAACGGTTGTTTGACTGATCGATCGATGGGCTCTTCGATTTATTGATTGATTCGGTGATTGATTGATTTTGATTGATTGATTGAATATCGATTGATCGATCGATCGATTGGATTGATTTATTGGTTGCTTGATGGAGTGCGTAAGCGGTTGATTCGTTGATTTCTTGATTCATTGTTTCGTTGGTCGGAGCAATCGCGCGCCTCGCTGTCACCCGTTCCTCTGATGCTCTCATGCTCTGATGGTGTCCATGTTGACAGCAGTGCTGCGGGATGCTGGCGTGCTGTACTATTAATAATAAGAAAAGCGTTGCAACCTTAGTGTTGGTGTATCAGCAGCGCTCGGTGGGGAGGAAGAGGTGGAGGGTTTTGGGTGTGTTTTTTTTTTTGCGTGGGTACGTGGGTGTGTGGGTGGGTAGGTGCCTGCCTTCGACATTTTCGTCGAGCATGGAATACCTATTAGTGTCCTCGTTTGTTTCCGCCCGCTGGGTACTTCACAGCTATTATAGTTGGTTGGTGGGAGAGAGAGAGGGAGACATGGGGGCGATTTTGCCCTTTCGTTTTAGGCTTTCTGTGTCGTTGAAAGTTGTGACGAGGATAATTTTATGCATTACTCTTGCTATAGTGCAGCTACCGCCGTAGGAAATAGCTGCCTGCGTCGAGGCCGCCGCCACGGACCGATGGTACGTTGGCTGCGTCTGTTTTGTGAGCGATCAAAAGAGGTGCAGCAGCGGTATGACAGTGTTATAGTAAGCGTTTGGAAAATGAAGCATTGGGGGGGTTGTCGCTGCCACTGCCGCTGCTATATTAGTGCTGTTGCTTGTGCTGTACTGCTGTGGCTTGAATAGTGCACGGTGGGGGAAGACTGCTGCGCGGTGGTAGGAGGTGTTCGTTGTTTCACACATCTGACAGATCAGATAGATCAGATAGATCAGATATGATCATGATGCACTGCATATTTCAGGGCAGATAGATTCCTCAGCTGTTCGGTATTACCTATTAATAGCTCATATTGCCGGGTGGGAGCCGTAAAGGTCTGTTTTCTTTTGTTTAGCACGTGTTTCGTGGGTTGGATCTGTACGGTACAGGTATAGATCCTGCAGAACATATCAGAACGGCAGATGAGGGATCTATCAATAGATTATCTACATCGCCGTCTGTCCGATTGGTGTAGTGTTTGTGCTGCCCTCTGTCCTCTTGTGAGGAAGCGTTGTGTGCCGATATCATCCAGGCTGCGGCATAGAAGGTCGAACTTGGGGGGTTGAGACGCGCGAAAGTGGGCTACTACGCACAGGTATTAGCCTCTAGGGTGTTCACCACTAGGGTGTATACTCGGAGTCATCCGGGTGCCAAATCTGGTTGGTTTGGTCATGCTTAAGCGGGTACGCGGGTACCCCCAGGATACATACTAGGTTAGGTACCTGGGTACCCCCAGAGAACATGCTCGGGTAGGTACCCAGGTACCCCGAGAGAATATCGGGTACACGGGTAGGTATTCGGGTACCTCTAGAGAACATACTCAGGTAGGTACCCAGGTACCCCTACAGCACATACTCGGGTAGGTACCCAGGTACCCGGTACCAATATTAGTGGTGAATGCCTGGTCGATCTTCGATAAGAACCGTTGAATGTAGCCTGCTGTAGAGGCTCTCTTGACGTTTCGGAGGCCTCGTGATGGCGGTGAAGTCTTTTGATTATGACTATGCGAACGAACGTGGGAAAATCTTGAAATTGAAAAAAAGAAATTTCGATAATTTGCTCATTGCGTGATACCAGATATACCAGTATATTAATGCATGCCTCAGATCGCGATTTTTGGACCAGACTGCTGTAGACCCATGGTGGGCGCGAGAAATCGCACAGGACGGTTTTGGATGACCCCTTTTAGACGCGATCCAGGACATGTTTGAGTGATCGTACTGTAGTGTTTTGGGTATGACCACTATTTGAGGAGCGTGAAGGAAATAATATACCCTGGCGAGGAATTGGTTGCTGTGAGTCTATTGCAAGTATATCAGCACGCCTTGGTGTTTTCATTGCGACCGAGCGACTCAAAACGTTGAGAGATCCTAGCGTTTACGAAATAATTTCTTGTGCTCGTTGCGGAATAGAGAAAAAAAAAAACGCGTATTTCGTAAGTCTCAAAAGCGTCATCGCAGCGAGCCCCTGACAGGCAGTGGTGCTTGTCACGTACAGCAAACCATCGTACTATGCCAGGTACGTGTTCAAAGTAGTAACTGGTAGTTTTTTTTTCGAACGCACGGCGCATGTCGGAACTGAGATACAGCAGTAACAGGCTGCACCAACACAAACTCCGCTGTCAATACTTGCAATCGGTATTAATGATAGTATTCGTTGAGGTTACGTCCGTGGCTGACGTTGGGTCCTCGTTATCATACAACCATTTATTTTGTTGTTTTTTTTAATCATCGCTTTTACTTTCCAGCATAACTCGTTGGAGGTTTTACCCTCAACGATCTTCTGGACAAGCCGTGTGGTCACAGGTGTCTGTCTACCCTTCCCCCCCCCGGTACGTGCCTTTGTTTTTTGTCGCGCATAGGGTTCAGCGTTTCCACTGCTCGTCGATTTTCATCGAATGTGATTAACACACGCTCTCGCGCTTTCCGCTAATCAATTTTTTTATGCAAGAAAAAGCCCCTACGAGCATGCACTCGGTCAGACTTGAACCCACGAAATTGATCTTGATAGGCACGCGGACCACCTACCAAGCCACAGGGGAATCTGGACGAAAAATTGAGGACCGATTATACTTGAACATCAGTGCAAAGAGGTCCTTACATTTCCTTCCGGAGTGGTACTGGTACTTGTATAGGGCCGGACCATTCTGACGAACAAACACAGAATAATTTTCGCAAGCCATTCCATTTGTCACGAGCGCCTTCTTTTTTCATCTCGGGCTGCACCAAGCGAACCTCGTACCTGGTATACTACTAGATTATGGTGATCAATGTTGAACATGGAAATTCTTCACAATACTTGTATCAGTCAATAATAGGGTAGGGTAGGGTTCTACTCCTGAAGTATTGCCAAGGAAGTTGCTGAACATCCTTACCCCTTTTTGGGTGGGTGGAGACCGCCGGCTTCACAAACCCCAGCCGACAACGGTGTACCCGGAGTTGGGGGTTCCACACCGTGCGGGGCGGTATCGTCCCGAGGGGTTCCCGCTTTCGTCCCCGATGCGTCGGAGTTGAATATATGTGGAAGGCTTTTTGACGTGGAGATGGGGCCGTATCTTGTCCGGGTGCCACTGGCTTCGCGAGCCCCAGCCAATCAGCAATCAGCCAATGAGGTTGAGGTTTCCACACCATGGAGGGCGGTATCGACACGGTTGATCACCGTTAGCATCCCCGGTGCGTCGAAGTTGCAGCTGCGCGGAAGGATTTTTCTTGCGGGAATGGTCAACTATCTTCCCCGGATACCGCTGGCTTCACGAATCTCAGCCAATCAACAATCAACCAATGGAGTTGGGATTTGCACACTGTGCGGGGCGCTATCGCCCCTGGAGATCACCGTTTGAGTCCCTGACTCGTTGGGTTGTAGATTACGGAATTATCTATGTTCCGGGGGTGGGATCCTATCCTCCCCGGGTACCGCCGCCTTCACGAACCCCAGCCAATCAGCGATCATCCAATGGGATTGGGGTTTCCACACCGCGCGCGGCGGTGTCGACCTGGGGGATCACCCTGCTCGTCCCCGGTTTGTTGCAATAGTAGATGTATGGAAGGATTTATTTATGATCCGGGAATGAGACCCTATCCTCCTCGGGTACCGCTGCCTTCACGAACCCCAGCCAATCAGCAATCAGTAATCAGCCAATGGGGTTGAGGTTTCGACACCGCACGGGGCGTAATCGACCCGGGGAATCACTATGTTGTCCCCATTTTATCAGGGTTGTAGATGTATGCAAGGGTTTATCATCCGGGGATGGGACCCTATCCTCGCCGGGTCCCGCTGGCTTCACAAACCCCAGCCAACAAGCGACCATCCAATGGGGTTGGGGTTTCCACACCGTCCGGAGCGATGTCGGCGTCGACCCGGGGGATCACCGTTTCCGCCCCCGCTTTGTTGGAGCTGTACATGTATTAAATGATTAACGACCCGGGTATGGGGCCCTTTCCTCCGGGGGGGGGGCTCTGGCTTCACAAACAAACCCCTTTCAACGATCGTTCAATGGGGGTAGGGTTTCCGCACCTCACGAGGCGGTATCGACCCGGGGGATCACATTTTCGTTGCCGGTTTGTTAGAGTTGTATATGTGTGGAAGGATTTACGATCAGGAGATGGGGCTCTATCCTCTCCGGGGGGGCGCAGGCTTCACGAATCCTAGCCAATCAGCGCCCAATGGGGTTGGGGTTTCCACACCGTACGGGGCGATATCGACCCGTGGATCACCGTTTTCGTTCCCGTTCTGTGTAGATGTATAGAGGCATTTGAACCCGAGATGAGATCCGATCCCCCTCGGATGAGGCCGAACCGTGGCGTTCCCCCGAGGGGCAATTCCCGTCGCGCGCTAAGCGCCCCCCGATTGGGTGAGGGCGAGCAAGGCGGCCCCCTCGACCAATGGCGTGCCCGGAAATTGGGGCTCGGAAGACCCTGGATTGAAACAAACCCAATCCCTTTTTCATTCATTACACCAACCAGGTGTTAATTACGCGCTGCGCCGCCACTATAATCGTGTCATCACGTTTGTCCGGTCGCTGCTTTTGTGCGTTAAAGGTGCGATGCGTACTTTAGAATAGTAGCAACGAGTTTGGTGAACACGGTGTTGTGTCACCACCAGATCGATCACGGCCCATACCTCAACATCGTTGTACACGACGTTTCGACTCACTTCCAGGTCGATGAAGCGAAGTGCACAACACAATACTACGACTTTGTAACAACAACCCATCCATTCTGGTGGCGGATTGTTCCTTCGAACGACTATTATTAAGAGCAGCCGGTGCAAAACGCATAAGCGTGGCAATGGTTTCGCGGCACCGTTTGCTCTCGTCCGCACACCGCTTGGCGATACTAGCCTTTTAGGTATACCCTGCTTTACGCAATGGTGCTCCAGTGTTCGACAATAATACAACACTGCAAGTCAGTGTCAGTGCTTAGCTCTGATCCTTTCGCAGCTATTGTAAAACAACCTATCCAGATCCAACTCCAAATGCAAAAAGTATGGAGGTGTCCCCGAACTCACTTGCGAAGGCATTCACTTCGCCCCCCCCCCCCCCCGTGCAAGCAGTGTCTGCTTGGTCGATGAAAACCCGACGTGCTCCGTCCTGGCATTGTACGGATGCGAGGGTTTATGGTCATACGACTACAGCCATACATGACATGAGTACCCTCTTCTTCCTCGCCCCCTCCCCCCTCCCTCTCCCTCTTTCCTTCTCCCCCTCCCTCTCTCGCTCCCTCCTCCCCTTCATGTATTAGTGTGTGTCCTGTTTGGTATATAATCGTGACATTTGTCTCATGTACCGCGTGTGCATATACACAAAGCTCCTAGACGTCGACAGCCACAAAATAAACTTTCCTGGTATTAAAGTAGGCTATACAACATACCCGGCGTTGCTTACCAATGACTAACTTTGCTAAACGATAAAACAAGGGTCTATGGTGAGGCGGATGACCACGCTCAGCTCAGGCCCAGCATCGCTCAAGCGTCCGGGTGGGATGATCACCCTCGCCGACACAATGAATGAACACAAAACAGAGTGACCGCTGTCCGCGATGATCTATGAACTCAGGAACAAGCAGCACCATCCGCTCTACTGCAGTAGACAAAGTGACTGCCGTACGCGATGATCTGTGATCTCAGCAGCAAGCATCAACATCCGTTTTACTACACACACCGAACCCTCCTGGTCCATGAAGCGTAACGGGGGGCGAGTCGCACTCAGGGTGAGCTGCAGGGGACGGGGGGGGTATACTCGATATAATCAGGGGGGGGGGTTAGTGTAGTCATCATCATGCATGGCCGTAGTCGTATGACCATAGACCCTCGCATCCCTACATTGCCGGGACAGAGCACGTCGGGTTTTCACCGACCAGCCAGACATTGCCTGCGCCAAACGCGAAGCTCCGTGAGGTGTCGGGCGAGTCGCATGGAGGGTGAGCTACATCCTACTAAGAATCGCTTTTGAGGCGGATTTTCTTGCGTAGGGATGACAGCGCCAGTTAATTGTGTACAGTGGGGTGGGGGGGGCGGGGGGGGGGGGGCGTACTCATTTGTTGCTTGCCTTAGTCATTTGGCCATTGACCACGCATCCCTTTCGAGACGCGGAGGGGGGGGGGGGGGGGTAGACACACAAACACCCACCAAATCCTCCGTGCAAAAACGTTAGTCGTGCATGCTGTACTGTAGATATACCACCCGCAAGACACCCTTGCAAATCGCGCTCCATATGTGTGCTTAGCTCCATACTTCTATGAGATCACGCACACAAGCTAAATCCCGCCATGGTATCAACAGTACCCTCCCGCCAGGGATAACCTACTGTACTTCACAGTAGCCTATAGATAGAGCTACCCAGTCAGCGTTAACTGAATAGGCTATTAACAGTAGACTATCCCTTTTAACCAACACCGACACTCCCACGACGTGCAGCCACGACAACAGCAAAAACAGCAGCTGCAGTAGCAACAGAACAATACGTCGGTAGCAGCATCACCACGAGATACGGCAATCACGCAATCACGGTACGGAGTCCTCCCCACGCGATTCCTTCACAACAAGACGAAAATACCAGGCGAGACGACACTTAAGCAGTCGCCAGGTTTCAACAAAATTATGTTAGCACGAGCTCTACTCCAGTAGCGCCCTCCTCTCTCCCCCCTTCTCCCTCCTCCTCTTGCCCTTCCTTCACTTCCTCCTCTTCTTATTCCTCCTCCTTCTCCTCCTCCTCCTTGTCTTTGTCTTTGTCTTCCTCTCTCCACGCCTTCCTTCTCCTCCCCGCCTTCCTCCTCCTCCCCATGCACCTCCGGATCTGCTTCCTCAGGCCCGAACAAAAAACGAGAGCCCTCAAAAGGCACCACCGATTCGCGTTCACCTCGCATATTTGCACCGGAAGCAAAGCTCGCCTTGCACTCTACACCCGGGGCAAGCAGAGAATAATCGTTGGCCCTGCCCCGAACCGAACGCGTTACGCCGTGGAAGGGTAGCCTCAGCGGCGGGTGCCATTCCACCGGAAACCGAAGGTACAACGTCGACGCCCGAGTCGGCGGCCGCGCCAGGAAAAACGTCCATCACCCCAGACTCTTCTTTTCCTGGCGAAGCTGCTGGCGAGATCGGCAGCGAAGGAAGCATCGCTGCCTCCGGAGGAGGGGTCAGGATGGAACGCCATGAGAGGCGACCAAGGCGGTTGGCCGTCCCGTCAACACCAACACCCGCTGGAGCCGTTCGCGAGGGGAGCGACGCCATTGTAGAGCGAGCCCCTGTTTTAAGCAGAGGGCACACGGTTGGTGAGGGTTCATCTGTGACCGCGAAATACAACAGCGATGGACACAAACATGGCGACAGGAAAGACGCAGCCAGGTACAGTACTTGTCTAGGAAATTCGAACGACTGCGACACTCACGGAGCAGACCCCCGAGCTTGAAAGTGAAGCAATACACGGGTCACCTGACCTCTATCTACTACGGTAGCAGTGTCGGACGTGCTTGAAACCGCAGGCGTGTGATTTATTCAAGGACTGGCGCAATCTACAGAGACTAAACGCACATATATGCCACTGACTGACGTTCCGTATTGGCATGAGGAACCCCGTTTTCGTTCAAGTAGCAGGGGTGTTATCCATCCACTTACCAGCCGGAAGAGACGGCATCGAGTTGTTGACCGAGTCCTCACGCCTGATGATGAGGCTTGCGTCTGCCCCTCCCCCTCCCCCCCCTCCCCCATCTCCCCCCCCTCCTCCCCATCCCCCCCCTCCCCGACGGCGGCGGACTGCGCCTTCGGTGGGTCCGCCGAGCTCCCTGGTCGCGAAGACGCCGTTGCCAGCTACGACCTAAGCGAGGTCAAATCGTTAGACAATAAGGTATTTTCTTATTTTCTAGGCACAGGCAGGAGGCGTGTAAGCAAGCGCCTCGTGTATTTGGTCCAGGACACCCACCTTGCGGCCGCTCGTGGGACACAGCCAATACCCCCACCAACCGTCTATACAGCGCAACGTACAGGGCATTTGTCTTCTCGGGAGATATACCGACATGTATCAATAGTACCGGCACGAATACTGCAACTATCTCACCCGCAACGACATCACGACACCAGACGAAAGAAACCAAGCCCCGCAGGACAACTCAGGAACCACACTCCAACGTCGCAAACAGCTGGACGTGTGTGCTACCATTATTTTATTATTATTGTTATGGGTGCGGTGAGAAATGAACGCGGAGAAGACGTGCGACGGCTCCATTCTATCCCATCTCACCACATCCCACCCCATCCCAACCAAACCTACCTGTGGCACCGACTGTGGGTGGCCCGCAGCCCTGCGCAGGTGGTCGATCTCTCTGCCCAAGGCTGCCAGTTGCTCCCTGTGCCTGCACGAGGTGTTGATCTCATGCCGCGTAGCCTCAGCCTCGTCTCGCTGGCGCTGGACCTGCAGCTGCTCCACCCGAGCCTCCAGCCTAAGCACATCTCTATGGTGGGCTTCTGCCGAACAGAGCGAACAGAGCGTGTGGGCGGGGAACGATGCCAAACGCAGAGCACAGGCGGACGATGATCGTTTGCGGATATAATTCTCTATCAGGCGCGCCAAACAGGAAGGCCTGAATGAATACTGGCATAATAGTAATATTCACCCTTTTCGGACCCCCAAGTATAGCTGCTGCGAATGGGACACTGCTGTAGTACCTATAAATACTGTAGTTACCTGTTGAACCAAACGTGCGATGCTGCGAAATCCTCGATCTCAAAGTTCTCGAATTTTTTTTTTGTCATTTGTTTCAAACCTATCAGCCGTCTACAAGTAGTAAGAGCGGCGTCCAGCCCGCAGAACAGGTGCCACCATACGCGTGTTATAACCTACCTGGTACCTGGTATTACGGGGGACCATAGTTAACAGGACCTATGGTATACATAAAAAACTATATGTTTAACCATTTTTACTAACAATATTTGGTCCTGTTAACTATGGCCCCCCGTAATAGTAGATTACTAGTGTAGTGCATCTCCCTGAACACACTGCACTTCGCACACAACTCCTATTAGCCTGGCCTGTACTCCGGAAGTTCGGGCAGCTTCATGTACATGGTCGATGCTCCACTATAATACTACTGTAACGGGCATACTGCGTGCGTATGATACTTGAGCGTGATACACCCGGTAATGTCTACCTGGTAGGCGTTTCCCTTTGAAAGGCCAACGCTAAAATTTAGGCAATGTAATAGGATAGGATAGGCGGGAGGAAGGGAGGGGGGTGACAGACCCACGCCGATGGCTTGGGCATGGAGCCTGGACGCGGCTTAGGAATTACGAGAAGAAGCCACTATGGGTGAGTATGCAATCATAAAAAAGGAGCAAGACAGCAATTGAACCAGATGTAGAATATGTTAAGCAGGAGTAGGCACAGAAGGGAGTTAGACTTTGTGCATATGCTTTTTTTTTTTTTGGTTCCCTCAAGTTGGGTTCGTTCTTTATTCGGGGAAGGTTTGTTTCAAAGGTGATCAATGCTGAAGGTCATGCAGGTCATGCTGCTGCACACTGTCGGACGGCCAGCGCAAGACGAACGAGGCTACTTTTTGTTCCCGTGGTTTTCTTCTTCTTCCGAAGTGTTCTTGAGTTATCAGCGCTGATTTTTATCTACACATCTACCGGTGCACATTGTCGGATGGAAAGTATAGTAATAAAAACGATAATATTAAGAGGATAGGATTATCAATACAACAACCGTCTGTCCTGAGTCTTTGAGTCCTTACCTTGAACCTGTCCGACCCGGACTGTTAGGCCAGAGACGCGCCTCTCCAGCGCAGCCACCTGCTCATTACGTCAAGTCGGCAAAATCAAACACGAGGAGGTCAACGCAGGCACACGAGCCTCATGCGGTGCCTGATCTTCAGAATGCCTCCGGGGTTTACAAGCCGTAGTACGAAATAAAAGTTACGTTGGAACTTTTCAAATCCTCCCAAGACACCTACGAGTAGTATTGGATTGGATACGCCTCCCTGTGCGGTGTTGAGGACTTTCTGAGAGGGCAGGATACTTTTTTTTATCCATCCACACCGAAATAAGAATTGAACGATCATAACATGGCAACTATTATACCCACTACTACTGTAGTACTGGAATACATACCCTGGCAATAAGGTAGCGTTGTAGCTGTCTCTATAAAGGAACAAGTACAGTAGGCCATTTTTTGTTCGTCAATTTTCGTGCGTTCCAGTAACCGTGTATCCCTTCGACTTCAAGTAATAAGTTCGGCAGAAAATTCCTTTACACTCACGTAAGAATATTATGATACCTGCTTTGGGTGAGGGGCGCCCGGAACAAACATTTTTCGACACCTCACATACAAAAGGTCAGAATGAAAATAAACCGGAGCGCTGAGATCACAGGACGATTTGCAATTTTATTCTTCCTGTTCGTGGATTACTTGATTGTAGAGATCCCCCCTCCCCCTAGACAGGGGGGGGGGTGTACTCGATAGGAGAGATGTACTCGATCTCATGCATGGCCGTAGTCGTATGACCATAGACCCTCGCATCCCTACAATGCCGGGACGGAGCATGTCGGGTTTCCACCGACCAGGTAGACATTGCTTGCGCCAAGCGCGAAGCGCCGTGAGGTGTCTGGCGAGTCGCACGAAGGGTGAGCTGCATCCTACTAAGAACCGCTTTTGAGGCGGACTTGCATATGGACGACAGCTTCAATGAGTTGATTTAATTTCCGGCGTAGGCAATTCCAGAGACAGCAATGGGAGTACTATGTAACTGCCTCTTGGGTGCCTTACCTTGAACACTACGTGTTACGATCATTCCCACTTTTGTGGAGTAAAGGTTCTTTACCTCGCACAAATGATCTAACTCGACAACCAGCTGTGGGCGACCGCCAAAAAAAAACAAAAAAAAACGGTACCCTGGTTGTCTAGCTCACGTAGTGAGCGGCATGTTTTACAGTGTCGTTGCCAACCGACGCCAACCCAACCTATAAAAAATAGGGGGGGGGGGGGGGCGTACTCATTTGTTGCTTGCTTTATTCATTTGACCATTGACCACAGGGGGGAGGGAACCAAGAGATCCAAAATTGGAGAGAAGAGAAAATATGAGTTTCGTTTTGTCGTAAATCACAAATTACCCTGTGATCACAGCACCCCTTTTTTTTCATTCTGACCTGTTAATATGTGAGGTGCAGAAAAAAAGACTGTTCCGGACTCCCCTGTCGACGCCCCTATTTTCTGGCGTCGTCACAATTCAAAAGTACTCCTATTAATAGCATGATACCACTCTGTCCCGAAATATTACAATAATTTCGTTGAAAAATAATATAAAACGGTTCTTATTATGAGGGACAGAATGGTACCATTCGCTCGTGATTAATACGTACTGTGTATACCAGGTACACACGACTCCCACGCAAAAGCCTGTGGCAGTTATGTGGCGTTTATTTAGTGTTCGATGTCGTATCGAAGGTGTTCATACATCAAAATATCGATATATCGTACTATTATCGAACGTGTTTCGCCCTCCACCCCCTGGTATCCATCCCCGTTTTTTTTCTGTGTTAACCCTTTTAGTACCGCAGTCTCCTCTTCAGGACAAATTGCTTAGAGTTTGAGTTGACAATTGTGTGTCTCCCAAAAAGGCTGCAAAAGGAGATTGCAGTTTGCTCAAAAAGGGCTACTACGAGCACTGAACGAAATCTTCGATGTACAGTATCAATCTCAAATATCGACATCAATATCATATCGCTTTTTTGCTTGTCGGTATCGTAGACTCTATTCGATATCAACAACAGGGGTTGCGTTTGCTGATCCGGTGAAAAGGTTCGTCGGGCACTTTCATTGCTGAGCACTGCTCATTACTGCTCAACACCCATCACATATATCGTTATTTGGTTGTTTCATTATTCCCGCTATGTCGTTAGTTCGCCACTTCACAAGTCGCGCCGTCACCGTCCATCTCCAAACGCGAATTTATGCGGTCCGTGTCTATGCACTACCTGGTACGACGATATCGCACCTGTTGCTGCAGGTGTTGCTGCTGCTCTTGCTGCTGCTGCCACGGCCACCGCCACTGCCATCCCCACCGGCACTGCTGCTGCTGCTGCTGCTGCTGCTGCTGCTGCTGCTGCTGCTGCTGCTGCCGCTGCTGCTGCTGACGCTGACGCTGCTGCTGCTGCCGCAGTTGCTGCCGCTTCCGCAACGGCCCCCGCCACCGGCGCTGCTGCTGCTGCTGCTTCTGAGACTGAGCCAATTTCCTTTCCCCATCTTGGGCTGAACCTGAGCCTGGACCTACAGAAGCGTTGTCACTGTTTCCGCCCAGCTGGCGTGCCGCTTGCACCACCCACTCGTCCATGGACTTCTGGCAGGGCTCGACTTGCTGCGTGCTCCACATGCGTACTAGCATCCTTAATTGAATAGAAGTACGGCCAACGTGGCGGATTGTGCAAGAGAGAGCAGAGGGGGGAGAAGATGCACACAACTCATCAACACACGGAGGGCCATGCATAGGGCGACCAACGCGCATGTTATTATTTAAGCCTTTCCACAGCGTCAGTCGTGATAACTGGGTGCGTTGCTCTAACATAGAACGCTGAACCGCTTCACCCCGCCCCTCCCCCCCGCCCGCTGAGCGCGTTTCTTGCGTTAAATATTGTATGCCGCCTGTTACGCGTACTACACTCGGAAACACCGACCTGCGGGTGAGTAGAGCTAGACTCATTTTCTCGGAACGAACGATGTAAAGAGTGACCTACCGTACGTATCCATGGCCTGTAGCTTGTTTGCTGTGTGCGGAGATAAGCTTTTCGGAGGCATAACATGTATGTATTGACGGAGGGAGCAACGGTTCACCTACACACTACAGTATTAACAAACAACAGCTTCGCATACACAGACATGCCAAGTACACTGGAAGAGTCACGTTTGTACAGACGGGCGGGCCAAAAGCAAACAACTTCGACTTTTCTCACATCATGGTCATCTTACCGGGAAGACCGTTGAATTCGCACAAATAAGGGGGGCGGGTCCGATCGTTTTTCAGCGCTCGTTTTCTCAACAACGGTAAAAGGATGTCAAGACCGAACAACCTCAAGCAAGGTGTTTTCGGAAAGATCTGGCGGAGAGCCTTCCGAAAATAGAATAAGGTTCGGTCATAGCACCCTTACCACCGTTGTCGAGAAAATGATGAATTTCATACATACGTAGCGCCAAAAACAAATCGCACTCCTGCGCGAAGTTAACGGTCTTTACGAAATGGGTACGTACGCCCTTTATTTGAGTAGCTTTTAGTATGGTCGCGTCAAGCCGAGCAGTACTGTTCTTAAATCCGACATCAGGTAGCTCTTACACTGTGACCCCCCCCCGACGTAATTTGTACCAGTTACAAGGTGAGAGCGAAAAAAAGATACAGTAGATACGAGCACATTTGTGTGTGTTTCCGTCTTTTTTCCCTGGTGTTCTGTTCTTGTAGTTTTTCGGGAGGGGGGGGGGGACTAAACTTGAAAAATTGTCCCTTTTTTTGTCGAGTGATTATGTGGGGGCCGCGTGTAGAGGAGGGTGTTCATGGTATGGCCTTCAATGACATGGAAATGCCGGTATTTGCCCCAGGTACAGGTATTGTCATCGTATTCGTAGTACTTGGGAGGCGTGTGATATATGCTTGCCTTCCGACAATATAGCGTAGATACCATTCCGATATAAACCGAATATCCTTCCGTAAATCAGCTACATTCCTCATACGCTTCTCTGTCAGCCGTTTCCCAATTTCCATTCCCCGCATCATTTCATTTTAGCTACCGGTATATATATATATATATATATACATATATAATCTATATGTACATTATGTAAGCAATCATCGCGCGTCATCAATAACGAGAAGCTGCTTAACAGGCAAACCTGCCGAGCGGTACTCTGTGTTCCGCCCTGCATCATCTCACAAGCGTCGACTAGTAACCCGCAGGTTGCACATTGTAATTTTTAACCTCTGGCTAAAATTACTCAAATCAGCAGAGGCACACGCGGAACGCTTATATATCACACTGCCTCTATATCTGACCCCCAACCACGCCCTCGGATAGCTGCGTAATCTAGGGCGTAACATTTTCTGGGCTTGACTCAATACGTCAGCTGTGTGTGAATTTTACCGATTGAGTGGTTGATACACAACTTTCAACTTTCAGCGTTGCAATATGCGCTATCTGCCGCGTTCTGAGGGCATGATTGGGCGCTAAGAGCCACAGGGGTAGGGTTAGGGTTAGGGCTTGCCTCACGGCTCTTTCAGCTACGTCTCTTCGTATGGGATTTGTTTTTTCTTGTGCAACCTCTGGGTTACAATGAATAGGCGCTCCCCACGTGTAGGCGCGGGTATACTTAGCGAAATTCCTCGAAAAAAGTGGTCTTCAATCACGAACAGTAAAATGTTGGATTTTGACAAAATATATGTGTACAATAATCGGAGAATGACAAAAAAGACCTACGACGTACAGTAATTTGGTATGGGACAGAGCAGGCATACCAGGTACCAGTTACCAGGCATTACACCGAATTGTGCCGTGGCTTTGTCGGACGAAAGCTAGATAGACCATGGATGTAAGCTATGGCGTGGAATGACGAGCGCACCTGATAATCGCGTGACCAGCGACCAGCGGCACCCACCACCACGAGCTCGCACGGGCTTGCTCGCGTGTAGGGGGGAAGCCCTCGACCACCAGGGGCCACATGCACCTGTAAACAGCACAAAATACGACGACCGCGAAAAGCGAGAAGCATGGCGAGAAACGCACCCACTCAATCAGTTACCGGCCGCTTCTGTCCTGAAACACCATGTGTGCACTACCCGATTGGGCGCAGACATTGTCACGGCGGACAACGAAAAAACTGCTCGGTATGCTCTGAAGTCTCGAGTACCCGTCGTCGTTTCTACAATCAGTCGAAAAAAAACTAAATGAAACTACGAAGAAAGAAGGACGAGAGTTGTACGCAAAGAAGAGGGCCACCGTGAAGGGGCGAACGAGCAACAACACGATGTAAAAAAAACTCCCAAGACTAAACAAAACATCGCAACGCCGCCCCGACCAATGGAATTCATTAGTCACAAAACGGGGCCTCAACGTCGACGAAAGAGCGAGAGCAGAAGTGGCCAAACATCAATGGAAATCAACGAGCGATAGGAAGTTTGCTGAACGAACCCTATTGCATGTGCGATAACACAACGAACGGCAAGTATGCACCGGGGGAGAGAACGGACGACACTCGTGACCACGGCTATTGCTATATACAATCTTATTAAATTAAATACTCAGCTATGGTAGTCCAAAAAACAGTTGAGGGAACGAAAGTAAGAGTAATGGCGACAATAAAAGTGTTTACTTTGGAAACAAATCAATATTAGGATGTTAATATTTATGATGTCATGACACATACATACGTGCACGGCGCATAGATAGATACATGCATCTACAGTCTCTCTCCTCTCTCCCAACGCGGCCCATTTGACAACGAACGCCGAGCTGTGGTCGTGTGCTCATCGGATTCAAGCGCTTAGTCGATTACAATAACACACTTCACAGATCACACGGAAAGAGATGACTGACACACAGTCGGCTCACAGGCGAGTCACCGAAATATGCTTTTTGTGGATGACTCACATACGGTTACTGATAGAGTTACAGACGGCTTACAGAGACTAATAAAGGGGTCCAAGGTTCGGGTTTCTGTTGCCAAAAAAAGGCTTCAAAAGCTCATCAGTTCTTACCTTTGCAAATAGCGACGCCGTAAGAAGTCGATCAACCCTTGGACAAAGCATTTCGCCACGCTGATCGGTCGGCCAGTCGGTCAAATGGTTGGGCAGACGTATGCAGCAAACAAGAATCAACTCTTATTATTTAGGAGAGGAAGGACAACCACACAACAACAGTACATATCCGCGATATCCGGCGGCTGAGAGTGATACTTCGTAGAAAAGAGGCTTACTTGTACTTACTGTGCGGTATTTCGCAGAGAATATCAGGTATTCGATTTTATGTCGGACTGTAGCATGTATGCGCAAGAAAATGGTTGTCAGGGCTTGATCGGAGGGCAAATTTTTACCAAGTACTAAATAAAACGCGTGAAGTTATACCGGGTGAGATCTAACGAAAACTAAATGTCGTTAGACCTGTGCTCGCATGGCAGGCAACGTGGTTTAGTTATACTTCGAAGTATGGAGTGTTTTACTATTATTGTTAATAACACTTGCGCTGCTACTATTAATACTACTGTACATTGCTGCTGTACCAGTATGCGTCACTGCTGCCGCACAGCTGAACTGCTGCACGCCTACTACTGGTACGTTTAGACGGGTGGAAGTGGACAAATTCACCCTTTTGTGCCTTGAATGGGGTCACCTATCTGTGATATACACATATCTACCTACAAACACGGCAGCAGTATACCGTTGTGTGCTCGGAATTTTGAATTTTGGAAGAAAGTGTAGATCGAACGCCCGACACGCCCGACCCTGGCACTGACTGCTGCTAGCAGCTGCGGATTCGGGCTGAATGATGTGTGTCGCTCGATTGCCAACTCACCCCCAACCCCCCAGCCCCGGTCATGTCATCAACAGCACCACACCTACTATCTATGCCTAGCACAGTATATGACACACACGGTGATACCACACACAACCACATTCGTTCGTTAGTTTATTTTCAAACACGTGATTGGAGATTACAGTATGGTAGGTGGGTAGTGATGCTTGATGTCATTTATTTCTTCGCGTTTGCGCGCGCGAACAGAGAGACAGGCACCCGATTGCCTTTTTCGGGAGGTCGAAAAGACGAAGCAAGCGCGCAGCGGCGAAAAAGTGTTGGTAGAGACACGCACGGCTGGCCCACGATCCGCCGGAGGCACGACGACGATCAACTTTCCACCCTCTGCCCGTCTGGTCATTGACAACTCAGCAAAGCACCAGGTATCAATATGGCTTGGAGCTTCGAAAAAAGAAGCAGCAAAAACACACAGAGTAGCGCAGCAGCAACACAGCAACAACAACGGCAGCACTATCAACTAATTCGAGCTTACCTGGGTGCTATGACAAGAAGAGGAACGACGACGAACGTCACCATGAGCAAAGCCAAAAAGGCCGGGTCCGTCATGCTCGGCTGTTGTAGTGCCGAGAGCTGAATACGAGTACCTCTTCGAAGGTCGAATATGTGCTTGGTCTCATGCATGCTGCTCACCATCATGCTGCATGGCGTTGCACCAGATCTCAAGATCTCACGCCATACATTTTGACGAAAAAATGTCATTTGTCGCAGTTTCTCGATCGGTTCGTTTTTTTTCGAAGCAGGGGCAGAAGATCTAAAAAGATCGTGCTCTTGGACAAAATATATTCGGTTTTCGGTCGTTTTTAAAAAAAACGAAAAAAACGGAGATTTCGTGAAACCGCCGAATACAGCACACACGCCCACGCATATTCTCCTTCAAACCCTGGAGCTCGGGGCGGCAAGGAGACAAAGGTGCCGCGGACGACGGATAACCCGCGATAGAACACGAAAGAGTTGTTCCCAATCTGAAAAATACGTCGGTATGCCGCGCTACTACTGTGACTACTGCGGCACTTATCTCACCCACGACTCCGCTCCAGGACGACGCCAACACAATCGAGGTGAAAGACCCCCACCATACCCAGGAAAGCACTCACTTACTGCCTGTGGATGTACTACGCGCGTAACAACAAGGATTCCTTTGAGGGCCGCGGCATGCTTTGAACTATGCTGCTGCTGTGGAACCCTTGAGAAAGAGTGACTCGCATACGGTTGGGTGCTGTATGTGGCGTCTTTGTGCGCTGAACCATGCGAGTTAGCGAGAGACCAATATCGTACCCGCGTGCGAGTGTGCGAGCCGAGCCTATGCCGTACCCGCAACCTTCTCCACCTCTACGAGTACAGCAAAATATTTACTTGCACGCGAGTACATCAGCCAGTTCTGCTGTACACGTACTCTCACGGATTGTGCTCTCTCGTGCCGGAATCTCATATTATTATAGTGTTGATAGCTGATATGAACCACGATACCAGGTACATATTACCAGGTATATCTTGTCCACCACAATCTAACAAAAGTACGAGTGCGCGAGTATATGTAAAATATGAAGTATGGTGTGGAGGATCATTCAAGAAGACGCCCGTACATTTAATTTTGGTTTCCAAAATGCCGGTATGTTTGTTTTCGCTTCCGTTTTTGAATCGCCACCGGACATATTTTGCAGGGATCTTTACGGTTATCCGTCCGTGCACGGTGCGGTTTTTTCAAATCGAAAATCTGACGGTCCGGTTCGGTGCGGTTTTAAAAAATCGGAAATCTTACGCTGCGGTTCGGTGCGGTTTTCAAAAATCGGAAGTCTACAGTGCGGTTCGGTGCTCTTTTCAAAAACCGGAAATCCTACGGTGCGGTTCGGTGCGGTTTTAGAGAATCGGACATCTTACGGTGCGGTTCGGTTTAGTGATATATCATACGGTCCGGTTCGGTTCGGTTCCCCGTAGAATCGGTCTTTCTACGGTACGTTTCCAATCCCCGTAGGGAAAACCGTACAACACACGCTTTTCTCTACAATGCACCGTATACCTGGTATATAAACCGTACTAATCCGCGGTTTCGTACGGTTCTCAGGCTTTTATCGAGGCACTATAACGAAACCGCCGTTTCTCTACGGTGCGCCGTATTAATGAACCGTACAAAATCGCGGTTTCGTACGGTTTCTGACGCTTTTTCTCGGGGCTCCACGTAACGCAAGCGAGCGCTGCTGCACAAGCAAGCTCTGCTGCAAGCAAGCGCTGCCACAAGCAAACGCTGCTGCAAGCGAGCGCTGCCGCAAGCAAACGCTGCTGCAAGCAAGTGCTGCTGCATGCAAGAGAGCCACCTCAAGCAAGCGCTGCTGCATGCAAGAGAGCCACCTCAAGCAAGTGCTGCTGCAAGCGCTGTTGCAGGCACTGCTACTGCTTGCGGCTGCTGCTGCTGCAAGCGCGCGCACCCTTGCCGCCACGCTCCTGTGATCTTCGCCGCTCCGATCCCTTCTCGGGTAGAGAGGATAACGAAGAAGGAAGGCCGATATTCTCGTTGTGGCGGCGTTGCTTGCACAGCGAGTATCGACGAGCGCAAGTTAGATCGCACGTCTGCCTGTTGGTGCTGGCTACTGCTTACTGCTTCTGCAGCTTGCTGCTGCTGCTGTGCTGTGCTGCACAGGTAGGTACTGCTGCTTGCACTCCTTCTGTTCTGCTCGTTGGATGCTGCAAAAGTTCCGCCGCTGCTGCAAGTGTTTATTTTTTAAACATAAGAATCCAATATTAAGCTATTTTTCTTCTCCGGTTATGCGGATGACGGAAAAGGCTTTCGATTTGGACTATCTTTCCGACGGAAATCCTTGATACACAAATATATTATGCGCAGACACTCTGATCTTGACGCACACGGTGCGGTTCGTTTTTGTGATATTTCCTACGGTGCGGTTCGGTGCGGTTTTCAGATACTGTGAATCCTACGGTGCGGTGCGGTATTGTGACAAATCCTACGGTGCGGTTCGGTGCGGTTCTCGAACATCCGAAATGCTACGGTGCGGTTGGGTGCGGTTTTAGAAACTCGGAAATCTAACGGTGCGGTTCGGCTATTTTTGAAATCCTACGGTGCGGTTCGGTGCGGTTTTCCTATCTGGTAAAACCTACGGTGCGGTGCGGTGCGGTTTTCCAGGAGGCAAAAATCCTACGGTGCGGTGCGGTGCGATTAACCGCACCGAACCGCACCGAACCGATAGGAAAAACCGCACCGTAAAGAACCCTGATATTTTGTTCCGGGCGATCGAAAAACCGAAGTAGTTGACCGTACGTCGACGGCTGTCGTTATGCTTGTTTCATAATGATAGGATACGTTCGAGGTACCTGGTACTCCGGTACCGTACGTATCAAGTTTACGAGATGTTCTATAGCACGCACACCGTACGTACCGAATTCGTGGCACAGCGGCTATTACAGTAGTGCAGATGGCCGTCGCCGACCTTTGATCTTGATATCTCCCGGTTAGACACGTACCACCTGGCTGACCTGCGCTCTGTGTTCTCCTTGTGTATCTATCGTGACTGCCCCCGCGTCTCGGGGACAAACTATCATACTGCTGTTCTGGAATCAGAGTTGCTTACATTTTCACACGCATAGTAGTTTAAGGGTCACACGCTGACTGCATTCATTCCTTCGTTCTGCCTCTAAACTTTACCATTTGTCTCTGCTGATTGTGATACACACCGTTATCAACACGAGATTTGCGATACCTTGTACCTATCGTGCGAACTATCCCATGTACCTGGTGTTAGTTACAGTAATGTGCCGGCCCGGTCTATCCCAGGTACCTGGGGTTAGTTACAGTAATGTGCCGGCCCGGTCTCTGCGATGTCTTGATATTTGACCCTCAGAATGCAACGTTTCGGCCCCCACTCGTTCTCCCCGACGATCACGTGGTGTAATCTCACCTTAAACAGGATGGAAGCACACCGATAACGTGAAGCTGCACTACAAACAGTTCTTGGATGATTTCATCAAGAAACAGGCCGCTAATGGCGGTGAGTGGTCACGTGCACAGTATACACGCAACTTGGAATGGCGCAAGAGAGGTAGAAGAATAGTCAGCATGGCAACTTTCATGTCCGCACAAGCACGAAGAAATGCGATTCATTGAAACCTTTACACGTTTGGTGCTGACACCGGCTTTTTCGCCACGCGACGCGCACGCTTGGGAGGCGTTTTCTTGGCAGTCCTACGTACGACTAGCGTATGCTCGCTGTCTTGAAACGGAGACTAAGCCAACCCCGGCCTACATACACTTCAGACCGTTGCACTCTTTCTAAGCACCGAACCATATGCCTGCTTCTCTGGCTGCCAAACAAAAACGCCAACGCAGGTGCTGGAGTGGGAAGTGGAGCAGTGCCCAGCGGTGGGCGACCGATGAACATGGGCCCCCAAGGCATGGTCGCCGGCGGCCAAGGCATGGTCTCTGGCCCTGGTGGCCCTAGGACCATGGGTTCAGGGTCTTTGGGCAGGGGTGCCATGAACAACTCGCTCATGCCTGGTGGCGGAGGAATGGGGGTGCGTGCGTATTCTAATTAATGAGCAGCTATTCATATTTTCAGTAGGACTGTACTTCGTGCACATAGTGACAGCGGTAGTTTGTACTCAGGGGTGTACGTGGTTGAACGTATTGGAGCTGAGCTACCCAGAACCTACAGCAGGGTTTGTCTTGTTGAAATGTGAAATAAACGAAGTGGCGAGGGCGGTGGAATGCAGGGCGCATCAATTATAGGGAGTATGGTTGCTGTTTTTCGTCGCGAGCTCAAGAATAGTGCCGAAAGTCACGATAAGAGCTAAGCCAACCCGAGGTGTTCGACTAGATATATTCCCAAGGTACCAGGTATAGCCTACGTTTGTGAGAGCAAGTGTTTGCTATGAAGATTGACATCGAACGTCCCTTTGGCCTTTCATAAAATGGCATTTGCGCTAGTCAATGTCCTGGTCTTACACGTGCTTGACTTCTTGAGTTATCACGTGACGTTGTTAGTCCCCGAGAGCCGCACTTCGGCAGGCAGTATCATACCCCACCCCCCCTGATGTCCTGCCAATCCCATCATTAGTGATACTATGAAACCAGTTACAGCTTTTGAGCCCCCTCGGCTGGCTTAGTTGTCTGTTTTTTTTCTACTCCGGAAACGAGTATATTTCTTACACCGTGGAGTTTTTGCCTCACTCGCTAACCCGGCCCTGAATCCCTGCTCTTGACCAAAATTACAGGGGCGCGGTCCGATGAACGGCATGGGCCCAATGAGCGGGGGGGGTCCAATGATGGGAGGGCCGATGGGAGGACCCATGGCTCGCGGTCCCATGGGTGGTCCCCGAGGCTTCGGCATGGGCCCCCCACCCGGTGGCTTTGGCATGGGTGGGCCACGTGGTGGCGGGATGGGAGGGCCACCCGTTGGAATGGGAGGACCTCGTGGTCCGCCGCCGGGTGGTTTCGGTATGGGAGGACCGCCCGGCGGAATGGGTGCGCCACGTGGCCCTCCTGGGGGCCCCCCGCCCCAAGCTCCACCTCAGGGACAAGCACCACCTATTCAACCCCCCCCCAACGTCAATGGAAACGGAAACGGCCCTGGCCCAGCAGGGTCCGGTCCAGAAGGATTGAGGGCTTAAGGGCATATGCGTCGTGTTTGCTGACTGCTGCTGGTTTGCTGCGTGTTGCTGTTGAGGAGCGTCGGCAATTCAGGACCGTTGGGAGCAACGATACTCAAACCCGTGGTAGAAAATGGCGACGTCCTTGCCGAAGAACTTACGGACGGACATGGGCATTGACGCCGCTTTTGTTTTTTGAACGATGTATCTTTTGGTGATAGCAGTGGCGAGGCGACAGGCGACATCATGCAGTTCCAAGGTCGAGTTTTGAGCACGAGCGGACGTCGTGGGGGCGAAGCAAGGGTTAACAAACGTCCGGGGCCAAGAGGGTCGCAACACTTGTTTCGGCTGTAGTTACCTCTCCGTGTCTCTACTCGTAGCATAAACTGCGTTGGTACCAGTTGGTTGTCGGTAACAGAATGGCAGACATGTGTAAAGGAACGTGCATGCCAACCAAGGGTGTAATCACGCGCGAACGAGCCTGAGTACCTTACGCCTTGCCCACTTGATGTTACTTGTGATGTACCGTAACTCCGCTCGTAGGCGTCGCCTCTCGTTGAGGAGTTCTGGATTATTTGGTACACGTCATGGAGTTGACACGCGGTCAGAGCACAGGACTGCTCCCCTTTTTTTTTCTCTCGCCGTCGATTGTGCGGCAGGTGTAGAAAACGCTAAGTGGCCGTCTTCATTATACAATAACCATTTTTGAACGGCGTCCATGTGGAAAAATCTGTTTTCATTCTGGCCCTCAATTCATTTCGCTCGTTCACCACTTCCACTCAATTTTTGCGCTTGTCGCGCAGTAGGCGGACCACCTCAAAACCGCAAACCACGAAGCAAGCCTCAACGCGAGACAAGCCCCGATCAAGCAGATCCCAACCGAAAAAAAGATGATGTCACTAATCGAGATAGCACGCTCAGCCGTGATAATGCGCATTTTCCGGGAACCAAGCTAGAGTTGCAAGTCAGGGCAACATGTCGCCTCCCTTGCCGTCCTTGTCCTGAAAAACGAAATGTGAGCCTTTTGCGGACGCCAGGGACGGTCATGGTCCGAACGGCAACTTGTCTCCTGGAATGTACTCGCGAGAAACCTGGAGAATAGCACGCGCACGCAGTAATTTGGGCAGAGGTGTTAATATATAAATACGGTACAGGCTGGTTCAAGCAAAAAAACTATTTGTGTCAAACATGAATTCTGCATGTAATAATAGCTGCTCGAATGTAACAAATTTAGTATATATATACTGACCGTAATGAACAGCAGAAGTGAATAGCTACTTTTTTTGTTGAAAGCCTACGGCAGGCGCTAGCGGCGAAATTGTGTTCCGACGAAGCACAGACCTTAAAAAAGGTCGACAGTGGTCGCGCGCTTCCGTAGGAAGAAACATTTTTTTTTCGTTTTTTTTCTGAACTTGATTCTAGGTACTCCAAGGAATGTCTTGAGAACGTACAAAGAGTTTACGCAAATATTTGAAGAATAGTTTATCGCAAATATTTGAAGAATAGGCTGCGTAGAATCGATTTCAAGCAAAATATACCCCTAAAAGTCGCTTCCATACTTCAACTATTAATAAGCAATTTCGAAAAAAACGGTGATATCGCCGTTTTTTCTGACGAAAGCACATAGACCTCGTTTTTTTCGAACTAGACCCTCAATCTTCGCAGACACCTGTCGTGAAACTATGCCGAGGGGTGAATGGAGGGGGTTTTGTTTTTTCGTTCGCTAGATATCCGAGGTCCAATATTTACAAAAACCCGATGACCCTGTACGGAACTGGTGGAAATAAATAATAATCTTGCACCCCTTCCACATACCCCCCGGCAAAAGGGCACCGAAGGTGTGTACGAAGTGTAAGGGTCTAACTCAACAAAACTGCGTGAACTCCTGATGCCAAAAATAGTTCTGGCGGAATCCCTGAACCCTCGTAGCTTTTCGGAAAATAGCTCGTAGTTTTTCGGGAAATAGGTGGCAGTTCATGTTTTATGATTCCTTTCGTGCGACAAGAGAGCAAATTATGAACGAAACACCGGAAATCCGACATGGCGTCCCATGGTCATCTTGAATCATGGTGAACTATGGCCGCTGTATCGCCTAAGTCGCTTACCCCAGTCTTGTCGATCACCACCATCCGGATGACTCCTCCCGAACTGCCGTCACGAGCCATTGCGTGAGAAATAGCCTTGCGGACGAACTGCTGCGCTTCCTCCTTCGTCATGTTTTCCCTGAACTCTGCATCCACGTGGCCGTAACTGTTTCATTATAGCGACGGATGCACAGCCATGCGAGCCCGTATCCGTTACAATAGTGGGTGGCACGTACAGCGAAGGAGCGAAAGCGTTAGTAATCAATATTTGAGGAGCCGAGTCACTGGCATCTTGGCTGAACCGTACGTAGAACATGCCGACAAGTGGAATCAGAGCAACGCACAGGTACCAACGTTAGTAGCGTGCGGGTTTGACTCTGGACAACACAGCCAATCAGAGTAAAACAGCCCTGGGCATCGTGGCGATACGATCCCCAAGGTGCACAATGCGATCTACTATAAATACTACAGATGTAAGATGACACACGCATGGTCTTGTAGCAACGCCGTCGTCTATTCTGCTCACATATACGTAGAGCCGGACCCCCCGATAGCAAACTTCTGCTTCATCATCGTCCCCCCCAGCGGGATCTCGTACACACTTCCCCCCTCCACCGGATCCCATCCCGCTATGATCATCCCCGCCAGCAGCCGGTCCTTGTTCTCGTAGCACAGACCACGTGCCATTTTCGCCGCGGTCTTTACCAACGGAAGCCGTCCCAATTCGACACTGAGGGACGCACAGCATCAGCATCGGCACCACAACAGCAGTGACGCGAGTTCAGCACACCACCCATAGGAGCGATCGATAGGCGAATGGAATCAGGCATACACATTCATCAATCATATAAACACCTGGGATAGAGATGTTGACGTCTACCGCAGAACTGAATGACCCAAATGTACGTTTCCACCAAGTCACATTTCAGCACCACAAAAATGCGTGGCCGTGGGTATGCACGTATATAAACGCAACAACTACAGTAGGTTCCGGTGCACCACGTACATGGCGACGCGGCCGAAGCATCAACTCCACATGTTGACGCACGTCCGGTAATAGGAAAGGTCGGGAGTGCTTGAAGACTAAAACGTGTGTCCTCTCTCCCCCGTTTTCTGTGGCATTTTCATATACCTCGTATACTACACCCGTATGCCAAAATCGCAATCACACGGCTATTATGCTTGCAGAATTCGGAGTCCGGATTCGAAGATGCTTTCGTTGCGGCGAAACGAATGGGCAATTCCGACTAAAGTGTCTCACCTGTGTGAGGCCAAGAAGTAGCGCACGTAGTCCGCGACAGCCTGGGTATCAGCGGCCGATCCAGAGCGACAGGCGTAGATGTAGTCGTGCAATGACGTAATCTTGTCACTCACGCGGTTGGCGACGTATGTGCCGGTAGAAGTTCGTGAGTCCGCACCCATAATAACCCCGCCATCGTAAGTTACGGCCATGATCGTGGTCTTTGAAAGCGTGAGAAGGAGGCGCAGGATGGAAGGGAGCGGTTGGGGTTGCCGTCAGTCGCTGGTTGTTTAGTCCACATAAGATTAGTTTGGACCCTCTTCTGTACAATGGCACCAGACCTTTGCAATGCAAACGCCTATATACAAGGCACAGCAGCAAGAGAGGAACATCTGTCCTCGTGCCCATTGCCGCAGTACCCCAACGTATTGCGCACAGTACGAGCTACGAAGCTTGGGCACCATCCCCAACAGCTTTATTGGTACTGTAGTTCACAGGGTTAGGCCAAGTATTATGGGAAAATTTTGAGACGTTATTTCTGGCTTTTTCAGCGATCTCCGAAGCCCAAAAATCAGAACCATCTATTATGGGACAGGAAATCATCGATATTTTTGATCTCAGTTCCTGGAGGGGGCAAAAATCAGCAAAACCTCTCAGAACTGAGCTCAGTTCTGAGAGGTTTTGCTGATTTCTGAGAACTGAGATTTTTCGTATTTGGGGTGCTACATCTCACTACTACTGCCAGCCCACCTATCTACCTGCGCACCTGCCACCCGTCACCCACCACGCGAAAGCATCAAGCCGACGGCGGGCGGTAACTACGGCGCTTGTGTAAAGAGAGATGGCTTCTCCTTCACATGGAAGCAATATTAGCGGTGGCAGCAGCAGCTGCAACAGCGGCACCAGCAGTAGCAGAAGCAGCAGCAGCACCGCCAGCAGCAGCAGCAGCAACAGCAGCACCAGCAGCAGTAGCAGCAGCAACAGCAGCAGCAGCAGCAGCAGCAGCGATGGCGACTCGATGTCGCCGGCGCTAATCCTCCCGTGTTTGGATGCTGAAACCACGCTCGCGGCCGCCGCTGCCTTCGCAACGTTTGAAGACGACGAGGAGGACGCTGAGACGCCTGCCGTAAAACGCTCGCGACGTGCCAAGCCACGCCCAGACTACAGAAAATCAAGCAGCACCGAAAGACCAACCAATATTATACAAAACCACTTTTAAAAATCAGAACCCATAATACACGTTATATATTTTCACCCACACTTTTCTGTAGCCCGAAAACTCACAAAATAAAAAGACAGAAATAACGTCTCAAAAAATTCCCATAATACTTGAAGGCCAAGTATTATGGGAATTTTTTGAGACGTTGGGGTGCGCGAAATCTCCACCCCTTAAGGAGCTGAAGCATAAACACTTCGTGCGCACAGGTCTCCACAGCTCAATCTTGGCACAATACTTCGCATATGCATGTCCACAATTTTCTGGGCTGATTGTACCTGAGAGTGAGTATTCGTCATTCCAGGCGCCCAACGGACTCGCTACTGCGTCATATTTGCTGACCGCTGTGATACAGCAGTTTCGAATATATGTCAGGCACGTATCATACGCATATTTACAGTAAGCAGTCATCAGTGTACGTATGTTGGACGTCGTCTGAAGAACAATGCTTGCTCGTAGACCGTAGACCGTAGAGTGCACCAGGTACCTGGTACCTGGTACGTACGAAGTTAGCGACGCTGCGATGCTAGTGTTTGATCATGGCAGCAACACATCATACGTGTAATATGATACCAACCAGTACCAGGTACGATACGTGGCAGGTTTATGGCGCATCGAAACACCACATGACACGAGGCGAGCATTAGCATTGGAATCGGTGCTGCCACGGCCTCACGACAACGGTAAGGCATAACCCTCTCTTGAGAAAGATGCAGCAAGGACAACACGGTGTTCCTTGCTCGTAAGCTCGAGATAGTGCTACAGCGGTATTATTAATATTAGTACCTGATATTACAATAGGATAATACCAGGTACCAGGTACCTGGTAGCAGCGTTCCGATCTCTATGCTACATCACTATTATACCAGGTACAGCAGTAGTGATGCTGCTGAAACTACTATTAATATGAATACTGCTTGTCACACTATTAATAGTTCAAAACAACGATGTGAACGAACGCGTTGCTCTTGCATCGGAGTTAGGCAACGGCAGGCGCTTACATCGGAGTCTACTCTTGCACGCCATTAATGCTACCTGGTATGTATGTTTACCCAGCAACAACACTATATCGCTCGAACCGCAATCGACGATGTTCCCACTTGATTTGAAGGCGTCGAGATATACTCACCCCCGACGAAACCTCGCCTTGCTTCAGCCCTGGGTACTCTTGTTGAGTTGTGAGATCCATCCTTCGCTTCCTTCGAGCTCACTCGTGCAAACTGCGATTGTTGCGTCTTGCCAATGATTTAGGGATGCAAACGTCCACGAGAAATAGCTACTCGAGGATTCCTTCGTGGTCTAGGACTACGGCGGTGTCTCTCGGCGACAGAACAAGTTGTGTTGTGGAGATCGATGGAAAAGCCCAGACCAGATAACGCTACGCAGGATGTAGAACACCCGGTAGCACTCATGTTAAAAACAGAAAAATAGCAAACTAAGGACGCAAACGTGTGTCGGTGTTTGCAGCGACGGCGATCATGCGAGTGAAATCGTTGCTAGGGAGCTCCGGGACGACATGGATAGTTCCGCCACCGCGTCTACCCAGGGAAACGTCGAAGCCGGCGGTGCATGCGCTTGGTTGTGTCAGGAGGCGCGGGTGGCTTCAATCACCTCAATCATGCAGCACAGCCGAAGAAGTCCGCGCAGAGCGCACGTACTTGTTTGACAGACATAGATGCCGTCGTATGGTACCTCCTGTACGTGCCGGCGGAGAATCGAGGGCAGAAGAATTCGCAGACGAGGGCTCTACTCTAAAACGCGATGAGGGTTCAGGCGATGCAGGTAGGACGGAGCAGTTTGCAGTTGGAGGGGCGGACGAGGGCGAGGCAATCTCACTCAACGGGCAGCATCACAAGAGCGAGGAACGAGAGCTATGGACTAAGTTAACCCCAACACAATTACAGCAGCAGGCCCTGATACGAAGACTGAAGACGCTCGAAGCCAGGCGGGACTGGCGAGGGGTGTTGGCGGCTATGGTGAGCGACCTGCAGATGGCTCCGTCACTTGCGCCCTTCCTGGGTAGGCACTACGTAGCCATCGTGACCTTATGGCTTTGTACATCAGAGTACCACGTACTGCTGTACGAGTACCAGTTCTGCAGTACCGCATACCAGGTACCAGGTATTTATGACCAGAAAAACTACGAGTGGAGTAAGAGACGATGCTTGACCTGATCATGATGTCCGCACGTGAGAAGTTTGCAGTAGGCATGATGTCACCCCTCATCCCCACCGGTGGCATACTATGCGACTTCTCACTTATCATGCTCTCGCCGCACGATGCGTAAACCACCAATGAAGCCGCCACGCGGTGCTCCTTTTGAAGCTGCAGTCTGCAGCGCCTTCTTGAACCGCGGATATCCGATCAGAACATAAGCATATCGAGGAATCGAACTAAAGCTGAAGTGTATCTTTCGTGTCACGCGAGACGTCGCCCTTTCACTTCAATACCTCCCACAGCAGTCTCACAGATGATATTCACGTACCAGGTATTTAACCTGGGTTGTCGTACGGACGTAAAATACGAGAACAATATGATTAGACTACAACAGCAGTAAAGAAAAGTAGCACGTGATTACCTACCCCCCCCCTTTCACAATACAGCAGGACAAACAGCAGAACAGCAGCAGCAGACAACGGCAGTTATTCTATCCACAGCAGTATCGAGCGCAGCTATTAATATTAATTCCAAGTACCAGGTAGATATCACAAAGACGCTGGGACGTTTTCCGGCGTGGGCATTCTTGCCATGCATGCGTTCACATGGAAACGCGAAACGAGCACGGTCTGTTGCTGTACATCGACTGCTGGTGCTGTACTGAAAATTTTTCCAACCTTTCGTTACCTCATGGCGGTAACGGGTTGGTGGCGATTACTGCAGTACGGCAGTAGACTATACCGGTACATAAACTAGTACCAGGGGATCCCTTTGGGACCCAAATACAACTGACAAAAATATGAGAAACGCGCTCTCACCAACGTCGAGGAGCACGGTGTGGCAGAACGACTCGTTATATCATGGCGAGGACGGGTTGTACAACTCCTTGCAGTGCAAGTTTCGGTACTATAATACAGCGGTAACTGTAAAAAGTAAAAACGGATACTCCCATCCCAGCAGCACCGGGTTGCTCAACTCAGCACCACCGGAGTGCCGCGTTTTCGGCCATATACTCATCATTTGAGGTCCATGTTTACCTCTCAACCCCATTGTACGCTCGAAGACGTGAGCGTCGCGATCAGCCGACTGCGAGAGGTATAAACTGTCTGTTATTCTCACATAAAGTCTAAAATCAAGCAGTTCGGGGTGACACAAAGGGGAGGAGCCTTATAAATAGGAAGATCCGAAAAACCTTTGAAGAACAAATTCGATTGGGAAGCACGACGCTCCCTATTAATACTCGTACCTAAAAACACAAAGAGACGAAGAAGGCGCACACACGGACACATTACAACAATGAAATGAAATCAATCTGGGAACTGAATTAACATGGCCGCGGGTATCCATATCCACTCAAGTACCTCGTACAGCATAGAGTTCCTCCCGTTCCCACAACTAATCAACTCATGGCTACTGACTGCAGCGGCTGCTGTCTGGGGTGCTGCCTGCACGGCGCGAAAGACACGGTAGTCGTGAACACAGAGAGGAACACGCCTGCTGTCTGGGGTGCTGTCAGAGTGACGACTCGCGGGTATGCAGTCAAAAAAGAGCAATCGAGCCCAAAACCACCATACAAATATCAACGATCGCCACGTCTTCCCGGGTTGTGTGATAAGGTGCAGCACAGCTATCATGCCACGTCCATGATAATTGCCGGGGGTCGTTGCCATGAAGGGTAACCAACCCTGCCAACACTACGGAGACCATTGACGTAAATAACATGTACTACTGCCTCGTAAAAATCCAGAAAAAATGGTCGTGTTGCTCTCGTGATCAGTAAAATTGTCCATGTTGTAGATACGTTAGTTTCTGGGAACATTCTTCTTGAAATGCGGGACAACCAAAGGCTCCTGCTTGGCTCTCCTGATCTTGATCCTACTCGGACCTGATCCCACCCGGGTGTGATCCTATTTGGCACCCTGCTTCCCCCCGCAAGGTACAGAAATATAATTAGCCTTCCGCAGGAGCTGCCGGAGGCCGTGAACGTGAAGCGCGAAACGTAAACGGTCAGCAATCGTCGAATGGTCCAAAGTCATCGGATGCCTAAAAAACCCGGTCGCAACCCGGGAATTGAACCCAGCATCGAAATCATGGTGCTGGGCACCACAGACCGCGGAGCTATATCATACCCCACCACCCGACCACCTCCACGTTATATTTGGCCTGTTTATAGTGGCAGTACGTGCACGTACAAACATATACAGAGCGAAGGAATATTCCTGGAAATTATCTCGTTCTACACAGTTGTGAACTCGAATCCTTGTGATGGTGTGCGCGCCGGTCGTAGGCCTCCATGTGCCGCCCTGCTGCCATTCTCCATGGCCGCCTCATCGCCTTAGCCCACGCGACCCACTCCTTTGCACGTGCTATCGTTGCCACTACCTTCCAGTCGGTTCCCCTTCTCCCCCGTCCCAAAAACAAAATGCTCGTCGCAACTAGCGGTTCTGGTGAATATTCTCGCGCAGGGTGAGTGCAATCCGTCTCTTCCCCGCTTGTCGACGCTTAATCTCCCTCCTGCCTCGTCGTCGAATCCAGCCTTCTGCTGGCGCAGTTAAACTTTGCCGTAGTTTGGCTCGTGGGGGTATCTGCTTCCGCGCGAGGACATCCCGATTGAGCATTGCTGCTCTGCCGCTGCTGCCAAAAAAGACGCGCGAATCGTAGGTGTCCGTGCCTGACGCATCACGTACGACCCAACTCTACTGTCACGCCTAAGCCTCGTGGTCACACGCAGCAGCAAGCAGGTATCACTCCTCGAGGGTGAGTACGGCCTTACACCCGCCAGAAAGACCTACCCCACTCGCTATAAGCCTGATAGGGCATGCCCCGCAGCATGCCTGGCCGAGGCAGCGAGGTGTAGAGCAGTACAACAACTTTGTACTACAAATATACTGCTAATATTCACTGGTTTAGGATACACCTGCAACTTGTTATGCAAAATAAAGTCATAACCTCCTTGCTCGTGGCTTGAGTTTCCGATTTATGTATACGAGTGCTATGTCTAGAGCTCTCGTCATACCAACACGTCTCGCTTTGGAGGTAGGCGGTCTGCACGTAGTCTTGTCTCCACCTGTATGGCGTACATTCCAAGTCAGTACTTTCGTCGTGTCGTCGTCGCTCAGCATTCATGTTTACAGTATCATGATGTTACTACAGACTACAGCAGTAGTCTCAGGCAGCGGCGCGAATACTACACCGGTACATAGGAGTGCGGCAGCGCGGTACAGTCATGGTCGGCCGCACCGTCGGTAAACCGACCGTTGATTGCTCGTTCGCTCGTTATTTGTAGCTGTACTTGCAATACCTCTGTCCAGCAGTGCGTGGTACGAAATGTTGGCCGTCCGTCGTCGGTCGCTTTCGCTCATCATTTAATTCGGTGGCGTCCAATCCGTCGGTCGCGCCATAGTCCTCAGTCGCGCCGTCGGTCGGTACACCACACCGTCACTTGGTCGTTCGACCTCGCCGCTCTTGCTACTACTTACGATAGTGTCTAATATATATACCAGTATATATATATATATATAACATGGTACGCGCTGAGTTTATTTGTATGCTCGGTGTTGTCATAATCTATTTTCGAAAGATGTTCACGTCTACTCGTGCCTACTGGTTCGCGTGCAACGCACCAACAGCAGTATCGACTCTCAATATGAATAGTATCGAACGCATGAATCACTATTATCAGTAATGGTATTGCCTGGCCACTGCTGCCGGTTGAAAGCTGTGTATTATTGTACCAGGTATGTGTGCACTCTATCACAGTTATTACAGCTTCTGAGTTACTGATGACGCGGTTCAGCGCGAACACTCGTTTCTTCGAGTGCTGTGTTGTTGTCGTTGTGTTTTTGGGACGCTTGGTGTTGGCACGTACGACGTTGCGTGCGCTGAGATTCCCTCGAGACCTGCGACGCTGTGCCAGAATCGGCTCCATTGCTTATTTGTGAAGGCGTCCCAACGGTTCATGTCCAACTTTAGCTAAACAGTATGGTTGGGTGTGAGGTATTTAGATGCTAGCAGCCAACTGCTGTTGACAGGGGGCAGCCTGGTCACGCGATCATGCATTGACTTGTAGGTATACACGTGACGTTAACTTGTTAGCGATATTGTTGTTCAGTCCTGGCTTATGTTTTTATGCTGGTCGCACTGCTGCCGTGTCGACGCCCTCCCTTGAGCAGGACTCTGCCAGGAACGAGAAAGTAATTTTGAGCAGGGTGGTTTACAACAAAGCAGTCATTTCTCTCGCCAAAAGCGGCAGGTAAGTCCGTTCGTTACGAACAGGTGTGCGTATTTTGTACTTGTTGGTATTGACCCTCATTTGAAATACACAATATATTCTCACGGTATTGATTGAGGCCAGTGTTGTTCACGCTGTTAGAAACACTGCTCACCCGACCTCGGCTACTACGTGCATCGGGTGGCCTCATAGTATGCCGTACTCGATGGTACATGGTGCGGGGGAGTTTTTCTATGCACAGCCTCGACCTCAACGTTACACGGTGCAAAGGGTGAGTGTCACAACACGTGGAGTTCGGCTACCAATACACATTTTGTACGGTTTGGTAAGGTTTTGCGACATATTACACCAGTGGCGCTCGGGTGATCCTCTCCCCCGATGGTGATATTGCTTGCGCATGTTTTTGTTCAAGTAGTTTGGCTCAGAGGGCGACGCACGATGATAACAGTTGTTGCTTACAGTGAACGGCGCGGAAGACTTGCTGGTCTAAACCTTGTCTTGCTTGCGCCTGGGGGTGTTGCTTTCGTGGGAAGATGGCGAGAGGCGATATCGCTGGTGGAAAACATGAGGGGTGACGGACTCACGCCGGACGAATACAGCTACGCGGGGTGCATCGATGCGTGCGCGAAGGCGATGCAATGGAAAAAGGCGTGCCAGCTACTCGATGAGATGCGGGCAGCGGGTGTGCAGGTACGGTGCTTTGCCTCCAACGATTGGTTCACATGAGTCGATTGTGATAGCATTTACAGTCTCCAGACGCAGTAGTCGCGTCAAGCTGGCGCCACCGATTGACGCAAGCCCCTACCAGTATGTGCATGTATTTGAGGGTTTACTTGCCAACCCCTCGGGCGCACATTTTTTGTGCGCCAGATGGTTGGTATTTCCACGAGGGACGGGGGTTCCAATCGATTACTCGAGCACGTACGTATTTCCCCGCAACGAGCGTGCTAGCATGTCTTGCTTTTCTCTTTTAATAGTTTCATCGGCGTTGAGGGGAGTGAAGCCTGCCTATGCTGCCTGCCTATGCTGCTGATTTTTTCAATCTTGCCCCACTTGGCGTCGCTTTTTTCTGCAGCCAAATGGATACGCTTTTAACGCGGCGATCAACGCTTGTGGCAAGGCGCACATGTGGGAGGAGGCTCTGGCGCTGCTCCAACAGATGGAGCGGGAAGGGGTTGAAGTCACCACGGTGACGCTCAATGCCGCCATGGACGCGTGAGTGTCAACTCTACATGCTACAGTAGAATCGGAAGGGGGAAGGAGGGAAGGGGGGGAAATGCTCATGTCATGCATGGCCGTAGTCGTATGGCCTTAAGGGGGGGGGGACCGGGCGTTTTGGAAAACCCCTCGAAGGCATCCGCCTCGTATATGATGTGAGGAGACAAGATGTTCCATCTTTGAGCAGATAGACAATAACACGTGGGCGTTTCTCATGGTCTCTCCTCTCTTCGTCCTCATTTTGTTGTCGAATCTGCTCTATGCTCGTTCTGTAGCTGCGGGATTTCGGGCGAATGGCGGGCAGCGCTCACAATGCTGGAGTCAATGCAGTCAAAGGATTCGCCGCAACGGAAACGTCCAAACTCGCGGACGTTCAACATCGCCATTAAAGCGTGAGTCGCCCCCCACTCTTTAATATAGAGCCAACTACAGTGTTCCAGACTTTAATCATGCTGTGCAATGTTTCGCGGTTCTATGCAATACACGACTTGGCTGGTGCATGACGATAGCCGAGGAACGAATCTTTACGATAACTCCCACGCGTTCGTGTGTAGGCCGGGTGTTTGCCATGCTACGCCTTTGCAATTCGACGGGGTGGGTCCGGCCTGATGTGCCGTGTCTCAGCCAGGGATCGCCTCTTCGCTGCGATCGATTTTACCTTGTATTGCGTGTATACTTGCGTCGCTGACCTGATCAATTTGCCTTCACCACCAACCGATAGCTACATATAGACATAACTTGGATTCCGGGCAACATGTATGGTAATCCTCCTTGAATCGTCCCGTGCTCTACCCTCGCCACTGGCAGCTGTGCTAAAGTGGCCGAATGGCAGACAGCGCTCGACCTGCTGGCGCAGTTGCGAGCGGGCGCCGTCGCAAGAGGTGGAGAGCCTTTGCTGGCGGACACCGTAAGCTTTAACGCCACCATTAACGCGCTTGGAAGAGGAGGGGAGTGGGAGAAAGCGCTGGCCCTTCTGAGGGAAATGTCGAAAGCAGGAGGAGATGTCGCGGTGAGTGACGAGCAGAAAGGCCCACCTGTTTAGTTTATGCCCGTCCGCCTCCTCATTTCGTTCGCCGTGTCTTTTGCGCTACTTTTCCTGCGCTCCTCTTGGTTGTGGGGGCGTCTTGACGCGCTTCCCTCTATATGGGCAAAGGAACAACGCGCGATGGCTTATTCCCTTGAGAACTGCACCCACGCATTTGAGGGCAAACTGCTTGAAATTCGTGTTGGATACCCTGGTAAGTTTTGCACTCGTAAAGGGGCCAAGCAAACGGCGAGATCATTGGATTGCTGTGGTGGAACACGCACCACGGACCGGGATTATATAGGCGGAACCGCACGAGAGATGCGTTTATTTTTGCAGCGGTGGGCCTCGTTGGAAGTTGATGGAGAGAATTTCGTAAGAACACTATCTTGTTCAAGACGACACGCGACTAATATGCCGAATACTTGATCCCTCGGTGTCGTGTACAGCCAAATGCGATATCGTACAACTCCGCCATTCACGCGTGCGGGCGAGGGGGGCAATGGCAGCTGGCGCTGGCGCTCCTGAAGGAGATGCGCGAGCTGGGCCTCCCTCCGGACCAAGTTAGCTTCGGCGCGACGGTAAGAACCAGCACAACCAACTTCACGTCGGTCAGCGGAGTTCTATGTTAGCATTATAGTATTATAGCCCATTTTGGGACCCAGAAAACGCGACCGAAACAATGCGGATGGAGATGTGCCGCCTTATCAAACTTGCTTTTATACTATTAATAGGGGGACACATGATTTTTTTGTCCATAGTGGGTGCTAATTACTATGTATCACTATGGACCCGCGTGATACCTGTAGTATCACCATCATTACAATCACTAGAGTATTCTTGGTATCATGCAGTCGTACGTATGAAGCAACTCCTTAGGTTGTAGTTCGGCGAGTGCACTATTTACGCTTTTATCCTCTATCACAGCAGCCCGCGTTGCTTCGTACCAAGGTGTGCTCGATCCTGTAGACGCCGTTTTGTTTTGCCATTTCTCCCCTCTCAAACCCCAACAGGGTTAATACGTTTTTACAGTACGTATATTGTCTGTATTGTCGTCACCGAAAACCACTTGGTGTTGCCCATGTATCACTCCCTATCAGCTTCTTCAGACTGCACTAAACAGCATGGCTAATGCATGGCTTCCCTTCCACCGCCCATACCGCTACGTGGGCGGTCCCTCGTTGTTGCTGCAAGCCGGCACGTTGCTAGCAGAGGAGCTGCGTACTGCTCGTGCGAAATACAAAATGCACATGTAAAAACTTATCTACAAGTGTGTAATACTAAATGCACGACCGTCCCGACAACGAGAATATAGCGGCAACACGTTTCCTTTGTTGCCAAATTCCAGGCAAACGCGCTCGGACGAGCGGGACAGTGGATGCTTGTTCTTGAATTGCTGAAAGAGATGAAAGCGGACGGGAACCCCCCAACTGAGGTGGCGTTTAAGGCTGCCGTCGACTGCTGTTCCAAGGTTAGTGTGCCCGTCGAATCCAAGGCAAATACCTTGTGCCTCATCGGAATTTGGAAACAGTACCGCCTGCGTTAAGCGGCTGGCGATGAAGTAGGGCTGCAGCAGCAGCTCTGACGACACTGCCACGCGTCGCCTGCAGCGTCGGTTTGCCTTGGTTAGGTCTCGGTCAATTTTGAAGTGTTTCCGGTGTCGAAGAATCGCCCCCGAGGTGCGGAGGTGCCCAATGCTCCCGCGGTTATCCCCCCCGTCCTGGTAGATGACGAATCCAAATCCCCCCGGAAGGCTAGGCTGTGTAAAAAATCGAATCCGATTGATTGTTTCTCTTCATAAGAGGCCTCGCTCGCCGTCCTTTTTCTTTTGCGTCCGCTTCTTTGGCCCTCGTGCTTCTGCACGCCGCGTGCCCGCCCGCAGGCAGACGAATGGCAACACGCCGTTGCGTTGATACAATCGATGCGCGTCAACGGGTACCCTCCCGCGGTGCTGACCCTGTCAAGCGTCATCGCTGCGTGAGTGGCTTATTTTGTGCTTGTATGATATGAATGCAGGATGGCAGTACTGGAACATACATAAGAGGAAACGTTGAGTCTGTTAGTTGATGTACCCCCTCTAGAAAAGCACCCACGTTTTTTCAACACACTAATCTGTGTGCGACAATTTTTGCAGTAGCCCATGGTTAAGCACCGGTCGATCAGTGTTGCAATGCTTGTCGGCACAACCAACTACATTTTCTCGGCCACTCCTGGTGCAATGGGGTCGCACGTTACTTCTTGCCGTCTTCAACGGTGTGTTGGCGCTCTCTGGCCGGCTTTGGACAGGTGCGGAAGGGCTGGGCAGTGGGAGGTGGCCTTAGCCCTCCTGCACGACACTCGGAAGCGGGGTCCCCTCCCGACAGCCTCCGTCTACATCGCCACCGCGCAGGCGTGTGCGAGAGCGGGAAAATGGGAGGAGGCGACTGAGCTGAAGGAGGTAAGTGCAACTCGCCGCAGTTAAAAAAGCAGCGGCTACAACTACGTGGCACCGTTGATATTGATTTCGCCCTCCCCTCCCCCTATTCCGGTGGGCTGTTGAGTGCGTACCCCTGTCTAGAACTGTCCATTCCTAACCTGGCGCTACCCTCTTGATACGGGGCGCGGTTGGGAGATCGATGCGCTCCACGCGGCATCGGATGTGCCACATCGAATTGAAACAATGATAGTCACGAGCGGTTGCTGGTTTCAGTCGTCTTGTTCTCGTACCAGGAATGTCTTGACGCCCATGGAAGTGTTTTTTACGGTCGACACGGCGATAAGCGTTCTTTCGATTGTTCGGGGGATGTTTTGTATGATCGTAGATCACCTTACCTTACCTGGGCCGTCTTGCGCTACGATAGACCTTTGTCTCAAGCGCACGCTTGGTACCACTTGTGCGCGTACGTGCGGTGTGAGCAGGGTATGGAGGAGGACGGCGTCCGGCCAACGGAAAAGTTCTACATGGCCCTCCTGCGGGCGACGGGAGAAGGAAATCGAACGGATAAGACCATACACATTTTGCAGGAGATGAGGGAGGCGGGACTCACGCCAGGCGTGAGGAGCTACAACTGTGCGGTTGGAGCGTGTGGAAAGGTAAGTGTTTCCTCGCCACGCCGATCGATACTGCGGGTGGGCATTGGACAAAATATTCATGCTGCTGTCGCGCACTCTTTCGTCGTATTAAAAGGTAATCGATACGACGAACAGGCGTTGGACGAAATCTTATGTCACCTACTATCTGCTGCGGCTCCATAGAACGGGTGCTCGCATTCCGTGCCATGCCTTCGTCGCCAAGCGTGCTGGAGAGAAATCGTAATTTTTTAATCGTAAAAGCGCCACCTTCAGGCGCTGCAAATCTGATGTCACACTTTCTGGTTTTCTCAACATGCGAAGAGTTACCTCGAGTTGAGATACCGCCCTCGCAAGACCGGGACGTCGTTCGTAAGTTCCTGCCATCACACTCGCGCGTATCGTGCCATGACAACCCTTTGTGGCGTAGTCCGTGCAATTGTATGAGGTTCGCCGCTGCTTGTGAAGGAATCGTGCGGACCTCCCGTGGATGCTGCACGGGTTATTGTGCACAATGCGCCATAAAGTTTGATGCACAATAACTCATTTCCCACGGCTTCTGCTTTCACTGGGACTACAGGCCGGCAGCTGGCAGCGTGCTATTACGCTGTTGTCTGAGATGTATCGAGAGGGGATGCGACCGGCGGGGTTCGCTGTGGCAGCCACCATTCGCGCGTGTGGTGCTGGGGGGGAGTGGAGGAAGGGCCTTCAAGTGTTGCGACGGTCGCAGGAGATCAAACTGTCCAAGCCGGACCCGTGCAGTCTCAGTGCAGCCATAGAGATTTGCTGCCATGCGGGCGAGCTGGTGAGTGGGTAATTTTCATCTTTTTTATTGTGGTGGCACACCCCATTTTTTTAAGCTCCAAAGTAGAAGGAGCAACACCTCTCACGTTCTTGCCTCGTGGTGATTTGGATCTGCTTCGCTCTGTCCCGTGCGTCTCCGTCTGCTACGCGGGCATAGGAGCACGCGCGGAATATCCTGCCTCACCTGAAAGCTTTGTCTGGTAGCGAAGGAGCGGATGCCTGGCTCCGCGACACGATGAACATTCTGAATGCTTGCTCAGGTGAGACCCCCGTGTGTAGTGCGTTATCCTAACTGGGAGTGGTGCGCTCTTTAATGATTTAATAGACGTTTTCTCGGCGGTGGCTTCATTCGCGACGAATTACAGACTGTATCAAGACGATATTTATAGGAACCCACACGGCAAGGTCAGAGTTAGGATTACTCTCTATACCACACCGGACGCGGGTAAGTCCGACATCGCGTGGCACTTCCCTGTGCGTGCGTTTGTTGTCGTTGATCTACCGTACTTATGTGGCAGCAAATACTGTTTATGTGCGTCCGAGTCTCTGTTATGTTCGGTTTTGCGGCGAAACCGTCCGTGGTTGCTTGCGTCCTCCTATCGCCATGTCATGTTTTTTTTTTGTTTCAAAGCCGGGCACATGACTCATACCAAAGCTTTGCGATCCATGTCTCTATTATTTCAGTACGCGTTCCTTTGGCCGCTAATGTTGCCAGACGACAAACAAGCTGGCGACGAAGCAGCTCAGCCCGGACACGGTGATGCAGGCGGCGACACTCGGCAATCTTGTGCAGCCGGCGACAATGATATTATTGATAGCACCAAGACCCTGACGAAAGGTGAAGTTGACTCGACGTGTAACCTACCCTGGCTGTTTTCGGTCTATGGGCAGCCATTCGTGGTAGCCGATTGCTATGAGGTCGTGCTGTGACGTGGCTTGTGGCACGCTAAAGCAGAGTAGCTGGTTCTCCGGGCGAGCAACGACACGTGTAAGTGTGCTATTAGCTAGAGTAGTGCATACCCGTGTTGACAATTGTGTCGGGGTACTCGAGGAGCAGCTTGGGTTTCATGCCTCTTGGAAACACGTCTCCCGGCCATGCGAGGCTCCTCGCCTTGTTTCTTTGTATATCGTATTTATAATGGGGCCTACTGTAGGTCATAACATGTCGGCCTAAGACGGTCCCTGGTAGGTATGCAGCACACTGCAAGCCCAAGGTTTAGAGATGTCACAATGACGCAGACAAAGCCTTGTTTCACAAATTCACCAATAATTACTTTTGATACGCACGCCAGCTTGGAGCTCAGATTGACGCTGGTTACGTTTGAAAAATCATGCGCAGGCGATGCGACGAATCACACGAGTGGGGGGCAAGAAGGGCACCAGGCGTGCACTGCAGTCGAACCCGAAAAATCGCGCCGGTCCCGTTCGAAGCGACCAGCGGGGGTGGCGGAAGGTGTTGCGTTCCCGGAAGAGGTGAGGTTCCCCTGTATTCCCGCTGTTGCGCTCTATTACGGCTGTTCGGTTGTTCTTGGGCCGCAACAGCTGCTCCAGGCAATGTACCGGTACGCCGTAGCATGTGTTGCCCAACCATTCCAAGTCCCCGGCAGTGTAGTCTCACCTCAAGACGAGAGCTCATGGTTGACGTTTGCCGGGTTCGTGCTTCTGCACCATCGTGTACTTCATGTGACGCGCGTGTTCAGTTCTAATGATGAGATGGGCTATCAGCACCTGTTCTCGTTTTGCATTCTATATCGTCCTTCTGGCTGTTCAAAAGTAGGCAATGGGCAGTCTGGCGGCCAAAATGTTGTGCTACCGTAGATTCTGGCAGATAATCATACCGTAAGTTTCATCATGCTATTTGGCCGCCCACAAAAAAAAACGTCTTGATTTTGAACGCCTACATGGCATCATTTTCTGCGCCATAACTCCCCAATACCCCCCCCCCCGCCCCCCCTCCTATTCAGGTGCACCAACTTAGCCCCCTGGGCGGCGGCGTCGGTAAGGTGGCGAAGTTGCCGGCAGCAAGACGACGGACGACCGACGTGGCGCCTGATCTCTTGGTAAAGCTGTCTCACGGCGGTACTTCCACGTGATGTCTCGTCGGCACGCTGGTTGTCGGTACACGTGCAGTGCGTGTGCTGTGGCCTTGGCTTGACCGCATGCCCACGAACTTACCCTTGATAGAAGTTTAAACTGTTTCAGATAAGTACGATGGGCTGGTCCGTCAGAAGGAAATAGACCATTCGCAGTCTCGGGCGTTGCGTGTCAAACTACATTGCATTTTTTTCGTAGGTGTACGTTAGACACCTGTTTATGTACGTAGTAGCACCGGGTAGTAAACGAAGCAGCGTTTCAATAACTACGAATTATTTGGGTTTTGTTTCCGAGGGGGTGTTGGATGAATGATAGCTTCGATGGATCGTCGGCAGTGAACCATGTCGACAATATATACATTAATTATAGATTGCGACGGTAACTTCCACTGTAACCAGTGCAATTCTGTTTGTCTTTATGTCTATTCGGCAACCACTGCACCCGGTGCAACACTACTGCTGTAATACTGCTGTCTGTATGTTGTACTTGGTAGTTATACTTGTGTGAAACACAAACACCCACGAAGTCCGTGACGCGCCACGCGATGTTGCTGGTCAACGAAGAGGCCTTGACTTTTTATGCACGACAAATCGCACGATAACTGTATAATGGATATTGGAAGCTGGTAAGTTGTCACCGTTAATTGTCGGTGTTATGCTGTGACCGACGACTGGCCGACTACGGCGGAATTGCACAAGGCACACATACACATCGTACGAAGTACACCTACGACATATACTTTGGCATTCACACATCCATTTGATAGTATCCCTGGATATGGGCTGATTACCGATACCGGCCGATCTGCTCGGATCCCTTTGTTCATCTCCTGAATGAAACACCCCCTTGTAGCGGGTCCGACCCTGCCAAGACCCCGCCGGCTGACCGCGAGCCGCAGCCCTCCTTATTGGAGCGCTTAAACCCCGACCAGCGCGTCAGTTTCCTGAAAGTATGGCACAAACTGCCGGTGTATCTCTAAGAGATCTCGTTCGATTTCCACGGCCCAGGTTGGGACCCCCACGTCATAACCCAGCTAGGAGACACCCTCACCGAGTTCGCATATGTCTTTTCCACGTCATCTACCGACTTTGGTTCGTGTTCCCTCCTGCCGTTCGAGATTAAACAAACGGGGTGGGCACAGTGGCCTAAGCACCCGGATAAAGCGTGGGCAGGAGCCCGGGGTAATGGTTCATTACGCTACGCGAACCAGTTCCAAAACCGTCGAGAACATTTGGAGCCGGTGGAGAACTCTCTGAAAGACTCGTGCAAGGAGAGCGCAAAAAACAAAAACAGGGAAAAGGGAAAGATAAAATATAAAGAGAGCAACCAACAATGCTCGCCGACGCTATCGCAGCCTTGGCTCGTGAAGAGAGCAGGTACACGCGTTTTAGGTCTACGTGTCCTGCCGACGACACCATCTTTGATAGTATGCCTGAATATAGGCTGATTGCCAGATAACAAAAGGGGCAGTATGGGGCCGGGTCGACGACTGCTGTAATGCAGGTCGAGCTAGACGCGTGTACTCACTCACAGAGATTGATGTCTTATCTTTATGATTCCCACTTTCCTGGCTCTCAGAGAGTTCTGAGGGCGTGTCTAAACAGAATCGAATTCGAAAATCGAAATGATAATAAACAAGGCGCTGATTGGTCTTTGTTCAAAACATGATCCCCTTCGTTTTTTAGGTTCCGAGAAAATGAACGATTTAGGGTCGTTCTTATCAGAGAGCTTTTCTTCCAAGTTTTAGAAGGATCATTCTCAGGTTCATTCTTATCGGAGAACTTTTTTTCCATGATTTCCAAAGTTTGGAAATAATTGGAGATATGTATCAATATACGGAGGCGTTCTGTCACTATTCGTGAAATTCTCCGAAGCAAAAAAATCAAGTTCGTTACATTTCACGTATTTGGAAAAAAAAAATCAGGAAAATCTGGAAGATTGAAAAGTTGCGCGAAAGAATGTCGAAATTATGGGAAACAACTCTCCGATAAGATTGACCCTTATCGGAGAGCTTTTCTTCCAAGTTTTCGACTTTTTTTTCGCACAATTTTTCAATCTTCCATATTTTCCTGATTTTTTTCTAAATAAATGTGTGAAATTTATCGAACTCGATTTTTTTGCTATTATTGGAGAATTTCACGAATAGTGACAGAACGCCCCCGTATATTGATACATATCTCCAATTATTTCCAAACTCTGGAACTTATGGAAAAAATGCTCTCCGATAAGAATGAGCCTTATAACCCAATGCAAAAATAAAAAAGTTGACGGCTGGATATCGAAAAGGAAATCGGAAGGACGAACAGCAACAATTCAACGCGTCCTACTGCTGGTCCGCGCAGCCACGTCAAAATACCACATCAGGACCGCCGTACACAGCATCCTACCCACAGCTAGCACGGCAACACAGCCGCACAGACCCCCCCGTAAACAGCCAGCAGGCAAACCACAACACCAGCCCCGACGTTCTCGGGCCTTTGTTTCCCGGCGTTCGAGCCTAAGCGAACATAGTTTGAGGAAAGTTGAGGATGACACACTCGAGAACGAGGTCGGAAGTTCGTTCTCAGTATAATTTTAAGTTTGATTTCGGGGCGTCAACGTTGTACGCGCCACTACTCCATGGGAGGCCAACGACATCCCGGAATCGAATGCCGTCGCGTTTGCCTGCTTCTGTGGTGGATCCGTGTTACCGAGCGCTAGATTGCCGGCATGTGTGCACAATTGCGAACGGCCCAAGTATAGGTCGTGTTCTCCGTTGCTTTTCGCCTGGATTTCTATTTTCACTTTTCGATTCAGTTCAGAAACCTCGGCTAATTTTTAACGAAATCGAAATTAATTCGATTTACGATTGCGCTTTCGATTCCGTTTAGACACACACCCTGAGAGCAGTGGGGTTCGTTTCATCAGAAGCGCGCCTCCTCGACAACATAGGGGAAACGAGATCATGAATACCATGACAATCACAAAAAAATACTCAGTACCCCTGGTAGGTGTAAAGCTCGATTGCTGGCAACTCTAGAGCTGTTGAGCCCGCGGTCCTGCCAGCGCGCCGTGGCACGTGGCTCAATCCTCAATCCATCATCGTGCCTGGTGGCCGTTAGAGCCTACTGGTCCCGATTTATCCTATCCTATCCTCCTACATTACAGCAGTATCCTGCCTACATGTACGTGGGTGTATATCGAGGGGGATACGTGTATACGAAAACTTACACACGTAGAATGGCGGGACATGATCCGCTAACCACGTATGACGGCAGGTGTCGGCTCCACGATTCCCTTAGACTAACTTGCATTGGTGAATTACCTTTTCTGCTGGTCGTATTCAGGTGTGTGGAATGGATAACAACAACAACGACGACAGCAGCAACATAATGAGGAGGGTAGAAAACGGTTATTTTTCGCGTATACCCGTGGTAGCATTTTTTTTTTTTTTTTTTTTCGCATCCCATTCGTTATCTTCGCACATCTTCTTCTCTCTCTCCTTCCCACTCGTAACTCAGATCCGGGGTCACATAGCAGGCTCTTCTCCCCCCTTCCCGCTACGGTACGTGCCTTCATTTTTATCGCGAGAAGATTTCAGCCTTTTCTTCCCTTGTCGACTCGCATCGAATTGTGCCTACCCACGCTGCAAGGCGCTCTCAACAATTGAATCCTTTTTTATTTTTATTTTTGCAAATAAAGTCAAAGTCCGACCCACCTGGGGCTCGAACCCATACTGACTAGTAGCCAACGACCAAACCAAAAACTGAACATCTGAGAGACTGCGAGGACACACTGGTACGATGGGCCATCTAGGGCGGCCGACCTGAGAATAGCAGCTAATTGCCCAGCACTGCACCGGTCGGCCTTGGTTGTTGGTGCATGCTGAATGCTGAAGATGATGCGAGAGTGAAATCTACGGAGATTTACAGATTTACCAATATCCCCCGCCCCGTATCGAAACGTCAGCATCAACTTATGGAAACCCTTGGAAATTTGCTCGAGGCATCGCATGTCGCATGTATGCACGTGTAAACATACAGCAGTTAGGAGTTTGAAGGATGACCCTTCACAGTCAATCACTAGCCTTTTCAGGTTCCTTTAGCCAGAACCTTGCTTGCTGGCGTGCGTTGCCCCACTCGAAAGCTCGCATCGCATTAAAACGGACCCACTTAGCTGTTGCTACCTTGCCATCCACGGAGGTTGACGGTGATCAGCCGCTCACGGCATTTGATGCACAGCGCCATGCTGCTGCGATCGCAAGGTCCAAAGTGTCGCGACTGAGTGTGCCGTTCGTGGGATCAGGGCGGACAGGGACTGTGGCCGTCCGACAACGACTTCTTCAGGACCATATCAAGGTGCATTACTACTAACTGTAGTAGTTTAGCTGTTGGACGATTTAGATGACCATGCTCGATTAGACGTACCTGACTCTAAACAGGGTACCATAGGTATAAAAGATGAGACTGCAGCAGCAACAGTAGCACCCAATTTTTTAATTTTTTCTGCTATTAATACTTGCTACTCTGCTTGCTGTACAGCGTATGGGTGCCACAGCAGGGAAAGAGGCACCTCCCATAGGTACGGAGTATACGATAGACAAAGGTTGAAAATTGCCGTTGTGGTGCCAAGACGGAGGCTACATACCTGTACCTCGTACCTGGGAAGTCTACGACATACAGCCTCAGCAGGAGGAACAGCAACAGTACAACACCACGACGTGGAAAAAACCTTCTCGTGACTCATGATACTTGTGAAGACCTGAGGGCATTGCACTTTCGCGGATGCTACAGCAGTACTTACACAGCGATGTCTCTCCCCCGATTCCCCCGATTTCTCAGTTCCTCGATCCCTCGATTCGATGCAGTTGCTGCTTGTACCAGACCAGTGCGTGGCTGGTACTACAGTACTACTACTACTACTACTACTACTACTACTACTACTACTACTACTACTACTACTACTACTACTACTACTACTATTAATACTACTACTACCATACTCCGACAGTTCTATCGACTCATTCGCTTGCCGCTGACTTAATGATATGAAGCCCAGGTTGTCATGTATACCCTGTCTACTGCACGTAAACACGTCGAGTGGCATTTACCTTAAGCGTTGCCTGCGCCAGTATATCTGGTAAACAGTGTACCTGGTATAATACAAGCATAGTTTCTACGTAGTTTCGTTCAAGTATATCGTACGCATACCACACGAGTACAAGTACAAATAGCAAGTTGCAGTAGTACCACATATCATAAGTACGTGCGTGCTCCTTGCTCGCGAACCAACATCAAGTTGAATGCATGCCACACGCTTCCTAGGGAAGCTTCTACTGCCTGTGCGGAACTGTGCCTTGTACCTACATCTCCGCTGGTGGCCAACCGTTCTCACTCTTGTCACGTCACCCTCCGCGATTCCTGTACACTTGGTAACTGGTATAATATATACCTGGTACGTACGTTGTTCCATGTGCGACCTCTCGTAATCACCGGTACGCTATGCCTTCAAGGTTCTTGGGCGCGAGATGCGGTGGGAGAGGGTGAAGGAACTAATGCAGCCGACGGAGAAAGGTATCCCTGCCAATGCTGGCATTTTCTCGAGTGCCATCGTCGCCATGACGAGGAGCAGACGATGGAGCCTGGCGCTTGAGCTGGAGCAGGTGCAGACAAGTCTTGTTCCTTGCTGACGCAAGCATGTTTCTCTGTTGGGGACAACGATGTGTGTCAGACGACCAATTGGTTGCCGATATTCGTAGATGTCTTCATGTCACCGCGGGGAACTGGAAAGCTGGTGGTGACGGCCAGTTTGTGGAGATGTCACGTGATGGCGTGCTCGTGGTTGAGAGTTGAGGGCCAACTGGCCAGGTGTTGCCGTTGTACAGCATAGCTTGTCACGCGAACATGTGGAGTCTTGCGTTCATGATAATCGTTCTGCTATTATTATACTAGCCGCTGCCTACCAACTCGTGTACCTGGGAATCTTCGTGCTTTCGTGCTGCTCCATCCCGCTTTATTTTGATGTCCGCGCGTGGCACATGGCTCGAGATAACCCGATTTTTGCGCATGGATGAAACCTCTTGGCTATCGGCATGAGCTGCTATCATTTATACGTAGTACACCCGGATTAACCATCGAGATGCGCTCAAAACTTGCCCTGCGACACATATTCAAGCCCAATCATCATACGTACGAGTAGGCCGGAGTGGCCTTGCTCCACACGCTTTTGTGTGGATTGCACCAATAATTGGGTTACGTGAGTGATTTTGCGCAAACGGTTAACAAGCAGCCAGTTTATGTAAACCTCACGCCATATCGTTCATGTCATACATGTGGGTAAACGGTTAACAAGCAGCCAGTTCATGGAAACCTCACGCCATATCGTTCATGTCATACATGTGGGTACAGCAAAGAGTGAAGGGCTCCAACCCTCTCATCTCCTTTCCCGAACAACCTCGGTCGTGATGCCCGCATTGCAGCGAGCTCAATCAGAAGGCTTCGCGATGAGCGTCGGCACCCTCAACGCTTTGCTGACGACCCTCGGCAACTGTGGACGATGGAAAGAGGGCCACCACCTCTTGGGGAGGATGCAGGCTTCAGGATTGGAGCCAACTTTGTGGAGCGTGAACGCCGTCCTCGATGCGTACGTTGCTCGCTACTTTTAATAATTCTGATGCCAAGTAAATGTTAGATAATCATGTACACAGCGCCTTTTCAGCACTCTATCTTGGCGAAGGCGTGTTTCAGCACTCTATCTTGGCGAAGGCGTGTTTAGCTAGATATTGGCCTCGAAAGAGACGCAACGCACACAGTTCGATCCTGAACAGAGCACTCATCAGGAACCGATGTATAGAGCAGCTGTCTGCGCCCGTGCAATCTGCGTGTAAACTCTGTTCCCTCTGTTCCGAACCCGGCTCTACCGCTATCACGCATGCTTGTCCGCCATGACAGGCTTCGGAAAGCAAGAAAGTGGGACACGTCTCTTCAACTGCTGGGACAACTACGAGGTACCCCGGATGGGCCGGACTCGTTTAGCTATCGAGCAGTGATCGAAACGTGAGTACTCGTCCGCGATCCAGCCGTGACCGGCAGTATGTGTGCTTGATAAGTGTGTTATTGAGAGAGCGCAACCGGTCACGTTTTCGGGGGGGTGTTTTTCTTTGTACGAGCCCGCATTGTCGATAGTTGAATACCATGCCGGGAAAACTTTGCGGATCAGCGCTGTAGTAACGAGAGGCGTGTACGGAAATAACGGTGTTGCTATTTATGGCACGTTCTACATCACACTTCACATACAGCTTGTAGGGCCAGACTTTTGAAGTTATGAATTCACGGCTACACTGCTGTCTTTTCAGGTGCGCAACGTGTGGGAAATGGCGGGTGTGTTTGGACCTCTTGCAGGAGATGCGGGATGAAGGCATCCCCACGACTACCGTGAATCATGCCATCGTCCTCCGCTCGGTGAGTGCTACAGATATCATAGCCAGGGATTTAATATTTCACACCTTATGGTTAGGATAACACTCATCTACGTTATGGGGACTAACTCAGGGACGTGGCCACGTGCTAGCATAGTGTTGTACTGGAGGAGCAATCCCGGTTACGCGGTAACAGTGTCAACTGGAAACCCTAGAATGTGCACACGTCTTAACGTTTTATTTCTGCTTGTTCTCGTCCAGCTCTGGTACAGTAACGTTATGTTACACCGTGATACGTGCTTGTACTATTAATAACACTGTAACACAATGTTAGGATTTGACCATTCACGTACGTCACCACCCTAACATGCCCATATCGATATCCGCAGATTTAGCAACATGATAACGTAATGTTACTGTCTACACGGCGTTAGACATAAGACGCTAACGTTGCGTTACCCTCAAGAGGAGTATCACAGATAACATTCTAACATAACTTTACCATATTGGCCAAGACTATTCATACCAGCATGACGAACACTACTGTACGTTATTCGGACCCCCGTCTGATTGCCTTAGGGTCGGATAACGTAACATTCAACTTTACGTTAGCAACGTTAGTCTTACCCGACCGATGCCTAACATCACTTTGGGATGTTGGCCTGTATTCGGAGGTCTATCTAACATTATGTTGCGGTGTTTTTGCGAGTATATATCTTGTTTTAACATTCCGTTACTGTGTGAACATAATACCCAGTCTGGGCCTAACATTATGTTACTGAGTTACCGTTGGGGCCGTAGTCGATCCAACGTTATGTTGCGACGTTACTCTTTGGGTCTTCCCGAGATCTAACATGTGTTGCATGTGTCAGTGGTAAAGCGGCGTCGCGGAGTAACATGATGTAGCCGTGCTATTCAATCTCGCCGAGATCCCAGTAGGGGACACCTCCAAAAAGATCCCCGGGGCGGGAGGATAACATTGCATCCCCGGAAAAAAACGCCTCAACATATTTTGAAACCTCAAAACAGGGAGTATTCAGGAGGGATCCCCGCTAAAAAACGCCTCTTTATTTTCCAGGAAACCCCGACAGGACGTTATCCATCTGTAACACCAGTATGTTATCCATCTATAACGTAATCTGCATACTCATACGTATAATCTAACACAGCAGTAACTAAGCGTTTGATATTCAATTGGGGATGTACGCGATCTGCATATTTGTGTCCCTACGTACATAAATTGCATAGGAGCTAGCACATGAACAATAATGCTAAAGATTATGTACGTTATCCGTTTGACGTATGTTCAAGTTGCAAGACTTCCGTTAACACCCTAACATAACGTCGCTCGATATGGACTGCTGCTCTGGTACGGTAATATAATGTTAACGTTATATTGGCCATACACGTTATCCCTCTAAAGTGTGTTACGATAGCCACTACAGTAGGAATTCCGCTAACACATTATGTAAGCGTTTAATTGGCCACGTACGTTTTCCATCTAAATTGTCATTCGGTAGCAAGTAAGGATTCCGCTGATACACTAACATAACGTTACTCGCTACGGGCTGATGTCGCTAATACGGTAAGATAGTGTTAACGTTTAATTGACCATGTACGTTATCCCTTCAACGTGTGTTACGATAGCCACAAGGAATTCCGCCAACACACTAACATAGTGTTACTCGCTATGGACTGCCTACCCTAACACCGTGACACGTACTGCGATTAGTACGGGATCAAGGTAACACTCTAACATAATGCTACGCGATCGCCCGCCAATATCATAACACGCTAACACTATGTTATCACAAAATTAAGAAAGTAGTTAACGTACAGTAGTGACTTAGCGTTATGATTTTTTACGCTGACGCCTAATATTAACGTAAAACGTTGAGTGTTTTGTTATCCGAGGTGTCAATTTTTTTCTGGCCGAACGTTTCCCGCCCTTCGTGCAGTTTCCCTGGTTGTCTTTCGGAACCTCGGGCTTTTATCCTTTTTCGATTGACAACAACACCGTCGGTACCGAAGTTGGTGCCTCAGACGGCAGGCGATGTGTGATCCTCGCGAGACCTAAGGCATCAAGAGCGATGTATGCTTCGTTACTTGTTGGCTGGACAGCACCATTTAGCCGGAAGAACACCTGCGCAGCGTGCGTACCACGTTTTTTGTTCAACTTGTATCCTCCCCTTCGTACGTTACCCCCCGTTTTCCTTTCCCCTTTTTATTGGAAGTGCGGTGACCAAGGACAATGGCGCGCAGCCGTTCAGCTGGTAGATGACATGCTAGCCGAGGGCTTGCAAGTCAACTCTCACAGGTGAATAGTTCCGCCAAACGTCCGGGTTTACGGCAGCCTCGCTCTCGCGCTTTGGCTTGTTCTCCCTCGTGAACCTTAGAAGTATTCGTAAGGTTGTTTTTGTCGACCCGAGGTGTGCTTGAGCATCTTATGTATTGAGATGATCGACCGTGTGACGCAACGTCAGCGAACGCCATGTTTGATTTTACACTTGTACGTGCATGGTGTCTTTTTCTTGCCCGCAGCTACACGGCTGTGGTTAGCGCTTGTGGTCGAGCTGGGCAGTGGCAAAAAGCTGCTCAGTATCTCGACGAGATGGAGGCCGAGGGCACCGAGGTGAGACAGAGGTCGTTCCCAATTGCCGCCGTTTGCCGACACCGAAGAGTGTTCGTAACTTGGGCGCCGAAGACATCCCGCATATTTCGAGTTCTTGCGCCGACAGTCGTTTGTAATCGATGGGCTGTATTCAGTATACTGCTGTAGCCCGTGGTCGATTCACGTTGTCGAACCGTGGGTGTGTATCGCGCAGCGGGTGCCTACAACTTGTTTCATGTTTCCGTTCACTATTACGCATTCACAAACACGCCAGCCGTGAATCTCAACGGCTTTCGTGCGTTCCAGCCAGCAGGACTTCTTACAGAACCATTCTCGCACAGCGATGCAAATGCAGCAGCACACATTTCAAATCTTTATGACATTCATCGTAATGTATTCCTCTTTTTTTATTTCCTTTTTTGTTGCTCAGTTGTGCACTGGGAGGGGGCGCGACAGCGGGAGTATCAATACTTGACCGCTATTGACGAGTGTAGGAAGGAGAGGGCAGAGAGAGGGTGTAGCAAGGTCCCTGCATCGGTTTTGTAGACGAGACTAGGGCCGATGTTACTATCACCGCCTTCAGTAAAATATTATCGTTTCTTTCTTGCCTCTTGCGTGCTATTCGCCTTGTTTCTCTCTTTGTTTTACTTTATTGTTATTGCCCTCGATGAAATATATTCGAGCGCTGTTCTCAGTTTTGCTTGTCTTTTCTTTTGTGAAGCCGCAGTTGGAATTGGTGCGAGTGTCGAGAGAGACCAATGCTCGCGCTTCGCGCACGCGCGCCTCATTGTTAAATACGGTTAGTCTATTACGGGACAGAGTGGTATGCCAGTACAGCAGTACGACGGCACGGTGGGAGCAGGACGCCCCACCCCCCAACAGCCACCAGTAGGTTGTGGCTTGCCTGGTCCATACGGCGGTAGTGTATACGGGAAAACATGCCTGCCGATATCTGTATCAAAATGCCTCCCCTCGCCTCTATGAAAAGCTCGCGGCTCACAGCTCCGGTTCCGAGCGACTATGGAAGCCGGAAGCCTGTGCCCGTCCCTACGTACGGAAATACATACTTATTTTACGAAGCACGCTATCATAACGTCATGTAGAGTCCAGGCGGTGGTGGATCAGTAGGTGCGGCTTGCAAGAAATAATATTGAGCAGGTATTGATTTTCTGAAATCGGGGAGACGAAATATACGACGGTAACAAAGCGATCGACAGACGATCAGAGACACAACATAAATGTGTGTACCACAGGGATGATTGGAAGGTAAAAGCGAATTAGTTTTTGTCTTGAAGTTGATGCGAATTAAACTTTTTCGTGCTGCAAGTAGGAGTGATGCACCAGACTCTTTCACAGCCTACTATTTAATATTACTAGAAGAGTGTGAATGACGAAAGTGACAGATCTTCGGCGGCACAGTGATCTGCCGCGGGGTCCTTGACATGTATTGTGCTTGTACGCATGACGGTTACAAAGTAATCAACACTACTCGTGGTCGTACTATAATAGACACATTCACGAAAGACTACAAATATGTACTTATTGGGCAAGATTAGAGGGGAAAGCATTGAGTCTTGTACGATGCCAAAATATGTAACGACCAGCGTGAAATATGTTTTTTCCCAAAATAAGTACATGGGCACTTTCCCGCCCAAGCACATACAGTGTAATATTATTTGGTAGTAAGCTTTCTGGGCAATGTATTTTCATAGTGTGGCACATCGTACAGCACACAGCACAGCTCAGCCACAGCATGCAGCAGGAGCAGCCTCAATTCTGCAGTATCAACGCACATAAAGCGCCGCCTGACGATCCAAACCCCCAACCCAAGTACAACCCGCTTTTCGGTGTAGTATGAACTCGCAGCTATCACCCTTCAACAGCAACAATGTCGGCGGCGTGGAGGGGCACCCCAATCCAGCACGCGTGACTCAACCGACAGCCTCTCATCGTAACTGGAAATGATCGACCACAATATTCCCCGAATGTATCGAGCACACGCAGCACAACAAACACCACTACACACTGCACAACACAACCCACCACACAGCCCGTGATTCCAACGCCCAACCCAACTATTAATAAAGGTCAACTGGCGGGTACTAAGCGCTTACACGATGATCGCGATTCGCCCGGTAAACTCTGCGGCCCCAGCCCACTAAATACAAGAGAAATCCCCAACAAGTGGTCCGAGAGCTGACGACGCTCTGGTGGCCCATGAAAAAGATGTCGGCTGTTTACACTATTAATAACGACAGATTGACATGTGTTTTCAACTGCGGGGTTATTTACGAGAGTACCGAAACACACGACGGGGGTCGCAAAATAAAGGCGAAGTAAAAAGTAATCGACTGTAAGTACTGAGCTATGGCAATGGCAATGGAAACGCGAAGTACAAATTAGGGTTCTTTCAAATTTATTGCTTTCGAAGAACAGCGGAAAATATCCCCGTACCGCCGCTGTGGGGAAATGTTTGATTTTTTCTTTTTTTGGCTGCAGGCGGCGCAATGTGCTTTTCTCGTTGCGTTCACACGCTGATTAAATCAGCTCATGCAACGATAGACGCTCGATCTCGACATAGACTCAGTCCACGGCCAACCCGCTTGGTGGTGGGCAAGGCCAACGAGTATAGATGACGGGCTCGAAGAAACCAGGTGAATCCATGGTCTAGGGGGCAAGAGCTTGCCGGCCGCGTCCTACGGTATCCTCCCAAACCTGAAAAAAAAACTATTTTTTGCCATTCGAGACGGATCGAGAAATGTTGTCATCTGTTTTGTGCACACCGGCGGCCAATTGTTTTTCATCATACGCCTGGCCAGCGCCCGCCACACGTCACCGATCATTGTGTGTTATTGCTCGTCGCGCGCTCGCATGCTCTTATGTACTTATCGTGTTGAAACAGCAGTATGGTATCTATACCCGTTCCTGCTCTGCCGCCCTGAAGGCATAATATGCTCTTGTTGTGCACTTGACGCTATGCCATCGCTCGTCATAATATATATGAGATCCCCAACACGCGTTTTGGTACAGCAGTATGATATCTAACGAGCGATGGCATGCTCTTGTGCACTTGTTGCTGCTGTCGTGCTTCGGGGCGACCATCGCAAGCGCTTAGCTGCTGCTGCTGCTGCTGCACCTGCTGTGGCTCCCTGGTGCCATCGCTCTCTCTCTCTTTTTTTTACGCCTCCACCTTGCGCCTTCAACGTGTGCATGCTCTTCTTGTGTACTTGATGTGATACTGTATGTTGGTATATGGTATGATGGTACTACTACGGTTTTATTTAATATGTGGAAAAAAACGTACTTGATGTGATATCGTATGTATGTTGGTATATGGTATGATGGTACTACACGGTTTGATATACTATACGAAAAAAAACATGGTACATAATATGGTATATCGTGGTGGTATGGTATATGGGAAATCACCGTAAGTGGTTTGGTATTGGCGGTATGGTACGGGAAAAACACAGTATGTGATATGGTTCGTTGGCGGTATGGTACGGTGTCGAGGATATATTTTATGGCTTAATTTGCATGGTATGATATGTTTCAGTATATAGGGTTCGTAAGGGTCGACTACGTAGTGCGAATATCATCTGTAACGACCTTATATATCGACCATTGGAAAGTGTCCGAAAATATAAGCCAGCGGACGGATAGACAGACAAGTTTGCAATTACCACAGCTGAAACTCAGCTTTACTAACTGAGAATTCCCGGCCGTCCTCATGCCAGTATCTTCCTCCTTCTTCGTGTTGCCTCGACCGTGCAGGAGTTGACTGCTCCTCTCGAGCACGTATCCGTTGCTTCTACGAAGCAACCTTTCTCATCTCTTTTCGTCATTTTTATTATGTTTCATTTCATGACCAGTTTTGTTTCATTGTCTCCTTGTTTTTTTTTTTTTTTCAGATCTGGCATGTGTTGTTGTGTTGTCGTACCCGCTACGTTGGCATTTCACTTGCTGCTTCACCCATTCATTTGCGGTCATTTTTGTTTTGGCTTGTTTCTGTCTCAGTCTGTGACGACACAATGAGCCTGGTATCTCTCTAGGACAATATAAATCAGGATGGACACTGGCTGCACTGCTGTAGTTGGGTAAAAACAACGGTTTTATGTAAAGACAATACACACATTATTGTTGATAAGACGTTTAGTTTTATTGTATTCTTGATTGCGACTGCCGTCGCCGAAATAGTGCGGTTCAGCGCTGTCGACCCTCGAGCAGTAAGCATAACGTGCTCGAAAAAACAAGTTTTCCTTAACGTCGTCGGGTTGCAGTCGTACATCGGCTTGGCAAGAGCTACAGCACCGTCTCTCATCGCGACCATGCCCAGTCGCGGCAATATGCTTCAACTTGAATATCGCTGATCGACCAACTCACCCGGAACGTTATCGCTGCCTTTGTGTGCTTTCTGTGTTCGATATTCCCTACCGCTCGTAGATCCACCGTAAGACGTACAACACTGTGCTCAGCGCCTATGTCCGAAACGGTCAGTTGGTGAAAGCGCTGGAGCTCTTTGGAGCGATGAAGGACAAGGGGATCAAGCCGGTGAGACCGCCTCAACCACCCCAATGCTAATGTTGCGTTTAGTCATACTTGGTCATACTTAGTCATACTTGATAATACTTAGTCAGACAACTTACCTCTGTTGTCTAAGTTGCATCAGTTCACCCAAATACCCAAATCGCCTCGGTTAGTGGCGCCTGTTCACCGGCATATAGGGTGGCGCAGTCAGTGGCATATGACGCAGAACCGAGGACCGGCGTCAGGCTTGTCTTGTACCTTTTCGCCGTACGTACCTTCCCCGTGTACCTTGCCTGACTGTAGCGTGTTTCGCTATCAAATGAAGTATCACGCTGCACACACGAGCTCCTCGGCAAACGAAAGCCCAAAACGACGGTCACAAGCGCTATTGTTTGCTCGGGGTGTAGGTAGCACTGGAGAGTCGCTGGGGACAGCCATGAGCAGTAGCAACAATTGGTTTAGGGCTTGCGCCGGCTTTGTAGGTATACATTCCTCAGCGGACTGAACCGAACGGCCGCGGAGCTTGGCACGCACGCAGTCTATGTAGATGGGCGATGCATTATGCCAAGCGGCAGTTGCACTTTTCATGGCGCACAATACTGCAGCCATTGCTTCCTCGTCATGCAGGGGATAGATAGGGGCCGTCCACCCTCGCCTATAGTTGAGTGCCGAACTGCGTACGCACTATGTCGTCGCGAAGATGCCATTGCGTCGCAACAAAGTACACGACGAAAAACACCGAAGAACATTGGAATGTTACCTTGATCGTTGTGGTGACGATTGCTCAGTGCCTGGTGAGCTATAACGTCGTCATCTCAGCCTGCGGCAAAGCGCAGCAGCCAGAAAAGGCGATGTCGCTTTACCAAGAAATGATGGAGAACGGAGTCAAGCCGGACTCTTTCACTTGCACAGGGCTGATCACCGCAGCAGCCAGAGTGAGTGCGCGCCCAGTTGCTGCTGCTCAGTTACTTTTTGCTCTAGGAAGACAGTTCTGCACTTTGCAGGAGGCGTGTGTGGCTTCCATGAAATTATCTTGTTGTAGCGGTGGCAATGAACGATGCTGAAAGGGGGTGCTACCTTGCCGAATTTTTTTCTCGCGTTTCGCGGTGTGTTGCTCGCGAGCATGGTGTGACGTTGCGACTTCAGATCGGAAAGTGTCACTGATTTCCACATGTGCTGCTGCTCCCAGAATCAAAGCGTACTCGAAACCACGTGCAAGCCGGCTACGATTCATTGCGAAAAGTGCGGTACCACGTACAGTTTGCGAAGTCGTTCGCTGGACCACAACTTGCTCTTCTACGGGTACCTCATCTCTATTAGTTAACACTGGTATCACTTACCAGGTATCACTTATCCAGCGCGCTGCTCGAGTGACTTTTCTGCTGGGGAAATGCGTGCAGTTTTGCTTTTTTTGGCGGGCTTGGCCGTGTTACTTTCTTGAACCTTCGCTGCCGGCATGACGTATCTTTTGTGTGTCGGCCATGCTAGGGTATGTCATGGTATGCCATGTGCGGGTGGGAATAAAGCTCAACCCGTTTATTACTGCACCCACGTCTTTGGGGGCAATCTACTTGGAAATAGTACGGAAGTTTTTTTTTCGCAGTCCTTAAAAAAATTAAGACATCGCTCTCGCGCGCTGGATGTACAGGCTGGTCACTGGAAGAAGGCCGTGAGCATCCTCGCATCAATGCAGACTGACGGAGTGGAGCCGAACGTCATTTCCTATTCGGCTACTTTTGCCGCGTGAGTGCGCTGGTCACTACCGTCACTGCCGTCGCCACCGTCTAGCATCTCGTTCTGCATCATTATATCGTCCGTTGCGAGCGTAAGGAAGGCATTGGCTCGCGCGGGTAGCGCCGTGGGAAAAGCTTGAGAGTTTATTGCCTTTTCTTTACGACGTGCGGTTTCCGTTCGGTAGGTTTCGGCTAATTACAGCGGGACGTTCTTGCCGTATGATAACTATTATATTTAGACCTGATACAATTCGGTACGCTCCAATCACCATCGCTAATAAAACTATTAACAACACGGTATTAGTTTTATAGTTTCGTGTTCCTCGTCGTCCACAGCCACGCTTTCCTTTTGGTGTGACTCTACTGTGTTGCAATATGCCGATTGTATTGCAGATCGATGGGGCTAGTCTTTACGTCATTAGTGCCATGCACGTGCGCGTAGTTCCATGGTTTGGACAAGCGGGGCGTGACGAGAAATGGACATTGACACCACCAAGCGTAAGACTGGGAATGAGATCGCACACGGTGTTGGTGCTGACGCTGATGCTGGTGTTCATAGATGTTTGTGCTATTCCTGATGTTTTTCGTGATGGTGATGTTATAACTGGGCATGATGCCAATGCTGACGTTTGCGGTTATTCTTATCTTGGGGCAACGCGTCTGTTGCAGATTGGCCATGGCGGGGAACGAGAAGAGTGCCATCGCGGCACACGACCTCCTCGGCCGTATGCAGGAACAAGGTATAGCCAAGTGCGGAGGGTCATACTAGGGGACGCTGGTACAAAGCAGGGTATTGTTGAAATTCTCGGGTGTAGTGACGTAGTGAAACCTCGCCGATTTTGTTGGAGTGAGCCATGAGTGGTGTCATTCATACCTGGCATTTTAGAGAGGCGGAATGCCGGTGTTGCCCGCCAAAATCCAAGTTATTCGATACTTTCAAGTATGTGCGGTGGGTTAAGTAGCGTTTCAGGATATTACGAATCGAGTCCTTGCGCAACACCACAGTACTACCAGTACGGCTTTCGGCAAGCATCAAGCATACACTGACTGTCTTGAGTACCAGGTAGGGAGTATTGACTTGTTTCCAACTCGCTTGACTTGCGAAGGCACGTGCACGCAATTGCCACAGTCATTTTCGCTTTTAAAAGGCAACCATTATACGCCATGCGGACTACGACACTGCGACCATCATAAAGTCTCGTGCATGTTCCTGTACCTGTTGACTCTATGCCACGGCGGACACTTTTTTCCTCGAGGTCGGGTTGAGCAGGACTACTGTATATGTGTGGAGCTCTAGCGACTTCTCACTACTGATTACGGTAGCTTTGATCCAACTATGCATCACCCTAGCTTTCCCGTGCTTGCCCCTCGCTTCCTTTCATCTCCGCCCCACTTCTTGTACGCTGCGATGGCGCACCAAGGGGTTGTGGGCAACGATACCTGCTACGGCAAGGCCATCGCTGCGTGCGGCAATGGCATGAAGTGGGATCTCGCGATGGAGGTTTTCAACGTAGCAGGAAGCCACGGGGTTGTGCGCGGGCCGGTAAGCCCTGCAAACACATCTCGGCGCGGTGCACGAATGTTGAAGTTCGGTGTTTACTATATTTGGTGTTACTGTTGTACTGAATGCGTCACATGCTGTGTATGCATTGTGTGTGTAACATGCAAGCCTTACGATACTATAACGCGAGGTCTTATTACTGGAACGGGTAGCATTTCAACGCTGTGCAGCACCAAAAATATGGAGCATTCCTATACAGTACGATCAAATCTCGTAGCAGTGCAAATAGACACCAGGCGTATTGGGAAAAGGAGCAAATTACTATCCATGGGTGTTCAACAGTGGAAATTGTGCGGGGGGGCTTTTGTCAGCTCACGGTAATTTTTTGCGCGTTTGCGCTCTTGAAAGGAGTGCTCGTTGTTTTCGATAGGCCGCATTTTGCCAACCAGTGCGATCCCTTGTTGCCTTGTTTTGCCCTCCCATGCCCCTATGTCCCTATGTCCTCCCGTGCGTGTTCTCTTGATGTCTGCTGTCGGATTATCCCTCACAAAAGCAATGCTACGAAGCTGCCATAGATGCATGTTCCCGAGCGAGGAAGTGGGAATCTGCAATGGACATATTCAGGGAAGCGGAGGGAAAGTTTGGCAACGACAAGGCTGTGCTGAAGCCGATGTTTCGATCGGTGCTGCTGGCGGTGAGACAAGAGGATAGAAGTCTTGTTATGTAACCTGTTACATATTACAGAAAACCATACTAATAGATAGTAATAATCAGAACCCACGATGGACCCAAAAAACATGCATCCCCTATGTAAACACGCCATATTATCGATAGGTTATGACTACTATTAATATGCCTGTAAGCCGAAGTTACAATACATCACAATAGTATGGGGGGGCATAGTAATCGGGTGTCACGATGGACCCAGAAAACAGGAAACAGTGTATTACTCTGGACGGAAATCTAAGGACCGATTGGTATTCATATTAATGTATAAACGAGCCGTATATTTCCGGCCAGAGTGGTGTGCGTCACTCACAGGATTTTTGGTTCTGATCACTGCATACGTTCCTCCATCACCGGTAGGTGACACATGGCATTTATTTTTCTCCCCATTTCGTAGAATTCTGTGTCAAAGCTAGTCACTGCTGCTGTACTTGTCTCTTGAAACCGCCATTCGTCGGAGATCAACTCTTCGATGTCGCACTCAGGATGCCGCTCGACGAGCATGGGGGTTCGTGGCGGTGTGTCCTGTGTGGCATCAAAACTTGCGTCCGACTTGGCGGCGTTCTTTACCTTCCTGTATTGCCTTGGGCCGTGTCGCCTTCGAAGCACCATGTATGCACGCACTCACCCTACAGCAGTGTGTTTCACTTTCACTAGAGGGTTATCATGGCGATGCTCTTGGCATCCTCACCCTTGGATTCTCGTCTCGGCAGTGCATCCGAAGCAACCGATGGGATATGTCTCAGACTTTTATCGCTGCCATGGAGAAAGCGGGCTGCCCAGCCGACGAACGGTTGCTGACCCAGGCTTTGGAAGCTTCGGAGAAGGCCGGCACTGCTGATTGCACCATTCGTGAGTACCTGTTACCTATGATAGTAGTATCGCCCATCATTTGAGAAACGTTGAGTACGCTGCACCTGAAGAGCTGAGCCAATCAATGGGCCCTCTGTATGTGCGGCCCTACCCCCAACTCTACCCCCACCCATAGATGGAGACCGCGGTTTGACCCTATGACTGACCGCGCCATACACTAAAAACTAGTATCAGTATGTCAAGGTCAAGAGGCATGGCATTAACGTCGCCTACAGGAACAACCAACCGCCAAGGCGCTGCATGAGAGGTTTGCACAAAATCGAGGCACGATTGTCCAATCTCGATACATGATACTTGGCGCACCCTCGAATTTGGGGCAAAAGCACTGACTGTTTGCCTGCCTTTTATCGTTCAGGTTTGCTCGATGCAATACGGACGAAGAAGCTGAAGGTTGACGTCGTCACCTATAACGTTGGAATCGTGGCACTCGGCAAGGTACGCACCCTCTGTATGATGTACTATACTGGTAAAGCGCATTAATATGCAAAAGGTAGATTTCGCTGCACCTCACACGGTTGCGTCACACATAGCGTCGACACAGCGCCTGCCAACCTGTGAGGATATGTGAGTGGACGGCTTGCTTCCGCTGCCTCTGATGCCCCATAATATTTTGGGGGTCTGGATGTAGGGACCGAAGCCGACAGTGACTGAAAATGGATCAGGTTCGCACGAAGGTCTGTGTGCCCTGTGTGTAGTCAGACGAGATAGCCCGTTTCATAGAATGTCGGTGCCTATCGTGGCGAGGGGCTCTGACCCGGTAACTAGGGGTTTGCAAGTATCGACCTCGCGAGGATAATGATGTATTTTCTTTACAGGCGCACTACACGATAACGAGTTGACAAGTTCGTCACCCGCGACGTTGGTGCCCGGTCTATGCGTGATGATTGTTTTTATCGGGCTATACTACACTACTGCCCTACTGTACCTGGTATTGTTTTAAGAACCACGGCGTCTTGGTTATATTATGATTCTTCCTCCGTCCTGACAGCATCTTCGTGTACAAGATGATCGCTTAGCTGCGTGTAAAATGTGTTGGAGCACAATGACACTCCCGCCCCCGCCCCCCCCCGCGTCCCTACGCCCTTTTACTCAGTTCGGCCTCTGGGAAATGGCCTTAGACGTGCTGAATGAGATCGGGGTCATGGCCAACGTTATCACCTACAACTCGGTCTTGCACGCGCTCTCGATGGGAGGAGCGTGCGACCAAGCGGTGGAGCTCTTGAATCGCATGAAGACGGAGGGTCGCGTTGATGTAAGATGCGGGCATTTTTGTGACATACAGCAGCAAAGTATGTACGTCGTCGCATGCCACTCTCTTGTTCAGACAGAGGCGAGAGATTTACGGTCACTGTATTAAGCCAGAGCCGTCTCACTCAGCATGTGGCACGGCGACCCTCCACCCTGTAGAGTATTGCTCGGGTCTGTCGCTTCGTCTACGTGGCGCAAAACCATCGCTATAATTGCTTCACCTAGCGATCATGGCGCACGGTACTGTTCCAGGATTTTTGTGTGCGTATCTCGTTTTTTTCACGACCCGACAAGCTCGCATGAAACTCTACACGTCTACCGACAAAACTTCAAACGGCTCCACCACGCAGTAGCACCTTGGAAACCGTCGCAATGCACCGTTTTCCTGTCACGCCTGCCTGTCCTTGCTGCTCTTGCTGCTCTTATCGTGCGCTTCAAGGCGGATGTTATCTCTTACACGACGGTAATAGGAGGGTTGGGGAAGGCCGGCGAGTGGAGGAAAGCGTTACGACTCTTCGACGTAATGCCGTCTGCAGGCCTTGAGCCAAACGGGTACACATACGGCGCTGCTATAGCTGCATGTGCACAGGTGAGCACCGCGCCGGGGGAGTGTTACATCATGTGAGGTGGCTGCGTCTCTTTTTTATTATTAGTCTCATTTGTCAGTTTTTATTTGGCTGCTACTGTTGACTGCTACTATAGATGCTTTTGGAGGCCAGGTAAGGCTATGCGACCAAAGGTGTAAGGAGTACCTTGTACGGTATTAATCTCACTGCACTCACATTTCGGGGACAAAATACTTACGGTAAGACTTAGATTCCATACTATTTAATAGTATGACTATACGTTTATGGAAAGTGCAATACATACTAAAGGGTAAACAGCCGTATCGTGTGAGCGCGCAGCTAAACGGGCACCTGTTATGAATAGCATGTTGCCGCGCGAGTGTCGTACACACAACTTTTATCAACCAATAGTTTTTTAGTCGGGAGGGACACTTGACGAACCCCAGCACCCCGGGCTGCTGCTTCGTGTGGGCGATGGTGTCGTCGTTTAATCGTATGATCGTCATCAATTGTTTCCGTCACTTTTTCTCTCTGTCAAGATATAAGCGCCTTGCTGAAGGACGGCCCGTGATCTTTCGGTGGTAACGAGCTGCCTAGTGAGATGGGCTGCCGTCTCGGGAGTTGCGGGACCATGGGAGCACTTTGTAGCACTTTTGCCGCTGGATGGTGTACTGTTTTTTCCTTCGGATGGGCAGAGCTGGATTGTAGCTGTTTTTCCATTTCGCCAGTCGTCCGATGCCCCCTGTGTCAACCACGAGTACTGTTATATCGCGTTGCCACACTCGAGCTTGTTACACATTCCTCGCGTTTCAAAAAGCTGCCGCTTGCATTGCGTCCGCTTGGCTTTGTGACTGAACTCATGCAAAGTGCCGTCTTCGTTTTTTCTTGAAATCGCAGGCAGGGCAACGCCGGAAGGTGCTCGAGTTTTTCGACACTATGTTGGCCCAAGGAATCGAGGTAAGAGACAGGGCCAAAGTGTACCTATGTTACAGCTGGTGGCAGCGAGCCGTTGACCATACATCATACCCAGTGTTTCAAAACTGTAACCTCGGGCGACATGCGGCTCGCACTCTCCAACCCGAGGACGATGGTGCAAGCTGGAAGGCTTTGCCTCTCTCGTGAAATGAATGAATCTCTCGACTTCACAACTGCCGGTTTTGTCAATTGCTGCAGTTTTACAAAAAATAGCTTGTACCGGTACTGGGTAGGTGTTACCATAGGTGTTGTTAGCACCACTAACCAGTACGACTGTGAGTTGGCTGACTAGAAGTCGCCGACTAGTTATGAGTAGTTGGGTCCGTAGTACAGTTAGTTACATCGCTGCCTTCTGCGTCTTTGCATATAATTGGCGCGTTTGTGGACCGACCTGTGTTTTTTATCGTACCTGGTACGTCAAGTCAGTTGCCTTGCTTCACCACCCAACTACCTGTAGTAACTATAGTAAGTAGCCGTCAACTGCAGCCAAGGCATTATGCCTGACTCACACTTGCCAGCCGTGCCAATTTTTGTTTTTTCAAATCAACCTTCTCACATTGTCCGCAATAAATACCTGGTCCTGGTAGGTAACTGAGCGGCGCGTGAGGAGCGCGCTCAAGACCTGCGCCGCAGCTGGAACCTGGGAAGTCGCCAGAGCTCTGCTTGAAATGGCAGAATGCAATGATGGGAGCGCGCCATTAGGCTGGGCGCCAGACAAGACCATGTATGATTTGGTGTTCGAAACGTGCATCTCGGCGGGACACCCTCGAGAAGCTTTGGCACTACTGGAGCGTATGCCGGCAGCCGGCTTAGAGGTGCGCTTCATGGGAACTTGGTACAAATTCGGACGATTTATACAATAGTTTTTTATCCGTGCTCCCCTCCAATGCGGTTCCAGGTGGTGGATGCCTGGCCGCGCGCAATCGGGCGGGTTGCCTGGCTTGGCTGTTGTTTAAGCTGTAATTACGTTACTATATATGGGTCGACTCTATTACACATCAGATATCAGTATACCGAGTAGGATGTTAACTGGTTACTATGTTGCGCGTACTTGTAGTACACAGCACTTGTCCTCTAGCAGGCATTCCATTCAGGTTTGTACCCGTACATGTTCAGTTCACTAGCGGCAATGCTTGTGAAACAATTGGTCAAAGTGCAAGGAATCACGCATGAAGTTGTAGTCGGCGTGCCGATTGACGTTGCCGAGCGCGCTCGTGCGTTCATTTTCTGTAATTAATCGCCTACTACAGTTCGGTCTTTTGCAGGTAAGCGATGCCGACCTCAATACCATTCTCCTCGTGTCGGCCGACAAGTGGGCTTGGGGTGCGCGGGCGTAACGCTCGCTAGATATATGCTAGACTTGCTGACTGCGTAGAAGAAACGTGCGGCTTGAATTCCAAGATATTTGTATGCTTTAGTGATGCGAAGTATCAACATTATAATAAAAGAAGTCAGCGTGAGTCCATTTGCGCCTTGCTTCACTCCAAAAAACACGGCCACTGAATTTCATAGCATTGCTTGACCTGCGTGCCTCGACAGTTGTCTTCATGCTTTCATGTTTCAGGTTGAGTTCAACTCTAAGTTCACTCCCCTCTTGAAAGAGTACTGCCAGGAACAGGACTGGGGCCGACTCTCTGATCTCCTATCTTGGATGGAAACGCAGGTGAGGCGTGATATTCGTGTGTACAATGTTGAGGGATTATGGCATACCAGGTATCGATGCTCGAAGAAAAGATAAAGGTATTACGTGCCCGCAGGTGGCGATTGCCGTGTTTATGTGTTTGTTTTCATAGGTGGGGCGGTAGTATGGAGGGCTGTATAGACCTTGGTCCAGCTATATCCAAATGGTTGAAATATACCAATCTACTAGACTTCAAACCGTAACCCTATCCCCGAGCGCCTGGGAAATTTCTCGGAATGGTCTAGGACGTATATTAATAGTTAGTGTAGATTATCAACCATTTTGGCGAAATTGGGTAAAGTCGCGAACACTACCGGTAACACCAGTATGGGGTAATGCTATTTAATAGTATTGCTGGACCGACGACGAGTGTCGATAACACCTACCTACGGATACTGTACACTACCAGGTATGAGTGTAGAGCATGAAAAATCGGATAAAAAGCCCCGAATCAAATTATATACAGCGAGGGCGTATTCTCTTGTGGCAGCGATTGAAGAGGAGCAGCATCCACCCATCAGCTTTGACGCACATCTGATACCCATCAGCTTTGACGCACATCTGATACCATTTTGGCACCCCCTGCTCTGCTCGAACAGAACTTGGCGCCAGACCCTTCGATGCTGCGGTCTGTCCAAGATTCATTCCGAACGACTCCACAATGGAGGGAGGCCCTAAAACTACGTTGGTGACACGTATGATGTTGCGTTAACCCAGGCAACACGTGGCACTCGTTATGTAAAGCGGAGAGGCCCTGCCCCAGATGGCGGAAGCTGAGGACAGCAGAAACCGTATTATTTCGCCGTGACAGCAGCAGTATTGTACCAGGTACACGAACGGCGTCATCACCTAGGGGAGTGCATCCCGAGGCGTGTTTCGAATTCAAGATGCAGCAACGTGATGTAGCGATCGTAAACTCGTGCGTCGTTGCGCTTGAGCACTTCACCGATGCCTAGAATCACAAAGGGACACAGCGCGCCCACAACCAGCGGCTCCCACGGGCAGTTCGAGAGTAGATGTAGTGTCTGCCTGGCAGCAGCTGATGCCCATAAATGTAGCACCTGGGCGTCCAACAGTCCACGAGTAGAAGCCGTCGGTTGGGTGCGGTTGAAGCAAGATAGTGAGATAGGCACCCCCAATACTTTGCGGAGGCAATTTTATTGTTAAGTAGAAGAAAAAACACATTTGGCCGGTTCGGTGACTCCAGCGCACGCGCCTCCTTGAGAGATGGTCTTGTAGATGGTGTTGCAGACACACGCAAAGTTGAGTGCAGCTCAATGCAGCAGGGAATTAATTGAATCGTTAAAACAATCGTCAAGGGAAAATAAATGATCAAAATACGACGTCGCCTGTTATGCAGTGTAGTATTTTTCTTTACCTGCAACGTCAGTATTAGGACAACAGCGTAGTTCCACACCCAGTTCTTCCAGGGATGCTCCTTTCGAATGCTAGCAGTCCTGCCGAGCACAACCGAGAGAACACCCCAGTAAGCGCACAAACGAAAAACAAGCAGTACTGTCGCTCTGACCCACTACATGCTACAGCAGTAGTGTATACATCGAATGCGACACGGGTCGAAGCAAGCATGATATGAGCAAGTTGGGGTGCGATCGAAATATTATACATTACAAAGTACGAGTACATGCATCGAGTGCTACGGCTCGAATCGGCCTCATGTATACATACCTGTACATGAAGCTGGCCGATTGGGCGATAAGGCATAGCACCAGTTCCACAAGGACCAGGTCTACCGCTTGCCCCGAGGCCGCCCGCGTCTTCTCGTCGTCGGAATCATCTCGCGCGAGGCACCAGACAATGTCCACCCAGTTCGCTTGTGGTCCGTTCTGTTTTCAGCGGATGCAATTGTGAGGCACAGCTAAGTGTCACAAATCACAAAAAGGAGTCGTCAAGTGGCCTATTCCAACGATATTGACATTACGATATTATTCGTACCTTCAATCGATTTCTTGGTCGCAGAACAGCAAGGAAAAGCGAAAACTAGTACCTTCTCAAGTAGCCTAAAGATAAAACATTAAACCCCGATGAGGTGCATTCAGTACATTCATCAATGAAAATTAGTCGCTGCGCACATCTGCACAGTTTCATACAACAGTTATCGCTCAACACACCTCGCCATCGCATAACAGCGCCAGTTCGGAGTGGTCGAGGATGAGAAACTCCGCGATGAGGACAACGTACAGACCAACGCAGATCAGAACCGTAGGTATGGTGCGCAGAAGGAGATGCACCACCAACTGAGGAGCGATAGGTACCACCTGGGATCAATGTGGGAGGCAGCACAGCGTGCAACATCGTGTTGTTATCATGATGCCAACAGGCGAGGAATCGATCGTGTTCGAAGTTTGATGCATCAGCAAACGCCACGTGTTAGAAAGCTTTACGGTAAATATATACACCAGGTATACCTACTCAAGAAGCATATTAGGGCATGTCAAGGGCAGGTCAACGTTGGCTGTCGTCCCCACGCGCCTTCGAGTTCGACAACACAAGAAAAAACGCGCTGCGACCGCAGGGCGAAAACGCAAAAAAGGTACCGGTACGAGTACCAGGTATGCACTTGTTGGCTTGTTGGCTTGCCTTGGGGTCATTTTTCTCGGGAGTTCTCTTCATCAGTAACCCGTCTGAAGGAGAGGCCAAGAAAGATGTCGCCAGAAGAGGTGCTACCAGCCAGAGGATCCAGATCAAATGGTCCCCTCCTAGGATCATAGGGTCCGATATGGGGACACATGCCGCAGCTAGCACTAAAAGAGCAACACCGAATGACCCCAAAAGCATGAAAGAGAGAGCCTGGGAGATCATCGAACGGCGACAGTAATTGCGAACGAGGGAAGCGAGCACACCCGAAAAATATTCAGGCCAGGAAGAGAGACGCTGCACCGACCGCTAGCGGAAGAACATTTCATGCCGTAACGCATCATGTAGAGCATTAAACCCACCAGATGCATCTTGTAGACACTATTTCCAATGTCGTAACGCATCATGTTGCAGCAGAGAAGCAGATACATGCTATTAATAGTAGGCAACAGTTGCGAACCTGGTAGCTGTTGGTCAGCAAGCGTCGGCCCTCTCGGATGAGGTCAATGATGATGCTCCCCACATCATCCAGACCGACAATAGCCCCCCCTCTTCGCACCTGAGGCAGACAGACGAAAATGGTCCCTCGCGGATTGTTTAAGCAAACAAACCCTCCCCATGCCACCCTCAAAATAATACCTGGTATCTAGTAGTATACTTATACAACGATCTTGAAGCACCTCAGATGTTGTAGACAACAGCAATGAACGAAACGCAGCATGATCATTAAATGGTGGTAGAAGCTTTAGCAGGCACGATGAAACGACATGGGCTGCCAAAGTCGAGATGGTTGTCTGTCCGACGAACCGGCAGGTTCCAAAAATAGAAATAAACTTCGAGTTCAAGGCCACCCTGCACGCTCATCTCTCACCACATCTCCGAGGGGCAGAGCGGTATGGAGTCCCACGATGGAACTATTAAAAGCGGCATCGATGGCCGAGAAACGAGAGGCACTTGAAACCGGCAGGCTCAGCAGAGGCTGGTTCAGCGGAAGGCTTTCCACCGAGAAGGACAAATCCGCGGCCCGGAACAGATCCGCGTTGACGGCCCTGGAACCCGGAGCAGCAAGAGCAGCGGTGTGTCGATCATTGGTGGCGCACAAGAGCTGTCCTGGCAGCGCTACAGCATCCGCGCAAGAAGCTAGGCGGCCTGTTAAGTACAAATGTGCGCGCCTTACCTGTGAGACATTCCCACAGCGAGCACCGACTCGTGGTTCTCTCGGTAAATGCCAATCATGTCCTTCGTCGTCGCGGGCGTTGCATCCGTGAACAAAGAAACCAGCAGTGGCACGTTGTCCACATGCTCAATATGGTCTCGAATCGCGGCGATCCCGTGAGGGAGCCTGGCCTGCAACCGACGATGGGATATAGACGTCGGCGGTTGTTAAGGTATTTGCTGTTCCCCGCGCATGCAGCGGCAACACAAGCGAATACAGACTGGACTGGCGGAGTACTGATAAAACCAAGTGAACGAATACCAAGCATACAACAGTCGCAATCACCATCACCTTCACGTCCCAATCGGCATAGGATGACGTCATCCGATGGGGGTCCGGCTGCGTGGAGTCCTCCAAGGGCCGCAAGGAAATAGCGCAATTCCAGTCAGTCTCGATCCCCATACTCTCGGCAAGCGCCTAATGAAACGATTACATTACGGAATACAGCGCGGGAAAATTGCATTTGAACACAACTTTGGGGGTACCCGTACGATTGAAAATTCAAGTTCGCGAAGTCTACAGTAGGCAGGCACAGAACTTATCAAGGTGTCGTGCAAGGTCTTGCTCATGCATCCCGCAACCGCCAGTAGTGATGGAGTAGTGCGTAGGCAGAGACGCCGCCACATGACACACGCTAATGTATACTCCGAAGTAGGTACCTTGCTTCGTCTCATGTTGCGAGGAGAGAAATAGACAAACCGCACGCCGGCAGCTTCCACGTCTTCGATGAGAGCCACGATGTCGCGCTTGGGAGGCACGAAAGACGCCGCCATCCCTAGGAAAACCTTGTCGACAAATGCGGGAAATAGAGCAACCAGAACGGCGATTGATTTCCTTAAGCTACATGTGTCGCTGCCTATCTTGGTGTGCTATTAATAACTTGATTTAGCCCAAAAAGTAGCGCGCGGACAGAGAACAACATATAGTGTAGATGAATCAACCCCCGGCTAGAGTTATACCTGGTATATTTTCACGACTCTGTTTCAATCTTGTTGCTATCTCTGCTCGCAACACACGCTGTTAGCCCGTTGTGGATTATGCGGTTGCGCATCCCTTCGCTGGCTTGGTCTCCATATCCTCTACCACCCTCAAATCAACCTTAGCAATAGAGAACATGCCACGATACTGCTCTTCACAACTACTGCGTATCAGGGTGTACGGTCCGGATGCAAGCGATACGGCCCACAGGGTGGTACAGTAGCGTATTGTTCGATAAAAACGCGGGGTCCTACGCCTAATGCATACCGGGTAGGATACTAAGCTACAATGTCACAGCACCCACCTGTTCGTGCATCATATTCGAAAGTACCTCTGCCATTTTGCTCTGTCCGCTGGCGGGCGCCAACGTTCCCTGCAGTTAGAGAACAAAAAAGGCAACGATGGGGCACCCACTATATGTACAGATTGTAATCAAAAGGTTACACGCCCTCCGTTGTTATTGAACATAACTCATGATTCTGGTCATCCTCAGAAATAATTCGGACAATCTCCAGACATACGCGGACGATTCGAACGAGCAAATTAAAAACATCTGAACGATCCCAAGTGTATACGGGTCGGAAACACAACCTGTGAAGTTTGGAGCTCTGCGCGATGGGCGATGCTAACGCCGTAGTCATCCATGCTATATCGCCGCCCACCCTTCTTGCTGCCAGTCAAACCCTCCAAGGTAGGTTTGACCGTTCCAACCCCGTCCAAGGCGAGGGGTTCTATGACAGGATCTCCTCCGTTGCTTCTTCCTGATCCGAACTTCACTATCTTGGCGCGTGGCGATTCAGAAGCTTCAGTATCTTCGAGCACTGAACCAAGCGTGTGCTCGGTGCCGCGTCGAAGGGCGGCAGCCCCGCTTTGGTCTTGGCCAACCCATCCATCCGGTGTAACCCTCTCCAGACCAAGAGACGCAGCGGCGACGGCGCTTGTCGACTGGGCGTGTGTGAACGTTCGGCGGATGGAACTTTCGGATACCCCCCTTGTTAGCGCTCGATCTGCGCCGGTAGCTCCTGAAACCATACATAAAGGGCAAGGGCGCGGCAGGGGGATCATGTCTATAAGTCCCAAGGGGTATACTAGGAGCTGCCACGCGAGTCGAACCTCTAACTTTGGCTTGCCTTCCATTTGCCCCGCCGATATTCCGTCCCAACATTCCACCCGTCTCGTTTACCGATTTCCCGCACCTTGCGCATGAATTCTACAGTAGTAATAGGTCTTGAGACATACCTGTTAATTTACACGGTTACATGGAGCTTCAGTTAAATTGAGGCCCAAAAGTATCAGGTCTGCATGTATTTTTGGTGGAGGCCGGGTTTTGCCCAGTTGCTCACCTGATGTGTCCACAGCACTCAGAGGATCGATCCCAACACGAGCTCTCCCCGATTTCGATCGGAGCAGAGCCTTGTTCGGTGCACTCACCCTGCGAGTGCGATGCAACCGAGATCAAATGTGTCAAGAGGCTGCTCTCATGCACGACGCACGGGCGTACGGTAGATTTGCAGGCATGAACGACTTGGCCACCAACAGTCTCCTCCTTTCGACTGGTGCCAAGCGCAACTTGAGTCGGCCAATCTAACAACAGCGACATCAAATTACGCTGAACCCACAGAAAGCTATTCCGAGGGTGATGACCGCATACACCCCTTCTTCGTTCGCAAGCCTTCGCCAACATATCAGGGGCATACCAAGGGCATATTAAGTGATGCTACAGTAAGAGGTAGACGCAAAGACACGTTGGGGGGGAAAATCACTCAAACGCTTACGGTGATGAATTGGCTGACAGGCTGTGTCTTTCGAACGCTTGTACTCCCGTCCCGCCGCTGCCTTCAGCGGAAGATGACCGTCCACCTTTCGACCCGGACCCTGCATCCGACACTGACCCTTCCTGCGAACCGTCATTATCAGCCTCTCGATTGTTTGCTTGGTGACGACGAGGTGTCAAGGGAGTGGTCACCTCTCTCTCGCCCACGTCGGTTGAGCCTTGTCGATAGCCTTTTCGATACAACAGGAGACAGACAGATACATTGGAAACGTCCCAGCGCACAACGTAGACGTAAGCGAGTAGTATAGGGGCAGTGCGATTCTGGCGAGAAAACAGCCCGGCCGTCTAAGTCACGACATATGCAGCGCCTGCTCAGGGAGAAAACCGTTGGCGACCGTCATCGCCCGACACCCAAAACAAGAACGGCTACTGTATGATATATGGTAGGTCATTATTTCACAGTTGCTGCAAGTGGGCACCAGTGTACTTTCAGAAAAGGTCGGCCGTGGTGGTATGTATCGTTCTCACCCGGTGGGCTTCTGGATTGAGGGCTCAGCACTGCTCCTCGCGACCGTCCTTTCACAGAACTCTGGGTGAGGTGGATGAGATAGTCAGGGTGCTTGCTGAAAGAGGACAAAAACGGGTTGACCGTGTATGGCACTGGCGTGTAGGCGAACGCAACGACGTCCAGATCCTCCTGGATAGCGGAAGGAGCAAAACGGTGTAAGCACAGCGATCGGAGGCCTGATCGTGTAAGAAGGCCACCGGGTTAACAACCCAAGATTGCCTTCGGCGGCGCTTCACAAAACTGCGCCACGTCGAATTCGCAAAAAAAATCGTGTCAGGTATTCGTGAAACCGACGACTATCATTCGGACGATATGATGCATGAGTTGGCTACCCCATTCGATCTTCGTATACCATCAAAACAATTTACCCCGGTAGAAGCAACGGTGAGCGGGGTATTTCCGGGCATTTCCTGGCAGACATCATGTGCCCTTGCATGCCGCCGAGGATACGAGAATCGATTGTTCGCTTCGCAACGGGCAGGAACAGCGTACATCATACCTGTAATTCTCGGCGAAAAAGCGGTTACATAGTGAGTCGAACAACTCACCAAGCTCCACTGCTGGTGCATAGCAAGAATGCTCTTGCGAAGGCTGGCTGGCAAGTTAGAAATAGCACTCCCATCCCAGTAGTCCCGGCACATGCTCAAGACTATGGACGGGTTGCCTGCGACGGGAAACACAAAAGCAGCAACAGCAAATGGCAGCACGGGCTTCAGCCGTTACGAACCTACATAGCCTAAAACAACTACCAGGTACCAGGTGCGTGGCTTGTATCTGGTACCAAATCAAACAGTACTACTACTGTGTAAGTCGGGACCGTAGTCCATACCCTATTAACTACAGCTGGGCGCACCTTGGCTAAGGAGCTGAAGGGCTCCTGATCGGCGGTCCTGGGCCATAACGCTTGTTAAGTGCGGCTGGATTGTGCCCCTGCGGCGTGATTCGTCTTGCCCTGAATTGAATACCGGTATGCAATTGCATGTTTTGCACGGTCGTATTTCGTGAGCATGTGTCGCGAGTCGTACAGTGGTGTAATATCCCCCCTTCCTAAGCGCTGAGTGATGCCCCCGCTGATACGAGTTTGATCTGACAAGGAGAATCCGCCCTAAACGTTGCCCCTTAAAAATATATCACTTCACATTCACTTCACCACAAACCTACATTCGCTCAGAGTTAAACGTCTTCTCAATTCGCGAGACTGGGGGACATTTCACATACTGTAGGCCAACTTCACTCGTCTCACCCTGTGCGTGTGTGTCTTCAATTGCTCTATCCGCTGCCAACTTGGGATTTATGACGTGGATGCGTCGCCTTTCTCGAAACAACCCCCTAGGTTTTCGGCGGAGAAAGTAAGGCTGCACGTCAGATGCATCAATGTTTATTGTGATAGGTCACTTGCGTAACGACAGCTTTTCGAAAGAGGAGTCACGCTTCCACTGGTTTAGCAAGGCAAAAAAAGCGAACCATGTACACTATTAGTAATACACAATTACAATACACTGTCGGCCAGCTTGCCATGGCGTAATGCACACAGACACGACTGTTTTTCTTGAATGGCGGTGTCTAAATTGTGCGTACCTGTCCGCTGCACAGAAGCCTATCGCTTTCCATAGATCCGTCAGATGCTCCATTGGTTGATTATCTCGCACGTGATCTAGTAAATCCCGGCCAGGTCTGCTTTGGCCTTGGGACCTGGGGTATGACACATGTCGTCGCGCAACCAATCGTATCAGGAAGGAGAAGAACCACCCCCCGGACGAAGTCGAACTGGACTCAGTTTGGTGGCTACGCTACCCCTTTTGCAACCCAAGTATAGCGAGCTATAAAGCGACAAACGCAGTGACATCAACCTTATAAAACGAGCGTGCAACAGAGTATACGTATCATCATGCTGCGTGTGTCGTACACCTCCATACAACTCGCTTCGGGCACAACACACCCTACGTAACCCCCGCAGCCCAGGTTGATTTGTGTAACCGTCAATTGTTTTCGATATTATTTAGTCTCTCAAGCCCTGAAGGGGTCAAGTCAATAAGCGTCAGTCAAGGCGTGCAAATCCAGACGCCGTCATACTTCTGTCATTAATGCGTCATGTACAGTGCGCACCTTTGTGAGGACGACGCAACGCGGTCGCGAGGGGCAGGACTGGTCTCCGACTTCGTTTTTCCTGGGTGCCGCTGCCGCTGCCGCTGCGATCATCAAGCGAGAAGGGTGACAAACGTTCATTAATAGGGCAAACGCCACCATCGCCTGACTGATTCTTCGTCCAACACACAGCACTACTAACACTACTACCACTACTACATCAACAACCAAGGGCTACGCCAAATCGATAATGGTACCCGCAGTAGAGGGCAGAGTGCGCTACATTGAAGGCTTCCGACACACATAAATGGTGAAGTCAATCGTGATGTCACCTCTGAATGCTTGGCCTCGGCCAGCAAGCACGTCAGCCCAATGGGCTTCAGTGCAGGCAGGTGAGCCCACCAGTGTGGGTCTTCGAAGCGCACCCCTTTCTTTCCTTGCTGCGTGTGCATATCCAACACGCTTCCGCTACCGCCACCTGCATCGTCCTACGTCACAGCAACCAGCGCCAGTCAACAAAACGGCCGGTTCGTGCAGAGCACAACGAAGGCCCATGATCAGTGCGTCCACAAGAGAAGCAAAACAATCTGTAAGTATGATAGAGCGATTATAAAAATCTTTCCGCGACGGCCAGATTACAGTACTGGGACACAAACGAAGGTTGCAATCCAAGGAGACTCTTCAAACTGACCTTGGAATCGACCAGGAAGACCTCTTTGATAGCAGAGGTAGGCTTGCATACTGTGTCCTCGTCAAGCATACAAAGCGTAGTTACAGCGCCGAGGCGTTCAACAAGGCCGCATCCCAGCATCGGTACCGGCAGCAGAACTTGCCGAGGTCTTGGTGTTTGTTTTTGCGCAGGTTCGAATCCTCGCACTTCGGTCGTCTCTGAGAACGGTGCAAGGTTGCATGGAGCCAGGATAGATGGGCGAAAAACGATTCATGTCAAATAAATACTCTGCGCCGAATAACTGACGATTTTTGCCCTAGCTTAGGAACGGGAGGCACATGCCGACAATGAGCAGTGCGTCCTGGATATGCATGCGACAACAACGGAGGCCTCCTAGCCACGGGGCGCACATAGTACAGTAGTCCAGTACATCTATCGTACATCACGCGTAAAGTTGGCAATCGGAAAAGCTGTGCACCAAGTGGGCCCTCACCGTGATTGACGTTGAGAGCAATGTTGTCGGCGCATCCATGCACGCTCTCAGCGTTTTTGCGCCATTTGTTGCACCACTTGCTCCACGAAGCGATTCTACGCCGCCTTACGTGCGATTCGCGTGAGGATGGCAACGGCGTCGGTGGTACGGTAGGTAGTACTCTGTATATTGATATAGAGTGCGTAATGAAGGTGGATTCAGGACGAGGGTGCGCCTGCGAGTGAGCCCGCCACCTCGTGCCAATGTGTGCGTCGCAACGTAGAGGAGTCAGGAGGGCATAGCGCGGTTAGGAGAGACAACGAGGGAAAACAGCGCGCCTTCAATACCAGGTAAATATGTCAGGACCCGCATCCAACACGTTGGATTCTAGTCACCTACCCCACGCGTTTGAATCTGATGTTCTCACATATTGCAGGTGTTTTGGGGGGGCATCAGGTGAGACGCAACACGTACAAAGCGAGAGGGGGCACCTTGCTCTTCATTAACGTTCGCCGCGATTCCGTGAGAAACGGGAGCACATCACCAGAGGGTACGGGTATAACATCGAAGACAATAGACGATTTTTCGCGTGCGTCTTGGACTTCGGGAGCGAGCGATGCACGGGTTGATGATATTTACAGGCAAGGCGAACATAGCTGGTGCTCTATCGACCCGGTTGGCTGCTTGACTTATCATAGCTACAGCTAGTCTGCATGAGCACGGCCACGATACATGTCATTTCATACCTCAGCTACGTCAAGGGTAAGGAAGTAGACTGCTGATAGACTTACCAAGACGACGACGCTTGGTTGGGGACACTTTCACTGACGTTTCGCTCCTGCGGCTCCAGAGGGCGATAGTCGCTTGAGCTCTCATTGAAGTCATCGGGGGGGGCAGATGCCGAATTGAAAGCATCCCCCGTTGCCAAATCGGGCCGCGCAGGTGAACACGACTGCCTCCCTGCCCCGGTCTCCAGATCGCTTGACTTCCCACCGGCATGCTCGGGGTTTGTAGACTTATCTTGTTTCAACGTAGATGGAGCACGTGCGGGGGAGGGTGGCTGGCTGCGACACATCCTGCTCCTAGTTCCACACCGCCACCTGTCGTCGGCCATACAGGTAGAGCGCTTTCAAAATCAGACCAAGCGCAAACGTGTTGATTCCACGTCCATGTGGAGTCAACATGCTTCGTATATGCTGCCGCCTCAAGAAGCCCGTGACTGCTCGCGCCCAATCCATCCCTATCGATCTCGTTGGGCCAAAGAGCGACACCGCAAAATAGGTAATTATAGTTGCAGCAACACTTGCTTCGCAACCTGTCATTCTTGACTTAGATTGTTAACCATGGCTGCGCGCTCTCGCTAGTGAAATTCTCGCGGGCACTGAGAGGTCTTCTCAACTATAGAACAATGAATCACGATGAAGAGGACTCTACCATAATATAACATGCGCAACGCCGATCTACTGCTGTGACCGGTCACGGCATGTGTCCTGCTGCACCGAAAGGCCGGACGGCCCCAAAACCTGGGCTAACATCAATCTTAGTAAAACAGTCAACGCACGTCGGTTTCCGACCATCCCGACATAAGCTGCTACCAGGTATACAGTAGGCTGATTCATGTAATCAAGTCGATGAACTCGAAAGGCCCGCAAAGGATAACCGCAAAAAACATGCAGCAGTACCAGTATCTAATAATTGGTGGTCAACAGCTCACCTTGCTTTCAAAACAGCACAAAGGTAGGCCCGGGCTTCCCTCCACGACACTGTATGCGATGTGCCCGAAGAAGCCTCTTCACGTTCCTCAGCGTCCATCTGGTCGAATTCGTCAACCTCTGGCGCGGCGGCCGACGAGGCGTTAGTTCCCTTAGATTCCCTAAGAGCATACACCGCCAGACATGGCCGCGCAAAACAGAGAGGGGCGTGCTCACTGACGGTAATTGCAATGGCCGAATAGCCGCCTACTCCTGGAACATCTACCAGGTAGCAAAAACGATCGAGCAGTGCAAAACGTATCGCTACAGGACCAAGCGATAAACGTGGGAGACATAATGATGTCGCGCGGTGCGGATGTTTCGCTGGCACCGTTGCCTGACACCGGAAGTACAGATGGTCGGACGGCAATCCCCAAGACTGTTCCTTTTGAAACTGCCATCTATTCATATTCGGAACATCGCCAAGATACCAGAAAACGGGTGAAGCATTGGTGGCATCATGCTCTAATGGTGTGAAATAAGTCAAAGAAACCTCAAAATACCACTATTAATAACACATATTGCGAGCGTCTACTAAACATCTCGCCTCGGACTCCGCTACGACAAGCATTGCAAAGCGCCCCCCTGCGATTTTGGTGAACTATTCACCTCCAACAAGAGCGCCGTCAAGTCATTACTGCCCTGGGATGCCAACCAACGGTAGATGCACTCAAGCAAGAAGCGTTTGGCTCTCGTCAAGCTTACGAACCATCCCGACAGGGACGCAGCAAGCAAGCCAGCCGATGCTTGATAATACCATCAATACCTTTGTCGTCTGACCATCAGCTCCAAGAACGCCAGCAGACGTGCAGTCGCCACCGCCTCTCCCGCGGCCAAGTAAATCGGGAGAGACATTGGCAGGAGGCACACAGCGACCTGAGGACGTGAGTCAAATACAGGCATTGATATTATTATGAGGGCGAATAGAAATTCAACTCTGGGCAAAGTCTAAAAAGTACCTGCGCTTTCTGCGAGGGCAGCATCGAGACTCGCGGTAGTACGTAAGGTCGTAATGTTCTACTCCTCTGTCCCATAAGTCTGGGAACTTATGGGCGTTTAATGGTTCAAGCATTTCAAAGTTGGCGATCATCCTATAGTTTGTTGGGTTCGTTGGAAAGATCTTGGGCAAACAAAGCTGCTGAAAAAAAAAAGGAGGCCGTGATCAATACTAAAATGATGTCAAAATATACCCATTTTGGCCCATTTTTGATCATTCTTTTGAGAACTTTTTTGAGAATGTTTTTGAGAATTATCAGGAGAATTCGTGGTTACCGTCCCAAATTTAGTCCACAGACTAGACCACACAAACCATGGGCGTGCCCCCAAGTACCCCTCCACCCCGCCGCAAGGGCGGTGAACTATCTGTGGGCCGCCGCATTGCTATTGCGGTGGAGGTTGCGCTGGCGAGAAGGAAAACTATTTTATATATATTTTTATTTTTTTATTTCTCTCGACACTTTCTTTCCCGCGAGAAAGGCGTGAAATACGGCCACTTTTGGGCCGACTGAATTTTTTTCGCCCGTTCGGCCGCATGGTTCAAGCACCCGCTGTCAACAAAAAACATGCGCTTCGCTCAAAAAACACCGAAGATTTCAACAAAAAAATCGAAAAACAGATCGGACACGGTTAAGGGGTCGCACAAACATAAGTTCCCAGGCTTTTGGGACAGAGGAAGTATTAATATGATTTTTCACATAACTATTTATACGTGAGCACGGGATTATTCCGTGACGGCGATTCAAGGTAGGGCCTCTCATGGCCGCTGCCTATTGCCTAAATAGCGGAGCTATCCTGAAACCAAGAAACGTACGTAGCCCTTTCCAGCCAGCGAGTGGGTCCATGTTGGTGGTTTCCTCATCAATAATAATGAATACATGGCAGGGAGTACTGCCAGCTTAATGTATGCATCTTTCGCTTTCTCCTCAGTGATCCAACTTACCGAATGAACGGCACGCCCAACAACAAAAAAAACACCAACTCAGTTGCAACTGGTTGTATCGCCTTTGTGATTCATGCGTGCTGGAGAGGAGGTTCACCTGACCCGGAATAACCAGAAGGTATAGCGCCCACTCCTTCCTTGAGCCTTCCGCGAGCACCAGGCGGATAGCGCCGACAACTGCCGCCAAAAGCGCCACAATAACGACGGCACTGTAGCACCTCCTCCCAGCGGCCCTCACTCGCTCGCGGATCAGGGACGTTGGGCGGCTTGTTTCCGTAGGAGACAGAGAAAGCTGTCGACAATGGATGTGAGGTTTACCATGCCTTAAACTTGACAATTAATGCTGGCATTAAATCATTCAAAGTAAGTCGTGCGGCTTTGTCGCAGCATGGAAAACAGCTCTCGTCATCGCATTCAAAATCCATGCAGCTGCGTATCACAAATAGCCATGTTGTAGCATTGAGCAACTCGGATGGGTACCTTCAGGTGAGCGTCCAACGGAGTCTCCAACAGGCGGTAGCACCTCATGTCTCCGCAGAGCAGAAGCAGAGCGGGCGAAGTGGCGGGGACCATGGTCTTCCTATCGAAGTGCTCACTTGCCATAGGTCGCAAGGTGATGTGCTGCCCTCCGAGAACCTGGAGTGATCAATCATACACCGGGCGGGAAAATTCGATGTTACCCAACCCCATGATGGTGCTGCCGTAACATGCTCGCTAGGGTAGCAAAGGCCACCGTGACAAGACCAAGAGTAGGGCCGTCACGCCCGCAAGTGCACAAATATGTCGCGACACAAGCCGGTACTTGGGGTGTTGCTATCGTCCGTGCTCGTACCAACATGGTACCGACGTTCTGAGGCCATCCGGCACCCAGATGTCGGCAAGACTCGAAAGCTTACCTTGATTCCTGTTTGATGGAAGACGCATGGAATTTGTTGCAGGTCAACAGCTTCAGGCATAGCCCTCGACTCCACAGACGTCCCTGTAAGAATCGACCCGTGCACATTGTCATATCATTGGAGGGGGTGATTGACGATGACTGATACGATGCTGGAGTGTCACCAATATTGATCGAGGTACATTTGGAGACTTCCCTTTGATTACGAGGAAGAGAAAGTGACACCTATTAATAGCTACATGTCAAAAGTACCCATCTGATGGGTACAGTATGTCCGACGGCACCGAGTGCAATACTGCCCACGTATCGTCTAGCAGCTTACCGTTCGGTCAAGTAAGCTTACTGCACCAGTGTTTTGCAATGTATTCATAGCAGCTACACATCGGCGGCCCACACATATACCACTATTCGGATCAAATTTGATTTTCAGCTTTTCCCCACGATCCTTTCGCAAAAAGTCAGCCGGTTCAAAGATTGACTGAAAGGTCGCCGAAAGGCCACATACCGCGACACCGTACACAAGCTTGCCTGCAGCGTCCTCCACCTCGAAGCGGAGTACTTCGGCGGTGCAAGGTGCCTTATCGCCTCCCATAAGTGCGACCACGTCCCCCTGACCACGCCAACGGACCCCAAAAACCACGCAGAGAGGGCAGAACGTCATCAGCAACCACGGCACCCCCAGTAACGCAACTGCGAATGCCTCAAAGATTGCAGGCGTGCAAATCGCCAATGTGCGGTACCGTTATCGGGGGCTATTCTTACAGTAGGTGCATGTTTCGATATCGTGGCTCACCTCTACCAGTAGCAACTTAGGAACGCGTTGCCACAAGTCGTTTCGGTATACCGAAACAACCGACGCTAAAGCACTGCCTTGTTGGAGACCGGCGCTTGCACCCCACGGCTGTCGAAGAGGCATTTCCGGCGTCCCTAACCAACACGAGAAATAAAACTTTAGCTACCCGGACACAAGGAAATTCCTCTACGACCTGTACGAGCCTTACCAAAGGTATGGACATTGCTGTCGTACTGCGGGGCAGAGACAAGTAAGATATCACGTCGTGCACAATGGCCCCATGTGCCGATAGATGCGATATATGCCATAGATGCGATAGATGCGATAGATGCAATAGATGCGATAGATGTGTGTGACGTAACTTGCTTGGGCTGAAGATGACAACGAAATATATTATTTTGCGAAGGCGAAAAGTAGAGCTTACAGTGCACAACTACCGCACGCACAGGACATGCTTCGTGTCTTGTCTAAGTTCTGGTTCAAAGCTCACGAAACTGAGTGCCAGTACGCGAGCACGGTACTAGAAGTAGACGGTGCAGGTGGTGGGAATTTATAAAATATTCGACATGTTCCAAGCCGCGACTCCCGCATATTTCTCAAAGCACGAGACGATCGTTATTTTTCTTATTCCTCACGTACCCTTTGCGTACCTGCCAGCTTGCTTTCCGTCGAAGGTGAGTTGTTTGCAAAAGCCTCGCATGCTTCCGACACTCGATCTTGCAGCTCGAATGTTTCGCATCTGATATGTTACAGTGAACGGAATGGGCACACCCGCATGTGCGAATCGGACGAACATGTACACTTTGGCCTTCTGAGGGAAAACGGGAAACACAACACACCGCTTTGTATTTGGTCCCATACAACTCATGAAATTTCTAATACTACCTGGTACTACTACTATACCTATAGCAACTGAGTATAAATACCACCAACGATCCTAAATACCCCCAACAGAGAAGGTAGGTATCTGCAGCTACTGTACTCAAACCAATGAAAACATACGGCAAGACTCGTTCCCACGGGCAGCCGCAAAGGGCAGCCGCAAAGGGCAGCCGCACAGGGGCAAACCCACAACAACAGAGGGATTCAGGGTCGGCCAGCGCTGCTGTCGCTGTGCTCGCACATTACCGTACTACTCGCTACCGAGGTGCACGCGGTTTCTGCAGAAACATGAACATATTTCGTTGAAGTACGTGTGGCTTACGATACAACAGTAGTGATATTAATAGTAGGCATTTGATGATGCACGCTCTTTGGTCACATAGGCGATAGGCTCAACATGCTCAAAGGCGGTGTGGAACGCAATACGAGGGCGGTAGTGACAAGATAAGCCGCAAAGACAAACGGACGGGGAGGCGTACACGTTGGTACTGGTACAGGATTGCAAATTAAACACGTGCCGGTATGGTGAAGCCAAAGTGGCGGCGGCAAACCGAAACGATCGGCGACCGATAACTTCTTGTGATGGTACAGAAGACCCTGGAACAAACCTAACAAGAGAACCAATAATACGTGTACTATTAAATAATAGTATAGTCTGTTGAAGCACAGCATTAAGCTACGCTGCTCCCGCAAGGCAGCGGGCGGGGAAACAAGTCAGAAATCCAAGAGCGTTCGAATTTGCTTCACGCATGAGCGTTCCGTACTTGAATACCACGATTAAGTCGTGCCAAGGTAACCACAGCTTCCACGCTCCGTGGTCGCACCTTTGACACACCACCTTGATCAGAACGCCCGCCAGTAGCGAGCACAGAACCAGCAGTGCCAACGCCAAAGTTGTCGCCTGCTTGGCAAAATGCATGGCATGCAGCAAACAATTTCCGACTCTCAGCACATGGTGTACCTGCGAGTGAGGGCAGTTGCAACATAAACAATACCAGGTACCTGCTAGACAATCACGGTTGCACCTTTCGAGCCAGAGCATGGCGGCATTGGGGATATATCAGGACCATCGTATCATATTTGGCAACCATTCGTAAAATGCGAAAAATAGCATTTTGCGGCAGAACCCAGTATAATACGAAGTATAATTGTTTTAGTTCAGTTGAAGATAGAAGCATACATGATTCACTTCAGTTGAAGATGGAAGCATACATGATTCAGTTCAGTTCAAGATGGAAGCATACATGATTCAGTTCGGTTGAAGATACAAGTATGAGTCGCAAGTCGAGAGGATTGAACCCTCTTTCTTGCGAGTAATTGCCCCAAAAAAGTAAGACAGATACATATGCATATACATCAGTGTGTACGCAGGGTCTTGCAACGCAGTATCGTGAGTACGTCAGAAATATGTAACAAAAATAGCATACCAGGGTATCAGTGATACTGATGTGAGTACTGGAACGCCACCATTCAAATCAACAACAATAACATCTGCACACGGGTGCGGCCGCCAATGTAATCGTCCTTGGTATATATACCTGGCACATGCTCATAGGATAAAATGTTACATTATCGTGATCCGCTATATGTGTACGCGTGTTACGCAACAGCCAGCGCCCAACCTTTTGGTTGGGGCGACGCCGTCATTTCGCTTGTGCTCGGCGATAACCCCGAGATTAAGTCAAAATGCTATCGCGTTATTCCTCCGCCCTGCTGGAGTCCAGCATTACTTCAGAACGACTCTTGGGTCTACTTACGAGTATACCGCAACCCAACTTGATACACATCAGTATTCACATGCACAAACCTCCGCTGTTGCCTCCCTGAAAAACCCATTGATTTGTTGCAATCAGTTTTCGTCATTCATCGCTTGGAATGGGGTTTCAATACGGAGGCTGCGCCTGTGGTTACTGTGGTTGGTACGAAGGAATGCGTGCGCTCAAGCATACGCGTGGTGTGTTCTCCACTTGCATGAAAAACACCGACCCGTGACTGCGCTGGTAAAACATACCTGGTAATACTGCTGCTCGTGTAGCGCGCGCTTCTGTAGTTATGAGGATCCAAATCGAGCGTGGCGCATATTCTGTTCTTCGAAGAAATCGTACGTATTTCGACTACTGCAATAGAAACCAGGTACCTGGTACATACTTCAGTATGTAGACTACGTACCAGGTGTGTTGTATCTGGTACCTGTTACTTGTATGATATACTATTAATAGGTATGGAACACACCCAAACTCTCTCCGTTCTGGCCGATGAACCCAAAGGTATAAAACACTAGTACGAGAGCAGGACTTCGTTGACGCACTGCTGTAGTACTATTCGGGGCAAGGGGATGGTGGTCGCATAGACTAGACCCGCAACTGGTGGCCGTGTGTGTGGAAGGTGCAAGACTAATAACCCAACTACTGCATTTAATGCGTGTCCTTTGCACAGGGCGAAAGGACTCAAGTTACCTTGCACTTTTTACTCACACTTTTATCGCTGTTCAGGGAATATCCGAGGAGCAGCAATATCACGGCGCTGACAGATACCAAGTTCCGCCGGAGTTCCCGCCTCGCCATCATCCTCAAAGACACAGATGTGCCCTCATTGACAATTATTGTAGACCTCAGGCACCTATGGCATCGTCACAACACAGGAACAAAATGAACATAAAACAAAAAAATAAGCCGTCGACGCCATTGTAATGAGGGTCGCCTCCTCTGATGATGCCGGCCATGTCTTGGTCTTGAGCGGACTCGGCCGAGGCGTAATGATAGAGGCGCTCGTAGGTGTAGGCAAATGGCGTGCTGGCGTAGGGCTATGAGGTGCCTTAAGATGCCTCAAGATTCTTCCACGAACCATTCCCGCGACAAGCGAAAAAATAGAGATAGGAGTTGCTTTCGTAGCACGCGTCGGGCTTCAGCTGCCTAAGAAATACATGTCCTATTATTACCCCGTATACATATTTAATACCGGTACAAGGTAACTCTAAGCCTGTACGTATTGCATCACGAAAGTCAACCATATTGAGATCCTTCGGGGATGGCAGGTCTCGTAAACCGGACGTTTGCTACCGTACTATCAATGATATTAGGTGCTCTGTGTTTTCATGATCCATGGTTCATAATTGATGGTGGGCATGTTTGACCCTGTCGTGTGGCAGTCGAGTGACAGTGGATGGGCAATATCCACGAGCGCTGCCCTCAACACCAGCACCAGCATAAAACGTACCAGTACCTGGTATGCCACGTACGACACAGCTGTTAGTCCTTCATACGTACTACCTGGTATAATAGTGCAGGGATACATGAGGCAATGCGGCCTCATATGATAGATGCAGCAGGCAGTGTGGGTTCAAAAGAAGAAGACGAAAAAAAAAAAAAAACACGAAATCCCGCCGCACTCAAAACACTCGCCAAAACCACGGCAGCCCGGCGACCGCGACAACCTCGACACAGTTTGCCACGAAACAAGTCCAACACACTAGCCCAAGGTCGTCCGGTTCTACAGATCTCGGGTTTATGGATATCGACCTGGTAAAGCTCTCGCAACCAATGGTGATGCCAAAAAAAGCAGACATACACTACACAACAGACAGAACAGAATAAATTATGGAAGCCTGTCCGTACGCACCCCGGTATGAAGAGGGCTTTTTGCCTGTGCCTGTCGGCAAAAAACGGCCTCATAATACTATCCGCCGCTCCGACTTCTGGCTTGAAAGCTCGACAGCATAGAACACGTTTGGTGGGCTATCCCGCTTCCTATGCAAGCTGGTTTGGTCGAGAGTCGAATGGCATACTTTCAACTATGTATATGCAATAGTTGAATGCTTTTTTAGTTGTGAGAATTTCGAGCTGAAACATTCATTGATCGGAGCCAGGTCCCAGCATACCCCAACAGACAAAGCGGAGACAAAAAAAACTACCAGGTATTACAGAAACAAAAGTTACGCACATCATTTTAGAAAACCTCCCGATAAATCGCCGGAGAAAGCGTACTTTTTTCGTTGGTCTCCGCTTGAAGACCTGGCCAAAAGCGCTTCGAATCACGTGTCTAAAATTAAGTTCCAACCCAAAATTCGACAAATTGCGCTGCCAAATTCAGATTTCGCGTCTCTCGTGATATTTTTTATTTGTATTGAGATATTATGCGCGCCACCTCTTCTGACAGATAACTAATTAGACGAAGGTGAGCAGATCGATCGTTTCTATTCACGCCGATAATCAGGGTCATCCGCTGCACGGATTTTTCAGGGTGTCGTACTGACTTTAGTATCGAGATACCTCCATACGGACGTGACGGGGTTTAGGGCCATTATTTCCCAACGAACACCAAAATCACGATTCGTGTGGTTTTTGTCTTGGAACACATTTTTTTTGTCATGATTCACGACAACAACCTCACACGATTCATGACGCCATTTTTAAATATTTTCCCGAGGAAAAAAAAAAACACGATTCGTGACTTTTTTTGTCGTGGCTCGAAATATGCCTATCAAGGGACTGCGCAACCCACGCGCATCAACGTTGTCCGAACGACTTTATAGGGGCATGGCAGACTCTGCTTCGTACGCCGATTATGGACAGCGGCTGGCTGCCCAAAGACAACGCTAGGCGCGGGCTAACGAGCACGTTGTGGCCTCGAAATCTCTACGAGGAGGAGGAAGAGCCGCAGCCCGAAGACAAAGCGAAAATAATCTGAGAATCTCACGGGCGAGGCCGGCAGATGACCTGTGAGATTGGAATATCGCGGATCGGGCTTGGCCGACGGCGGGCGAGATTGGAATCTCACAGGCTCGATCAATCCTCGGCCCATTACTTTAATATATCACGGGCCGGGCCTGGCCGTGCCCCACCCACGACAATTGGCCCCACCCGCAAAAAACGTTGGAATTGAAATGCCGTTTTTTTTACATTCGAAAATATCACGAAACGTGACGTTTCTCAGCTTCTTTGGATAAAACTGATAACTCACGGACCGTGACATTGTGTCATGCCAAAAATCCACGAATCGTGATTTGTTTTTGGTTCGTTAGGAACGGCCCTTACGCGACATGGCTTTTCTCGACGAAATCAACTCGGATTCCAAATTTTTTAACGCCTGCAAATGCGCTACTCGTACAGACTCAGGCTGACTCTTATGGGAGCCGAAACCGGAAAACAAAACAGGGTTTGTGGAGAGATCCAGGAAGAATTTCGTGCCAATCCGACTTATCGAATCTTATCGAAGGTAAAAAAACAGAAATATCTACAATATTTTCTGTATTTCTATCGGAAATGGCCTGGCCAGGCGACACCAGACACCAGTTCTGTACGGTCCCAGAGCTGGCCAAAACTGGTTTTGAACCCCACACAGGAGGCATAACGTGGCGAGCCTAATACCTGTGCATCTCATCGCTACTACTGCTGTTATCTCTCGGTATGTCTGAAACGGTATTCCGGCATATAGCGGCAGGTAGAGACTCCAAGCTCAGGTGATGGCGAACAACCGACTACACCGCATGCTCTTGGCGGTTGTCGTTGTGTTCTTGGGCTCTCAGCAATGTCAACGCACTGCTCCTTGATGCTGCAGCAAATTGCCAAGCTTGGGAACCCTTCGTCAAAGGAAGGCAGCCCAGTCCAGGAAGCTCGAGTCTGCGAAAGCAAGCCCCATGTTACCCGGCGGGTACCAAACAGGATGCGTGGGTGCCGTGTACTGCTGTGTGTCCACCGAATTCAATATTATTGCGGTAACTCCTCCCTCCAACATCCTCCCAACTCAAGTAAAACCCCGGCATACTTTCACAAACACCAGAAGATAGGAAAATACGAAACTCGACGTACGAATCTGGGCCATACGAAGAACAGAAGTGCATGCCAGTTCTTTTTTCCGGTTTCGGCTCCCATAAGATTCAGCCTCAGCATCACCGTTGCCAAATTTCGATTCAAAATTCAAAAGGGTGGCAACAACGCCGATCGAATGCAAATCTGTTTTATGGCCGGACCAACTTTTAGCCGAAGGGGGAGTGCTATGCGAGTTCGCCCCCAGTGGAGTGTTCATGGTATGGGCGTGCTGGTGGGTGGATGGATGATGGATGGATGAGGCCTCTGTACGTATGTACAAGGCGCTTCGCTCCGCGGGCGGCCTACGCCGCCCGCTACGCTCGCTCAGGAAGGAAAACAGTACATGAAATTATGCGAAGCGAACAGAGGTCCACGATTGAGTTTAGTGTTTTCAAGGATCGTAATTGCAAACCGGCGACTTGATAATGCCAAGAGTCCCGCCGCCATGCTTCAGGAAAAAACAGCTCCGACGTCAGCTTGGATGCCACATATACGCTTCGCGTCGCGGATGTCGTACGTACGTACATACACCCCAGGTAGTGTACTACTGTCTGTACATATTTTCTTCTTTCGATATGCTCTATGTCTGTACTGTATGCACGAAGAAAGCGAAAGCACAGCACGGCACAGCAGCAAAAACAATGAAAATGAAACCGAAAACTCGGAAAGGAAACAAAATCCCTGTCCCCTCTCGTGTAATATTTTTCTGCCTGATTGGAACACCTTACACCCGGTCGAAAAGAAGAAAAGAAAAAATCGCACAGAAGAGCTTCTCTCTCAGCCTCGTACGCCGCCCGCCCCTCTCGCGACCACCTCGCTACCGATTCGGTCCGGGTAAAGTTTTTATCACTCTCTGCCACAATCAGCCCCGTCGCCCGCCCCGCGTGAAGCCCGGTGCTCTCCGTGGCCGTCGTTCGCCAGCTCGATAACGTTGGTGTTCAAACTGCACACCTCCCTCTTTCAACTTCAGCGTGGTCGCAAAAATAAGCACCGCTTGAATATTATCTTGCCGTCCCGAACGACCTTTATAAACTCGTACATACTCTATCAACAATCATAATTCGAAGCCAGACAAAGCCCGTTCATGCATCCCTCGTGTCTCGAGGCACACGCGACGCCTAGGCACGAAAGCGGCGACCGCGCTCCTTGCAACCCCCCCTCTACCCGCCAGCACCCGCTGGCACCCGCGACGGTGCCGGGTCCTCCCGCGATGCCGTGCTCGGAGAACACGCACGCACACGAAACGAAAGAAGAAGAAAGGAAGAAAGGACCGAGAAAACAAAGAACTGCTGGTACGGCAAGCAATGAAAGGAAGCGGTTTGGACGTGGGAGCTCTGAGAGGCCAGGGATGCACCAACCGAGCACGCTCAGGGGTTGTGATCTAAGTATGTAGTTCTATGCCGCACGAGCCGGCGAGCGGTGATGAAATCATGATGAGTGTGTTCCTGCTGTCGGTCTTGTTTGCATTGTTCCACACCGGCGTTGCGAGAGTTTATCGTATTATACGTATACATATCATACACGCGAGCTCTACTATCACGCAGACACTAAGCAGTAGACTTACTAGAGTATTGCTGTAGGCTGTATACTTGCAGATTACTGCTGTAGGCTGTAGACTTGCAGAGTACTGCTGTAGGCTGTCTGCTGTACGTAGACTTGCAGCAGTGCCGAGTTGTTGCGAAGCTCCAACACTGGGATGATTCGTACGTACCAGGTACCAGGGTATGATACCAGGTACTCGGTACGTACGTACAAAATCTCATACCTGGTACCAGGTACCACTGGTATACGATTGACCATGGATAATAATTTAAACTTGAAAAAAATACTTTTCAGCGAATGCACAAAACTAAAACTGCACGTGCGCGACGCTAACACATGCATCACACACGTGTTTACTGCCGTTGGCAACACACCTTTGCGCCACCGCCACCAGTGTTTGCCTAGCTTCAACGGTCGATACACCCCGATGCCGGCCTTGCTGTCCCATGACAGACTGGTGAGCAGCCAACAGCCAGAATGGCCATCAACACTAGCAGTACTAATGAGGACCGCGCGCGGGTGTGGAAACACCAGCAGCAACGCCAGCAGTAGTAGAGCGCTACACGTTGTCTTCTCGTTTGTTTGGGGCTTCAACCTTCGAGACGATTCAACAACTGCTGTGCATTCTGGCTGGCAGAAGCCAACTTCATCATACGCCCCCTTAATAAAAACGCCTTTTCAGATATAAGAAACCTGCATTCTGCTTGATTGGGAATTGGGAATCAATGGGACTACATTACAGTCATTCCCATTGTTGTGCACAGCTCATCATCTTGCAGAGTTCCACGATTCACTTCCCGGGGGTAAAACAGGTTCTACAGTTGGAGTATAGTTTTACCTGCTGATCTTGATCAACTGAGCGATAATGTTCGCTCTCCTCGGAGGGCGGGTGTTGGACGCGTGGCGATTACGAGGCGGGACGGCCTTGCGGATGCCACCAAGAGCGATGGGCGCTGTGGCTTCCCTGTTGTATAGTCCGACAGGGTCGTCGACTTCTCTCAGTTTCGGCTGCTGGAGAGGGCATAAAACGGTAAGCAGGCGTCGGTTGTTGTTTTGTCGAATACTGTGGCACTATGTATGGGCAATTTAGCACCTGCTGCCTGATGCCCCCACGAAGCAACGATGTCCTGAAGAATCGCGCAGCGACGATGTCAGAAATAATGGTGCAGCTACTCGTATATACCTGGTACGACTGCTGTACACTCGTATGAGTACTGCCCTACAGCAGTAGTGGTAGTATCGGCAGGAAGTACTCGCTCGTATGATTATATTTACTCCAGGTACGAGTACAAGGTTGAAGGTATCCTCTTCGGGTTATGGATGCTTTGAATCCGGGGAGTGTCGCAAAGGTTCAACGCCCAGGCGTTCCTACTCCGAGGTATATTATTTGCAGGGCTTTTCGCGGGTCACGTGGTGTTCAAAATGTTACGGGTCGGGTCGGGTCGGGTCTGGGTCAGGAAGTGTTCAAAATCTCATGGGTCGGGTCGGGTCGGGTCAAGAGGGTTTCAAATCTCGTGGGTCGGGTCGGGTCGGGTCAGGTCGGGTCAGGTCGGGTCAAGAGTTTTTCAAATCTCACGGGTCGGGTCGGGTCGGGTCAAGAGGTGATGAAAAGCTCACGGGTCAGGCCAGCATGACCCGCGAGTTGTTTTCTACTGACCCGCGGGTCGGACCCGCGCATTCGGCTCGCGGATCCGACACTTGAGTCACTTCCCGCTTCCTTACCCAAAGGCTTCTCTCGTACCAATTTACTCAATAATACTCCTTTGGTATCATATTCAAACGTTAAAACACCGCCACATCCATTTACGCATGCCCGCATCCATCTATACTGCCACTACAGCCGGGAAATATCGCTGCGGGACACTAAAATTAACACAAATTTGTTTTTGATTTCCCGACCCACGGACCAGACCCGCGGGTCGGACCTTCGGGTCAAGATAAATTATCTCGCGGGTCAAGGTGACCCAACCCGCATGAAACCCGTGTCTTACGGGTCAATCGAAAGGTGGCGGGTCGGGTCGGGTCGGGTCGGGTCAGGAGGTTTTGAAATCTCGCGGGTCGGGTCGGGTCGGGTCGGGTCAGGAGATTTTCAAATCTCACGGGTCGGGTCGGGTCGGGTCAAGACGCTTTCAAAATCTCGCGGGTCGGGTCGGGTCGGGTCAAGTCAACATGCATCAAAATTTTCGCGGTTCGGGTCGGGTCATCTGACCCGACCCGACCCGACCCGTGAGGTTTGGCCTGACCCGCGAAAAGCCCTGATTATTTGTGACTGCTGCAAGACTGCTTGTGTTTTTTTTTACGTTGGGCATGGATGTTGTCGAGATTGGGTCTGCTGCTGGGAACCGGACACAAAGACGAAACCACGGTGGGTCCCTCACCAACACTGCCAAGAGCTTGAAGCGTGGCTGATGCTGTTGTACCGCTGCTGATGTACTGATGTGTACCAGGTACCTGGTACTAAATTTTGGTTGAGCGGCTGCTTTAGAAAAATTCAGAGGAAGTATCGTCTAGGTTTTCATCGCACTTCTTGAGGATTGCATAGCCTTTCAGAGGGGCTGCTCCTGCACGTGGCTCACAGCGAGACACTTTATTCGAGTTGGCCTGGAATGCTGTGATATACAAGAGGCGTGGGGCGTAGACGATGAGTAATCCGTTCACCATCAATCGTAGAGCTCTACCATTCGTCCGATCTTTATTGTGTAAGAGTAGAATCTACCCCTTCCTGCATCAAGAATCCATAGAGTCTGAGGCCATCCTTGGCACGCACGCGGGGTTTGTTAGCGGGTGAGGCGTGGGTCGGTCGGGGCCACGGGTTGAGCCGCGGGTCGGGGCTTCTCCCCGGCCAGCTCCCCGCCGCCGCGCCTGTGACGTGTGCTGCCATTAGTGTCATACTCGTAGCCCATAATATCATAAGTGGTGGCCATCTTTTTAATGTGTCACCTTGTACTTGTACTGATACAGCAGGGTACAGTTCACAGACGCTAAAATGGACCCGCGCTCGTTAGATCTCTGCGGGCGGCTCACCTGTTGTTTAAGAGTTCGAGAAGTGCCTTCGTGCAGTAATGATCGGGCCACGCACAAAAATGAATCGATACAATGCGGTGGTAGCAAGCAGCCAGAGTGAGCAATCAACGAAGCACCACAGACACGATGACGGGCACGACGGGCAAGGAAGAGCCCAAGGCGATGGGGATCGATAGGATACGTATCACAGATCACTGGCGTCGACTTTGTTTGCTTCACTTGGTGTTTAGTAAACGTCGGGGGGTCCCGGAACCTCGTTACTGGCTCTGTACCCGAGACCGAAGGCGTTCCCACACCGGGGATCTTCTCTGCCCCTATAAGATCGACCCAGAGGATGCTAAACAAAGCTTGCCCTCTGCCTATCGAATAGACCCGACACGTGACACTGATCAAAACAGTTGTCTCGCGCCGTATTATCGTCGCTGGTCACGACATTCGCAACGCTATGAACTTTTTACCCTGGCGCCACTCGCTGTTAACAGTACTGGTCTAAAAATTGAGGCAACCTTTGGTCCCGTACAAAACAAAACGTAATATTGACACGACCCAAAGCTGGTTTTAGCAAGTCAAGCGGAGTATCGGATTGATGAGCCATTAGCGACGGCGGAGTCTACAGAGCCGAAATTTATGAGTCAGATGAGATGTAGATGAGTGATGGGCTATACCTAAACCTAATCGTTGTCTAAGTTGAACCAAGCGAGGTGAGGAATTAAACGTCGTACTTGAGTTGAAAAGAAGAGGATTTGGGTATTCAAAATACGTGTAGGTAAAGTAACTGGGAATTAATATTGTGGTCCCCGGCTCCTTTTAGCAGGTCCTGTGAATAGGATGGCACGCACGCAAACGAACGCACACACCCACGCAGCAGAAGCACAATTCGTGGCTGTCGCGAAGAGAGGAGCTTGAAGCGCGGCTGCCCTTGTACCGTGTGTGCCAGACAGTAATTAGCTTGAAGGGCGATGTGATAACGATGTAGCAGAGCAGCAGATCAATGAAAAAAAAAAAAAAAATAGGGTTGCAATGGCCATGTGCGGCTCGGCGGGGCGGAACAGAATCCGTTGAGAAATAGCCAGCTCGCTCGACTTTGGATGCCCAGAGCACGCGCCACAAAGCTGACCGGGCCACAGGCGTGCGTCGCATTGTACCGTCGCTCCCCCTGCCGGAACGAGAAAAACCGGCGGCCACCGGAGAAAAGCTTGCAAATGTGCGAAACAGATGCAATATATCCGCATCCATATTGTACCACTGGTAAGTGTTTTTCTCTGCGATTGCTATTTCACGTACTTGATTGATCCTCACTGTCTTCATGTTCTCGGCATGTATTGTCCATCACACGCATTACGCGACAGAGATGTTTTTTTCCACAAAATCTTCCCATGTACCTGGCACGTAGTTTGTCTTCACGTGGGTGCGATTAGTTGCAGAGGGACTGCGAGGCTTTGCATTCACTTTCCCAGACGATTACGTTTAATGGTGCAAGTCTGGCTACCTTTTGTCTTGGGCAGACACGACGAGTACTACCAATTTGTACGTTTTTACATACCAGGTAGGGCGTGAATGAATTCGTTAGTAATGCGGCCCTTCTTTTGTGGATTGGTGTGTACCGGCAGGTTTCCTCTGTGAAGAAGCGCGTGCGGATCACAGGCTCTGGAAATTTGAAGCGAGGACAGGCGGGCATGCGACACGGGACTGGGCCTAAACCTCGTTCGCGGTTACGGTCGTTGGGGCAGACCCGACTGATCCAAGGGAAGCAAAAGAAGAAGATTATGTGGATGCTTGGCTCTGGCTGATGACATACCGCCAGATCTACAGCTACTGACTTCTGTGTATGTAGCGAGGGTGCTTCAGCAATAGCGTAGTTCAGTATATTGCACGATTTCGAGGATGTGCTGATGACCACCTCGAGTAAGAGCATCGGGCGCGGTTGTGTTCGATGAGAATGCTGTACGTACGTGGTGCTGAGATAGCCGTCGAGAGTCGATAGAGTTATAACGCGCGCATAACGATTGGTTTTGCAGGTCTCTTACTACGGGAGCCGACCGCGCTCTGCGTGCTATACCTTCGCTTCGCATGCATGCATGTGTTTCATGCCGAATTTAAAGGATGATAAGAAGTCGTCTTTTTTTGTTTTGCTCTACCGCGATTGAGGACGGCCTCGTTCGTGTATTGCGGCTGACGTCACCTGTTTGCCCAAGATATACCTAGTATATGATGGTACCTCGTATCATAGACGTACCTGCCGAAACTCGCGTCCGGGGACGGACGAAATCGATCGATTGGTGATGCGGCTGTCTCAAAGTCGGGTGCACCCTGAAGGACAGTGGGATGGTGGGCCTACGGCTTGCAGAGAGTTACCCTTCTCAGAGTTGCACCGATGTTTTCGGGGACATACTACTGTACTTGGACTTAGTTCGAGAAAAAATTGCAGTAGCAACCCAAGGGTGCCCGCACGATACCAAAGCTCCAAGGTTGGCGAAAGAACCGCCGCTCCTAAACTCTCGTGGTTCGATGTTTTTTTTCTTGAAAATACGGTTTGCTACCCACACGAGACCCCATTGCATGCCCGAGACCATCATGTCACTCCCAAACTCAAAACAGATTCGGTTTTCACTACCAGCCGTATGCGCTCGTTCCACAGTTTTTCCAGCCGAGGTTGATGTGTAAATACGACCGTAGTGCGTCAGCCGTTGCCCGAAACTACCGGTGCCACTTACATATAAATATGTGTCAGTTTTGTACAAACCACCCATCAACGAAGCTGGCCAGTGGGCGTCAGACTCGGTCGTATCTAAATTTGTTAGACGCTCATAGATTTAGCATGTAAGGCTCGATTAACAGAAGGAAAAGAGTCGTTCGGGAAACAAAATAAACCACCAAAGGTTCACGCCCAACGGTCCTCGGACTATTCGCCACTCCTCGTGGTTTCCCAGGTTACCGTTACGTACATTTTGACATGGCTTTCAGCCCCTCCCCCCTTCCTTCGTCTCTCTGCGCACCGCCTCTTATGCACGAAAAAAACATTTTTCGCTCAAAATCATTTACCTTTCGATGGATTCACGCAATCACCTGCGTCCTCTTTCTATGTGATATATGTCGCTCGCACAAATCACAACAGTTCTTGGCTGATGGAGAACCCGGGACCAGGCCACAACCAGAAAATAATGGCCCAATGTCTAGCAGATGACCTCGGGGTTTTTCAAGCCACCCGGGGGTCAACGGAAAGCCCCCCTTTGCTGTAGGAAGCAGAGAAGGTGATATGGCCGAGGGTGGCTAAGAAGAGTGGGAAGTAGTATCGGGGGGTCGTTGAAGCGGCGGGCAGTTTCATGGCGAGGTGGCACGGGGACGAGGCGGAGACGAGCTGGATACGCAACGCAGCTCAGGACGCCAATAGCGGCGAAAAGGGGAGGGGGGGGGGGCAGGCGTACTGATACGGCTGTCGACGAGGACAGAAACGAAACGATAGATCGGGCGTGGCAAGGCATCCATCCGACTAGTCCTTGAATTCTAGTAGTATTGAGTTTGTTTCATGTTGAGCTGTTCAATGGGGGGAGCGACAGTGGCAGTAGTACTGACACTCGACACCGCTATTGCCGAGAGTAGGAAGGAGGGGGCAGAGAGGGTGTGGCAAGGTCCCCGAATCGGTTTTGCTGCCGAGACGGGAGCCCATGCTAATATCATCACCTTGATTACGATTTTGTTTTTCCTCTCTTCGCTCTTGCTGCTTGTCTCGCTTCTCTCTTCGTTTCTTTCCCGCCCCCGTCGTATACCGGTATATTTTTCTCCTTCGTGTCGCTTCGTTCGTGCAGCAGTGATTTGTTCCTCTTGGGCATGTATGTATGCTTTATACTCCTATTACGGAGGCTCATAATTATTAATAGTGGATCCAAATCTGACTTGAAAAAAATATATAAATCATTATTCTCGCTGTTCGGAATATAGTGAAGGCTTCTCGAGACATCTGCAACGTCAAATAACGGCATAATCATGTGTTTGGTGGGACATAATGAAAGATGGTAACTGTAGCTTTCTAACGGTGGTAGTATCGTGGCCAGACAACAAATACAGCGTACAGCGAAAGGTAGCAAAAAATAGCATTGATACGCGTGACGAGTTTATTTTAGTGGGTACAAAAAAGAAATTGCGCACCTTCCCTTTCCATGTGACGCAGTCACTGGGCTCTAAACCGTTAAACATTTACTATCCGCAAATCCCCTCCTTTTGTTCTCTATTTTCAAGACTAATTCCATCTTTTTTTAGCCACCCCCCCCCTCGAATTCTTCACTTTGTCCAAGTGAATCAAAATTTGGCTCTGTAGCCTACTAGTAACTGTAATCAACAGTTACTGTCAAACCAATCTTGTAGCCAAGTAGTTAAGAAACACAACGTCGCCAGGATTTCACCGACCAATACTTTCTACAAGCAATATTTTCTGACTCTTTCAAGTCTGCGTTGAGGTCAGCCTTGTCTTAAAAATCTGCCGTGAAGGTCACTGCATTGTCAAAGGAGGTCAGTATTTGTCAAGCAAATGTCATTCACCTCAGTCGGTGCGTCGGCTCAGCTGTGCGAAGCCACCTCCTTGAAATCAACCAGACAGAGCTGCTGCTGCTGCTTCTGAGAGTTTTGGCCGTTGAAGGCTTTGAATTTTTGCAGCTGCTGCTCCTGAGCGGCAGCTCCTGAGCAGCAGCTTCGCTGACTGCGGATAACTTTTTTTGCAGCTCAGCAATGCTGCTGCTTCTGCAGCTGAGCTTTGGCTGCCGAGAGCTTTGGTCGCGATAGACACATTCATGAATTTCATGCTTCTTCTGGGGTTGTCGCGACGGCAGATAGATACGTAATATAAGCGACAGAGAGAGACGCCCCCCCCCCACAACAAGTAGCTGATGTGCAGCTGCTGCTCAGCTTTATTTAGCTTGCTGCTGCCTCCGCTGACTGCGGATATTTGTTTTTGCAGCTACAGACAGTAGTATTACGGGGGACCGACCATAGTTAGTAGGACCAAATGTTGTTGGTAAAAATAGTTAAATAAATATATACTGGTAGTTTTTTATGCATACCATAGGTCCTAGTAACTATGTGGTCCCCGTTATAGCTGCTGCTGCTCTGCTTCTTCTGCTGCTGAGCTTCGGCCGTCGAGAGCTTTGTTTGGCCGCGATTGACATATATATATATATATATATATATATATATATATATATATATAGATATGCTTCTCTTTATTAGTTGTCGCGACGGCAGGTATATAAGCGACAGAGAGAGACAGCAGGGTTGTTGTCGCGACGGCAGGTATATAATATACAAGGTTCCCCTCCGGGAGGTGCCTAGGGGAGTGGCGCAAGAGCGAAATAGCACTCGTCGTATGAAATCCTGCACAGCTGTTTAGAAGTATAGTAGCTGCATCCACAGCCGGCATTAACGTGAAGAGCACACACATTTTTTTAGCACAGACTATCTGTAACTGCTGTTTGCGGAAGTAGTGTGAGTCAATTGGTACAAAAAATATTTACTTTTCGATTTGGAGATAGATCAGAATCTAGATGCAATCTGACCAAAACAATTCAAATAATGGACCTGAGCATGGGGGTGGAATGTAGATGCGGAGTATGAAGCGTGGCGTATAGATACATAATAGGTAAAATATCTCGGTAAATGGTGGGGGTGCAAGTGAGTACACGCAGGGAAGGAGAATTGGTTCGATGAAGTTAGTGGTATTCGATGAATTATGTCAGCTTTTTCATTATGAATGAATAACGCCCTGCACATTGTCAGAAGAAGGCAAATAATAATAAAAAAAAATGGACCTGAGCATTCAATTTATTTAATTTGTACTGGAAATAGAGCAGGAAATCTATTAAGTATATACCAGGTATAGACAGCGTGATGCCCAATTCATAACTTCATCATAGTGTTGCCTCTAATACCAACTTGTTTAAAAAATATATACCTCACGTACTTCAAAATCAGCTTTTATTTTGTAAAAGCTCCCTTCGTGCAACAACGTAAAAATAAATGTATCTCTCACATACTCCGAAATCACCTTTTGCAAGCTGCCTTCGTGCAACGTTCCAAGATCTTGTCCTTTGCGACGTCATCTTCGAACACGCATGTGTTCCTGCCCTCCTGCCCTTTAAACATCCGGTCCTCGTCATCTACCGCCGCTTCACCCGAAGCCCATCGAAATGAGAGCCTTTCGAGCTACCGAGGGGTTCTCGAAATCCTCTCTGTCGCCTTTTGGACACTACATACGCCGCGCTGTGGACTACTACTGCAGACAACAAAAAGCAGTACCTTCCTCTATTATAAGCTCTGCAACAACACATCCAATTTCTAAATCATCCTCCCTATCTCCTTCTACCGCAGCACACTGCAGTACACACACAATCATGCACGCTTGACACGAGAAGGTATCTGTGTGTCCCGCCGTGTTGTTGGTCAAGATCGTACTTTGCCGTTACGTATCGAAAACCCGCCGCAATTTGTATTATTTAACCAACCGACTTCACCTCCCGTATAGCGAGGATGAGGAGCGACACTCGCTACACCGCGTTGTTGGTGGCCCGTGGCGATGATGATGAGTTTCGGCGCGAAGAGCTTGCCCCGAGCAAAGACAACTCGACTGCATACAGCAGCAGCGGAAGGAAGAAGCCTGCCTGCAGCACCTGTGGTGAGACAAAACAAACTGCCTACACGGTGCGAAAGGCGTTGGCTCTCCTAGCAGGAGCGGATGTATGACGCGTACGCGCGGTTTGTTTATCATCCACCGTCGGTTCACGTTTGCTCGTGCAGGCTTCGTTCGATCCCCGTCGATTTTAACCACTTGGCTTGACGCTGCTGCTGCTGCTCCTCCTTCTGTTGTTTCGCCATCGTATGAAGCTGTTGTTGGCACCCTGCTCGAGCTCCACTACTACTTTGATATCATCAGTAAGAATCACGATGATCCAAAACAGCTTTTCACGACGTCAAAACTCGCCCTATATCACCTGTGCAGCAGCCGGTTTGAGTTTTTTTGCGGGTTGTACCGACATTGCTCGCGGCTCAAAAGCGTTCGATTTCTCGGTATTATACTCGATACTCCAAGTAGGAGTATCGAGTAATTTTCGTACTCCGAGTACTCCGAGTATTAGAGTAGTGGTGGCCTAAATACTCGGAGTACTTGAAGGGCCAAAACCTACGAGTACTGGGAGTATGAGCAGTACTTACTTATACTCCAGTACAAGCAGTACCCGGAGTACAAACATCTTATTTCCTCGGAGTACTCCGAGCATCGCGAGTATTGAACCCAGGAATACTTCATCATCCGAGTAAAATACTCCGAGTAATACTCTAACCCGGAATACATTGGAGTATAGAACCCTGAAATACTCCCAGTATTACTCGGACCTCGGAATATGAAACCATCCGAGTCTTGAAATTTTTGCAGTACGAAATAAATGCCCAAGTACTCCGAGTACTTAAAGTAGGAGAAGTATATTAGAGATGATACTTGTCAGTAACCATCATATTCGTTACTCGATTACACTTACATCATCTGGTATACATTTACGCATTCTATGTACAACAGACAGTTTTCCAGTCTGAGTTATAGTAGGATAGCAGCAGCTAGCTGTCTTTTTACGCATATATATACTGCTGTGCACCCGTACGCACAGAATAAAGTCCCAATGACGAGTAGTGCCATCGATCTACTGTTGTTGTTGTGGTACGTACGTACATGATCGACGGTAGACAGCACATACATTTAGTACGTGCTATCATTGGTACATAATGGAAAGGATATCTTCAGTATCCCTCCGAGACCGGTAGCATAGTTTTACTGTAGTTCTGGTTGGAGGAACAACATAGGCTACACTGGGGTCATGGATATGTACCCCAAGATATATTGTTCTTTACAGTAAATTTGGGGGTTCTCTTCGTTGTTTTTTTTTTGAACGGAATACGAGGGTATTCCCTCATTTTGTTTTTGTTTGACCGAAGTGCAAGGGTCGTCCTTTGTTGCGAGCTGCGAGCGCACACGCGCACCGCCCTCCCCTTTGAGCTCACTCTACTTTTGCTCACCATCATCAGCTTTCAGCTGAGCAATCAATCAACAATGTGGCTTGGGGTCACCACACCATCTTCTTCTTCTCTTCTATGTTGAAGCTTCACGTACAAGTCACCTGACAGTGACTACGTGTTTGCCTCGAACATTTTGACTGTGTATTGCCGGCCATCGACAATCGAGTCTAGGCGTACACACCAGCTACGAGCTGGTACACACGCCAATCGCCATACCTAGTAGGTTATGAGCCATGAGCCTTATTGAAGTACGATATCCCCAAATACTTCAAGCACAACGAGTATTCCAGAGTAATGAACCCCAACATACTCGGAGTACAGCAGTATTTCAGAGTATCGAACCCAAAAATACTCCGAGTACAAGCATTATTAAGAGTTATCATACCCGAAATACTACGAACACGAGCAGTATCCCGGAGTATCGATCCCTGAAATACTCCGAGTACACGAAGTACCTGAAGTATAATTTATCTCCGATACTCGTTGCTTTACTCCAAGGTACTCGGAGCATCTATCTGCACCTTCCCATATTGATATCTTACGAGCATCGTTTGGCCTTTGCTCAGGACGACCCAAGCCGGCACACTCTTCTGTCGATGACCACCATAATTAATTACAGCCGTTCTTCGTGCAGGTACGTCTCGTACGGCATTGACATTTTGCGTTACCACTGCTGCTGCCGTCTCCATCATCCTCGTGTTTGTGATTAAGTAAGTTCGACATCGTTTTCATTTCATTATCCTACCAGCACGGTCGTCTGATCTCGACTCTGACACCTCGATTTAACACGCCTCATCCTCTCGATTAAAGTGATAATATTGACGACCGCTCATTCGGATATTTCGGCGTCCGATCCTGCGGGCACTCCTTGCACCCGCGGCATTAGGAAATAGTACTACTCACTCTCGCACTTACTCGCAACATTCAGGCAGTATTTCGAAGTTTGAAGTTGAATATACTGCTCACACTCCCAGTCACTCGCAATGTTGAGGCCGTAAGCACCCTCCTAATAGTCTCAGCATTCAGAGTACGAAATTTGCTCGATACGGAAACAAAAACAATAATCCGATTGTGGTCCCTCTGCTGTGCGTTTATCGTATTGCCCGCAAATTGTATTGCATCGTGCTGCTGCAACCAACAACCAATACGGGAAAGTTATGAGTGATCCATGTTGAAGATCATGCTGCACATTGTCGGATGGCAAGAGAAATAATAATAAAGTTGCAGTGTGAGATTCCACAGAGAGGGAGCAAGCACATCAAATAAATGTTGCACAATTCATAATTTTAACGCTTGCTTATTGAGGTTCTACATAGAGTGGCTTACAAGTGGTTTTCATTCATGTAAAGCACGGGGCCACAATTAATGTCCCTCCTATGTGTACGTATATTGACTCACCTATTTATAGCTCCTCTGTTATCTACAGGAATCTGGCCCGACCGCCGTGGGGGCGGGAGGGCCTTTTATTCCCTACCAGGTAGTTAGTCATATTTTCTGTCTTCGGCCACACGAAATAAATTATAGGGTAACGGTAGTATAATAAGTAGATATTGGACCTACTGAACAGATGACTCGCGGCGATCAATTCAATGCATGCCGCGTAAACGTAAGTACAAAAAAGTTGCGTAAGGTCGAGGTTGCGCTATATAATATAACTTGTGGCCGGCCGAGTAAGCTTTAGCGCATACAACATATATATATCCCGCCAAAATATTTTTTTCTTGGTGCTCAGGGTAACATAAGAAGAGGCTTCACAGATAAATGCTCGAGAACAAATCGTAGTCCGAATACTGAGAGTATTGGAGTACTGGCGGCTAAAATATTGCGGGTACTGAGAAGGCCCAAATACTGAGAGTAATGAGAGTATGAGCAGTGCCGAACCCTGAGAGCACAGACAAGTAGTATGTGTACCCGTATAGTACCGAAACGCGAAACACTTAATAATATTGGAGTACAGGCAATATCCGCAGTACAGAACCTTCGTGAGAGTGTTCGCATTTAGTAGTAGTACCTATTCCTCGCAGAGAATACATCGAAATGCTGCAGTGCTCCAAGTGTACTCGAGTTGTCCCCAGCAAAGGTAATTTGCTCCAACTCCCACTCTCGTGGGACTATCTGGGAGTGTTTTATGCCGAACAATAATGGGCCTGAAAATTGTCGACAGGGTGCACAGACGGTCGAAGTATATACTTCATACTCGAAGTATATGCTGTGTGGGCATATTGAGGGTATCTTGGTGCAGTACGAACACTACCATCGGACGCAATACTGCTAGACTAGTACTCGCAGTACCCGCGGTACAGAACCCCGAATTACTTGAAGCACAACAACACAGGGAGTATCCACGACAGCAGAAGTAGCGAACCCCGAATTAGTGCGAGCCCGAAAGTATGCGCAGTAGTATCTGAAGTAGGAGTACAAAGCCTCAAAAATCCGAAATACTGCGAGTGAGTGTACGAAGTACCTACAACTAACTTGTTGCAGTATTTTTTCTCGAACATGCTTTGCTTTACTCCCAAATATAATATGTGGAGTAGTAGCTGTGAAATGTTGAGGTACTAACGCACACCACGCGTAAGCGTGCCCAAACTCTTTGCCTTGGGTAAGCACACACAATACAAAAAATATATACAACTTGTATTATATCATATCAGTACCTCGTACGTCAGAAAAGCATGGTGGATGTAAAAAGTCAAAAGTAAGTGGAGGACAAAAAAACCCGTGGATGTTGAGTCGAACCTCCGAAACGAAACATACCTGTCAGACATGTAGAAAGCGCAGTGTGACCTACGCTAGAGCAGTGCTCGTACAACCACTGCTTGACTAACTTGGTGTTAGTTACGCAATCAAAACACATTGCAGGATCTCCTACAGCAGCTTGTACAGGTACACCAGTACTGCACGTCAGCTGTGAGTTCAATCGATCGGTTGATACTTGGCTTTGCAACTTTCGTGAACCGTTCGAGCGTTTTCCATTGGTTCCTCCGCGATTGACTACTACTGGTCAATAATTAGTAATGACTCCCCTGGATGTTTTTATAATATCGGTGCCGGTTTTTGCCTGTCCTGTGACCACGGGCTGTTCTGGCGATATTACTTCATACAGGGTGGGCCAGTCAACAAGACACGCCAAGTCTTTGGCAAGCCTGAGGTTCTTGATATTCAAACAACCGAGTTCACCACTGAGCTGTTTTTATTATGGCAATTTTCTTATTTAAATAGCAACCTACCAACCTAAAGATCCGACTCTCCTCGCTTTTACAGCGGGTTACAAACGAGGGTATATCCGGGGCCTGTCTATGTGTGTACCACGTAGCACAATAAGAGAGTACTGTCCTACCTCTGTCTGCCTCCTTGTCTGTCTGTTACGAATACTTCTATATTCATAGTCTCGTTCTCTATTCGAAGAGGTAGGTGCATACAGCAGCTCCCGTGCGGCGGGATTACAAACGAGGGTATATACGTTCGGGGCCTGTCTCTATGTGTACACGTAGCACAACAAGAGGGTACTGTCCTGCCTCTGTCTGCCTGCCTGCTGTCTGTTGCGAATACTTCTCTATTCGAAGAGGTGCATACAGAAGCTCCCGTGCGGCGGGATATCCCCGTCTTTTTGGCCAATAACAGACAAATCGGAAAAATGGGAACGAAGCCTAAAATGAGAACCAAGCCGTATCTCCAGAACCATGTGGTGTATCAGATAACCAAAATGATCCTGCGAAACCCCTTGGCCAACCTTGTGAGAGGAGCTCGTCAGAACGGTCATGCTCCATCTCGTGCCTTCGGGTGGGCGCAAAAAGCGATATACGCTGGCTCTATTGTGATTTCTCTAGAGATGATGCTGGCTACCGCGGCGATGCCGAGGACTTCCAGCCTGAGCGACAGCTCATTCGAAGGCTGCTGTACAGCCCCACAGGACTGTCAACTTTTTTTCTTGGAGTTGTACACAATTGGTTTGCTTTCTAAAAAAAAACGTCCGTTCTCATTTTTTGTTTCGTTCCCATTTTTCCGATTTGTCTGTTCAATCCTGAACTTCGTGTGCAGGATCTCACTGGGATCCGCGCGCAGTGCAACTGCACGCTGTGGACAATTTTTTATTTTTAGTGGGTACAAAAAATTGCACACCTTCCCCCCCGAACCAGTACGCCTTTTAATTCTCAGTATGTAGAACTGAGTCTCTGTTTTGGTAAATGCAAATCTGTCTGTCTGTCTGTCAGTCCGCAAGGCTATATTTTCGAACCTTTTCCAATGGCCGATAGATGATATTCGTACGACGTATTCGACCCTTACGGGTCTTATATACTGAAGCATACCATACCACCAGGCAAATTTAGCTATATAATACACCCACGACATCTTACCATGGTACCATACCGCAAACGTACCATACCATATACTGTGTTTTCCCGTCCCATACCGTCAACACATACATACCATACCACATACGGTGGTTTTCCCATATCCCCATATACCATACCACCAACATATCCCATATCCCATACCGTGTTTGTTCCATATCATATACCAGGTAGTACATTTTAAGCCGCGTAGTACCATCACGCCATGTACCAACATATTATGATATCACACCAGGTAGGTACACGAGAAGAGCAAGCTCTCTGAATCCAAGATGTTCTCCACGACAACGAGCAGCAGCAGAACGATCGATGAGTTAGATGGTGAAATAACTGTATACTAACTAGCGTCGTTGCTTCGCACCCGACGCGCGGTCAGCGGGGGGCGCATCTCTCCGTGGACATTACAACAGTCGGCTGGCGCGGGTTTGGGTACCAAGAGAAGCGTACGCGGCGCGCACCTCTCGGTGCATACGTACTCGTAGACTACAGCAGCAGCGGCACAGCAGCAACACCAGCAGCAGCAGTCAGTCATATTGTGAGGTTCAATATACCAAGATGCGTTGACTCGGCACGTCTCTCCGCCGCCAGGCCAAAGAAAGCCAGTCAGAGTTGGTGCGGGCGCGTGGGTCCTACGCGCAGTGCAGCGCACCCAGCGCGTCTCTTCGCGGCACCAGACCACAACAACAGGAGAGTTGGTCTCGGCGTTTGCTCGCGTCTGTGCGCGCCCAGTAAATCCGAGCAACAACAACAACACACAATGGCCGGTGTCGTGTGGCGGGCTCTGGTCAGGCGTATGATAAAAAACTATTGGCCGCTGTAGTATTAATAGTAGTAGTTGTTGTAATAGTAGCAGTAGTAGTAGTTGTTGTAGTAGCAGCAGTTGTAGTACTATTAATAGTAGTAATGCAGTACGAGAGCTGATTTAAATGAAATTGTACTGGAAATAAGAATAGAGGTATACATACTTCGGCGGAGATGGATGAAAAAATATCTCTACGTAATGTATCCGTCTCGAATGGCGAAGAATAGTTTTTTTTCAGGTTTGAGAGGATACCGTAGGACGCCGCCGGCAAGCTCTTGCCCCCTAGAGCATCGATCCACCTGAAAACTTCGAGCCCGTCATCTATACTAGTTGCCCTTGCCCGCCACGAAGCGGGTTGGCCGTGGGCTGAGTCTATGTCGAGATCAAGCGTCTATCGTCGCATGAGCTGATCTTTACCAGCAGCGTGTTGACACTTTGCGACGAGAAAACACAAATTGCGCCGCCTGCAGCCGAAAACAGCGGCTGTACGGGGACAGCAGCAGTGAATTACTTTTTGTCTTGCGATCCTTGTCGTATGTTTCGGTACTCGTAAATAATCCGGCAGTTGAAAAAACATGTCAATCTGTCGAATGATATGTGAACAACCCACCACATGTTTTTCACTGGCCAACCATAGAGTCTATAATTCGCATCAACTTCAAGACGAAAAAAGTAATTCGCTCACCTTTTAGGACCGCAGTGCCGTTCTGGGGACTAACTACTTCAAGTTTGAGTGATTTGTCCCCAAAACGGGGCTGCGGTCCTAAAAAACTGGGTCTCCTGATTGGCCAATGCCAAGCAAAAATGGGTTTCCACACATCGGGTATGTTGCGATGGGAAGCAAACATGGGGCCAACGGGAAAGTCATTCCCATTGCATGGAGCGAGACAGGGTGTGGCGGAAAGCGAGTTTAGAAGCCTTAAATTCGAGTAGGGTTTGTTACGCAACATTTTTAGTCTACATTCCCTACAATGGCGTCGCAAGCAGGGTATGAGATTATGAAGGGCGAGGTCCGTGGTTCGATCCTCGCCTTCATCCCCCGAAAAAAGGAAAAAAGGGGAATATCTCATATTCAAGAACCTGTAAAACTCACTCACTTAGAAAATAACACCCAGGAAGGAACGATGAGAGCAATGCGATCATTGCATACTGAGTCCGGTACCGAAAAGTCGTAGGTAAAACTTGGATACTCAGAGTCTCATCGAGGTTCCTGACTTAGACCTATGCCAATGGAAACGGATACTCAGAGTCTCATCGAGGTTCCTGACTTAGACCTATGCCAATGGAAACGCAAAGTTCAAAAGTTTTTTTTCGAATATATTGCTTTAAAAAACAGCCGAAATTTTTCACGTACCGCCGCTGTGGGAAAAAAAGAGAAAAATGTTTGGTTTTTTCTTTTTTTTCCCCCAACGGCTGCAGGCGGCGCAATTTGTGTGTTTCTGGTTGCAAATTGTCAGCCACACTATTATGGACAATGGACACAATAATAGTCTATTGCTTCAACAATAGACGAGGGGGGAACCTATCGATGTATATTGTCTGCGACAATATATTGTGGAAGGTATGTATCGATAGATATTGTCGGCGCCAATAGACTGGTGATATTGTCGATCGATAGACATTGTCGAAGACAATAGGTAGGTGGTGAACCGCGTTCATCGATGGCCATTGCAGGCCACAATAGATTGTGCAAGATGTTTATCGATGGCCATTGCCGGCCACAATAGATTGTGCGAGATGCCTACCGATGTCCATTGCTTGGCCACAATAGATTATGCGATATGTCTATCGATGGCCATTGCTGGCCACAATAGATTGTGCGAGATGTCTATCGATGGCCATTGCCGGCCACAATAGATTGTGCGAGATGTCTATCGATGGCCATGGCCGGCCACAACAGATTTACTAACTATCCATCGATAGCCATCTCGCGATATACGCGAGTCAATCGTCCATTTTGGAAGCTCGTCCAAAAACCTATGGTGGATGGCGATGGTTACTGTTGGACACAATCGCATACCCGATTTTCCTATTCATAATTAATAATTGCCTTTGCGATGAGAATGAGATTTTATCTTCTGGAACACAACAAGTTGCCAAATATGTACCAGCTATCAGGTATATCATGTTCTGTATGTTTGTTGTAATGTGAACCGACGTCATCATGGTGTGGAGACCATGCATGCGCTCTCACACTCCTTTGCAGAAGACATTATATTTAGATGCCGCTAGGAACTCGCGCACCAGGATATTGGTAACTGCCGTCAACTTGTGTGCGCTGGAAATGTCGGAAATTGATCCGATTTAGTACCTTTACTTTGTCCTATATTAACTCCACTTTGAATAAAACGTGGATCATCAAACTGAAACCACCTTATGCTGAAAATTCTCATATTTCCGTTTCTCATCTCGAGTTTTTTGTCCTATACTAAACCAAGTAAGAGTTATTATTTTGGATACTGCTCACCTTTATTTTCGTTTTTTTTTTCGGAAAAAAATCGCTTTATTACCCTTACGTTGTCTTATGCCACACCAGGTATTAACGGCACATAATAACAATATTAACCGCACTTTAAAAAATATTCTGGATATTAAAAATAGAACCGTCTTGGCAAGAAAATTCTCAGCTTTCCGTTTCTTAACCCGAGCTTTTTCTTCCATACTGAAATGAAGGAAGTCAGTTTTTTTTCGGATGCCGGCCAACTTTACAAGAAAGTCCACAGCTTTCCGTTTCTTAACTTGAGTTTTTGAGTGCCTCAAATGAAGTAAGTCAGATTCACAATCTATTGTGGGTGGCGATGGCTATTGTTGGACACAACCGCGTCCCTATTGTTGTCGGCAATAGAAGCTTCGGCGATCGTCAAGAGTGGCCATCGACATGCATGCATCATACCAACCGTCCAGGCCCATCGCCGGCAGCCGTCAGTGACTCTCTACGAACTAATAGCCAGTGCTAGAGCGTGGAGTACTAGAGCAGATAGGAGGGACGGTGGTTCTCGATTGATAGGAGGCTCTCAGGTCGGAAACAGCCTCTATGGACGTCACGGGCCGCCGAACACTGCTCAATGCGCAGGGAGGGGAACCACACAACGACAGAGCCCTTCGCCAGTGGATGAGGAAAGAAGATGCGCCCCTATCTCGCCACACGGTTTACCTCCCGCTAGTGGCGGCGCTCAAAATCGGAGAAGGCCTTCTAGTCCACTACCGCCGGGTGCGATACCGGGCTCCCGGGACTTGAACACGAGGTTTCGAGACGCTTATCTTGCAGAGGGGAGTTTTGTTCGGAGGGGGCCCACATCTACGAGGGGTCACAACAGGGCCGGCAGCGCTCAAAGTCGGATAAGGTCTGCTAGCCCACTACCGCCGGGTGCGATACCGGGCTCCCGTGATTTGAACACGAGGTCCCAAGACGCCCGTCTTACAGCGGGGAGTTTTGTTCGGAGGGGGTCCACAACTACGAGGGGTCATAATAGAGGAGGCGGCGCTCAAAGCCGGATAAGGACTTCTAGCACACTACCGCCGGGTGTGATACCAGGGACCCGGGATTTGAACCCGAGGTCTCACGACGCTCGCCTTGCAGCGGGGAGTTTTCTCCGGAGAGGGTCCTCAACTACGAGGGGTCACAATAGGGGAAGGGCAGCCCTCAACGCCGGTGCAACTCCTACGAGGGTAGGGTCTCCTCCCCCGATGACGCTGGGGGCGACACCGGGCTCTCAGAACCTAAGAGCGGTCTGCCTTTCCCCCCGTCGGAGAGCAAGGAGTGGTCAGCAACGCCAAAGGCCCAGCGATCCAATGGATGTTGAACCCGTTCCGGAGGAGGCACCTCAAGGGGAAATTAGACCACTACGGCGAGAGCTAGTTTGGGGGCGAGAGTAGGTGGGTCAACGCCGACAGAGAACAGGAGGGCAAACGGTGGACTCGGGAGCTTCGCCCAGCCGGGGATGTTGAGGGGATCCACGCCGGAGAGGCACCAACAGGGGTACTTCTCGCCCCGGGTCGGCAATAGTGTCCACAACACGGTGAGACCTTCTCTGCAGATGGCACCGGGTGTGGCATCGAGCTCTCTGGACTCGAGCCCTGGGTCGCAGGATGAACGTCGTGGAGCGAGCAGCTTAACCCGGAGGGGGCTTTGGAGGAGGGGCACGCCCGCAAGGAGCAAGCAGGGGTGCCGTGCACTTCCCGTCGATAGTGTTGCTCAAAGTGGGGTGAGGTCTTCTCCCCCACTACCGCCGGGTGCGGAACCGGGCTGCCGGGATCTGAACCCGATGTCTCAAGACGCTCGTGTTGCGGCTGGGAGCCTTGTCCGGAGGAGGAACTTGGGCGGACTCACATCTTTGAGGAGCCAGTTGGGGTACGGGGCAGCTTTTGTCGACAGTGGAGCTCACACTAGGGTAGGGCTTCCTACTCCGCTGCCAATGGGGGCGGCACAGGACTCTCAAAACCCAAGAGCGGTCGCCCCCCCCCCCGTTCAGGAGGAGACATCGCACGAGGATGATGCACCTAGCACGGAGAGAGCTAGGGTAGAAGTGAGAGGGGGTCTCCATCGCACCAATAGCGGTACCACGGTTGGAAGAGGTCCCAACGGAGCGGCGGCGCAACTCGGACCGTCCACAAGGGCCGTAACAACAATAGACGAACGGCGGCGGGCCACGATGAGAGTACCTGCAGAGGACCTTATACCCACCAGGACAAGGGCTCGCACCCGGATAGCCGCTAGGGCCGTCGCACAATCATCGGAGGAGGAGGAAGGCGCCAACCTCCCACCGAGTCGCTTCACGGATCCTCCCATCAGCAGCCAACGACGACGCAGCTTACGTCATCGATAGCACTTTTGGAGCCGGCACCGTCGTCGCCGGAACCATCTCCGGGTACACCCCGTTCAGCACAGCGGGCGCGAGAAACCACGCAACCACCGACGGCAACGGGTGCGGGGACTCCCTTGACGACCCCCCTTCCGCTTGGGGTACCCGCCATGGAAGATTCGCCGCCGTCGCCACCATCCCCGCCACCGCGTCTACCGACAACTACCCGTCCCTCGACAGACACACCACTTCTGACGCCGGACATGATCCTTGCGCTCGAATCGTCAATGCAGTCAGCGGCTAGAACGGCACAGTTGGCGCCACCAAGTTCATCACAACCGACGTGCGCATCGACACAGGGTGGAGGAAGTTCGTAACCTGCGCTGACGTCCGAACCACCGCCATCGCCACCACGGCTACCGTTGCAGACGTCAGCAGAAAGAGGGCAGCCCCAGCGGGAGACTTCGGAAGACTGCTGCGTGTGCTACGAGGCCTTGGTGGCCCCGATGGTATATCTAGGGAACTGTCCTCACCGGCTGCACCTACCGTGCTACGCCGCACTTCGTGTTAGGGCAGGGGCCGACCTACGCTGCCCGGCGTGTCGGGCGACCGTAACAATTGGCGAAGCCGACGGGATGGCGTCCCGTCAGTACAGTGACGAGATTATGGCAGAGGCCCTCGCGATCGCGCGGCAGGAGATACCGGCCGAAAGGGGAAGGGGGGCATCCGCAAGGACCACAGGGGGCGAGAGGGGCGAACGATTGATATGTAGCATTTGCCATGGACTGGTTGAGGAGACTGAACGCGTACAGGTGTCCTGCTCGTGCGACGTGCATCGCCGCTGCGCTTTAGGCTTTTGCGAGGACGCAATCCCTCGAGCCAGATTCATCGGCGAGGCACGCCAAGTCACGTGCCCGAACCCCGCCCTACACGAAGTTCAACAAGAGGTGGACCTCCGCCCCCTCCTGCAACAGATTCGTACTATTGGCAGGTCAGCAGACACGCAGGACGAACGCGATTTAGTGAACAGGGTCACCGTTGCCGAGAACCGCCTTCGGAGCAGGACCCACATTGTGCCGGAAAGGGTAGACTTGACACTGAACGCCACAGCGCGAGACGAGGAGAACCTCTCTTGGGACTGGCGTAGCACGATTCCACAACCGTATGCGCTATGTGGGGTCTGTGACAGGACTATGGAAGACGACGAGAGGTTTTCTTTCTCCGGTTGGCTCGTCCACAGGAGATGTGCCGTTGAAAGCGTAGAGAGAGCAGACAATAGGGGAGACGACCGGTTTGGGGTAGCCATTCGGGAAGGAACAGGACCGTCGCGTCGGAGAACGTTCCTCCTCACGGAAATTCTGCCGAGGATCTAAGGTACGACCGCGCTTCCGATCGGGGAGCCTATCAACAGCGTCAGTTGGAAATCCTATGGCGATCGGTGATCTCGGGTGTGGAGGAGGCCACAAACCAGGACGAAGGCCGCCAGCAAGTACAAGGAGGGAGGGGAGATGACGCCGAAACATCGTGCACCTATTGCGGCCAGTTTTAGATGACTCTGCTGGAGAGTCGGGGGGCAGCGACGTGCGAGTACCTATCCCGTGCGCCCACGGAGGGTTTGTGCATGCACGCTGCATGCTGGACCGGGCAGATCGCATCGCGAGAGGGCATGCCGACCCGAGGTCCTGCGTAGTGTGCCAGTCGTCGTGGTCGGAGGGGGGCAGGCCACCCCACCCGGCGGAACTTGCCAGAGGGCTGTCCATGTCCGAGCAGGGGGGGAGGTGGGCGGCGGTGAGTAGTGCCCTGCAGCTCGCCGCCCTCCTTGAGCGGAGTGACCTCGGCGCGGAGTCAGCCAGTTACGTGACGACCGGGGTTCACAACACGTTAGAGCACATGGTGAGTGCCCTGGGGAGAAGCCCAACCTCTTCGTTCGTGTTGTGCTCCCTTTTCAGCGATGGGCTGGATCTACCGCAACAGGGCTACCTCGATTTCCCCCGAACGAGGGAATGGGAAGCGGCGGCCGCCCACTATCGTACGCTGTTCGCCGCGTACGGCATCCGACCCCAGAACGTACTACCCCGACTCCCAAACCGGAGGCTCTACGTTGGACCTCATATCGCCGCGTACGGCATCCGACCCCAGGACGTATTACTCCGACTCCCAAACGGGAGGCTCTACATTGGACCTCATGTCCAAGAGTATCTGGCGGGCCTTGACGCCGAATGGGAAGAACGACTGACGAGGTGGACCCTCGGTATCCAAAGGGCGCTGGAGGCAGGTGACGCGCTGCCTCCTTTTCCGACGGCGGTGGCGGCCCCACCGGAGCGGACGGACTCGGCGCAGGGGGACGACCGGTTAGCAAGGGGGCAGCATGGACAGAGAGGTGCCGCTCCAGGTTCGCCAGAGAGCCAAGAGATCACAAGGGACACCGCGCTAGTAGGCCTATGTATCTATTGCGGTGAGGACATAGAAAACTCAGATAGGAATCCAGAGGTCGACCAACTGAGGACAACCATCACTTGTGACCATGACGACGGACAGTTGGTACACGCCGGCTGCATGCTGGATCGTGCGGAACGCCTCGCATGTGGACACACAGACCCGCGGCCATGCGTCGAGTGTGGCTCTGAATGGCCCGTAAGAACCCGACCTCCCCATCCGGCAGAATTAACCGAGGACCTTCCCAGACCACGGCCGGGGGGAAGGTGGTCGGCAGTAGGAGGTGCCCTACAGTTCGCCGAACTTCTTGAGGAGGAGGGTACCCAGCTGGTACCGGCCAGTTATGTGACGACTGGTCATCACCACACGTGCGAGCACATGGTGAGAACCCATGGAAGGAGCCCAACCTCTTCGTTCCTGCTGTGCTCCCTGTTCAGCGATGCCCTGGGCATGCCTCGAGCGGCTTACCTCGACTTCCCCCGCACGAGGGAATGGCAAGCGGCCGCCGCCGACTACCGTGAGCGTTTTGCCGCGCACGCCATCCGACCGAGGGATATCATGCTCCGACTCCCAAATCGGAGGGTCTACATCGCACCACAAGCCCAAGAGTTTCTGGCAGGCCTCCATGCCGAATGGGAGGAACGCCTGACTAGGTGGACCCTCGGGGTCCGAAATGCATTGGAGGCAGGTGACGTGGTGCCTCCTTTTCCGACGGCAGTGGCAGACACGCCAGGAGGGGCAGGTCAGGCGCTGGAGAGCGGGCCGTTAATAGGGGGGCATAACGATCAGGGCGGCACTGCTGGAAATGCCACAGAGAACCGTCAGGCCGCGGGGAACAGGGACGCTACGTCGGTGGGACAAGTGGGGACCCCCCGGACAACATCCAGCACAGCCCTGGCCAGGTGCACCCTCGGGGTACTAAACGTGCGGGAAGGAGGTGGTGCGCTACCTCCTCTTCCGACGGCAGAGTGGACCCCCGGGGCCCAAAACGCGTTGGAGGCAGGGGACGATTTGCCTCCTTTTCCGACAGCGGCGGTGCCCACAACGGAGGGAACGGTCCCGGCGGCGGAGAGCGGTCCGCAAACTAGGGGGCAGGTGGAGCAGGGAGGAGCTGCTGGGAGTGCCGTAGAAAGCCGTCACACCGAGGGGGGCCGGGATGCCGCGCTAGCGGGACAAGTGGAGATCCTTCAAGCAAGGCCCAGTACCGTCTCTGCAACATTTGCGGCGGCAACGCCCCCTAGATCAACTGGAAGCGAATCGCCCTCGCGCGAGGGCGGCCAAGGTGGAATGGAGGCAAATGTTGGAGGTTCCTGTCCAAGTGCTGCGCGGCCTCTGCCCCCGGCGGCCGAAACGACACCACCGGGAGGAGAAGCCCTGGCGTCGGAGGGTGACTCGCGGATAGGGGGGCAAGTGGATCAGAGAAATGCTGTTGTAGTAGCAATGGCAAACCTTCAAACAGCCAGAGACAGGGATGTCACGCCATCGGGACGCTTGGGGGTCCCCCTGACACCATCCGGCGCTACCCCAGCAATAGCTGGGAATACTTCCTCTGAACCTGGTAGCGCAACCAGGGAGGGGGGGGGCACAGGAGGCGGACGAGGTCGACCGCGTGGGTCTAGGAGGGGGTCACGAGCGACAAGCACTGGGAGAGAGGCCGTCACGAACCGGGGAAGAATCCCTCGACCCGGCGGCAGTGAGCCACCCTCGGTTTCTGAACCGAGAGGGGGCAGCGAGTCGCCCCCGACGCCCGGATCGAGAGGGGGCAGCGAGCTTCGTTCGGATCCTGGATCGAGAGGGGGAGGTGGCGAAGAGAGAGAACTCCCCAGGGAAGGAGAAGGTGGCGAGGGGGGAGGATCGGCATCGGGGGGCGTAGGGCGACTCCGTGCATCCATTGGCACCAGTGAAGACGGCGTGATGTGCGGGGGATGCCGAGCGGCAGTTGCTCGGGGGCACCGAGTGGTAGGGCTGCCATGTGGAAACCAGCACGTTATGCACGCGCGGTGTGTGGTGGAAGCTATTCGAAGGAGTGGGTCACACGCACAACTTATTTGCGCTACACGAGGGTGCACAGCCCGCCATGGGAGACGGGAGTCACTGGAGGCAGCAGTTCAGGACAATCCTGGACTCCGGGTTACGGTCGCAGGACTTGGAGGAAGGCCGGACAACAACTACGATGAACGGGGGGAAGAGCTTTGTTACCCGTGGGACCAGAATTCGTTAGGAATAGCAGGGCCACTCGATGATGTTTCTCTCGAGCATCTCCAACAACGTTTCATCACCGTTGTTAAGGTGCAGCCGGGGCTAGCTACTGTCCATGCCAAGCTTCTCACCCACGTGCTCGGTCTCCTGAACCACGCCCTCGGAGCGCATCGGCCAAACAGACACTCCGAGACGCCGAGTTCGCTCCTGAGGGCCCTCAAGCTGTGGTACATAGTGCCAGCACTGCTACACTCGCAGGACAGCCGCGTGAAGCGACGCGAGAGATTCGCGTCCGTCGAATGTGGTGACATCACGCTTATTCTCCCGTGGTTGATGGAGTACACCAGTCGAGCATCGACACGGCGCAGGGGCCCAACCTACGAAGCCACAGACGCGGCTAAGTACGAGAGAGCGTCGTCAGCCTGTCGCCACTCGGGCGGGGTGTCAATGGCAGCACACGGTCTTCTCGCGGAAGCTCGAGCGCCCGGCGACGAGGTGACATGGGAGCGGGTGGAAGCCAAATTCCCGGGGGAAGACCGTGCCTCCATCTCCGAGTCGGCAGTGGCAGCGGTGGCAGCAAGCTCTACGGAACCGGAGGAAGGGAGTGTTCCCAGCAGGCGTCCAGAGCAAGAGTTCGATTCGCAGGTGACCCTCGACGTCATCAACTCCCGAAATGCGTTATCAGGCGCGGGGAGTGACGGTCTACGCTTCTCACACCTGCAGTCGATCATCAGGACCGGCTTCGGTCGCGAGAAATTTGGAGCTAGCATCGAGGCCCTTCGGAGGCGGATCTTCGACGACCTCGGTGCACTCCCGCCGGAATTCTGGCAGCTCTTCTTGCAGTCCAACCTCACTGCCTTGGGGGAAAAATGTCGCCCCGTATGTGTAGGTATGACATGGAGACAACTTCTCGCAGCTGGGACGATGCGGCAGTGGCGGCCACGGCTGGAAGAGATTCATCGTGAGGCAAGGCAGTTTGGGGTAGGGGTCCGAGGGGGGGTGGAGCAGGTAGCTCTACACGCCCGGGTGCACCATGAGGCAAGAAACTGGCTCATCCTAACTGACTGTTCCAACGCCTTCAACACTGTAAAGCGGACGGCAGTACTTGCCGAGGCGACCACTTGCGTGCCCGCGCTCACGCCGTTCATTGCTAAATGCTACGGCGAGAGGCCCGCCCCTACGTTCTTCCAGATGGATTCGGGGGAGCGGCGCAAAATTGACTGTTCCAGTGGAGTGCAGCAAGGGGATGCCATGGGCCCGGCGCTGTTCTGCATGCCACTGCTGCCAATACTGAAGCGTGTCCGTGAGGAGTTCGAACCCCGGGGTGTTGAAGCCTTTGCCTACCTCGATGACATCAGCATCGGTATGTCAGAGATCACACCGGACACGGTGAGAGTAGTGCCCTTTCTCCAGCACGAGCTGTGCGAAATAGGCATTGCCATTAACCCCAGAAAGACGGTTGCTTTGCCTCCCAAAGGGCATATGCCTACGTCGGAAGAGATAGCACTTCAGAGGGGCATCGGTGTTCGCATTGCGGAAGGGGGTGGGGTAAAGGTGGTTGGCGTGCCCATAGGCACTGATGCATTCGCGGTGAACAGCGCCGTGGAGATAGTCCGAGATGGGGGAGCAGAGCAACTCGCGCGCATCCTGCCGCGCATGCCGGACAAACAGTCGGCGAACCTCATCGCCACCAGTTCAATGGTGCAGCGGACCTCCTACATTGAGCGGGTAATGGACCCGGAGCTGTCTCTACCCGCGTGTCAGCGGGCAGACACTAGCGCAATGTGGATGCTCGAGCGCCTTCTCGAGCTTCCAGGGACAGCGGACGAATCGCCGTTCTTTGCGGACGGATGCCCGGCGAACCGGTTGACGCTACAGCCGCACCAGAAAGCGCAGGCGAGCCTCTCCACAGGGGCCGGGGGGTTTGGACTGTCGTCGGCTGAATCAAGGAGAATGTCAGCGTCCATCGGGAGCTTAGTGACGACGGTGCCAGAGGTCCTCGCCGACCTCTCCGGTCCATTAGGGGGAAAAGTCCGAAGGGAGTTGCCCAATTCGGACCTCGTTCGCCGCATATGGAGCAGCGTCAGGGACCTTCGCGATATCCATGGGGTATCGGAGGAGGCAATGGCAAACGTAATCCCGGAAAGTTGGCGGAACAGGGCGTTCCGCGCAAGCGAGGAAGGAGGGACAGAACAGTATGATGTGGAGGTACTGCCGGCGCATGACGCCCAAACGATTAGCTCCCACAAGGCGCAATACAAGCTGGGGCAGCAGATCAACCGGGTACGGTACCAACGGTACGTTGCTTCTCTGGACCAGCTCCCCGAGGTAGCAGGCCCGTCGGATCGGGACGACGTGTTCGGGGGGACGGAAACCAGAGGTCTTGCCAAGGCTCGGCAACGGAGCCTATCGGGACCAGGCGCCGTCGCCTGTTTGCGTGCAAGGCCCGTGGACATGGCACGTATCATACCGGCTTCTGAGTTCGTGTCTATGGGACGGCGCTTCCTGGGAATGGAGGAGCCCATAGCGGCGAGGTGCCCCTGCTGCGAAGCGACGGATGTCACCACACGTCACGCGCGTACATGCCACCGAGCAGGCGTATAGGTTAACCAGCATCAGCCGCTAGTCCACGCGCTGTCTCGCACCTTTAAGCGGTTGTCCACCCGCCATCAAATGGAAAGCGGAGCGCCCTTCAACGCCGACAGAAACCTCCGCATGGACATAGTGATACAGAGGGGAGGCCTCCGAGACGCTACGTCGTCAGAGTACCGCAACAAGGCGATACTCCTCGACGTCACGCATGCAGACCCCCAAGCGAGGGTCCACATGCGGGCTGGCAGCGCTGATCGAGACGGATCAGTCGCTTCCACTTCTGAGGCGCAAAAACGCAACCACTACGCTCGTGCAGGACAAGCGTCCTTCGACGAGCGCAGCCATAAACTTGTCACCCTCGCGGTGGAAAGCTTTGGACGCCTCGGGAAGGAAGGTATCGATTTCATCGACCAGCTGGCGGCGAGCATCATTGGAGGAACGGACGGGGGATCTTTAGCAAGAAAAGGGGTTTGTAAGGAGCACCTTTTCCAGGTCATATCGGTGACTACCCAGGTCGCGATCTCGCGCAGAGTGCACCGATATAAGCTCGCCCTGCGAGACCGCCAGGCCGCCAGGGGGAGAAGGGAGGAGGAGGGAGGACTACTTCCCATGGCGTGGGGGTGGAATGTAGATGCGGTATAGGAAGCATGGCGTATAGATACATAGTAGGTAAAATATCTCGGTAAATGGTGGGGGTGCAAGTGAGTACACGCAGGGAAGGAGAATTAGTTCGATGAAGTTAGTGGTATTCGATGAATTATGTCAGCTTTTTCATTATGAATGAATAACGCCCTGCACATTATCAGAAGGCAAATAATAATAAATAGGTTTAGGCAGTAGGTTATTGCGAAATCACGCCCAACAGTCTATTCTGGTGGACGATGGCTATTGATGGATACGATTGCGTGTATATCGTTGGCGGCAATAGCCATCAATAGGCAAAACACGTTTTGGTCTATTGGTCAAACAATATCTCTCGCGGTTGCTTTTCCAGCATATTTTGTTCAGGACAATGACCATCTACGAACAACCTTGTGACTCCATTGTTCGGGCAAAGGCAAATTGTGTCCATTGCCGAAAGTATATTGTTCCCCGACAATATCTATCGATATACAACGTTGCCAGTCTAATGTCGTTAACAACATCTATCGATAGACAGCGTTGCCAGTTCATTGTGGTTAACAGTGTCTATCGATAGACAGTGCTGCTAGTCTATTGTGGTTCACAATGTCTATCGTGAGCCAGCGTTGCCAGTCTGTTGTCGTTAACAGTATCCATTGATACACGTTTTTTCGGTGCTACTGTAGCGGCAATGTTCCATTTTCTTTCTATTGCCCAGGGTATATGCATATATGCACATTACTACCTCATCTATCCCAAGGGATCACTATTAATATCACCGAGGACCAACCACAACAACACAGCCGACAATGCACACACTTAACCCCCATGATGCCCACTGCCTTGTTGAGACACACAACGTTGCAGCCCTCCTTCACGCTACACCATGCACTGACTGGTGGTGATCACAAGATGAAATTATGACATTGCTGCGGCACAAAATATTGCAGTGCTTAATAATAGGCGGGTAATGGTGTCCATCGATAGACATTGTCCACCACAATAGATTCTCATCGGTGTCTATCGATAGCAATTGCAGGTCACAATAGATTGGAACTATCTATATCGATAGCCATTGCTGGTCACAATATGTTCAGAAACGTATATATCGAAAGCCATTGCCGTCACAATAGATTAAGGACTGCATCTATCGATAGCCATTCATTGTCGGCCACAATAGATCAAGAAATGTTTTCATCGATAGCCACTGTCGACCGTAATAGATTCTTCAAGCTATCCGTCAATAGCCATTGCCGAGGATAATAGCTTTCAACCCAGGTTCTTCAGCACACTCCTGCCTGAACAATATGTTGGGGGCGTAACCTATCGGTAGACATTATCGACGACAATAGATCGAGGAACGTGCCAATCGACAGACATCGCCGACGACAATAGACCCGTCCATTGCACCATATTCTATTGCTATCGCAGGGGCCATTGTCTATTGTCCAGGGTGTGTTGTCAACACGGTGATCGAAACCAGCTCGTGCGACGATCGACGCCCGATCTCGACATAGACTCAGCCCACGGCCAACCCGCTCGGTATCTGGCAAGGCCAACGAATATAGATGACGGCCTCGAAGATATCAGGTGGATCCATGGTCTAGGGGGCGAGAGCTTGTCAAACCTGAAAAAAGTCTATTTTTTGCCATTCGAGACGGATGGAGAAGTTTTGTCTTCTGTTTTGTGCAAACCAGCGGCCAAATAAATGTGTTTTTATCATGCGCCTGATCAGCTCCCGCCACAGGACACCGGCCATGGTGTGAAAACGGTGACCGTAGGGTGGGTCGGAGCCCCTAACGAGCGCACTCCGTTCAGAATTCATGACGCAATAGTTGGTTTTGTTGATCGATGTCTGTCGAGGACTCGGAATCTCGCTGCTTCGAACCAAAGATCGGCCTGAGTTTTTCTCAAGCCGATGTTGGCCCAACATCGGCCCCAGATTTGCTTTTTTCGGGATTTTCCAAAAGTTAGGAACTTTTTTTTTTTTACGTGGCCCATAGGAAGCGTGTTCTGCTTTTTTTTTGCGGGTATCTTTGAAATTCAATTTTTTTATTGAAACTTCGCTGTCCCATTGGCATAGGTCTTACTCGCAAGGAGAGATAAGTCAGGTTTAGTGAGGGAGAATGTGGTGGAAAGCGAGTTTAGAAGCCTTAAATTAGAGTAGCGTTTGCTACGTAACATTTTTAGTCCTACACACATTTTTAGTCTGCATTCCCTACACGCGTGTAGGGAATGTAGACTAAAAATCTTACGTAACAAACGCTACTCGAATTTAAGGCTTCTAAACTCGCTTTCCACCACATACATTCTCCCTCACTAAACCTGACTCATCTCTCCTTGCGAGTAAGTCAGGAACCCCGATGAGGCTCTGAGTATCCAAGTTTTACCTCCGACTTTTCGGTACCGGACTCAGTATGCAATGATCGCATTGCTCTCATCGTCCCTTCCTGGGTGTTTTCTAAGTGAGTAAGTTTTAGGGTGTGTCTTAACCCTCCCGGAGAACATGGGAACGAGCGGCACGGAACGAGGCTGCTCGTGGTCATTCGTTCCGTTCCTATCTAAAAAAACGTGTTTGGGTCCACGCAGAATCCTGGGCCTCGCCAGCCGAATCGGCACGAACGGTATATTTTGCACATGCCACGACCAATTGGTATCCACATCATCTTCGGTGGTGTCCATCTACATCAAATAATCTGCTATTTGTTCCCGTTCGGTCAGGCCGTTCGGTCCTCCCAAACAAGAAAAAGGGGTGCAACACTTCTCCCTCTTCCTAGATATACTGTTTCTCTCGGGCTGCACTGAATCTATTCGTTTCCCACAACCAATCAACACCAATTCATGCGGCAAATAATATTCCATTCGGCTCGTTCCAATGCTCTCTGGGGGGGGTGAAGACACACCCTTAGGGTGTGTCTTGGGAACGAGCGGAACAGAACGAGGCTCTTCGTGGTCATTCGTTCCGTTCCTACCTAAAACAATGTGTTTGGGTCCATGCAGAATCCTGGGCCTCGCCAGCCGAATCGGCACGAACGGTATCCTTTGCACATGCCAAAGCAAATTGGTGGAGTAGGTTTAGCAGTCTGGGAGAAGGGATCTTTAGGGATGTTTTTTACTTGAAAAATGTGTAGCGTGGTCTGCACTTCGGAATCGTCGTCCGCATCTGAGAAATTTCCTGGTTCGATGCAAACTCGGCGTAACTGCGTTTATGGCGAGTTTTGGCCCGTTTCGGCTGCGGTTTGGGGTCAGGGTCAGGGTTAGGGTTAGGGTTAGAGTCAGGGGTTGGGTTGAGTCTTCGCCCGTACCTTGATCCCAACAGGAACCAAAACATCCGAAGAGCCTACCAACCTAAAGATCCCTTCTCCCAGATTGTTAAAGATCCTCAATTGGTGTCCGCATCCATCTTCGGTGATGTCCATCTACATCAAATAATCTGCTATTTGTTCCCGTTCGGTCGGGCCGTTCGGTCCTCACAAACAAGAAAAAGGGGTGCAACACTTCTTCTTCCTCTTCCTAGATATACTGTTTTTCTCGGGCTGCACTGAATCTATTCGTTTCCCACAACCAATCAACACCAATTCATGCGGCAAATAATATTCCATTCGGTGCGTTCCAACGCTCTCTGGGGGGGCTACAGGTTCTTGAATATGATGAGATATCCCCCCCTTTTTTTTTTTCCTTTTTTCGGGGATGAAGGCGAGAATCGAACCACGGACCTCGCTCTTCAGAATCTCACGCCCTGCCTGCCACGCCATTGTAGGGAATGTAGACTAAAAATGTCACGTAACAAACGCTACTCTAATTTAAGGCTTCTAAACTCGCTTTCCACCACATTCTCCCGTGTAGGGAATGTAGACTAAAAATCTTACGTAACAAACGCTACTCGAATTTAAGGCTTCTAAACTCGCTTTCCACCACACTCTCCCTCACTAAAAAGGGTCGTTATTATCGTCAGTTTTTTTTTTCTCGTTTCGCGGAAAACTCACGGAAACGCGAAAAAAATGCGGTGGGTCCTATTGTCGCCTGGTGTCATGTTTCGTGAGGTTGCAACGCTCGTCCATCTGATCGAATCGTCGAAACCAGCGGCGAGCGCGTAGGCCGTCCGCTGGATCGAGCCGCTAAAGGTGCCCCGACTCCTAGAGAGGCGACCATGTCTCGCCGTACCTCGCGAGCTTAACGTCTGGCGCGACAAAGCCCTCCACGACATGAAAATAGTTGGCGATTTCGTGTTGATCTCGGCTATGTCGGTGAGTTGGCTCTGTCGACTGGACGAATAGAGCTCTCCTCGTTGTGCACGGGGCTTTTTGCGACCAGCCACGGCCTGAGAATGACCCTGGGTATGACCCTGATCTATCCTGTGCAGTGCCGGGTGGTGACACGGCGCACACGGCTCACACGGTGCGCCTACCAGATGTTCTGCGACGATGCGGGACTTTTCCGCGATACGGGATTTTTTTTTAGGAATTTTGCCGGGGTTGAAAAAAATCATCGAAACGCGAAAACCCCCCGGAAATCCGGGAATATTAACCGAAACGCGAAAAAAAACGTCCGGTTAATAACCACCCTAAACCTGACTTATCTCTCCTTGCGAGTAAGTCAGGAACCCCGATGAGACTCTGAGTCTCCAAGTTTTACCTCCGACTTTTCGGTACCGGACTCAGTATGCAATGATCGCATTGCTCCCATCGTTCCTTCCTGGGTGTTTTCTAAGTGAGTGAGTTTTAGGGTGCGTCTTGGGAACGAGCGGAACGGAACGAGGCTCTTCGTGGTCATTCGTTCCGTTCCTACCTAAAAAAACGTGCTTGGGTCCATGCAGAATCCTGGGCCTCGCCAGCCGAATCGGCATGACCGGTATCCTTTGCACATGCCAAAGCAAATTTGTGGAGGACCTTTATTAATAACAATCTGGCAGAAGGGATTTTTAGGTTGGTAGGCTGTTCGGATGTTTTGGTTCCTGTTGGGATCAAGGTACGGGCGAAGACCCAACCAAACCCCTGACTCTAACCCTATAACCCTGACCCCAAACCGCAGCCAAAACGGGCCAAAACTCGCCATAAACGGGGCTACGCCGAGTTTGCATCGAACCAGGAAATTTCTCAGATGCGGACGACCATTCCGAAGTGCAGACCACGCTACACATTTTTCAAGTAAAAAACATCCCTAAAGATCCCTTCTCCCAGACTGCTGAACCTACTCAATTGGTGTCCGCATCCATCTTCGGTGATGTCCATCTACATCAAATAATCTGCTATTTGTTCCCGTTAGGTCGGGCCGTTCGGTCCTCCCAAACAAGAAAAAGGGGTGCAACACTTCTTCTTCCTCTTCCATATACTGTTTTTCTCGGACTGCACTGAATCTATTCGTTTCCCATAACCAATCAACACCAATTCAAGCGGCAAATAATATTCCATTCGGTGCGTTCCAACGCTCTTTGGGGGGGTTCAAGACACACTCTACAGGTTCTTGAAAATGATGAGATATTCCCCCTTCTTTTTTTTTCCTTTTTCGGGGATGAAGGCGAGAACCGAACCACGGACCTCGCTCTTCAGAATCTCACACCCTGCTTGCGACGTCATTGTTGTAGGGAATGTACGACTAAAAATGTCACGTAACAAACGCTATTTATACTCGAATTTAAGGCTTCTAAACTCGCTTTCCACCACTATACATTTCCTACAATGGCGTCGTCGGCAGGACGTGAGATTCTGAAGAGCGAGGTCCGTGGTTCGATCCTCGCCTTCACTCCCCGAAAAAAAAAAAAAAAAAAAAGGAAAAAAAGGGATATATCTCATATTCAAGAACCTGTAAAACTCACTCACTTAGAAAACACCCATTAAGGAACGAGGAGAGCAATGCGGTCATTGCATACTGAGTCCGGTACCGAAAAGTCGGAGGTAAAACTTGGATACTCAAGAGTCTCATCGGGGTTCCTGACCTACTCGCAAGGAGAGATAAGTCAGGTTTAGTGAGGGAGAATGTATGTGGTGGAAAGCGAGTTTGGAAGCCTTAAATTCGAGTAGCGTTTGTTACGTAAGATTTTTAGTCTACATTCCCTACAGGCCTACCAGGGTACAGAAGATTGCCACTAAACAGCTCAAACGTGCGAGGACGGACGGAGTGCAGAAGTTCTTCGAGGAATACGTCCGTCAACTCGAAAGGCGTATCCAAGAAGGTGATCAGTTTGGGTTCTACAAGCACCTTAAGGGGATGAATGTGGAAGGAAAGAGGACTTTCCATTCGCAGTACATCAGGGACGAGGAAGGTAGATTACTACGAGACGTAGGCCTCATCCGGGAACGATGGGTAAGGTGGTTCCATAAGCTGCTAAACACAAGGTCATCGACCCTCGATCCGACTATCGTCGATGAGCTCAAGGTCTGGCCCTCGTGCAGTCCGCTGGACGACGTCCCGTCTAGATACGAGGTGGAAGACGCGATCAGGGCGATGGCGAACCGCAAGGCGGTTGGGCCTGATGGTCTCCCAGCTGAACTTCTGAAGGTCCTGGCCGACGAGGGAGACTCGGACACCTTGGGAAGCTTCTACGAGATTATCGTCGCTGTGTGGAGGGGAGGGGTCGTGCCGCAGCAATGGAAGGATGCAACGATTAAGGTGCTGCACAAGAAGAAAGACAGGACGGAGTGTGGTAACTATCGTGGCATTTCCCTAGTCGCGCATGCCGGCAAAGTGCTCCTCAAAGTCATCGCGCGCCGACTCAGCGACTATTGCGAACGGGAAGGCATCCTGCCGGAGGAGCAGTGTGGCTTTAGGCCCGAACGATCGACGGTCGACATGATGTTCGTGGTGCGACGCTTGCAGGAATTGGCAAGGAAGAAGGACACTCCGCTCTTCATGTGCTTTGTCGACCTCACCAAAGCCTACGACTCCGTCGACCGAACCCTCCTGTGGGCTGTCTTGGCTCGCTTTGGGGTGCCACCTAGAATGCTCACCGTTATCCGCCAATTCCACGACGGCATACGAGCATGCGTGCGGCTGGATGACGGCGAGTGCTCAGATATGTTCGACGTGAAACAGGGCCTACGGCAAGGGTGTGTGCTCGCGCCATTGTTGTTCAACATGTTTTTTACAGCGGTGCTGCGTGTGGCGGAGAAACGTTTCGCTGCTGATAAAGCCATCACGGACAGCTTGGTGCAACTCCAACAAAAGCAGGAGAAGAAGAAAAAGAAGAGGGGGAAGGCACGGGTCGGGCACGCCGACGGACAGGGGAATGATAAAGAGGCCCAGACACTGTGGGCTATGCTCTATGCCGACGATGCAGGCATAGTATCGAGATCACCCAACGGCCTGGAGAGGATGATGACGGTGATCGTGTCTGCATGTGCCGCTTTCGGCCTGACGGTCTCGGAGGCCAAGACGGAGATAATGTGTCTGCAAACGAAAGATGGGGGGAACGTGCCGTTCACCGTCACCGCCGCCGGCCAAGTGTACAAACAAACGACCGAGTTTGTGTATCTGGGCGGGGCTATCAGCGCAGATTGGACGGGCAGAAGTGTCGAGGTAACGCGTCGACTCCAGAGGGCATGGGCATGCTTCGGACGGTATAAGATGGAAATTTATGACCGCCCGGGTGTGCGCCTACGCCTGAAGGTGCGAATGCTGAGAGCCGAGGTGATCGAAACGTTGCTCTACGGTTGCGTTACTTGGAGCCCGAGCAAGACTGATTACGGTAGGCTACGGGAGGTCCACCACAAGATGCTCCTCCGATGCATCGGGTGGCGAAAACGAAAGCGCGAAGACCACATTCTATCCTATGCTAGCGCGCTTCTCAGGACAACATCTGAAAGCGTTGAGACGACGGTACGCAGACGTAGGCTCTTGTTTGCGGGCTTTGTGACACGAATGGGAGAGGAGCGTCTGCCGAGGAGGGTGATGTTTGGGGAGATGGTTGGGGGTAAGGGTTACTCCGGAGGACAGGAGTGGGACTGGATGAGGTACCTTGAGGAGGACCTCAAGGAGTTCGGCATCAAGCTCGAAGGGTGGCGCGAGACAGCACAGAAAGCCGGCAGATGGTTCCAACGGGTCGAGGAAGGGGCGGAGGCCTTCATGCGGAAATGGCATACATATGAGAAGGAGGCATCGGCAGAACGGCATAGAATAGCTGCGACCACGACCACAGCCGTTGACGCCAACGCGAGTGTGCAGAATGGCAGGGAAGAGGGGGGGGGCGAAAGGGGGACGAGGGGGAATGGCGGGGGGGGGGGAGGGGAGGCGGTCTGCCCAACAGACTGAAGCCTGGTTATGGCCATCATCGTCATGATGCACTCCTTTCTTTGGGACCCAAGTAACTAGCATGGTGCCATCTGGGCAACTTTGCGTGTCTGTATGCTCCAGTGCCTGCCTTTGGTATTTTCTTTCCCCCCCGCCCGTGATTATCGCTTTTTTGTCCCTTCTTTGTTTTCATTTTTCTTTCATTCCCGTTTGTACCTCTTTGTGTCTTTGTTAGTATGGTCCGTTTTGCCTTGCCTTTTTTTCGCGTTTTGCTATCTGCGTCTGTTTTAGTTTTGTTTTTGTTCTTGTTTTGCTTAGCTTCATCTTCTTTTTTTAGGTTTTTGTCTGCTATTAATAGTCTCCTTTTTGCTTCCCTGGTGTCCGCAGTGGTGGAGTGCGTATGCCTGTTTTTTTTTTTTTTTTTTTTTTTTTTTTTTTTTTCTGCCTCTGTTTTTACTTGAGGTATTTCTTCCACTCCAGAGTTATTGGAGCCTGTCCTGCGACCACGGACTGCATTGAATTGTGAGTTAATGTGAGAACAACAACAACAACAACAAGGGGTCACAGGGAGTTCCAACTTAGCCCACGACGTTATGATAGCGGGAGGTGCAATATAGTACTTTTCGACCCAGGCCAGCTGGAGCACAGCACACAGCACAGAGCAGAGCTCTCAAGCTACAAGTGTGAGCGTGCAGCAGCATTACGGATATACACGGACCTGTAGCTCCTACCCTTCTTCCAACGAAGCGACACACGATTGTGGAAGCGAGGGGGCTTCAGATGAGCGTTGGGACAACATCAACATGACGTGTTCTACGTTCGTGGCATCATGCAGCGCAGTTGGCCGTCTCCTCTCCCCGCAGCAGGCTACCCGCTTTGGTGCCCCTCGCCCACCTCGTCCTTGGCAGCATCACAACCATCCTTCGTATGGTGTGGATTCACCTCAGGCGAAAGAGGTACCATCTATTGCGCTGGAGAAGCGACGCAAGCAGTACTTTTTCAAGCTGCTCTCGGCGGCTCGCAACCGTGACACGCGGCTTCTCGTCTCAGTTTTAAAATCTCTGGACAAGGAAACGGAGTACGTGAGGATGCAGTCAAACGCAACGCACGCGGACCCTTTGCGCATTCAAGACGTTCTACTCAAGGCAGCAAGTCGCTGCGGACAGACAGCCTTGGCGGACGATTTTTTTACGGTGCGTTTTGAGATAACTGGGGATTATGCTGTTCTCTTTCTGCACGTACAATTAATAGACCCTGTTGTGATGTTGACGCTGCCGAACTTCCTACCAGGTAATGTATTGAAAGTGTGGTCGTGGCTGTCTCCTCTGCGCTATTGGCGGCTTTTGATTCCGCGTGCCATCGTAACTTTGCTTACACAAGGTGCAGTGAGGTGCAGGGTTTGTTGGCTCCTTGTGTCACATCATAACTATTTTTATGTTGATAGCTCACGTTGACGAATATCTCCGGACCCTGCCAGGCCAGGGGAATGCTATGGGATACTGTACGTATCGTTGTGTTACATACCAGGTATTTGACTCGCGTTATACATGCCAGTTACGGGTATCTTATTGACTTATTGAGCAAGTATAACGACAGCCGCCGACGTAAAATCAATGTAAGCAGCATTAATTACGTACCGTAACCGTAACTGAAGGCTCAGTTTTTTCCGTCGTTCATGTTGCGGGCTCCAAGTTGAAGTTGCAAGCACTAGAAGTGTCCGGCGTGTCAGCGCCAAACCAGGTACAGTAGGTACCCCGATATAGCGACAGGTAGTGACAAGACCCAAGTACTGAATAGGACGTGTCGCTATTCCTCAATAGCGACAAATGTCGCTGTTATTCAATAGCGACAGAGTGACGCTATATCGGGTGAGTGCCATACAGCAGGGTAATGTAATCAAATATCAGCATCGTGTCTCCTTGTATATGTGCTTACTTGTGTACAGCAGCAGGATTGGTGTGTGTCGTCTTTGCATTAAAAACCATTCAGCTCTCTTTCATCACTACTGTACTGCTGGGCTGTACAGCATTACGTACAGCAGTAGGAGTATTGCTGTACGATACCTTCTCATGCCCATACTGCTAGTCCACGACCGATACTGCTGTGGGTGAAAGCTTCCGACCAATCTAATAATTCAGAAACAACAGAGAATCCCGAGATATTACAGACACGCGAAACATTTTTCTGAAGAAGAAAAACAAATCCAGAAAAACACAGCATTTAGGCTGTTTCCTATGCGGTTCGATTTCGAACTTCAGATTTGTATTTTTCGATCTCAAAAACGAATGACCCTGCTTATGCAGTCGAAATATGCAAAATCTGACCGGAAATTTTTCGATTTGAGAATCCGATGACCCAAGGGTCATCAGATTTTCAAATCGAAAAATGGCATGCTCTCTAAATTCAAGATGTTATCCATGACAGCAAACAGCAGCAGAACGATCGATGAGTTGGAAGGTGACACAGCTGTGTAGCGGCGTCGCTTGGCGCCCGACGCTCGGGCGGCGGGCGGCGCGACCCTCCGTGGCCAGACGTCAGTCGCCTGGCGCGGGCTCGGGCCTAGAGACCAAGAGAAGCGCATTCGGCACGCACCTCTCCGTGGATACGTACGAGTACTTGTACGTACACTGCTGTACAGCAGCAGCAGCAGTCAGTCACAACATGGAACCCAAAATACCAAGACAGGTGGCTCTAGCGCACTCGCCACGTCTCTTCGCCGCCAGACCAGAGGCAGCCAGCCTTGGCTCGCACACTTGGGGTCCTACGCGCAGTGCAGCGCACCCAGCACGTCTCTTCGCGGCGCCAAACCACAAAAACAGCAGTTGGTCTCGGCGTTTGCTCAAATCTCTACACACACAATAAACCTGGTTTTTCCGCATAGGAAGGCTGTTTCGATTTGCCAACTTCACATCTGAAAATGCGATCGGGCCAAAATCTGAAGCTCAAAAATCGAACCGCATAGGAAACGGCCTTAGGCTGTTTCCTACGCGGTTCGATTTCGAGCTTCAGATTTGTGTTTTTCGATCTCCAAAACGAATGACCCTGCTTATATGCAGTCCGAATATGCAAAATAGACCGGAATTTTTTCGATTTGAGAATCCGATGACCCAAGTCGTCGGACTTGGGCCCAAGGTTCGACGACCTGGGTCATCAGATTTTCAAATCGATAAATGGCATGCTCTCTAAATTCAAGATGTTATCCATAGGAAACGGCAGCAGCAGAACGATCGATGAGTTGGATGGTGACAGAGCGGTATAGCGACGTTGCTTCGCGCCCGACGCTCGGGCGGCGGGCCTGGCGCGGGCTCGGGCCTAGAGACCAAGAGAAGCGCACTCGGCACGCACCTCTCCGTGGATACGTGCGAGTACTCGTAGACTACACTGCTGTACAGCAGCAGCAGTCAGTCACAAAACGGAACACATGATACCAAGACAGGTTGGCTCTAGCGCACTCGCCACGTATCTTTGCCGCCAGACCAGAGGCAGTCAGCCTTGGCTCGCACGCTTGGGTCCTACGCGCAGGGCAGCGCACCCAGCGCGTCTCATCGCGGCGCCAAACCACAAAAACAGCAGTTGGACTCGGCGTTTGCTCGAATCTCTACACACACAATAAATCTGATTTTTCCGCGTAGGAAGACTGTTTCGATTTGCCAACTTCACATCTGAAAATGCAATCGGGGCAAAATCTGAAGCTCGAAAATCGAACCGCATAGGCAACGGCGTTAGGGTCGTTATTAACCGGACGTTTTTTTTCGCGTTTCGAGGAAAATTCCCGGATTCCCGGGGGGTTTTTCGCGTTTCGCGGATTTTTTTTAGGCCCGGCAAAATACCTGAAAACTATATTCCCGTATCGCGGAAAAGTCCTGCATCGTCGCAGAGCATCGGGCAGGATCACCGTGTGAGCCGTGTGCGCCATGCCACCACTTGGCACTGTACAGGATAGCTCTTGGCCATCCCCAGGGTCATTCCCAGGCCGTGGCTGGTCGCAGAAAGCGCCGCGCACAACGAGAGCTCTATTTGTCCGGTCGACATACCCGACTCACTGTCATAGCTGAGATCAACACGAGATCGCTAGCTATTTTCATGTCGTGGAGGGCTTTGACGCGCCAGAACTTGAGCTCACGAAGTACGGCGAGGAACGGTCGCCTCTCTAGGGGTCGGGGCACCTTTAGCGGCACGATCTAGCAGACGGCCTGCTTGCGCGCCGCTGGTTTCGACGATTCGATCAGATGGACGAGCGTTGCAACCTCGCGAAACATGATACCAGGCGATAACAGGATCCACCGCATTTTTTTCGCGTTTCCGTGCATTTTCCGCGATACGCGATTTTTTTTTCTTGTTAATAACGACCCTTAGTTGTATTAATCGTACAGTACAGCAGAAAAACAAACTACAAACTGCGGCAGTACCGTACAGCGTACGCTACACACTACTCGTACAGTACAGCAGCGTCGCGGTGTGCAGAGGCCCCCAGACAAGTGAAGTTGCTACAGAAGCAGTTCAAAACATCCAAACACCTGGACAACGTTTTTTTTTGTTCGATGATACAGCTGGCGGTTGTGCTTTACTACAGTCAAGCTTTTCATCGTCGGAAGGGTTGTCCTCATCCTAGGTCCTCATCCTAGTACATGTTGTTCATCTTCTCCACGTTTGGAAGCAGGCACATTTCTACACTCGCACAAGGCATGGGGTGTACGGAGGTGGTGTGTGGCAGCATGATGTATGTTTGCGTGTTGGTGTGTTTGAGCGCGTCTACCGCAGGCTGACAGAGGCAGGGGGCTCCGCAAGTACCGTGAGTATAGACCCGATATAGCGACACGCTGTCGCTATATCGGGGCGCGTTGGTGTTGAGCGATTTTAGCCTCGCTATTCAGGGCATATCGCTATTTAGGGTGCCGCTATACCGGGCTACCTATTGTACATCTATATGTATTCTACGTACTGTAATTCCAACTATTATACGTACCGGTTTGAGATTGATATGTAGAAACTCGCGTGCGTGGCAAGTTATTTACAACTGTTGAGTGCGTTGGTGGATTGTGAACAGTGGACAACTAAGTGTTGTTGTTGCTGTTGTTGTATGTATACGTATGTTTGTCAAATTTTCGTACTTTTGCCAACTTTTGTTTTCGTACTATTACGGGGGACCATAGTTAACAGGACCTATGGTATACATAAAAACCTATATGTTTAACAATTTTTACTAACAATATTTGGTCCTGTTAACTATGGCCCCCCGTAATAGTACTTTTTTCGGCAAACACCAAGTACTCGGACACGGGAAACCCGGCCGGACACATTGGTCTAGGTCTCGGCGCGATCCGTGCACTCTGGAGCACGTGGCGGGCGCTCAATTTTTTTTTCGGCGGAGTGGATAAGACGATTTCCCTGGTTTCGATACGAGAGGTCTTATTTTGTACGTACGTACCGGTATACTAATGTTGTCTGTTCTCTTCCCTAGGCTCTCATGAGCTGTGAGCACACAGTTCGGACATACGCCACGCACGCAACAGACAGCATGCACAGATCCCATCGTTACAACGCTGCCGCCCACACACCGTGCGTGTGCGACACGCCCATATGCGCATCATTGCTGTGGCTGGTTGTGTTCATCGGAGCCCTTCTGCGTATTGCTGTGTGTGATCCAACATTGCCACTGCTCCAGCTGTGCTCAGCACAGTGCGTCAACAGCAACAGCAGGCACAGCGTACTCTGCGCATGTGGCAGATCCGCGATGTACTCTCAGTACTCAGTAGTGTATGTTGCTGTCATCGCGGCATTGCCCTCTGCACGTACCTACTGCACTGTGTGACCGGCATGTTTTGCTCCGCGCCGATCATCCCCGCATCGTACGTTCTTTGAGTCTAGTACAACAAATCGTTCGTACAAGCATCGTGTACGAAAAATCATTACTGACTGGTGTGTGTCCTCCACTGCTGACCGATAGATCCTATAGAGCCAGCTGACAGGGCTGCAGTGCTCCTTCCTTTGTCGCAGGACGAGTATCTTCTGCTGTCGTATCTTATCACATGGCATTTTACAGCAGTACTGCTATTCATGTAGTTGGACCTGTACAAGCTACTCTACACGTTGCGTTGTCTCGTACAGGTATCTTCTGCAATCGTATCTTATCATACGACATTTTACAGCAATACTGCAGCTGTACAATATGCGTCAGTTGTGCAAGCTACTCTAAGAGATCCTGCGATGTGTTTAACCCTTTCAGAACTGCAGTCCCCTTTTGGGGACAAACCATGCTAATTCTTAGTAGTTTGTCTCCAAAACGGGGCTGCGGGGTTAAAAGGGTATGAGTACGTCTGTAGCGTAGATGACAAACTGCGCTTGATAGTATTTTCGTTGCTGAGGTTCGACTCGCACGATCCCTGCTTTTTCTTCTTTTCAACTTTTGACTTATTATGTACCAGTACACCCACCATTGTTTTCTGACCAACAATTTATATGATACTAAACAAGTTGTGTGTGTTTTACAAAGGCCACGGAGTTTGGGCGCGCTTACGTGTGGCGTGCGCCTATACCTGAACCATTCACAGTTTTTCCCAATAGTCGAGACTAAAGCAAAGTATGTTCGAGAGAATACTGTACAGTAGGTACTTCGTGCACTCGCAGTAATTTGGGTTTGTTGCAGTAGATACTTTGAGTACTCGCAGTATTTCGAGGTTCTATACTACTACAGATACTACTCTGCGGATAATTTCGGGCTCGCACTAATTTGGGATTCGCTAGTACTGTTGCTGTGGATACTCACTGTTGTGCTTCAAGTATATCGGGGTTTTGTACTGCGGGTAGTGCAAATACTACCAGTATGTCACCGCTGGTAGTGTTCGTACTGCGAGTACTCGCAGTAGTACCGAAATACTCTCAATATGCCCAGTATACTTGGAGTATGACGTATACTTCGACCGTCTGCGCACCGTGTCGACAACTCTCAGGCCCATTGTTCGGCACGAAACACTCACAGGCGGTCGCACGAGGGGGAGTTGAGCAAATTACTTTCGGTGAAGACAACTCGAGTGCGTACAGCACACTGGCAGTATATCGAGAATATGAACTGCGAGCAGTATGTACTGCGAGTACTCTCAGTATCTCGAGGTTCCGTACTGCGGATATTGCCTATACTCCCAAGTATTTCGTGTCTCGGTACTGCGGGTACATACTTGCCAGGGGTTCCGTATTGCTCATACTCTCAGTATACTCTCAGTAGTTGGGCCTTCTTAGTACTCGCAATATTTTGGCCGCCAGCACTCCAAACTCTTATTACTCGGGCCACGAATTGTTCTCGAGCATCTACTGTATGAAATATCTGTGAATACTTTTTTAACCTGACCGCCAAGAAACATTTATTTTGCGGGAATATCTTTAGTGTTTGCTGGATTTTATTACTCAGTCGGCCACAAAGTATTATGTCGCAACCCAACTTTTCATACTTATGTTTACGCGCACGCATTGAATTGATCACCGCGAGTCACCTGTCCAGGATCAATATCCACTTTTACCAGTATACCCTCTTTTATATTATTGAAATGATCCCACACTATTTCCAAAAACAGGCATATATAGTCTGTCCTCAAAAATATGTGTGTGTGTTCTTCACATTGATGATGGGTGGATGCAGTTATTGATAGTTCTAAACAACAGGTGTGTAGGGATTTCATACAAGTATTATTTCGTTCTTGCGCCACTCCCCTAGGCACCTCCTGGAGGGGAGAACCTTGTAACAGTTACGTTTGTGAAGTTTTCTTATTTTTTCGAACATATCTCTTCGTACGAGCACTTTTTGACGAAATGCTATATAGGTAGTCGACACGTGAAGCCCGGCCGGACACATTGGTCGAGGTTCGGGCGCGATCCGTGCAGTGTGGAGCGCGTGGCAAGCGCTCAAAGTATTTTCATCGGCAGGAGTGGATAAGACGATTTCCCTGGTTTCGGTTCGGGAGGCCTTATTTTTTACCATGGTACGTACGTACCCGCAAAATGTCTGTTTTTTGCCCTTGGCTCTCATGAGCACACAGCCCAGGAATTCACCAGGTAGACAACAGACAACGTGCACAGATCACAACATTACAACGCTGCCGCCCATACTCCGTGCGTGTGCGACACACCCATATGCGCTGTACTACTGTAAGTGGTTGTGTTTATCGGAGCCTGCGGTCCGTAATCCACCATATGCCTTATTTTTTTTCATGAGCACGAACCCAGCTTAACGTACCCTTACACTTTTTTTGTGTTTTTTGCATGGAGCACGGCCCACAGCCCGGACAACAATAGCAGCAGTGCTCAGAGCGTGCTTGCCTCCAGCTGTCTACAGCACCATAACCCTGCCGCCCAGAAGCAGCAGCAGCGGGCAGCATCTTGCGCGCATGGCTGATCATACTGCGGCTAGTTGATTTATCGGAGACTGCGATCGATCACTTGACCACGCCGCCACCACACCATCAATCACCTCTGCTGCTTCTTCTGCGTGTCGCTGTGTGTGATCCAACATCGCCACTGCTCCAGCGGTGCAGTGCTCCAACAGCAGCAGCAGGCAGTGCACCATGCGCATGCGGCAGATCCATACTCTCAGTACTACTGGTGGTGTTCTTTGTTGTTGGCATTGGCATTGAGCTATGCACGTATCTGCCGCAATGTGACGGACATTTTTTGCTCCGTACCGATCATCCCCGGATCGATATGTACTACCAGGTACAGTAATCGACTACAACGAATCGTTTGCACAATGTGAAAAACACACACACCACCATCGTGTAGAGTAACATTCGTATAAAACATAGTACTGGCTGCGGTGTGTCCTACACTGCCGACCGATAGATCCTGGAGCCAGCTGAAAGGGCAGCATTACACATTGCTGTGTCGTAGTACGCGTATCTTCTGCTGTCGTATCACATCACATGGTATTTTACAGCAGTACTGCTGCACATGCAGTCGTACTGCTGTAGTATAAGCTACTCTACTGTGAGATATCCTCCAATGTGTTTTAGGTCGCGTAAAAACCTCATTTTGCTATAGTAGTTGTACAAAGGCTGTAGAGTAGAGAGTGACTGCGCTCGAAAATGCTTTCAATTCCGAGGTTTGATTACGACGTTGCCCTTTTATTTCAGATTTTGTTTTGTTTTGTACCATTACCAGTACATCCACCTTTCTTTTCTTGACCTATTTATACGTATAATATACCAGGTATACAAGTTGTGTGTTTTCACGCAAGGCCACGGGAGTTTGGGCGCGCTTACGTGTGGCGTGCGTTCAAACCTCAACCTTTCAAAGATGCTCCCAATACTTGGGAGAGAAGCACCGAATGTTCGAGAAAAATACTGTAGGTCCTTCGGGCTTCGTGCACTCGCAGTATCTCGGGTTTTTGTACTACAGATACCGCGAGAGTAGTCGCGGTATTTCGAGGGTCTGTACTACTTACTGCGGAAACTTCCGGGCTCACAGTGTTTCGGGATTCGCTACTGGGGATACTCCCTGTGCTTCAAGTATCTCGGGGTTCTGCACTGCGGGTACTGCAAGTACTGGCAGAATTTTGTCCGTTGTAGTGTTCGTACTGCGAGTACTCGCACTACCATAATACTCCCGATATGCACAGTATACTTGGGGTATGAAGTATACCTCGACCATCTGTGCACCGTGTCGACAGTTCATGCCCATACTCGGCGGAAAACACTAACAAATGGTAACACGATTGGGAGTTGGAGCAATTTACTTTCGCTGGGGGCAGCTTGAGTGCGTAGAGTATTGGTAGTATTCCGGGAATATGTACTGCGAGTACTCTCAGTACCCAGTATCTCGAGGTTCTGTACTGCGGATATTGCCCGTGGTCCAATCATTTTGGGTTTCGATACTGCGGGTACATATTTGCCTGTACTCTCGGGTTTCCGTGCTGCCCACACTCTCAGTACTCTCAGTATTTGGCCTTCTCAGTACTTCGAAATATTTGGGCCTTCCCGGTACTCGCAGTATTTTTGCCGCCAGTACTCCAATACTTTCAGTACTCGGTACGCCGAGTACTGGGAGCATCTGCAGTATCTGTGAAACCGTTTTTTAACCCTGAGCGCCAAGAAACATTTGTTTTGCGGGAATATATATAGTAGTATGTGGTATCTTTTACTCAGCCGGTCACAAAGTATTTTTTCGCAACCTCGACTTCACGCAAGTGTTGTGTACTTACGTTTAACCCGCAAGCATTGAATTGATCGCCGCGAGCCATCTGTTTAGCATCAATACCCACTTACCCGTCCCCCCTTTTGTATTCTTGTGGTAATGATCCCACACCAATTCCACGATCACTATAGTCTGTCCCCGAAAATATGTTGAGTGTGCTGTTCACATTGATGATGGATGGATGCAGTTCTAAACAGGTGTGCAGGTATTTCATACTCGTACGAGTACTAGTAATTGGTGGTCATGAGGTGCGACCTCAGTACCTGCAGTAGTTAAATCTGCGATGCAGCATGCTGGGCGAATACGGAGCGTTGTGCGGAACCAGCACGAACGAACATCTACCTACGCGGTCTTATGTATCCGTGACGTTTGGGTTTATTCTTTTAAGAAAAAACAAGACGTCAGCAGCAGCAGGCGTGACGGCGGTAGTAACAGCAGCAGCAGTAGGGCACTGAAGGCCGGGGTCAGCGCCGCTGTACGCTCGGCTTGTCGGTCTAACCATTGAGCCCTTTGTACACGTACTCGGTTTTGTTGTGTGTTTCCTAATTCCTCAACTTGAAATTCGGCATCATTTGACGACGAAAAATCTGCACCTGACATGTATCCAACAGAAAGAGCTTCTCGTAGCAGGTGCCACCACTACTATTACGGGGGATCATATTAAATAGGAAGTACGGTACACGCGAACACTTGTATATTTCGCTATTTTTGCCAACAGTATTTGGTCCTATTTACTATGGTCCCCCGTATTACTGCTGTACGATATCTACAGTAGAGCTTCTCCAGCAGCAGAACAGCAGCAACAGCAGTAGCAGCAGGACACATGAGGCCAGGGGCAGCGTCGCTGTACGCTCGGCTTGTCGGTTTAACCCTTGAACCCTTAGTACACGTACTCGATTTTGTTGTGTGTTTCTTGGTTCCCCGACTCGATAGTCGGCATAATTTGAAGAAATCAAATCTACAACCTGATATGCGTCCAGCAGAGCTTCTCGTAGCAGGTGCCACCACTAATATTGCTACACGACTATTAATACAGCAGAGCTTCTCCTGCTTCTCCGTCCCCTCATCAATAAGAGGGTGGGCCTGACAATACCACCTGCAGCATGTCTTAGGGATGTTGATAAGTCCCAGGCGAAGAAAGATGATGCGTCAGCTTTTAGTATTATTCTCCCGGCAGAGTAGATACAGATGGAAGTAAGTGGTCGTGTGGGTATCACGTACACCCACAGAAGGAACCACCAAGTAATTCATAATAAGCCAATATACCGAAGAGTCATGAAACCGTCAAAATACTGAACAAGCATATTCGAACACACTCCCTGCTTTTTCAGCGAAATAGCAATGACAATTCAAGGTAACCGAATAAAACTCATCTCCATGATCAAAAACCAACTAAAATATTTCAAGAGGAAACCTGTACCTTACAAGCAAAAACCCCTCCCTCCCGTATGAACCTATTGCAGATCTCCTTTGCAACAGTTCAATGCCGTAAAAACAAAAACTAAAGCGATAGATAAATGATATAGCGCATGAGAGGGACTCCGTTCCCCCGGGACACACGTCTCCCTGTTGTGCCAACTACTCCCGCCATAAACTATCTTCCCCTATAGAGTTTGCCCGGCGCGTACTATTCCCGAAACAATATCCGTTCGTGTCAGAACCAAAAAGAACAACACTCCCTGTTCCTGGTTCAGTTCACTAGCTATCCTTGTTCCCTGAAATAATTCGCCTTCTTCCTACTCGTGTACCGAGATTTTCATCACCCTCAATCATGAATAATCATATACCCACAATATTTCATCTCCCAACTCGCGAACAAGATTTTCATCTCCCATCAAGTTCGGAAAAACAATGGTATTAGAACAACCAATCATCATGAATATGCATACCCTCCCTTGTTCTGTCACCACTAGACAGCACAAAGACAGATTCCTGCAAGACCCAATAAAATCAGTATCCACCAACACCGCAGCATCTGCGGAACACCCCTGCTCAAGATGCGCACCCACCACGAACTCTTCATTCGCCAATCCGACAAATCAATCAATATCAGTTCCACCAGTCACCTTCTGGTCCTGTCTATATCTCCATAAGACTGTTAGATTTGAACATGAAATTACATTGCAAAACTCCAGACAAAAAAAGAAGCTACGTATACCGTCGAGTAGACGATATTATACCTATCAAATAGGCCTCCGTACCCTTTACGACTTTCCCGGGATAAAAAGTATATATACTCCGTACGATCATTCAGAAACCCGTATCCAGTGGCAAATTATACATATCCTACATATCATCTACCACTTACCCGGGAAGAAAACGATGATTACCATATAATTTTATCCCTAACACGTCGCAAACGGATTTTATCATGCACGACTTATTAACCGGAACGAATCCACACCCAGTCGAAAATGACACATCTCCATTTGACGAACCTACAATAGTAGACGATACTATACCTTCTTCGTACCATTCATCCACACCCTGTCGAAAATGACACATCTCCATTTGACGAACCTACAATAGTAGACGATAATATACCTTCTTTGTACCATTCACGACTCTCCCGGGATACAAAATATAATCCATACCATCCTGATCTCCGTAACCAGTGATAAACGATACACATATCATTTACCACTTACCCAGGAAGAACGATAACCGCCATATAATTTAGTATTCCCTTACACGTCGCAACGGTATGTATCGAATACGACTTTCTTTACCCGGAACGAATCCAAACCCAGTCGAAAATGACATATCTCCATTTGTACGATCAAAAACGTATTTCGACCGACAGGTGTATCCAATCGCAAGAGAAAACTACTCCCACGAATACCCACCAGAGAGACTAAAGACATACCTCCCGCCCGCGAAGTTGCCACTTCACTAAAAAGGCTCCAGCTGACGAGATACCTGTCTGTCCATTGCACGACCTTCCCGCATCAAATATACACCCTTGACACCGACTCCCTCCAAACCTTTGAAAAATGCGATATTAACGTAATGTGTTTGTCCAGTTGCTCATCTGGGCCTGCCCACATCGAACCCGGAGCGCAACGAAGCGCTGTGGATATATGCGGCAGTAACATTTCTAACCAAAACACAAAAATACGGCTTTTCAACTACCAGGTGGGGGACGGGGGGTATGCATGTACATCATCCAGAAAAATAAGTCCAAACGATACTTGCGTACGTACCATCCACTATGAATTTCATCCCACATTTCATACGTACTCGTACGTACTACGAATCAATTTACGATTTTCTACCCTCGTCGTAAAAAGAAACAAACCTCTCAATGTAACAGTGGATCGAAGACCCACCATTACGAGTGCAGACGCTATCCCCTCGCCCCGCGTGTTGCTGGACCCACAAAGTGATCCAGCGGACGATCCAACCACGCTTGCCCCATCCACGACCCCCCGCTGCTGCTGCTGCTGCTGACCTTCCGCGGCTGCTGCTGCTGCTGTTCTGCTGCTGCTGTCGTCGTGTGCACGCGACTGCTGTGTCACGCGACTTGTTGCCGATGCAGACGTGTTCTCCTTCGTTGCTAATAGTACTGCTGCAGCAGCACCCGATTCCCCCCACGTCCACTCCCTCGACCACTACCGCACCGTAGTCGAGTGCGCGCATCTCGTACGCGGCTTTCCCGATCATGCCACATGGGTGGCCGGGTGCACACGGCCTGGCTCACAGTGCGACTTCACGCAAAAATGTGCAGATTAGTCTTCCATCCCCACAGCTCCTAGCCCCACCACAATCTCCCTGAGTGGGGTGCGCACGTTCAATTTCGCACGACTTGTTATCCTCCGTGCCACTCCCCACGGAGGCGCCTACGGTTATGCTTCCACCGCAGGGCTTTTTCTCCTTCAGTTAGCACGCCGTCGTGTCTCCGGCATACTCCGAGAGCACCAACACAGCTTCCGCACCCTTTTCCACCGAGGTGGCCATCTTCCGCGGAAGCGCGTTCCCCCTCCCGGCTCCCGTTGCCAAAGTCGGAGTGTTCCGACGCTGGCGTTGAAGCATCTCTCCCTGCTCCAACTGCAGTAGATAGCTGTTGCTGTCTACCGGACCCCATCTGCGCCATCATCTCGAGGATCTCGGCGTGAATCGACCGTCTACGCTCCTCTGCGTCTGCGGCCGCCCGCTGCAGCCCCTCGAGGGCGAGGCCCTGCTCTAATACCAGCATCCGAAGATCTTCTACTTCGTCACCCATGCGCCTAGGTTCTCAACGTTGCGAACTCTAGAGTGTTGATAAGTCCCAGGCGAAGAAAGATGATGCGTCAGCTTTTAGTATTATTCTCCCGGCAGAGTAGATACAGATGGAAGTAAGTGGTCGTGTGGGTATCACGTACACCCACAGAAGGAACCACCAAGTAATTCATAATAAGCCAATATACCGAAGAGTCATGAAACCGTCAAAATACTGAACAAGCATATTCGAACAAGGGACACGGCCCGAACGTTGCTCTGGACAGGCACGTTCTGCCTACGAGTACTCGTAGAGTTCGTTTCGCTAGGTAGAACTAAAAAAACATAACCATTATGATTATTTACGGTTCTGTTGTTTTTAAACCATGACCCAGCCATATTCCTACACACGTTGCCGCACGTAGCTCGACCAACTCTGCACGACTTACAACCGCACCAACACGAGAAGATTTCGTTAATATGTGTGCGTGCACAGAGCCCGCCGGGACTGGTAGTGGTGCCGTGTGCGTTGAGCGCGGTGGACAAACGTGGCCGAGCTCACACAGTGACACACACACTTGCAGAGAAACTAACCCTAATCCTCATTACTAGTAATTGGTGGTAATGAGGCGCGACCTCGGTAATACCTGCAGTAGTCATATCTGCGATGCATCATGCTGGGCGCATACGGATTATTTTGTATTGTGCTGAACAAACGAACGCGAAGGAATATCAACCACGTACGGACTACTGTACTACTGTACGCCGTCGTGGGTGCATCTCAATAATTTTCGTAAATGTTCTTGGCCTCTCCTGGCTCTTGATATGAAGCAGTACTGGATTTGGTCGTGTGTATCCTGGTTTCCATCTCGAAATCCGGCATAATAATTTGAAGACGAAATCTGCACTGCTGTACCACAGAACTTGTATTTCTCATCAGGGATTGAGGAATCGGCACGGACACTGCTGTGGTGCTGGATGTCGGCGGGTAGAAAGAGTCAAGAACACACAACACTCGACATGTTTTGTCCAGCAGAGTGTTTTCTGGTTGAAATTCAGCACAATAAAAATCTGCATCTCAGATGTTTTGTCCAACAGAAAGAGCTTGTTTTTCGCAACAGGTGTCACCACAACTTTACTTGGACTGATGTACGACATCTACAGCAGCAGTGCGCCTCCCGCACCATAACAGCAGCAGCAGCACCAGTAGCAGTAGGACACACGAGGCCAGGGTCAGCGTCGCCGTACGCTCGGCCTGTCGGTCTAACCCTTGCACCCGTTGTACGCGTACATATACACACGTCGTACTGTAGTACGTACCCTGCACTCGTTTTTTTTTTATGTTTCCTGCTTCCCACCTCGAAAGTCGGCATACTATTTTCGAGACGACAACACGAACATGGCATGCCCAAAAGAGCTTCTCGTAGCAGGTGCCACAACTACTGCTGCTGTGCAACATCTACATCAGAGCTTCTCCAGCAGCAAAACAGCAGCAGCAGTAGCAGTAGGATCCGCGAGGCCAGGGTCAGCGTCGCAGTACGCTCGGCTTCTCTCCTTTGTACACCGTACTCGATGTTGTGTGTGTGGTTCCTGATTCCACACTCATAATTTGAAGACGAAATATCTACAACCTCTGATACGACATACATGTATCCAACAGAGGTTCTCGTAGCAGGTGCCACCACTACTACTGACTGCTGTACAACGACAGCAGATCTTCTCCTGTTTCTCCGTCCCCTCGTCAGTAGGAGGGTAGCCCTGACAATATCACTTGCAGCACATGGCCCGAACGTTGCTGTGGACAGACAGGCGAAGTCTGCCTATGACTACTCGTAGTTGGGTTTCGTTAGTTATTACCAGGTACGTACGTAGGTAGAAGAAAGAGCTCAAAAAACAAAGCCGTCTGCCTGCTGTGGACAGGCCCAGTCTGCCTGCTGTGGACAGGCCCACAGTCTGCCTGCTGTGGACAAGCATAGTCTGCCTGCTGTGGGCAGGCACAGTGTGCATGCTGTGGACAGGCGCAGTCTGCCTGCTGTTGGCACAGGCACAAAAACCGTTATGATTTTGTATTTTGAACACGGCCCAGCACAGACGTGCCTACACACGTTGCCGCACCAAGCTCGACGAACTGTGAACGATTTTTCACCCCACCAGGACGAGAAAGTGTCTTGCGTGTGTGTGCGTGCACAGAGCCCGCCGGGACTGGATTTGGTGGCGTGTGCGTCGAGCGCGGTGGTGAAAGGTGGACCGAAAACATGTTGAATCCACACACCAACTGACACACACACACACATACAGAACAAATCAAAACAGGCACCCTACCCTCGTACCCGAGCCGTTATGAAGAGGCTTTTTTTTCCTTGGTTAAAACCAAGTAAAAAAAGGCTCGCTTCGCTCGCTCGCCTCATTATTATTTCGTTCTTGCGCCACTCCCCTAGGCACTTCCCGGAGAACCTTGTAAGATAATGTAGCTGTCGCCAGGAACTAGCGCAGCAGGATATTTATAATTGTCGTAACTTGTGTACGTTGCTGGATGGTAGACGGTGGTAGTACAGTACGCGACGGCACTTAAGAACTTCCTATTTTAACTCAGTCTCGTGTCTTAATTCCTCTCCAATTTCAGCAGAAATTGTTAAATCCAAATTCTTATGGGGCGAAGAGGTGCAAAACACCAAATTCTTAAATTTCAAATTATTATTTTGCAAAGGCGTTCAATGCGACCTTTATTTTTCTTCAGCGGTTATCGCGAATGTTTTTTTCCCACATGGCATCGGTCACTCACAATTCACAGGATATTTATTAGAAAGGATGCTCTCCAGGACTGCAGGCATCAAAGTTCATCTTGGCCACCTTCAACGACTTTGCTGTAGCACTACTTGTACATAGGGGTTATAGCCACTCAATCGACCTGGTCTACGCTACGCACGTTGGGCGTCAATGCTCCCCCCTGCTATTGACTGCCGTCTTTTCTCCGCCTGCTTGTGAATATCCCAGCTGACTATTCTGCCCGCCCACTCCGACTGCCCCCCCGGTCTGCTCTTTGTCGTTACGCTCTAGTAAAACCCACGCACCCACCGCCGCGCTTGTTTCCGTGCTGTATGCACATAACGGTAGCTTCATGCTCCGCACGCTTTGGTCTTCTTCAAGATGCACACGTTAGTGGTACCCTTCTTTCGTGCGCTCCTGATTCTTGCGGGCGATCAGGCCACCAAACCACCCCATGCTTAGTCTCACTAACACACCACGTTGCACTAAAAATAGTTGGTTAGAGCAGGTGGTCTCGACTCTTGAAGACGAAACCCATCCGGAATAGCCATCCCGATTGCCTCATCCTCCGGTGACATGTCGTCTTCGTCGTCCAGCAGAGTCAGCGGCTCTTTCCCGTGGTCAGAGACATCTGCATGTCATACCATGAGAGTGTGGGGGCAAACGGAAATGAAAAGAGGGTCGTATTTCACATTGTTCAAGGGTCAAACTCTGGGACTATTCCCGAGAAGAGAACCACACAGTATAACACGTACTTTAAGTCATAAGTCAGGAAGCGTCTTGTCAAGTATCCACTAAACACTGGTAATACGGTATCTAGTTACCTGTACAGTACACCACCTTAAACAGCTGAACCAAACACTAGATGCAACAAAACAAAAACCTAAAACCCGTATACCATCACCTTCTTCCAAGCTGTCCTCGTTTTCCTCCTCGCTGTCCTCGTCCTCGTCCTCACTGTGCTCGTCCACCTCATCGCTGTCCTCGTCCTCGTCCCCGTGCCCACTGCCCTCGTCCTGCTCCCCTTCTCGTTGCTTTTGCTTCTCGCCCTCTGACTCATCCGCTTCCTCTCCACTCTCATCACCACCCCCGCCCCCCCGTCCCGCGGCCATCCCCGTCACTTTCTCCATCATCTCCTTGCCCGTCGGTTTCCTTCCCACTGCTCCCATCCCCCCCCCCCCACACCCCCGGCCCCTACCACCTCGTCGTCGCTTGCATCGTCCATGAACGCCAAAGGCTCGGTCAGCCCCTCCAGGTTGATTCGCTCGTCACCTGTCCCGTCCGCCGTCATCAGGCTCCCTGTTTTCTCGAACAGGCGAAACCTGTAGCCAGCGTGGTTGTCCACGGTGTCCACGGCTGTTGCGACCCACTTGGTGAGCAAGACGCGTCGATCGGATGCAGTCAGCGCGTTGCTCTCCCATCGTTCCAGATTGTGCCCGTTCTCAAGCCATAGGTCGAGTTGCTTCCCAACCTCGACCTTGATGAATGCCCCAAGGCTTCCATCGATGGGCTGCAGCGCGTCCGTGCACCCTCCAGGGTAAAACCACACCAGCGAGTTGCACTCCTTCTTGATGTATGCCTTAAACTTATCCGTTGTCTGTCCGTGCAAGTTATCCAGAGGCTGCAGCGATTGCTCCGCGGGCGCCCTACCCCGGCCTTGAATAAGACTCTTACGAAAGCACTTTTTCGCCCGCTCCATGCAGTAGTCGCTGTCCGCCCACTCGTTTTTCTGGGAAAAAACGTTCACGCGAGAGTCGTAGCACTTCTTCTCCACCTTCGAGATCCGCTTTCCGGTGCCTCGAAATATGATCGCGCACCGCATGAGCTTCCCACCCGGCCCAATGGTAGGTTGGATCGTGCACTGCCTCTTTTCCAGCCCACTGAAAGGCTGCGCGATGGAGACGTGCTTACTTCCCTTGGGGGCCCACGTTTTCGACTGGCCGTGTACGAACGGCAAGGGCACCTGGTCAGAATTGAACCGTTCGTTCAGCTGAAACCGCCCGTACTTCAGATTTCGTGGCTGAGCAGCCCGCACCCCAGCTTCCGTGTCTGAAAATGTGTGCCCCTTACGCTGCGCTGGCTGTTCATCAGCTTGCGATAATTTCTGAGGAACGGCCGTATCTGCGGCAGACGCTCGTCGGTAGATAAGTTCTTGAGGTTGCTACTGCGTCGCATCGACAGGGTGTGGCGTTTCGCCCACCGCTGCGCCCATCTATAAGACGGGCGGAACGCCACCGCCAGCGGATTGTCAGGGCTTCATGTCCCGCAGCAGCTTCCGGTGCGTCACCGTGACCCACAGCGTGGACACTTTCAGCTCCCTCTTTCGGCGCGCCATCAACAGCTTGTAGAGCTCTTGCTCTGCCTCCGGGAACCATCGTCGGAGTTGTTGCTATCTCGGTGACCCTGCCGTCCACGTCTGAGGCGTGCTCTTCTTCAGGAACACCGCCAATGCGCCTCAGCTGCAACGACATGCGCATTCCCTCCAAGCTAGAGGTACCAACAAGGTGGCCCATGATGACGTGTTCCTGTTGCAAGAATTGTCGCTCAAGCATCTCCCCTTCAGATTTTAACTAGGCAAGAGCCGTCAGGTCCCGCAAAGCGTCGTGGGATAGATTCATCGCGGCAGACCCTCACCACCGCGAAATTGAAACCACGACGCAGTGCAGGTCAAGGCACTTACGTATATCCTCTGCTCCAAGGGTCCGCAGATACTCTAGCAGCAAGCAGTACAGTTCACCACCCACAACCGCACTGCTTCCATCCGCATCGAAAAAAAAGAAAAAATGGTGTTGCAATACATTTATTTGCATGCTTGCAGAGGGGAAAGGATTTTGTTTGTTGAACAAAAAAATAAAAAATAAAATGTCGCATGTGAGGGCCGGTCTTAACGAGGGCAAAAAAAACGAAAAAAAAAACGAAATAAAACGAACAGACTTTCGTTTTTCGCAAAAAACAGCAGGTAGGTTGAGTCCTAACGAGGGCAAAAAAAACGAAAAAAAAAACGAAACAAAAATAAGAAGTCGAGTCGAATTTTTACGCGGTGCAATTTTTCGGAATGACTCAACCGCCACAGCACGTGGTTCCCGGCGATAGCGCTCGACAGCGACAGTGGACAGACACAACTCGCACACGTGAGGCACCATCTACAGCAGGCGGTTCTCGTGGTCCAACCCGCTCCCTACGGTGTGCTCTAGAACTTGTGTATCGGCCATCGCTGTTCGATGGCGGACGTTTGAATGTTGAGTGGGACTCATGTCGAAAAATATACCGCCACAGCCACTTCCTGATCCCCCGGTTTCTTGCGAGGGCACCCCATGCTGATTCCCTACCGATATGTGCTCGCGCCGTCAGCAGACAAGCCGGGTGGCAGCCATATGCACTACCTCGGCCATCGTGCGCTTGCCAACCGGTCGTAGAAACTTTATCGGAACTTCATCCCAACGCGTCGAGCTCCTCCTATGTTCCTCTTCGACCCTGGGTATCCCATATTTCGTTTATTTGGCACCCATTTCGTTTTTTTTAAGTCCTGAAATGTGAAAACGGAGGTATCGGGATCTCTGCTTCTAATTTTTATAATTTGACCAATAAAACTTACGTACTCTTTAGTTCTGTTTTTCGTTTTTTCATTTCGTTTTTTTTTTCGTTTATTTTGCCCTCGATAAGACCGGCCCTGAGGACGGGTTTGGAGCAAAGGTAGTCTGTGGCGGGGGGCCTGATGTGGCCTTGGGGGATGGTTGGGCAGATTCTTATTTTTCAGGGGTGCAGTGCATTCAGCCAGGTTATTACCTGCCGACCCCCTTGCACTTCCCGAATTCTAATTCATATTTCCTCCTCGAGTCCAGCACATATGCTTACCTGTAAATTCTTAAATTTCCGAAAATCCCAGCCTGACATTCTCAACTGCCAGCAACTGTAGTCTTCTTCGTTGTCTCGTCGACACTGCAAACCAGCTTTCCCTGTAATAACAGTTGTGGTCGTTGTTCGGTCGCCAAACAAAAGACAGCGGATCAGGCTCCAATATGCTACTACTACTGTAGTACTGTTCTGATAAAGCTGGTACTGAAGCCGTTACGGCAGCGGCGAGTGTTATCAAAAGCTGGAAACGGGCCCGTAAAAAAGGAGCCGTCAAAATTAGACACTTTTCGCTCGTACGTTGTTTTTTATTTCTGTTTAATCACGGCGGCTTTGTGTATTCGTTTATTCGACGTTCCTAATATAGTCTACTGCTGTAGCGGTGTAGCGGTCGAGATTGCGCATTCGCCACGGCCGTAGTTGTTCAGCGTATTGCCCCTGTTGCACCTTTTGAATGTTGCCGGGTCTCTCTGCGAAACCACCTGCATAGTCAAACCTCGCTCGATGGTAACTCCGTCGCATTTTTTTCTATTGCCGGCCGACTACGACGTTGCATCACCTGATCACACGTCGGATCCACTGCGCGATGACAGATGGTCTACTCACATACCGGTATGCAGTATGTGCATTTTTACCTCGGGCTGGTACTTTTGTTCCTCACCGCAGTACCCTGAGACACAGCCCACGAACTGTTTATCACCGGGCATGGGTATATAGGTAAACCCACCCGAACACGAACTTCTATTGTCTGCTTGTACGAGACCTTAACGCACGGCTCCCTTCCGATATATCGTATTCGCCTGTCAGACCATGCGTGCCCGGGGGCAATTCCCGACTCAACACACGGCCGGGGCTTACCTGGACGCCTTGAAGTTGGATGGTCAAGCAGATCGCTGTGTTGCAGTCTATAACGAAATGGTGGACGGTGACGTGGATTTGGGCTGCGTTTGCTTCAACATTGTGGTTTCGGCCCTGGTGCAGGTATGAAATTGGTAGCCATGGGAGATGGGAGCACAAAATAGCCACCCGTGTGATACTTAAGAGCACCAGGTTTATACACGGCTGCAGTTAGTAAAAACAAGAAAACTATCGGCATTTACAGATTTAAATGCTGTCGGTTGCTGTGGGAAACAGACGATGTGCAGCGTGCGCTTGCGATTCCATATGAGGATGCTGTCGTTGACATGTGCGTGAAAAATGGCATGGCCTCGTATTGATACTGGTATGTGTTACCCCGAATATGTTGGGATTTCGGGACTGGTGGGCCATCACTCGTCGAACCCATCCGTCGTTCTTGAGAGGCATGCATGAGCCAAGCCAAGCCAAGCCAGCCCGCATAATGACAATCAAATTTCTGCTATCGCAGGACGGGAACTTCGCTGGAGGAATGGACATGCTTCAATGTGCATCAGCGCGGTGGGGTGTTACTCCCGATGCCTACACGTGAGAGGCTCGTTTGAGATGCAACAAAACCTGATGCTGCTCAGAAGTGATTTATGTATCCAGACAAAGCAACAGTAGCAGAGTAGTTGGAGACTAAAATGTGACACTAAAGGCAGTGTTCCCTGACAGGGCTCAACTGCCTCAAACTGCCCAATATATTTTGATCCGATTATTATACTTACTATTATTAATAATAGATGTTTTAGAGTATCCCATGGGATTGTATGTCGGCTTAACCTACAATGTTTCTCCAATTCGGGTGCTGAGTGAAGGTTTGCAGCTCTCCTCAATTAAGGAGCCTCATGAAAATAAGGTAACACGCCTCCCGTAGCATGCTTCTCTAGTCAGAGATAATTATCATACTATTGCGGGGAACCATCGTAATAAATAGGACCTACGGTACCGACAAAAACCTGTATCTTTCGCTATTTTTACAAACAGAATTTGACCCTGTTTACGACTTTCCCCCGTAATATCATACTTCGTACAAATAGAAGAAGCTTGTACATGTATACGTATATACTTGCTTTTGTACTCGTATTTTGTGCTGGTACCTCGCACATATGTGTGCCTTGTACTTGCCATCGTATATACGTGCATTTAAGTTGTATATACTGGTGCTTGTACTTGTACTTGTACCAATTCAACGTTTACGAAGCAGGAACGGGTGTATTTTACAGAATTCGCATCAATCCTCATGCGTGACTCACGCCAAAGTTCAGCTGCGGTGCCGAATCAGGCAGCGAACACGAGCCCTATACGTCGGTTTCGCGTATTGTCGGAGGAACCGATGACCAACGTTAACAACCATCCACGCCCTCTACCTGGCAGCTTCAACATCTTCTTCGGCGCAGCCGCCAAGCAGAACACTGGCGCGAGTAAAGCTGCTGCGAAGGAAGCCCGAGCCCTGATGGCTCATTTGGGGGTGGCGCCGGACAGGATCACGGTCAATGCACAAATAAGCCGCGCCGTTAAGGAGGGCAGGCTGGACGAAGCTATCGAAACCTTTGGGCGACTTCTTGACGGGGTGAGGCCAGCGCTTGGAATATGAGAGTCGCATTTCATTCGTGGTGTCGGTGGAATTGTACGGTACGCTGTACCCTCTCATTCTCGGACGTTACTGGAAAGCACGAGATTACGATTATTGACGCCCCTGAGTACCGTCCTCGCTATCAACCCCAGCGTCTTGCGAAACCTGACACTGCTACCTGTGCGAGTATCCCATTTTTGTATTTTGAGTAGGCAACAATCTGGGGCGTTTCGTTTGGCGCTTGCTTGTATTTTAGTTGCCCACGCGATCTGTAGAGGCAAGAGAAAAAGGAAGGCTAGAAAAGACACCCGACAATGTTCGCCTCTAGCGATGTTGTTTTTGAATCAAACCTTCTTTGTTTTGTTGCGCCCTTCTTACTCTATCCACCGTTGCCCACACTTTATACCAAGTCTCCGTTAGCAGGTGGATGCAGCAGTATAACAACGCTGATTTTTTTCGCAGTGCTTCTCGCTCAAGGTATTTGTTCCGTTCGGCTCACGCCCTCGCGTTATACCTTTAATCGACTCCGAAGCATGAACCGAAGTCGTCGCACACCTATCATGTGACTTGCGCTTAGGCTGCATCAACGTATCACCCACCAAATGAACTTGCGTCCATGTTGCGAGTTACCGTTCTAACTTGAATCTTATCCCCGATCGATCCTAAGGAAGACAGGCAAACCACTAAACATCAGTAGCAGCAGCGAGGGTCCACGGCATCCATCACATGTCGATAAGATCGTTTCTTGTGTTGCGGTGGACAGTCGGTCTGCCTTTCTTCTACAATAGATCACGTGCGACATCTCCAAGCGCAGGTCTTGTACAACTCAGCTGTTATGAGGGTGACGTCACACGACCACCTGTGATATTATTGTTGATATTCGGGGGTACGAGTTCGCCCACCGCCTGCTGTAAACCTGTCGTGTTGGGTTGTTGGGGCTGACTCTTGATATGCAGGGCTTCAGCGATGTCGTCCCGGATGTAATATCGTTCAACGTGGGGATCGCTGCTTTCATGGCAAACAACATGGACAACAAAGCTTTCAAGTTACTAGACGAAATGGAAAGGCGCGGAATTCGTCCGAGGGCTGACACGTTCAACTCGATCCTCACGGGGATGACCAAGGTAGGCAGGCGCTTCTCTGTTCTGTGATATGACTACGAATCGGCCGCCAACAGTTGTGGAAGTCCCTTTTCGGTAAGAATCGCGTGCTGTAGATTGTCGCGAAGTTGATGACCCCCATCGTGTTGGCGCTTCCTTGCTGTTGCTACGTATTGCTTCTCGTGTCGGTGTAGATGCCATCAGCTCGCCTGGCTCCTGAGATAATTGCATCTTTTGGATTTGTACTCGGCCAAGCTCGTTGACGGTAGGGTTCTTGAGTCTTGCCGAAATAGAGAAGAGACGTTCGCACAGCGTGTCAGCGTATGAAAATATTTACGAATTTCCCCGTTCATTAGTGAAAATAGACATCGATACAGTTGGCTACCGCACGCAAGGCCAATGTGAGCAAGCGCTCGAGGTATTCACCCTGGCCGGTGATCTTCAATTGAATAACATTTGACAGAGGGTGACGTAAAGAAGGTCTTGTCGGTGCCTTCGCCGCTTTTTTGCAGGTGGGAGACACGTTGGGCGTCATAGAAGTGTTCAACAAGTACTTGCGGCAGGACGAGGCAGGCGACGAAAATGGTGTGGTGCCTTCGCTTGTTTCGTACAACCTGGTGAGTTGGGTCGCCGCCGTTCTGACTGTCTGTCGGCGTCTGTGGCGGTAGCGCGAACGCGTTGGCGTGACTACTGATTATATCTCGGTCGTGGGTAATGCGGCCCGAGGCTTGTCATCACCGCCTATTTGACGAGAAGTATGATATGGTACGAGTATGCGACAAGAAAAAAGTACATATTATTCCGGCGGTGGCTTGCTCTCCACGATCTATTTAGTGTAGTGCCCATGTACATATTCAAGACAACGCCAGATCATACCGCATTCCGATCAAAGGCTTTATGGAGCAGTCTTCGCGAATCTTGCATGCCAGCGAGGAACGCGATGCGGCGTCAGTGTGTTGGAGTGTGTGTGTGTCTGAAGCGCAAAAAGCGACTCGTCTTGCGCAAGAGCCCCAGCGATGGATCCGGCTGTTTGCCGTTATTCGAAAGACAAGGGATCCACAGCTCTTGTATTGTGGCGTGTACAGCCGCTTGCTACGGCGGAGATATTTTGCTATACGAGTACTACTTCCAAGTCCCTATAGTCATCCGACACCACGAAATTGACCGATAATTTTTCATTATGGGGGGTCGGTACGTTTGACTGTTTGATCGTATACTTGATATGTCATACGTAGCCGGGCTGACGCGTCGAGTGCACTCAAGCATTCAATGGTGTGTATCGTAGCAAGCAAGTATGACTATGGGTCAGCGGTAAACTGGCATATTTTTGCTGGCGGTCGCGGCGGGGTTCGAATGGCGTATGTTGGTCTGCAGTGGACTTTTTCTGAGTGTTCTGCGGTCGCCGAAGGTGCGCCAGCGCGAGTTGCCTATATCCGATGCAATCGACGAGCAGTGGGAATGCTGAACCCTCTGCTCAATAAAAATGAAGGCATACTTCAAACCGGGGGGGAGAACGGATGACACCTGTGCCCACGGCTATTGCTAGAATCTGCTATAGTTCAGAAGGCCGCTCAGGGCAAAATGTTCTACTACAATGCTTGAGCTGAAAGTAGCGGTCATGATAAACTGTTCTTCAGAGACTCGTAATTCAGTGTTACTCTCCATTCTCCTCACCTGGTACCAAATGGAATGACTAAAAAACGCCAACATTACATTGACACATGCGCTGGGCATGTCCATTTCGTCCATATCACGAGCATCAACCTCTGGCATCCTTTGTGAACCGTTGCCTTTGCCAGGAAAGAAAGTTCAACATAACGTTTCTAGTACTTTTTGCCGCCGAGGGTTCTCTGTCAAGTTCTCTGTCAAGTTCTCTGTCAAGTTCTCTGTCAAGTAGCGCCCGACGTGCTGTCATATTTTTGCCTGTCACCGACGAGGTTTTGGCATACATTTCGAGTGCTCTTGACAAACAACAAGCCGAGCACCATGGAAAAGCTACGGGGTCTTCTGATATTTACGGCTTGTGTTCATGAGGACTACATGCAGTGTAGTCTTCTCCCTCTAGAAACATAGAAGTTGCCCATGCTGATCGCCGTGGAAGCGAGTAGGTTGTCACATGCTACAATTTGGCATCCGGTTGTGCAGGCGGAGTTTACCAGTATCGGTACACACCTGTTTGCCGTTTGCCGTTTATAGTACCTGCAGCCTCAACGCCTGCGATTTGACTTTTTTGTCATTTGTCGCTGATGTCTGCCTTACTCAGGTTCTCCAAGCACTCTGTCTTCAAAATGATAAGGGTCAAGCTCGATTAGTGATTGCCGAAATGCGGAAAAGGAACGTCAAACCTGACAAGTAAGTACTGTATCAAGTAGGTTTTTATTGTTTTGAGTCTATTTCGCGTGTTTTTGGTCTGGATACATTCTTCTTGCTGCCCCTTGGCCCTCATTCCAACTACGGTAAACTGTGTTTTGTTCGACATACGTACACGTATCTGATACATGCGTAAGGAGCCGCCGGGCCAAGGGGGGCACGACGTCTGCATGGAGTTTGTTTCCCTAATAATCCCGCCTCATTCCAATTCCCGCTACTTATAGTATACTTGAGCCATAAAGTGGTGCACAAGCAGACTATGTGTGCGCCCGGAACGGTACCGACGAACCGAAATGGCCGGGATCACCCAACGGTGCTCTCCCGTTGTAACCGTGTGCCGTCCTTTCCGACATTTGTTTAATTCCACTGAACACACGCGTGGCGACGATGATCTCCCTCTCGCCATTTGTTAGTATAGTACAGGATCAACTCCAAGAAAACGAAGCCCACCTACTACGCTTTGGCTTAAAGTTTGTCTTCATTGACTCCTGTATCGACTTACAAGTCTCTAGCCCCGTTGCTTGCACGGTTTTACCCTTGCCTTTTCACATATTATATCAATTTCAACATGGAGGTCATTCGATGGGTGTGCGCACACAACTTCCCTGCTGTCCACCTTATAGCTCGTGCAATACGGTACAAGTAGCTTTAGAGTTTACCAGGTGGTCTACACTGTTTGCCTACTACTCATAGTTTTGCAGTGTTCTATTGATAAAACCTGATAGACGTGCGGCTGAGTGAATAGCTTCCCTTTCAACCCGTTCCCATTTTGTCTCGTATGCATCACCTCAGACTTATCCACCAAGGGCCTTTGGTGTCTTTCGCTATGTTTTGCGTGCGGTGACTTGTACGTGTACACCACAGCATCACGTTGACAGCTCTAGTTCGACTACAATGTAGCCGTGAGGACGTATACCACGTGATCGAGACGGCGAGAAAGCTGCGCATTAGGCCTTCACTGGCGTTTCTCAACAGCTGCATCAGGGCATTGGGAGAGCACAACGACGTGTACGGAGCATGCCAAGTCATGGATCGCATAAAGTCCTTGGACAATTTGAAGCCTGATGCGATTTCATACAACTCGCTCATTTATGCTCTGGTCCAAGAGCCATGGGTTTCCGAGGTGGGTCAGTTAGATTGCTTGCTTTTCCTGTTGCACAATTTCCCGAGTCCCCGCATCTAGAGCTGCATCACAGGACACGTAGAATGAAGGCCACGTTTTTAGGTACTATTTCGCACGCCGTGGCGACTAGTAACTGACACCGAGCAGAGTGCACAGGCAGGTCATTGGAAGCGCCACTGATCGGTTCGGACTTTCCAGTTTATTTAGTTTGATTCACCTTCTCCTTGCGAACTTTGTTTTCGACATGGAAAATACCGCCAGGATCCGACATGCTGTTTTTTTTCTTCAATGCACGTGGTGATGCGATATGCGCATTGACGTTTTTGTTGGATACGACAAACATGATGGTGGCTCCATTTCATGTTCCGATTCGAAATGCTTGTGGAAACATCCCCGGTGTACCTACACTGTGAGCGGCAGTTATTCATAGGCGAACCGGGGCTCCTTTCGGGCGTAGTGAGCCTCCAGTATTCCCCTGCATGGCCGCAGCTTGTTTTCGAGGCTGCTTTCCTGGCCAGGGTTTGCTGTTATCATCGGCTATCGTTTACTGGTATTACCTACCAGGTACCTAGTACCTGGTATTTGGTATTCATCCGGCCCCCGAGACTTGTGTGCTTCATCTTCGAACTGATGGATGCGATGCGATGTTGTACGATGCCATATACCGGTCGCTGTGCAGGTGATCCAGAAAACGGACCTGGCGAACGGCAGTCGCAAGCCCGCCATGGTATCGCCCATCACGACCGCATCTATGCCGAATGATGCAGAGCCATTAACGGCATCTTCCAGGCAGAAGAAACTGCCGTCATCACTTGGTGAGCACGGCGACCAACAATACAGCCAGTCAATTATCTTGTCAACTGGGGGGGGAAATGGTGGCTCGGTGAAGGGCAACTTTTAGTTTTGAGCTCTTCGCTACACACCACATTCTCACCACGTCATGGCTCATTTTATCGCTCATTTTATCGCTCATTTTATCGCTCATTTTATCGCGGGTGCCGGTGGCGACCGTGTCCTTTCGTCGTGTTTCAAATCTGCGGCATAGTGACGATTATGCACATCGCTCATCGTGCGCTCCCATTTTGCAGAGGGCACGAGTCGCTTTCAGGAAGTCATTGGTGCGGAAGCAGCCCTCCTCTTGCTGGAAGAAATGAAGGTGTCAGCGGCCGACTCTGGGGCCGTTCCCGATATTTTCACGTACACCACTGTCATATCAGGAATGGCACGTGCCGAGGTGAGTGGTGCAGCAGCGTGGAGAACTGGTACATGAGACATCGAAATTATTAGGCAGGCAATATCACTTGGAGGACTCTCTTGCCCCTCTTAACCAGCTTACCGCCCAGCGGAAGGTGCGCGAGCGGCAAGCCGCGCTCTCTAGCTTTGCGGTGGGGATACTTCGGAACAGTCGCATGTCTAGAAGTTTTCTGGGCCGTCAATTTGTTGTGCTTCCGCGGCAATGAGTTTATGACGCGCATCGGATTATGGCATATGATTATTCCGTTACGTATGGCCGGTAAATGGCACTGTCAGTCTCTCCTGGGACCGCATATTCGGAGAGTGCGGCAAGGAAGGAGGGATTGAGGGAGATAACGGTTGGGATATCCGTTGAGGGCATGATGCGTGAAGTCACATACGATTTAAACGTGGTTAGATGTCTTGACAGTTGGAGGGTACTACCGGAACATGTACTAAAGGCACAGACTTGAGTTGATGCGTACGCTTGTGAGCTAGGTGTGTACTTTGTCTACGGTTAGTTAACGTGGGGTCGATTTGAGCACCTACAGCAGTTACACAAGCTAAGAAGAAATTGAGTATAGCGGCAACAAACAAGAAAGAGCATTTTTTTCAACAGAGGAATAATTATGTACGCGCACAGTTTCTACATCTATATAGCCCGAAGCATGCTGTGCGCGTCGTATATACAACTATTTGCAGCGTGATCTGGGCACGCAATCCATCACCCTACACATCAGCCCGGGTTGCTTGGTGTGACCGAGGCAGGCTGTATTATTTACGTCTCTTTGTCCTTTGAAGCCCAACAGGGCAAGCGCGCGTATCGTGTGGAGCTTTCACGCATCTAGTAGTACAGGTACACTCTGTACATTGCAGATATTGTCGACCTTTATTTCTACATTTTTCACAGTACCTGGTAAATAAAACGTGGCTTTCATGCGAATACGTACAATTTAATCTGTAGTATTATATGCGCACCGGCTGTTGACCAAATATGTTTTAATACCTGGTACGTATTTCACGTGACATGCCAAAGGTTTATCTTATTTGGTGGTATCGCCGTGAAGATCCTCGAGTTGGTTTGCGTTGCGTTGACCTAGGAGTATGCCTTGCCTTTTGCTCAAAGCGTGTCTCTCGAGACACCGCCAGGTCGTCGGGCGTACCGACAACCTGCACCGCTGCTTGGCACTCATCGATGTGATGCCATTACGTTGCGACCAATCCCTTCGGTCGTGCAATCGTTCAGGACGCCCGAAGATTCGGACGCGATGTCAAGGAATGGTGGCGTATGCCCGGGAGCCCGACTTGTTCGGAAGGGGGGGATTCAGTCAATGGAGGACCAGGTTTGATTTCGTCGGCGGAAATGTGCAAACAGTTATACATGGAGGCCGTCGACAGAGGTATCCGCATCAATGGCAAACTCTGCAACGCGGTCATGGTTGGCTTCGGGTCTGATCTGACGGTGAGCAGACTACTTCACGCCACGCGCACTAACCGCAATGCATGCACATAACGCGTTTGCATACCTGTTCTGCCCGGCCGTCGTTCACTCCTTGGAATGATTCGGAAGAATGGGCGCTGCGATCTAATGGCCATGAGTGGCCATCAATGTTAATGCGAGTGGTTCATGCACCGGCATGTCGTGTCGTGCAACTGCCCTACTTTCTGTGCCTTAACATAACACACCTGAACGGCCCTTTGACAGGGTGCTGTTGCGTTCTGGCGCCAACACATTCGATCAGCTTTGGGTCCAGCTTCCTCTGGCACAACCGATAAGACCACCGACGATGCCGCTTCCATCAAGTCGTTGAGAGTGGAGAAGAAGCGCAAGGCCGACCTGTTCTCGGCGTACTGTGGACTGCTGCATGTGTGAGTCCCCCAGTGGCTTGCCAGTGCACTGCCAATATTTTGTCACTCGTGTCGCTGTTGTCAAGGCTCAACGATTTCCCTACTTCCATGCTGCAGATGTGGTCGAGCACAACGGCCAGATGCCGCGATGAAAGTGGTTTATGCACTGCGCAAGGACAAGATAACGCCTTCATCGACACTCTCTAATTCGTACTTCAAGGCGAAAAAGGTGCGATGCCATTTTTTTGTGTGGGCGTCTTTTTTGGGCTTGTCATATATCGTATGCATGGAATCATGGGATATGCGCTTCCACGTGAGGTCTACAGGTTACAGATAAGAGCGTTTTACGAATTTGGTGCTTTCGGCCTCATTATGAACAGGTTGGCAAGCAATTGGAGGACGGCACACTATCCGGGCGGGCGCCGTTTCGTGTTATGCAGCTGTTGCAGGGGCAGATGGAGGATGCGCTTGAAGGTACCTGCGGCATTTCCAAGCACTCGGACCCTTTGAATCTGCCGATCGAGCGAATAATAATTCGTTTTTGAGCTTGTAGATGAGAGCACCCAGTGGTGCAAATATACATACCTGGTACCTGGTATCTTACAAGGGCTTGCTCTTGAGTGCAATATTGAGGCTGGGCTTGTTGTGAAGTCGATGGTGTGAAACTGCACGCGACTACGACGTACCTTGAGGCATGTCGGTGCTTCGCGACCACCACCCACTAGCGCTGTAGAGCTCTGGTTGGATCATCACTGCGGTTTGGTTAGGCATGTGGAGTGGTCTACGATTTCAGCCGCCAGGGCGAGGTTTGATGGAGGATGCCGGGTAATTGGTACCACGTATCGTTGTATTTCGCGTTCGAAAGTTTGAGCAAGAACGTGGACAAGACAATGTTCGCAAAAGACGTGCTACACCACTGCTTTCGCCTGGTGTGTAATCTTGTGCATATGTTTCGCACCGCGATGCATTTTATATGTCGTCCGTACGTAAACGGGGTGGGATCAGAGGGACATGGTACTGCAGATACCTGCTGCTGTTGGGTCTGCAAGTGCTGGGATTATTGACAAGGAGTGGGGCGGACTGTAGTCTAACGGTAGACTGTTGCTCTTGCTGGTGGTTGTGCTGGGTTTCCAACCTCGGCTGGTTGTGTTGTTTTAGCACAATGTCACTTTTTCTGAGTCTTCTTACATCGCCGTAAGTGCGAGAGCGCGAGTAGGCAAAACCTTGTGAAAATCAATGGGCAATAGGAATGCTGAACCCTACTGTATGCGCCATAATAACGAAGGTAGGTACCGGGGGGGAAAAGGGATGACAGGCGTCATCACGGCTTGTCCAAAACACCGTCGAGATCCAAATCTCTCACGAGCTGAAACGTAAACGTGTGAATCTGACGCCTTTCCGGATTTTTGTATTTATTTTTGACGAACATCTCGATTACTCCGGTTTCCCAGTAAGATAGCTGGTGGCCATGCAGGACTCTACAACAAGGGTCCGTCTTTCTTGGCACTACGTCCCAGGCGGCAGGTAAATCTACCTAACTACAAGGGTATGCACGAGTTACTATAACTCGACTACGAGGGTATGCACGAGTTATTAGAGTTACCATTAGCCGGTTTAGCAGTGGAAGGCTCTTGGGATTACCTCCGGTCGCTGCCCCTGGTACGAGTTCTCGTGAAAGAGGACGTCCCTGATGTGATACTAAGTATAGTCGTAGATGAACCCGTGTCTGGTCAAACGGTATGTTGACAAATTTTACGGGAGTCACGGGCGATGTGACTGACAGCAAGCACACCGTATCCCTCGTTGGCAGTGAATTAACCTTACTAAAGCACACACTACAGTAGCGTACCCCAACCTATCTGCATTTTGTTTGCCAATGCTTGCTTGCCTCTTGGAGACATTTGTCGGCAGTGATTTCTACGATGGCGCTTTGTCGTCGCTCTACACCTTCGAATGGCCACAACTATTGCGAGGAAAACAAATAAATGCCGGCGCATCGCGGTTCCACGGCAACCGCCGCTTCGCGTTGTTCTATCTATTTTACAACCCAATTCGTCTTTTGGACGTGAGTCCCTTTTGTTATATTAATAGTCCCTTTTGCTATACCAGGTATATAACCCCTGAACCGCTATTTTTTCCTCAAGTAGTTGCCGGCGTCCCCGGTGGCTTAGCAGGTGGTCCGCGTGCCTACTGAGATCAATTTTATGGGTTCAAGTCTCACCGAGTGCACACTCGTACTCGTAAGGACTTTCTCTTCCATAAAAATTGATTAGCGGAAAGCGCGAACGCGTGAGTTCCCTAGGTTTACCCTAACCCTATATATAGGCTTTCTATTAACAGGAGCAAAATTTAAAACCTGTCCCACTAAAGAAAACGACAAAAAACGGTACAACAGTGTTTTTTTTGCCAGTTTACGGTACCAAACATGAAAACCAGGTATTCAGGGCACCAAACTGATGACGTTTTTGGTCACGGTATACCGTTTTCTGTTAAAATGTCAATGTTCGTCCGAGTCACAAGAATGACAAAAAACGGTACACCAGAATTTTTGCCAGTTTTTACGGTACACAAAACAAAACGAGGTAGTCAGGGCACACCAAACCCGAGTTAAATGACCATTTCTGTAATGGTACACCTTTTTCTGGTAAAACATCAATGTCTGGTGTGGCTTATAATTACGAACGAAAACAGCGCCCATGAATACAAGCGTTTTCTCGGACTCGTATCCATACGAATAGTCAAGCGTAGTCTATATTTCTGAAGAAATCCTTTTTTTCGTTTTGTGTACTCGAAAGTCGTCCCACAGCCTCCTGCCCCAGCTAAGGCTGACTCAGACCACAACATCTTGTATATCAAAGTCCGACTCGGTGGTCATTTTGCGCCCAACAGACAAATACGTAGACCGACAAAACGCCGAGAGTTCGACAGGCAGCTTTTTATGTCCGATGGAAAGTGTCGTGAACGAGTAGTCTCCAGGGTCATCTCCACTCTCAACCAGCCTATCCAGCCCCGCAATACGTCTGGTATGGTTGAGATTTTCACTACGGCTGTTATTGATGCGGTCGAAAAAGAGGTACCACCCCCTGCACGTCGCCACCGCAGACATGGATGGTGTGAGTCTGCCGAAACCTTGGCCGCATTCATACCAGCATGGACAGCGAGGGAGGATGCACGACAATTCTTGCGTGCCCACCCTCGGGACAGAACCGCGTGGAAGACCCTGAGATCTGCGTGTGCGAACCTGCAGAAGATGATTGCCGCAGGACTGCATGCGTACTTCGAAGCGTACCTTGCCGAAACCGAACGACTCCTAGCGAACAACGACCAGAGAGGCTTTTACAAGCACCTTAAGAGTACGGTAGGATTGGAAGGGACTAAAGCGAGGGGCGAACAGTTCATTAGGGACGAGGATGGCACGGTCTTACGGGATAAGGTGCGAATTCGTGAACGATGGGCGGGGTTTTACCACAAACTCTTGAACACGAAGTCGCTGAAACTCGATCCCACGATCATCGACCTCTTGCCACCGCGACCGCCTAAACTGTCGCTTGAAGATGAACCATCCATAGATGACAGAAGCACTTAAGGGGATGTCGAATTGGAAAGCTGTCGGGCCAGATGGTCTCCCGGTCGAACTCCTAAAAATCGACCACCCGGCATTCGCCCAGCGCTTTCACAACATCCTTGTCAATGTTTGGTTAACAGGAGAAGTCCCTCAGCAATGGAAAGATGCGATCATCAAGGTCCTTCACAAAAAGAAGGATCGAACTGACTGCAACAACTATAGAGGGATTTCGTTTGTCGCCCACGCAGGCAAAGTGTTGTTGAAAATCGTCGCGTCCCGCCTCAGCAACTACTGCGAGACCGAGGAACTACTCCCCGAGGAACAGTGCGGCTTCCGCCTGCACGATCAACGATTGATATGTTGTTCGTCGTGCGCCGGCTGCAAGAGCTCGGACGACGGAGGAAAATCCCCTTATACGTGTGCTTCATCGACCTGCAGAAAGCGTACGACTCTGTCGACCGAGAGCTGTTATGGAAGGTACTCACACGCTTTGGCGTACCAACCAAGATGCTGAGAATTAACCGTAATTCCCACGATGGCATGCGGGCTCGCGTGCGTACTGATGACGGCGAGCTCTCGGAATGGTTTGATGTCACGCAGGGGCTGCGGCAAGGCTGTGTACTATCACCGTTACTGTTCAACGTGTTCTTCGCTGCTGCGTTACACGTCGTACTAGTACGCTTCAGCCAAGACGAAGCCATTGTAAGAGATTTGGTCCAACTCAGTGAAGCTGGAGTAGTTCGAAAAGGGAAGGAGGAGTCATTGGCGTGCGTGCGAAGGTCTGTATGGGGCATGTTGTACGCCGATGATGCAGGAATTGTTTCGAAGTCGGCTGAAGGGCTCGCAAAAATGATGGCAGTCATCGTGACTGTCTTCGAAGCAGCAGGCCTCTCGGTGTCGGAAAAGAAGACAGAGAATGCTTCTACAAACACCAGACCAGACAACCCTCGCACCACCGCTCGTCATCGAAGCGGCAGGTCAGAGGTATAAGCAGACGACCCAGTTCTTATACCTAGGCGGCGTTATCCACGAAAACGCTGCGCTCTCGCTCGAAATCGACCGACGGATCCGCCTCATGCGAGCATGCCTCAAACGGTTCGGCCCGGAGTTGTATGATAGGACGACCGCCCCCCTTAGCCTTAAAGTCCGAATCCTGAAGGCCGAGGTGATTGAGACCCTGCTGTACGGGTGTGTGACGTGCACCCTCAGAGCGGAACACTTTGCCAAGCTTCGAACTGCTCACCACCAAGTCCTGTTGCGAGTCATTGGCTTCCAGCGCCGACTTCGTACTGACTATGCCACCCTCTCGTACGCGAAGGCCCTCAAGATGACACGTTGCGAGAGCATCGAAACGACCATTCGTAAACGGCGGCTCTTCTTTGCGGGGGGCGTGGCACGGCAAAGCAAGGAACGATTACCCAGTCGGGTAATGTTCGGGACGATAACTGGTGGGGAGAACCCGGGACCAGGCGGACAGTGTAAGACTTGGCATAGATGCATAGTCGAAGACCTTAGGGAGTTCCGAGCCACCGAAGAGTCAACGGAAGTTGCCCCCTTGGTGTTTGGAGTTGAGATCGCGTTGTGGTCCACTGCAGCCAAAAAGGCGGGGAAGTGGTACCGGGGGATCCTTGAAGCAGCCGAACGGTTCATGATGAGGTGGCACGAGGCTGAGGCTGAGATGAGTAGGCAGCGCCGCGCATCCACCGTGGATGGTGCCCAAGGGAACGGGGGGGGAGGGGGCAACAGGAGAAGTGGCAGAAAGCCCGACCAAGGGAATGCGGAGAGGGGGGGGAACAGGAGGGGTAGAAGGGAAACGGCGGTAGACGAAAGTAGGAAGGAGATGGCAGACAGGGTAGCAAGGCACCAAGTCGACTAGGAAGTAGAACATGACCATACTACTAGTAGTGCTACCAACTGGTGCAGCTGGTTCGAACGTGGTCTTCCCTTGTCTTCTCTTTTTGTTTTGTTTTTTTTTTCTTTCTTGCGCTGACTCTCCGTGATTTTCATTTTATTTTTTTCTCTTCCTTTTCTGATTGATAAGCCGTACTGAAGGAGCCGTGTGGCGTGGTTGGATGACGAACCTGCTCTGCTCGTTTCGTATTGTCTGACGCCAAGGGGCTGGGCATAGTTGACGAACGCAGGGCGGAGACGGCAGTCTGGGTAGCCAGGTACCAGGCGGATTAGCACGGAGAACCTGGCTATACTACTCGTACCACAAACTGCTGCCGCCACCTGGAAGGTGCTTTGGGCTTTGGTCTGCCTGTTATTTCCCCTTTGTTATTCTTCCTTGTTACTTTTCCCCTTGGTTCTTTGTCTTACTCTGTTTACAAGCAGTGGTGTTTTTTCTTAATTTTTTTTTTAATTTTTTTTTTTTTCCAGCTCGTTCTTTTTCAAGTGTTGGCCACCTCGCCTGCGGGGGGGGGGCACGACAGATTGTTTCTCCTAGATTTTGCTTTCATTTTTTTCTTTTTCTCTTTCGATTTGTCTACCTTGTTTTTGTTTTCTCTTTGATTGTTTCTTTTCGTTTCACTATTTCATAGATTGCGTATGTCGTGCCTGTCGTACCTAGTATGATGACATGGCTTGGCCTTGCCCACTGCAGTGCATACTGCACACGTGGCAACGTAGTATCTCTGTGGCGTAGCTTTGTGACCACATAACTTGTATCTCTTCTAGGATTGAATAATCGGCACGGACACTGGTTGTGCTGGATGTCGACGGGTAGAAAGAACGATTCCATGTGAAGAACACACACACACTCGTATATATATGCGAGATGCGAGTACTCAGAGCACAGCACCGCAGGCGAGCCCGGCGCCGTCACGGCTATCAGCGGGTGCTGGCGGGTAGAGGGGGGATTGCAAGGATCGCTGTCGCCGTTTTCGTGGCTAGGCGTCGCGTGTGCCTTGAGGCGCGAGGGAAGCATGAATGGGCTGTGTCTGGCCTCCATCATCTGTAGTATTGGATAGAATTGTACGAGTCTATAAGGGTCGTTCGGGATTGCACAAAAATATTCAAGCGGTGCTTTTTTTTGCGACCAAGCTGAAGTTCATGGAGAAAGCTACGCAGTTTGAGCACCAAGATAACACATTCAAGCGGTGCTTACGTTAGTTAGCAACCACGCTGAAATTGAAAGAGGGAGCTCCCAATCTGAGTACCAATACTGTCGAGCTGGCGAACGAGGGCCACGGTGAGCACCGGGCTTCACGCGAGGCGGGCGACTGGGCTCACTATGGCAGAGAGGGAGGAAAGCTTTACCCGGACCGAATCGGTGGTCGCGAGACGGGCGGGCGACGTACGAGGCTGAGAGAGGAGCTCTGCTGTTCGATTTTTTTTATTTTTTTCTACTTGACCGGTGCAAGGTGTTCCATTCAGGCTGAAAATTATTGCATGGGAGGGGACGGGGATTTTATTTTCCCCCGAAATTTCCAGTTTCATTTTCATTGTTTTTGCGGTGCTACTGTGTCGTGCGTCGTGCTGTGCTTTCTCTTTCGTGCGTACCTGGTACAGCATACCACAATAAGAAAATAAGTACCCTACCTGGGGTACGGCATGCGGCATTCGGGTTGTGATCCTCAATGGAGCATGGAGCTCTTGCCATTTGCAAATCGCCTGTTTACCGAATTGCTTGGACCGTCTGTTGCGTCCAATTCTCGTTCATGAATACAAGCGCTTTCTTGTACTCGTGTTCATACGAATAGTCAAGCGTAGCTTATACTTCCGAAGAAAAGTAGTGCCCAGCAGAAAAAAAAATACTTTGAAGTGATGCAGCAGGGTACAGCTCTCAGACGCTAAAAGGACCCGCGCTCGTTAGATCTCTGAGGCCGGCTCGCTTGTTGATTGAGAGTTCGAGATGTGCCTTCGTGCCCAAGTGATCGGGTCACGCAAAAAGTGAATCGACGCAATTCGGTAGTTGCAAGCAGCCAGAGTGAGCAATCGACGAAACACCAGGCACGGTGACGGGCACGATGGGCAAGGCAGGGCCCAAAGTGATGGGGATCGATAGAACAGGTATGACAGATCACTTGGCTTTGACTTTCTTTGCTTCACTTGGTTTTAGTAAACACCGGGTGGTCCCGGAACGTTGTTACTGGCTGTGTACAGAGACCGAAGGCGTTCCCACATCGGGGATCCTCTCTACCCCTATAAGATCCGCCCAGAGGAGCTAACCAAAGCTTGCCCTTTGCCCATCGAATAGACCCGACGCGTGACACTAATCAGGACAGTTGTGTCGCGCCGTATGACCCCCCTCATAACGCTGGTCAAGACAGTCACAATGCTGTGAACCTCCTACCCTGGCGCCACCCGCTGTAGTACCCCCCCCCTTCCTGACGCATAACCGGTGATGGATACCGGAACCGTATCGTACCGGAAACACGGTAATACGGTATCCGATACCGATACCGGAAATAAAAGGGGGAAGGTACCGGTAATATACCGATACCGAAATACCGATACCGTAATACGGTATTCCGGTATTTGTCATCTCCCCTGACATAAACACTCACAGCCTACAGCCTAACAGAGTACCACAGCGGGTCACAAATCACAACTTATTGGTGATATGATGAATACCGAAAACACGGTATTTTTCAGGGCTTTTCGCGGGTCAGGTCAAACCTCACGGGTCGGGTCGGGTCGGGTCGGGTCAGACCCGCGAAATTTTTTAGGAATGTTGACTTGACCCGACCCGACCCGACCCGCGAGATTTTGAAAGCCTCTTGACCCGACCCGACCCGACCCGTGAGATTTGAATATCTCTTGACCCGACCCGACCCGACCCGCGAGATTTCGAAACCTCCTGACCCGACCCGACCCGACCCGCCACTTTCCGACTGACCCGTGAGACACGGGTTTCATGCGAGTCGGGTCACCTTGACCCGCGAGACCATTTATCTTGACCCGAAGGTTCGACCCGCGGATCTGGCCCGTAGGTGGGCACTTCAAAAACAATTTAATGTTCATTTTAGTGCCCCGAAGCGATGTATGACCTGGTTGTAGTGGGTATGAATGGATGCGGGCATGCGTACCTGGTATATGAATTTGGCGGTGTTTTAATATCTGATTATGATACCAAAGAGGTGTTATGGAGTATTAGTACAAGAGAAGCCTTTGGGTAAGAGAGCGGGAAGTTATTCAAGTGTCGGGTCCGCGAGCCGAATGCGCGGGTCCGACCCGCGGGTCAGCAAAAAACAACTCCCGGGTCATGCTGGCCCGACCCGCGAGTGACCCGCTTCTCGCGGGTCATGACCTTACCCGACCCGCAAGCTTTTCATCACCTCTTGACCCGACCCGACCCGACCCGTGAGATTTGAAAAACTCTTGACCCGACCTGACCCGACCCGCGATCTTTGAAAAAATGTTGACCCGACCCGACCCGACCCGACCCGTGAGATTTTGAACACTTCCTGACCCGACCCGACCCATGACATTTTGAACATCAAGTGACCCGACCCGCGGGTCGGGTCATGAGCCGCGAAAAGCCCTGGTATTTTTCGGTATTTGTTACTCCCATTTTCTCCCTAAAGAAAACCTTTCAAATATATTATATACGAAGTATGTGGATAAGTCGTACCAGGTATAAAATAACGTTCGACTTTCCGCCTACGACCTACAGCATACAGGTCACCATGCCAACCATTCCATCGCGCCATCGCCACCACACCTCACGTTTCACCTCTCATCTCACAACTCACAACCGTCACTGCTCAGAACTCACAGCAGGACAGCAGGACAACAAGACCCAGCTGACCGCTGCTGACCACTGACTTGTACTGGCATAGGATCTATAGATATACCGGGGTAAGCTATTATTAGTAGAGGGGGTGACAATAGCAGAGAAGGGTGTAACCATTGAAGGATTACATGGCAGTCAGCGACAGCGAAGGCTTGATCGACCCGACGACTGAAGAAGCAGAGATAGGGGCAGGAGATGATGACGACGACCCAAGGTTTACCCCGTCCGAAATGGAGGGAGGGAAAGGGCATGGCAGTGGCAGTGCGAGGAAGCGCATGGTGGATGACGACGAGCGCGTGGGTCAAGAGAGGGAGGACAAGAATATCGATCACGCTTATAAAAGAGACAAAAAAAACGAGGGAGGTACATTCTTGTCCTTTTTTGCGACATACCGTGGCATTGCCGTGGCACCACCTGCAACTTCCACGACATACCACGGAACCTTCCACGGACCTCCATGGCATACCATGGAACACTAACCCTAACCCTAAACTATAGGTGCCGTGGACATTGGGGTGCCTTGGGGGTTTGCCATGACTTTATGTGGGTTTGCCATGGAGTGCCGGGGTGGTTGCCACGGGGGTTGCCATTGTACCACCCATGGCATTCCAACGCACCCCCCACGGCGTGCCATGGAATCGTTTGCCACGCTATGGGATGCCGTGGGGATGCCATGGTATGCCATTGGTGGTACCTTGGCTATGCCACGCATGCCACGTAAAAGTCAAATAGTGTAGAAAACTGAAAAAAATCGAAGGCGTGGGTTTACGTGAAAGACGGCTGGCGGCGGCATAAAAACGGACAGTCAGCCAAGTGCACGCATTGCTCCGGAGTTGTCAAGGCGCAGGGGAGAAACTCCTATGCCACGCCATGGGATGCCGTGGGAATGCCATGGTATGCCACTGGCGGTACCATGGCAATGCCACGGCATGCCACGAAAAAGTCAAATAGTGCAGAACCCTAAAAAAAATCGAAGGCGTGGGTGTTCGCGAAAGGCGGCTGGCGGCGGCATGATGACGGACAGTCAGCCAAGTGCCCGCATTGCTCCGAAGTTGTCGAGGCGCAGGGGAGAAACACGTCAAATGCCATGTACCACCTAGAGCGCACGCCCATAAAGGAATTCGAGCGCGCAAAGAGGGGGTGGGGTGGGTAAGAAAAAAAAAAGATCCCTCTGTCATGCGCAACCCGATGGAGTTCGCATTTTAATCAGGCGATAGTCTTCGACGAGCACCAACTCTCCATCGAGCAAACAATTTTGTGGATGAAGGACGAACCCAACAAGCCTAGCATCGACTACAACGCCATCGATTGGGCCAACACCAAAGCCTTGGTGGTTCTTCTCGAGAAGTTCGTGACTGCGGTCACCGTCTTGCAGGGGGAAAACTTTATGACGAACAGCATGATGCCCATGCTGCCACTGCCCAGAGTATTTTGAAAGGTTACCGAGACAACTCCGGTATCTATACCGGTATCGATGCTTTGGAATACCGAGAAATACACATACAAAAAGCTGGTATTATATTTAGTGCAATACCGGAAAATATTAGGAAAAATGCCGTACTTGTTTTTGACTACGGTATTTTGAAAAATACCGACCATCCGTTTTTCGAAGCCGGTATTCTCACTGCGCATACCCATCGCCACCTCAAAGCGGGCACCCCGGTTCAAGCCCGGTGACAGCGTGTGCGCGTTCCTCGTCGGTCCCCCGTCGTTGGCCGGAGGAGTTTGTTCCTGCGGATAGGTGCGACTTCAGTCCTCAGCACCTCCGTATTGCGACTATCCGATCCTCCTTTCCTCAGGACCGACGCCCCAACGGGTAGGGTGGACCGTAACTCGACTAAGTCCGGCGGAAAGGCCTAACCTCATAGCCTAGGTTTTTGTTAGTGGGTGATGTTCGAATATGCTTACCTGGTATTCAGTATTTTGACGGTTTCATGACTATTCGGTGTGTTGGCTGATATGAATTACTTGGTGGTTCCTTCTGTGGGTGTACGCGATACCCACACGACCAATTCCATCTGTATCTACTCTGCCGTGAGAATAATACAAAAACTTGAAACATCATCTTTCTTCGCCTGGGACTTATCAACACTCTAGAGTTCGCAACGTTGAGAACCTAGGCTCATGGGTGACGAAGTAGAAGATCTTCGGATGCTGGTATTAGTGCAGGGCCTCGCCCTCGAGGGGCTGCAGCGGGCGGCCGCAGGCACAGAGGAGCGTCGACGGTCGATTCACGCCGAGATCCTCGAGATGATGGCACAGATGGGGTCCGGTAGACAGCTACAGCTATCTACCGCAGTTGGAGCAGGGAGATATGCTTCAACGCCAGCGTCGGAACACTCCGACGTTGGCAACGGGGGCCGGGAGGGGGAACGCGCTTCCGCGGAAGATGGCCACCTCGGTGGAAAAGGGTGCGGAAGCTGTGTTGGTGCTCTTGGAGTATGCCGGAGACACGACGGCGTGCTAATTGAAGGAGAAAAAGCCTCGCGGTGGAAGCATAACCGTAGGCGCCTCCGTGGGGAGTGGCACGGAGGATAACAAGTCGTGCGAAATTGAACGTGCGCACCCCACTCAGGGAGATTGTGGTGGGGCTAGGAGCTGTGGGGATGGAAGACTAATCTGCACATTTTTGCGTGAAGTCGCACTGTGAGCCAGGCCGTGTGCACCCGGCCACCCATGTGGCATGGTCGGGAAAGCCGCGTACGAGATGCGCGCACTCGACTACGGTGCGGTAGTGGTCGAGGGAGTGGACGTGGGGGGAATCGGGTGCTGCTGCAGCAGTACTATTAGCAACGAAGAAGAACACGTCTGCATCGGCAACAAGTCGCGTGACACAGCAGTCGCGTGCACACGACGACAGCAGCAGCAGAACAGCAGCAGCGGGAGGTCAGGAACAGCAGCAGCAGCCGCGGAAGGTCAGCAGCAGCAGCAGCAGCGGGGGGTCGTGGATGGGGCAAGCGTGGTTGGATCGTCCGCTGGATCCCTTTGTGGGTCCAGCAACACGCGGGGCGAGGGGATAGCGTCTGCACTCGTAATGGTGGGTCTTCGATCCACTGTTACATTGTGAGGTTTGTTTCGTTTTACGACGAGGGTAGAAAATCGTAAATTGATTCGTAGTACGTACGAGTACGTATGAAATGTGGGATGAGATTCATAGTGGATGATACGTACGCAAGTATCGTTTGGACTTATTTTTCTGGATGATATACGTGCATACGCCCCGTCCCCCACCTGGTGGTTGAAAAGCCGTACTGTTTTGTTTTGGTTTGAAATGTTACTGCCGCATATATCCAGAGCGCTTCGTTGCTCTCCGTGTTCGATGTGGGCAGGCCCAGACGAGCAACTGGACAAACACCTTACGTTAATATCGCATTTTTCGAAGGTTTGGAGGGAGTCGGTGTCAAGGGTGTATTTATGATGCGGGAAGGTCGTGCAATGGACAGACAGGTATCTCGTCAGCTGGAACCTTTTTAGTGAAGTGGCAACTTCGCGGGCGGGAGGTTATGTCTTTAGTCTCTCTTTTTTTTTTTTTTGGCTTCCCATTTATTATCTTCGCACATCTTCTTCTCTCTCTCCTTCCAACTCGTAACTCAGATCCGGGGTCACATAGCAGGCTCTTCTACCCCCTTCCCGCTACGGTATCTCTGGTGGGTATTTGTAGGAGTAGTTTTCTCTTGCGATTGGATACACCTGTCGGTCGAAATACGTTTTTGATCGTACAAATGGAGATATGTCATTTTCGACTGGGTTTGGATTCGTTCCGGGTAAAGAAAGTCGTATTCGATACATACCGTTGCGACGTGTAAGGGAATACTAAATTATATGGCGGTTATCATTCTTCCTGGGTAAGTGGTAAATGATATGTGTATCGTTTATCACTGGTTACGGAGATCAGGATGGTATGGATTATATTTTGTATCCCGGGAGAGTCGTGAATGGTACAAAGAAGGTATATTATCGTCTACTATTGTAGGTTCGTCAAATGGAGATGTGTCATTTTCGACCGGGTGTGGATTCGTTCCGGTTAATAAGTCGTGTATGATAAAATCCGTTTGCGACGTGTTAGGGATAAAATTATATGGTAATCATCGTTTTCTTCCCGGGTAAGTGGTAGATGATATGTAGGATATGTATAATTCGCCACTGGATACGGGTTTCTGAATGATCGTACGGAGTATATATACTTTTTATCCCGGGAAAGTCGTAAAGGGTACGGAGGCCTATTTGATAGGTATAATATCGTCTACTCGACGGTATACGTAGCTTCTTTTTTAGTCTGGAGTTTTGCAATGTAATTTCATGATCAAATCTAACAGTCTTATGGAGATACAGACAGGACCAGAAGATGACTGGTGGAACTGATATTTAATGATTTGTCGAATTGGCGAATGAAGAGTACGTGGTGGGTGCATGAGCAAGGGTGTTCCGCAGATGCTGCGGTGTTGGTGGATACTGATTTTATTGGGTCTTGCAGGAATCTGTCTTTGTGCTGTCTAGTGGTGACAGAACAAGGGAGGTTATGCATATTCATGATGATTGGTTGGGGTATCACCAATGTTTTTCCGAACTTGATGGGAGATAAAAATCTTGCTCGCGAGTTGGGAGATGAAATATTGTGGGTATATGATTATTTATGATTGAGGGTGATGAAAATCTCGGTACACGAGTAGGAAGAAGGCGAATTATTTCAGGGAACAAGGATAGCTAGTGAACTGAACCAGGAACAGGGAGTGTTGTTCTTTTTGGTTCTGACACGAACGGATATTGTTTCGAGAATAGTACGCGCCGGGCAAACTCTATAGGGAAATATAGTTTATGGCGGGAGTAGTCGGCACTGGGAGACGTGTGTCCCGGGAGAACGGAGTCCCTTTCATGCGCTATATCATTTATCTATCGCTTTAGTTTTTGTTTTTACGGCATTGAACTGTTGTAAAGGAGATCTGCAATAGGTTCATACGGGAGGGAGGGGTTTTTGCTTGTAAGGTACAGGTTTCCTCTTGAAATATTTTAGTTGGTTTTTGATCATGGAGATGAGTTTTATTCGGTTATCTTGAGTTGCCATTGCTGTTTTGCTGAAAAAGCAGGGAGTGTGTTCGAATATGCTTATTCAGTATTTTGACGGTTTCATGACTATTCGGTGTGTTGGCTGATATGAATTACTTGGTGATTCCTTCTGTGGGTGTACGTGATACCCACACGACCACTTCCATCTGTATCTACTCTGCCGGGAGAATAATACTAAAACTTGAAACATCATCTTTCTTCGCCTGGGACTTATCAACAGGTGAGCTCGCGCGAGTCACCACACCTGCCCCTTTCGGGAGTCAGGTCGGGTCAACGTGTCCCAGCGCCAGGGGTAACAGCAGCTTGTTCTGATGTTAGAACGGAAGCTATGAGTTAGATTGACACACGACACGATTTTTGAACGTGGAAGTGTGATGATCTTGAGTTTGATTTTCACCCATCCGCCCGAGGATGAATAGAAAAAAAGATCCTGCTCGGCTCCCGACCGTTCTAACCCCCCCCAGCCCGGCGCCTGTACCCTCGGTGCCTAGCGGGCATAACGGTTATAGACCGCTGCAGTGCGTGCGCCTTCCTCCTCCGTCCATCGCTGTCGGCCCGATGATGCAGCGCCCCTTCTTTTCGTGTTGTTGCCCTTGAATGGTGGCAAGAAGAGCGGCGGTCCTGGCCTTCGTCCAGCCGTTCTTCAGCGTTCCTCCTCCGTCCACCTCGCCGTCGACCCGATGTTGCAGCGCTTCTTCTTGCCGTGGTGCTGGCCTCGGACGGTGTTGAGAAGAGCGGCGGTCATGACCCTCGTACATTCTTGACGACTCGAAACTGCAAGCGTCGCATCTGTACAACACGCTCGGAGCTTGTACTCACCTGTGACAAACATGTTTTTCTTTCTGCCCCACCTGCATCTGAGGTGGGGGGGCCTTCTCGAGGCTTCCGTCTGCATATTGACAAACACCTACACGTTTACGCTTTCGGTCAAACATAGACTTCACTGTAAGACACCATCGTCCTACCACACCACCTCACCTTTAACTGAGACTTCTGAGATTTGTTCTGCTTGGCTCAAGAATTGTGGTATTCATTTTCGCAGTAAAGCAATGCCCAAGAAAACAAACACATGGTATAATAGGACACCGTGCTCCCAGAACACACTTCGTGCTGACCCGCTTTCTACATTTACGTTTCGACCAGTACCCCAAGGGAAAACGGACAACTGGTCGAATTATTTCCCTCCCCAACACGTACCCTACCTCAGATGCCCCCCCCCCCCCCCTCTCTTGAGCGTTAGGGCGGGATGGTGGGTAAAAAACGCTCCAAGCCTGTATGTATATCACAACCCATATTTGGCTCCTCTTATCTTGCGTTCTGCCTGCCTTTTCTCTAGTTGGTTCTCCCCCTCTGCTTGGGGCACGAACTCTGACCAGCTACCCTCATCCATAATCCACTTTCCATATGTCACATTGTAATGCCTCCCAATTCTTATCAACGCCTTTTTAACAAACTCCACATTCGCTTCGAATATTTTAATTTGTTATGATTGGCTCAAGAATTGTGGTAAATATTTACGCAGTGAAGCAATGCCGAAGAGGATAAACACATGGTACACTGGGACACCGTGCTCCCAGGACACACTTCGGGCTAACCCGCTTTCTACGTTTACGTTTCGAACAGTACCCCAAGGGAAAACGGACAACTGGTCGAACTCTTTCTCATTAGGCAAGCCCGATTATCCCTCGAGTTAAATCCCCCACGTTCCTGCCACTATTACCTTGTTAGTGCTTCGGACACAAAATCTGCTCCCTCCCCTCTTGCTCTTATATAGACCATGAACGCTAGTGATTTCCATTTCCCCGCCCGTTGAATCTGAATGTCCGATGCGCCTTGCGCAGCAAGCTGGGTTGCCCCCCCGATCCTGCCTGAGTGGAGAGCGTACTGAGTCGGGTCTCTACCCAAACTGCTTAGCATCCGCCTCAAGGCCTTTGCTGCAACGATGCGCGTGATCACCTTCCACCCGGCGGCCGTGCGTGTCTGCATCAATGGTGCTGACCTGCTCAGTTAGGGATGAAGGTCTAGTAAATCCAGAAGGATCTCTAACGCCCCCCCTCTTACGCCCCAAAACCTTCCCTTCCCTTTCGTTACTCTCGTCCTTGTGACGATTGACCCCAACCTCTTGGAGTCTGACTTGGAAGCGCGGAACGTCACTTCTACTCTGTCTGCAGCACGTCTTTCTTCCCACGCTAGTTGGAACGCTCCCGAAAAAACGCCAAGTCTCTCCTCGTCAGACAAAAATCTGCGTGTACCAGCCCGTTGCCGTCGGCCCAAATTTCAGAGGCTCTACAAAGAAGATGAAACGACAATGCCAGTCCGGTCCAGACTACCCATCCTTCGGTTCCCACCTCACACGCGCTCTTCATCCCCGTGGTCAACAGGTCCCACGTAAGAGGTTTCCTGACCTTGGGGTGTACCTCTGATTTCCCGTGAGCTCTATCGATCCCTTCCCCTTCGGCTACAACCATGCAGTGTGAAGCGGGCAGCTCCCACCCTCCGAACATTCTGTGGAAATACTTAATCGCGGATAGATAACCTCGTACGGTCTGGCTTTGGTTTTTGAATGCAAAGCATCGCAGGGCCATGAATTTCGTGAACTCTTTCACTGCTGCGTCGACTCCATCACCCACTGCTAGCCACGGACTCTTCCCTTCAATCGCTCTGAGACGGCACCAGGTTTGCCACTTGTTCCAGTACACCGTTTGCGTGCTTGCCCCCACTGAGGCCAGCGCGAGTGCCTCAACCATTCTGCCCACCTCCTCGTCGTTCCCGCCCTCTCCAGTGTGTGTTCCTGCTCGATGGGGTTTGCGGGGTGTTCATGGTTCTACATTTCGTGTCATCGCTTCCCATATTATGTCATCTATGCACCCTGTGGGGAATTTTATTAGCAGAATAGTCTCGAAGAATGCACGGCCACCGTCACCTATATTCTGCTCTCTCCATTGCTCTTGTACGCGTGTCTGCAACTTTTTGCGCGATTTCTGTTTTTGGCCATCTCGAGATGCCACCCGCTACTACGTTCTGCACCCCAGGAATATGTTTTGCGTCATGGCTCTATCCGCTCGTAGTTTCCAGTCTACCTAGAAGTCTCATAGCCAGTGAAGCTCACCGGTTATGCGACCCACCACACCGATTAATCCATTACGCGGCTGCCACGTTGTCCCCCCTCAATAGTACGGGGTCTCCTTGCATGTCTGGCCTGTCGTGCAGAATGACTTAAGTCACGTACGCCGTCATGACCATGGTTGATTGTGATTACGTCCTCTCCTCTGGTCACCGTTTGGTTATTCAAGAGACGCGGCAGGACGGGGTTCAAGTCGTATCTCCAGTACACTTTTAGTTCTGGGCAAAAACCCCTGACTGCAAGAAAGCTTGCGTCCGAGTAGTATCGTCGCGAAGGTGATCGTTCTACGTGTGCGTCTAATGGTGCGCCGAGGGACTCCTCGGCGCTAACCAACTTCTGTTCGATTGCCCATTTCCAAAAGGAAATATCATTGTGGAACTCCCAGCCCAGTCTCACTACCCTCTTCGTCGAGTTTTTGGCTTTAGCGGCTTTGTGAAGATTGGTCAGACGTAAAAGCTGCTAAACAAAATATCTACCGGCTCTGATTATGTAGGTGAGGTTCCAGAGTTTGCCCGCAATGCTTAGCACATCTTCCGCGCTTGCATGCGTTTTGTCCCCCGACCACTCCTGCTCGCAAAGGAGCCTAATTGCTTATACCCGTTCCTTAGTCACGGAAATCCGCATGGTGTGGGTGTTGATTGTAAAACCAAGCGCATCTACGATTGTTTTCTAATCAGTGCTCTTCTTTGGAGCGAGTATAGGGGTTTCCCCTTTCTCGCCTGGTCCAAATAATCTCACGTCATCTGAAGCGAGGGAAGCGGAAGCTATGAGGGCGGTCTGATCTGCAGGATCAAGTTGCACGCTGACCATAATAAAGTCGTCTATGTATACTGCCGTCAGAAACGGTTCGTTTGGTCCCCCCCTTCGTGGTGTTTTTACTCTGACCCCGGTCGGGATCCTAGTTGGCTTCCCCGACTCCCATGGGTCCACGATTTTGACAGAGGCCTTCCGGCACATCTTCCGTTTGCGTGTCTCTATTTAGCCGTCCCTTCTCTCCTCTCGCCGCGTCGACATCAAACGAGTAGTCGTTAATTATTCTGACCTTGTACGTACCAACGGCACCGAGGGGCGCCACACGTAGTCCTTTAAGCCCGGCAGCTGACTCTCTGTTGAAAACTAAAACGTGATTGCGTCGTCCATGTTCGTCCAGTTTTTCCCAAACTAGGTCCATATGTTCAAACACTGTGCTGTGGTTACCATACCGAATTGCTCTAGAAGGGTCGAGGTTCGTGAATGCTGTCTTCACGGCACTCCATTTTTCATGATGTCTATGAGTTCTGTTATTGCGGGGAAACCTTTGACCCGCCCAAAGTAGTGTTCGACGGGATCGACGGCCAACGGAGGTGACATCAGAGTGCCTCCGAGCCCAACGGCCACATCTCCCACTTTACCGGCGCATACATGTAAAAGTTATGTTCCTGTCTCTACCATTTCTCGTGTAATGTTTTTCTTGTGGTTTAGTTCACGTGTTTTGACGGTCATCAACATTTTTGTTTGCCTCCATTTTTCGTTCAGTGCAGCGAATTTTTCCTGTCTGGTTAGCTTACTTGTACCTGTCCTTTAACCTGATACGGTACAACTCCACCTGAAGGTGCTACTTGTCGTACCGACCCTTGTCAGTATTTTCCTTTCGACAAACTGTCCTGTACCCAAGGGGTCTCCCCTGGACTAAGGGCCGGCAAATCACTGTACTGTTGTCTAGTATCGCTGTCGTTTTGCGACTCGTTACTCTGTCTAGAGATTTTCTTTTCTTTTACGGACTTGCCCTGACTCGAGGTCAGGGCGATTAGGACATCATCATTCTGTCTAGAACTGTTGCTGTTCTGATCAAAGTAACTCTGTCTAGAGCTACTGCTATTTTCTTCCGTCTCAGTTGAGCCCTGTGCCCAGAGGGTCTCCCCTGGGCTACGGGCTGGCAGATCAACATAATTTTGTCTAAAATTGCTGTTGTTCTGCGACTCGTCACTCTGTCTAGAGATTTTCTTTCTTTTACGGACTTGCTCTGACTCGAGGTCAGGGCGAACAAGACATCATCATTCTGTCTGGAACTGTTGCTGTTCTGGTCGAAGTAACTCTGTCTAAAGCTACTGATATTATCTTCCGTCTCGGTTGTGGCCTGTGCCCAAGAGGTCCCCCCTGGACTAAGGGCTGGCAGCTCAACATAATCCTGTCGAGGCTCGCTGCTGTTCTGCAACTCGTCACTCTGTCTAGATATTTTCTTTTCTTTTACGGACTTGCCCTGACTCGAGGTCAGGGCGATCAGGACATCATCATTCTGTCTAGAACTGTTGATGTTCTGATCAAAGTAACTCTGTCTAGAGCTACTGCTATTTTCTTCCGTCTCGGTTGTGCCCTGTGCCCAAGGGGTCTCCCCTGGGCTACGGGCTGGCAGCTCAACATGATTCTGTCTAGAATTGCTGTTGTTCTGCGACTCGTTACTCTGTCTAAAGATTTTCTTTGCTTCTACGGACTTGCCCTGACTCGAGGTCAGGGCGATCAGGACATCATCATTCTGTCTAGAACTGTTGATGTTCTGATCCAAGTAACTCTGTCTAGAGCTACTGCTATTATCTTCAGTCTCGGTTGTGCCCTGTGCCCAGAGGGTCTCGCCTGGGTTACGGGTTGTCAGCTCAACATAATTCTGTCCAGACTTGCTGTTTCTGCGACTCGTTACTCTGTCTACAGAATTTCTTTTCTTTTACGGACTGGTCCTGACTCGAGGTCAGGGCGATCAGGACATCAGCATTCTGTCTAGAGCTGTTGATGTTCTGATCCAAGTAACTTTGTCTAGAGCTACTGCTATTTTCTTCCGTATCGAATATGCCCTGTGCCCAAGGGGTCTCGCCTGGGCTACGAGCTGTCGATTCAACATAATTCTGTCTAGGATCTCTGTTGTTTTGCGACTCGTTACTCTGTCTAGATATTTTCTTTTCTTTTATGGACTTGCCCTGACTCGAGGTCAGGGTGATCGGGACATCATCATTCTGTACTAGAACTGTTGATGTTCTGATCAAAGTAACTTTGTCTAGAGCTACTGCTATTTTCATCCGTCTCGTTTGTGCCCTGTCCCCAAGGAGTCCCTGGGCTATGGGCTGGTAGATCAACATGATTCTGTCTAGAATTGCTGTTATCCTGCGATTCGTTACTCTGTCTAGAGATTTTCTTTTCTTTCACGGACTTGCCCTGACTGACCCCGCGGTCAGGGCGATCTAGAGCTGTTGATGTTCTGATCCAAGTAACTCTGTCTAGAGCTACTGCTATTTTCTACCGTCTCGGTTGTGCCCTGTGCCCAAGGGGTCTCCCCTGGGCAACGAGCTGGTGATTCAACATCATTATGTCCAGTAGTACTGTTGTTCTGTGGCTTATCATTCTGTCTAGAGTTGGTTTTCCCTTTTTCGACATTGCCTAGCACCCACACGGGCTCCCCCGGTTTGGGGGCGAGCCTGAGACACTCATTCTGACTAAAAATACTGTTGTTGTTCAATATACTTAGAGTACATGTTGAGACCTTTTCAGCTTTCTCACACGCGCTGTCCGTGCTAATTTCACGACTTTCCTAAACGTACTGTTCTCTCTACACTCGCTGGTAGCTTCTGGGTTTACTGCGGCGCATGTTGTCATCATCTTACCATCACGTATCGCTTCTGCACATTCAAAGTCACACCCCTCTCCAACGAACACGTCTTGCGACACCGACCCAGGTTGAGGTGCCTCCGGTAGTCCCACCGACTTACGGCTGTCCGCGAACGTCGAAATTCCGACCTCCGCCCCGCACCCCCCACAGTTCGGCCCCGCCTCCGGGCGAGGCCCGCCCTGTCAATTCCCACCCGATCCTCTCCCCTCCCCCGCCCCGTGCCGACCATACCCTCCGCTCCCCCTCCCCTGCTGTCCGTGCGAGACACTGAACCTTGCGACCCCCGCTGGAGTAGCCGTCTGAGTCTGTGGCTGTTACTGCTGCTGCTGCTACTGATGCTACTGCTGTTGCTGCTGCTGAGGTTGCTGTTGCTGCTGGGGCTGTTGCTGCTGGTACCGTTGCGGCGGGGGCGGTGGTTGTAAGTCCTGGGGCTCCCGTCCCGTCTATCGCAAAAGGAATGTGCGAGTACGAACAGTTGTTGCGGTTGCATGGTTGCCTCCGCCAAGCGAAGCGGCACGCTCCCTCCGGCGTGCGTTCCCACTCCAAACCTGACACGAAAGACCACCCAGGCGCCCCGCCGCCCGTGCGAGGACAAGCAGCCGGGGGGTGCGCTCCAACTGCGTTCGCCTTCCTTTCGAGTGGTTTCGCCGCTGTTGTTCCTCCGCCAAGCCTGGGCACTTCAAGTGCGATGTCCATCCGACCCAGCAAGCTCAGCTCCCCCGCGAATTTAGCTCGCGCAACAGGGTCAAGGCTGGGGGTGTCAATCCTGCACACGCTCCTTCGGGAGGGGCGGCGTGGGGAAACTGCCGTTTCACGGGGGCCGCAGCGTCAAGCAGCAGTCCGAAGAAGTCATTGAGGCCACGGATAGAGGCCAAAATGACGCGACCCCGCACTGCCTGCTGCTTCGGCAGAAGCGAGTTGAAGTGCGTAGTCATGTACGCGCGGAGGGTCTTGGCCATGGTCTGGAACTCCTCGATCAGACAACCCCTCCTACCCGGCGACACGCCACCTGTTGACTCTGTGTCACCATGTTGGATGACCTTTACGAGGACATTGACGAACGTCTGGAAATGAACCTCCGGCGTACGGGGCACTGACAAAGTCCCCTGCTCCATTGGGGGCGAGAAGACGTCGATATCAATTTTGGATAGCGGGGGGTGATCATGTCGAGAAGGCGCTGGCTGGGATCAGCGATGTACCTGATCGTATGGGCGAAATCACCTGCCAACATTGAGGGAACAAACAGACCACCGCGCAGCACATACATCGATGCCGCTCCTGCTTCTTGCCACATCCTGATGCTCCGCTTCGCGGAATCTGCGGCCATGGTGCGCGCTTCGATGCTTACCGCGTGCTCCATTCCACCCAACAGGCTCCCCGCTCCGCCCCATGGCTGCACCGCTGGTCCTCCCGGCCACCACTGTCCCGAGTACGGCATGCCCGGAGGGTGGAAAAATTGCGCGTGTGGTGCGGCGTGCATGTACGGCTGCGGATGCTGCGCCTGCAACTGCTGCTGCTGCTGCTGCTGTTGCTGCGGCCAGTACGCGAGGGGAGGGACTGCCGGGTGCGATTGTTGTAGTTGTTGCGGGGGCGGCGGCGGTGCTGGATGCGGCTGCTGTTGTTCCTGTTCCTGCGGCAGATGCCCCATCGGCAGGGCTGGAAGCTCGAACGGCTGTGGTTGTAAGTGTTGCTGCTGTTGTTGATGCTGACCTTGCTGGTGTTGCTGTTGCTGGTGCTGCTGCTGCGACGGTGCTTTCTGTTGTTGTTGCTGCTGCGACAGTGACTGCTGCTGGTGCTGCTGCTGCTGCTGAGCTTGGGGTTGGTCTTGCGGGCTCGGCTGAAGGCGTTTGTTCAGAAGATTCAGAGCATCCAGCAGCAGCTCCTGTAGAGTTGACTCTACGGTCGCTCCCTCCCCGCTTCCGGCGCCTCGCGCCCCGTTTCCGGTGCCTCCCTCTCCAGCCTCGCCTCTGGTGGCGTTTCCCTCTCCGCCGTCGTCACTGGTGGCGTCTGCGTCGTTTCTGGTTGTCACTGCTGCCCCATACGTCGAGCGACGTTTTCCGTAGTTTGGCATCCTGCGCAAACAAAAACTCTCCAAGCCTGTATGTATACCACTGCCCGTATTTGGTTTTGGTATCTTGCGCTCAGCCTGCTTTTTCTCTCGTTGGTTCCCCCCCTCTGCTTGGGGCACGAACTCTGACCAGGTACCCTCACCCATGATCCTTTTTCCATATGTCACATTGTAATGCCTCCCAATTCTTATCAACACCTTTTTAACAAACTCCATATTCGCTTCGAATAATTTAAGTTTCTGTCCCTGCTGCTGCTACCTTCCTTTGTCCCGCGGCGACTACAGGTTCAGTGCCAGCGGACAATGGTTCCATCCGGTGCATCGCAAACAGGGGGTGGATCGAACGGGGGGTCTCGTGGCTTACAATGGAAGCCCTCGTGCAACCCCGACGATCCCTCTGTGCCTCGGAGCTCGAACTCGACGCGCTGATAACCGACAGTATTTTGAACAATCTACGGCCGTTTGAGATCGAGGACGAGAGCGAGGATGAAGCAGGGGCCGAGGGCGGGGGCAAGAAAGGCAGGGAAGGCAGGAGGCGAGCGTTCGGCTATGATATCGGCGCGTCTATGCCAGGCCAAGCGTCTACGCGGGGAGCCTCTCAGGCACATTGCGCCCAGCATCATGAAAATTGTCTACGCGGGCACCGGCGTGTAGCTGGATGCCAAGGGTGGGAAGACAAAATTTCACAGAAAAACCGTCAAGCGGCTTGCGATCGGCATCGCAAACCTTAATACGGAGGAACTAATGCAAGAGTTTTTGCGCTCTCCCTACCTGGTCATAGCCGGCGACGAATCGTTGCGGAACGGGGACAAGAAGTTCCCTATTTTCGTGTCGTTCTGGCATACCATGTCTAGATCGCCGTGGTGGGAGAGGCTTCGAGTCTGCAGCATGAAAGATAAAACAGCGAAAACGCAAGCTGAACGTTTTTACGAGATGATAGTGCACGTGATCCGCTTCCTTTTCGGCGAGGAAGAGAGGATGCGTTCCGATGCTGCGGCGAATGCTAATGGGGGAGGACATCACAACATAAGAGGGAGCATCCGGGTGGGGGGGTGGAGGAGCTCGTGGGCGAGGGAAGCAGGCGGGGAGGTCGTGGGGTGGTGGGTGGACGAGGGGCGATCGCTACTTCTGAAAGTGAAATATAGTCTGTGAGAGATTATGTTTTATTTGGTTTGGGTGTTGTTATCTGACTTTTTGTTAGTTTATCACGTCCATATGACGAAAGAGTATCGCGGTCAATCACTTCCTGCAATGTTATGTTGTTGCATCTCATATTACAGCAGAAGTACATACAGGTAAATGATAGTTCCCCAAAATAGCAAACCTGCTGCCGTTATTTCGAGCGTGCAGGTTCCCGAAAATAGCAAACCTGCTGATGTTATTTCGAGCGTGCAAGGCTTGCGGGAGGGAGGCCTTCGAATCCATCGTTCCGTTGATGCAGGCTTCTGAACGTTTTGAAAGCACGGCAACGAAGAGACGCGACTCGAGAGATTAAAACAACATTACCTGGTTTGAGTGAAAACATAAATTTATGAGTGGTTATCAAGTAATCATAATCAATGCAGAAAATATTAACTCATACTCGTTGGAATCCGCATCGCTCGTCAAAGGTACTGGTCTCAGAATACGAGGACCTCCCGGGCTGGCAGCAAGGCCACCCACGGTCAGCATGCAAGCCAGGCAGGCGAAATGCTTTCGAATCGACCGTCCTGTTGCTGCAGGCTGCTGCTGCTGTTTTTACAATGGTGAAAAATGCTTCGTGCTGTTTCTTACACTGATAAAAAATGCCAAGTGTTACATATATTCAATACACAAACTCAAAGAACGAACTCACCACCAGATTCTGACGTGTCACTCGAATCGCTCGAGGAGGCCTCATAACGCGAGGACGTGCCGTCAGAGGCTGATGATTCCTGGATCGGTGGCAAAACTGCCCACGTCGGGCCTCATTTCTGCTCGCTAATCCTGGCTAAGTACCCTGAGACATCGCGATCGTGCTTGCGGCGGCTTGCGGCGGAAACGTGCGCAGGGCTCCAACGCGCATGCCTCTTCCCGCGACGACCTAGCAAGCGGGATGTCCCTTTCCCCCGCTTCGCGAATTTCCCTACTCGTAGCTTTTAACCTACTTATCGGCACAGCTTCAGCCGATCGGTACTGACCTTTGCGTACAACATCAAGCTCCTTCCAGTCGTGCTTTCGAGAGCAGGAGTCTTACTTGGGGAAAAAACCCCTCCACCAGCTGTTGCTGGATCGGTACGATGTAAGTCACATGGCACGCCCACTGATACAGCAGAGAAAACTCCCAAATCTGACGAAATGCCGAGGTACTCGCCATCGGGCTCTCCTTGTCCCCGTCGTCATCAACAACTGCTCTCTCGCCCCAGGCGGAATTAGCGTACATCTCTTGCTCGAGTCGGAGACTCGTTCACCTTGGAAAACAAGCCTAGAGCAAGCCTATCTTTGAGTTCTGGAGTGGTGACTTCAGCCTGCTTGAGGTCCTCAGTGAGGATCTTACGAAACTCTTCCTCGAGCGGAGTCTGAGGCAACCACGTGTATCGGTCAGGCCATAGCGAAATCAGCAATGCTCTCGAGAACTCTTGACCCTCCCCATGCTCGGACGCTGTGGTCTCCCCGGCCCATTTCCCGCGGTAAAACGAACTACACCCGATCCGAGCTACGCTGAATGGTGGATGCCGATACTGATCCGTCCGCTTGCTTCATCTCTCCGCGGCCTCCTTGAAAATGCCATTGCTGCTGTCCTCGTTAAAGTTCTGCATGAAATGGTCGAACTGTCAGCCGGGCGGAGAGGGAAAAAACACAACGTACAGGAGAGCGAGAAGGTATGAGAGGGAATGACACCCGCCGCCACGACGAGGAGAGATGTAGCGATAGGAAACTTGATCAGATACCTTTGCTGCTGCGAAAATGACTACCAGGTACACACTAATTACAAGTAGCCTGAACTAAATAACACGGTGAAGTTTTGAGTGCACAAAAAAATGATGTTGCAAAACGAGACTATTATGCAAAAGTGAGACAGGAAAAAAGCTAAACCCGACAACACCCACATTAGAATATAACGAACAGACGCCCGGGCGCACAAGGCCAACAACAAACACCGAACCCACACGAGCCACCCGACGCTCGTACACCAATTAATGCATCATGCAAGCACTCTGGGTCACCTCGTCTGAGCCGAGGTGTTTCTCCGCAAACTCTATCACGTCCTGAATGTATTGCCGCGGCTTTGAGCGAAGTTTCGTGTGGCGCCTCAAATATTCGAGGCAAAATTCAGGCGCCTGCGCCAACCGCATCCCAGGAGGCAGCCGCTCCATTTTGCTGTCGCGCTCGAGGAAGTAGCCGCCCTTTCCACGGAGCCAGTGGTACCCCCAGAACAGCACCCTTTCCCCGAGCGCAGTAGCGAATTTGCAGTGCACCCGCATCGCCGGACTGCTGAGCAGCACGTAGGATTTGTACCAGTAGTCCATGAACGGGTTCCCGAGCAGTTTAATCGGTGCCCTCTCTGAAGCAAGCCATAAGTGTGGGTCCCACCGCTCTTCGAGCACGCCCGCGGTTCTCCAAGTCACCATCCAGCGAGTTTCACAAGACTTGTCGAAGTTGCCCTCCCACACGATGCCAAACGCCCCATGTACCATGCACCTGTATTGCTTCCAGGTCGTATTAGAAATATCTGATCGGCTCAAGTTGTACCAAATCATTCCAAGCAATCCAACAAGGTTTTGCTTCGGCCACTTGTGCCCCAAATCCTTTCCCCAGGGGACCCATGAAAAATACGTTTTCGATCCCAGTGGTCACGGAGAGGTGGAGGGCATGTAGCAGGCAGCCGATACGATGGACATGTATGACGCCATCCGGAAGGGGGGGCACCAGCCAGACCGCGCCTTCGTCCATCTCACAATTCTGCTGCTGCTCCTGCTGCTGCTGGTGCTGCTGGTGCTGGTGCTGCTGGTGCTGCTGGTGCTGCTGGTGCTGCTGGTGGGGGAGCGTCTTCTTCTAAGGAGCTCTCACAAAAGGATGTGGGTGTCTCTGGAATGTCGGAGATTGATATGCCAACGGGGGGCGTGGGTGTTTGTGAGGACTTCGAAATTGGTGTGAATGAACCTGTGGTCGTTCCTTCTGCTGAACCGGTGTCTGCTTCTAAGGAGCTCTCACAAAGGGATGTAGGTGTCTGTGAAATGTCGGAGACTAATATACCCGTTGCTGAAGGCTCTGACTCGTTAGGGAACGCTCCTGAAAAGGAAGCTGGACCCTCTAAACCCACTATTTTGCTGATGATGATGGATACTGAACCGGAAGTTGTTGTGATATCTCCCGAGGTCGAGCCCATGGATCTTATTGTTCAATTTCGTTTTGGGCACGAAAAATGTGCTAATAATGCAGGAGGTTATGAGGGCTAATAACGCGAGGGCAAAACACGTGATGTAAGCGAAGAAGTGTTTGCCGACGATTAAATCGGTTCTTGAGCTGGTATAAAGGTTATCGGTGAATCAACTGCAGAGAGTCCAGTCGTGTTTGCTTGCCCGCAGTCGAAACTTTTATCTCTGAACCTGGGTCCTTTACTAGCTGCTCCTGAATGATGGCTTTAGGCCGCAACAGGAAGAAGCTGGTAGATTGTTTCCTTTCTGTGTACTATCTCTTGTATGGGTACGGATGTGTGTATACGCGTGTGATGACTGGTATATTTCTAACCAGTCTGTCAGAAAAATAATACCTGGTACGACGATAGATGAGGGGAGATGAGACGACCTCGATAAATATTGCTGTGTAGGTTTCCACGTGAAATTGGGTATACACTTCGTTCAAATTTGTTTCTCGTTCGAGTGTATATCAAATCAAGTTGTTGGGTTGGATACCACTGTATTGTAGACTAACGCTCTATGGTAAGGGTTTTGACGGAACGGGCGATGTTGACTGGTGGTTTCTTCGTTCTTTTTCAAGTTGTGTTTCTGTCACTGTCTTCATTTTTTTATCGTTTTCCCCAAGTCCCTTTAGGCCTATGGGTTCGCTCTGGGGGGGGGCTGTGGTCGTCAGGGGATATCTCGAGGACATGTCGGTGGAAAGCCGACATGCTCCGTTCCGGCAGTGTAGGGATGCGAGGGTCCATGGTCATACGACAACCGCCATGCATGAGATAGGGTGCATATCTCCTATCGAGTACACCCCCCCGCTCCCACGGTGGCTGGGTCACATGAAATAAGTAGCAATAAACCATACCAGGTAGTATGTCTTGTGGTCTTTACATGATCTTATCATGAAGTGGGATGTGCGATATCGTGTAAATAAGATCATTGTTAGAATATACCGGGTACGTATGAAATAGTAATACACCAGGTAGTGAACAGTCATCTAGTTATTACAATGACATTAGAGTCGGCGTCCCCGCTGGCTTGATAGGTGGCCCGCGTGCCTATCAAGATCAATTTCGTGGGTTCAAGTCTCACCGAGTGCATGCTCGTAGGGACCTTTTCTTGCATAAAAAAATTGATTGGCGGAAAGCGCGAGAGCGTGAGATAGCTACATTCGATGAAAATCGACGAGTAGTGGGAATGCTGAATCCTATGCGCGACAAAAAATAAAGCCACGTGCTGGGGGGGAGAAGGGACGACACCTGTGACCATGGCTTGTCCAGACGATCGCTGAGGGTAAAACCTCCTACGAGTTATTAATAGGCTGGAAAGTAAAAGTAATGACTGAAAAAAGAAAAGAAAAAGTCCATACAGTAGTTTGTACCAGTAAATCTAAGATTGAGCTACACGGTCACCCGAGAAACGAATTGTAATTGCCGTCTTTGCTTCCGATTTATTTGAATAGATTTGGGAGGTGTGTAGATATGTGTTGGAACTACCGTGTATCGTCAGGCAGTTTACTTGGAGACACGAACATTTCAGTAAATCTTATTTTAAGTGTATCGATGCGTACAGCGTAAGATGCGCACCGAGAACATAGTAGGAAGTTGCCAACGAACAGTAGTAGAATGACGAGTGTTTATTCTGTTCGTTCTCGCACAGACGACCATGGAGTGACAACTATTAGAGGGAGCTAGAGCCCCACGTCTAGAAAAAAAACATAAATAATCGAACGCGAATTCGCAACGATACTCTGAGGCTGCCCATCGGGTCCGCTGGGACGTACCTCCAGCCCATCGGCAAAAGGAAAAATGGCGGGTAAGTACGTCTTGGAACCTGCACAGTGGTTGGCGTACTCGCGGTGCTTTGGCGGATGGCCTCCTAGCCGAGTATGCACAAGGGCAGATGAAGGAAGAGGATAAGGATGTGGAGGGCGTACATCCTGAAGTTGTGTACCAATAGGAAGAAATAGTTCGAAAAGAGACGGGGTGGAGGCGGCACGTTACCAGGTACAGCAAGTGGGTTGCAAGTGTGGTGGGGCATAGTCATCTTCGCTCTTAAACCTCCTGTATGTAGTTGACGGCATGGTTGCTGGCGTTTGGATACGTAGTGAAATGCCGAGAGGGCGTTTTAACATGTACCAAAGTGAGGGGTATAGATACTACATGAGAGAAATGGATTGCATATGCGGCATGAATTTTTAGACTGCATTGGATATGAAACAGGATACGCGGTTCGGTTCCGAGTACAACAGCAGTAGTAGGAGTAGGTCATTTGTGCGATACACAAACTACTTGGCAAATATTCTCACGTGTACTTGTGTTTGTGATATAAGCGTGTGGATGCGTGGAACCTGCTGTTTGATTGGTGGAAGTACGTACTCGAAATAACTACGTATCGGTACTCTCGTGTGTCGTATTGGGAGTGCGGATGCACGGATACTGCTGTTTAATAGATAGAAAGACGATATCGTAGGACTTCCAGGATGTGAGTTGCAGCGGGAAGCTACAAGGACTGAAAAGCCATCGAGGAAGCCTGGTATTCATGCTGTCGTCTGCCGTGGGTTTACGGACTGCGAAATTTGTGGTGTCGTCCTCGCTTCACTGGTGTATATGACTACATGTTTCTTGTTCGAGAACATACGTTCGTTTACGCGTGTGAGCACTGCTGTTGCTTCGGATCTTCCAGATACGAATGGGTCTGTTGTTGTTGTTCTCACATTAACTTATCGCTACAACACAACGCAGTTCGTGGTCGCAGAGACAGGGTCTAATAACTCTGGAGTGGGAGAAATACTCGGAAAATTAAAAACAACCAAAGAAGTGCACATGATAACCGAAGCAAATCTACACCTCAGACGGGAACAAAACGTGAAGTCCACGCACGTACGTATAATATACATGCGGTACGCTGTACAAGTCGCCGCACAGATACCAAGAAAACCAAGTACTACTCAGAAGAAATAGACAGAATAAAAAAAACAACTCGACGTCGAAAAATCGAAATCTAAACCGATAAAATCACAAATCAAAAAGGGAAGAGAGGAAAAAAAACGATTCAGGCAAAAAAACAAAAGAAATCACGAAAGGAAACATACGAAATAATGCGTATATTATCGCGGATTGCAGGCTCGCACGCTACGCGAGGGGTGTAGGAGAGACATAATCACAAAAAGACAAACATACGTACTCCGCTACCAAGAACACCAGGGAACCCAAAAGTGATTAGTAGACAAAAAACAACAAGGAAGACGAAGCAAAGCAAAAAAGCGTAAACAGCTAGCAAAAAAGCAAAAGAGCAGAACGGAAAATACAAACAGAGACACGAAGAGGTGCACACGGGAAAAAAGGAAAGAGGAAACAAAAGGTAAAAAAGGGGCAAAAAGGGACAAAACAACGGGCGGGGGTGGGAAAGATAATACGAAAGGCATGCACTGGTGCCTACTACAGACGCGCAAGGTTGCCCGGGTGGCACCATGCTAATTACTTGGGCCCCAAGGAAGGGAGCGCATCATGACGATGATGGCCATACCTAGGCTTCAGTCTGTTGGGCAGACCGTCCCCGCCCCCTCCCCCTTCCCGACCCCCCCCCCCCCACTCCCTCTCGTCCCCTTTTCGCCCCCCCCCCCCTTTCCCTGCCATTCTGCGCACGTGCGTTGTCGTCAACGGTTGTAGTTGGAGTTGCAGCCGTCCTGTGCCGTTCTGCCGTTGCCTCCTCCTCATCCTCATGCCATTTCCGTATGAAGACCTCCGCCCCTTCCTCGGAACCGCCGGCTTTCTGTGCTGCCTCGCGCCACCCTTCGAGCATGATGCAAAATCTTTGAGGTCCTCCTCAAGGTACCTCATCCAGTCCTACTACTCCTGTCCTTCGGAGTAGCCCTGACCCCCGACGATTTCCGCAAACTTCACCCTCTTTGGTAGACACTCCTCTCCCATGTGCGTCACAAAGCCCGCAAACAATAGCCGACGTCTCCGTGCCGTCGTCTCAACACTATAAGAGTTTGTCCTGAGAAGCGCGCTAGCATAGGATAGAATGTGGTCTTCGCGTATTCGTTTTCGCCAGCCGTACGCATGTGTGGTACTGCACAACCTGTCCTGGAATCATATTAAGACTTGTGTGCTGGAAGCAGGCATAAGCGTCAGAGCAGCAATCTCGGAAACGTCATTGACAACGCAGACTGGTGTTTGGCTGTCGTCTCGGTGGGTGTACGGACATATATATGTGTGGTGTCGTCGTCCCGTTGTATATTGATTGTAAGATATCCTTGTCGTAGCTATGCGCTCGTGCACGCATTTGTCAACTGCTGTATGTGGTGCCAGGAGGTGAGAAGTATGGGTGAAAAAAAAGTAGAAACGCCGTCGTTCCGAGTTGAGTATTTCAGAGATTAGAGTTAAACAACAATACGCGAAGGGGGGCTTGCCAAGGCGGGGATCAATGACGACGCAGGGTGGTACTTCGTATCGTTCGACTGGTGTCTGCTTTGCCGTCGTCTATATAGTAGATGGGTGTGTATGTGGTCGTCTTCACTGAATACGCCGCTATATGTCCAGATCAATGTGTATGGTCGGCTTGTCGTCCAGGTCCTGGCGAAGTCGAGTGCGTAGAAATGCCGATCTAAGCGTTGAGCTGTACCAACCTGTAGTAGGACAAGCGGTGTAGGTAGCAAATGCAGCTGCCAGGCGATAAAATGTTCATATTCTTCTGCGAAAAAACAAAACGTGGGCGTCAAAGCTCAAATCTAGTTTGAATATATTATGTAAGCATCAGGGCTATCTGAATTAAGCAGCAGGGCTATCTATTTATAATTAATGGATTACACGAAATCGCACGTCCCACTCACCGATTAACAGGTGAAGACCACAAGGCATACACAGTATTCTTTTATGTCCTATACCTCCACTTACATCATGTGGACCTGCCGCCGTGGGGCCGCTCATTCCCTAGCACCATGAATACATCCTTCAAAAAAATATATATATATTCGGAGCGAATATGGAGTTTGTTAAAAAGGCGTTCATAAGACTTGGGAAGCATTACAATGTGACATATCAAAAAAGGATCATGGGTGAGGGTACCTGGTCAGAGTTCGTGCCCCAAGCAGAGGGAGACAACCAACGAGAGAAAAGGCAGGCAGAACACAAAAAATAAATAGCCAAATACGGGCAGTGGTATACATACAGGCTTGGAGCGTTTTCGTTTGCGCGGGATAACAAACAACGGAAAACGTCGCTCGACGTATGGGGCAGCAGTGACAACCAGAAACGACGCAGACGCCGCCAGTGACGACGGCGGAGAGGGAAACGCCACCAGAGGCGAGGCTGGAGAGGGAGGCACCGGAAACGGGGCGCGAGGCGCCGGAAGCGGGGAGGGAGCGACCGTAGAGTCAACTCTACAGGAGCTGCTGCTGGATGCTCTGAATCTTCTGAACAAACGCCTTCAGCCGAGCCCGCAAGACCAACCCCAAGCTCAGCAGCAGCAGCAGCACCAGCAGCAGTCACTGTCGCAGCAGCAACAACAACAGAAAGCACCGTCGCAGCAGCAGCACCAGCAACAGCAACACCAGCAAGGTCAGCATCAACAACAGCAGCAACACTTACAACCACAGCCGTTCGAGCTTCCAGCCCTGCCGATGGGACATCTGCCGCAGGAACAGCAACAACAGCAGCCGCATCCAGCACCGCCGCCGCCCCCGCAACAACTACAACAATCGCACCCGGCAGTCCCTCCCCTCGCGTACTGGCCGCAGCAACAGCAGCAGCAGCAGCAGCAGTTGCAGGCGCAGCATCCGCAGCCGTACATGCACGCCGCATCACACGCGCAATTTTTCCACCCTCCGGGCATGCCGTACCCGGGTCAGTGGTGGCCGGGAGGACCAGCGGTGCAGCCATGGGGCGGAGCGGGGAGCCTGTTGGGTGGAATGGAGCACGCGGTAAGCATCGAAGCGCGCACCATGGCCGCAGATTCCGCGAAGCGGAGCATCAGGATGTGGCAAGAAGCAGGAGCGGCATCGATGTATGTGCTGCGCGGTGGTCTGTTTGTTCCCTCAATGTTGGCAGGTGATTTCGCCCATACGATCAGGTACATCGCTGATCCCAGCCAGCGCCTTCTCGACATGATCACCCCCCGCTATCCAAAATTGATATCGACGTCTTCTCGCCCCCAATGGAGCAGGGGACTTTGTCAGTGCCCCGTACGCCGGAGGTTCATTTCCAGACGTTCGTCAATGTCCCCGTAAAGGTTATCCAACATGGTGACACAGAGTCAACAGGTGGCGTGTCGCCGGGTAGGAGGGGTTGTCTGATCGAGGAGTTCCAGACCATGGCCAAGACCCTCCGCGCGTACATGACTACGCACTTCAACTTGCTTCTGCCAAAGCAGCAGGCAGTGCGGGGTCGCGTCATTTTGGCCTCTATCCGTGGCCTCAATGACTTCTTCGGACTGCTGCTTGACGCTGCGGCCCCCGTGAAACGGCAGTTTCCCCACGCCGCCCCTCCCGAAGGAGCGTGTGCAGGATTGACACCCCCAGCCTTGACCCTGTTGCGCGAGCTAAATTCGCGGGGGAGCTGCAGCTTGCTTGGTCGGATGGACATCGCACTTGAAGTGCCCAGGCTTGGCGGAGGAACAACAGCGGCGAAACCACTCGAAAGGAAGGCGAACGCAGTTGGAGCGCACCCTCCGGCTGCTTGTCCTCGCACGGGCGGCGGGGCGCCTGGGTGGTCTTTCGTGTCAGGTTTGGAGTGGGAACGCACGCCGGAGGGAGCGTGCCGCTTCGCTTGGCGGAGGCAACCATGCACCCGCAACAACTGTTCGTACTCGCACATTCCTTTTGCGATAGACGGGACGGGAGCCCAAGGACTCCCTGTACAACCACCGCCCCCGCCGCAACGGTACCAGCAGCAACAGCCCCAGCAGCAACAGCAACCTCAGCAGCAGCAACAGCAGTAGCATCAGTAGCAGCAGCAGCAGTAACAGCCACAGACTCAGACGGATCCTCCAGCGGGGGTCGCAAGGTTCAGTTTCTAGCACGGACAGCAGGGGAGGGGGAGCGGAGGGTATGGTCGGCACGGGGCGGGGGAGGGGAGAGGATCGGGTGGGAATTGACAGGGCGGGCCTCGCCCGGAGGCGGGGCCGAACTGTGGGGGGTGCGGGGCAGAGGTCGGAATTTCGACGTTTGTGGACAGCCGTAAGTCGGTGGGACTACCGGAGGCACCTCAACCTGGGTCGGTGTCGCAAGACGTGTTCGTTGGAGAGGGGTGTGACTTTGAATGTGCAGAAGCGATACGTGCCGGTGAGATGATGACAACATGCGCCGCAGTAAACCCAGAAGCTGACAGCGAGTGTAGAGAGAACAGTACGTTTGGGAAAGTCGTGAAATTAGCACGGACAGTGCGCGCGTGTGAGAAGGCTGAAAAGGTCTCAACATGTATTATGAGTATACAGCACAACAACAGTATATTTAGTCAGAACAACAGTATTTTTAGTCAGAATGAGAGTTTCCGGCTCGCCCCCAAACCGGGGGAGCCCGTGTGGTTGCTAGACAATGTCGGAAATGGGAAAACCAACTCTAGACAAAATGATAAGCCACAGAACAACCGTATAATAGACATAATTAGGTTGAGCTGCCAGCCCGTTGCCCCGAGGAGACCCCTTGGACACAGGGTACAACCGACACGGAAGAAAATAGCAGTAGCTCTAGACAGAGTTACTTAGATCAGAACAGCAACAGTTCTAGACATAATGAAAATGTCCTGATCGCTTTGACCTCGAGTCAAGACAATTCGTACATGAAAAACAAATCTCTAGACAGAGTAACGAGGCGCAGAACAACAGCGATACTCGACAGTATTATGTTCAGCTGCCAGACCTCAGTCCAGGGGAGACGTCTTGGGCGCAGGGTACAACCGAGACGGAAGAAAATAGCAGTAGCTCTAGACAAGAGTTAGGTTGGTCAGAACACCAGCAATTCTAGACAGAATGATGACGTCCTAATCGTCCTGACCTCGAGTCAGGGCAAGTCCATTAAAGAAAAGAAAATCTCTAGACAGAGTACCAAGTCTCAGAACGACAGTGAGTCTAGACAACAGTACATTGATTTGCCAGCCCTTAGTCCAGGGTGTCGAAAGGAAAATACTGATAAGGGTCGGTACGACAAGTAGCACTTTCAGGTGGAGTTGTACCGTATCAGGTTAAAGGACAGGTACAAGTAAGCTAACCAGACAGGAAAAATTCGCTGCACTGAACGAAAAATGGAGGCAAACAAAAATGTTGATGACCGTCAAAACACGTGAACTAAACCACAAGAAAAACATTACACGGGAGATGGCAGAGACAGGCACATAACTTTTACATGTATGCGCCGGTAAAGTGGGAGATGTGGCCGTTGGGCTCGGAGGCACTCTGATGTCATCTCCGTTGGCCGTCGATCACGTCGAAGACTAATGGGGTGGGTTAAAGGTTTTCCGGCAATAACAGAACTTATCGATATCATGAAGAATGGAGTGCTGGTGAAGACAGCATTCACGAACCTCGATCCTTCTAGAGCAATTCGGTATGGTAACCACAGCACAGTGTTTGAACATATGGACCTAGTTTGAGAAAAACTGGACGAACATGGACGACGCAATCACATTCTAGTTTTCAACAGAGAGTCAGCTGCCGGGCTTAAAGGACTACGTGTGGCGCCCCTCGGTGCCGTTGTTACGTACAAGGTCAGAATAATTAACGACTACCAGGTACTCGTTTGATGTCGACGCGGCGAGAGGAGAGAAGGGACGGCTAAATAGAGACACGCAAACGGAAGATGTGCCGAAAGGCCTCTGTCAAAATCGTGGACCCATGGGAGTCGGGCAAGTTAATTAGGATCCCGAACGGGGTCAGAGTAAAAACACCACGAAGGGGGGGACCAAACGAACCGTTTCTGACGGCAGTATACGTAGACGACTTTATTATGGCCAGCGTGCAACTTGATCCTGCAGATCAAACCGCCCTCATAGCTTCCGCTTCCCTCGCTTCAGATAACGTGAGATTATTCGGACCAGGCGAGAAAGGGGAAACCCCTATACTCGCTCCAAATAAGAGCACTGATTAGAAAACAATCGTAGATGCGCTTGGTTTTACAATCAACACCCACACCATGCGGTTTTTCGTGAGTAGGGATCCCGGTAGAAGCAATTAGGCTCCTTTGCGAGCAGGAGTGGTCGGGGGACAAAACGCATGCAAGCGCGGAAGATGTGCTAAGCATTGCGGGCAAACTCTGGAACCTCACCTACATAATCAGAGCCGGTAGATATCTAGTTTAGCAGCTTTTACGTCTGACCAATCTTCGCAAAGCCGCTAAAGCTGAAAAATCGACGAAGAGGGTAGTGAGACTGGGCTGGGAGTTCCACAATGATATTTCCTTTTGGAAATGGGCAATCGAACAGAAGTTGGTTAGCTCCAGGGAGTTCTCGGCGCACCATTAGACGCACACGTAGAACGATCACCTTCGCGACGATACTACTCGGACGCAAGCTTTACTGCAGTCGGGGGTTTTTGCCCAGAACTGAAAGTGTACTGGAGATACGACTTGAACCCCGTCCTGTCGTGTCTCTTGAATAACCAAACAGTGACTAAAGGAGAGGACGCAATCACAATCAACCTGCTTGAATTGGTGGTACATGGTCATGACGGCATACGTGACTCAAGTCATTCTGCGCGACAGGCCAGACATGCAAGGAGACCCCGTACTATTGAGGGGGGACAACGTGGCAGCCGCGTAATGGATTATTCGGTGCGGTGGGTCGCATAACTGGCGAGCTTTACTGACTATGAGACGTTTAGGTAGACTGGAAACTACGAGCGGATGGAGCCATCCATGACGCAAAACATACTCCCGGCGTGCAGAACGTAGTAGCGGATGACATCTCGAGATGGCCAAAAACAGAAATCGCGCAAAAGTTGCAGACACACGTACAAGGGCAACTGAGAGAGCAGAATATAGGTGACGGTGGCCGTATATTCTTCGAAACTATTCTGCTGCCAAAATTCCCTTCAAGGTACATAGATGACATAATATGGGAAGCGATGACACGAAACGCAGAACCATGAACACCCCGCTAATGTTACAGCAGGGTACGGCTCTCAGACGCTAAAAAGGACACGCGCTCGTTAGATCTCTGAGGCTGACTGGCCTCCTGGTTGGGAGTTCGAGAAGTGCCTTCGTGCAGTAATGATCAGGTCACGCAGAGAGGGGATCGATGCAATGCAGTAGTTGCAAGCAGCCAGAGTGAGCAATGGAACGGGAACCACAGACACGATGACGGGCACGACGGGCAAGGAAGGGCCCAAGGGGCTGGGGATCGATAGGACAGGTATCACAGATCACTTGGTGGTGTTCAGTAAACACCGGGCTGTTCCGTGACCTCGTTACTGGTTCTTTACACAGAACGTAAATCATTCCCACACCGGGGATCCTCCCTGCCCCTATAAGATCTGCCCAGAGGATTTTAACCAAACTTGCCCTCTGCCCATCGAATGAACCCGACGCGTGACACTGATCAGGACAGTTGTCTTGCGCCGTATTATCCTCCCCACAGCGCTGGTCACGACAGCCGCAGCGCAATGAACCTCCTACCCAGGCGCCACTCGCTGTAACACCCCCCCTTCCCGACGCATGACTATCGCCGGCACAAAGCGGGCATCCCAGTACTTGCCCGGCGACAGCGCGTGCGCTTTCCTTCTCGGTCGGCCCAACGTTTGTAGCACCCCCCCAGCGGGCATTACGATCATGAACCGCTGCAGAGCGTGCGCCTTCCATCTCCGCACCCCGCCGTCGGCTCCATGTTGCTGCTCCTCTCCTTCCTCACTGTCGCCTCCAGACGGTGGTGAAAAGAGCGGCGATCTTGACCTTCGTCCTGACGTTCTTCAGCATTCCTCGTCCTATCCATCGCCGTCGGCCCGATGCTGCAGCGCCTCTCCTTTCCGTGGTATTGCCCTTGGACGGTGGTAAGAAGTTTCAGGCCTGACCTTCGTCCAGATGTTCTTCAGCATTCCTCCGTCCATCGCCGTCGGCCTGATGTTGCGGAGCCTCTCCTTCCCGCGGTGCTGACCGTAGACGCTGTTGAGAAGAGCGGCGGACCTGACCCCCGTACACTTTTCACGACTTGTAACTCCCAGCGCCCCATCAGTATAACACGCTCGGAGCATCTACTCACCTGTGAAAAAGATGTTTTTCTTCCTGCCTCATCTGCATCTGAGTGAGGTGGGGGCTCATCTGCATCTGAGGTGGGGGGCCCCTCTTGAAGGCCTCTATCTGCATTTTGACAATAATCTACACGTTTACTGTTTCGGCCCCGGCATCTTCTGCTGCGCCGGCATGGATTCCACTGTAAGCTACCATCGTCCTACCATACCACCTCACCTGTAACTAAAACTTTACAGAGTTCTGCCAGTCCATAATTGTGGGGTTATACGTGGCCACACTACCCAAACACTGCGTGGATTGTCCACGTTGCCCCTCTTTATATATCTGCGCGCTTGATAGTCTAACCTGTAGTGACGGCCCACCGCTTGGTACCCAAATATACGTACGTCCTGGACTGTCGATATTGCAAAACGTCACGTACCTTTAGCAAATGTACATGCGGTGATTGCCCACGCTGCCCCTCTATATATATCTGCGCGCTTGATAGCCTAACCTCTAGTAACGGTCCACCGCTTGGTACCCAAATATACTTGCGTACTGGACTGTCGATGCTGCAAAACGTCACGTATCTTTGGCAGACGTTTCAACCTGCGCAGTGGACTGTGTCGACGATGCTACCATTCACTTACCTTCGCCAGACGTTTCTCACTGTACCTTCCTTCAAGAACAGTTTCTGCGTATATTAGCATTCATCTGCCACTCTGAAGTATGCCCGGATGTCTCTTAGTCTCTTGGTATGGATTATCACGTTCTGACGTATTGATTAACTTCGATCGCGCGTAATACGGGGTTTATATGACATACGCCTACCTTTTGGCGATTATCTCAAACTTCTCTGCAATGAGAGTAGGTACTTCTTGTGAATGTGGAGCTGGTTTTATGTATGAGTTCGTCACGGACGTGCTGTAGGAAGTATATGATGAGTCCTCTTTCTACTCCCTTCTCCTGATGTAGAGTTGTACTTGGTATCCTTCGAATGTTTCGACTTCTGGCCCTAGCCAAAGTTATTATTCGATTCCGAGTGACTACATTCGATTCCGAGTGACTACATCGTTCGAATTTCTACTCCCTCCGCCTGATGTAGACTTCTACTTGGTATCCTTCGAGTGTTTCGACTTTCTGGCACTAGCCAAAGTTATTATGCGCTCCCGAGTGACTACATCGTTTGAAGGTACTGGCGTATACGCCACTTCGACTTACGGGCACGTCTAAATTGCTCCCAAGTATTGTATCTGTTGAGATGTTGAGCTAGTATGAGGGGCTCAGGAACGTCTGGTGCACCCCTACTGTGGGATGGCTCACTAGCCAGGGTAACTATTTTATTCCGAGTAAGTATGTCGTTTGAAGGTACTGACGTTTACGCCACCCCCCCAGCACGAACAGTGCCCACTGATGTGACCTTTTCGTGCTAAAACAAATCATGAGTCCTCAAACGTCATTCATCCACAACCACTTCCAGATCGTACCCCTTGCATAACGGTTTTTGTGGAGGTAGATGTAGAAAGGTGACAAACAACCCCCCAGAACGGAAACTACCTATTGCCTATTGGCATTCCAATCACACCTCTCGGTTCGTTCCTTCAACACTGGGCCACCATACTTGGAGCGTCGAATAGCACGGTATCCTGTGAGGTTGCGCAGATCATACCGAAGCTTGTCACGTTCCATCTCGGTCATGGGTCTCACAAATGTGTACCTGTGGGTGGTGCAGCGACTTGCACATGCACTCGTCCCTTTGGACACCTGGGCATTTAAACGTCATCATACCTGATATAATCCTCATGCACGTCTTATGAGACGTACAAGTATCTGTATATTAACTGAATCCGTGTGAACAATCCTCAAAGCCTAGGTATTATCACGAAAACGTTTAGCAAGACACTATGGTCTGTATCCTACTGATGTTGGGTTTAGGAGCCTGGTCGATCGTGATATATGCTTAGCCGTGTCGAACTATACCCCTCTCGTAGCAGGGTTCTGTGTCTGACTTGCCTCCCATTCAACTGTCACTGTTATTGTGTCACCGTTGAGATCAAAGTTATGGTCACCTGGATTACACTATGATGACAAAAATAGTTTCCGACATCAGTCATGCAATTTAGCATTTCTACTACCGTTCTTATCCGACCAGGCGGAACACCCGATACTCGGATACGGACGGCAAAAGAGGGATGCGTGGTACGCTCAACAACCACACGCTCGCGTTCGCGAATTAATGGAACCTCTAGAATGGACATTGGGCGTATGTGGCCTTTATAGCTGCCCTCCCATTGCGGGGACGAAACGCTTGGAAATAGCGTCAAACTTAGGTACATGTACAGCAGTGCAGTACTCCAAGGGTTTAGATGCCCAGTCGTCATTGGGAACCGTGTCAGATACTTCCACAGAGTCAAGCTCAGTTGACTCTCCGTTCACCACGTCAGCAACTGAGGCGGCGCATGAGTATGCGTGCTGGGGAGGGGCTTTGTTTTCCCATCGGAAAATATCAGGTTTTATCTCCTCAGTCGATTGGCATTGTGTATCTCGTATCCTCCGCTTAGGATGCATGCATTTCTTCTGGAAGAGCAGTTACACTTGCTACAGGCAAAGCGCTCCGGATGAAAGCTCACGCTCCGGGGTCATTTCGGCACGATGTAACAAGCCCCTGTTTTCACGCCAAGGTTTGGTTTACTTTCCAGAGTCCTACAGCAGCCCGCTCTATGCTCTATGCTGGGTGTATAGGACACGCTCGAAACTCTGCCCCAGTTCATGCCCCGACTGATTAATGTACCACGCAGCCTGCGGCCCTCGTTGGTGAGCCATTGTTAGCGCTGTCCTGAATACGTACTGTTAGGGGTGGGACTGGAGGCTTGTTTTGACCCATAAAAGCGGCAGGCTATTTGAAACGACCAGCCAAAAAAATTAAAAAAAAAACTCTGAAAAAGTAAAACTACCGACATACCCCCAAGAACGTGGTTTTAGTGTACATGCATAGTGAAATTTGCGTACGGTATTTCTCTGGGGTGGAGATGAATTGGATCTTGACGTTATACAGACACCTCACACAGGCCCATACCTTTCGGATGCTTTGCTCGTACAAATTGAGGTATTTATAGAGTAAAAGGTGCGGAGAAACATGTTTTTCTCTCTGATTTTTGCCTCTTACTCTATGAGTGCTTTTGAGTAGTGCGTAGACTTAAGAATACCCTACATTGGGATGTGTAGCATACTGCGAAACAAATCCCGCTCGAATCGACGCAGTATCCGTAGAGAACGATTCGACAAAAAATCGCCCATTTAGTCACTTTTTGGGGGTCACGACAAATAATTTCGTGATGGGTAATTCGAAAAAAACAGAAGGAACCTCGGCCAAGAGCAAAAAGAAAAAAATTGTCCAAGCGAACCAGGAGGCATATCTGCAGCGTACGGGTCGTAGTGTCCACGAAGCGGCGGCGATCGTGTCCCGAGCGAATGCTGTTATCGGCCGTGGCATCGCGGGGGCGGAGGTCAGCCGCGACCGGGTTAGATGGCTGTAGATGGAAACATCTTGCACCACAGCAGCAGCAGCAGCAGCAGCAGCAGCGGCAGCAGTAGGATGAACAGCAGAAGCAGCCGGGTCAGCAACGCCAGCAGCCGACCAGCTGATCCACCTTCAACCAGGCCCGGCAGGGGCTGCACCAGTAATCCCCCCCCACGCTCACGCGCCCGTTTGTGCTCTGCTGCGCTGCTGCTCAAGCACTCGTCGAGTGTTTTTTTGTGTGTGCTGCTCTGCCCTTCTCGAGCCACACGCTGCAGCTCCTCTCGTACCATACTACCCTGGGATCTGGTGTATGATACCAAATGATGAAGAGTTTTTTTGTGACGTACTTATTCTTTGATAAGCGCTGATTGGTTAATTTATTTAAGATTCATCTTTCCCCCCTGACATTTTTTGTGACTTTTTTACGTCTGAAAATATTTCAGTAACTGTATGATTCGCTATTTCAGCACTCTTGTGTTCACGCACACAGCAAGTAGGGTGCACTATTAATAACTGCTGTAGTTCTCCTTTCTTTGTCCTTGTGCTATAGTTTCGGGTGTACATAAAATAATACAGCATGGATACGTTCATGGTGCCATTAAGTTGCAATTTCTACGGGATGCTATCACATATCGGGTGTCTCGTTCCTCTCACGTACTGGTACTGCACTATTTAGATACGTACCTGGTACCTGGTACTTGTTTGCTTCCTCCAATCGAGATGCATTTTAGTTACAGCCTGTTTAGTGGCCGGAGTTCGTAATGTGTTCTATTTATAATGCGCCAACATCATCATACAAAATATGTGTACAGCAGCAGGGTCTTCTTCAAACCACACCGGTCTTGAAACCGCTCGACGTCCACGAAACCATGCAGTGTTTATTCGTACGCGTTTGCCGAATGTTCGTACCTCATATTATTACTTCGTAGTTATGTACTATGTACGATATAGATATCTTGTTCATTTCTATCCCGTTTGTTCTCTTTGCCCTTTTTCCTCTATCCCTCCTACTTACAATCATCCGGGGTCACAGAGCAGGCTCTTTAATCCCCTCCCAGCATGCGGTCTGTGCCTTGGATTTATATTGCGAGAAGAGTTCAGTCCTTCGTTGCACCTACTACTCTCGTTAGGCGGTCTCTAGAGTTCATTTGATTTATTACATTTTATTGTATATATTGCGGAAATCACCGCCTCACCCATCGTGAGATTCGAGCTCCAACTTTAACGCTGAAAACAGAGGCGATACACAAGACAACAGGGGGCCTTTTGATGAAAGGAATAGGAACCAATGCTAACCATGATCAAAACCAACGAAACCCTCTCCGGGACCCTATTAGATCTGTTATTTGTGTTTCTGTGCTGTTGACATTATTTCATGTAATCGACTGCAGGTAAGAATGCTTTTAATCGAATCTTTGGCCATAGACTATTAATAGTAAAGACTGCAGTATCGTAGCTCATGCACATCAGTAAATATATCATTGCATACTTCCGCAGCGTACGAGTACGAGGGGAACATAAGTATATGGCGTATCTGCTAATAGCAAACTGAGGCTGTGTGATGTGATACCAGCTCAGTATGCTGAAGATACTATATTATACCGTAGCATGTGAATGATGAAGAGAAGACATACCTGGCACTTTACAGCAGTCGGGATGAATTAGGTAATGCGACCGTGTGTGTACTGCTTGTACTCTTTACGAGTCTTATGTGTGTTCTTCACCTTAAACCGTTCTTTCTACCCGTCGACATCCAGCACAACCACTGTCCGTGCCCATTATCTGATCCTAGAGAGATAGATTTTCTGTTGTCACGAACTACGCCACAGAGATGCTACAGACCAGTGCATTGTTACGTACAGCAGTATATGTATGCGTACAGTATATGTACCAGGTACCAGGTATGCAGTAAGCACCGTATTGAGACCCCATGAACACATGTCTTTATACCCAACTACATCAGCACTGGGTTATCCGTTCTCATTTCATATCATAATTGACAGGGGCTAATCATGTGTGTGTTCTTCACATTAAACCGTTCTTTCTACCCGTCGTCATCCAGCACAACCAGTGTCCGTGCTGATTCTTGAATCCCAAAGACATAGTTTTGCTGTGGTCACAAACTGCGCCACGGATATGCTACTAACCAGTACGTTGTTACGTACAGCGGTGCATGTATGTACCAGGTATGCAGTAAGCGCACAGCAGTAGTATTGAGACCCCATGAAGACATTTCTTTATACCCAACTACCTACATCAGTACTGGGTTGTCCGTTCTGTTTTCTTAGAATTGACAGACGCTCGTGATGTGCGAAGAAACAATTAAGAATGAGTAGCGCTGTTTCCTATGGCAACGTACCAGGTCAGAAGACAATAGGGGGGAAAGCCAGTGAAATGCCAACGTACGGAGTAAAAATATCATAAAACAGGTAAAACAAATGATATTCCCACGTATCGGGTACTAGAAGACCAGAACACCAGCTATTCCATGTGATGACATATTAGTTGTCGTGTATAGTTCACAGTTTCAACGTAGCTTTCATAGAATGCTTTCACCCCAATAATAACCTGCCTTGCTACGCACAGCTGAACGGCTTCACAACAGTACTTCAAGCCAGGACACTACGAGTAGCGGTGTGCTACATTGCTGAGGTAATAAGGGACACTAATACCGTACATGTGTAGGGCCAAAGGTAAAGGTATCCACTCTCGCTCTTGTGAAAGCAAGAGGAATGGTAGGCCCCAGGATCCAGAGAGATCTTTATGTACGACTTATAGAACCATGAACAGTTTTATTGAAAGTACTAATATTGATAGAATACATACATCCTTCACGTATGTTGTCTTCAACTTCCTTTCTAACCAGCCTCATCAGTATACCCCGTATGAATACCATATATACATACGGTGTGTGGTATATTCTGATACGTGTTTTTTTCATGACTCGTTACAGCAGTTCAAAAGGAGAGAGATAGACCCAAGGGTCCCTCGGGATCTTACCATACGGCCTACAGCAGTTTCACAGTATTATAGATACCAAATATACGTCGTCCATTGAGTTGTAAAAAGCATACATATTTCGAGCCACCCCCCCCTGTACACTTCTCCGTGTATCAATAAATCGACCCTGAACGGGGAATAAATAAATAAAACTTCCCGGGGGTACAGCAGTAGCAGAATATGAGTGCCTGTCTTTTTTCCAAATTACACCATGTACTATCAATTGATATTATTCTTAGTCGTGTATGGTAATGCCCGTCGTGAGTACCATATACCTGGTATATTGTTTTCTTTTTGAGAATCGTGCGTAGGGTATAGACTACTGATATAATTCTTTGTAGAGACGAAGATACGCCTTTTTTGTGTGATTTCCGAATTGAGGCGCCTTTTGCTACTGGCAGCTAAGTGTTTGCGGCATGGTACCTTATCCGTAACTACGTACAGCTTCGAACTTAGTACCCTCTACGGAAGGTCCTCATCCCGCAACGAGGTTCAAACGTACTCCCTACTGTTTCGATACCAGTCGCGAGATATTCCCCAACCACAGCAGCTACATGTGACATGTAACAACGAAAGTACATAGGGTCGATAAGGTTGGGCTGACTGATAGAGTCGTACACCTATTGCCATGCATGGTAGTCTAAATAAATACAGCAGAACCATCACGATTTACTAATCAGATTCCATGCCTTTCCGAAGACCACGGGCAGCTCCGTACTAGCATGCGCGAGTTTTCTAGCGCTGGCGTGTGTGACTTGAATTTTAACTCAATCAGGGCGACACAGCCTACACCCCCAAATTTTGTTTGAGCTCGAGGAATACCGTACAGCAAGAAAAATATATCTGTAATTTCCACTGTGGATACGACATCAGATTATGGATACGAATCGATCCCAAGGTTGTGTTTTACCCGCTCCATACCTGTTGGTCTGGTTCTGATCATGATGGGCTGCATCGTGTATCTGCCAACACCCCGAACCCCTTAGACACAGCAAGCCGCACCTCCCTCCGTTTTGTGCAAGATCATCATCGCCCAGCTGAAACTATCTCACCCCGTATGACCCGTGCCTCACAAGGCCTTGCGTAGCCGATCTTCACCTGCTCCGATTTTCCTTCTGTTTTCCTCTTATGTTTGGCTTTCAGTCCTTCAAATGTTATCCGTGGTATGCAACACGGACAGTGGTGCGACCGGAGACATCGAAGAGGGTCAAACGTGCATCGGACTTTCTTTTCAATGAGCATATGCTCATTACGTCGTGTCGTAGTCTTGCTATAATAGAGAAACACAAATGCACAACTGATGATGGAGTTGAAGCATCGCAGCAAGAAATGCTAGACACCAAAATTCACGTGAGTTTCTCGAACGTTCCATGTTTACCAGCCGACGATGCAAAGTGGTGTTGTCGAGGGAGGGGTTCATCGTTCTAGGTTCAACATTGTTAGTTTCCGTTATCACCGAACCGAGCAAACGGCACACGAGAGCATGCGTGTATCAGTACGTACGGCACCGTTGGCTCGTATTGACACCTGTCGGTTACATTTGGTTTTGAAGACATTATGTGGTCAATAGCATGCAGTCATTTATTAACGAACATGCATGTGTGTGCGATCATGAACAACGAGCGAACTTACGAGCACGAGCAACAGGCAAACGGAGCACGAGCAACGAATATGCCTGCATGCATTGACCAGACAAGTATCTTCAAAGCCTCACGAAACAAACAGGCAGAGCACCATCGGCAGCGTGAATACACAACAGCAAATTCCACGAATCACCAATATACAAGGCAGGCAACAACGAAAACATTGTGCATGTATGCATATAACGAGTATCCCATAAACTGTTATGCAAGATAGAACATGGGATTGATTACACAAAGAACACGATCACATCATATCACAGAAGTTTTGCGAACATTTCCATCGCCTGCACACGTTTTGCGAACACTCCGATCATCTGCAATGCACTTTGTTCGGCCTGGGTTCACCATGTTACAGCAGGGTACAGCTTTCAGACGCTAAAAAGGACCCGCGCTCGTTAGATCTCTGAGGCTGACTGACCTGCTGATTGGGAGTTCGAAAAGTGCCTTCGTGCAGTAATGATCGGGTCAAGCAGAGAGAGAATCGATGCAATGCAGCAGTTGCAGGCAGCCAGAGTGAACAATGGAACAGGAACCACAGACACGATAACGGGCACGACGGGCAAGGAAGGGCCCAAGGGGCTGGGGATCGATAGGACAGGTATCCTAGATCACTTGGCTTTGACTTTCTTTCCTCACTTGGTGGAGTTTAGTAAACACCGGGCTGTTCCGTGACCTCGTTACTAGTTCTTTACACGGAACTGAAATCGTTCCCACACCGGGGATCCTCCCTGCCGCTATAAGATTCGCCCAGAGGATTCTAACCAAAGCATGCCCTCTGCCTATCGAATAGACCCAATGCGTGACACTGATCAGGACAGTTGTCTCGCGCCGTATTATCCCCCCCACAGAGCTAGTCACGACAGTCGCAGCGCTATGAATCTCCTACCCTGGCGCCACTCGCTGTAACACAAAGCCCATCGAGCAGGAACACACACTGGAGAGGGCGGGAACGACGAGGAGGTGGGTAGACTGGTTGAGACACTCGCGCGAGCCTCAGTGGGGGCAAGCACGCAAACGGTGTACTGGAACAAGTGGCAAACCTGGTGCCGTCTCAGAGCGATTGAAGGGAAGAGTCCGTGGCTAGCAGTGGGTGATGGAGTCGACGCAGCAGTGAAAGAGTTGACGAAATTCATGGCCCTGCGATGCTTTGCATTCAAAAACCAAAGCCAGACCATCCGAGGTCATCTATCCGCGATTAAGCATTTCCACAGAATGTCCGGAGGTTGGGAGCTGCCCATTTCTCACTGCATGGTTGTAGCCGAAGGGAAAAGGATCGATAGAGCTCACGGGAAATCAGAGATACACCCCAAGGTCAGGAAACCTCTTACGGGGGACTTGTTGACCACGGGGATGAAGAGCGCGTGTGAGGTGGAAACCGAAGGATGGGTAGTCTGGACCGGACTGGCATTGTCGTTTCATCTTCTTTGTAGAGCCTCTGAAATTTGGGCCTACGGCAACGGGCTGGTACACGCAGATTTTTGTCTGACGAGGAGAGACTTGGCGTTTTTTCGGGAGCGTTCCAACTAGCGTGGGAAGAAAGATGTGCTGCAGACAGAGTAGAAGTGACGTTCCGCGCTTCCAAGTCAGACTCCAAGAGGTTGGGGTCAATCGTCACAAGGAAGAGAGTAACGAAAGGGAAGGGAAGGTTTTGGGGCGTGAAGAGTCGGGGAGCGTTGGAGATCCTTCTGGATTTACTAGACCTTCATCCCGAACTGAGCAGGTCAGCACCATTGACGCAGACACGCACGGCCACCGGGTGGAAGATGATCACGCGCATCGTTGCAGCAAAGGCCTTGAGGCGGATGCTAAGCAGTTTGGGTAGAGACCCGACTCAGTACGCTCTCCACTCAGGCAGGATCGGGGGGGCAACCCAGCTTACTGCGCAAGGCGCATCGGACATTCAGATTCAACGGGCGGGGAAATGGAAATCACTAGCGTTCATGGTCTATGTAAGAGCAGGAACGGAGGGAACAGATTTTGTGTCCGAAGCACTAACAAGGTAATAGAGGCAGGAACGTGAGGGATTGAATTCGAGGGATAATCGGGCTTGCATATTAGAGTTCGACCAGTTGTCCGTTTTCCCATGGGATACTGGTCGAAACGTAAGCGTAGAAAGCGGGTTAGCCCGAAGTGTGTTCTGGGAGCACGGTGCTTTATTGTACCATGTGTTTATCCTCTTCGGCATTGCTTTACTGCGTAAATTAATACCACAATTCTTGGGCTAATCATAAAGAAATGGATATATCCTTCGGGTCTTCCTCGGGGTTTGGATCGATCATCGGGTTGGGAATCTTCTACTTCGGAAAGGTGGTGTTCAAGGTTTTGGGTGGAATTCCGGAGCAGCTCTACGCTTCAGGTGGAGCTGGCTTTGCTTGCCTCTACAAATTACAAAATATACGTAAATCTACAATAAAGGTCGGTTGAGCCAATATCGCCTTCTTCGGGATATTTGGCCACATTCATTCGGGTGCGAGGTGTCTGTCATCGGGACGAGTGGTGGACGGTCAGGGCGATCGACTGTTTGAGTGGAGCAGCAGCCGATTGGAGCAACAGCTTGGCTGGAGCATATTTTTGGATACGAGTCGACGCCAATCAATAAATTTTGTCTACGAGTACGAGGTACGAATACAACAATATTTATCAACAAAATGTATCTTGAAAGATACTGGTAGGTGAAAATTGTTGGCAGGAGTGTTTGGGTGAGAGGTGAGAGGCGAGGACAACTATAGGTACCTTAGTCCTGACACTCTCTAATTCGGATTCCCAGCTTGGCGGACTACGATGTGGAATGCTGGTAAGGTTCGGTCGGTCGGTCGTTTGGTCCAGACCAAGGTCGAGGGGCTGGTGGTGCGTCACGAGGTGCTCATATGTACGAGTGCGAATCTGGAGCTTCATCGATTTCTCGTACAGATTCAGAGGGTCGTCATCTTTTCGGTGGAAATGTAATATATTCAAAGTCATTTCGAATATGGAGTTTGTTTAAAATTGGCTGGCAAGATTGTGAGAGGGGGGAGGGGTCGTAATTGGTGTCATGACGAAAAGCTTTGGGGCTTGGGAGATCGACACTACTACGTGCTGGTGCGCAGCGAAGCGACCCGAAGGCAAGCACGCAGAACGCAAGGGAAGGTGCCGCGAGCATAGGCATTGGTATTCAGGCTTGATCGTTTTTCCCAGGCGGTGATTCGTTTTTCCGGGCAAGATGAGCAACTCAGGCAAGCGGCGAGCGCGCTTTGCAGCGGAAGATGACGACGAAGCAGCGCAGAACCGCGAAACAGCAAGGACCAGCAACAGCGAGGGAGGGGGAAGCGAAAGGGAGAGAGACGGAGCGGGCTCCAGCAGCACCGGGGGCGATGATCTCGGAGCAGGCGCGGGCAGCGGGGTAGCTCGAGCCGACGAGCAGCCCGGAGGGGGTGGCAGCAGGCAGACACCAGGTGAGCAGCTACTGGAAGCTGTTCTCCTGCTCACAAAAGTCTTACAACAACAGCCGCAGCAGCAACAGCAGCAGCAACAGCAGCAGCAGCAGCAGCAGTCACCACTTGTACAGCAACAGCAACAACACCTACAACCGCGGCCCCCTACGCAAGCAGCACCACCGGGTGGGCCCGCAGTACAACCGCAACTTCATCAGCAGCAACACCTACAACCTGCAACCTCGGCTGAGCCAGTAGCACAGCAGCAACCTCCGCCGATCGAGCCGCAATTACCACAACAGCCACCGCCCGTCGCAGGACAACAGCAGCCCCAGAAGGTGGCTGGGCAGCAGCAGTACGTCATCCAACAACCGCCTGTGGCCGGACAGCAGCAGCAGTACATCATGCAACAACCGCCGTACGCACAGGCCTTGCTCTGGGCATGCAGTTCCCAGGATGGTGGCAGGGGGGAGGGCCTCCTGGGCAGCCACCGTGGGGGGGCGTGAGCGGCCAATTGGGGGGCATGGAGCACGCCGGCAGCGTAGAAGCCTGTACCATCTCGGCGGATTCCACTAAGCGAAAGCTCAGGATGTGGCAGGAAGCAGGAGCAGCGGCGATGTTTGTGCTGCGCGGTGGTCTGTTTGTACTGCCGGTTTCGTCCAGCGATTTGTCTCACGTGCTCAGGTTCATCGTCGATCCCAACAAGCGGCTCATCGACATGATCACACCCCCGATAGTAAACATCGACATAGACGCGTTTTTACCCCCTGTCGAGCCGGGAACCGTGGCAGTCCCCCGAGCCTCGGAAGTGCACTTCCAAACGTTCGTCGAAGTTCTGGTGAAAGTGATCCAACAGGGCGCAGCGGAGTCCGCGGGAGGCGTGTCACAGGGCAGGCGGGACTTGCTGGTTGAGGAATGGCAGAAAATGTCCAAGACCCTCACCTCGTACATGAATACCCACTATAACACGCTCCTGCCGAGGCAGCAGCAGGTGCGCGGGCGCGTGATTTTCGCGGCCAACAAAGACATCAACGACTTCTTCGAACTGGTTTTGGACGCCGCGGTACCGGTGAAGAGCGCATTCCCCAACTCCCCCCCGCCGGAAGGCGAGTGCGCCGGGATAAATGCCCCAGCCTTCACGATGCTGCGCGAACTGACATCGCGGGGAAGTTGCAGTCTGCTGGGTCGGATGGACACATCGCTGGAAGTGTCCAGGCTAGGCGGCTCGACAGCAGCGACAAAACCTGTTAAGAGGAAGGCGAACACAGGGGGAACTCTCCCTCCAGCCACGCGGCCGCGGACGGATGGGGCCCAGCGGGCAGCGTGGCCTTTCGTTGCGGGCATGCAGCAGAATCGGACACCAGAGGGGACTTGCCATTTCGCGTGGCGGCGGCAACAGTGCAATAGATTCAATTGCCAATATTCACATGGCCCGTTCATCCAGGACGGGACTGGAGCCCCGGGGTTGCCCTGCCCGCCACCGCCGCCGCCGCCACCGAGGTACCAGCAGCAGCAGCAGCAGCAGCAGCAGCAGCAGCAGCAGCCGCAGCAGCAGCAGCAGCCACAGCAGCAACAGCAGCAGCAGCAACAACAGCAGCAGCCACAGCAGCAGCAGCAGCAGCCCCCGGCGGCCGTTGCGAGGTTCAGCTTCTCGCACGGGCAGAACCAGGGGAGAGGTGGCGGAGCCCAGGGTAGGCAGGGACCCGGGGCGGGGAGAGGAGGAGGTGGTAATTGACAGGGCGGGCCTCGCCTCATGGCGGGGCCGGACGACAAGGGGCGCAAGACGGAGGGCGGGGTTTCGCCGTTCGTGGACACCAGTAAGTCTGTGGGACTGACTGGCGCGCCGCAACCGGGATCGGTGTCGCAAGCGGTGTTCGTGGGTGAGTTATGTGACCGTGAATTTTCCGAGTTGAATCATAACAGTAGGACGACTTTTACTGAACAGCATAGCAGTACCTCTAGTCAGAATGGCCATAGGCAGGGCCAGGGGCATGGCAAGTGGCCCGACCCAGATGTGTCGGAAAGTAGTGACGCTAGACATGAGTGTTATCAGGGGTCTGAGGTGTTTTGTGACGAGTCGGGACAGAGTGACAGTAAGGTTAGACAGTGTTGCCGGGGGCAGGGCGAGTGGCCGCATTCTGTTTGTTTTGAGCGGAAAATGAATTACATTTCTTTACATAATTACTGTGGGCATGGCCAGTCGCCTGTCCGTGATGGTTCCGAGTTGGGACTGTACAAAAACAATGACGCAAGACAGAATTACTGTGGTTATGGCCAGTTGCCTGACATTGATCGTTCCGAGTTGGAGCAGGATATTAGTAAAGCTAGACAGCGTTACCAAGGTCATGGCCAGTTGCCCGACCTTGGGCGTGCCCAGTCGGCGCAAGGCTTGCGAGAGTACTCAAAAGCATCGCAGATCCACCAGCGTCGTAATAACACGACACATAATTACTGTGGGCATGGCCAGTCGCCTGTCCGTGAGGGTTCCGAGTTGGGACTGTCTAAAAACAATAACGCAAGACAGAATTACTGTGGTTATGGCCAGTTGCCTGACCTTGATCGTTCCGAGTTGGAACTGGAGAGCAGTAAATCTAGACAGCGTTACCAAGGTCATGGCCAGTTGCCTGACCTTGGTCGTGCCCAGTCGGCACAAGGCTTGCGAGAGTACTCAAAAGCACCGCAGGTTCAGCATGGTCACGGCCAGTTGCCGGGTCATGAGTCCCTGTCGGACAAAAAATTCCAGGGTCATGGCCAGTTGCCTGACCTTGGTCGTATCCAGTCGATGCGAGGCTGGCGAGAGTACTCAAAAGCAACAAACGTAACCGAGTACGCAAAAGAAAAATATGTACCCGAGTCGGGGCGACAAGTAGCACCTTCAGATGGGGAAGGACCGTACTACACTCAAGTGCAGACATGGAATGTAACCGACCATGGCAACAGTAGACAGTCAAAAATCGCCGAGCTGAACGAAAAATGGAATCAAACAAAAGCGTCGATGGCCGCCGAAAACCGCGACCTTTCTAGAAAGAAACTAATCATTCGAGAGATGGCAGAGACAGGCACAGAGCTGTTACATGTGAGCAATGGTAGCGTGGGAGACGTGGCGGTTGGAATCGGAGGCACCTTGGTGTCACCTCCTTTCTCTCTCAGTCAAGTGGAACACTATTTTGGGGATATTAAAGGCTTCCCAGCAATAACGGAGCTCGTAGACATTATCAAGAATGGCGTCCCGGTGAAGACATCGGTCACGGACCTCGACCCAACTAGAGCAATGCAGTATGGAAATCACAGCACCGTGGCAGAACACATGAACCTAGTTTGGGAAAAACTGTATAAGGATATTGGACGAAATCGAGTGTTAGTGATTGACAGAGATTCCGCTGCTTCGGTAAAAGGGCTACGGGTGGCACCTCTAGGGGCCGTGGTCACACACAAGGTCAGAATCATTAACGACTACTCGTTTGAGGCCGGAGCGGCTAGGGGGGAGAAGGGGGGACTGAACAGAGACACACAAACCGAAGAGGTACCAAAATGCCTCTGTGGAGACGCACTCCCCGCACTCCTAAAAGCCTTAACAGACCTTCGAATAAGGTTTCCCCACCTTCGTATACTTTTGGCAAAGGCAGATGTTACTGACGCTTTCAGAAATGTTAGAATCGCACCGCACCAGGCGCAGAACTTTTGTTATGTGGTAGACGATGTTTTGGTATCGGATTTCAGACTCACTTTTGGCTGGGCAGCATCGCCTGGGTACTGGGGCCTCTTGGCCGCAGCCGCCGAACACGCCCACTGTAACACTACGGTAAAAAGCGCCGTCATCCTACCAGAAGGAAAGGCTATGATGTCGCACGTCCAAATCGTGAGGCCGTGGGAGACCGGAAGTCCAACCAGGATTCCCACCGGAGTAAGAGTAAACGCCCCGCGAAGAGGGGGGCCGAACGAACCGTTTTTAACGTCCGTGTATGTAGACGATTTCATTATGGCCAGCGTGCAGCTCAACGCATCAGATCAGACAGCCCTCGTAGCGTCAGCTTCTCTCGCATCAGACAACGTGAGATTGTTCGGACCAGGCGAAAAAGGGGAAACTCCTATTCTCGCCCCGAAGAAGAGCACGAATTGGAATACAACTGTAGATGCTCTCGGTTTTACCATCAACACCCACACCATGCGAATCTCTGTCACTAAGGAAAGGATCGAAGCGATTAAACAACTCCTAGAACTTGAGTGGCCGAGCAGCAAAGCGCATGCAGGCGCGCAGGCCGTTCTCAGCATGGCCGGAAAACTATGGAACCTCACGTATGTAGTCAGAGCGGGAAGATATTTTGTCTGGCAGCTTCTACGTTTGACCGACCTGCACAAAATCGCTAAGTCGAAAAAAAAAGACACGGAGAGTAGTGAAACTAGGCTGGGAGTTCCACAATGATATTGCCTTCTGGAAGTGGGCAATCGACCGCAAATTGGTCAACGCCGGTGAGTCGCTTGGAGCACCTTTTTATGCACATGTGCAACGAACCCCCTCACGACGATACTACTCAGATGCAAGCTTTACTGCGGTCGGGGGGTTTTGCCCAGAGCTACAGGTGTATTGGAGATACGATCTGAACCCCCATCTGTCCGAGCTTCTGCGAAAACAGGTAGTAACGAAGGGTGAGGACGCGATAACCATCAACTTGCTTGAGCTCTGTGGCATGGTAATGACAGCGTACGTGACACAAGTCCTTTTGAAAGACAGGCCAAAAACGCAAGGAGATCCAGTACTGTTGAGAGGGGATAACATAGCAGCAGTGTCGTGGATTAACAGGTGTGGCGGATCACGTAACCGCCGCGCCGCCCTAGCCATGAGGTTACTAGGTAGACTGGAAATCACAAGCGGGTGGACCCATGACGCAAAACATATTCCCGGTGTGCAGAACGTGGTGGCTGACGGCATTTCCAGATGGCCGAAAGACAACATCGCGCGCAACCTGCAGACCCTCGTACACGGGGAATGGAGAGAGCAAAGTATAGGTCAGAGCGGGTGCGATTTTTTCGAGACAATTCTACAGCCCAACTTTCCCACAGAGTACATGGATGACGAGGTGTGGGATGCGATGACACGAACTGCAGAATCATGAACACTTCTCAAACCCCTCCGAGCAGGATCATACGCGGGAGAGGGAGGGAATGAGGACGAGGCGAAAAGACTGGTGGAGACCCTTGCGCTGGCCTCGGTGGGGGGAAGCACGCAAAAGGTGTACTGGAATCAATAGAAAACTTGGTGCCGTCTCAGGGCGATAGAGGGGAAGGGAGCGTGGCTGTTGGAAAGGGACGGAGTGGATGCAGCAGTGACAGAGCTGACAAAATCCATGGCTCTGCGATGCTTTAGCTTTAAAAACCAGAGTCAGACGGTTCGAGGGTATCTAGCTGCGATTAAGTATTTCCACAGAATGTTTGGGGGTTGGGATTTACCTACGTCACACTGCATGGTGACAGCTGTAGGAAAAGGGATCGACAGAGCGCACGGAAAGTCGGAGGTACGCCCCAAGGTGAGGAAACCTCTGTCATGGGAACTACTAACCAAGGGGAGGAGATGCGTAGCCGATGTAGACACCGAAGGGTGGGTGGTGTGGTGTGGTCTCGCTCTGTCGTTTCACCTACTGTGCAGAGCCTCGGAAATTTGGGCGTTTGATAATGGCCTGGTACACCCGGACTTCTGTCTGACGAGAAGGGACTTGGAATTTTTTGCGGGAGCGTCACAACTGGCGTGGGGTAACAGGCGCGTCGCTGACAGAGTAGAAGTGACGTTCCGCGCGTCCAAGTCAGACAACAAGAGGTTAGGGGCAATCGTTACCAGGACGAGCGTAGCGGAAGGGAAGGATCAAGCGAACGGGGTTAGTGGTTACGGGACGCTGGAAATTATTCTGGACCTTCTGGACCTTTACCCTGAGCTGAGCGGGTCAGCACCGCTCATGCAGACACGCACGGGAAGCGGGTGGAAGGTTATCACGCGCGCGGTAGCGACGAAGGCCTTGAGGCGGATGGTTAGTAGTCTGGGTAGGGATCCGACGCAGTACGCCTTACACTCGGGTAGGATTGGTGGGGCCACGCAGCTAGCGGCACAAGGTGCATCGGACATTCAGATCCAGAGGGCGGGGAGATGGAAGTCCATGGCGTTCATGGTTTACGTAAGAGCGGGAGGGGAGGGAGCAGACTTTGTGTCTGAAGCTTTAACAAGGTAAGGCGGGAAGAGGAGTAATATAAATCAGTTTCAGAGGTAATCGGGTTTGCCCAATGGAGAAAAGTGTGGCCAGTGTTTCCGTTTCTCGCGGGAGTACGGGGCGGAAACGCAAACGTAGCGGGTTAGTCCGAAGGGTGTTTTCTTTTTTTGGTGTTTAATTGTCTGGGAGCAGGGTTTCCCATTGTACCATGTGGGTGCCTAGGCATCATTTTACCGCGTAAATTAATTCCACAATTCTTGAGCCAAAACAATATAACAAAGTAATATATTCAAAGTCATTTCGAATATGGAGTTTGTTTAAAATTGGCTGGCAAGATTGTGAGAGGGGGCAGGGGTCGTAATTGGTGTCATGACGAAAAGCTTTGGGGCTTGGGAGATCGACACTACTACGTGCTGGTGCGCAGCGAAGCGACCCGAAGGCAAGCACGCAGAACGCAAGGGAAGGTGCCGCGAGCATAGGCATTGGTATTCAGGCTTGATCGTTTTTCGACGAAGGGTGTTTTCTTTTTTTGGTGTTTAATTGTCTGGGAGCAGGGTTTCCCATTGTACCATGTGGGTGCCTAGGCATCATTTTACTGTGTAAATTAATTCCACAATTCTTGAGTCTTGGTGAGAGGTGAGAGGCGAGGCCAACTATAGGTACCTTAGTCCTGACACTCTTTAATTCGGATTCCCAGCTTGGCGGACTACGATGTGGAATGCTGGTAAGGTTCGGTCGGTCGGTCGTTTGGTCCAGACCAAGGTCGAGGGGCTGGTGGTGCGTCACGAGGTGCTCATATGTACGAGTACGAATCTGGAGCTTCATCGATTTCTCGTACAGATTCAGAGGGTCGTCATCTTTTCGGTGGAAATAATGCCGTTTCAAAATGTAACCGCGAAACACATAATTTCGACTGCAAATCGACGCGATTAGGACAGTATTGGTACGTGACCTTTCTTCCCGAAGCAGAAAACTAGCCAAACTTATTGGTGGTCAGGTGGACGATATCCGTTTGTTCCTCGATTCCCTTGCGAAGCTGGATGACTTGAGAGATTGTTACATTCGGGATATGATTCCAGTATTTGTGCTGCAACGGCTATGCATGGCGGCAAGCTATACTGGTGATACTTCTCGCATTTCCAATGACGACCTGCTGGGCTGCCTGCATGCTAAGGCATATCGTAAGTGCAAGCTAGAGGCTATCTCTGCGGAAGAATCGCTTTGCTCCATTGCTCAATCGGTTGATCCTGCGACTAACGCGGCTGATATGGCACGATTTGTTGAGACGCCATTTGACGAGATGTGCAAGTTCGTTGCTGAGGTTGGAATAAGTGATTTTTTCATGGTTGGATGAGATTTTCGAGGCGCCTGGCCTGGAAATCAGCACTAGCACAACTTTTCTCGAGGATATTCTTGGATGCGATATCACCTGAAGTTTTCAGGCAAGCATGCACTTCACAGTTGCTTGTTGACGACGAGCTACATTCTCAACCAATTGATTTATTTTTGATGGTGGAAAGAGAAGCAAAGGAGTGGCCAAGAACACACCGGTTGCTGGTACATGCGTCTGTGTCTACGAATCACCATGGTTATTATTATTCTGGGAGTCGATTCTACCAGCAAAGGTCTTCTGTGAGTACTAGGTGTAATTTATTTCCATCAAGTGGGGGGTGGAGTCAAGCAGGACTGTGCTAGATATACAGGTCGACTTATTGTGCGTCAGGCCAGACAAAGAGATCAGGGAGTAGGAGGCGAGCGTTTTTATTCTAGGCGTTGTGTTTACCCTGCCTACGCACGCGATGATTGTTCGACCAGCGTCTACTGGGGATGGGGGAGCGTCTTTGTCTGGAATTTGGAGCCATCAGCATCGATCTTGAGGGGCTGGTTCCATCCACGGTTCAATTAATGCCGTGCGCTGCGTTACGAATCTATCTGATGTTATTCCTTGGGCTGCACTGATATCTGTTTATGAGGAGACCGCAACGAGGGGCGTGGGTGTTTGTGAGGATTCCGAGAATGATGTGAATGAACCTGTCGTCGTTCCTTCTGCTGAAACGGTGTCTTCTTCTAAGGAGATGTACAAACAAAAGATTGTCGGTGTCTGTGAAATGTCGGACATTGAAATACCAGCGGGGGACGTGGGTGTTTGTGAGGACTCCGAGATTGATGAGAATGAACCTGTCGTCGTTTCTTCTGCTGAAGTGGTGTCTGCTTGTAAGGAGCTCTCACAAAGGGATGTGGGGGTCTGTGAAGTGTCGGAGATTGATATACCTGTTGTCGAAGACTCTGCTTCGTGAAGGGGCGCTCCTGAACAGGAAGCTGGGCCCTCTCAACCCACTAGTTTGCTGATGATGGATACTGAACCGGAATTTGTTGTGGTATCGCCTGAGGTCAATCAAGCTCGTGGACCATGTTGTTCAAATTCGTGTTGGGCCAGAGAAACGTAGTAGTAACGCAGGAGGTTTTGAGGGCAAAGGACGCGAGGGCAAAGCGCGTACTGTAAGCGAAGAAGTGTTTGTCGACGATCAAATCGGTTCTTGTGCTGGGATAAAGTCTATGGGTGAATCAACTGCAGAGTGTCCGGTCGTGTTTTGCTTGCCGCAGTTGAAAAAAATATATATGAACCTGGGCCCTCTATTAGCTGCTCCTGACTGATGGCTTTAGGCTGCAACAGAAATAAGCTGGTAGATTGCTTCCATCTGTGTACTGTGTCTTGTATGGTATGTATGTGTGTATGTGCGTGTGGTAACTGGTGTGTTTCTGACTTATCTCTCAGAAAATTGGTAACTGGTACGACGGCAAACGAGGAGATATGGGACGACGTCGATAAATATTGCTGTGTAGGTTTTCACGTGAAGTTGGATACAGTAGTTCAAATTTGCATTGTTTCTCGTCTGAGTTTAAATCAAATTCAGTGGCTGTGTTGGATAGCACCGTATTGTGGATGAATGCTACCTGGTTTATGGTAAGGGTTTTGTCGAAACGGACGGAGTTGACTGGTGGTTTCTGTTGCAGCGCTACGGGCTCCAGGAGTCGCCCAGGTGGGCGACAGGGTATTATGTGATGTACGTCGACTGACCTGACCAGTGACGCACGAAGGGTGCATCGTGTAAGGCAGCAATAAAGCCGAAGGATGGCTCGCTGTCATATCCATGTAGGTATACAATGGAGTGTCCCCGGCGGGAGAGGCCATTGTCTGGGTCATGGAAACCCCGTATCGGCTGTAATGGTCGATACGGGTGCTCTGTGGCCCTACCTGGGGTTAGTCAATCCCACCAAAGAACGAAAGAAACAAGTCAAACCATATCCTGTTCACACATTGTGCATGAGTCTTGCTCACCACGTTCATGTCAGTTTCCCATCACGTGCATGTCAGTTAATCCCACGTCGCATTCGCTGAGCAATACCAACACTCAACTCTCGTGGGGTCTGGCCACCCCGTGGCCAGAGAGGATCCAGGAGCGAGGTACGGAGGAAATCCCCATGAGGACTCTCTCAACGAACGACAACAGCTGGCTATCGAGGTGAGACCGAGCCGATAGCGGCACACAAGAGGAGGTCAGCTGTAACATTTCTTCGTTCTTCTCCGAGTTGCGTTTTTTTATGTCCTCCCCGGCTGTCCCTGTCTTCATTTTAGATCGTTTTCCCCAAGTCCTTGTGGGCCTATCTATGGCTTCGCTCTGGGGGGGGGGCTGTGGTCGCCAGGGGACATCCGGGGGGCATCCCTGGGTTTCCTGCAGAGATATAAATCTTGGGGTATAACGGATATTGCGTCCTTGTTGCTGGGAAGCATTGCCCACAAAGTGTTTCTCTCTTGTCTCTGTGTGTGGTGTTCTGATAAACTTATGCATCTCTTTCTTCGTAGTCGACTAGGGTGGCTGACTTGCTCGAGTGGTACAACTATATGCTGGCCTCGAGCTGAGTTTGTGGTCATCCGAGGCGTACCGTAGACATCGTTGTCATTTAACTATTCTACCAGAGCGCGGTCTTCTGATCTCTGCTCTGACACCTCAATTTCACACACCTCATCCTCTTGATTAAAGTGATAATATTGACGACCGTTCATTCGGATATTTCGGCGTCCGATCCTGCGGGCACTCCGTGCACCCGTGGCATTTGGATGTTTGGTACTACTCACACTCGCACTTACTCGCAACAATCAGGCAGTATTTCGAGGTTTGAAGTTGAGTACTGCTCACACTCCCAGTCACTCGCAGTGTTGAGGCCTAATAGTCGCAGCATTCAGAGTACGAAATTTGTTCTATACGGAAACAATAGATACTCCGAGTGTGGTCCCTCTGCTGTGCGTTCATCGTAAACCCGCAGATTATTTTGCATCGTGCTGCTGCAACCAACAACTAATAAAGTTGCAGTGTGAGATTCCAGAGAGGGAGCGAGCACATAAAAAAATATTGCACAATTCATAATGTTAAGGCTTATTGAGGTCCTACATAAAGTGACTTACAAAGTGGTTTTCATTAATTCAAAACACGGGGCCACAATTAATGTCTATCCTATGTATTGTGCTCACCTATTTAGCTCCTATATTATCTACAGGAATCTGGCCCGACCGCCGTGGGGGCGGGCGGGCCTTTTATTCCCTACCAGGTAGTATATATATATGCAAGGGGGGCTTCTCCGCGGCGAGCTGACGCCCACCGGCAGCTCCGCGCATTCCCATGATGGCTGAACGCGTGCCGGTATACAGCTCAAGGCTTTGGTGCGACAGTACTGCCAAGGGGTGCCTTATCAGAAACAAGTTTCAGTGAAATGAAACAAAACGCTGGGAACACAACCGGCGAAACAACAAGCACTAAAACAAATATGTGTCACGTACGAGACGCTCGGTGTCCGTACGGTATACTTCGTGATCAGATAGCCACAAAACAGTTCGTTGAGTAGCAATCGATCAGGCTAATCGACATTGCCAAGCGCCAGCAATTACGTTGGTACAGCAAACTCAGCAGCAGCAAGCATCAGCAGCATAGCGTACAGGTACGTATCGCACGAAAACTACACTGGCACGAGAGCTCCGTCGAGACGCTAAACAAATGTCAATTACGAGACGGATCTCGTACAGCTTCCGAAGCAAATGGATCCGTGTTTCAACTTCAAGATGCGGAGACGCAACCCCGAGAGAGGGTGACTGACACAATAGCCATTCTCACAGGGGTTAGTAGCAAAAACATGTCACAAACGTGGCAAGAGTAGCAGCAGAACAGCGAAGGAGTAGCACGTGCGTAGCAGCAGCACCAGGGCAGCCGCGGAATGGCGGCAGGAGCAGCCGCAGTAGCACATCATGCACTCCCGAGGCTGCCCTTGGCATATCAGTCGAGGAAGGGGAGCCCGGTGATGCACGAGGAGGGAAGGCAAAATACTAGATCCCATGCCGACCTATTCCGTGAGAAGGCCTGCGTGGGCAGCAGCAACAGCAACAGCAGAACCCCACATCAGCTGCACGAAGCAGCAGCAGCAGCGGCAGCAGCGGTAGTAACAGCAGCAGTTTAGCACATCACGCACGCCCGAGGCCGCTCTCGGCACAGCAGTCGAGGCAGGAAAGCACCGTGGGGCATGACGAGCGAAGGTGAAAAGGCGCAAATCTCGTCCCCACTAAAGTGACGTTTTGGGTTCGAATCTCGCCGAGTGCGTACTACATTCGTCTCTACAGCAGTAGGCACGACGAGGAAAGGCATCATCATACCCTCGAGGGTCAGCAACAAAACATGTTGCAGGGTGAGCGTAACGCGCACATACATGCATACATGTACTTGTTCATAAATTCTTTTTCTCTTGGCGGCTACATAGGACGAACAAACGTCGTCACAACACAACCAAAACTCAAAGACGCATATGACTCTGTCTGTCAGTGCTGCGTGTACATAATTGTTTTCGTAGACACCGTTTGTACCCCCACCACCGTACCGCTCCAGCCGCGGCGTAGGCTCCTCCGATTCGGTCGACACCAAAGACCCCGTCCTTGCTGCCTCACGGAGTCTGGTCGCCTGACGTGCACAGCAGCCGAAGAGGCTCGCGACGCTCGTTTCGCGACCAAGTACTATAGCCTACGAATCTCAACAGTTGTGCGCAAAATTCGTGTTTTCACACGTAAAATAGCTCGAATCGGAATTTCGACACTCGTTTCTGGAACGCCCAACCCTCAACACACAAACAACAGCGGAGCTTGACACCTACCACCCCAGCCCATATTCCCCACACTCTTGCCGCCATGAGCTGTCAAAAGCCGCGGAGGATGCGGCCTCTCCCGTTTCGGCTAAAGGAGAAGAGGCCCAGTCTGGGTGCTGGCCTCGTAACAGAATATTCTTACCATCAAAAGCGAGCATAGATGTCGGTTGACGTCACATTTTCCCTTGGCGGGGGCGGCCGTCAAAGACATCCGTCCCAATGCTCAAAACTATCATTGCAGAAGGCTTGACGGGCCAAAGGTAAGCCTGACGGGCCAAAGGTAGGCCGTCAACCAAATTGTTTGTCCACGAGACTGTGAGTCAACTATGGCCCACTCAACTACTGTACTGCAGTCCAACTGACAGCTGACGTTTATATAAAAAGGTTTATGTAAGAAACGAGCACAGTACATCCGGCCACAGCTGTCAAGATGGCCCACTCAACTACTGTACTGTATGTAGTCCAACTCACAGCTGACGGTTATATTCAAAAGTTTCTGTAAGAAACGAGCACAGCACATCCGGCCACAGCTGTCAAGATCATCCCAATGGTGAGAACGATTACATTTTAGAAGAGGGTTTGGCGGCCAAACGTCTGTGAAAAGTCAAGTATGGCCCACTCAACTGCTGTCTTCACAGCTGACGTTTTATAAAAGAGTTTATTTATGTGAATAACGAGCGCAGCACATCCGGCCACAGCTGTCAAGATCATCCCAATGGTGAGAACTATTATATTGTAGAAAAGGATTTGACGGGCCAAACGTAGGCCTGACGGGGCAGAGGTAGGTCGTCAACCGAAGTTTTCGGCCACGAGACCGCTATAAATCTGATGTCGATCATTCAACTGGTCCAGCTCACAAGTGACGTACTCACGCCTGGCCAGCCGGCAGCCAGGACACGGGGCAAGCACGCCCGAGGCCGCCCCCGACACAGTCGGCGATCTCGATGAGGTAGGCTCGCCCGGTGATGTGAACCTCTTCTCGCGCTATATAGCACGCAAAGCGATACGTCTAAGAAACGCTGAGGAGCGCTGAGAGTACAGAGCCAACAATTTTTTTTCTTGTCTATACATATTGTTCCGCTTCACCCTACTGTAATAGCCACATGAAGTGAAGCTCATTGACTCAGGTCACGTTCTGTCTTATGCTCAGCATATGTGTTACAATCAGTCTATCCATGAAGGGACTACATTGAGCAAGGGGGAGTCATATATACCACTACATCTTCTTTAGATGAGTGGAAACTTGTTGGCTCAGGTTATGTTACAGCGAGTAGGGCCAAGGTAGGAGGTTCATAGCGCTGCGACAGTCGTGACCAGCGCTGTGGGGAGGATAATACGGCGCGAGACAACTGTCCTGATCAGTGTCACGCGTCGGGTCTATTCGATAAGCAGAGGGCAAGCTTTGGTTAGCATCCTCTGGGCGGATCTTATCGGGGCAGGGAGGATCCCCGGTGTGGGAACGCCTTCAGTTCCGTGTAAAGAACTAGTAACGAGGTCACGGAACAACCCGGTGTTTACTAAACACCACCACATGGGGAAAGAAAGTCAAAGCCAGGTGATCTGTGATACCTGTCCTATCGATCCCAGCCCCTTGGGCCCAGCCTTGCCCGTCGTGCCCGTCATCGTGTCTGTGGTTCCTGTTCCATTGTTCACTCTGGCTGCTTTGCATCGATCCACTCTCTGCGTGACCCGATCATTACTGCACGAAGGCACTTTTCGAACTCCCAATCAGCAGGTAAGCCGGCCTCAGAGATCTAACGAGCGCGGGTCCTTTTTAGCGTCTGAAAGCTGTACCCTGCTGTAACATGGTGAACCCAGGCATATCGAATTGCATTGCAGATGATCGGAGTGTTCGCGAAAGGTGTGCAGGCGATGGCAATGTTTGCAAAAACTGTGATATAAAGTGATCGTGTTCTTTGTATATTCCCACGTTCTATCTTGCATAATCATGTAATATGTGACGGGATACTCGTTATATGCATCCATGCACAATGTTTTCGTTGTTGCTTGCCCTGTATGATGGTGATTCGTGTGATATGCGGTTATGTATTCACGCTGCCGATGGTGTTCTGCCTGTTTGTTTCGTGAGGCTTTGAAGATACTTGTCTGGTCAATGCATGCAGGCATACTCGTTGCACGTGCTCCGTTTGCCTGTTGCTCGAGCTCGTATGTTCCCTCGTTGTTGATGATCGCACACACATGCATGTTCGTTAATAAATGACTGCATGCCATTGACCACATAATGTTTTCGAAACCGAATGCAACCGACAGGTGTCGATACAAGCCAAAGGTGCCGTACGTACTAATACACGCATGCTCTCGTGTACCGTTTGCTCGGTTCGGTGATAACGGAAACTAACAATATTGAGCCTTACGCCGTTTGGGTGTAGATAACCACCCTGTAGAACGATGAACCCCTCGATAACAATGTGCATTGTCGGCTGGCAAACATTGAACTTTCAAGAAAACCACGTATATTCTGGTGACTAGTATTCTTGCTGCGATGCTTAGACTACAGCATCAGTAATGATAAGACCAATCGTCGTACATATAGTTGTGTCTCTATTATAGCAAGACCACGACACAACGAAATGAGCGTACGCACACCAATTGGAAAGCCCGATGCATGTTTGACCCTCTTCGATGTCTCCGGTGGCACCACTGTCCGTGTTGCATACCAACCGAGCGTTGTGCTCGAGTACCAGGTACCAGGTACAACACTTGAAGGACTGAAAGCCAAACATCAGAGGGAAGCAGAAGGAAAATCGGAGCAGGTGAAGATCGGCTACGCAAGGCCTTGTGGGGCACGGGTCACAGGGGAGGGGGTGAGATAGTTTCAGCTGGGCGATGATGATCTTGCACAAAACGGAGGGAGGTGCGGCTTGCTGTGTCCAAGGGGTTCAGGGTGATGGCAGATACACGATGCAGCCCATCCTGATCAGTATCAGGCCAACAGGTATGGAGCGGGTGAAACATAACCGTGGGATGGATGCGTCTCTCTGTTTTTATGTCGTATTGACGGTCGAAAATACGGATATTTTTCTTCCTGTACGGTATTCCTCGAGAGCAAAACAAAATGGGGGGGGGGTAGGCTGTGTCGCCCTGATTGACTTTAAATTCAAGGCTGTGTCGCCCTGATTGAGTTAAAATTCAAGTCACACACGCCAGCGCTTGAAAACTCGCGCATGCCAGTGAGGAGCTGCCCGTGTTGTTCGGAAAGGCATGGAACCTGAGTAGCAAATTGATGGTTCTGCTGTATTCATTTAGACTACCATACATTGCAATATGTGTACGACTCCATCAGTCAGCCCAACCTGATCGACCCTATGTACTTTCGTAATTACATGTCACATGTAACCCCTGTTGTTGGAGAATATCTCGCAGCTGGTATCGAAACAGTAGGGAGTACTTTTGAACCTCGTTGCGAGATGAGCGCCTCCCGCAGAGGGTACTAAGTTTGAAGCGGTACGTAGTTACGGATATCGTACCATGCCCCGAACTCTTACCTGCCTGAAGCAAAGGCGCCTCAACTCGGAAATCACACAGAAAAGGCGTACATCCGTCTCGATTACACTACGAACGAGGGTCAGAAAGATGAAAAATAATGGTACTCACGACAGGCTTTACCATACACGACTATTAACAATATCAATGATAGTACATGGTGTAATTTGGAAAAACGACACGGACTGTTATTCTGCTACTGCTGTACCCTGGAAGTTTATTTATTTATTCCCCGTACAGGGTCGATTTATTGATACACGGAGAAGCATATAGGGGGGGTGGCTCGCAATATGTATGCTTTTTACAACATCAATGAAGGACGTATATTTGGTATCTATGAATATAATACTGTAAAACTGTAGGCCGTATAGTAAGATCCCGAGGGACCCTTGGGTCTATCTCTCTTTCCATCTTAACTGCTGTAACGAGTCATGAAAAAAACATATCAGGATATATCACACACCGTATGTATATATGGTATTCATAACGGGCATACTGATGAAGCTGGGTAGAAAAGAAGTTGAAGACAACACACGTGAAGGATATATGTATTCACACTATCAATATTAGTACTTTCAATAGAACTGTTCATGGTACTATAAGTCATACGGCAAGATCTCTATCTTGGGCCTACCATTCCTCTTGCTTTCACAATATATGGTATTCATACGGGGTATACTGATGAGGCTGGGTAGAAAGGAAGTTGAAGACAACATACGTGAAGGATGTACTATATGTACTCACACTATCAATATTAGTACTTTCAATAGAACTGTTCATGGTATATAGTGTAAGTCGTATGGCAAAATCTCTCTGGATCCTGGGGCCTACCATTCCTCTTGCTTTCACAAGAGTGCATACCTTCACCTTTGGCCCTACACATGTACGGTAGTAGTGTCTCTTATTACCTCAGCAACGTATCACACGGCTACTCGTAGTGTCCTGGCATGAAGTACTGTTGTAAAGCCATTCAGCTGTGCGTAGCAAGGCAGGTTATTATTGGGGTGAAAGCACTCTATGAAAGCTACGTTGAAACTATACACGACAACTAATATGTCATCACATGGAAAAGCTGGTGTTCTGGTCTTCTAGTACCTGATACGTGGGAATATCACTTGTTTTACCTGTTTTAATGGTATTTTTACTCCGTACGTTGGCATTTCACTGGCTTCCCCCCCTATGGTCTTCTGACCCGGTACGTTGCCATAGGAAACAGCGCTACTCATTATTAATAGTTTCTCCGCACATCACGAGCGTCTGTCAATTCCAAGAAAACGGAACGGATAACCCAATACTGAGGTATGTAGTTGGGTATAAAGACATGTGTTCATGGGGTCTCAATACCACTGCTTTACTGCATACGTATAGTCATTTGTACTGTACGTAACAATGTACTGGTTTGTAGTTTATCCGTGGCGTAGTTTGTGACCACAAAAAAGCTATGTCTTTAGGATTAAAGAATCGGCACGGACACTGGTTGTGCTGGATGTCGACGGGTAGAAAGAACGGTTTAATGTGAAGAACACACACATCCTACAGCGTACGATTAGTACCCACATATATATATACGCGGTCGCTTTACTAATTCATCCCGACTGCGAAGGATGCCTTTTCTGGATCATTCATATACTACGGGATAGTATAGTATCTTCATCATACCAAGCTCTTTCACACAGCCTCAGTTTACTCTTAGCAGATACCTGGTACCTGGTACGCCGTATACCTATGTTCCCTTCGTACTCGTACGCTGCGGAAGTAATGAAAGTTACTGCTATATCTTAGTGCATGCATTAGCCACGATACTTCTGTACTTCTCGGTATATGGCCGAAGATGGACGGGGCATTATAATCTGCTGAAGATTACATAAAATATTGTCAACAGCATGGAAACACAAAGATTAGATTTAATAGGATCCCTAAAAGGGTTTCGTTGGTTTCGATCATGGCTGGTATTGGCTCATTTTCCTTTCATCTACGCCCCTGCGATCTAGTGTATCGCTTCTGTTTTTAGCGAGCTCAAATCTCACGATGGGTGAGGCGGTGATTTCCGCAATATATGCAATACAAAAGGAATCAACTGCTGAGACGGCCACACGAGAGTGGGCGCAACGAAGGACTGAAGTCTTCTCTCGCAATATAAATCCAAGGCACAGACCGCATGCTGATAGGGGATTAAAGAGCCTGCTTTGTAACCCCAGGTGTTTATACGTAAGAAGAATAGAGAAGAAAGGGCGAAGAGAACAAATGGGATGGAAATAAATAATAGATCTGTATCGTTCATATATAACTGCGAAGTAATAATATAAGGTATGAACAATCGGCAAACGCGTACGAAGAAACACCGCATGGTTGGGGGACGTCGAGCGGTTTCAAGATCGGGTTGGTTCGAAAAAGACACTGCTGTAACTAACTCGCGTCATTTAGGCCCCATACTGTATGTAAGCATTATGTCAAACTGGGTTGGGCGGGTGTGGGGTACAATGATGTTCTCACACTATTAATAGCTTCCCACAGGGGGTGAAAGACGTCAAGTTGCAGAGGGGAGAAGCTGTCCCTCACTTCCCCTTCCGGTAACCACTCTGACTCCACCCCACTTTGGTGTCGTCCTCGATATTGCCACTCCCCCCCGGTCCCAGTGCCCTCCATAGCTCACCGGTCCGTCAGAGTGTAGAGCGGCGCCGCTACCGTCGAGGTATCTGCCAACCCCAAGTCCGCGCCCCATGCCAAAAGCGCGAATTCATCCTCGAAGGCATCGCGCAGATGCTCCCGTCGAACGTGAAATGCCTTGGTGTTGGCCGCCGAAAACGTCCTCCTCCGGGTACGACGGCCGCTAATTGTCGCCTGGTAACTGATACCCGGCCGTTCAGCGGCTGTCACCCGCTATGGCCCCGTCCAGTGTCCCTCACTTCCCCTTCCGGTAACCACTCTGACTCCACCCCACTTTGGTGTCGTCCTCGATATTGCCACTCCCCCCCGGTCCCAGTGCCCTCCATAGCTCACCGGTCCGTCAGAGTGTAGAGCGGCGCCGCTACCGTCGAGGTATCTGCCAACCCCAAGTCCGCGCCCCATGCCAAAAGCGCGAATTCGTCCTCGAAGGCATCGCGCAGATGCTCCCGTCGAACGTGAAATGCCTCGATGTTGGCCGCCGAAAACGTCCTCCTCCGGGTACGACGGCCGCTAATTGTCGCCTGGTAACTGATACCCGGCCGTTCAATGGCTGTCACCCGCTATGGCCCCGTCCAGTGCTCATGTGCTAATTTGGCGTGAGTGCCCTCCCGCGCCATCTTGCTGTCTGCCTCCTTTACCAGTATCATGTCTCCCACTCGCGCCCCCTCGCCCGGAGTGTCGCTTAATGGCCGTATTGTGGCAGCCTTGTCCTCCTGACGCTTCTTCAAGGCTGCCCGCAGTTCCATGAACGTCTGGTGTCTCTCCGCCACGAAATTGTCGAGCCCAGTGCGGAAATTATCACCGTCCAGCGCGAGAGTAAGAGCATCCAGGTTTGTTCGCGCATCGCGACCAAACAAAATCTTGAAGGGTGTCCCACCTAAGGGGAGACCCGGGTCCGGCGTAGTCCTCTGAATCCCGCAAGCCGCCCTTACATACTCGTCCCACCTCGGCGGCCAAGATTTGCGAAGCTCCGCCAAGACCTCCTGGAGCCACCCACCCATCGTTTCCACGGCTCCTTGACTGCGGGGGGGGTCGGCGGAGCCATGCTCTAGCTCCACCCTCAGCCACTGGCACAGGTGGGCGACTACCTTGGCCGTAAACTCCCCCCCGGCATCGCTCCTAATCGACAGCGGCAAGCCAAACGTGAGTAACAGCCCTAGAAGTTTCCTCGCCACTCCTACAGCATCCTTAAACTCCAGAGGGTACGCAAACAGAAACCTGGTGGCCCGGTCCACCACTATCAGCAGGTACCTGTTCCCTGCGCTGGACACCTGCTTCATGTCCTGGAGGTCCATCTCGAGAACTTCCCAAGGCCACAGTAACCGAGCAGGCATCATGGCCACGCGTTGGCTCCGGGCTATTTTTCTCCTCCTGCACCCGCACGATAGTACGTACTCTCTGACGTCCTGGGCCACTGTCGGCCATCCATACTTGCCTTTAATCAGCAGGAGAGTCCGCGCCACGCCCGGGTGGCCGCAGGTGCTGTGCACGAGTGCCAGCACCCCTGGCACTAGTGCTCGCGGAATGGCCAGCTCGGTGCCTCCCCTCGAGGTGCGCTCCACAGTAGGTCGTTATCGTCTAGAACGTAGTTCGCCGTCCCTTCCGGTGTCTGTCTGTCACCTCTTCCTCGCAATCTGCCCCAAATGGAGCCAAGTCGCGCGTCCTCCCGTTGACGTTGCATCAGTCGTGGCGTATCACGAAGCACTTCCGCTACCTGATCATGGGAGGAAGCGGTCCCGGGTATTCCGAGTGTTCCACGCTCGGTGCTCGCCGCCTCAACTGGGACTGCGATTTGGACTGTGGCTGCACGTTCTCCGTGGGTTGAACTGGCGATGACGACGGCAATGCTGACGGGGTCGACAGTGTGACAAGCGGTATTGGCACCGGCGCTGGCTGCTCTGTGGATCTCCCTCTCGCTCCGCCCGCTCTGGACCACGTAACCGCCGGCGTCACTTCGGCTATGTCCTCCTCGAAGAGCGCCTGCAAGCCTGCCAGTGATCTGGTTCCATGGATCTGCCCCCCCCTGGCTGTCGAATCAATGAAGGCCTTTACGATGTTCGTTGCCCAGGTTGCTGCTCCACCGGGCCCCTGCTGACCTGGCTTTCTGGATGCATCTCCCATCACTACGCTCGGGCTCAAGTCGCTTAGGAGCCTCTTTCAATCTTCCCCCCTGGTTCCGCTCTCACCAGTCGAACTCCTTGGTCCAACTCGTTCTCTCTAACGCACTCGAGCGCTCTCCAGTCGTGGTCGGTAGCACCCGCAGCAGAGCACCACGGCTACTGGGTGCTCCTCGGCTGCGGACGCTATGGCTCTCTCATTGTCTGCGTCCCTGCCTGGGGTAAACATTACGCTTGCCGCAACCGCCGCAGTTTTTCCGTTGGCTTGTTCACCTCGTCCGCCCCCAGTTCGCTGAGCAACACGCCGTCGAGCACCGGTCCCTTGGGGCCCCGGTACGTGGTTCTCGAGGAGGAACCATCTGGGAATGAGTCATATCGATATCCGCACGCGGTGTGTCGCTCGGCGGCAGCCTCGAGAGGGCGTCCGGCAGCTAGTGGTCTGCCCCCGGTCGCCACCGGAGGTCAATGTCGTGCTCCATCAACCTGAGCGCCCACCAGTGGAGATTCGACGAGAGAGCCTGGCTCTTGAACAGCCGCGTGAGTGCGGAGCAGTTGGTGAACAGAACAAATTTCCTTCTCCACAAGTACGGCCTGAAATGCTGGATGGCCCACAGCACTGCCATCACCTCTCGTTCAGTTGCTGATCGTTTGGCATCCGTCCTTGAAAACCGGTGGCTCGCATATCCAATAGCACGTTCTTTCCCCCTGGTGACCTGCGTGAGCGCCGCTCCCGCACCCAGCTCGCTGGCACCCGTGTGTAGCTGAAAAGTGGTCTCCCAGTAGGGCAACGCCAGAATCAATGGCGATGTGGGGAGCTCGATCAGCGCCTTCAGAGCCTTGTCCTCATCCACACCCCACGGCATCGTGAGCTTCCTTGCCCTTTTTGACGCGAACCGCTTGTCCCCAAGCAGGTCCGAGATAGGCGCTGCGATCGAGCTGTATCTGGGCACAAACTTCCTGAGGTAGCTTCCCATGCCCAGACGTGACCTGACCTCCTCTACAGTGTTGGCGCGAGAGCGTTTAGCCACCGCTTCTATCTTCGCTTGTGAGGGTTGTACGCCCAGTCTGCTGACCACCATGCCGACAAACGCCTGCTGCGGGGCGCACCAAATCGACTTGGCCAGGTTCACCGACAACCCGAACCGCTGGAGTCGTGCGAGTACCTTCTCTACCAGGCCCACATGCCCTTCGACGTGTTTGGTGTGGGTGATGTCGTCAAGCCAGTTCTGAACACTTTTTCCTTTTAGAGGACCTAGCGCCTCCCCCACATTGGCCGCAATACCAGAAAGAAGAGTCTTTAGCCCAAAGCCGCAACGGTAGAACTCCCACAGCTCCCCGTGGGCGTCGCGAAAGGCGGTCTTGTGCTTGTCTTCCTCAGCAATTTCCAGCTGGGTAAAACCTGACGCTAGATCAATGGACGTGAAGCACGTAGCGCCCTTCATGTTGTCGAAGATGCTTGCGATATCCCCCTATCCTCTGCTGTTGGACTCCAGCAATGCGTTCAGCCCTCAATTGTCCTGACAGACTTTCACCGTGCCATCCTTCTTTGCCACCACGACACAGTTTGCTGCCCATGCTGACTGCGACCGGCGGATCGTCCCTGCCTTCCGTTGCTTCGCCACCTCGCTCTGGATCATGACCGTGTCCTCCGGGGGATACCGTTGCTGTTTAGCCGCGTGGGGCGTGCAACTTCTGTTGACCAGCGGAAGCTGCAACATAGCGCGATTGCAGGCCCGGACGATCTTCGGGTTCACCGGGAACACGTGGCGGTACCTCTCCAACGCTCGAATCAGGGCTTTCTTCACTGGGGCACTTGTCTGAGCAATATTGGCCAACGACAAGTCCACCCCGTCGGCGTCCACCTCCTCACCCACACGCTCCTCCGGCGCCACCAGTACTGACTGTTCCTTCATCTCCGATGTGCCGTCTGCCTGCCCTACGGGGTCCAATAGCATCCGCATGCGTTTCTGGTCCCTCATATTGACTGCGTAAATCCGAGCAACAACCCCGCCCTGCTTCAGTGCTAAGGGGACTTCCGAACGGTTCACCACCTTGCACTGCAGCAGCGTTGCGGTGTGCCACCACTGCGCCCCGCGTGCGGTCCCCAACTCTGTTCCCGTCTGCATGTCGTATGACGCCCTCGGCTCCACTACCACCAGCTGCCTGTCCTGGGGTTGAACTTCTTTGGCATAAGCGTCCTCCTGCACGCTGACGAAACCTGGTACCACTGTATGTCGTGCTGGTCGCAACTCCCACTGTCCCACGCTTGTGTTTCACCCGCTCCATACCTGTCGACCTGGTGCTGATCAGGATGGGCTGCATCGTGTATCTACCATCACGCCGAACCCTTTGGACACAGCAAGCCACACCTCCCTCTGTTGTGTGCAAGATCATCATCGTCCAGCTGAAACTATCTCACCGCGTGTGACTCGTGCCCCACAAGGCCTTGCGTCGCCGATCTTCATCTGCTCCGATTTTACTCATGTTTTCCTCTGATGTTATCAATAGCAGGCTCTCAGTGCTTCAAGTATCGTACCTGGTACTCGAGCACAACGTTCGGTTGGTATGCAACAGACAGTGGTACGACCGGAGAAATTGAAGAGGGTCAAACGTGCATCAGATTTTCCTTTTGGTGTGCATACGCTCATTTCGTCGTGTTTTGGTCTTGCTTTTTTGTTTTTTTTTTTGCTCATCCCATTCATTATCTTCACGCACCTTCTTCTCTCTCTCCTTCCAACTCGTAATTCAGATCCGGGGTCATCGGATTTTCCTTTTGGTGTGCATACGCTCATTTCGTCGTGTTTTGGTCTTGCTTTTTTTTTTTTTTTTTTGCTCATCCCATTTATTATCTTCGCACATCTTCTCTCTTACCTTCCAACTCGTAACTCAGATCCGGGGTCACATAGCAGGCTCCTCTACCCCCTTCCCGCTACGGTACGAGCCTTCATTTTTATCGCGAGAACATTTCAGCCTTTTCTTCCCTGGCCGACTCGCGTCGAATTGTGCCTACCCACGCTGCAAGGCGCTCGCTCTCAACAATTGAATCCTTTTTATTTTTATTTTTTCAAATAAAGTCAAATGTCCGACCCACCTGGGGCTCGAACACAGGACTCAAACACAAGTAGAATTCGATGTTAACCACTTGAACCACCGGGGCGACCGGCTAGAGACACACATACGTACGCCTAATGATGTAGTTGAAGCATCGAGGCAAGAATACTGGTCACCAAACATTATGTGGTTTTCTTGAAAGTTCCATGTTTGCCAGCCGACAATGCATAGTGTTGTCGAGGGGTTCATCGTTCTAGGTTATGTACGCCCAAACAGCGTAAGGCTCAACATTGTTAGTTTCCGGTTTCACCTAACCGAGCTAACGGTACACGAGAGCATGCGTGTATCTTAATTCTGCCTAGAATTGATGTCGTTCTACAACTCGTCAATCTGTCTAGAGATTTTCTTTTCTTTTACGGACTTGCCCTGACTCGAGCTCAGGGCAATCAGGACATCATCATTCTGTCTAGAACTGTTGACGTTCTGATCCAAGTAACTCTGTCTAGAGCTACTGCTATTTTTTCCGTCTTGGTTGTGCCCTGTGCCCAAGGGGTCGCCCCTAGGCTACGGGCTGGCAAATAAACATAATTATGTTTAGGATCGCTGTTGTTCTGCGACTCGTCTCTCTGTCTAGATATTTTCTTTTCTTTTACGGACTTGCCCTGACTCGAGGTCAGGGCGATCAGGACATCATCATTCTGTCTAGAACTGTTGATGTTCTGATCCAAGTAACTCTGTCTAGAGCTACTAATATTCTCTTCCGTCTCGGTTGTGCCCTGTGCCCAAGGGGTCTCCCCTAGGCTACGGGCTGGCAAATAAACATAATTATGCCTATAGTTGCTCTTGTTCTGCGACCCGTCACTCTGTCTAGATATTTTCTTTTCTTTTACGGATTTGCCCTGACTCGAGGTCAGAGCGATCAGGACATCGTCATTCTGTCTAGAACTGTTGATGTTCTGATCCAAGTAACTCTGTCTAGAGCTACTAATATTCTCTTCCGTCTCGGTTGTGCCCTGTGCCCAAGGGGTCTCCCCTGGGCTACGGGCTGGCGATTCAACATCATTATGTCGAGTAGTACTGTTGTTCTGTCTAGAACTGTTGATGTTCTGATCCAAGTAACTCTGTCTAGAGCTACTAATATTCTCTTCCGTCTCGGTTGTGCCCTGTGCCCAAGGGGTCTCCCCTAGGCTACGGGCTGGCAAATAAACATAATTATGCCTATAGTTGCTCTTGTTCTGCGACCCGTCACTCTGTCTAGATATTTTCTTTTCTTTTACGGATTTGCCCTGACTCGAGGTCAGAGCGATCAGGACATCGTCATTCTGTCTAGAACTGTTGATGTTCTGATCCAAGTAACTCTGTCTAGAGCTACTAATATTCTCTTCCGTCTCGGTTGTGCCCTGTGCCCAAGGGGTCTCCCCTGGGCTACGGGCTGGCGATTCAACATCATTATGTCGAGTAGTACTGTTGTTCTGTGGCTTATCATTCTGTCTAGAGTTGGTTTTCCCTTTTTCGACATTGCCTAGCACCCACACGGGCTCCCCCGGTTTGGGGGCGAGCCTGAGACACTCATTCTGACTAAATATACTGTTGTTGTTCTGTATACTCATGGTACATGTTGAGACATTTCCAGCTTTCTCACGCGCGCGCACTGTCCGTGCTAATTTCACGACTTTCCTAAACGTACTGTTCTCTCTACACTCGCTATCAGCTTCTGGGTTTACTGTGGCGCATTTTGTCATCATCTTACCGGCACGTATCGCTGCTGCACATTCGAAGTCACATCCCTCACCAACGAACACGTCTTGCGACACCGACCCAGGTTGAGGTGCCTCCAGTAGTCCCACCGACTTACGGCTGTCCACGAACGTCGAAAATTCGACCTCCGCCCCGCACCCCGCGCCGTTCGGCCCCGCCTCCGGGCGTGGCCCGCCCTGTCAATTTTCACCCGATCCTCTCCCCTCCCGCGCCCCGTGCCGACCACACCCTCCGCTCCCCCTCCTCTACTGTCCGTGCGAGAAACTGAACCTTGCGACCCCCGCTGGAGGAGCCGTCTGAGTCTGTGGCTCCTGCTGCTGCTGTTGCTGCTGCTGAGGTCGCTGTTGCTGCTGGGGCTGTTGTTGCTGGTACCGTTGCGACGGGGGCGATAGTCGTACAGGCAGTCCTGGGGCTCCCGTCCCGTCTATCGCAAAAGGACCGTGCGAGTACGAACAGTTGTTGTGGGTGCATGGTTGCCTCCGCCAAGTGAAGCGGCACGCCCCCTCCGGCGTGCGTTCTCGCTCCAAACCTGACACGAAAGACCACCCAGGCGCCCCGCCGTCCGTGCGAGAACGAGCAGCCGTGAGGTGCACTCCAACTGCGTTCGCCTTCCTTTCGAGTGGTTTCGCCGCTGTTGTTCCTCCACCAAGCCTGGGCACTTCGAGTGCGACGTCCATCCGACCCAGCAAGCTGCAGCTCCCCTGCGAATTTAGCTCGTGCAGCAGGGTGAAGGCCGGGGGTGCCAACCCTGCTCACGCTTCTTCGGGAGGGGCGGCGTAGAGAAACTGCCGTTTCACGGGGGCCGCAGCGTCAAGCAGCAGTCCGAAGAAATCATTGATGTCAGGGTTAGCGGCGAAAATGACCCGACCCCGGACTGCCTGCTGCTTCGGCAGAAGCGAGTTGAAGTGCGTAGTCATGTACGCGCTGAGGGTCTTGGCCATGGTCTGGAACTCCTCGATCAGTCAATCCCTCCTGCCCTGCGACACGCCACCTGTTGACTCTGTGTCACCATGTTGGATGACCTTTACGAGGACATTGACGAACGTCTGGAAATGAACCTCTGGCGTACGGGGCACTGCCAAGGTTCCTGCTCCACCGGGGGCGAGAAGGCGTCGATATCAATTATGGTTAGCGGTGATCATGTCGAGAAGGTGTTGGCTGGGATCAGCGATGTACCTGATCGTATGGGCGAAATCACCTGTCAACATTGAGGGAACAAACAGACCACCGCGCAGCACATACATCGATGCTGCTCTTGCTTCTTACCACATCCTGATGCTCCGCTTCGCGGAATCTGCGGCCATGGTGCGCGCTTCGATGCTCACCGCGTGCTCCATTTCACCCAACAGGTTCCCCGCTCCGCCCCATGGCTGCACCGCTGGTCCTCCCGGCCACGACTGTCCCGGGTGCGGCATGCCCGGAGGGTGGAAAAATTGCGCGTGTGGTGCGGCATGCATGTACGGCTGCGGATGCTGCGCCTGCAACTGCTGCTGCTGCTGCTGCTGTTGCTGCGGCCAGTACGCGAGGGGAGGGACTGCCGGGTGCAATTGTTGTAGTTGTTGCGCGGGCGGCGGCGGCGGTGCTGGATGCGGCTGCTGTTGTTGCTGCTCCTGCGGCAGATGTCCCATCGGCGGGGCTGGAAGCTCGAACGGCTGTGGCTGTAAGTGTTGCTGCTGTTGTGGATGCTGACCTTGCTGGTGTTGCTGCTGCTGTGCTGCTGGTGCGACGGTGCTTCTTGCTGTTGTTGCTGCTGCGACAGTGACTGCTGCTGGTGCTGCTGCTCTTGCGGCTGCTGCTGTTGCTGCTGCTGCTGCTGCTGAGCTTGGGGTTGGTCTTGCGGGCTCGGCTGAAGGCGTTTGTTCAGAAGGTTCAGAGCATCCAGCAGCAGCTCCTGCAGAGTTGACTCTACGGTCGCTTCTCCTCGCTTCCGGCGCTTCCCGCCCCGCTTCCGGTGCCTCCCTCTCCAGCCTCGCCTCTGGTGACGTTTCCCTCTCCACCCTTGTCACTGGCGGCGTCTGCGTCGTTTCTGGTTGTCACTGTAGCCCCATACGTCGAGCGACGTTTTCCGTTGTTCGTCATCCTGCGCAAACAAAAACTCTCCAAGCCTGTACGTATATCACTGCCCGTATTTAGTTACTGTTGCTATTAATAATATCTTGCGTTCTGCCCCCCTTTTCTCTCGTTGGTTCTCCCCCTCTGCTTGGGGCACGAACTCTGACCAGGTACCCTCATCCATAATCATTTTTCCATATATCACGTTGTACTGCCTCCCAATTCTTATCAACGCCTTTTTAACACACTCCATATTCGCTTCGAATATTTGAATAATCGCAACACGCATGCCGTATGCTGAAAAAAAACATGAACAGAGAATGGGCAGGAGTAGAATTAAAAAAAACAAGTCAAAACAAACAAAAAATATAAAACAATAAACAACACCAGAGGTTTCAGCAGGTGTTAACCCTCAACATCACCAATATTTTCTACACCCTTGTTGCATCTCGGGGTCCACACATCATGATGACCACCAAACACATGGCATGAATGATATGAAGCATTCAGAACACCTGTTACAACTTCAGACACTCAAATGCCACTGTTTGTACACAACCTGGACTCTTGGTTCTACAGCAGTGCTCTTCGATTGCTAAAGGGCCAGCAGCTACGTCTGGAGCCCATCTTCTCGTCCAATCTCAACCTCAAGTGTGGCACGTACAACTTAAAGTTTTGACCGCAATCAATCGAAAATCAAAACCCAAAACCAAAATAATTTAACGTGCCTGGTACAACAGAAACGTTTTGCTGTATGGTACGCCTCGGATGACCAAGCTCAGCTTGAGGCCAGCATATAGCTGTGCCACTCGAACGAGTCAGCCACCCTAGTCGACGCGAAGTAAGAGATGCACAAGTTTTATTACTAGAAGAAAGAAAGACGAAACAAAGAAAAGAGAGTCCGACTGCTGTGGGCAAAATTTCCCAGCAACAAAGACGCAACATCCGTCATATCTCAATTTCCATATCTCTATAGGAAACCAGGGGATATCCCCCGGATGCCCCCTGAGGACCACAGCCCCCCCCCAGAGCGAAACCATAGGCCCAAAGGGACTTGGGGAAAACGATAAAAAATAAAGACAGGGACAGCCGGGGATACCATAAAAAAAAACACAACTCGAAGAACGAAGAAACCACCAGTCAGCATCGTCCGTTTCGACCAAACCCTTACCATATGGCATCCAACCACAATACACTGGTATCTAACACAACCACTGGATTTTATTTAAACTCAGACGAGAAACACTGGAGATTTGAAGAAACTGTATCCAATTTCACTGAAAACCTACACAGCAATAATTCTCGACGTCATCCCATATCTCCTCATTTTCCGTCGTACCAGTTATTAATTTTCTGACAGACAGGTCAGAAACATGCTAGTTATCACACGCACATACACACATCCATACATATACAAGAAAAGTGCACAGTGAGAAGCAATCTACCAGCTTCTTCCTGTTGCAGCCTAGAGCTATCAGCCAGGAACAGGTAGTAGAGGGTCCAGTTTCAGAGGTAAATATTTCGACTTCAGGCAAGCAAACATGACCGGGCACTCTGCAGTTGATTCACCCATAACCTTTATCCCAGTACAAGAACCGATTTGATCGCCGACATACACTTTTTCGCTTACATGATGCGTTTCGCGCTCGCGTCCTTTGCCCTCAAAACCTCCTGCGTTATTAGTACATTTCTCTGACCCAACACGAATTTGAACTACATGGTCCACGAGCTCGACCTCGGGCAATACCACAACAACGTCCGGTTCAGTATCCATCAGCAAAATAGTGAGTTTAGAGGACGCATCTTCCTTTTCAGGAGCGTCCCTTATCGAGTCAGAGCCTTCAACAACAGGTATATCAATCTCCGACATTTCACAAACACCCGCAACCCTTTGTAAGAGCTCCTTAGAAGCAGAGACCGGTTCAGCAGAAGGAACGACGACAGGTTCATTCACATCAATCTCGGAGCCCTCACAAACACCCACGTCCCCCGTTGGTATATCAATCTCCGACATTTCACAGAAGCCCACATCCTTTGACAGTTCCTTAGAAGCAGACACCGGTTCAGCAGAAGGATCGACGACAGGTTCATTCACATCAATCTCGGAGTCCTCACAAACACCCACGTCCCCCGTTGGTGTATCAATCTCCGACATTCGACAGACACCCACATCCTTTTGTGAGAGCTCCTTAGAGGACACCGGTTCAGCAGAAGGAACGACGACAGGTTCATTCACACCATTCTCGGAGTCCTCACAAACACCCACGCCCCCCGTTGAGGTCTCCTCATAAACAGATATCAGTGCAGCGTAAGGGATAACATCAGATAGATTCGTAATGCAGCGCACGGCATTAATTGAACCGTGGATGAAACCAGCCCCACAAGATCGATGCTGATGGCTCCGAAGTCCAGACAAAGACGCTCCCCCACCACCAGTAGATGTATCGGGAATGGAAGCAGTATTAGTCGTCGTTGTTGAAGCCCCTCGCTCCCCCACTATAATTATAGAACTATTAATAGGTGTCGTAGGTGCTATGTTGATATTTGAAGAAACAGCCGAACACAGCCCCGTATCTCTGCTGAAAGGATATTGGCTCAACCGACCTTTATTGTAGACATTCGTATATTTTGTAATTTGTAGCAGCAAGTTAAGCTAGCTCCACCTGAAACGTAGAGATCCACCCGAATTCCACCCAAAACCTTGAACACCACCTGACCGAACTAGAAGATGCCCAACCCGATGATAGACCCAAAAACCGAAGAAGACCCGAAGAATATATCCGAATACCAATACCCAAGACGTCAATATGCCCACACGATCGATACCTGACCGAAAGATATCCCCACCAAACCCTCAAACTCGAAATTTCCCGTGCGACAACCGGCCTACCCTCGAATACTGCAGTATTATGGTACGCCTCGGATGATCAAGCTCAGCTTGATCGCGGCCGGCATATAGCTGTACCACTCGAGCGAGTCAGCCACCCTAGTCGACGCGAAGTAACAGATGCATAATTTTTATTATTAGAAGAAGGACAAAACAAAATAAAAGAGAGGCTGACTGCAGTGGGCAAAGTTCCCAGCAACAAAGATGCAACATCCGTTATACTTCAATATATATATATATATATATCTACAGGAAACCCGGGGATATCCCCCGGATGTCCCCTGACGGCCACAGCTCGCAATCAATCTAAAATCTACAGTAATCGAGCGGATAGGTTTCTTCGTTTGTTGTTTTTGCTGATGATACTCCCGATTTCTTGAGTGCTTCTTGTTCTTTCTCCGTTGCCTGCTCGATTCATGTGTGCCATGCGCGGGGGTCGTCCAATCCGTACTTCTTCTCCTCGTAGCTAGCGTGGCGTATCCTCTCGTACAAAAATCGGTCGCCGGGATCAAATGCAAAAAGCAAATATGTGTAGTCGTCCGGATCCAGGCTGGGCTCCATATTCGTGTTGACCAGCTTCTCGTGGCGTACCCCTCTAGCTTCCTTGGGTGTAAGAGTGAAAGGTATACTGGTACACAAACTCGAGTCTGTGTCGGGCGACTGAAGCATCACGCGCCCGAGTTGGAGTTGGGCGCTGCAATCACGGAACCGAGCTGCGTCGGGCCGATGGAAAGATGGCGCTGAACTGCTGTGTGTAATAGTGCCAGCGCTAAAATCACGCGCTTGAGTCGGAGTCGAGCGGCTACGATCACGGAACCGAGCTGTATCGTCGGTCCGCAGGAAAAATCACCCTATTTTGCTGTGTATAGCAGTGCCAGCGCTAAAATCATGCGCTTGAGTCGGAGTCGAGCGGTTATAATCACGGCATCGAGCTGTATCGTCGAATGACTAGAAAAATCAGGCTGTCCTGCCGTGTATAGCAGTGCCAGCACTAAAATCTCGCGCCTGAGTCGGAGTCGAGCGACTTTCATCACGGCACCGAGCTGTATCGTCAGGCCACGGAAAAGATCGCGTTGAACTGCTGTTTAAAGCAGTGCCAGCGCTAAAATAACGCACTCGAGTCGGAGTCGAGCACCGAGCTGTATAGTCGGACCCCTGGAAGGCATGCTGAGCTGTTGCGGGTAAACTCCTCAGCCGCTGCTCCCTCTCCATGGCGACCAAAGGTCGTGCTTGTTGGTCCAGGTCTTGATTTGTCGAGACGGCAGATGAAGCGGCCACTTGGAGCGTTGATGAGTATAAGGGGTGGTTCGAAGCGGTAGTTCCTGGAGATATGGTCAAATCCAGCAGACTCCGCAAAAGGTGGCCCGTTAGAGAGCACAGAGGAAGTCCCTAGCTTGTCATGCAGTACCGTAGTTCCCCCAGTGCAGTGCGCTAGCGCGAAACGAGGCTCATAACCTGTTAATAATGTATCGAATACACACTCAGATGGCTGGCCGACGATGATCTTCAGTGGCTAACCCTGCGCCGTTGTTGGAGAAGCTCGGGCATCACTGGTGATGTAGAAGATTCATGTTGAGTAAAAAGTGGCGCTCGTTGGGTCAATGAAAGCTTAACCCCTTTAGAGCCGCAGTCCCGTTTCAGGGACAAACTACTTGAAATTTGAGTGGTTTGTCCCCAAAATGGGACTGCGGTTCTAAAGAGGTTAAGGAACGATGAACTGTAAGACGTTCAGATGCGGTTTGAGAAGAGTGAAGGTGGGTGGGTGTGCAAACACTCCAGTTTCTCAATCTCGATGTCCTCTTACAGCGTCTATCTACGGCTTGTCGCTGCAACTCGCCGACAACAAAAACTGCTGAAAGGTCTTCTAAATATCCCCTTACTCATAATTCGGTGTCATATAACGCAACCGCAACTTACAAAGCATTCACTCAATAGTTACTGCCCATATCTTGACATGCTGGACCTTATGCACACTTAACCTAGCATATATCACACACTCCCGATATAGACTGCCAACGTCTACTGTAAAAACTACCGTAGTTTAACCCCCAGAGAGATCGAGCGGGTTGGTTTTTTCAACTCGCCGACCTGTGGTTGTCAGAGGACATCCGGGGGACATCCCTGGGTTTCCTACAGAGATATGAACCTTGGCGTATAACGGATATTGCGTCCTTGTTGCTGGGAAACATTGCCAACAAAGTGTCTGTCTCTTGACTCTTTGTTTTGATCTTGTAATAAACTTATGCATCTCTTACTTCGCGTCGACTAGGGTGGCTGACTCGCTCGAGTGGTACAGCTATATGCTGGTCTCGAGCTGAGCTTGGTCATCCGAGGCGTACCATAGACCTCCTACCCAGTGCCAGACCCACACCCACGAGTAGAGCTCCGTACTAGATGGTCTTCTTCCCTTCTATCTCAAACCTTCCCTGCCTCTGTCTTCCCAGTTCAACCAACTGAAGCCGTCAACTCTATGACCCTCGTGCCAATCCCCTCTTTTCAACGATTCAATACCGCTCCACAAACCCCAGATTTCCTCCGTTCAATCTTCCACTTTGTTTCGCTCATGAACCTGGAATTATTATCAGTATGTGCTGGACCTTATCCACACTTACCCGAGCATATATAACACACACCCAATATAAGCCTATACCGTACTATAACCCCACCTTAAAACAGGTTCTTCATTATATGTGTGCTACAACAAGCCATTGTGCATGCCTTACCTCTGATACCATCTCAAAACCTCACACTACTATTTTTTCTTATTGTACCCCAGTCCCATGTCCTAGCTGAATTCCTCCGGTGGCTGCATTAGAAGCATCGCTCTGTCGCCTCCCCTGAGCGTTAGATTTCCGTTATCGACACCCCTCCTGCTCCAAGTCTCGTTGCTCCTCCAATCCTTCCTGAAGGCAAAGCGTGCGCTCCCGGTACGAACCCTTTCCTTCCCACTACATCCCTTAGTGACACAAAGTAACACGTAGCAAGTGTAAAAGAGCCAAAAGGATGAAAACACACGTTTGCAGGCGTTTTCGAGGTCGCCAGGTAGCGGGTGAATAAACTATACCTGGTACCACATCAACACTAAAACATACCTGGTACGGTCTACCAACTTCTTGCGGGGTACGAAGACCCAATTCGTGACGCATGACGGCATTTTGGCGATATGGTCTCGATCCTTCTGGCACTCTAAATTCGAGTTGTTCTGGGTTATTGCTGTCTCTTGACAAGCATATCTCACGGTTGACAACTTTTCGTGATTCATATATTAATACTACATTAGGCCACTTTTTTGTGGTCGGGTACCTCAGGTGCAGGTCTAAGGGTCTGATTTAACGAGAAACTTTGTTAGTAGAATAGAATAGGAAAAATTGAATTCGATTTGATTTGAATAGAATGAAATTTCTTGAAAAATATGACTTCGGGTCTTACCGGGAAAAACGGATAGGGCCTGCGATGCCTACGAATGGTCTATAACGCGAGAAAGGTGGGGAAACCCACGACGCGGTTTGGGAACGAGAGTGTAAGCTGCTACGAATCGCCGATGCTGCTTGCTGCTGCTGTTGTTGGTGTTGCTTCTGCTGCTGCGGCAGCAAAATAGGATGCTGCTGCTGTCGGCATTCAACTGGTGGCACCAACGAGAGGCCTTCCTGCGCTAGTAGCATCTGCAGATCATCTGCCGCTGTTGTTGCCCTGTGTTCGTACCTTTAGGATCCATGGTGTGCTCTCCGCCATGGTTTTCGTGGACTCTGGCGCTTCTTTCTCAGCGGCGCGAAAGCATTGCGCTCCTTCAGCATGCGCCTCTTACCGCTATGAAAGAACTCCCATTCGAATCGTATTGTTGTGAGCAAAAGAAGTCCCAAAAGATTTTTTGTCGAATTTGATATTTTCGTTTTGTTCAAAACGCCTGCTTGGTGATTCACTTTTCGACCAATCAGATGCAAATCAAACCAAACGAAAAAAATATTGGCGGAATAAAATCACGTCAATACATACAGGCCATGATTTTTCGCGAAGAACGCCATAAAGTTGTCAAGTCATGGGGTTGGGAGGCACGCTCCATACATAGCGGTTGCTCTCGTTTATGTTTTGTTTCTGCTTGCTGGAGAATTGTCTTGAAGGACGGGATAGCGACGTGATTGTGAAACCGAGGAATTCGTCGAACCTTCTATTTCCTACCCGTGTTTGATATTTAGATCGTGCGTACTGCGGATTTCAGATCCGAGGCAGGTGAGTAAAATGTATTTAATTTATTCGATACTTTTCAATATTTTTATGTGCATCAAATATGTTCGCCAAACAAACGGGCGGGGAGGAGTACACGATCTTATATTGAAAAATATCCCCGATCAGCTGCGAAAGCGAGAGTCCCGTCGAATTTTCATTTTTTTCAAATTGTGTGGTGATGGTGTGATCGTGCGTAATACGGATTATATGTAAAAAAAATCAAAACAAAAACTGTGATCGATGATTTCGTCTGACTTTCTATCACCACCTCCTCGGTGCCCACCTATCTTATGCTGTACGATACCTGGTACACTTTTAAGTAAGCTCCACTAAAAATGTTTGCATCTGTGAGTAAAATTGACGTTGCATAGTAGTTCTAACACATCTATATCTAATCGCCTCCCAAATTTGTTGAATAAAATACAAATCAAAGGCGGCCATTACATTCATGCGTTCTTCGGGCACACGTGTCACTCAATATTATATTTACTTTAGACCACTACCTGTACGTATCTACAATCTTGAACAGCTGTACGAGGTAAGAATATTTTGGAGCGATTTTGTTTTTTTGCTACAGACACGTTTAAGAGACACCTAGACAGCTGGTGGCCCATGGGAAGAGAGTGCTCTGAATCAATCGTCTTCTCCCGCACGTCAAAAACAAATACAGGCAACTGGAGATGTGACCAGCGGTAGCTTGGTGTCTTCGGAAACTTACGTGTGCCCTACTGATCGGCTAAAAGATTCGATGGTGCGATTGAATTTGTGGTCAAGGAAATAGAATGTTTAGTGTTTCTCTGCAGCAATCTTCGCACGCCCTAGGCTTACAGGTCGTTCGCCTGTTCTATTACACAAATCTCTGTAAAAAAATAGTCTAGCACTGACCCTAACCACACTTCCAACACCATAGAGCCGACCTGAAATCGCTATTCATTGCCACATTTGTATTTATACATTGCTACTTTCTAGGAATTCAATTGAATGTTTCTATGACAGTATCATCGTTTGCTCAGTGAGCTCGGCTTTGCCCGCGGCTTGTCGCCGCGTTGCTGCAGCCGAGCACGAGCCGTACGTAACCAACGAATTGCGAGCGCTTTTGAAGCATCTGACAACACGACCTGGGCAAGCGCCCAGTGAGCTGGAACATCCTCACCCTCATCATCACTAACATCGATCACGGCCGGAGGTCTCCGTCGACCTAACTTTCCCCAAACATTGTGTTGGGCGTGCCTATACCACTTCATGAGGATCGCCCTGGAAGCCGCACTGAGATGAACGGGCCCCCAGTCGGGATATGCGCCTGTCTCGTCTTCCTCGTCGCTATCTTCTGTGGCCCCGTTGATATTTCTTTCCCGGGCCTGCTCTTTGTTTCTGCTTATGCACTGTAAGCAAATAGTCTCGTATCTTTGATTTTGCATCCAGAAGCGCTTCCATGCCACCTTCACGACAGTCGAATCATCAGAACGTTTGGCACGAGTGAATGACGCATGCGTTTCAAACAAGGATCAGATACGACCACGTCCTGGTATGTTTCTCTATGGGGGCAGGCCGATCAAATCGCGGTCGGGTATTCGTTGTAGAGTTACCTACCTGCCTACCCTAGGTCATCCGGATATTTTTCGTACTGTAGTTGCTAAATAAAGGTGGGTGGACTAACCAGATTTTTTAGAAAAAAGAAATAGGAGATGCAGTAGGACTATATATATACCCTCAGTCGGGTTCGAGCATACTGTCGAAGAACTGGAGGCTATTATATGGTAAAGGGGCATGGTGATATTGGCAGTGAAACCCCTTGCTATGTGATATTTTAGTGGGCACCCAGGCACCTACCCTGGTCGTGCATCGAACAAATCAATATCGTAATACTTCGGAGACCTACTCCTGCCGCTGTCCTCGGTGAGTTATTTTCTGCGCCTGCCTTTATAGTTTTCCTTCAAGATTACTGTGTTCAACCTCATGAGCATATTCGTGGTGCACAGATTCAAATCATGATTACTCAGGGCAGACCCGAATTTTACTGTTCACACCCCAGCTCTGATTTTTATTCAGAGCTGAGCATGCACGCATTGTTCTCGATACAAAATATTATTGCACAAAAAACGGTAGCAAACTTTCACGCTTGCAACAGTTTTCAAGCACGTGTTGTCGGTCTGAGCAGTCAAGCAAATTATTTTCGTGTTTGACCTGAACTTGAACAAACGTTTTTGGAAATCTTTGTTCAAGCCTTTACGTTTTTCAACGTTCTCTATGGTTTTGCGGGCATATATAAAACGAATGACTGAAAAGGATGACTAAGTATATGGCATCATGTCAAACACTGATGTACGTTGACATCCCAACGTTTAGTTGGTGCTCGAAGTTCCAGTTTAAAACCTCTTAAATAGCGCTCATTTGTGAGCTAAGCTAACATTGGAGGCTCCACTCACAATCCCTCTGTTGCCCTGATTATGCGGCCGTCAAAAAAATACCTCCCGCAAACAGAAGTCACAACAATAATTACAATTGCGTTGTCCACGTTCGTCTGTTTGTCGCTCACCTTATCAAATTCGTCCGCAGGGTACTCCGCTTCAAACTGCCTAGCCAATTCCTCTATTTCAAAGACCAGCTTAACCTGTAGCTGTTTTTTGGATAGGCACTGTTGGCAGTGAGTCCCTCGCGCTTTATTTATGAGTGGTTGAACCGTTTCGCGAAGCTTGACCTGCGAATCGGTACAGCAATAAGCGGTGGTGGCTATGTAAAAAAAAATCATCAGCTCGTAGTTTCATGTATCGTTCTTGCCTTTCTTTGGGTGTAGTCAATACTATATATACATTTTCAACCGCCACACACGATATACTAAATCTTCTGGTACGCATCACACCGCTCAATCCTTGCCAACATCTTGGGCAGTGTGATGTGCGCCGGGAACCACTACCAGCACGCAACCAACGACTGTGCATAACAAAGAATGGTGTTAATAGCGTTTTTTAGACCGCAACCCCAGCTATCGATATTATTAATAGAGGTGATACAGTCCCCATAATAAAAAGGCGCACGATACCGATCATCGCCGGGTCACATCTTTCGGCTTGGGCCGAATAAATAAAGGTGCTAAACCGCAGGCAATAAGTACGCTGAACGCATGACATAGCCTGGCAGAATTGGTGGCATACTAAAGTAGTAGGTATCGCCAGCGACCGAAGCACGTCTCTGTGTTTTCCCCTCGTGAAAGTAATGGCAAACCCTCAAGCGCCCACACGTGTTTGGACCCACTAACCTGTTTTCTAGCTTTAGCTAGCCACCACCGAATAATCTTGCGGGACGTTGCTGTGAGAGCCACCGGTCCAAAATCTGGTGAATCGTCTTCACTATCGGAAGAAATGTCTCGATTGAGCTGATTCAGAATCCTTGAAAACTGGTTAATCAGGTATGGCCGGCTCCTTTTCAGCGTACGGGGGGTCAGCATGGAAGGAAGCTGGTTGACCAGCCAAGAGCGGTTGTAGTTGAGAAATTTGTAACGGAACGTTTCGCTCGTGATGCGCTGATTCATCAAGTATGCATCATGGCTGGCACCCCTCAAGTCGTCCATGTCAGGAATGTCGAAGTCGTCATCGTCGTCGGCATTGGAGTGCCAAGCAGTGTTCTCGTGTTTGATCTTCCACACGTTCATCTGCCGAACAACGGTCAACGCTCAATGAGTGGTTTCACTAGCTTAAGGTTAACGGCCCCTTTCAGGTAGTTTTTATCACGCCTCGATGGCGATGGTTGTCCCACACTACACTCATATAGGCCCAAATTATTACCATATATAACTAAGAACGGATAAACAGACGTTGTTGTCGAGTTGACCATGAGAAAACGTACCATGTATAGCGTGTTGATATTTCTGTGCTACCTCCGGACTGACCTTGAGAGCTATCCACAGCAGTAGCCATCCGGTAAGGTAGGCAATAGCCACCACGAATGGGACCAAAATTATAAGCAGCGGATCACCCCACAAGTTGTATTTCTGCAAAGCGAACGTACAACATTTTCTCCCTGATGAGTTTTTGAAAATGATGTCGCGAATATCAACCAAACCATCGGCAAGCGCATTACAGTACTCACAGTAGCTATCATCTACGACGTGAATAAGGGCAATTTGATGTTAGTCGACGAGCCAAGGGCGTAAATGGAGACGTTACCGAGCGAAAGAAAAGGAGGCTACCGTAGCGGGGAGAAGGAGGGGGGCTACTCTGCTGTGAGATCCCAGATCTGAGTTACGACTACATTGACTATGGAAAAGGCTGGATTGCCACCAAGGACAAAACAAACTCAAGGGATATAGCCTAAACAACTTGGACCGGTATGATACATTTTTCGGATGCACACCTGCATCGGAGGTCCGGGCGTGTGACAGAAGCTGTTCGTGTTCAGACGCAAATATCGACGGTTAGATCGGAGGCATATTTATTGGATGTGCCTAGAGCGGCTGGCTCAGAAGCGCACCTTCCGGATCATCATCTGCACCCCTAACACGAAGTACACGATGCCATTGACGTGCACGGTCATCATCATGTAGTACTGAGAGGAGAAGCACATCTGGCAAAGAGGTGTTGTTTCGTAATGCAAGGCGGGGTCGTAAGTGAGTGCATCACGAATGTGATAGGTGAAGGAGATTATCACTGGTTGAACAAAAACACTAGCGTCTACGACGACAAAAATATAAGGCACAGGCACACACATTCAGGTTTTATTTGTACCTGATCCAGAGTACGCATACTCTCATCTATGCACTCGTCCAAGCTGTCTTCGAGTCCTTTCCATCGAGTTTCCCGTTGCAGAAATCTGTAGCGCGTATACACCTGATTGTCAAACGCAACATCATTGGTTACAGTCGGCGTCAAAAATGGTATAAAACAATACAGCAAAACAAGTATGACGTGTGATAGTCCACTCACCAGGTAGTCATAAATCTTCCAGCCGTGGAAGAGCTCCAGAACGCCATGAATGAAGACGTCAACACATAGCTGAAAAAATATTATTACCAGCGCGAAAGAAAGGTAGTACTCCATGTCCTGAACTTGAATCCCATACAGGGATGGGAGTCCCACCTGTCGTCGATGCCGCATTTGTGAGCAACGTGGAATATCAGTGGCTGGGAAATATCACACAAACATGTTATTATTCGTCGTCATCCTGTGAGATTCGTCAAATTGGTTGTGCTTAAAATATGTTTTGAACGTATTCGACAGAGCATGGTCTTCGTCTGTCGTTTTTAATATTATATCGCCTTGGTGAGTCGGTGGGTGAGTCGGTCGGTCGGTGGGTCGGTCGGTCGATTTACGTGACAAATTGCACTGTCATTGACTCCAACGTGCATGCACATAGGATGTGATGTTCGACTTGATCTGGTCGGTATGTAGGTCGAATGGACGAAATAGCGAAGGGACCTGCTTTGACACCCGCGCGTTCCTACCCTTGGTATTGTGTGTGTACTCATCATGCTCATTATATTTCCTCACCTCATCACGGAAAATCATGAGCAATACGATGATGTATGGATAGTAGAAGTTGCTGAGATTATCTGTGGAGTAGCCACCGAACGAGTCAAGGATGGGCTCCACAGTCTCAGCACCCTCGCCTCGAAGACCCTCCAGTTGACGGTCCCTAGAGCAAGATATAGTAGGGCGGATGTTTGCACAAAATGTTAGGATACCGCCAGCGAAAAAAAATGGCTCGATTTGAGCCTCATTGAAATAAGCCCTCAATTGATGTATTCACAGCGAGCCCACAGACCAGCAGCCCGTGATACTCCCCTGCTCTTTGTACGCACTTGGAAGGATTGGCAGCTTGGTTTACGGGATCTTGTTTCACTGCCAGCCGTGTCGCCAACCAAATAGGCATTCGGTTTCTCACGGAATCCTTGGCACCGTGGTATCTGCGCGGCAACGTTTGTTGGGGTGTAGGTGGTGACCAAAAGTAAGTGACCAGCAAGGAGGGGAGATCGGATTGACGGAACGCACGGGTTCCCGAAAAGTTGTGGCTTCAAAAGCAACACGGTAAGTGTTACCGGTATGTAATTACTGGTCTGCTTACATCCCTCCGATTGCCTCGAGGATGTCACCCAAAGCAGGATCGATGTTAACTCGGAAGAGCATGATGAGTCCCAGATCGACGAAATACGACAGTAGGAAGTCCATGAAGTCGTTGGCTCCCATCACTGTGATGCCCATCACTAAACCAAGTCCAGTTCCCACAGGCGCTTGCAAGAGGACCTGTCATTTTTTAAGGAACGTGCCGCATCGCATCGCAGGGTGTTTTGGCTTTTGGGTCATTCATCGGCACGGTGGCTTGCCGTGACTTGCAGTTATTTGCAGTGACTTGCAGCAATGAACGAGGCTTTTGATTGAGGTGCAGAGGAGGGAAAATATACCTACCACAGAGCCTAATAGTCGCGCCCTTTCTCCACCCATGTTGGTACTTACCTCTTTCAGTTGGTAGCTGACAATGTCCCCGACGAACATATCCAGTATCGTGAAACCGATAGACACATACCAAATGTAGTTGCCGAAGTTGTTCCAAAGAGAAAATTCCAAGATGAAAAGGCCAAACAGACCCACAGCGTAGGACGAAAACACCATATTGCTCCGTCGCCAGGTGAGCGGAATCCACACCTGTGTGTTGGAGGCAGCATGGATACTTTAGAACTCTACGCCTCAGTGAAAGACACGGCAACCAAATCTTCTTGTATTTGGCTCATTTGCTCCCAATATGTGGTGCCCGATACGGAGTTTTTTCTGTCAAATGGCAGAGCCCTCCAAACCACAGGGTAAGTAATAACAAGGGTACGTTAGTATTGTTTCGTTTGGGTTCGCGTGGTGTCTCACAGCTGGAACACATACGCGGGAGGCAGAAAAAAAAACAAGCGTTCGTACCTGGTCCTTCTCTGCTCTAGCGTCCCGTTTAATCTCCATTTCTCTCGCCCGTTTGCTTTGACGATCTGGCAGAAATATCCGTGCCCCTTGCCAGATGCAAACTGCACTGACCGTGACGAAACAAACTCCCAGCCTGCCACACCTGGGACAAATCGACGCGACACATGATACACCACAAAAGTGAGTCAAAGCGTTTTAGCGGCGTCACCCCGCGCCCCAGATACTATATCAGAGTAGTTGGGAGACTGTCGCTTGCAGTAGATGAGCACCTCGAACTTCAACATCACAAAAAACGGGGATCACGAGCTCACTGTAAGATGAAAAACGGCATGCACGTCTGTCAGTCGCAACAGAATGAATAGCGCTCAAGCCATCACTTAATCACTCACCTAGCTGTGTCGTAGTTATCCGGATCCACGGCCGTGTCCATATAGTGGAGCTTGTAGCTGTCTAAAACCCAGTCGGCAGTATTGACGTAAGGGGGGCCGTACAGTAGAACATAAACCGCGAGAGTCATGATGATGATGGGAACCAGCCCCAGCAAGGTGCCCGAGAAGGCCGGTGGGGCGATGAGGCTGAACATGCTCCAGAAATGAAGCCTCGATGGATTCACAAGCTGTCAGTGAAAGAGGGCGGCGATAAGTTACCATTTACAAACTTTTAACATTGTGGCGCCACTCGATTAGGGTGGGGTCAGCGAGGTTTGGTTTCCGTGGAACGTCGCAAATGTGCGGCAATACTGTAGATCCCGCCGGCATCGTTAACGCTGACAGCGGCGTTGGGTAGAGATTTCCTCCCGCATCTTACTGTGGGTATGCCCATTAATCCCGTAGACCATACAAGCGACAGGAGTCGAGCATTGGTTCGTTGTGTTAGGGGTACGCAGCACAGGTCACAAGGGCACTGGTTGACCTCTCTCGCGCAAGCGCTTAAAACCACACTCACAAAGGTACCGAACAGTTGTGGGGATGACGAAAACGTATTATCAACCACGTATGCCGGAGAAAACCTTATAAATCGCTGTCTGGTCATGCTACCCACCTGTGTGGTGATGCGCACATTAAGCCAATAAAGCGCTGCCACTAGCACCGATGTGCAGCCGATGACGACGAAAAGAGCAATGAACACCGTATTCTCAAAGGCGAACTTGATTATTAGGTCCCAGTAGTCCAGAGGGTAGTACTCGACGTTTAAAGTGTAGCCAACCTCCGACGGATCCTTATCGAAGTCATCGAACTTCAATTTAGCGTCAATGATACGCTTGGTGTCCGTATCCAATTGGTAGTAGGCGATGGTGAGTGTCATCGTTCTAGGATAGCACAGATCTGTGCAGCCACCCCTGTAGGTGTTTGCCGCCTTGCGATCAATTGATATGGGAACAAACACATCAGATCCCTCTTCACTAGCCAGCCAGTTGATTTTAGCTTCAGTGCCGGCATCTTCATATCCGACACGCGTCGCAGCTCGCCCCGTAAAATCCTTCAAGCACACCAGGCGTAGACAAACAGAGATTACAGAATGAACAGTACTGGTACAACGCAACGCCTGGAAGATGAAGTGAATGATAAAAATACCAAGGTCGACGCCAATACCGTTACACTCGCAAAGAAATGGCTTATGAAGACATTTTCTTGCTGAAACGATGTATAAGATCATTGGCGTGAATGCTGGCACCCGTCAATGTAAGGTGAATGATTACGGTATTTTAGACGATCGAGGGTGCACAAGGTGTGGCAGGTGCTCCACTGCCTGCGGGGTATCATTTATTGTCTCGCGATGCCGTGAACAACGAGTAAAACCTCGAGATCGCTTAATGTAACGCGAGTAACTCCGCGCAAATTCGGAGAACTATGGACCGACAGCGCTCCCAGATTGATTTAACCTTAAACCTCCCACCCAAGCTGTCGATATGAGGAACAAAAAAACTCCAACGAGAAATCACCCCGCCAAAACTACTACTGCATTATCTCAAACACTTGCGGGCCTGTTTGGGTTTTACCTGCCATGTGATGGATTCCCGAATAAGGTAGAAAATGCTGTCTCCCGTGGCGGCTTCGAACCACCGTGGGGTGATGTCGACACTCTCTAGCTCCTCCTGGATCCAAGAAAAGCAGTATGCATGGTGAGTGTGCATTGGTATTAATAGAAAGGATGCACTCCGCACAGCGGCAATGACTTGAGTGCTGCCGTTAGGCACGATGGAGGAATGGACGCCTAGGCCGTGACACTGCAGCTACAAGGTAAACAAAATATAGCCAAACGTACCTAAAGACGACAGTGGTGGAATGAGCTGGCCCAATTTTTATCGGAGTTGTCCTACTCCGAGCACTCACCTCGTACTGGCATTGAACGGAGTATGTGCACCAATCTGATATTGGCATGCTTCCAACATCCCATGGTCCCACGTACACTATGTCGTCTTCATGGGGAAAAACGGGGTGCGCATACCTGGGACGGTAGAGAAGCAGATGGTACACAATTTGCGTAGGCCCCAGCAAGCTCAAAAGTATTGTCGAAGAAAATGACCATCAAGTTTTGCACATGCTACTACTGAGCTCTTCGCCTGCCAGGCCACTACACGACTTACAAGTTACAAGCACGAGTATGTAACATTTCTCACGCGCACGGTATTATAAGTTCGACTATACCTGGTACCTTAATGCCATCAAGTCACAATCCTTCCAAAAAGTTCTAGACTTGCCACGATAAACAGACGAGTTGCGAGCACGTAAATTCCTTGATGACAGTGTGTGTGGTGTATCTCACCGCCACCAGTCGGAATCGTGATCGCCCGGGAGAGCGCACTGGGAACTCTCGAGAAGTGCGTAGACAGGAATGTGCGAGTCAAAGCCCCGGCAGTTGGAGAAATAGGGCATATATGGCAGCATAAGCTGCGTGAAGGCATACACTGGGGCCCCATCCTTGACCTCGTACCCGTCGAAAACCTGATAAGCAACATCAAACTTACGAGTCAGTACTGCCAATCAATAGCCACCAACTGCCATGCACGGAACCCCCCGTGTAGAACAAACGCAGCAGAAATAGCTGAAGGCTGGTGCTCCAGGAATCAGAGGAAGCAGTGGTGCGTGGTACAGTAGATCCCCAAAGGAGAGACTGCCGGAAACGATTTTGGCTTTCAACCACATACTAAAGGCTTACTGGCACCGCAATAAAACAAAAATAAAACAAAAGATTCCGCGATTGGTCGCTTGAATGTGCCACGCCGCGAACATGTACTCTCCCATGTGCGGCGGGCTTGTTTCGCAAGGGCCCTATTAATAAAGCAGAAACATACCAGGTATAAGCAGCGCCGTGATAAGGTCATCATCTCGTGCGCTGCCATGTTGCATTAGATATTTCGAGGAAAAGGCGCACAAGTTGCACGTGGCATGCCAGGTACCTCATGAAACGTGTCCTTTAGCTCCTTGCCAAGCTCGTCAGATGCAGACGGGTTGTCCCAGTAATCCCTTGATATTGCGACGTCGTTCTTGGCGTCTCTTAACCATGGGGTGTTGACATTTTGGCTAGACGTATTGAAGCCTACCAGCACGCGTCCTTTGGCGAAGTCCGCATATCGAGGGGGCATGTTGAGTGGTGCTGATATCGTGTTCATCAGGCTCTCGTAGTAGACGGCCGCGAAAAAATATTCCTAGAGAGGACGGAGGGCGAGGGCAAACAGTTGAGCTAGATATGTTGTACGATTGAAATGTAAATGTGAGACATTCGGTGGGCGAGGGGCTCAAGACATACCTGGTATCCCCGTACCGCGGCGCGCTTTGATTCGTGTTTTCATGTAGCGAGAGGCTAACCTCACCTTGGCCACCTTGCGCTCTTCAAAGGACACGAACGGATTCAAAGTTCGGCTGTCGGGAATAGTCCCCATGGGAGTCCTTGCCCGGCTAGGGGAAATCTGACGTAGCGTAGCCGTATTGCTGAAGAATGCTGCGGACGGGGTGTGTAGCCCGTGCATGATGTGGACTTCGGTCTGCCAAGCGCAGTTGAAATAGGTGTTAATTATGCGGCCAGCACGGGAAAATTGTTAGCTGTTGTGTCACATATCGCGGCAGCAATGACTTTCGGAACAATTTACTCCTGTCAATGAATCAGACAGGCTACGAGAACGTAGTGTATTGTAGAGAGCACTGCAACCGTGCCAATGCAATTCGAAGTTATTGTACGAACCTTCAATAAGACATCCTCCAGGGCAAAAATGGTGAAGTTGAGCGTTTGATTCTTTGGAACGCTGGAATCAAGGAACCCAGTCGGCATGTCCAGTGGTTGGCGGCAAGGCATCGTCTCGGAAGCTGGGAGGCGAATTCGAGCAGAACTGCAGACCTCGTCGTCGCATCTGCTGGGAGTAACGTAGATGGCCAACTTGTAGTGCTCGTCATAAACCTGGTGTCAGCAGGTCGGCCCGGAAAACTAGGTATCAGGCTCACGGTTTCACCAATTCTCAATATCAGTAAGTAAACGGCCTAAGCAGTCTTCTGATGTAAACGATTCTGCCCATCTGTCATGACCGTATCGGTGATCTGTCCATTATGTCCATGTCCAAGTACTGTCGATGCCATGACACATTCTGGTAATTCACACTGTAGTTCACAGGCCCACTACTGGTGCAGAAAAATAGGACGAGCGAAACTGAGGGCAATGTGGGTATTGGGTAGTACCCCCTGCTATTAATAGCTGTTGCGCAAACATCCAATACATGTTGGAGGGTGCTCGTGTTGCGGAAACCCATAGCATATTTACTGTATTTGTGAACTTTCCTCTCGCTTTGTGTGTACTGCTAGATGGTAAACCTGAAATATCTTGAATATTTTAGATCAGACGAAGGCTGGGTTACGGGCCGATGTATGGGCTGTGTGCTGCATATTTTTTTCGTATGTCCAGGACGCCATCTGAGCGGCAAACAGCTCAGATCGCATCCTATGCATTCTATGAAAAAAATGCCGGGTATCTTCCTTAAACGTGGGACGTATCCCGTCCATAGTTGCTGATCGATCGCCCTCTGCGCTACGCCTGGCTGTTTGCAGACGAAAATATGGGTACGTGAAGAGCATGGCACATCGCATGTGCGAAAAATTAGCTTTGGGGAAGCGACAAGTCCTTGTCCTTGAAGCTACCAAGGCAGAGCGGACAAGCCGCGAATCGATATTTTTTCAGAAACGTCTGCGTATTCTGCACAAGAACGACTCACCATGCTGGATGGAATGTGCGCCAGATCATAAGATAGTTGTGCAGTGTGCAGTGCCCGGAGGAGGAACCATCCCTCCTCGCGCTGTCTATCGCTCTCTTCGCTGGTTTTCGACACTGTGCATGCACGAGCGTCCATATCCACGACGTTGGTGTCGTTAAGCCAGTATTCCTGGTGTTACACAAAGAACGTCGCATTAGCAAAAGACCATTAAGAAAATAACCGTTGGATGATGCAATTGGACAGACCTTCCCCTCACACAAATCTAACGTCGAGAGCCACAATGTATCATGCATTGAGGACGTGTTGGAAAGTTGGCAATCGTCGCAACATCAGCTTAACCTTCGTCCTGTGTGTTGGAAAGACGTTGTGGTGATGGTTTCCAGTTTGATATGGTGTCCTCAACACATATTGGCTTGCAACCTTTAGACCTTGCTGGCTTTTGTACCGTGTGTCCTCCCGTGCGAATCTGGCATGACCAGCGACCAGCATTCCTCTGAGCTAGAACTGTCTTTGGTAAAGAATCAAGTTAATGATTGATGCATTACCTCGTGGACCACCGTGTATGTAGCGAAAGTTGAACGTACAACGTAGTCCATGTAGTTGTCTTCGGCCAGAGCAGTGGGCAGGGTAGAATGCGCGTAAAACAGGCCATCCCCGCTGAAGATGGAGCCAGCCACTGTGACATCAATGCGCATCTGGACACCGGAAGTGTTTGCCAATGGCCAATTTCCGTTACATTGAACAACAGGGGTACATCGAGCAAAAAAACGGCATAGACGGAGCATAAAAAGCACGTTCGTTTGCTCGAAGAAAGTTGCAAACGACTCGGAGAAAAAGCCGATAGAAAACCCTTCATGTATCGTGCATTGCATAGGGTCGCCCACCTAGAAGGCATCTTCGTCCTTGTGGACCGACCGTGTTACTTGCGACGTCGAGATAGACAAGACTACAGTATATCCACCGCGAACGCGGCATGGGAGGGAAACACTCTGTAAATAACTGGATACTGAGGTGATACACACCTCGGCGGTATAACAAGGGTTCCACATGCGTCCTTCTACCGGAGTGTGGTCGCAGTCCCCGTGTGCCACTTCATCAGCGGTACACGACACCTGAGAAGAACAAATGAGCAACGGCTTCGACATTTAGTGCAAGTGACTACCGATTAAGAAGCGTACTCGGCCATTATTCCACACGCAAGCTGCATTTTGAACCCCGTTGCGATCGATTTACGGCATGGCGCACATAATAGTTAACATGTTGAGGAGGTTGTCTTTCCAAACGGCGTTATCGGCGGCAAGCTCTTACCAGTGTATCGTAAACGAAGCGGTATCCAGCGCCCGCATCATCTTCGCAGGATCCATCAGAAATCGCATCTACTTCGCAGCTCTGAATATAGGCGAGAACTCCAGTGATGTCTTCTTCACACACACCGTTCTGAAGGAGAAGAGAGACGTTGGATGGGAAGGAATATTCCGGCATAGGACACTGCGCTCTTGTCCCACTGATGTAAGTGGCCACCGTCTCGATAGACTTCTCCTCGCTCGAGACAGCTGTTGGCACTAGTGTTTCGCACTTCCGAGGACCACTAGGGGTGCCTGTGCAAGGCGTGAATCTGCACACGAAAACGTCACTATCTCGGAAGTTCCGACCAATGATGGTAGCCGTTTCGCCTGCATGCTGCGTTCCATACTCTGGGCAAACGCGAAACACCTCAACGGTGTCGTTCGTCCAGAATGAGTCAGAGCCAGATTCGTTTATCGGCATGATCTTCTCCAAAACCTGTGTGCAAATACGCCAATCAGGTGAATGGAGCTGTTGTTGTTGTCGCTGTCGCATACTCTCGATCGACACCGTGCAAGCTCATACTGCGCAGACTGTCGCCGGGGGCATAAACCAACGCGAGGTACGCCCGATCTACGAGGTGGGTCAAGAATTGGACCTGCCGGAACACGGGAAAATAATAGAAGGACAAATATACTACCATGGAGTATATGCGGACCGCTAGCGCTCGTCTACTTGAAAAACAAGCTGACGCTGACTCCTAAGAGTGGATGTGACCTGTGACTTTCGATAATCAAGTCGTGTGTTAAGCTGAGCGCACCTGTACCTCCCCCGTCGGATCCTTCGCGGGCGTGCTGTCGAACGATATTTCTTCACCTGAACCATCTAACAAGGTGTATGTGAAGCTGCTATAGTATGAAGCATCTAACGTAGAGTCCCTGACGCTGACTTCAACTTTGTCGCAGACATCCACCTGAAAAGCCACCGCACGAGTCCGTATGCATTGAAGCAGGTGTTTATCTTGTACAATGAAAAATGACCAATGCACGGTGTGCGGAAATACGTTGGTATTGAAGCGTATTGAATATGCCAAGGCTAAATTCGGCAAACGATCTGGTTGCCTTCTCAGTAGCGTGAGCACATGCACATCGCACATCCAGCAAACCCCATGCGTATAGTCCTATCGCCGAGTGAGATGCGCCTAACTAAGCAAGCCAAGGGAGACCGGGTATCCAGCCCCCTACGGCTCGCAATCGTCATACGTTACACACGTGCCATAAATCACTCACCGCTTCGACAACGCATTCTAATAGCTCGGAGGCGCCGACAAGGCTCGTTGTCTTCCTTGGGCAGCGTACATCAGATGATGTTCCTGATGCCGTGCCATCCGGACAGTATGACCCAACCGGGCATTTGTTCTGTGCATCCCATATTAAGATTTATTACACACCAAGCGTTGCAGCAGAAGTACAAATGAGATAAGAAATCGCAGAAGCGCGTCACCGTGAAAACCACAGACTCGATGAAGGTCGACGAGCTGCGGGAATCCCAAATCTTACGCGCAATACAAATTAAGGAAAGCACAGGAGGCGAAAAGCGTAGACACCTGTGTAATCCTGGCTCGTTCAGGGCGCCACGGGCCAAAAGCAATACCTGGTACTGAACTAGACAATGATGGCGGTCCATAAAGCTAAAACGACCAAATAAAAAACAAATCGGCGCTCCACTTCGACCACCGCTCCAACATGATTTCGAGACACTGGGCAAGACCCACAGTAGCGAGCAAGAACGTGGTTTTGTTGTAGTGATAGTAATGTACCAGGTACGTACTATTGTATAAAAAGCCGTTGGTTCCGGGGGATATTTATACTACCAGGTATCGATTTTTCAGTCCAGCGCATACACTGACCCGGGGTTACGAGGGAGGTTTTATCTGCCTCTGGTATACTCCAGTTCCTGTGGTCATGTTTTGACGCGCATAGGGGCCAGCATTCAAAGCGCCCGTTGATTTTCGTGGAGGTACACAAAGGAATGGACCAAGGTCCCTTTTTGAGCGGGAGCCGAATACAGGAAAGACCAAGCCTCTCGAGAAGAACACGTGCCTTGAGACCTGAGAGACGGCAGTGCCGCTATTGTACGGGAAAGTTCCAAAATATCTTGTGCGCAATCGTGAAAATGCGAAACGCATTTCAGTACCGTACTCAATGTGTACGCTCTTCAATCGTGAAACAACTTACCTGTGTTGCTAGATAGTTTGGTGTCCCGCGAATGCAGTAGTACCCAGCGTCGCAGACACTCTTATATTGATCATCTGGCTCCGTGCCGGCCGAACAGAAAAGTCCAGCGGGACATTTGTGAGCGAACTGCGTTGAGCGATCTGTGCCAGATCCACAGTTATACCCTGCGGGACACACCTGAAAGAACGAGTGGTATAAATCAAGGTATGCGAGACGAAGTTGTCTTTGTCACACTCAGAAAATGAGCTACATATCATCGGTCGCCCCGGTGGTTCAAGTGGTTGACCTCGAATTCTACTTGTGTTTGAGTCCGGGGTTCGAGCCCCAGGTGGGTCGGACTTTTGACTTTATTTGCAAAAATAAAAATAAAAAAAGGATTCAATTGTTGAGAGCGCCTTGCAGCGTGGGTAGGCACAAATCGATGCGAGCCGACGAGGGAAGAAATGGCTGAAATCTTCTCGCGATAAAAATGAAGGCACGTACCGTAGCGGGAAGGGGGGAGAAGAGCCTGTTATGTGACCCCGGGTCTGAGTTACGAGTTGGAAGGAGAGAGAAGAAGATGGGCGAAGATAATAATAATAATAATAATAATAATAATAATAATAATAATAATAATAATAATAATAATAATAATAATAATAATAATAATAATAATAATAATAAATAATAAATAATATTATTAGTCAATGCCACATAGTATTGTGGAGGGTGCTACCAGGGGAGACGACGATGATGCAAAGGTGGAATCTTGTTTCCGACTGCAAATTAATCACTGAAATGGTAGCTATCTCTGGCAGGCACTGCAAAACTAGCTCAATGCGATTGCGAGAAAAATTGGCCAACTAATGTTGTGTGTTTACTCCCCATTCAAACATATCTGGGGGGCGCTCGGCGCGCATTCGAAAGTCAGACCTGACTAAGACCCCTACAACTCGCAAACTACCTATTAATTCATAGCGGACATGACTCTCCCGACACCCCGGGTATACACGTATACTAGCCATTCTGCCCGTTTTCTTACATTGCTCTCCGTGAGGTTAACCATAGCTTGGACTCCGCAGATCCGACCAGGAGGACACGGAAGGCATGACGAAATGTCTGTTACACCCAGCGAAGATGAGAACGTTCCAGTTGGACATGGTCTGCACGTAACTGAGTCAGACAGTGACCGGTAATGTCCGACTTCGCAGACAGTCGGCTCATACGTTCCGTAGGAGGGACACGTGTATCCTGAAGGGCAGACTCGGCATTCGTTCGCTCCTGTTAAGGGTGCGTACGTGCCCGGAAAGCACAACATCGGTACCACGGAGCCTTCATCGGCCGCAAAGTTCCCGATTGGAGTTTCAATGGGGTAGCTTATGCCAGGTGGGCAGTAGTGCCCCTCGAAACATGGCCCTGATCCAGACGGCGAAACGGATGCCTCCTCGCAATACGTCCCCTCCGTACAAGTCTGGGGAGCTGAAGCACCTTCCGGTACTAATGCAATCCATTGGATGCTGATGTTGTGCGCAACCCCGCCGAGACAGAACGTGCCAGATGGGCACGGTAGGGGGCGCTGCTCGATAGAATCTGCGGGATTCGCAGTGAGGGTACCTTCGCCGCAGAAGTATCCTGAAGGGCATAGCAAAACAGGCGCGGACAATCCCTGGCCAACGCATACGAACCCTGGCGGACAGACTTGCGGGAGGTCGCGAGCCCATCCCGGGCAAATTCGACCGCTTTCACAGAGGGTGCAGTTGGATTGGGCTTCGACTGGGTTGTATGTGCCTGGCATGCAGTCTCGTGGCTTGGTATTGGCAACACCAGGGCAAAATTGACCCTTCGGGCATGCCATCGCTTCAAGTGGAGTGGGGCAGAAATATCCAGGGGGACACGGGCCAGAACCTTCTGGAGTGGATGATCCCCTGGGACAGAAAAACCCGTCGAAGCATCTCTGTGGGGTGCTGAAGTTCTTGGGAACAGCATTTTCGACGGCAACGCCTTGCCCGCAGTAGTAGCCAAGGGGGCATGGGATGGGCTGCTCGGCGAAAACAGCTCTGTTTGGAGCATGCTCCTGCCGACCGTACCCAGTTGCTGGCCCTGGGCGCCCGGACTCTTCAAACTGGTTTCTCCGAGCGGATGCATTGAAGTAAGCTACCCCACTATCAGGAACTGTGACCCATTGGAAGGCTTCAGACGAATTTGATACCCCGACGTGATGAGACGTTTTAACCCCCTCTGGGCAGAAGTGTCCCCTCGGGCAAGGGTACCGAGGTCCAGCAAGCCCTACCTCTTGGCACACGAACCCCGCAGGGCACACCACAGGAGCGAAGAGCCCAAAATCTGAGGTCGGAGGCACACATAGGGTCGGGATCCATTAAAAGTTCGATGGTGCACGATACAATTGGCATGACTACCACAGAGCTCTACGTACGCGAGTGTGGTTTGCCCTCCAGAGCTACCACTGATATACTACTGTAGTCAATCACGAGCGCCTCAAACAACCGGTACACTGCCTGGCGGCCCGAAAACCCGATGGGTCTAAAGAATTTTTTCGCGTCGCCTATCAAGTGGCAATCGGATCGCATAATGCTGCAGCAACGTCCCAACTTCGTGGCTCTCGCGTTCTTCTGTGCTGGCGGCAAGCAGTGATGCCCACTTACATTCTCTCCTACGCACAACTCATGCTTTTTGACATTTGAACGAACATATAGAACGTACCCGGGCACATGAACCCCACGGGGCAAAGAAGGCACCGCCCTGCGCCTGATAATGTTTGAAAACTCCCAGGGGGGCATAGCGTGAAGTTCCCCCCCCCCCCAGCGCTGTAGGTGCCATTGGGAGACAAAGATGGCACCCAGTCTTGCGCGTAGTGGCCTTCCGGACTAGCCTGGATGTACTCAATGGCTTGCCCACTGTCGGTGTAGTCTATCCCGTTGACGGATAACTCCACCGAGAAACTTCCGAACTTACGTTGAAGGCGGAGCTGTGCTGAGTGAGACGGTGCCATGCACACCACAAGCCAATGAGCAACGAACGATGCCTTGACCACGGCTGATCCAAATCGGCAAGCCAGCGTGGTCGTGTTCATAAAGTTCGACCCTTTGAGCATTACCGGAACTTGACCTGTCTCCAGCACCTTGGTCGGCCGTATGTCCTCCAGAGAAGGATCATCGATGTACAAAAACTCAGAAGTAGTCAGTGAGAAGTCCGCCCCGTTATTAGCCACCTGAACTGCCACCAAGCCAGGGCGGTGCGGTGGGGTTCTGCACAAAATTTTGGTCGATGACAGCCATGTTGCTTCTGTCCCAATAATGTTTCCGAATTTACACACCAGTTCTGCCGAATTTCGAAAGCCGTCTCCGTGTATTGTGACGATCGTACCACCCTCCGAAGCAGATCCCAACACTGGCCAAACCGACACAACGTTCGCTTGCGGATAGTAGGTGAACAGTGCGCCCGACATGGAGAAATCAGCACCGTTAGATGTCAGTTTTACCGACACCACGCCAGGTAAATGCGGTGGTGCTGTGCAGAGCACCGCATGATTTGAAAGAAATTCAGCTGGAACAGCTATGGTTCCGAACATGCACGCTGCCGAGGTTGTATTAAGAAAGTGCTCTCCCCCAACTAGCACGACGGTCCCACCACTGTCTGTACCCATCGATGGATCAAGAGTGGTGATCATCGCCCTCCTATTGTAGTTGAAGAGCGCAAACCCAGTGGAGAAGCTGGCGTTGTTGTTGGTCACCTAGTCGTCGGAGCAAACGTTTGTGTGTTTTCAGATGTTTACAGCTAGAGCTGACCACAGCATTTGATGTACCGCGGTGTTCATTCAAGCCTATGCTGAGATAGATCAGCGACCACATTACCGCAAAAAAAACGTCATGAACAAGCAGTCCAAGTGGGGGGAACAACAGGGGATACAAACTAACACCGAATACTCCACAGTCAGTGCAAGTTAGAAATGGCGTACCTGCACCCGGATAGTTGTTCCTATGCCTTCCATGGGCGGCGTCCAGCATTTGATCTGGTTTGATGAGAGGAACAGCCCGGGTACGGCTGTATCCCCAAACTGGCAAGAAAGATCGCTCGAGCGCATGAATTGGTTGCCGACGACGGTCACCGGTGTGGACCCCTCAGCTGGTCCATGATTAGGTTCAATACCGAAAACGGAGGGTCCAGCGTGAAACGTGAACGCCACGCCAGAGGCAGAAAACTCCATACCATCATTGGAAACCTCCAGGAACACATGTGCTGGCATGTGCCTAGGTGTCATGCATCGGACGAGGTTAACTGACACGAAAATAGCTTCAACATGAACCCCTCCAAACGAGCAAGTCAGAGAAGGTGAGCTGATGAAGTTTGATCCGTGGACAAGGATTTCCACAGCTCCTGAAGTGGAACAACCGTTCGGCTCCAAGTGATTGATGGCTGGCCCAGATGGCAATCCAGCCAATGCACCCCACTCATAAAGTACGCGCGCGTCCGCCAACGTTGTTTTTATGGTGGCGTCTCTTTTCTGTATGGCTGTTCTCGCGACCTCGGCGACCGTGTCCGCTCCTGTCATTGCTGCATTGTAGATGAATGCTGCAGCTGTAGAGGTTACGTCCCGGCCGTCGACGGTAAGATGAAGAGGAACAGATCCTACGTGCCCGTGTGGTGATGGGGGGCTTACGCAGACCGCTTGGTCTTTGGACGTTACCCATGCCGCTACGAGTGACGTCCCGAAGCGGCAGGCCAAGTTTTCCGTGGGCAACGCTACTCCCGATACGGTAACGACCGTGCCTCCGGTGTACGACCCTGCGCTGGGCATCACAGTAAATATGGTTGTTGCTGGTTGGAAGGTCAGCTGTGGACCTCCTGATGTAAAATCTATCCCGTTAGTCGTGACATGGACTGAAGCACGAACGCCAGGAGCTGCGGGCATTTGCCAAACCGGGGTGACGCACGAAATCTTCACTGGCGAAATGAAACGTGCTGAAACAGTTACAGATGCATTATTGATGGTGCTAACAAACTTGCAAGCAAGCTTGTTCGACGATGCAAAATTCTCGCCGAACACAAACAAGCGCTCCCCGGTTTGTATGTAGCTGGTTCGCGGATGAATCGTACGTACCGCAGGGGGATTCACAAACGTAAACTCTGCTCCTTCCGAGACGGTAATTCCTCCTTTCGTCAACCTCATCCAAACTGTCCCGACCGTGAGTCCAGGGGATGGGGGTGTTTCGCACAGCACGTTGTCCCCGTCGGCTTCCGCTGCGCTAGAGGCGTGGAATGCCTCTCTTGACGTGAAAGTACATCTCAACTCCGTCATTGTGGAGCTGATGTTACTCTTGATCGAGACTAAAGTGCCGCCGTACACGCTGCCTTCAGATGGAACCAGCGGGGGAATTAAAATCTCCTCGAGGTAGAGGAAACGCAGAACATTGAATGAGGCGGTATCTCCCTGCACAATCGACACAGGCACGTCCTCTGTTCCTTGGGAAGGAGCGATGCAACGCAGATGCGTTGAGTTCAAGAAGGTTGCGGACTCCTCTAGCCCACCAAACCGGCATTTAAGACTAGACGACGGCTGAAAACCCTGTCCTGTTACCGTCACGGTCGTGCTTGCACCATACCTACCACTCCTGGGATCGATGGAGAGGAGAACAATAGGCTGCTCGAAGGTGAAGAATGCTCTGGTGTGCCAAGCAGGAAGCTTTCCGCCAGATAATACGGTTACGCCAACCTGGCCACTTCCGTTGGTCGGGGCGTAGCAATCAACCCTTTGGGGGGTTACAAAAGTCGCCGGGGTATTGTGAATCCCAAACTGGCACTCAAGCCCGAAGCTTTCGTCGTAATTTTCACCAAAAACATGCACTAAAGTACCCTGCCGTCCACGATCGGGGATTGCGGCTATCACCGTTACCGGGACCACGTAGTAGAATATCTGCGCCGATGCGGTCGGCATGGCGCCCGAGTTAGCAACAACAGAGACTGCGGTCACTGTCGCGTCGTCAACAAAACCCGCCAACGTTGTCTGCGCGGCCGGGGGGGATGAACAAACCACGCTCCCGGCCTTGACATCTACACTGACGGCGACTTCACGATTAATGCCAAATACGCACAGCAATTGAGCACTTTGCGCGTAGCTCTGAATGCCATCAACGCGCAGAGTGACGTTAGTACCACCTGTGGTCCATCCGAACGATGGCACCAAAGACATTGTGCGTATGTCCTCCAGATAGTGGAAGCTAAGCCCAGTTTCCTCGAAGTGGTCCCCGTCCATGGCGATGGTCATAGGGTATACCCCAGGAGATGCGCGTGGTGATATGCACAATAGTGAGTGTGAATTCACATAAATAGTCACCGAGTTGTGCAAACCACCAAATCTACATACGGTGCGATCAGTAAAGAAAATGTTTTCCCCACTCACGTCCACAAACGTACCCCCAGATGATGGTCCTTCGTGTGGGGACAGCAAGTTGAACCGAGGGGGAGATCTAAATTGAAACTGTAGCACACCGCCCACCTGCTCTCCGTTTACGGTTACTGTTACGTAGGCCGGTCCAGGCGGGTGGGCTGGTGATTCACACAGGACATTTTCCTCAGACAACCACACCGCTGGTGTCGATGAAATGTGATCAGCTACACCCACTGCCGGACGATTCATTTCTTGGGCGAAGGTACACAAGAACTGTACGTGCGGGTCAAAGCCTAGCCCCCGAATCAGAATTTCTGTGCCCCCTTCATCCGGGCCCCATTGTGGGCTGAGAGCAAAAAGCTGAACTCCGTTTGAATAGATGAACGGGGTTTCATTGCCATTGTCGAGGAAGTCGTCGACCACCAAATTTACGTTGACAAGCGATTGGTGCCGAGAGTGACGTCGCCAAGGCGGAGAGTAGCACATCACCGACAGGAAGCCAGATTCGGCTTCAGATGCCTCGCCCGTGACATAAATCGTGTCGAACGCATCTGAGAAGAGGCATCCAGCCATTATGGGCAGTGCTGGCATTTCTTCAAGCCTGTGTTGGATCGTGACTGCTGTGCCACCCCCGTATGGACCCAGCCTTGGAAACATGGAAGAAGCGGCAGGCGCAGTGCTGAACTCGAAAATTACCGCGTCTGTAGGCACAGTTCCTGTTCCACTCACGACACGAAGATACACTTTCCGTCGAGAGCGATGAGCGGGAGCCATACACCGAACCTCAATACACACAGCCGATGATCCCCCAGCTTGCGTATCACACTGCTCGATCGGAGCTAGCGCTGCTATGGCCTGAACGGATTCATCGTCAAAGAAACAGCGCGCTAGCCCTGAAGCTGCATCGTGCTGCACTTGCCGACCGTATGTTTTTACCAGCACAGTTACGGGCGTCGTCCTGTTCAAGAATCCACCGGTTGGCGAAACGGAGTGGATTGCGGGGCGTGGAAACATGTAGAAAGTCGCGGCCGGTGCTGGCATATCGTCGCCAGTGTTCATTACCGCTATTGAAACCGAGCTGCTGACTGGCGTCAACGTAGTCGGAATCGGGCAGCGAAGTAGACTTGGGGTCAGCCAGCTCGCCGTTTCGGCGAGTTCTCCATCAAATAGGCAAATGAGATCGGAACTAGGGACGAAGTTCGCACCTGTAACGGTCAACCAGCGCGACTCGTTGAAGTGTATCTCACGGGGTGACACGTCGATCACGATTGGAGGCAGAACGTATCTGTAGCTGGCAGCTGATGTAGACCTCACCCCGTTTAGCCACACCGTAACAGGAACGACAGTGGGCGCCTCACTAGGGGGAGACTCACACATCGCTTCTTGAGGGGATACAAACGCCCCAGATAGGGCAGGCTGGTTGCCAAAGAAGCATTCGAAGTGGGTGGTATTGGCGAAGCCAGCACCTGAAACTGTGACATGAGTGCCCCCGTGCAAAATCCCTGCTGAAGGACGCAAGCTTGCCACCGTTGGGCGGACGAGGTATGTGAATGTCGCAAATGTGGTGCTGAAGCCCTCGAAACTTGTTGCAATTTGAATACGTGCTTGGCCAGCAAGACTTGCAGGAGCCATGCATTGCACTGTGGAGTTGTCTAAAACCTGAGCAAGCACATCGCCTGCGCCGCCAAACCTGCAGATGGTATCCCCTTCACTCCTCAGGTTGCTTCCTGCCACGGTAATAACGGTACCTCCATCACACGCTCCAAACTCCGGTCGCACTGATTTCACCTGAGCACCTCTAGACGAAACTTCCTCGAAATTCACCACACCCTGGTCACTCTGCTGACGGACAAGAGTCACAGAGACTTCCATGAGACTTCGCATGCGCGACGCAGGCATTCTGCAATGGATCTTCTCACTCGATACCCACTCGGCCAGAATCGTTTGTTTTCCGAAAACGCAGGCGAGATCAGGAACGTTCATGAAATGTAACCCCGAAACAACTACCCCCGCATCGCTCGAGGATAAAGCGGTGACGGGATCGATACCCGTGACGACTGGCTGAGGAGCAATAACAATGCCATATCCATTTGAGCTGAAGTCTACACCGTTATTGGCCAACTCAAGCCGAACGTACCCAGAGCTATGTTGATCCACCGTGCATGTTGCTGACTCGTTGGATAGAAAGGTGCCTCGTACAACCGATACACCACCCAGCATGCAGGCCAGCAACGAGCCGTTTCGGAACCCCTCTCCCTCCACCACAATATCTGTCGTGTTTTCGCCTTGGTACACAAGCTGCGGTCGCACTCGCGCAATCGTAGGAACATCTTCATAGAAGTAAATAATTTCCTCTGACAAAAGAGGTTGGCCGCCGCTGGTCACGTGAAAGCCCACAGATCGCTGTACACTAGACGGGGGCGAGGAACAAACAAGATGCGAAGCGTCCACAATGTGCCCGCGGGTTTGTCGCGTGCCAAAGTGACACATGAAGACCTCATGTATCGCAAAGGAACGTCCCGTCACGACAACAGGAGTTCCACCGCCGCGCGGTCCGTTGTCGGGGGCGATAGATCCCACTCGCGCTTCTTGAGAGAAGCAGCTACCCTCCTCAGTATTGGAACCCACTCTACCGTTGACAATACACACTGTGTGGTGAGTGGCAGTCTGTTCCAAAAGCGTTTTGGAGCTGTCTAAGATTGTTACAAAGGTATCTCCATCTTGTCCGATTCCCCTTGATGCGCTGTCTATGGACGTAGAAACCGCAGCTTTTAGCCCTGAGACGCGAAGCGAAGAATTGTAGACAAACAACGGACCGGTTTGCGAAAGATCGGCTGCACCTCCGTCGTTTCTGACGGCAACTCTGACGGTACCCTCAGGGAATGGCGGAGATTCGCAAACCAGTCGATCTACGGCCATAATCGTTGCACGCTTCCTGGCCTCTCCGAACCAGCATTCAACACCATTCCCCACGTCGATAAAGTTGACTCCTCCTACATTTACAAGTGTCCCACCAGCGATTGGGCCGGTTTTTGGTGATATTGTCACGACCTTCGGATAGGCCATGTATGTGAAATTTGCTGCCGCCACGCGGAAATACCCCGTGTCCTCCTCGTTTAGGACGAGAGCAAAGTCGACCACATTTGAGGTTCCACCCAGACTGCGTGAGATGGGTGGACTAGTACATAGCATCATATTGTCGTTGACGACTGTTGCTGGAACGCTGGTCTCGCCAAACTGACAGAGTGCCTCGCTCATATGCCCGAGAGAAGTGCCGCGAACAGTTATCTCCGTACCACCAGCAGAAACACCTGCCAACGGAGCAACATCAAAAATTTGGGGCTCCCTCGCTATTGTGAAGAGGATCCCAGAATCTCGTGTAAAGTCTGCACCATTTGCAGATACCTCGACGAAGAAATTTCCAGGTGCATGAGTCGGAGATTGGCACCATATATCGTTGGTCCCTACCCAAACAGCGGTGCTGGCGGCGATAATGGTGTTGTTGACGTAAAAAAAGCCACATGTTGGATTTTGTGCACCTGCGATTCCACTGGCAGAGAGTTTAATCCTCGTCCGCCCTATCCCGTTGCCCCATGACGGGGTCATACCGTAAAGAATGGGCTGTAGGTAGTACAAAAAGGTGGACGCGTGGCGGGGATTCATATCCGCGTCAGTAACCTGCAATGAGACTGTTGCCGGTACAGACCATGGCGGAGACAAGCATATGACACTGCCTGCCTGCGCAGAGGGCAGCGCATCAGCGACCACCACGTTTCCTCCGCCAGCGAACCTGCAGAAAAAAATATCGGCGCCATTCTTCAATCTCGAGAGTACGATCGATGTGCCACCGGCTATCGGACCTGACCGAACTGAGAAATGGTGTGGCTCAGATTGAACGGGGGCGGTTTCCTTAGCAATGCTTTCGAGCTGCCGTATTTGGTCTAAATGTGAAGGACCTGCAAGTGCAAAGCACGCTAAAGACTGGTCTTTAGTGCGGCTTGAGTCATCTGGTGAGCACCGAAGTAGTTGTCCTGAATAGTCTGCTTCGGCGTCGAGATTTTGGAGAAAGTCATCGTGGTATTGAAACTCAAGACCTTCTCCGTAGAAGTCGTCGCAATTATGTGAGACTTCGACCAGGACCGAGCTAGAGCTCTCATCAAGCCGAGCCGGCGTACGGCATCTCAAAGTGGATGTCGATAGCAACTCAGCCGGAGCCATCCGATCACCGAAACGACAGCATGCCAACAGAGTGTCGACAAACCCAGACCCATGTATAACCACATTGTCACCTCCGGATGCCCATCCCGATGCAGGTTCCAAGGAGTGGATATTAATTCGTGGCATGACTTCGAATTGCGTCGATGATGTCCAAGTTGTTCCGTCCACTGATCTCAAGCGAAGGGTTACCACACCCTCATCGAGAAACGCAGGGGAGCGGCACACAACGGAAGAGACAGAGGCCTTGAATGCTGCGATTGCCTCGTCGTCAAAAAGACATTCGTAACCCCCTTCCAGGGGAGTCTCGGAGTCGTCATTCACCCCGATATTCACCATTACCTGGGTGCCACCCCTCCTGTCTCCGTAGCTCGGTTGAACCTCGACGGACCAAAGATCAGCGCCGAGTGTAGAATACTCGAAACTTTGCCCGTCTGAAGTGAAGTCCAAACCATTGATCGATAATTCGACGATCACCTTCTGGGCGTTCAAGACTCGCGGTGATGTGCAATGTACTCCAGATGAGTGAAATACGGCCTTCGTTAAAATTTCACCAAAGCGACACGTGAAGGTGTTAGTGAACGCAAGGTTGGTGCCGCGTATAAGAACCTTGGTACCGCCCTCTACGCTTCCCCCACTCGGATGTACACTCGTGATACGAGGCGTGGGAAAAAACAAAAACTGCGCGGAAAAGCTTTTGCCGTTATCCAGTCCACTGTTGGTCACCTTAACCTTCGTCGGGCCTGGCTCGTGTCCTGGAGTGATACATGTGAGTTCGCTGGACGACAGCCACTCCGCGGGAGTCGCTGTGCACACTTCTACGCTAGACTTGCAGATCAGACACGCCAGCGTCTCCAAGTTCTGAAAATTAGCTCCGCGGAGATGAAGCACAGTACCTCCCGATGCTGGCCCAAGCCTCGGGTGGAGAGATTCAATCACTGGAAACACACCAAAATCAACAACTATCCTAGAATCGCTGGCGGACCGAGCAAGTTTTCCACTGATGAAGACATCAACAGCTACAGCCTGTTCCGGTTGATGCCACGGAGGTGATATGCACGCTACAGCACTTGGTGACAGAAAATCGGCGGTGGTGTCGACAAGTTCTGATATTCCCTTGAAACGGCACACGATCTGCAAGGCGGCGGAAAAGTTGGTACCACCAACGGCAAGGACTGCACCACCTTCGATCGGGCCAAAGGTTGGCGATATAGATTGAATTTTGGGTTCTAAAGACATCACCTGGAACTGTGCTCGCCTGCCGCCGCTGTTGACCCCTTTCATTCTGGCCAAATGTTGCAGCGTTACGTCCACCGTTCCCACGTCCATACTTGGACTCAGGCACTCCAGAAAAGTGTGATTGAATACCGTTGCAGGCACAACGATAGCCCCAAAAAGACACTCTAGGCCTCCCGTGGAAGGGAAATTATTGCCTTCAACGGTCACCATGGTGCCCCCTTCAACATACCCCACCTGTGGATCAAGCCTGGCTATAACCATATCCTGGTGCACCTCGTATGTTGTAGTGTTTGAGGCGGTGCTAAACCTCACTCCGTCCAGCGAAATCGCCACCTGAACAACACCTGGTGACAGCTCCGGAGCCGTGCACCGCAGTTGTGTGGGCGACAGCCACTCGACGTATGGTGCCAACGTACCGCCAAATAAGCAAACTAGATCTGAAGAGTAGACAAAATTATGCCCGTATACGTTAACGTGGCCCCTGCCACTGGAAAGTCCACCAGCGGGACTGATTTTGGCGATCACAGGCAAAGGGATATACCGAAGGGTGAAACCCCCCCAAGAAACATCTTGACCCCCGTCAGCAAGGTTAATTAATGCAGTTCCATATGGTAGAGCAGGCGCAATGCACGTCACACTCGACGAATTAAGGTGTACCAATGCTGGCACGTTGATACCACCAATGTTGCAGCTGAGGTTTGTCATACCTGAGATAGATTCCGATTTCTGCTCCAAAAAAACGGTGACACTGGTACCACCGTCAACATTCGCCACAGATGGGTGCACACTTTCAAGCTGGATATAGTTCCTGTACTCAAACTCACCAACAACGTCCTCGTAGTCCAAGAAAGTTAAAGTGACTTCCACGCGGCCCGGCACGATAGATGCTGGAGCAGTGCACGCGACTTCGGAGGAAGAAACGTAGACGGACGACGTGGTTTGTGTACCGAAGGTGCATCTCAACGGGGTAGCTGCCATGTTCTTTCCGAATATCGACACAACGGTACCCCCCCCCATGCTCCCGGCAGTAGGATTCAGCACGTAGTTTTTGGTGCGAAAGGTACGGTCGACATAAGTAATGTTTGTGACTGCCAGCAATTCTTGATCGAGAGAAGCAAAAATCCGAAGCTCCACCAGCCCCGGAGCCCTGAGGGGTCGTCGACATAGAGCTAATACATCGGATACCCACATTGCAGGTGTAGGCGTCTCATCGAAGATGCAAAGTATCCCGATCTCAACTGAATCTCCGTTTGCAAAGTTCTGGAATCCTCTGCCGCTTATGTGTACCACCGATTCCCCGTCGCCCGAGACAGAGATGGGATAAATGTCGTACACAACAATTTCAGGGTAGTACCGGAAAGGCAGAGGGTTCGAAAAGTCTAGCCCATTGCAAGATACGGATACGTGAACGATCCCATCCTTCCCTGAAGGCATGATGCATACCACCGAGGCTTCGCCAACCGAAGATGCCCGCAGGGTGGTGCTGCCTACTTGACACCACACATCTCGGTTGACCTGGTCGCACCCCTTCAGTAAATCTACTGTGATCGCTGATTCACCGTGTATGGATCCCAGGCTAGGCGAAAGCGCTGTCGATACAGGAAACTCAACGAAGGAAAAATATCCTTGGATCGGAGAGCAACTGCTGTGCGAGTCGCAAACAGACACGGGTACTGTCGCCTCCTCGTGATGTTCCGTCACACAGACAACACGATCCACGCTTGGGCTACTACTGTCTATGACCATATCTCCTAGGACACAATGCCGAACAGATCCAAGTTGTTCAACGTTCAATCCCAACACCTCAACAGAAATGCCGCCTTCCGTAGAACCTCTGGTTGGAGTGATATGGCCTGCGCTCTCAGCGAGAGTGCCCCTCGGCGAAACAACAAGGCGCTCGCTCGCTGACACGAAATCCACCATGTTGTTCGATATCTCGATCGTGTGATTTCCAGGACGGATGTTGAATAACGGGCAATTAATTACTGATCCCGATATCCATATCGCCCGTTCAACGATTTGGTCTATTCGGCAGGACAGAGGGCCAGAGCCTACAAAGTTGCCTCCGGTCACCGTCAAAATCGCGGATGTGTCGTTGCTAGCGTCCACCTCTAGAGGATACGCGAATGACACCGTTGGTGGATAGAAGTACCAATATGGGGTAGTTTTGCCCACCTGATTTTTGCTGGTGATTGAATGCACGCTCACTAGAACCTTTCCCCGGTACGGTGACGGGGGGGCTAAACAAACCACGGCAGTCGCGTTCAGCCAGGTAGATTGGGAAGACCCCACGTCACCAAAATCACAGTGCACGGGAGGACGATAGCTCCCAAAGCCGTGCTGAATGGTGACCACGACGGATGTTCCACCGAGGACAGAGCCACTGGCTGGGTCGAGTACAAGTGCCTCTACTGACGGGATGTACGTGAAAGGCACGCTCGACTGAAAAGCAGGCGTGGGAAACCCTGCAGCCACGTTCATGTCGACGGAAGAGTCCGGGCCAGTCCATGGCGGCGACAGGCATTGCAGGAGTCTTCCTTCTTCGTCGACCACGATAGCGGGTGTTTTCGCTAGGCCAAACCAACAAAACCATTGCTTGCCTGAGTCGAACCCATTGCCAGATATTGTGACGAGCGTTCCACCGGAACGATCCCCTTCTTCGGGAATAACATAATCAACAAAATGTCGCGTGTAAGCGAATAACCCACGGCCGACACCTTCGCTATTGACGACAACGGTAACATGAACTTGGGTCTCTTCTTTCTCCCACACAGGACTTTTGCACTGTATAACCTCCTCCGAAAGCCACACGGCAGGCACTGAAATCCAGCCGAAGACGCACTCAATCATCTCCGAGCTCGGGAACCTCGCGCCTGACACCACCACAAGCGTCCCTCCCTCGCGTTGACCGCTGGAAGGCTCAAATGTAAGCAGAGGCGTCTCCGTCGCGTAGACGAAGCGATCGTTGGCAAGTATGAAAAAATTGCCATCGGTGCCAACTTCGGGTGACGTGAACCCAGATGCCGACAGGGGAGGTACGCCACACGATACTTCACTCGCCGATGCGAAGGCAGACGGCACAACAGCGTGTCCACCGAATTTGCAAGGAAGGTGGCTCGTTTCGACGTAGCTGTCGCTTTTCATAACTGCCGCAGCAATGCCGCCAATACTGTCGAACGTGTTGCTAGTAGAGGCGCCCTTCGTATCGAGCACGTACTGAAATTGTTTAGTAGAGTGCGTTAGAGCAGCTGTCCCAACCATTGGTGCAACTTCGGTGACACCTGCCTCCCTTGCCGGAGAAACACAGCTCAGTAATTTATCACTCAAAAACGTGGCTGGAACTCCAACTCCACCAAAACGAACGCGGAGATCTCCGGCAAAGTAAAACCCGTCGCCTTGCAAGATAACAGTTGTTCCACCAACCGTCGAACCGGTGCTGGGATAAAGGCTTGTGAACTTTGTGCGTTGCCCCGCATGGAAGTAATATCCTTTCGCCTGGTCTTGTTCGTTGAAAACAATGGTCAATGAACCGATCTCACCCTGTTTCGCGATGACCTTTGCTGGTGGTGGCAAGCACTCGATCAGCGTCGACGACACCCATCTGCCGCTTGTCTCAATGGACGGGCTAAAGCTGCACGTGATCACCTTGGAATCGACAAAATACCCGCCCCGTACCAGAATCTGTGCGCCTCTCATAGCATTGCCGTAGAGGGCGCTGACAGACGTGACGAAAGGATGGCCGTGGTAGTTGAATCGACGTCCACTTCCGCTGAAATCAACTCCATTGACGGTCACTTCCACCGGGTAAGATCCCACCTCTACCACTGTAGGTGCAGAACACATAATCTCTTCGACAGAAACGAATTTGGCCCGCACGAGACTTCCATCTCCCGGACCGAACCTGCAGGCCATAGTGGCCGTGTCGTCGAAGTTGTCGCCGCGTACGGAAATTGTTGTACCCCCTGCAATGCTCCCGCGTAAAGGCTTGATTGATGTCACGTGGGGTTTGCTGCGGAACGTGTAGATAAGCGTATGCTGATTCGCCAAATATGATCCATTCAGTCTAATACTCACGTTCACGCTTGCCGGAGACGATGCAAAAGTAACGCACCGGAGCAAGGTCGAATTGATAAACACAACGGGCACCTCAACCAACCCAAACATTACCCGCAAATCCTTGGAGAAAATAAAATTGCCGCCGACAAGATTCACCGCGGTGCCTCCGTCGGTTGATCCTTCATCAGGAGAAACGCTCGATAAAGTTGGATGTGCCAAGTAGGAAAACTGCGCCCCACCACCAAGACGTTGACCGTCTGAGACTTCTACGGTAAATTCCACCATTTGTGCTTCACTGATCTCAGGTAATGTGCACCGAAGTTCGGTGGAGGAAACCCACACCGCAGGTACCGTCTGCGCATTAAAGACACATCGAAGCTCTTGCATGTCCGTGAAGCTGAACCCCTCAACACGAATTAGGGTTCCACCTGACACTGGGCCCCAGGCAGGGTGCACTGATGAAACAAATCCTCCACTTACATACTCGAAGTCCTTGCTCTCAGCAGCAGTCTCGGTTGCGCCCGCAACGACGATGACGGACACCGTACGGTTGTGGACAGCTTGAGGTGATACACAACTGACTTGCGTACCTGATCGATATGTCGCCGTCACATGATCTTTCCCAAACATGCAGCCCAGTTCTGAGTCGCGCTGGAAGCCACTTCCGTTGACGGCGACCGTTGTCCGCCCGGCTTGCGATCCTTGTGCAGGAGACAGGCCAGTTACTCTTAGAGGAGCCACATGGGTGTATCCTAAACCCTCGCGCGTCACGAAGTCGACGCCGTTAAAGGAAATAAGAAGTGTTGACAATCCAGGCGACGATGCCGGTGTGATACACCGAAGCTCAGAGTCACTCATGAATGTCGCAGGCACGTCCGTCATCCCAAACCGGATACGGAGTTCACCCGAAAACCAGAATCCAGCACCAAAAACAGACAAAGCAATTCCGCCCTGGGTAGTACCATCCGAATCGGAGATTCCGTGAACTGTAGGTTGCGGAAAGAAAAAGAATGTTGAATCACCTAGTGCCGTTTGCCCCTCAACGAATGAAAGCACCAGTGGGACGGTGGTATTGGGGATGCCAACAGGCGCCCTGCACTGGATGATGCGCGATGAAACCCACCGTCCTGAGACTGACGAAGCCCCAAAATGGCAGGCGAGTTCAGCAGAATCGACAAAGTTAACTCCTTCTACCAAAACTACGGTACCCCCAATAACACTCCCGCTGTCGGGCGTGGAGGAAAGTACGGTGGGGGTTCCGATGAACGTAAAAATGACACCATCCGACGTAAAATCGACACCGTTTATGGATATCTCCAATTCTTCAGCTGTAAGCTCGGTGACAGCAGGAGTCTCGCATTGGATCTGTGTATCGGAGACAAACGTGGCCGCAACAACGCCAGCGCCGCCAAACATACATGCCAGCTTGCTGCTGTTTGCAAAATGATGTCCGCTAACACTCACTTTGAGACCTTCTGCTAAACTGCCTCGAGATGGATATAAACCACTAACAATGGGACCATGAGTGTAATCGAATATCAACTCATCACCGGCAAATATTTTGTCGTGATCGCCAATAAATACGCTGGCTTCCCCGGCAGAAGAGGGAGGGGAAATGCACCTCAGCTCCTGAGGGTTTACAAATGCCATCGGAACACTTGCGTTTCCGAATTGAGCCCTTAGACCGCTTGAGAACGCGAAGCCTTCTCCTCGAATGGAGACCAGTGTGCCTCCGTGAACGGACCCAAAATGTGGCTCGATTGAAGCAACTGTAGGATACCGCTCGTACTTGAAAAATATACCGGTAGGCGGGAAGCTCGAAGTCAAGCCATCCACGGTCATACCGAATGGAACGGTTTCCCAAACGTTTCCTGCCGGTGAGACACAAGCCACTGAGGTTGGAGAAAGCCAACGTCCAGGAGCTGCTGAGGCACCAAAAATGCACTCGATGTTCTTGGTATTGACGAAATTCGTGCCAGCCACGAAAATGGTTGTGTCGCCATTGTAAGACCCACGAGCAGGGACAATGCGTAGGATAGACGTGCCTATAGGGCCAAGAGAGACCCCACGACTGTTGGTAAGGTTGCCCAAGCGCTCGACGGTATACCCCGAGCTCGAATTTCCTGCAGTCCTCGTGCCGTGGTCCCTGCACTCAGCTCCCACTGCAGCGTGCAAATTATTTTGGCCATTCGAACCGGATTCCAGGGAGGATACGCCGAAGGCGGCTTGACCTGACGTGTAGGCGAAGTGCTGCTCATAAAACGTGCCCAGAGGTAGCGCCAGCTTGGCGTCTGCGACAAACATGTCACTTCTGGGACTCGCCGTGCACTGTCGTGCAGAACGTTCCCACAAGCTGTACATATTTGATGCAGATGAGTTCCATCGGCCGTCAAATGTGACTACAACCCCAACACTGTCCCGCTGGCTGCCAATGGGCGAGGTACACCACAAGCTTGTTGATGATTCCCACCGAGCATCCACCATCGTGGATCCAAAAACGCAACCAATCCCCGAGAGATACTCAAAATTGATCCCTTTTACGTGTACAGTTTCTCCTCCCCAAGATGGACTGCCGGTGGTACTTACGGACAGAACACGCGGCTCCTCTAGCACAATGAATGTGATGCCGTTTCCCGAAAAGTCTTGACCGTTAGTGGCAAACTTCACATCGTGTTCTCCGGTGGTGATTCCTAAGGGGGCTGCACAAGATATCGATGTTGAAGACACGAACGTGGCGACCGATACTACGTCGTTTTCCCCAAAGGAACAGGCAAGTTCTGCGGTATTGGTAAACCCTTTTCCGTGGAGGACGATGGTTGTCCCGACACCCCTGAACCCCCAGGCGGGCTCAGCAAAATCTATATAAACTGGTGGGGTGTAGATGAAAACGGCGTCGGAATCACCATCGAAGTTGACGCCATCGGCGGCCACCGAAACTTGCACCTGATCGGGCGTTAGCTGTCCTGGTGTCACACATTGTAGTTCAGACGAGCTTACAAAAGTGGCTTTGACATCTGCAACCCCAAAACGCACCATAAGGTCTGGAGAAAAAACAAAACCTTTTCCTGAAATCGACACCAGCGTGCCCCCGCCCGTAGGTCCAAAAGAGGGGGAAATCCCAAGCATCGTCGTTCGATGGAAAGAAAAAGCCAGCCCCGCCGAGCTGAATACGAGCGTGTTTGAAAATACTTTGACAACCACGGTGTCCTGCTTATAGCTTGGTGGAGATTCGCATTGCAGAAGTCTTCCTGATAGCCATCGTGCAGGCACAACCCAGCCCCCAAAGCTGCATGAAAGCTTTTCAGAGTCTGGAAAATTCACCCCAGACAAGAGAACCGAAGTGCCGCCACCATGCGGGCCATATGCAGGATGAATTGAAAGCACAAGGGGCTTCCGGCTATGTGTAAACACAACATCGTCCACGGAATAGTCGACGCCGTTCAGAGTAGCACCCACAAGGGTCGAAGTTTCGTCGGCAAAGGGTCCGGGGTCAGGGCATCTAATTTCGGAAGAAGATATAAACAATGCCGAAACAGGTTCTCCTATGCCGATCTTGCAAGCCAGCCGGCTTGTATTCAAGAAGCCTTCTCCCGCCAATATTACTTGTCTGTCTGTGACAGATGACGTCGCCTGAAGCACAGAGCACGAAGTATACCTACAAGAGACGCGTTGGAGTGGAGTCGACACAGTTATCACAAGCGGCAAGCGTATCTCAAGGGATATCCCACCAATTTATTGTGCGCTGACGAAAGCAAGCAAAACTATAAATAAGTAAAGCGAAGCGAGCCGAGGTTTCTATCACGACAAGGTGCTAACGTTATCTGCCGAAGGACCACCCTTATCGGGTATTCTTTTGTGGTTTGCTTGGCGTTTGCGTGCACGATTCTCGACCACAGAGCACTTCCACAAATCACCACCGCAGAACCTACCTGAACGGGTGCGAGGAGGAATCGCAGGCAGATCCATGGGTTGCGACCACTTTGATAGACGTATACACCACATGGTCGGTGACAATAGCAGTGATGTCATTCTCCAGACCTGGTAATGTTTCGGAGCACATGTGAAGCACGTCCGGAGCATCCATTGGGACTTGGAAGCTTAAAATACCCGCCCCGGCCCCATTCCCGTCGTCGGTGCCATGCGTAGACGACTCATTCAACAGAGAAAGACGTTGCACGCCCTTAGTCCACACTTTTCCGCCGGGAACGTGAATACCCCCCCGGTCAGCCGAAAATACAACCGGATGTCCAGAGTTTGACACGTCGGTCTGGTCAATCCAATACTGGTGACCACGCACCAGGGGGAGCACGATTGCATCTGGTTCAAGCCCTGTCGGGATCTGCTGAGCATAATCGAATGTCTTGCTCACCGTGGTCACGTCAGCATCAACCACCTCGAACTTTTCAGAAGCGTTGTAGATATCGGAAAACCCCAACGTCTTGACCACCTTCATTTTGAAGGTGCGATGAGGTGGGGACCACCAGCGGGGGGGCACCGTGCACTGAAGATGGGTATCCTCTTGAACTGCGGGCGCAACCTTCTTACCGGCGACGACACAAGTCAAGTCGTAGCCTTTGAAGTTTGCACCACTTATGGTCACGTTTGTTCCATATTCCGCTGGACCCATTTCCGGCCAAACTGTTTCTACCATGATAGGGGTCGCGAAACGAAAAGACAGGGGCGATTGCTGGCCCTTTTCCTTGCTGGAGCTCAGCGCAAATGGGACAACGAGCTCTTGTTCCCCGAATGGCAACAGCCAAGGTGGTGTAATACACTCGACGAGAGAGGGATTATGCCACATCACAGGTACTGACACGTTGCTACTACCGTCACCAAACATACAGGTCGTGGTCACCGACGGCAGGAAGTTTCGACCGGCGATCGCCACACTGGTCCCTCCGCAAGAAGGTCCAGCATTTGGAAAGATCGATAAGACTTGAGGTTGTGTCTCAACAAAGAGCTGGACAGCATTACTCCAGAAATTCACTAGGTTTGTGACCCTTACCAACACGAAATAGCCGTGGACAAGCTCCGAGTCAAACATTTCTGGTGTTGTCGCGGGTGCTGTACAAACTAATTCGTTGCTATCAATCACGTCCGCAACCACTGGCTCGCTGGATCCGAACTGCACATAAACAATTGCCGGACGCGCAGGAAAATCATCGAACGAAATGCCTGATATTGTGACGATTTCGCCGCCATTCGAGCTTATCTGATTAGGCTCTACCGAGACGATCGTAGGCAGCTGAATAGAGGCACGTCCAGTTCCCGTGCGAGATAAGCCAATTTCGAACACTGACTGCTCCGTGCCTGCAGAGGTTCCATCCCCAACGCTGACCTGCAAATCCGGGCAAGACGTAGGTTGAGGCGCAATTGAGCAATGAGTGGGCGCTCACTCCGAGCAAGGACATGTGTGTCCCTACCGTAGTACCATTCCCGGCGGTGTCCTGCAAGCACAGGCAAGAACTCGAGATGATCTCGAACAACAACACGCTCGTACGGTATACATACGGTACCAAGAACGCGTTTTTTCTTGAGAACTGCTCCATAGCTCTGTGCATAGTCGTAGCTGGATTTAGTGGAGCCTGAACTACATCTCTGGACGGTGGACGATGGAAATATGCCAACTAACCACTTTGCCAGGCACTGAAAGCTGAAAGCGGTATCCTACATTTCCACTCTAATCACGAGACAAAAATCTATATTGACTGATTCTGCGCATATAGGTTGATGTTGAGTCTTCAGTGAATGGATGTATTGCTCGTTTGGAGGAAAACAATTGTCCACCTTTTTACCTTTTCATCGGCACACGGAAATCACGAATGGTATCGTCACGGGCATCTTGTATCCATGATGATTGATCGACGACATCGTTATCTCCTAAAGCGCCCGTTATGATTTTTGAGTGAGATCATCTTCGGCATTCCCCCTCATCTTCTTCAAAAGATATCAGGGCGAGGCAGGTGATTCAATGTGTGAAGACGGCTTCACCCATCACCAACAGACAACCTAAATACACGATATACCAATACTATCACCGGTGTATAATGGCGTCGTCGGCAGGACGCTACGATAAGTTTAGTATAGAGCCTCTAACCACTTACTTGCCGGTCTACACCGCAGATATACAAGATATAAACACACAACCTACTCACGGACCTGGATGGTATCGGCGCCATCGTAGCCAGGGCTCCTGATGTAAAACAACTCTGCCTGCGCCAGCTCGGCAGTCAAATGCTCGGCACTTCCCGTCAGTTCTAGCTTTGACCCATGCACCATTCCAGCCGACTCCTGTAGCGATCAACACAGAACATGGCGGCATTAGCTCTGCCTGATCAGTTGAAACCTTGGCTCTCACTATGCAAACATGCTAATCATATAACGACTTCCAATAGTACTTCAGAATGAACAACACAACCTCAACACGTTTGGCAAGTTGTCGGCGTGAACTTGCGAACTTTTTTTTTTCCGAATCTATCGGCGGGGGGCAACGAAAGGACCCACTGTTTACCACGAAGATTGACTTCGTATTTAGAAGGACAAGACAACGTTCCCGCCTGCGCAGTGTTTGTGGTCGTACGCTTATGGTGTCGTCGAGACACACTCCAGTCTAACCCCACCGCCCAAGCAACCATAGGGCCTACATATCTAGCGCGTAAATCCTCGAGACAAGGCATCAACGCGAACAGAGGCATCACAAGTCGACCATGGAAGGCGTCATTTACCTGAAAGGTGACATTCTCGGTGCCAACTCCATGAAACACAATCTGTCCTGAGTTGGTGTCGGTCGATATCCCCACGGTGAGATTGCTTTTTGTCACCGATAACCCAGCCTGGGTGGGGAGGTACCGACTCCAGATGCTAAAAGCGCCAAATTTGATGACATGATGATGTGGTGTGACGACTTTCGGGGGATCGTTGACTGCATCCACAGCAATCGGTAGGACACGCTCAACCTTGTACATGTGCGAGTGGGTGGGGGCAACAGACTGCGTCATTGTTGAGCATGTCGGATAAAAGTACATAGCTGAGCATGCACGGGTGTCGTCTCACCCGTCAATATGCAGCCCGTATTGAGAACACCTACAACCGTAACTCAAAGCTCGGATGTAAATTAGAACATTATCCATTGCTGCCTGTTGAAAATATCACACAATGTGAAGGGACAGGTCGGTCGTAGCCCCACTATTTCCACGGACAAGAATGGAGTTATGATAGGTAGTCAACAGATGGACGATGGGTGCTGCATTGTATTATATATCACATGTTTCAACGTTTTAAAGCGTACTTTGTAGCAACGAAGGAAGCCATGTTCAATGTGTTTGCATGGTCGGGGTAGGAGAGTAAATGCTACGAAACCATTCGAACAATGAGCACTTACAATTATAGAAGAATGGGAAAGCGCGTGGGAAGGGTTGCCATGATCGTAGCTAGTGCCGGTAATTTACCTATTCTACGACTGGACAAAGCTGGACAAAGCTACTGCCGGCATTGTCAGAAATGGTGGTCTCCAACATTCTAGTTTTTGCGACCATACGCCTCGTTTTAAATAGTTCTTGCGGCAACCTTAATCGTCAGTCCTGTATGTTTGACCATCAGAAAGGCTTACCTTGGCTTCGCTAGAAGCTGCTTGCGAAACTGCGACCATCAAAAGTTCCGCATGCTGACGGGTGTTGAAATGCTCGTCTGGCTTGTACGTGAGACGACCAACAGCTGCGTTTACATTGGTGAGAGTTCCAGTAAAGGCCACGAAACGGTCGGAAAGCCCTTGTCCGATGCTGAAGACCAGCCCCTATTGAACGCAATACAGTCAAGAGATGCCACTGAGTTCGGAGTTGCAGAAGAAACACATCTGTGCACGGCATTGAGACGTACTCCGGACGCCGTTAACACACGATCAGTCCACAGCAACAAGCGCTTCATAACTCACCTAATTGGCATGCGAAAAGGAGTGAGCTCCTCGTACGATCTTGAGTGACAAACAAATCATGCTCGCCTTTAGGTACAATTTGAAGTTGTTCAGACACGAAACCAGGGGGGACAAAAAAGAGGTCCTCTCCTTCGTCCTTTTCCCAGCCCCTGTCTCAAACTGTCATCACACCTTGCCTTGATGAAGGTACTTCCTCCGTGTATTGGTTTACTTTGAAGATGAGATATATTGTGCTGAGGGGGTGAACGCAGAACAAAAATTGAATCGAAGCATACCGCAGTCCTCATGAGATATGGCTTGTGCCAATTGCTTTGTACGGCGCCTCCCTTGCCAGGGAACTGAAGGCAAGACCAACAACTTGAAGGCTACAAAGGTACACATTGTACCACCGGGACGATTGGCTTGTTCCTCGTGTTGGCGCATCCCGCCTGCCCCCCATCAAAGTATGCAATACCTCGCAGGTAATATTACACTCGTCTGAAGCTGGAGGCGTTCTCACCGTTGACTCGTTCAGGGAAAGTCGTCCAGATACGGCCTCGAGCCAGACATCGAAGAGCAGATCTTCGTCACCAGGTCTCGAGACGTCGGCGTCATATATCCCCAAGCCTTGTATCGCTACCACGCCATCTTCCTCGACGGCAGGGCTTGCAGGGAGAACAATCTCAGGAGCATCTGGGACTGGAACCACAGAGATAACAACCTGTGAGAATACGCCAGTCCTTGGTGAGTGTGATGCCTACCCCTTTCGGGAAAATTCCTGCCCACTGCCCACCATCGAAAATTGCCGTGGCCCTATAGGATTGTCCAGCACGCCACAACGACGTACCAGGTACGCGTGTGATCCTACTTGCCAGCGAATGTTTCATCTGCCGTACTTTCCATCACCAATGCGCGAGATCGGCTTCAGTTATAAGGTGACACAGTCCGCCTACCTGACAGCACTTCAACTACAAGGTACAATGTCGGGCGTGCTTCTACGATAGTGCAATCAATGTATACAGTACCCCGACGCGGTACGCATGCACTAAGATACTCGCCAGGCAACGGAAATTGACGCATTTGCATCGTCACCTACCTGCTTCGTGTCAGACTTGGCCTCTCCTGCACCGAGGTACATCTGATCATTCACCGTCAGAGTCAGGGTATCATTCCCGTACCTGCGAAGAAAGCGCGCACGAACGCCACACCAACAGTGAACAGGTTTGAGGTGAGGTCGTGTCGAAAAGTCTTGGTCGGCATTACGTTGCGCTGTCTGCCTTATACTTGACAAAACATCTGGATACTACTGTAGTCATTTCACATGTACACGCTCTCCGGTGTACCCCGTATCGGTCTGTACTGGGATCGATATCGAAAGCAGGTAAGGCTGGATCGAAGCACTGACACTCACCAATTGTAATGCCCCCGATATGTGATCGTGTTTAGAGCATCGCCGACGCTGGCAGCAGACCCATGAAAGTACACGAGCTCATCTTCAACTCCATCACCGACGCTGAAATGAAGGCCATTGGTGCCATTCAGCGATACAACGCCTTGCGTGACTGACAATCGCACCGCAAGCTCATAGTTTGCTGATATCTCCATGTCAATATCTGCTACCTGCACTCCTGATATGGAAATTTGTTCGTCCTCTTTAACGCTGAAGGGCCCCGACGATAAGATGACCTGCGGCTGGTTGTTCTCAGCATTGACCAGCACCAACAATTCTTCCCCCCCCTGCAATATTGGCATAAGACATGTAGGGGAAATCTCATCGCATCGGCAATAAGCCCGAGCAGGCGCGGGATATGGGTGCTCACCATATTTAATTAAACATTGGGACTAGCCGATGTGTCGCCCCCCCCCCCTCGCAGGACTTCACATGTCACATCCAAAGATAAGTGCGATCGAGACACCGGAAAGGAGAGCGAGAAAACACGCCCATAGGACTGAGAGAACACGCGATACATTACCACGGTATCCTAGCTTCCATGCTCTTGATGTAGTCCAACTCGCCTGGAAGAAGCCTCCGACGCCATTGAGCACGTACCAAGGCACTGCTCCACCCGTGCGTTCGGCTTTCCACTGAAGTGCCGCGGTGTGGCTGCCGGCTGCCAGAGTTACGACGAGCAACCCTCGGAGCTCGCTGATGGTGCGCTCCGATCCATCACGTTGGCTAGCGGAATGCCTACAGTCATGAGGGATCGCAACATATTAAACACCTCGAAGGTGCGTCTGTATTTCTCCCGTTCAATATGTTTCAGCACCTGGCACATTATTGTTCCTCAGTTTGTACCGTACGCCATGTTGTCCAACTTCTTTTGTGAATTTCTATGTGTGCGCGGATCTGTGCCCACTTGTTGTGCTCTGCTGCACGTTAAAGGCACAGTTTTTCTGGAAGACTTTATACGTCTAGACTATCGACAAGCTTCATCTCACGTACCGGCCAACATACCTATCGAAAGTACAGCCGAGAACGAAGCTTTATCATATATGGCACACGATATGATCGGTGAATGCTGCTCGTTGAACGACAGCATGAATTTGTACAGAACTGCACCGGAAACACACGCGCGTGGAGCTACGAACGACTTCATACGTAGTGTTCCTTCATGCACAGGAGAACCGGCTAGCTGTGTAATGTTTCAAAGGTTCACCATGATGTTGTCTACCCTTAGGAGTATATGTCCAAATCTAGATGTCCCCTGCTGTAGTGCTAACATCTGCTTTAGTTTTAGACAGGCAAACTCTCCCGACGTCGACTCCTGTATGGACCGCCCAACTTCAACAGCGTTTGCGCTACGCAATATGTTGCCGCCTGAAAGAAAACTCTCCGTCACTTGCCGGCTCTTACCTGTAGGGGACTCCATCGACCAGCAATCGCGCATGGACCGAGCTCCAGCGTTCCCAAGACCAAGAGTCGAAGGTTGGGTGGCCGTACTGCCCAGCAGAAGGTTTTAATGTGGAACGTGATTACCGGCAAGAAAGACACACGAAAACCCGCTGAACAGCTCTGGAACCAAAAAAATTGTAGTCATATTGCAACTATCATGAGCGCAGATTACCCCTCATTTTTTTTTATCTGCGCACTCTCCCCCGCGCCCCCATAAGGCAACAGGACACCGATGTCATTCGACGCAAGCTGACCCGTTGTCCTCGTCGCGACGAAGTACCAAATATCAAGCGACCAAGTGACAAACGAGAGAGAAAGTTCTCCACGGCCCAGCTGTCTCTTGTAGTGATATTTTTGTGGGGATGACGGAAAGCTCCGCACGTGTGATCCATAGCTTTTAGCGTTTTGCCTAAAGGTGTCAACTTAAACCTCGGCGAAGTGCAAAAGTGCTTCAGTTTTCGAGTTTGATTAAAGTAGGCTCACCTGCGTGACGGGCAGCCCATACGTGAATAATACGGTTGCTGACCCATGAAGGGAAAACTCTAGCTGCTTTCCTCCCACGGTATGCCACTGACTCAAAGGATCTGCGAGAACGACTGGGGTAAGAACATGTTGCGAAACCGTATCGAACCGCTCCCCCATCGCAGCAAGAAGGCGAGACATGGCGAACCCATCCAAGAATGAAGGTGAGTTCCTCCAGGCTCGGACATACGAGCCCCACTTCCGCCACTGCACCACCAGGGTGTGTTCTCCAGCCTAGATAGGCAAAGCAATACAGCAGCGGAACATTCGGGTCAGCGTGGACCCACGGGTTCAACGGGGAGGCAAGTTTTCGACGCAACAAAGATTAGCCGTCAACAACGAGTATTCGCTCCAATGTCTGGAGGGTGGTGCATGCGGTGCAATGCTTGTGGTCGGATGGACCGCGGCTTTGATTGTGGCCGGCTATGAGTATGGCCATTTCGCAAGCGACCAGTGCATCGTCAATCAGGAAAAGACAAATACTCGATTTATCGCCTCGATCATCAACGGCAAGGCAGGGGGCATTTGGCGTGTGCAAGACAGTTCGCACCTGAAGATTAAGAACCACATCTCTTTCCAGTATTCCACTGCTCGCGTGCCGGGAGAGCAAAGCATACGATCCGATGGACTCACGATATGGCACCCCGTCCACCACAAGTCGCGCTGAGAGATCCTCCGCAGGTTGGCTTGCTGAAAGCCAGTGGCGAAAAAGAATGAGGCGAACAACGTTGATTAGCCCAGACGATCCTAGCGAAAGGAGAAAAGACACCAATTCGTCCTAGTGTGATCAAAAGAGTATTGTCCAAGGTGATATAAACGAGCGTCGACTGCCTTACCGTGGCTCCCGAAGTTCTGATCCGGCATCACTGACATCGAGTACAGGACGCGGATAGACGCCGGCTCAGGAAGCACAATGCTGAGAGCCAACCCCGGAATCTCATCCCAAGCGCCAGTCTCGTTTATTCGCACATCGGTGCTCCCCACCGAGTACCACATGTAGCGGTGCTGCGAACCGGAGGGGCGCAAGGACTGCAGTCAAAGATACCTTACCGATACGAATGCGTCACCAATCTTCGCCGCGGACAGATACGAAGAACTGTGCTCCTACGGTATGATATTGTGAAAGCGACATAAATACGCGATACATCGCTCGACACTTGGAAATTCTTGGCTAGCAATCTTGCTGAGTGAGAACATGGGTGACCAATCGGCGTCGCGTGATATCTGGGTACATGCACACCGAGGATCTTACGCGTCCGTCAGGCGACCCATTGCCAGCAAAATCTGGCAGCAACACCGAATCGCAGCGCGAGTTGATACCAGGAGCTACAACAATGTTGTACACCAGGTATAAAATACCAAAACATGGCTGAATGTGTTATTCCGGTATTCTAGATCATGTGAATTACAATAGTCGCCACAACAGTTTTGTCAAGGGTAAACAATCCAACCTCTAACTATCTGTACGGACGAATGGAATATTGTGTTTTGGAAGTACACCGAACACGGAACTTGACTCACTTGAGCAGTGACAACGATGGACCTCCCGCTAGCGAAGCCATCGTGGGAGCTTGGTCGATTGCTCCAAGTTGTGACGCTGCCTCCAGTAGATTTTTTCCACTGTAACCATATCGAGTGAGTTCCAGGTCCAAAATTCATCACAAGATGGCCTCCAAGCGTATCAACGTACGACTCGTATGGCCCCGCGGCGGAGGTGTAGGCCGATGATTGTCGTAAAGGCTGGCCATTGACCAGCAGCCGGACCTATGATGCCAGGTATGAAGGCCATCAGTTAGACAAGTTTGTCAATAGAGAGTGTGCTTGTCGGTGATGGTGCTGACGTGCTGGGATATCATACATAGGAAATTATCAAAGTGTCCCCGGGGGCAGTTTAGTTAACGACACCACCGGGAGCACTTGAACTTATTGTGCCCCCGGAATTCGGGGTACATCAAGCTAAAGCGCCCCCGGATATAAAACACTGGTACCGCGCGTGATGACAGCGATCGCAAGATACTAGACCTCTCTGGGGGTTGTCTACGGCATCTGCTGCCGTGGTCTGTGCAGAAGTTTCGGCGATCATATCGCTCCGCGCCCGATATGCAGACAGGTTCGTGTTCTCAAACTTACGATCTCTCCGCTTTCGGGGGGGAGCATTTTGAGCTAATAGTGCCTCCGAAAATAGGCAACACATGAAGCACGCCACCACGAGCGATTACCACGACTGCAGGATACTACAGTACTGTAAAACCTGCCTGGGGGTCGTCTAAGGCATGAAATTCGCGCAAACCAATTGCTGCACCTGGCGGCCTGGCAACTTTCACCTGCATGAAGGATCTCTTCATGTATATACTGGTATACAGTATGCTCGCAAATCTACATGGGCTCAGCAGATATCGTGATTGCTGACAACACGATAACGTGTGTATCTCGGGCGAGAGGGGGATGACCGCCGGAACCACTGCACCCCTCACCGCAGTAGATACCATAGACAACCCCCAGACAGCTTTGAAGTAGTATCTTGCGGCCATCGTGATATTGTGTGGTGCCGTGCTTCATTCCGTCTATTTGCGGAGTCACTTCTTTGGGCTCAATGCGCCCCCCCAAACCGCCTTGAGAGATCCTTCATGAATATTGAGATCACAAACTGTTGTATGTCGGGCGAGGAGCGATGGCCGGCGGAAGAACTGGACCGGCCACGGGAACAGATGCCGTATACGACCCCCGGAGAGGTCTGAAATACTATGATCGCTCGTGGTGGCGTGCCTCATATTGTCTACTTTCGGAGGCATTGTCAGCCGAACGTGTCCCCAAAAAATGTCTGGAGAGATCACTAGTATTGAGAACACGAACTCATCTGTAAATCGGGCGAGGAGCGACGACCGACGGGACTACTGCTCCGACCACGGCAGGTAGTAGATGCCGTAGACAACCTCCAGCCAAGTCTAGTATCCTTTGATCGCTCGTGGTAGCGTGCTTTACGTTGTCTACTTTCGAAGGCATTTTTAGCTCCATGTGCCCCAAAAAATGCCTGGAGAGATGAAAGATATTGAGACCACGAACCCAGCTGTATTTCGGACGAGAAGCGATGACCAGCGCAACTACTGCACACACCACGGCAGTCAGTAGATGCCATAGACAACCCCCAGCCAGGTCTAGTATCATACCGCCGTCGTGATCGCTCGTGGTGGCGTGCGTCATGTTTTCTATTTTCGGAGGCACTTTTAGCTTAATGGGCCCCCCAAAAATGCCTGGAGGAATCATTCATGACCATTGAAAACACGAACCCGTCCGTTGATCGGGCGATGAGAGAACCGCGGTGGAACTACTGCATGTATGCTGCAGTAGATGCCGTAGAAAACCCTCACGCAGGTCTGACATCCTGCGGTCGCTGTCATCGCGCGCGGTACCAGTGTAGTGTTTTCGGGGGCACTTTACCTTGATGTACCCCCATTTCCGGGGGCACAATAAGTTCAAGTGTCCCCGGGGGTATCGTTAACTACAGTAGTCCCGGTTTTTTTTTTATCTCTCCCTAAGATATTATATACTTCCGTTCCCCTCGCTGCCTCGGCAAGGAATGCTGCGAGGCATGCCCTATCAGGCTAATAGCGAGTGGGTTAGGTCTTTCTGGCGGGTGTAAGGCCGGACTCACCCTCAAGGAGTGATACCTTCTTGCTGCTGCCTGTTGGCCGCGAGGCTCAGGCGGCAGTAGAGTTGGGTCGTACGTGGTGCATCAGGCACGGAGACCTACGATTCACGCGTCTTTTTTAGGCAGCTGCGGCAGAGCAGCAATGCTCAATCGGGGTGTCCGTGCGCGGAGGCAGGCGCCACCACAGGCCACACTACGGCACAGTCTATTGCGCCGGTAGGAGGCTGGATTCGACGACGAGGGAGGAGGGAGACTGAGCGTCGACGTGCGGGGAAGAGACGGATTGACCTCCCCCTGCGCGAGAATTTTTGTTTTTCAGATCAGAACCGCAAGTGCGAGGAGCATTTTGTTTTTCATGATGACGGAGAAAGGGAATCGACTGGAAGGGAATGGCAACGAGTGCACGCGCAAAGGAGCGGGTGGATTGGGCCAAGGCGATGAGGCCGCCATGAAGAGCGGCAGGAAGACGGTGCACGGAGACCCATGATCTGCGCGCACACTATCATCACGAGAGAAGCAGTCATAGTTTGTTTTTTCCTGGTATTGTTTTTCACGAGGCAGAATAGTATCTACCGGTACTTGTTATTAACGTCGTCACTGGTCTTTGTAGTTTAACGAGTTGTATACCCTTCATGGGGAATAACCTACGCAATTATCAGGGACGTCGTATCATAACTGTGCTGCACCTTTTTGTGTCAGACAGTCCAGGAAAAGATGGCGATCGTTGATATTCGTGTGGTAGTAAGGTTCGATTGCTCCTTTTTTCACTGCATATCCGCGAGTCTTCAGTCTGACAGCACTCCAGATAGCAGGCAGGTGTGTTCCTCTTTCGTTTTCACGACTACCGTGCGTTTCGTACGGTGCAGGCAGCACTTCAGACAGCATCCGCTGTAGTCAGCAGTCACGAGTTGGTTAGTGGTGGGAACGGGGGTACTCTATGTTATAGTTGAGAGGATATACCCGCGGCCATGTTAGTTCAGTTTGCACATTGGTTTTAGCTCGTGTGCGCTTTCTTCGTCTCGTGTATTTTGAGGAAGCCGAATTTTCGATTTTGTTGTTTTTCGGATCTTCCTAGGGCTCCAGCACCTTTGTGTGACCACGAACTCCTTCGTCAGAGAGTTAATGTGAGAACAACAACAATACAGTAGACTAAAGATAAAGTTGTGGTCTACTGTACAGCAATACGAGGTTAAAAAAAGGGCTCTGTATCGCAAGCTCACTGTACGGTATCATACCAATATACAACTATGTACGGAAAGATAAGGACAGTTTGGTTATTCGAGAAATCCGATAAAAGTATTTACCTTTCCGGACAAATTCATCTGGCATTACAGCAGTAGTTTGTGTTGCAATATCAGGCGAGAGTTGGAGATAATATACTCGTATTCCTGAAACGATAGAGAGGAACGAGGAGTGTGTTGATCCATGGCCATACCTGCGGCATTTCGGGAGTCAAACCTCGCCCACAAGAGATGATGGCGCACGTGGGTCATGTTGTCCTTTTTCGTAAGCCGGGCAAAACAGCACTATGCGCTTATAAAAATGCAATTACGGTAAGGCCGCCGCTACTTTATTTTTTTATTATTATTTTTTTTTGCTCACCCCATTTATTATCCTCGCACATCTTCTTCTCTCTCTCCTTCCAACTCGTAACTCAGATCCGGGGTCACATAGCAGGCTCTTCTACCCCCTTCCCGCTACGGTACGTGCCTTCATTTTTATCGCCAGAAGATTTCAGTCTTTCTTCCCTCGTCGACTCGCATCGAATTGTGCCCACCCACGCTGCAAGGCGCTCTCAACAATTGAATCCTTTTTTATTATTTTGATTTTTGCAAATAAAGTCAAACGTCCGACCCACCTGGGGCTCGAACCCCGGATTCAAACACAAGTAGAATTCGAGGTTAACCACTTGAACCACCGGGGCGACCGATACACACGTATTGCTTCCGCCGTTCATACTGCTGTTGCCTGCTGCTGTTTGTATAGTGCCAAGTAGTAGTGCTGCTGTACTGCCACTGCTGACTGCTGTAGTCCGGGAAGGACTGGTTATGTGCTTGGTACGACTTACCTGAAGGAAGTCCTTGCTCCCGCCGCTGTGAAGATACCCTCCCAGAAAAGAAGAGCCAGGCATTTGTGGCTTCGATGCCTCGACCACCATGGAATAAGAAATCAGCGACGTGACGTCATTCGCCAAAACAACCTCAACGTGAGAGTCAGGGATGTCGGTCCATACACCTGACTCCTCCAACCAGCAGTCGGTCAGAGGTCGAGAGCTCCACATAAGCCCTGCATGCAGTAAGGCGACGGAAAACACGGAAATACAAATACGAGTTCCGGTACATACCTGTACGTAATATACTGCTGCACCTTTGGTCGTTGAGCTGGCGAGCCCAGCAGTGTCGCTCAGTAGTAGTCAATACTCAGTACATGCACGTGTCTCTACATCCTAGCACCTAAGAGAGCGCAATCGTTGTTCGCAGACCGCGGGTGCAGGGCCTTTCCCCACCACCACAATATTAATAGTACACATACATTTCCTGTGACAAGAGTACGAACTCTTCGGATTGGGTCACGATATCTGGCCCAGATGTGTTCGTAGCGAACGGATAAATATATATCCAAACTATTTTTTTCCCTCCTGGGGCCTCTGGAACGTCGCCGCACTACACCAGTCACATTTCACAACATCGGTATCCTCAGGGTGCTCAAGGTTTGAATTGATGGCGACTTACCATCCCGGCCGTTGTGCGCAGTGTTGGCCTCGAAGCATGCTCCCAACAGGGAGAAGACCACGACCAAAGCTGCCAGAGTGACCAGTGCACGACGAGAGCGGCGTGCTTCCATATCTGACCTAGGATGTGTGCCAGCCTGTTATGATGTGCTTAGTCTGCATGGTCGTACTTCACGACTGCCCCCATCAGTTCCCGTCGTTGTACTCGCACCTCGTACAGGCATCAGGCATTGGGCGCACGAGCGCAGACACTACGGGTGCACGGGTGCCGACTGCGAAAGCTTTTCCCCCCGCATCCCTCATCCACTGGAAATTTGGATGGAAATCCATCCAATCAACAATCAACAATCACCCACCGAACCGTTACATCATACTCGTACCTGGTACCTGGTACCTGGTACCTGGTAGTGCGGGGGAACCTTGAGGATAAAATATTTTGATCTTCATGCATGTGGCGTGAGAACAACACGCAACATTTTTTGCGGGCGATCCGGAAACAAACCAGTTGATTTTTTTAATCGACGGCTGTTGTTGCCATGCTTCTTTCATCGTAATAATTTTAATAATACCAACAACAGCCGTCCACTATAAAGTCAACCAACTGAGGGTTTGTATGCTGTGAAACATACCCTCTACCTGGTACTCTGTTACTCCGCTCAGGCACGCCACTTTTTATGAAGATGCACGAAGCTGTTGTTTGTTGCTCTTGTCTTCACATTAAATCGTCATTTCTACCCAGCTTCATCAGTACACCCAGTGTCCGTCCTGATTCCCTATCCTTGAGAGATACTGATTCTGTGGTCGCAGACTGTGAGACAGACCAAAAAATAAAATTTAATCTCAAATTCATAAGCAAGTGAAATGTCAGCGTACCGGGTACGAGAACACAACAACACAAGCAAGACCGGAAGAATAAGAACAAAAATACAATAAAAAAGAAATAATAATAAAAACTAAAAACTAAAACCTGAAATGAAAAAAAAAACAAGAAAAAAACAGAATACAAGCGACGCAAGGACTTCAGAAAGTAGGCTGCTAGACGGACAGCGTACGTACTCAGGAAGGGCAGGTATCTCTGCGCGGACGAAGCAACACGAAAGAGAGGGAGATACTGGCGAAAGTCTGTAAGAGCTAGTCGAACCGATACCTAGCCACCCGATCTATCATTTCGTTTCTGCATTCGTCGACAGCTGTATCAGTACATACAGCTGCCCCTCCCCCCTCCCCCCCCCCTCCCCTTTCCTTGTCGCCGTTCTTGACGTCCTCTGCTACGTGGTACTGTCGTCATACCCGACAAAGGATGCATGCTATCGCACAACATATATGTCGGGGCGGTACTCGAACATAACTGGTACGAGGCACATAATATTATCGGAGTTATCGCACAGGGGTGCGTTGAAAAGGCAAGCACGAAATATATACTGGTATAATGAGTGGATTTCCTCACACAACAGGTGGGTATCAGAGAGTTCAGAGTTATCGCGTATCAAAGTTCAGAGTTATCGCACAGGGGTGCGATAACGCCGGGAAACATGCACTTCGGGCATGAGGTTGCGTGCTGCCGCGAGTGGTCCGGGACACTTTTTTTTTCATTTTTCAGTAATCACTTTCACCTTCCATCTTTCAACTACGAGTACGAGTATTATAGTAGGAGCATTTGCCCTTAGCGGTCTTCTTCTGGACATCAAGCCGTGGTCACAGGTGTCTTCCCTTTTTCCCCCCGGTACGTGCCTTCATTTTTTTGTCGCGTATAGGGTTCAGCATTCCCACTGCTCGTCGATTTTCATCGAATGTAGCCGTAACCACCAACTCCCGGAATTCTCGACAGAGGTTGGGCAAGCTGGTGAATCAGGGTCGGCACGCTGCACACACAGCCTCGCTGGAGGGGCTACCGGAGATTGCACGCCCACCTGGACCAGGCGACCCTCTAGGGGGGAGCGAGACCAAGGCCTTCGCCAAAGCTCGCTACAGGAGTCTACAAGGAGCAGGAGCCACTGCTCGCCTTCGGGCGAGGCCAACAGACTCGCTCCGTGTCATACAAGCAGCGGAGTTCGTGGGCATGGGAAGGCGCTTCATGGGCATCGAGGAGCACGTGGCAGCGAGGTGCCCCTGCTGCGACGCAGTCGACGTAGACACACGCCATGCACGCATCTGTCCCAGAGCAGGGGCACAGGTAAACCAGCATCAACCGTTGTTTCAAGAGATCTCCCGCACGCTGAAGCGGCTGGGAATCCCAGACCAAGTAGAGATCGGCGAACCGTTCACTGCAGACCGGAACCTGCGGATGGACATCGTTGTCAGGAGAGGAGGTCTTCGGGACGCTCATAACAGGGAATACAGGGAAAAGTCCATCCTGCTGGACGTCACCCATGCAGACCCGCAAGCGCAGGTCCACCTTCGAGGAGGCAGCGCTGATCATGATGGATCAGCTGCCTCTACCTCCGAGGCGCGCAAGCGCCAACACTACGCGCGTCCGGGGCATGTGTCCCTCGACGAGCGGAGCCACAAACTAGCCACCTTAGCGATGGAAAGCTTTGGGCGCCTCGGGGTAGAGGGCAGCAACTTCATCGACCAGCTGGCAGCTAGCGTCGTGGGGGGGGAGGGGTGGTGGGTCGATGGCAAGGAAGGGGGTGGTGAAGGAACGCCTGCTCCAAATCGTCTTGGTGACCACCCAGGTCACCATTTCGAGGAGGGTGTCGCGGTTCAAGCTCCAGCTTAGGGACCGCCAGGAAGGAAGAAGGAATAGGGGGGGGGACGACGACGACAGACCCACACCGATCGATGGCGTGGGGATGGAGCTTGGATACAGCTTAGGATTTAAGAATAGAACGTAATGAGAAGGAAGGAGCAAGGATGGCGAATGGAGTAGACGAGCCGAAAGTTGACACAGAAGGGAGGTTTTCTTCTTTCGGGAAAGTTATGAGGGATCAATGTTATTTAAGATCATGCTGCACATTGTCGGATGGCAAGAGAAATAATAACAATTAATGTAGCGAACCCACGATTTCGCGCTTTCCGCTAGTCAATCTTTATTCAAGAACAAGTATTTACGAGTAGTATGTAGGCACTCTCGGTGAGACTTGAACCCACGAAATCGATCATAGTAGGCACGCGGACCACCTACTACTAAGTCATCGGGGACGCCGACATTCATTGTTGAGCTGCAACAAACGGTTTTTGTCGCAGAGCTTTTACATCGCGGTTTTTATCATCAGACCCCCATTGATAGTAGTAGTTAGTTTAATATGGCACCGCGCCGTGGCGGTGCATGTGAAGGTATAATTTCTACTGAGGAGCTATATCCTACGAGTACTGAACTATAGGGAGGGGTAAAATATCGATCGATTATCCAGCCCATGGCAGTCCTTATAACATGCACATAGACAAGTAGAAATAAGAGGGAGTTGCGTCAATCGTATCTCATACCAGCATGTATACTATAGATCTGGTATGGTGGATAGTATGAAACGCACTCGGATCCCGCGCATACAGCAGTGTGTGTGTTCTTCATATTAAACAGTTATTATTACTATTTCTCTTGCCATCCGACAATGTGCAGCATGATCTTCAACATAGATCACTCATAACTTTCCCGAAAGAAGAAAACCTCGGAAACAAAAGGAAACCCACACATCACGTCTACCTCCCTTCTGTGTCAACTTTCGGCTTGTCTACTCTATTTGCTGTCCTTGCTCCTTCCTTCTCATTACGTTCTATTCTTAAATCCTAAGCTGTATCCAAGCTCCATCCCCACGCCATCGGTGTGGGTCTGTCGTCGTCGTCCCCCCCCCTGTTCCTTCTTCCTTCCTGGCGGTCCCCAAGCTGGAGCTTGAACCGCGACACCCTCCTCGAAATGGTGACCTGGGTGGTCACCGAGACGATTTGGAGCAGGCGTTCCTTCACCACCCCCTTCCTTGCCATCGACCCACCACCCCTCCCCCCCCACGACGCTAGCTGCCAGCTGGTCGATGAAGTTGCTGCCCTCTACCCCGAGGCGCCCAAAGCTTTCCATCGCTAAGGTGGCTAGTTTGTGGCTCCGCTCGTCGAGGGACACATGCCCCGGACGCGCGTAGTGTTGGCGCTTGCGCGCCTCGGGGGTAGAGGCAGCTGATCCATCATGATCAGCGCTGCCTCCTCGAAGGTGGACCTGCGCTTGCGGGTCTGCATGGGTGACGTCCAGCAGGATGGACTTTTCCCTGTATTCCCTGTTATGAGCGTCCCGAAGACCTCCTCTCCTGACAACGATGTCCATCCGCAGGTTCCGGTCTGCAGTGAACGGTTCGCCGATCTCTACTTGGTCTGGGATTCCCAGCCGCTTCAGCGTGCGGGAGATCGCTTGAAACAACGGTTGATGCTGGTTTACCTGTGCCCCTGCTCTGGGACAGATGCGTGCGTGGCGTGTGTCTACGTCGACTGCTTCGCAGCAGGGGCACCTCGCTGCCACGTGCTCCTCGATGCCCATGAAGCGCCTTCCCATGCCCACGAACTCCGCTGCTTGTATGACACGGAGCGAGTCTGTTGGCCTCGCCCGAAGGCGAGCAGTGGCCCCTGCTCCTTGCAGACTCCTGTAGCGAGCTTTGGCGAAGGCCTTGGTCTCGCTCCCCCCCAGAGGGTCGCCTGGTCCAGGTGGGCGTGCAATCTCCGGTAGCCCCTCCAGCGAGGCTGTGTGTGCAGCGTGCCGACCCTGATTCACCAGCTTGCCCAACCTCTGTCGAGAATTCCGGGAGTTGGTGGTTACGGCATCATGCTCAGCCAGCATGTCGGCTTCAGGGGGCCCTGGGACCAGGTCTCCCTCTGCACCCATGCTCCATTCCAACCAAGATTCGGGGGCGATGCCCTCCATCGCTTCCTTCGTCACGCCCAACGTGTCCCGAATATCTCGCAAGCTGCTGCCGTGCTCAGCAATGATGCTCGATTCAGGGAGACCCCTCTTCACTCTGTCTCCTAGCGGGCCCGTGAGGTCTGCTAGAACCTCCGGCAGGATGCCCACCCTGCTCCCAATTGAGGCAGACATTCGCCTCACTTCCGTCGACGGCACCCCTAACCCTCCTGCTCCCGTAGAAAGGCGTGCTTGGGCTTGTTGGTAGGGTTTTAGAGCGAGTTGGCTAGCGGGGCACCCCTCCTGGAAAAACGACTGTGCGTCCGCCGCTCCCGGTAGCTCTAGAATATTTTCGTAGGCCCACTGAGCCCCGTTGTCGGCCCTTTGGCGTGCTTCGAGTGACAGCCTCGGGTCCAGAGCCCTTTCGAGATAGCCCGTTCGCTGCTCAAGGGATTCGACGGTGATGAGGGCCGCCGCTTGCTTGTCGGGCATGTTAGCGAGGCAGCGCGAAAGGCGGTCCGCGCCTCCATCTCTCACTACCTCCATTGCTCGCCCCAGCACGTATTCATCCGAGCCGATCGGAACACCCACCACCGTCACCCCTCCTTCGTCTGCGATGCGGACGTCAACGCTCTCCGGGAGCGATATCTCCGCCGCCGTCGGGACGTGTCCTTTGGGTGGTAACGCTACGGTCTTGGCGGGGTTGATCAAATTGCCGATGTCGTCTAGCTCTCGCCGGAGGAAGGCAAAAGCTCTAACCGTGTTGGCCGTGACCCTCATAAGGCCGAGAGAGATACATCGTCCATGTAGGCGAAGGCTTCCACTCCTTCTCCTTCGAACTCATGTCGGAAATGCTGCAGCCCCGGTCGCAACGCCAGACAGAACATTGCCGGCCCCATGGGGTCCCCTTGCTGGACACCGCTGGAGCAAGCGATCGTCGTGGTCTCCCCTGAGTCCATCCGGAAATACACATCGGCGGGTCTTGTGCCGTAGCACGTCGCCACAAACGGCGTGAGCGCTGGAACGCAGTTGGCCGCCTCTTCAAGCACCGCCGTCCGTTTAACCGTGTTGAAGGCGTTGGAGCAGTCGGTTAGAACGACCCAGTTGCCCGTCTCGTGTAACGTCCTAGCCCTCAGTCCCACATGCTCCACTCCTCCGGGTACGGCGACCCCAAACTGCCTCACCTCTCGGTTGACCTCCTCCAACCGCGGCCGCCACTGTCGCATAGCCCCCGCGGTGATGAGCCGCCTCCATGTCATGCCCACGCAGACCGGCCGGCACTTTTCCCCCAAGGCAGTGAGGCTCGACTGCAAGAAGAGCTGCCAGAATTCTGGCGGGAACGCGTCCGGCTCGTCGAGGATTCTCCGCCAGAAGGCTGTCATGCCCATTCCGAACTCCTTCCGCCCGATGTCGGTGTGGATGATGGATTGCAGGTGCGCAAAGCGTTGACCGTCGTTTCCAGGGCCTGAAAGGGCACTGCGGGAGCTGATGACGTCAAAGAGTACCTCGGAGGCGTACTCATCGTCCGGGCGCCACGGAGGGGCGTTTATATCTTCCACCTCGGTGGCGGTCGCCAACACTGCAACCGCCGCCGCCGCCGCGGACACTGCGGCGCGATCTTCGGAGGGGAACTTGGCCACCAGTGTGCTCCACGTCGTTTCGTTTCCAGCTGATCGTGGCTCTGCCAGCAGGTTGAGAGTTGCCACTTTGACCCCTCCCGCGTGGCAACACGCCGACGACGCCCGTTCGAGCTTCGTCTCCTCCGAGTCTTCTTGGGCGGCATCCCGTCGCCTCAGGACCCCTCCCTCGGTAAATGCTATCCGCCATGGGAGCAGGACCACTATATCCCCGCTCTCCACCAAGGCGAACCTCTGTCGCCTCTTGTTTCGGCCGTCCGGTGATTGGAGCAGGGCTGGCATAAGGTACCATAGCTTGATCGCCCGTAGGAGCGAGTTCGGCATCGCCGACTCTCGGTTCGGCCTGTGCTCACCCATAGCGTGGTTGAGGATGCCGAGCACATGAAGGCTAATGCGCGCGTGTGCGCTAGCCAACTGCGGTTGTACTGTTTTCCCGGTTGCGAAACAGGTCATCCAAGGAAACGGCATCAAGTGGTAGCCCTATACCCAGGCTGTTCTGGTCCCACCCGTACCAAAGCCCCCGGCTGCGAAGGTCCTCGTCACCTATGGTCACCCCCTCCCATTCTCGCGGCCCGATTACGAAGCCCCGGGTCCGCTTGGACCGCTGCCTGTAGTGCTTCCTGTCTTGAATATTGTGCTCTGCAAACTGCTGGGCAGCGGAGAGGGGCCGGTGCTGCGCCTCTCGCAAGGGTCTCCACCACACAACGGGCGTGAAGCGCGTGGCGCCCTTGCCCACATGGAAAGCGTACCGCCCGGTGCCCGAGCCGTAGCGTTACACCGCAGACCCCGCACGCCACTTCCCCTGTGGTGTCGCCAAGGAAGGCCCGGGGGCGCGTCCCGTTCTCGGGTTTCCTCCCCGACGCCCTGGGAGATCCTCCGGTTGGACCCTCGCCGTTAGGCATCCCAGATTCCCTTTCGTCCATTGCGGCTCCTCTCCCTCCACTTATTTGGCTCGCCTCTCTCCCTTCTCTCCCCCCTCCACCACCAGTACGCGGCCCTCCCGTTGCCGGTTCTCCTCTACCCTCACTATCTCTCTCCTCTCTGGTAGGTTCGCTCCTGGTACCCCTCCCCGCTCCCTCCGCCCCCTTCGCCCTCTCAGTCCCCCCCTCGCCCCCCTCGCCCTCCACTCCCCTTGCCCTGTCTGCTCCCCCCTCTCTCCCCGCTCCCTCCGCCCCCCCCGCCCTCTCCACCCCCCCCCCCTCCCCCCGCTTCCCCCGCCTCCCTCGCTCCCTCCACCCCGCCCCCCCCCGGTCCCCTCGCTTTTCTCGCCCCCCCCCCCCCCTCTATTTTATATAGGTTGGGTTGGCGTCGGTTGGCAACGACGCTGTAAAACATGCCGCTCACTACGTGCGCTAGACAACCTGGGTACCGTTTTTTTTTTTTGGCGGTTGCCTACAGCTGGTTGTCGAGTTAGATCATTTGTGCGAGGTAAAGAACCTTTACTCCGCACATAGGTATTGATCGTATCACGTAGTGTTCAAGGTAAGGCACCCAAGAGGCAGTTGCATAGTACTCCCATTGCTGTCTCTGGAAATGCCTACACCGGAAATTAAATCAACTCATTGAAGCTGTCGTCCATATGCAAGTCCGCTTCACAAGCGGTTTTTAGTAGGATGCAGCTCACCCTTCATGCAACTCGCCAGACACCTCACGGCGCTTCGCGCTTGGTGCAAGCAATGTCTGCCTGGTCGGTGAAAACCCGACATGCTCCGTCCCGGCATTGTAGGGATGCGAGGGTCTATGGTCATACGACTACGGCCATGCATGAGATCGAGTACATCTCTCCTATCGAGTACACCCCCCCCCCCCCGCTCCCCCCTCCCACCCCCTGCCTGCTGACGAGGGTGGCGCACTACCCCCTCCGCCCGCTCTCATCGCTTCCTCCTCTCCTCCCGCTCCCCTCGCTACTCCCGTTCCCCCCGCTCCCCCCGCCCCCCCCACTCCCTCCACTCCTTCTGCTCCCCTCGCTTCCCCGCTCCCCCTGCTCCCCCCGCTCCCTCCGTCCTTTATATCCGTCGACACCCAGCACAACCAGTGTCCGTGCCGATTCTTCAATCCTAGAAGAGATACAAGCTCTGTGGTCGCAAAGCTACGCCACAGAGATACTACGCTGTCACGTATGCAGTAAGCACAGCAGTGAGCAATGCCATGGCATGTCATCATACTGGATACGACAAGCACGACATACACATTCTATGAAATAGAGAAACGAAAGGAAACAAAGAAAAATCGAAAACAAAGAAGACAAATCGAAAGAGAAAAAGAAAAAAAGAAAAAAAGAAAAAAAGAAAAAATAGAAGAAACAAACTGTCGTGCCCCCCCCCACAGGCGATGTGGCAAACACTTGAAAAGAACGTTCTGGAAAAAAAAGTAGAAAAAAGAAGAAAAACACCACCACTTGTAAGCAGAGTAGGGCAAAGAACCAAGGGGAAACAACAGAGGGAAAATAGCAGGCAAACCAAAGCCCAAAGCACCCTCCAGGTAGCGGCAGCAGTTTGTGGTACGAGTAGCATAGCCAGGTTCTCCATGCTAGTCCGCCTGGTACCTTGCTACCCTGACTGCCGTCTCCGTCCTGCGTTCGTCAATTATGCCCAGCCCCTTGGCGCCAGACAATACGAAACAAGCAAAGCAGGCTCGTTATCCACCCACGCCACACGACTCCTTCAGTACGGCTATCAATCGAAAAGGGAAAGAGAAAGACATAAAATGAAAATCACAAAGAATCAGCGCAAGAAAGAAGAAAAAAAATGGAAAAATGGAAAAATAAAGAAGATAAAGGAAGACCACGTTCGAACCAGCTGCACCAGTTGGTGGCACGAGTAGTATAGTCATGTTCTACTTCCTAGTCGGCCTGGTGCCTTGCTACCCTGTCTGCCATCCCCTTCCTACTTTCCTCCACCGCAGTTTCCCTCCTACTCCTCCTGTTCCCCCCCCTCTCCGCATTCCTTTGGTCGGGTTTTCTGCCACTCCTCCTGTTGCCCCACCCCCCCTATACCCCTCCACCCCCATTCCCTTGGACACCACCCACGGCGGATGCGCGGCGCTGCCTACTCATCTCAGCCTCAGCCTCGTACCACCTCACCATGAACCGTTCGGCTGCTTCAAGAATCCCCCGGTACCACTTCCCCACCTTTTTTGCTGCAGTGGACCACAGCGCGGTCTCAACTCCAAACGCCAAGGGGGCAAGTTCCGTTGATCCTTCGGTGGCTCGGAACTCCCTAGGGTCTTCGACTATGCATCTACGCCAAGTCTTAAACTGCCCGCCTGGTCTCGGGTTCTCCCCACCAGCCATCGTCCCGAACATTACCCGATTGGGTGATCGCTCCTTGCTTTGCCGTGCCACGCCCCCCGCAAAGAAGCGCCGCCGTTTACGAATGGTCCTTTCGATGCCCTCGCAACGTGTCATCTCGAGGGCCTTCGCGTACGAGAGGGTGGCATGGTCAGTACGAAGTCGGCGCTGGAAGCCAATGACTCACAACAGGACTTGGGGGTGAGCCTATCGAAGCTTGTCAAGTGTTCCGCTCTGAGGGTCCACGTCACACACCCGTACCGCAGGGTCTCAATCACCTCGGCCTTCAGCATTCGGACTTTCAGGCTAAGAGGGGCGGTCGTCCTATCATACAACTCCGGGCCGAACCGTTTGAGGCATGGATCCGTCGGTCGATTTCGAGCGAGAGGTCAGCGTCTTCATGGATAATGCCGCCTAGGTATAATAACTGGGCCGTCTGCTTATACCTCTGGCCTGCTGCTTCGATGACGAGCGGTGGTGCGAGGGTTGTCTGGTCTGGTGTTTGTAGAAGCATTCTCTGTCTTCTTTTCCGACACCGTGAGGCCTGCTGCTTCGAAGACAGTTATGATGACTGTTATCATTTTCGCGAGCCCTTCAGCCGACTTCGAGACAATTCCAGCGTCATCGGCGTACAACATGCCCCATACAGCCCTTCGCACGCACGCCAACGGCTCCTTCTCCTCCGTTGGAACTACTCCAACATCACTGAGTTGGACCTAATCCCTTGCGATGGCTTCGTCTTGGCTGAAGCGTACTAGTACGACGTGTAACGCAGCAGCGAAGAACACGTGAAACGGTAACGGTGATAGCACACAGCCTTGCCGCAGCCCCTGCGTGACATCAAACCATTCCGAGTGCTCGCCGTCGTCAGTACGAACGCGAGCCCGCATGCCATCGTGGAAATTACAGAAAATTCTCAGCATCTTGGTTGGTACGACAAAGCTTGTGAGTAACTCCCATAACAGCTCTCGGTCGACGGAGTCGTACGCTTTCTGCAGATCGATAAAGCACACGTACAGGGGGATTTTCCTCTGTCGTCCGAGCTCTTGCAGCCGGCGCACAACGAACAACTTATCAATCGTTTTTCGTGGGGGACGGAAGGCGCACTGCTCCTCTGGGAGTAATTCCTCGGTCTCGCAGTAGTTGCTGAGGCGGAACGATTTTCAACAAAACTTCGCCTGCGTGGGTAACAAGCGACATCTCTCTGTAGTTGTTGCAGTCAGTTCGGCCCTTCTTTTTGTGAAGGACCTTGATGATCGCATCTCCCATTGCTGGGGGACTTCCCCTGTTACCCAAACATTGACAAGGATGTTGTGAAAGCACTGGGCGAATGCGGGGTGGTCGACTTTCAGGAGTTCGGCCGGGAGACCATCTGACCGGACAGCTTTCCAATTTGACATCCCCTTAAGTGCTCCCGTCATCTCGTCCATAGATGATTCATCTTCAAGCGACAGTTTAAGCGGTCGCGGTGGCAAGAGGTCGATGATCGTGGGATAGAGTTTCAGCGATTTCGTGTTCAAGAGTTTGTGGCAAAACCCCGCCCATCGTTCACGAATTCGCACCCTATCCCGTAAGAGCGTGCCATCCTCGTCCCTGATGAACTGTTTGCTCCTCGCTTTAGTCCCTTCCAATCCTACCGTACTCTTAAGGTGCTTGTAAAATCCTCTCTGGTCGTTGTTCGCTAGGAGTCGTTCGGTTTCGGCAAGGTACGCTTCGAAGTACGCAAGCAGTCCTGCGGCAATCATCTTCTGCAAGTTCGCACACGCAGATCTCTGTGTCTTCCAAGCGGTTCTATCCCGGGGGTGGGCACGCAAGAATTGTCGTGCATCCTCCCTCGAACGCGGCCAAGGTTTCGGCAGACTCACACCATCCATGTCTGCGGTTGCGACGTGGAGGGGGTGGTATCTCTTTTTCGACCGCATCAATGATAGCCGTAGTGAAAAACTAAACCATATTACGGGGCTGGATAAGCTGGTTGAGAGTGGAAATGACCCTGGCGACTACTCGTTCACGACACTTTCCATCGGACATAAAAAGCTGCCTGTCGAACTCTAGGCGTTTTGTCGGTCTACGTATTTGTCTGTTGGGCGCAAAGTGACCACTGAGTCGGACTGTGATAGATAGTCGGACTGTGGTATACAAAATGTTGTGGTCTGAGTCAGCCTTAGCTGGGGCAGAAGGCTGTGGGACGACTTTAACATCTTGTACTCTAGGTCGATGGGCTTGACAGTACGTAGTATTACGGGGGGGCATAGTTAATAGGACCTACGGTATACATAAAAACCTATATATTTAACCATTTTTACTAACAATATTTGGTCATATTAACTATGGTCCCCCGTAGTGTAGTATTACGGGGGACCATAGTAAATAGGACCTGCGATACACACAAAAACCTATATATTTACCTATTTTTACGAAAGAAAATTGTCCTCTGTACTATGGTCCCCCGTAATAATAGTAGTAGTAGAAATAGTCGTAGTAGAAGTATTAATAGTAGAAATAGTCGTAGTAGTATTCGTATTACGGGGGACCATAGTAAATAGGACCTACGGAATACGCAAAAACCTACCAGGTATATATTTACCTATTTTCACTAACTGTATTTGGTCCTATTTACTATGGTCCCCCGTAATAGTAGTAGTAGTAGTAGTAGTAGCAGTAGTAGTAGTAGCAGTAGTAGTAGTAGCAGTAGTAGTAGTGGAAGTAGTAGTAGTAGTAGTAGTAGCAGAAGTAGTAGGAGGAGTAGTAGTAGTTATAGGAGTAGTAATAGGTGTACTATTAATAGTAGTGGTGGCAGTGAGTAGTAGTAACAGTAGGAGTGGAGGGAGGAGTAGTAGTAACATAGTTGTAGTGGTAATAGTATGAGTAGTAGTAGCAGTAGTAGTGTATACTGAGCAGTAGTAGTGTATACTATCGTGCCTTGAGTACCACTAAAGCCGCTGTAATGCTATTCAGTATCGCACGTGTCGGAATTGTCGCACAGAGGGGTGCGTAAACTACCAGAACCGGATGGTCAAATTGGATTTCTGCGCCGACTGGTATCGGGGGGGTATCGCACATATCGGGGCGATTAAAAAAAGGATCGCGCCTCTGTGCGATATAACCCTCACATCCCTAGTATGGTATATATTCCGTCACCACGGACGGGACATGGGGTACATAAAATATACAACACGACCGACCGACCGACCAAACGACCGAACGACCGAACGACCGAACGACCGACCCACCCACCCACCCCTCCCTGTATACCTGGTATTATACATACAGTAGGTTGGGTAGGCGTCGGTTTGGCAACGACACTGTAAACATGCCGAGCTACTGTAGACAACTAGGCTACCGTTTTTTCCCGGCGGTCGGTCACAACTGATGGTCGAGTTAGATCATTCTTGCGAGGTGGAAAACCTTTACTCCGCACAAATGGGATGTTCGTATCATGTAGTGTACCACGTACGGTACATGGCAAGGCACCCAAGAGGCAGTTACACAGTACTCCCATTGCTGTTTCTAGAAGTGGCTACACCGGAAAATATATTCACTCATTGAAGCTGCCATCCATATGCAAGTCCTCCTCACAAACGGTTCTTACTACAGTAGTAGTAGGATGCAGCTCACCCTTCATGCAACTCGCCAGACACCTCACGGCGCTTCGCGCTTAGTGCAAGCTATGTCTGCCTGGTCGGTGAAAACTCGACATACTCCGTGCTAGTATTATAGGGATGCGAAGGTCTATGGTCATACAACTACGGCATGCATGACATCGAGTACACCCCTCCCTGCCTGGTCGGTGAAAACCCGACGTGCTCCGTCCCGGCATTGTAGGGATGCGAGGGTCTATGGTCATACGACTACGGCCATGCATAATCATGAGTACACCCCCCCACCCACCCACACCCACCCACACACCCACCCACCTAACCACCGACCCACCAAACCGCCGACCCGCCGACCGACCGACCGACCGACCGACCGACCGACCGACCGACCGACCGACCGGGCCACCGACCGAGCCACCGACCGAGCCACCGACACACCGACACACCGATCCACCAGCCCACCCACCGGCAGACCAACCCGCCCACCCACCGATCGACCGACCGGCCGACGAACTGAACGACCGACGGACAGACCGACCGGCAGACGGACCCACCCACTCATCCACCCACTCATCCACCCACTCACCCACCCACTCACCCACCCACCCACCCACCCACCCACCCACCCACCCGCCCACCAACCCAACGACCCACCGATTGGCCGACTTGGTCGGACCCTCACAACTCGTACCAGCAAGATGATGAAATGTGCTCTGATGACTCTCACAAACAATATCATCAGCTGCTACTACTACTGTACTATACTACTGTACTTCTACCAATAATACCTGGTAAATATATACAGGTAGAGGTACTACCTGTACGTAGGACGTTGTGCAAATATGATACCTGTATGCCTTCTATGTACAGTAGCGTATGGTAGGCACTGGTATAGCATTCGTAGCTGTCTGCTGTATGTTGTGTACGGTATTGAAAGCGTACATAATATTTGTTGAGTGCTTTCTTCTGGATGTGCTCATTGCCGTAAACATATTATAATATTTCGTATCTATAGCTATCAATAGCGCATGGATACGTATTTTTTCATCATTGATAGGGTTCGATCACGTGTTTGTACATTACATACACCCACACACGAATATGCAGGGAAGGAAAGCGCTAGCGTTAAAGCTGGTTTCCTGTCGCATCTCCCGCACGCCTCTACCGAGCATTGTCGCAGTGGTTACGCAGTACTACAGCAGTATAATTATAATGTAGTCTATTCTTCCCGGGTGGATGATGTGCCATTTGAACCTGAACCTACACAACGCTCTTAGACAGTTATCGGCGCTGGTTTGAGTGGCTGGTGTGCTGCCGTTTTTGGGTGGACTCCCGATCAGCACATCAGATTTTTGTGATTTTCGCGCCCACAGGCCATGTATGTACTGGTGTGTATGTTGGGTTGGTGATCTTTCTTTGGGCTCCCGCACAGAAGGTTCACCGAAGGCGTTTCTTCCTTGGTGGCTAGAAATAGAGTACGGGTAGTAAAAGCGACCGCTGTTGCGTCAGGCGAGCGGCCAGGTCGACCGACGGCCGCGGCACCGCCACTTTTCCCGTGCCCCCTGTGGGCCGTACGGGCACCGGTGGCGCCCATGCTTATTCCTTCGTCTCTAAAAACCATTCCGCAGGCTCCGACACTATCGCAATTGCTGGACAGACCGCGTCCGCACCCTTGGTCTTAAGCCCTGACCTCACCCCGTCTTCGTCGCTCGAGGCGATGCCGCGGTCGCTGGACCTCTTTATTTTGCCTTAGAACCGACGCCAAACACAAGCCGCGGCAGTCACCGCGCAAGCCACCGCGAAAGTCTATGATTGAATATGGTGCCGGCCTCGGCAACCCCCCCCCCCACTCGTCGATTCTACGGATCCGCGCCTCGCCACGCGTCCCATGCTCGCGACCACCTTTGGCCGTCACTGTGGTCCCTGCTGCTGCTTGAACGCTTGTCCTTGTCGCCCCAGGCGACGACGCGGTCGTTGAACCGCGTTGGTTCGCCTCGGACCCGCCGCCAAACACAAACCGCTGCAGTCAACGCGCAAGCCGTTTTATTGATCGAATATGGTTTTGGTCCCTGCAGCGCCCTCCCACTCGTCGATTCAACGGCTCCGCGCCCCGCCCCTCGCCCCATGCCCGCGACCGCCTTTGGCCGTCGCAGTGGTCTATACTCATCCCACCCGATCGAACCAGCACCGAGCTTGCCTCCGGTCACGCCACTTTTGAAGCTCCCGCTCGCCCCTGATACGTCCTCCTTTGCTACGCCCGACGTGCATGGCCTAGGAGCTGCCGCCGAATTATATTGGGAAATGACAAAAGTGCCCCCGGCGGAAGTCTAGTTGAAGACGCCCCCCGGGTTATCGTGCCCCCGGAATTCGGGGTACATCAAGCTAAAGCGCCCCCGGATATAAAACACTGGTACCGCGCGTGATGACAGCGATCGCAAGATACTAGACCTCTCTGGGGGTTGTCTACGGCATCTGCTGCCGTGGTCTGTGCAGAAGTTTCGGCGATCATATCGCTCCGCGCCCGATATGCAGACAGGTTCGTGTTCTCAAACTTACGATCTCTCCGCTTTCGGGGGGGAGCATTTTGAGCTAATAGTGCCTCCGAAAATAGGCAACACATGAAGCACGCCACCACGAGCGATTACCACGACTGCAGGATACTACAGTACTGTAAAACCTGCCTGGGGGTCGTCTAAGGCATGAAATTCGCGCAAACCAATTGCTGCACCTGGCGGCCTGGCAACTTTCACCTGCATGAAGGATCTCTTCATGTATATACTGTTAATAAGTATGCTCGCAAATCTACATGGGTTCAGCAGATATCGTGATTGCTGACAACACGATAGCGTGTGTATCTCGGGCGAGAGGGGGATGACCGCCGGAACCACTGCACCCCTCACCGCAGTAGATACCATAGACAACCCCCAGACAGCTTTGAAGTAGTATCTTGCGGCCATCGTGATAGCGTGTGGTGCCGTGCTTCACTCCATCTCTTTGCGGAGTCACTCTTTTGGCTCAATGCGCCCCCCCAAACCGCCTGGAGAGATCCTTCATGAATATTGAGATCACAAACTGTTGTATGTCGGGCGAGGAGCGATGGCCGGCGGAAGAACTGGACCGGCCACGGGAACAGATGCCGTATACGACCCCCGGAGAGGTCTGAAATACTATGATCGCTCGTGGTGGCGTGCCTCATATTGTCGACTTTCGGAGGCATTGTCAGCCGAACGTGCCCCCAAAAAATATCTGGAGAGGTCACTAGTATTGAGAACACAAACTCATCTGTAAATCGGGCGAGGAGCGACGACCGACGGGACTACTGCACCGACCACGGCAGGTAGTAGATGCCGTAGACAACCCCCAGCCAAGTCTAGTATTATACCGCCGTCGTGATCACTCGTGGTGGCGTGCTTCATGTTTTCTATTTTCGGAGGCACCTTTAGCTTAATGTGCTCCCCGAAAATACCTGGAGAGATCAGCCACGAATACTGCACGCACGAACCCGTCTGTAGATCGGGCGAGAAGCTAACAGCGGTGGAACTACTGCATAAACCGGTGCAGTAGATGCCGTGGACAACCCTCACGCAGGTCTGGTATCCTGCGGTCGCTGTCATCGCGCGCGGTACCAGCGTTTTATATTTCCGGCGGCACTTTAGCTTGATGTGCCCCCAATTCCGGGGGCGCAATAAGTTCAAGTGCCCCCGGGGACGTCGTGAACTGAAGTGCTCCCGGGGTTACATTTGGCATCTCCTAATTGTATTTCATGATCGCGCCGGAGGTATTCGCTCTCGGAGTGGGTATTTTTCTCGGGCATCGTCACACTGCTTCGCAAACCAGCCCCCCTCCCCCCCGTATATATAGGTTGGGTTGGCATCGGTTGGCCACGACACTGTAAAACATGCCGCACACTACGTGAGCTAGACAACCAGGGTACCGTTTTTTTGATTTTTTTTTGGCGGTCGTCCACAACTGGTTGTCTAGTTGAATCATTTGTGCGAGGTAAAGAACCTTTACTCCGCACAAGGGAATTGATCGTATGACGTAGTGTTAATGGTAAAGAGGCAGTTACACAGTACTCCCATTACTGTCTCTAAAAGGGGCTACACCGGAAAATAAATTAACTCCTTGAAGCTGTCATCCATATGCAAGTCCGCCTCCCAAGCAGTTCTTAGTAGGATATAGCTTACCCTGCATGCGACTCGCCGGACACCTCACGGCGCTTCGCGCTTGGTGCAAGCAGTGTCTGCCTGGCCGTTGAAAACCCGACATGCTCCGTCCCGGCGTTGTAGGGATGCGAGGGTCTATGGCCATACAACTACGGCCATGCATGAGATCGAGTACATATCATATCTCCTATCGAGTACACCCCCCCCCTCCCCCCTTCTCCGCTGAGGTCGACCAGGGTCGCGTCTGGCTTGTCTGTTAGATGACGAGCCTCGACTTCACGGCTTACTGCCATCACCTTGCCGCGACGGGCGCATCATGCATAAAACAACAATCCCGATCGTGGATTGGTATGGATGGCTGCACTCGGTAATGGATTTGCCATTGTTTGAAGTGATATGTACGGAAAACTTCTTGCTCGACTGTCCTCTGACCCAGTATTTTTTCGCGATGTCGCCCCCCGGCTGCTTCGTTTGATTGTCGGTTTTCGTTCGATATTTTAGACGATGCATTTTTGTCCCCCCCTCCCCTTGGCACCGGAAATTAAATTAACTCATTGAAGCTGTCGTCCATATGCAAGTCCGCCTCAAAAGTGGTTCTTAGTAGGATGCAGCTCACCCTTCATGCGACCCGCCAGACACCTCACGGCGCTTCGCGCTTGGTCCAAGCAATGTCTGCCTGGTCGGTGAAAACCCGACATGCTCCGTCCCGGCATTGTAGGGATGCGAGGGTCTATGGTCATACGACTACGGCCATGCATGAGATCGAGTACATCTCGCCTATCGAATACACCCCCCCCCCCCCCCCCCCTCCCCTTGGCCGACGTGCTCCGTTCCGGGATTGTAGGGATGCGAGAGGCTATGGTAGACGAACATTACGGCCATGTATGACACGAGTACCCCCCCCTCCCCGGTTTGCGGAGACAAAACGATAGCCTCTGTGCCTGACCTTAATCCGGTCCCGTACGGGTTGGCTGTCGTCCCTCTTGCTTGCTGCTTCCTTCCTTTTCGGCGTTACTCGATGAGGCTTCATTCTTTTTGGGGCTCGTTGCTTGAGGAGGCTTCGTACCTTCCCAGGTTAAAATTTCAAGGGGGGTGTTTGTAGTTGACGCCTCTTCGATTGTGGGTGTATGGATATATTGCTTTCGAAATTATTTGATACCAGGCACGAGGTATTCGAAAAATACACCTGGAAGCATACTGACCAGTGTTGGAACTACTACGCCCAACCCAACGGAGATAGACAACGCAAGAAACAGGGACTAGGGTGGGTCAGGGGGGAGAGGAGCTAACTCTGTGACCACACACAGGTCAGAGTAAAACGGGGTGCTGGACTAGACCGCCACTAACCACCACCACCACCAGTGGGATCAGTGGTCGAAAAAGAAACAGCAATGAACAATTAAGAGTAGTTTATATACCCGCCCGCACGCCCCGCCCCCTCTTGCCATCGCTGTGACGGACCTGAAGTGTTTTTTTTTTTCGGTATATAACCATCCACCAACGAACACACCCCTACGTACATGCTGCCAGGTCGGCTGCTACCAACTGAGCGAGGATCAAGAAATAACGCCGAACACCGCCGTGGTATACTGTCTGTACTGTAGTATTGTGAGAAGAGAGAATCCACGAAGAAGGCAGTCTACGCAGGGACCTTAGCACCCTCGAACCTCCCACATCTCCATCCGTTCGTGAAGTCTGCGAGGTGGGGGCGAAACGGTCAGGGCTCTTCTCGGAAACGATTCTTGAAGAATCTGAGGGTGTTCGAGGATCACGAGTTTTCTGTGACTCAACTCATAACTCAACATTTGCGGCATATACCCCCCTCATATTGTGTTTGCTTGAGGCCGACATCGAGCACAATTACAGTATTTTCAGCGTACTGAAGTAGAAAGAAACGATTCCAAGGATATGTTAAAAGCTCGTCAGTGCTGACCGTTACCCTGAGCGCTACTCCATAGTGTAATATAACGTGTAAATGTATTTCTCCGGTTGCCATTTGAGTGGTCATTGTGCGTATCGGGTGTGTTCGTAGGTACCCGAGAGGTGCCTGTACTAGGTGAGCGTGACGGTGCATTGAAGACCAGATGTGAAACAACGTATGTTATGCGCGCTGCGGGCGGTTGCAGAGCTCACTGCAGTGTACCGCAGTTCATCTTGTGAAAACCCACCAGGCGTCTGCGTTGCGGCCGTTAGGTTATCAATGAAAAAATTATGTAACGGCAATAAAAGCCAACCACCATATGAGTACCTCTCCATAATAAAGATGCTGTACGAGTAGTTAGTTTAGAATGATAGTATTTTAGTAAAATCGCAGAAAGCGCGAGAACGTGAGCTACAGAATCCGATGAAAGTCAATGAGCCGTGGGAATGTTGAACCCTCTGCGTGACAACAATGAAGGCATACCATACCGGGGGGGGAGATGGGAAGACACCTGTGACCACGGTTTGTCCAGATAATATAGCTGAAAAGTGGAAGCAAGCAGACGGGACACTTTGTATCCCTGGGCATGTCTACCTATTAAGTCGGTACTCGTTGGTACTCACGTGTGTTGTTTGCTTAGAGATAGAAGAAGATCAGCGTTATTCCTTTCGTGCACGTGTGCACGCGGAGACTGAGACCAAGCTCGTGCATCTCTGGAAAACCCGGTTTTCCACGTAAAATAATAAGCCTCCCAAGAACTACAAATACAATCCCAGTGCCTGAACCCAGGTAATTACCGGGATTTCAACCTCGTTCAAGGCAGTATCATAACACTAGCCCACTCTGATGAGCCGTATATATATGCAGATTTATGGGAAATTCATGGAAACCCAATTCCACGAACTAGAACATGAGCCTAAGATGCGGCTCCTCAAAACCCATTCCCACACCTCTGAACGGCAAGGCAACGAAGCGGTAAAGTACGTTAAGAAAAAAACGAAAGGAGGACCTAGCCTTAAGGGGCAGGAAGAAATCGTCAAGGCAGTATGAAAACACGAGTGACGGTAAAAAAGAAAAAGTACTACAGGTACCTGCCTGTAGGTATCTGTTATCAAGCAGAAAGCCTGTTATTGATCTAAGCGTGCACACACTTTAAGATAAAATACTACCACCACCCCAACCCAACGGAAAATCGTGGTAGATTTGTACGGCTGAGCGGCAAAGGCGTACCTGGCACCATCTATAAATAAGAATGTATTATAAACTAGTGATCGTGACTTGTCAGCCATAGAAGAGCAGCAATTACCAGGGAACACCCTTTTCCCATCGAAATTAAAAAAATTGCCTTTCCGAAGTAAAGTTTAGGCGAAAATGTTGGGTTTTGCTCACAAGAGATGTATGTCCCTCACAGTTAAAACACACTATTTTATATTAAGGTTTGTGACTGCCGTCCATGACCCAAAAAAAAACGGCACCTACTTGGCAGTCTCGAGATATCGAAATCCAAGAAAATCGGAATTTATCGGCGAAGTGCCTCTCGCCCGTAAATACCAATTTTGGTATATACTCGTTTATACGAGCCTGTCAACGCTTACTGCTTTTGTGGGTCGATACCTATCATCAATTACACCTACATTTTAGTGTAGGTAATGTTTTGGCTGAGGGAAATACAAGTCTTGAACGACAAAAAACAACGAAAATCGATTATTATTCTTATCGGAAATACAACTAACCAAATAGGAAAATCAGCTGCAAAAACGGAAAAATCGAAATTTGCTCGGTATACATATTAGCTGCGGTGTTGGAGAGTTCGTCAGATTTCTACAGCATTAATACCAGTACTCGGGACTCAGTCAATGACTCGCCAGTACCAGTCGCTTAGGAGGACCCAATCCCAAGGGTTCCTGGGGCGGCTGAGCTTGCCTAGTCCCCAGGTACTCTGGGGGGCTGGAAGGATTTTGAGTCCCGCCAGTCCCCAGGATGGGGGGCTGAAAGAACTGAGTCCCACCAGTCCCAGGGTACCTAGGGGGTGAAATTACGGAGTTCCGCCAGCCCCCGGCCTACGTGGGGCCTCAAATGACGGAGTCCCGCCAGCCCCGAGGGTTCCTTGGGACATGAAAAGATTGAGTACCGCCACCCAATGGTGCCTGATACCGAAATGGCTGCTACCCAAAGGACTGGTACTATGACGATCTTTGCATCGTTTTGTATTTGACAACGAGGGTGTGCGGATGTGTATCAGGTAACTTAACGAACGAATAGCCAAGACATGGCGCGGACCGCTGTTGGAGGTGACAGCTAAGGGTAACCGTCGCGATATTCTGGGCACCAGTCGTATGGGATCGTTAGAGGGGGCGTGAGACGAGTCTAGTGGATGATCATGATCATACTAAAGGCAATAAAAAATATGCCGGTATACCAGTACGTTTGGGGGACCGCACTCGAGGTACTGCAGTGCTCGTATCATAGTATGTACCACGTAACAGTAGTATAGTCCCGGATGACGAGACGTCAGACGTACCAATTATAACCACCCACAAACGCAATGAAACGCACTATTACCTTGTACTGCAGTAGTTGAAAAAAGAGGGCACCGACGCAAATTAATTAATTTGAAAGCCAAAACGTGTCGAAATGAAACGACGACTACGCAATCGGCCACTCGAAGTATGCAACAAAAGGAAGGAGACGACACACGCGCAGGACGATTATACCTTTTTTACTGCTGCACGATCTTCCTATTAGTAGACGGTTGCCAACATCGCGGTTCTCGTTGTTCAGATCGCTAATGGTATCCCGCCAGGCTCATTCACACTGAAACTCGAATTCCTTGTCGCCCCGGCACATGGCGCTTGCTCTATATAGATAACATTAATTCAGCGTTCGACATTCAAACATTCACCATCCATCAACAAAAACAACATGCAGGTGGGTGCGTCCTGTCTTCGAGGCGTTGCCGTCTCTCTCTCCAAAATGAAAATACACAAATAAATGTTGCTTCGAGTCACATACGGTATCAAAACACACCTTCCCCAAACATGCCTATACTTGGCACGAAAGGCTCGAGTTAGCTCTGGGCCCTCAAAAATCAAGGTGATTCGTCAGGAAAGGGCCTGCCGCCGCAAAGCAATGACCCGAACCCAAGGAGGTTGGTTTATATCTATCATAACTGAGTCTGGCCCAGGCGCGAGAAGTTTTGTGTACAGCAGAAGAAAAAGCTCTGATTATACCTCGCAGGGCCTCAACGTTTGTAGTACAAGGCACATCCGATCATGCCCGAGGCTATTGAAAATTATTAAATGGAACGCCCACCACGTACCAAGATCATGCCACGCCCGCCCTCTCCCGTTCACAGCCGAAAGAAACAAACGCTCTCTGGCTGTGGGACGGTTAAGGCTGTTCTTGCTGTCTACACAGAAAAAACTCCCTTCATACCAAGTGCTACATGGCTCTCGCTTGACGTCCTGAAACCTAACCGAGCCGTGTGGGTAGGCGGCTTAGTCATTACGATAGATGTTCTCGCAAATCGAGGCGCCGCAGGCACGTGCACGTACGCCGATTTGGAAACCCTGATGGCACTCCTTTCCATCCATACTTTCAACCAACAAGGACCAAAGCAACATGGGAAATCCAGCTTTGAGGTGTTTAAAGGGCGCAAGAAAGAGGGAGATGGGTATCCATATGTGAAGGCAAGGCTAACACACCGCGCACCTAACCGACAACCAGCCACAGACGCCCTCCAGGAGGGTTGAGAAACGTAACGTTCTGCCAGCGTCAAAGTAGACGCGGCGTGTACTACTACCCTCGACGCCTACAATCGCAACAGGCTACAACACAGGCTACAGCCCGTCGCCCTCGACACCTACAACGTAGGCCCGTCGCGAGCCACCATTGCCTTGACACCACCATCTGCTGCGCCCTCCGCCGAGGGAGACTGTCCCATCTCGCATAAACTTTCCAGCATTGTGAACTCCTGCTCCGGGTGGTCTTTCTTATTGGTCACCTGATATGTTGACGCAAGTATTCAGCCAGAGAGGTGGCGTCTCAACATTGTTTTGGCCTTCGATCCCCAACATGGGAATAGGATTGAAAACTTATATACCGGCACCCTTGAGGAAAATTCCGCAGCAGCCACGTGTTGCTGGCGCTTTTGACCAAACGCCAAAAATGCGGCATATATCGAGCAAGTTTTTGATCATTTGTTGGTGGCGCAGCCGTGAATTGAGAGACAAGCATCAACATCGTGAAACGGTGCGCTCCTTTTGGCGGACCAGCAAAAACGTGCACTTTACACAACAACGAAGCAATACCAGCACGCCCTTATAGTTATGTACGCTATGTCTTGCTCGTTAACCTCGCACTGGGAGAATGTTTTCAAACGAACCGTACACAAAAAGTAGAGGAGAGTAGGGCGTCATGTATGTAACGACAAAACATTCCCGAATGCCATAACGGAACGCCACCTACCGTAGCTCGCCGGCCGACGAGGTTGCTCAGCCTGTGGCGAATAGACCTCTTCGCCTTGAGCGACACAACGTTCGATCCCCATTTCAGGAAGATAGTCTCGCCGTAAGGCAAAAGCAAGGGTTCGCGAAGATACCTGCACGTAGGGCGGGCATGTAAGTGGGCTATGAATAAGCAACGTGCGGGTGGAAGACTCTCAACAACGCTAAATAACGTACACTATAACTGGAGAAGTTTAAGAGGACATGGAACGTGACTGCGCGGTGATCACCGCAAATTTGAAGCACGATGACGGCTTGGTGTCATCTCCCGGAATCTAACGAAACACAAACTCATCGCCGCATCATACGACGGGACACATATAGCGATGAAAAACGTAGCAACCACAATCACTTACAGGTAACTCCCGTTGCTGCTCATCAGGTCAGAAAAGTAGAACCTGCCGCCCTGGAACCTGACGCTTGCATGTCGCGTGGACACGGTCCTTATTTAAAGCGTAACAGGCGTGCCGCAATGAGGGAAAGGTGGAGAGCCATTAATGAGGGACAAGGAAATACCATTGCAACTACAGTGATGTCGAAGTCGCAAGAGTATTCCTGCGATGTTCAATCCCTCACCGATGGATGCACCTTATGCGGAAAAAAACGAAGACAACGTTGAAGGAACGACGGGTTTGGGTAGAATTGAGCTGCCATCCTACTGTTGGCAAAAGTTGTACCAGCAGAATGCCCCACACATTTGCGCGCGTAGTGAAAAAAACACACGAACTGGTGCTGTCAACTGAAAAGCACACAGGTGCTGTGAACACACACCGCGCCAACACATGGTTACCGTACCGTAGACTTTCTCGATTCTGTCTTTCTTACTCGAGCGCTCTCCATTGGCACATCTCTGGTCGCAACGCCTTCTAATACATGCCGGCGATTTTTTCCTTCCTCAATATTTTTAGAACGAGAGCCTTCCTGATTTTTCTTTCTCTTCTGTAGGGTCGTTTATCGTCAGTTTTCGTTTTATCCGATTCCAGTCGAATCAATTGACCGTTTTTCTTCGATTTTTCGAGTATCTTGAGCAGTCGTGGCTATTTTTCGATCATGTTTTGATTGATTTTCAATCATGTTTTGATTGATCTTCCATATTTTTTTTCGTTCTTCTCGGATTTTGTTTCCAATTTTTTAATGGCCATTTTTCACAACGTGCAAGTACGAGTATACCTGGCAGCCTTTTAATACGTATGATAAGAGCATGTTGTCGTCGAGCGTCTACTACCGCAAGCACAGCACAGCGCAATCAATCCTGCACGAAGCAGCGAAGCACGTGCCGATTATAGTGCGACGGCACAAGCAAGCAGACTAAGTTGTCGTCGAGCATTTACAGCTCGTTTTGTTCTTACAACGAAGGAAAAAAGCGAAATCTGCCCGGCCTATGCAGTACTCGTACAAAAAAAAAAACTCAAACGCAGCTGGTGAATTGTGCGCACTGTACTTGGAACTATTTTACCGAGGCATATTTTATTCCCGGAATTTCCGTCCCACTAAGATCCAAAACGACTGCCAGGGTAATTATCTCCCTCCTTTTTATTTCGTGCAGCATGTGGCATCCGGGATGTTTTTCAGGAGCATGGAGTTCTTTGTCCGTTTGCACCGAAAAGCATGGACCCTTTTTTTCTCTGTCCAATTTATTCAATCGCATTTTGGTCTAAAGTTTCCCCTCCCGAACGAGCGTGGCGGGCGGCGGAAGCCGCCCGCGTAGTGAAAAAATAATACCTGTAGTCGAGTACCATGTCACATTGCCGCGATCGGCCCACCACCAGTTCCTTGGTGCTCGCAGTGCCTCCGCGGTTCATGACGCTGTTGAAGCTAAGCTGGTATTTTGTGCTGAATAGCTCCTGCAAGACTCACGCGTGCGAATGACATGCCATAAGCACAGGTAGCAAAATCCCATGAACCAATTCAAGAGAAACAAAGTCAGGCGGCGCCCTCACCGACAACAAAACGAGACGACTCTACCTTTCTGCACGCGGCGGACGTAGACAAATCCAAGGATGGCGCATGCACACAGTTTACAACAGCGAGCGGGCGAGCGAAAGTTCCCGCATCTCACTTCGTTGTTTTGATGACGCGTCACGACCATGAAGCAAATGTAAGGAGGCGGAAGTGGGCTTTGGAACAGCGAAATACTTTCGCCGCCGGGCAGTCGCACGCTAGCCTTGTACGGTGACTTGCACACGGTGCACACCCGGACGCCTTTGTTGTTGAGAACAACGCACACCTGATCAGGGGTCAAGGGTCAAGAATATTTGCACTTGAAAATATGAAAATGTGGGCGTGGTGAAGACCAGTCCTGTACATAGGGCAACCAACGTGGGTGGACAAGCTACACCGCCGGATGAGGCACACAAAAAAAAAGACAAGAAAGTGAATGTGAAACGTAGGGTGTGGTGCCCGGTGACCCGTTAACGAAATAGACTACCAGGTACGCTTCAATAAAAAGGTTAATGGTACCAGGACATCTCAAGCAATCCAAACAAGAGGCGGACGAGCAAAATATTGAGGCGAACCAACAAAGGCCATTGACGCACGAAACAACGACTCGAGCCCCACAATCCAATACTGCTACCGCCGACCATTGTAACGACAGCACGGGCACCCGTTCACGATAGCACAGACACCCTCTAAGGTTCTTGAGGTTGGTACAAACACTCTCTGATGCTTAAACAGAGTAGATCTCTAGGGTGTGCTCACCTTGTTCTCCGAGGTGGTGGTGTGCCACTTCTGCAGACAGTTCAGGTGAACGTACCGCGTGTCGCCCTTGCACTCACAGGGTGCCACCTGCACCATAAATATACGGCATATATAGGTTGCACAGGTTGGTACGAGATCCACCAATACATCACCGAACCAACACGTTCGAATCGCAACGCCTGACATAGCGTCGCTCCTAGCGAGAGAAGGGTAGCATAAAACGACGAGTGTGCAAGCCTACTATTATACTTGGTTCAAGTGAGGGACGAAAATTCTCTCCCCGATTAATGCCGCTAGCAGAACCTACACATATTTGGTATCATACTGACCGCCATGAACAGCGAAAGAGAGTGACATGGCCGTCTTTTTACGAGGTCCTCGGATTGGCGCTAGTGTATTGGCCAAAAAGGGTCCCAACCAACTACGGACCATTGGCCTTGAATACGGTCAGAAGTCAGCAACAGCCGTGCGTTTCCATAGCAACATATATAATATATATATATATATATTTTCTTCTCCCGGTTCTACAGTAGATACTCCAGCGCATGTCTGTACAATATTCGCGCAAAATAAACGAATATCTGACCTGCGTGTGCATTATACATCGCCAAAAATCGATCCTAAAGTGAATCTACTGTTAAGTGACTACGAGACAATGCCTTATTTTTGCAATTTTTCTGCACTCAAGTCCAAATGTCCAAGCCGTTTCTGAGAGAGAGCTTGAAAGTTTGCGCACGTATTGTTTACGTTATTTCCACGGACTGACCCGAGGGGGCGTTTTGGTTGTTTTTATTTTTTCCCCCAAACAATATTGATCTAAGGTGACCTAAAATTGCCAGAACAAAGAAAAGAAAAATCAGGCGAAATACAATAAAATGTGTTCCTATGGGCTCTCATACGCGTGCGAGACGAAACGGCGTGGACTTTGGCAGGGGTACAATTTCCCGTCATTTCGCTTGCATCAACCAGCCTGCAGGACTCTTTTTGATACATCCAGACTACTGTAGGAACAAACTTGGTGCTCACCAGAGGGTTGCCGGCTTCGTCGACGTCATCGAAGCACATATAGCACATCCTCGTGTTCACCACCCCCCCTCCCCCATTCTGAAGCGACCCAATTAGCTTGTCCGCCTCGGCGTTCTCCTCCTGAGCCGTGAGCGCCTCGATGGTCACAAGGTCCTGAAAACAATGTGGGCAGTTATCGTAATAAAAGAGTTAGATTGCTATCCTCCACCCCTAGGTGAGCCAAGGCACTTCAAATGTCACCTCAAAACCTACCAGGTATATGATCGCAGTGTTGCAGAGCACTCGTTGGTTGAGCACTCGCTACAGACCGGTACAGCAGGCTACCACTCTAAAATAACATGGCTGTCGAGCACCCGCTAAAAACCGCTTGAGTGTATCGCTTGAGTGTACCGTTATCGAAAACGGTACCAGTGCACAACACGCGACGTAGGAGGGTTCAAGCGCTACGGCAGGGAGCATAACTGACTGACAAGAGACATTCCAATATGCAGCATACCTGCTGTAAAAAGTAAGCATTACCTTCTGAATCGCCGCGATATCCCCCTTGAGGCATGTCAGCTCCTCCCACGAGAGGCATTTGTGTTCTCCACCAGCGCCCGTGTGTATCTCACTTACCACTACGCCCACGGAGCCGATTCGCAAGAAGTTGCCCAGCTTCAGCTCGTACGACTTAGAAGTACCGTTTCCGTAGGCCCCCTGAAAAAAAAAGAAGACAGATCGTAGTGTTCAGATTCGAGTAGCAGAAGGCACCTCTACGTAACAACATATAGAAGCATCTGGCATCTGGTACTGGGCAATTTTTCAGTAGTGGGGCCTGGTGGAGGCGAAAAAAGAAGAGAGGGAAAAATTCCAAGGCTTGCGCAGGCATTCTTGATACGGCTCGATCAAGTTTTTGAGTTGTTTCATTGTTGCCGGGGCCATGTGCTCTGCTGTGCTGCGACGCCATCACGAGCGCTATAGTTGGAACCTTGCCGTAAAAATAGCCACATCATAGGTATTTAAATCAGCTCAATTCGTTTGGAGCATGTGGGATATTTATGAAAGGCCCCACAGCCATCCACGACGCCGAATGATACATACGGGCGATTCTGGGCAATAATGTAACGAGCGTTTGGTGTTCATATTTATGCCCCAACGGTCCTTACAATTCCGCCACGCTTTTCCCAAAGCCCCTACCCCGTCTCTTCTCGTCACTCGACGTTCGGATTTAGGCAAGGCGCTCTCTCTTTACGACAATAACAACAGCACATACGCTGCAACAGCAGCAACAACATCGTGATCGTACGAGCTCCAACAGATGCGAATGCTTGCTGTCGGGGTGTCGGGGTGGCTCTGCCTATGGTTTGTACGAGTAGGATGATTTTGTTCTCGCTCGCAACCGCTTGTCAAGCTTCCCATCGCACTCTTCTTCCTCTACATCTGCTGTGATCTGTGTCTCCAGTCTCGGGGTTGTCCGGTGGTATCGCACGAGTGGGAGGCGTGCTGGCTGCTTGTTGCAGCAGCTAGCTGCTTTTACGGTCGTCAGATGCTTCCTCCATCGAGCTTTCTATCTGCCGTGAGGCGCCTTTCTGCTGCAGGCGCTGTGCCGTGCTGCGATCGGCGGCGGGATTAGCAAGCTATGTCATCACGTAATCATCCAATCAGCGTACGAGTTTTGTCACAATTTTGGTTGGTTTTAGTGTGTGATTGGCCTCATCACGATTTTTCATGCCCCAACATTGCGAATTTGCCTTCACCTAGCTAGTACTGGGAAGTCTCGGCACCAAGCACCGTAAATACATACCGGTACATCTATCAATGCTTGGGAACTCCACGTACACAAGCAAAAGTAAAAAATCAAAAGATCCTACATTCAGGTCTGCAGGCTTTTCACAGCAGAGAGGACGCCAATTACTCACAAGAAACCGTGCACAAAACCCCGGATACGAGCTCATGACAACAAAAAACACCCCCCACGCACGACAAATACACGACGTTAACACCGTCCACAATTCAAGGGGTGCCTCTGATTGCAAAACCACCTTGCAAACAAACTCGTGCAACACCTTACGGTCAAATTCTATTTTGTACGTCGGCCCAGACCCAACTCGGCCCCAACCTTAACCCCAACCCTTTGGGGGCTTGAGGTCGGCATGTCGGCGTTTTTCCTGAAAAAAAAGGCCGGCCGATAGACCAACCTTGACCAGTCAGACAGTGGTGTTACAAATAGGGCCTCTACAACTCCACCAAGAACTGGGGCACTATGAGAAAAACGGCGTTTTGGCTGCCGTAAAGACCTACCTGCCCCCCGAGAATCATACACGTCCCGGAGTGTCGTGAGAAAGCCTCCGGCGCGGCCACAGCAACGAACTTATCGTCGTTCGGTACAACCAATAGCTGCTTCGCCCGGTGGTCCTTGATGTGGTGCCGCGCCACTTGCGAGCCCTTTCGCTTCTCGTATTCTGTAACATAAATTGTTGGGGCAAAACAGCGCACGACGGGGGCAGGGGCAGGGGTGGAGACGAGTGTGTACACACTTTCTTCAAAAATTGGATCTACTTTGAAGTACAAAATCCAGCCCGCTGCAAGAGTAGGCGCGGATTGTTGCGGAGGAGGGAAACTAAACCTCCAATACCAGATAAGAGCGGCCCTCCCGGCTAACGCTTTGTAGCCATAGAGTACCGATATTTCGTGGTACAAGCGAGTTGCAAACCATCCCACTGCCGTCGAATGCCAACAGAAGCAAGCAATGGAGAGCAACGGCGCGCACTTCCGATGACCACGTACTTGAGAAATACTAGAAGGGTCTCCCGGATTGCGTCAAAATTATGTTACTTGCGAAAATTGTCGGCTGCGAGACAAGCAGTCACGCACTGCTGTATACATCAAACAAGCTCAAGCCACATCTGATGCTTGTCCGCTTCGTGATTTGTCTTGACGCGGACGTGCGCGAAGAGACAGTTAAAACCATACACCAGCAAGTATGCAACAGCCAGGACTGTTTACCGGTGCTTCTCAAGGAACTCTATTCGTATTGACATTCGTACTATTAATATTGATGGTGCCTGCCCGTTCCTCAAACAAGGGGAAGTACCGGCTTAATTAAGCATGCATAGGAGCATAGGAGCAACATCGCATTACTAATAGAAGTGACCGGAAGCAAAGAGGGTACGAGTACGAATAGACATACAGGGAGGCGTTATTGGGGAGTCAAAGAAAAAGTAGCGACCGGCCGTTTAGAAACACAAGCAAACACCAACATCCCCGGCGGCGTAGTAGTAGCTCCCCCCTTACCAAACCTTACCAAAGCCGTGCATTGCATCGTGCATCCGCTCAACGGGTGTCGCGCGACACAAAAACAGAACGGAAACAAACGTATGATACAACATTCAAGACAAACACAGGACGCAACGGATACATTCTGTGTCAATCTGTGTCAGTAGGAAGTTGGAAGCTTGGGGACTAGATTCATGTGCCGTAGAGCTCCAAAGCAAGAACGCCATCGAAGAGAACTCATCACACAGAACGATTCACGCTGCCCTGAAACCCTATAAAACGGGTGCTATCAATACGTCGTGGATGTCGGGAAAACAAACAAGCAACGCGGGCCGTGTAAATCGTGTAAATCGTCACCACGCGAAGCGCACAAACTCTCACTCTACAACTCAAGTGTATCGAACACGCTGCCGACGTCGAAGCCGAATTTCCCAAAGGCACCCTGGCGCGTTTAGAGAGAGCATACGAAGGATGATATTTATGAAATTAAACAAACAACAGCTGTGGGACGAGGATTTGGACGAAACTCATCTTTGCAAGGTGTGTGCGATACTTCGATAGACGTACTCGTACCTCATGTATTAATACTAATTCAATCGTACCTGCCGCGATGTCGACGGATCCGCTGACGTTTTCCCCCCTTCTTTCCTCCGTCTGGGTTAGACTTCCAGTGATAGCAGCCCCTCTAGAGCTGATTCGGTAATTGTGCAGTTGCTCCACCGGGGTTTGCAACCCAGGTTGATACTTGAAAACCGACACTTCCACGCTGCTTGACAACAAAAGGCAAGTATCCGCAATTGGACCAGGAAGGGGTTGAAGTGTGAACGAAGGGGCGAGGGGCAAGATAAATAACCTCCACATTGTCTCAACACATTACCTAATACCAGGTATGGATTGATTAGACTTGCACGATTGAAGCCCGCAGAATTACAACACCAGTTTTTTACTACTGAATTAGTATTGATAGTTTTTCACCTCGTAATACATACTGGTGTGGTGGTACGAGGTACCTACCTGGTCTTGATGATATTAATAGTTGTAGAAGGGAGTGAGTGGACGGGCGGACTGCTGTGCACTTTTGGAGCCAGCGCGCTCGGTTATGAGCAACATATACTTACTGCCGCTGTCAGCTGGAAGTATCTGAGGACTTCCTACACCCCCTACTCCAGAATACATTGCTGTTACTATTGAAGACACGAGGTACGTGAACAATGACAACTGATACGCCGAGTGCGGACGGCTCAGTGTCAGCCATTCCCACTATAAGTAACAGATCAACGCCCGAATGGCACGCCAGGACAGCAGAAACACCTAAAATATGTGTTCACATCATGTGAGCAGCTCTCGACGGTACAAAAACGTCCAGAAAAAGGCGGTACAACAGTAGCAGTATACCGGTATAAGGTAAAATTATTATTAATACCAAATGTTTCACACGTCGGCACGTTGATTTCCAAATCTCAAGACAGTACCAGGCAGGGGGTACATACAGCAGTATCACTGCTATTTCCACGTACAATATCACACCCGGTACGTACCAGGTGGGTACGAAGATGTGAAATGTGAATGACTGCTGTATCCGCAGTACGCGATACCTTCACCTCGATACCTTTCGTCTGCTGAGCACCACGAAAAGTACTTGTATGATGAAAAAGAAAAAAAACAAAAAAAAAACAGAAGATATCCTCGTACCGCCTCTGTGGGAAAACTCCTACCGGGTATACTCGTACCTGGTACGCAAGATTGGTGTGATAATTCGATCGCGCGGTCGGTGATGTAATAAAATTTCAGGGTTGTATACAAATTATTACAGGTTAGAAAGCAACGGAATCGCTACCTACCAAGTAGACTGTCGTAGTTACGGTATACCTGGTACCTGGTACTCCCTGATATTTAATTTCTTAGGCTATAACTTGGTACCAGGGGTACTGCTTTAGTCTACGCTCGCACGTTTATAACGTGGAGCTGAACCCGCCCATGACGTCATGATCGAGTTGGCTCAAACAGCAGCCCAAATTAGTCGAATTTCGCGCACTGCGAACGTACCAGGTACTTGGTACGAGGTATAATGGTATGATAGATAGGTCGCGCAGTCGAGAGGGTGCTCGTACCGAGTCACCGCCGCCTCGTCTCAAGTATGGCCATTGCTGAGTACCGGCACAATACAATATACACCCAGCAGCATCGCCCTCACTGACCCTTCTGCTGCTGTGTCGATATAGGTACTGGTGGATGATACTGGTACAAGAAACCGGCATGAAATACGCGTGGAGAGTCGGCGGATTGCGGGTGGCTACTATTAATAATAGACCAAGCGAGAGAAAATACACGTAGTTCCTCGCGAACACGAAAAACACTACGGAGCCGGGTACCTGTTACTCTGTACTGGAACGATACAATACGGGTATAATTTGATTTTTGGATAATCATATCATACCTGGTGCGGCAGTGCTCTGTGCTGTGCACGTACCAGGCATGCGAGTAGTGTTGGGGCCTGATCGTGACTCAGTACTTCTCTCTGACATTAATAGAGCGCTCCGCTTATCAATACCAGAACTCTTCAATCAGCAGAAGGGAAGCGGCAACGCACGTCAAAAGTTGTTTACCTTCGGTGGGTGTAGCCTACGCTGTCAGGAGTACGATTAGTACGACGAACATACTACTATTAATGGGCACCCGGTACCTGGTTACTCGCACTCGTATATAGCAGTAGTATTTAGTAGAATCGTATGGTATAATAGTAATAGCATGAACAAGACCACGACCGCCGGCTGGGAGCAACAAGTAGGTTCTCCTCAACTCTACGTATCGATTCGCTATCTCATGAGACATGAGACACATCTTGCCCAGACCCAAATGACAAGCGATGAGGTGCGTCGTCGACCGCGACAGCAGAGTACGTACGAGCACGAGGGAGTATGATATCATACGTGAAGAAAGAAGGGGTGGAAAGTTCCGTCTGTCTTGGTTGGCGACCACACTAATAATACTATAAAAATACGGAATCGTAGTGGACGCATCCCAAGCAAGTGCTCCCAAGTCTGGATGGGAGAAAAAAAAATGTTGAGAAGATAAAACCATAAATAACGCCCGAGACGACGCAACTTATAGCCCGCACACACCTCACAGGCCTTCAGCCCGCGACCCGTGACAGGAGACACAATGAAAATAACCACCCCCTAACCCGTGTAAGGAAAATAACACGTGCCAAACTCACTGTGCTCCTTTCTGATCCCGCCCATCCGCGCTATTGGGGGAGCCTCGGGCAGCGAGACGTCCCGACTCGTCGGACCCTGGCAGGGGATGAGGATCGTTTAGCGGAGGCAGCTGCAGGTCGTTGCAACCCGGCGCTCGCGGTGGCGACGCGGACGCCGACGCGGCTGGCAACGTCAGTGGCGGAGGGGGGAGCACTGACTCTGCCGGCCTCCCGTCTGCGGTGGCCGGCCCAAGTATCGGCTCCCCCAGCACGGGCACGGCCGCCCCCGTAGATGCAGCCGCCACCCCGGCAGGAGACCCGAGGAGTCGCTTGTTACTCATCGAGTTACGGCTATTATTTCGTGTAAAGTTGATGGTGTCCTCCGCGTTTTCCTCCGCAGCGGCGGGGGCTGCCACCTCCATCTCTCCTTCCTCGTCCACTTCAGCCGGGCTCGCGTAAGCCCGTTCGTCGTCACCGCTACCGTCCGAGGCATCCGCCGCGGCATTTCCTGGGACAGCGGTCGAGGCACACCCCTGTTCGCGCGCGCTCCCGCTCATGGCTCCCAGGTGAAACCCCGGCGCTTCTCCGTTGGGTACTTCGAGCTGGAAAGGTCCACCGGCGGCCTTATTCCCCATCGGGGCTCTGCCCCTCAGGGCCAACGAGGACGCGGGGGGCGTCTCAATGGTCGGAATGTGGTACGGCGTGGCCTCGCCTTCGCGCGGGGAAATCAATGACGCCCAATATGCAGCACTTTTTTTTACAAAAGAACGAGCGAAAAGGCTCCCCCTCCCGCTCGACTCGCTCCAGGCCCGCCCTAAGCAGCCAAGGGAAACCGTTCCAGATATAGCAAGATTGAGGCGAGGCTCTCGAGTGTCCTGTACTACGCCTCCTCCGGCCTCGTGCAAAAGTAACCCTTCTGAGTTGTTTGATGCTCTGCTGGCGTTTTTTCGTTTTCTCCAGTTATCTGAGATAATGTAGTAGTATAAGGCTTTTTGACGGGGTAAGGGGTGAGGGGACGGGGGCGCCTCTCGGAGGAACCTGCCGAAACCCTGCTTTTCTGTTATTTGTTCGTCGTTCGTCTTGCTGGCTGTATTTGCATACAATAACCAAGTAAATATAAAAGGTTTGCTGCTTGTCCTGCTATACCTACCGACTGGTACCGACGGATACTGCTGTCACGCGATACTCGTATCATACGCATAAAATAAATATTCCGGAAGAAGAGAGTATCATATACATAGATACCTGGTACAGGCAGCCCCTCTCAGTATTTTAGGATACTGACTTTCTACAAGTACGTATACGTACGTATACGCACTGCGCGATACTGCGAGTTCTCACAGCTCACAGCATACTCAGTAGTATTTCGACCACCACTACTACTGCAGATAGATAGATACGTACCAGGTACGATTTATTACGGGACCATACGTGGTACCTGGTACATATTACGGGGGACCATACCTACCTGGTAGTTAATAACACAGCAGTAGGACCTACCTGTATACCTGGTACATAAAAACCTACCTACCTGGTGGTATATATTTAACCATTTATTTGTATTTCTACTACGAGTACCAGTTTTTTCTTTGTTTTTTTTTTCTGGTCATCCCATTTATTTTATCTTCGCACATCTTCTTCTCTCTCTCCTTCCAACTCGTAACTCAGATCCGGCGTCACATAGCAGGCTCTTCTACCCCCTTCCCGCTACGGTACGTGCCTTCATTTTTATCGCCAGAAGATTTCAGCCTTTTCTTCCCTCGTCGACTCGCATCGAATTGTGCCTACCCACACCCTGCAAGGCGCTCTCAACAATGGAATCCTTTTATATTTTGATTTTTGCAAATAAAGTCAAATGTCCGACCCACCTGGGGCTCGAACCCAGGACTCAAACACAAGTAGAATTCGAGGTTAACCAAGACTTGAACCACCGGGGCGACCGGCTGCTATTAATATTAAACAAATAAATGCTATATGTGGTCCCCGTAATAATAATCACTTTCTGTTAGTCGTTTATTAGAACAACACTACATATTGTCGGATGGCAAGCATAATAATAATAAAATAATAATAATAATAATAATAATAATAATAATAATAATAATAATAATAATAATAATAATAATAACAAGCACAAGTGGAAGCGCCGTGCGGGGCCTGTGGAGAGCAAGTTACAAACCGTAACAGGTTCTCTTTCGCAGGTTGGCTCGCTCATACGGAGTGCGCCGTGGAGAACGTACAGGGGGCCTCCGGAAGGGGAGACGATCGGTTCGGGGTAGCCATCCCAGAAGGGAATGGGCCGCTCCGTCGGAGAGCGTTTCGTCTCACCCAGATACTGCCGAGGCTACACCTACGTTATGACGGCGCTACAGTGATGGGCGCCCATAGAAGGAGACAACTGGAAAGATCGTGGCGGTCAGCGATTTCGCAGGATGAGGACGTCGTGAACCCAGCTCAGACCTAACAGGCAGAAGGGAGGGAGAGAGAGGAGGAAGACGCAGAGTGCACGTACTGCGGACAGGCTCTGGAAGACTCGGCAGAGGCGTCGAGGGGCATTCACAGGCAAGTACCCGTCCCGTGCTCCCACGGGGGGCTTGTGCACGCCAGTTGCATGCTGGAACGAGCAGACCGCCTCGCGAGAGGGCATACAGACCCGAGGTCCTGCGTCGCATGCCGCCACGAGGGGGACGGGGGAAGACGACCCCCCCACCCGGCGGAGCTTGCTAGTGGCTTACCTATGGAGGAGTCGGGGGGAAGATGGGCAACGTTAAGGAGCACCATGCAGTTCGCCAACCTCCTTCAACGGGACGCCCCAGGACCGGGGCCGGCTAGTTACCTGACAACCGGCGTATACAGCTCATTCGAGCACATGGTACGTGCCCACGGGAGGAGCCCAACCTCTTCGTTCCTCTTGTGCTCCCTGTTCAGCGATGCTCTGGGCCTGCCTCAAGCGGCCTACCTTGATTTCCCACGCTCGAGGGAATGGGAAGTGGCCGTCGGCCGCTACCGTACGCGGTTCGCCGCGCTCGGGATTCGATCGCAGGATGTCCTGCTTCGATGAACTAACCGGAGGCTCTACATTGGGCCCCATGTTCAAGAATACTTAGCGGGCCTCGACGCTGAGTGGGAGGAACGCTTGACGAGATGGACTCTCGGCGTTCAAAACGCGCTGGCGGGACGAAGCGCGCTCCCTCCCTTTCCGGTGGAGGCGGCGCCCTCGCCGGGAGCAATGGAGCCGGCGCTAGACAGAGATCCGATGAGGAGAGGGCAGCTGGAGCAAGAACGCGCAGCTCCGAGTATCTCAGAGAGCCACCAAAACGAGGGAAGCCGGGATACCACGCCAGCAGAACAACCCAGAACGCCTTGGACAAGGTCCGAGGTAGCGTCGACAACCCCCGGACCGACAGCGCCAACCAACGTGAGGGAGGGGGGAGCGATCGCAAGGGGTAGAGGAGGCCGATCGAGAGGTTCTGGGAGGGGTCCACGAGGAAGCAGTGCAGGGAGAGGGGCCGACGCGAGTACGGGGCGAAACGCCAGGCGGGGGGGCAGTGCGCCACCCTCTTCAGCAGACAGGACGGGGGAGGGGGGAGAGGGGGAGGGAGTGGGGGGAGCGGAGGGAGAAGGGGAAGCGTGGGGACCGGGGGGGACAGATGGATCGGGGGGAGCGGGGGGTGAAGGGGGAACGGAGGGAGCGGGGGGAGCGGGGGGAGCGGGGGAAGCGAGGGGAGCGGAGGGAGTGGAGGGAGTGGGGGGAGCGGGGGGAGCGGGGGGAACGGAGGGAGCGGAGGGAGCGGGGGGATCGGGAGCAGCGAGGGGAGCGGGAGGAGCGGGGGAAGCGATGAGAGCGGGGAGAGGGGGTAGTGCGCCACCTTCGTCAGCAGGCAGGGGGTGGGAGGGAGGAGCGGGGGCGAGGGGGGGGGCGAGAGAAGCGAGGGGACAGGGGGGGGGCGGGGTGGAGGGAGGGAGGGAGGCGGGGGAAGCGGAGGGAGTGGGGAGGGGTACCAGGAGCGAACCTACCAGAGAGGAATGAGATAGTGAGGGTAGAGGAGAACCGGAAACGGGAGGGCCGCGGAATGGGGGGGGAAGAGGGGGGAGAGAAGGGAGACAGACGGGCCAAAGAAGTGGAGGGAGAGGAGCCGCAATGGAAGACAGGGGGTCCGGGATGCCAAACGACGAGGGTCCAACCGGAGGATCTCCCAGGGCGTCGGGGAGGAAACCCGGGAACGGGACGCGCCCCAGGGCCTTCCTTGGCGACACCACAGAGGAAGTGGCGTGCGGGGTCTGCGGTGTAACGCTACAACTAGGGCACCGGGCGGTACGCTTTCCATGTGGACAAGGGCGCCACGTGCTTCACGCCCGTTGTGTGGTGGAGGCCTTTGCGAGAGGCGCAGCACCGGCACCTCTCCGCTGCCCAGCAACCAACTGCGGGGCACAACATCCAAGACGGGAAGCACTGCAGGCAGCGGTCCAAGCGGACCCGGGGCTTCGTAATCGGGCCGCGAGGATGGGAGGGGGGACCATAGGTGACGAGGGCCTTCGCAGCCGGGGGCTTTGGTACGGGTGGGACCAGAACAGCTTGGGTATAGGGCCACCACTTGATGCCGTTTCCTTGGATGACCTGGGCCAACGTTTCGCAACCGGGAAAACAGTGCAACCGCAGTTGGCTGGCGCACACGCGCGCATTCGCATTCACGTGCTCGGCATCCTCAACCACGCTATGGGTGAGCACAGGCCGAACCGAGAGTCGGCGACGCCGAACTCGCTCCTACGGGCGATCAAGCTATGGTACCTCATGCCAGCCCTGCTCCACTCACCGGACGGCCGAATCAAGAGGCGACAGAGGTTCGCGTTGGTGGAGAGCGGGGATATAGTACTCCTGCTCCCATGGCTGGTAGCATTCACCAGGGGAGGGGACCTGAGGCGACGGGATGCCGCCCAAGAAGATTCGGAGGAGACGAAGCTTGAACGGGCGTCGTCGGCGTGTCGCCACGCAGGAGGGGTCAAAGTGGCAGCTCGGAACCTGCTAGCAGAGCCACGATCAGCTGGAAACGAAACGACGTGGAGCACACTTGTGGCCAAGTTCCCCTCCGAAGATCGCGCCGCAGTGTCCGCGGCGGCGGCGGCTGCGGTGTTGGCGACCGCTACCGAGGTGGAAGATGGAAACGCCCCTCCGTGGCGCCCTGACGATGAGTACGCCTCCGAGGTGCTCTTCGACGTCATCAGCTCCCGCAGTGCCCTTTCAGGCCCCGGAAACGACGGTCAACGCTTTGCGCACCTGCAATCCATCATCCACACCGACATCGGGCGGGAAGAGTTCGGAAAGGGCATGACAGCCTTCTGGCGGAGAATCGTCGACGAGCCGGACGCGTTCCCGCCAGAATTCTGGCAGCTCTTCTTGCAGTCGAGCCTCACTGCCTTGGGGGAAAAGTGCCGGCCGGTCTGCGTGGGCATGACATGGAGGCGGCTCATCACCGCAGGGTCTATGCGACAGTGGCGTCCGCGGTTGGAGGAGGTCAACCGAGAGGTGAGGCAGTTTGGGGTCGCCGTACCCGGAGGAGTGGAGCATGTGGGGCTGAGGGCTAGGACGTTACACGAGACGGGCAACTGGGTCGTCCTAACGGACTGCTCCAACGCCTTCAACACGGTCAAACGGACGGCGGTGCTTGAAGAGGCGGCCAACTGCGTTCCAGCGCTCACGCCGTTTGTGGCGAAGTGCTACGGCACAAGACCCGCCGATGTGTATTTCCGGATGGACTCAGGGGAGACCAGGACGACCGCCTGCTCCAGCGGTGTCCAGCAAGGGGACCCCATGGGGCCGGCAATGTTCTGTCTGGCGTTGAGACCAGGGCTGAAGCATTTCCGATAGGAGTTCGAAGGAGAAGGAGTGGAAGCCTTCGCCTACATGGACGATGTATCTCTCGGCCTTATGGGGGTCACGGCCAACACGATTAGAGCTTTTGCCTTCCTCCGGCGAGAGCTAGACGACATCGGCATTGTGGTCAACCCCGCCAAGACCGTAGCACTACCACCCAAAGGACACGCCCCGACGGCGGAGGAGATATCGCTCCTGGAGAGCGTTGACGTCCGCATCGCAGACGAAGGAGGGGTGACGGTGGTTGGTGTCCCGATCGGCTCGGATGAATACGTGCTGGGGCGAGCAATGGAGGTAGTGAGGGACGGAGGCGCGGACCGCCTTTCGCGCTGCCTCGCTAACATGCCCGACAAGCAAGCGGCGGCCCTCATCACCGTCGAATCCCTCGGGCAGCGGACGGGCTACCTCGAAAGGGCTCTGGACCCGGGGCTGTCACTCGAAGCATGCCGAAGGGCCGACAACGGGGCTCAGTGGGCCTACGAAAATATCCTAGAGCTACCGGGAGCGGCGGACGCACAGTCGTTTTTCCAGGAGGGGTGCCCGGCCAGCCAACTGACTCTAAAACCCTACCAACAAGCCCAGGCACGCCTTTCTACGGGAGCAGGAGGGTTAGGGGTGCCGTCGACGGAAGCGAGGCGAATGTCTGCCTCCATTGGGAGTAGGGTGGGCATCCTGCCGGAGGTTCTAGCAGACCTCACGGGCCCGCTAGGAGACAGGGTAAAGAGGGGTCTCCCTCATTCGAGCATCATCGCTGAGCTCGGGGGCAGCCTGCGAGAGATCAGGGACACGTGGGGCGTGACAAAAGAAGCGATGGAGGGCATCGTCCCCGAATCCTGGCTGGAATGGAGCATGGGTGCAGAGGGGGACCTGGTCCCAGGGCCCCCTGAAGCCGACATGCTGGCGGCGCATGATGCCGTAACCACCAACTCCCGGAAGGCTCAACAGAGGTTGGGCAAGCTGGTGAATCAGGGTCGACACACTGCACACACAGCTTCGCTTGGAGGGGCTACCGGAGATTGCACGCCCACCTGGACCAGGCGACCCGCTTGGGGGGAGCGAGACCAAGGCCTTCGCCAAAGCTCGCTACAGGAGCCTACAAGGAGCAGGAGCCACTGCTTGCCTTCGGGCGAGGCCAACAGACTCGCTCCGTGTCATACCAGCAGAGGAGTTCGTGGGCATGGGAAGGCGCTTCATAGGCATCGAGGAGCACGTGGCGGTGAGGTGCCCCTGCTGCGAGGCAGTCGACATAGACACACGCCACGCACGCATCTGTCCCAGAGCAGGGGCACAGGTGAACCAACATCAACCGTTGGTTCACGCGATCTCCCGCACGCTGAAGCGGCTGGGAATCCCTCACCAAGTGGAGAGCGGCGAACCGTTCACTGCAGACCGGAACCTGCGGATGGACATCGTTGTCAGGAGAGGAGGTCTTCGGGACGCTCCTAACAGGGAATACAGGGAAAAGTCCATCCTGCTGGACGTCACCCATGCAGACCCGCAAGCGCAGGTCCACCTGCGAGGAGGCAGCGCTGATCATGATGGATCAGCTGCCTCTACCTCCGAGGCGCGCAAGCGCCAACACAACGCGCGTCCGGGACATGTGTCCTTCGACGAGCGGAGCCACAAACTAGCCACCTTAGCGATGGAAAGCTTTGGGCGCCTCGGGGTAGAGGGCAGCAACTTCATCGACCAGCTGGCAGCTAGCGTCGTGGGGGTGAGGGATGGTGGGTCGATGGCAAGGAAGGGGGTAGTGAAGGAACGCCTGCTCCAAATCGTCTCGGTGACCACTCAGGTCGCCATTTCGAGGAGGGTGTCGAGTTTCAAGCTTCAGCTTAGGGACCGCCAAGAAGGAAGAAGGAACAGGGGAGGGAGGGACGACAGACCCACACCGATGGCGTGGGGATGGAGCTTGGATGCAGTTTAGGATTTAAGGATAGAACGTAATGAGAAGGAAGGAGCAAATACAGCAAATAGAGTAGACAAGCTGAAAGTTGGCACGGAAGGGAGGTAGACTTGGTGCATGGGTTTCCTTTTGTTTCCGAGGTTTTCTTCTTTCGGGAAAGTTATGAGCGATCCATGTTGAAGATCATGCTGCACATTGTCGGATGGCAAGAGAAATAATAATAATAATAATAATAATAATAATAATAATAATAATAATAATAATAATAATAATAATAATAATAATAATAATAATAATAATAATAAATAATGGTAAAATATAAAATAGGACCAAATATTGTTACGAATTTTACTGCTGTACTATTATTATAGTACTATACGGGGGACCATAACCAAATATTGTTAATAGAAATTGTTAAATGTATAGGTTTTAATGTATACCACAGGTCCTATTAACTATGGTCCCTCGCAATAGTAGGTACCTGGTATAAATACCAGCTGATAAATACAAGCAACAGGTACCTGGTATATTTTATTTTCTCGTACCAGGTATGTACCTCGAGAAAATACTTGTACTCAGCTTTTTCGATCGTACCTCTTCGTACGAGAGCACTTGTTGGCGAAAGACAAGCCCTCAAAGATTTTTTCGATGTGATGAGAGAAAAAAGGCGAGAGGATGAGAGAGGCCTGCTATTATTAGTGATTTTGTACGACGTATCGGTAATTTTGTCGTCATTTTTTTCACGAGCACACAGCACAGGCCATCAGACATGTATGTACCAGTACAGGTCAGACAACAGACAAAACAGGCAGAGAGCACAACGTGACAACGCTGCAGGGCATAATCACCAGCTCGCAACACCCACCGTACGTGTGTGACACACCCATCTGCGCTGTACCGATATGTGGCTGAGTTTTGTGCTTATCGGAGCCCGCGGTCCGTAATCCACCATCTATCTACCTCTCTTTCTTTGTGCTGCTCTCCTTCTGGGTGATAGATCCACGCACACTCTAGACGGAAATGTAAGGACCGTTCGAGCTGAATATGAGTATCCCAACTGTCCTTGTATTTCCGACTTTGTTTTTGTTTTTTTCCATCCTCCTTCGAGTTGGAGATCTGGGATCTGGGTACGTAAGGTTTTGTGTTTTTGGCCCGAGGCCCCAGGCACACTCAAGAAATCTAAACATCAGACGACATGCAAAGAGCACAAACAACGTTACAACTTTGTCTACAACTTTGTCCCATAGCAGCACAAGCAGCAGTGGGCCGTGTCGGAGGTCCGTGGTGTACTGCTATGGCTATAGTTGATTTATCGGAGGCTACGGTCTATCATCGGTCATCACCACCTCTCTCTCTTTTGCTGTGTGCTGCTGCAGCTGTGCATGCGCGCAGCGAAAAATGGTACAAGTTTTTTTTCTTTGTTTCCAATCACTTTCCATTCTAACTCGTAGGAGGTTTTACCCTCAACGAGCTTCTTGACAAGCCGTGGTCACAGGTGTCTACCCTTCTCCCCCCCGGTACGTGCCTCTATTTTTTTTCGCGCATATAGGGTTCAGCATTCCCACTGCTCGTCGATTTTCGTCGAATGTAGCTAAATCACGCTCTCGCGCTTTCCGCTAATCGTTTTTTTATGCTAGAAAAAGCCCCTACGAGCATGCACTCGGTGAGACTTGAACCCACGAAATTGATATTGATAGGCACGCGGACCACCTACCAAGCCACCGGGGACGCCGGCCATACCAGGTACCAGGTCGTAAAATGCTCACGATGCCCGATTTTGGACTTGAAGACGCGAGTTCGATCCTCGCAGAGGCCACGTACCGCCCGGTGCCCTACGAGCCCGCACGCCACTCCACCTGAGGTGTCGCCAATGAAGGCCCGGGGCGTCCCGTTCCCTGTTCTCCTCCCCTGCGCCCTGGGAGATCCTCCTGCCGGAGTGTCGCCATTTGGTGTCCGTTGCCCCCTGTCGTGCATATCTGCTCCTCTTCCTCCACTTCTCTAGCTCGCTCCTCTCCTTTCGTTTTCCTCTCCACCACTAGTTCGCGTTCGTCCGGTTTCCGCTTCCCCTCTACCCTACCTATACCCCCCCTCCTCTCCGCTAGCTTCGTTCCTTGTACCCGTCCCCGCCCCTCCCGTCCTCTCCATCCCCCCCAATCCTCCGGTCCGCCTTGCTCTCTCCGCTCCCCACTCTCTCCCCGATCCCCCCGTTCCCCTTGTTCTCTCCACTCCTCCCGCTCCTCCCGCTCCCCCCGTTCCCCCCGCTTTTCCTGCCCCCCCCGCCCCCCCAGACCTGCTAGGGAGGGCGCCGCCCTGTCTCCTCTCCCCGCTTCCCCCGCTTCATCCGCCCCCTCCGCTCCATGCGCTCCCCCCGCCCCCCGCACTCCCCCTGGTCCCCCTGTTCCACCTGCTCCCCCCGTTCCCTTGGCTCCTCCTCCCCCTCCCCTCCCCCCTTCCCCTTGCTCCATCCGTCCTCCTCTCCGCCCTCCCCTCCCCCCCCCCAGGCTTGGTAACGAGGGTGCTGCACTATCCCTTCTCCCCGCCCCCCCCGCTCTCGTCGCTTCCCCGTCTACATTCGCTCCCCCCACTCCCCCCGTTCCACCTTCTCCCCCCTCTCCCCGGACTCCCCCCGTACCCCCGCCCCCCTCGCTTCTTCCGTCCCTCTCTCCCCCCCCCGGCCTGCTGACAAAGGTGGCGCACAACCCCCCTGCCTAAGGTTTCGCTCCGTACTAGTGTCCGCCCCTCTTCCTGCATTGGCTGCTCGTGACCCTCTCCCAGATCCCCTTGATCGGCCTCTTATATCCCTTGCGATCGCTTCCCCCCCCCCCCCCCCGGTTGCTTGGGACTGTCACCTCGGGTGTTATCGACTCGGCCTCTGACCTTGCTCGGGACGTTCCGGGCTGCTCCTTTGATGTATCCCTACTTTCCTCGTTCTGATGGTTCTCTGAGGAGCCCAAGCTGCCTTCTCAACATCGGATCGCTCTCAATCGTCGACTCCGTTCCTTTCAGCGAGGGCGCCGCTTGCAGCGGAAAGGGAGGGGGCGCGATACCCCCCCCCAGCGCGTCTTGAAGCCCGAGGGTCCATCTTGTGAGGCGCTCCTCCCACTCGGCGTCGAGGCCCGCCAAGCATTCTTGGAGGTGGGGCCCAATGTAGAGCCGCCGGTTTGATAACCGGAGCAGGATATTCTGTGATCGGACCCCGGACGCGACGAACAACGCACGGTAGCGGTCGACAGCCACTTCCCATTCCCTCGAGCGGGGGAAATCGAAGTAGACGGCTTGAGGCAGGCCCTGAGCATACTGAACAGCGAGCACAAGAGGAACGAAGAGGTTGGGTTCCTCCCGTGGGCACGTACCATGAGCTCGAAAGAGCTGTAAACGCCGGTTGTCAGATAGCTAGCCGGCCCCGGTCCCGTGACGTCTCGTTGAAGGAGGTCGGCGAACTGCCTGGTGTTCCTTAACGCCCCCCATATTTCCCCTGACTCGTTTATTGGCAGGCCACTAGCAAGCTCTGCCGGGTGGGGAGGTCATCTTCCTCCCACCCGTTCGCTGCGGCACGCGACGCAGGACCTCGGGTCTATATGCCCTCTCGCGTGGCGATCCGCTCGTTCCAGCATGCTGCTGAATTGCGCAAACCCTCCATGGGGGGACGGGACGGGTACCCACATGTGGATGTTCCCCGACCTCGCTGTTAACTCTGCCAGAGCCAGTCCGCAGTACGTGCACGCTGCCTCTTCCCTCCCCCTCCTTCCTGCCTGTTGGCCCTCCTCCTCCGAAATCGCTGACCGTCACGATCTTGCCAACTTTCCCCTTCGGAGGACACCTCAATCTGTTGCGCCGTCTAGACGTTGGTGTAGCCTTGGCAGTATGTCTGTGAGGCGGAACGCCCTCCTACGGGGCGGTCCACTCCCCTCTCGGGTGGCTACCCCGAACCGATCATCTCCCCTGTCGGAAGCCCCCTGTACGTTTTCTACAGCACACCCGTGTGGGCGAGCCAATGTTCGAAGACAAACCTGTCGCGGGCTGCAACTTGCTGCCCACAGGCCTCACATGGCTCTTCAACTTGTGCTAGTTGACGGGCCGTGCCACGCTAATCTCCACGGATGCCCTCCTCACCTCTCTCGGCTGCACTCCGCGACAAATATGTTGTTTCGGTTGCGGTGGTGGATCTCCTGTTGGACCAGAGCTCTGCTACGGCGACCCTGGCGTCTATGGCTCTCTCCTCCGCCGTGTCTGCCGGCCCGCCCAGATCCTGGATCTGTTGGAGAAGGGGGTGCAGGTCCACCTCTTGGTGCACCTCATGAAGAGCCGGATTCGGGCACGTGACCTGATATGTGATCGTGCGCACCCCGTTGATCCTGGCTCGGAGGATTGCGTCTTCAACGAAGCCAAGGGTGCAACGGCGGTGCACCTCGCAGGAACAGGATATTTGCAGAAAGCCCTTATCCTCCACCAAACCGTGGCAAGCGTTGCATATCACTCTCCCTCCCCTCCCGTCTCTTGTGGCCCTGGTGAATGACCCTTCTCCTCCCCCAGCCGGCATCTCTCGTCGAGCGATTGCCATCGCCTCTGCCATAGCCTCTTCGCTGTGCTGTTGGAGTGCTCTTCTGTCGGCTTGTCCGACTGTTACGGCGGCTCTGCATGCCGGGCAACGTAGGTCGGTCGCCGCTCTGATGCAGAGGGCAGTATAGCAGGGCAAATGAAGTCGGTGGGGGCAGATGCGGAGATGAACCACCGGGGGTGAAGGTCTCGTAGCACAAACATAAATCTTCACGGGGCTCCACTCGGGGCTGCTCATGTCTTGCGGGCGTCGGTGATGCTGTCTGTGGTGGCGGCGGCGGGGATTCTGGAGTCGACACTGGTCCCGAGCTCCTCCACTCCGGCACCCCTCCGGGCGTCGTCGGCGGCGTCCTAGGAAGCGGCAGTTGCGTCCGTCTGGTCGTTGACCGCACGGTGACGTTATGATCGCCAATACCGCTTCCGGTGTCAAGAGTGGCGTCCCTATCGAGGGGGGGGGGGCATATAAAGATTATCGTGTTTTGCACGTGTTATGTGAGCTCCTGCGGACGCCTTGGCGAACGGTAGTTTTATTTGCTTATTACCTCGTTGGGATTTTCGGGTTTCTTCAGGCACAAAAAATCAGACTCCAAAATTATACATATCTGGCGAAACAAAACAAAAACAAATAATCGCCTTTCGGTAACGGGCTCAGAGGGGCTCATAGAACACGTGCAAAAATTCAGGTCCTACCTCCCAAAAAATATGTGAATTTCCGACTCTGAATATTTTTGTCGGGTTCAGCTTGAACGGGCGTGTAGAAACATCAAAATGGCGTTCGACCAGGGGCCAGCCTCGTAGCGGAAATCACGGAATTGCTGTAGGCCAGACTTAACGAGGGGGACTTTTAATATCCTAGTGCGTGTTTCGTTCCCTGTCCACAATCGCGAGCATCTCAGCCAGCGTGTGACTAACACGCTCGATGTTGCCGTTGGTGCTGGGGTGTTAGAAGCTGATCACGATCTTGTTGGCGCGTAGGCGCTCGGAGATGCCGCGGGAACGCCTGGAGAAGAATGGCACAGTCCGTTATCGGTGATGAGCGACACTGGGCTGCCTCCGAAAGTGTTGAAGCGGTCCATGTGGGCTGTAGCATTGGTGGTTAATTGGTGAAGAAGAGCGGGTACGCATTTCACCGTGGTGTAGTCGGTATAGATCCAAAGTAGTTGGCGCTGACGACGGCGTGACGCCCGTGTGATACCAGTTGGGAATTGCACGAGGTTAGCGGACCGTTCAACAAAAAAAGTTTCGCGCTTGGCGTTTGAAGCAGTGACGGAGCCACCACCGGACTGGGACGTTAATGTCAAACTCATCGGAATAATCGAAGGAATGAGCGCGCGCGCGCGGGTGGTGCTCAGCTTGTAGGAGGCGGTTCTGCAGCGGGTAGGAACATTGCACGAGCACGTCATCATACAAACGTAGACGTATAGAGGTGAGGCGATGGGCGATGGATGGCCGTGGTGGAGGGCGTCACAGTCGTGGCGGACCGAGGGCGCAGGCAGCTATGGAACTACTGTAAGGGTGGGGTCGCCATCGGCGGTGTAGAGTCGATATTTGGCAGTGGGGGTGAAAAATTCGTAACGTTGGGGTCGGCAAAACGAAGAGATCGGAACGGTGGAGACGCCAGCGTTGGTGAGGGGGTAGATCAGTGAAAGTTATCGAGTATTGGCGAAGAAAAGGGCGTCGGCGCCCCGCTCACGAGTCTAATTCGTGTGTGCGTAGTGCTCAGCGCAGGAAATATAGGCGGGGCTCGTCACCGGGCTCGACGACAAGTATCAGAAGAGAAGGACCGGGTGAGCAACCGTGCAGCGGGAAGTGCCGAAGCTGGTATTGTGGCGGTGAAATCAGATGGAGAACACTCCTGTAGGTGGGTGGGACCGTTTGTCGTCGCACCGGGCGCGGGAAACGGTCACAAGGCAAGCACTTTGTTCTGCAACCAAACGATTTGAATCAAAGTGGAGCATCTGTGCATTGACCCGTTTCGTTAAAGAAATAGGTTGTTTGGTGGCTAGCGGGAAGCACTATAAAAAGCGCGGATTGCAATACATATGAAACGGTTAATAACGTAAGGTCAACGAGATGTTTGAACAAATGCAGTACAACGTTTCAGGACGGAAATTATGAGGATCATCCTGCATTTTGCTTTTCTTCTTATTCATCACTTTTACTGTCCAGCTGAACTCGAAGGGGGTTTCACCCTCTACGCTCTTCTTCTGGACAAGCCGTGGTCACAGGTGTCGTCCCTCCTTCCCCCCCTGTACGTGCCTTCATTTTCTTGTCGCGCGTAGGGTTCAGCATTCCCACTGCTCGTCGATTTTCATCGAATGTAGCTAACTCACGCTTTCGCGCTTTCCGCTAATTATTATTTACGCAAGAAAAAGTCCTGACGAGTATGCACTCTGTGAGACATGAACACGCGAAATTGATCTTAGTAGGCACGCGGACCACCTACTAAACCACCGGGGACGCCGGCCACTTTGACGGAAATATACACCCAACAAAAAAAGTTGACCACACTTCAGGATGCACGTGCTTTACCAGCAAGCTAGCCACATACGTAGCGAATAACAGCGGGAGGGGGGAAAGGGAAACCGGTAAGCACCAAAGACGGGGGGGGTGCACACGAAAACTACCCGCCAGAAGGGGCGAGGCTCGCGAGAAAAAGAGCTCCCCAGGGTCGTAAGGCGCCGTTTCTTTTCCTGAGGGTTAGGTGTATCGTTTATTTTCCCAAAGCTGCCCAGTGTCAATACGTTTTAGTACAGCGGGTCGGTGAATAGAATGCATGGAATGCATGGAATAGAGAGTAACGGAAGGTGAATGGAATGCAGGGTAACATAAAGCTTCTTTTCGGATTGGGTTGAATACTGACGAGTGAATGGAACGGCATGAAAGCCAGTTTCTCACATCGCCGATGGTGGTTTGCCATTTGCCCAACACCGGTGGATGCCGACGGTAAAGCCAAAATACCATGGTTGCCGGGTGATGGGATTTTCAGCGAAGCAAGAGCTAAGAGGAGCTACTCCCAATCCACGTGAACAAAACCGAAAATAGTCTACGTAGAGCTGCAAGTTTATTTGCGGGTTTCGGTCTACAGGTTAGGAGGTGTTTAAGTGCACAATACGCTCATACATGGGACGTTCGTCCGCCTCTCTCTGTCACGTGTCTAGGTCTATTACAGGCCGAACTACAGCACGAGGTTTCGTGTCAATCAACAGCTGCACCGGTATCTACAAGATAGCAGTTGTCTTCTTCCTTTCGTTGCCAGGTATGAGCAACGCCTACTCCCCCGTTCTCCTGGTAGTCACCGTGGTCAGAACAGTGGCTCTCTCGTCCGCCAAAGCAAAGGTGCGGTCACATTCTTCACGGTCCCATCCCACGCCGAAACTACTGGTCGTGCAGACGACGGCTGCCCTTCCCCCAGTTGCCTCGCTGCTTCCGTCCGTAGCAGCGACTGGGGAAGCTTGGCGTCCACCTTGTCGCAAGGGTGTAAGCTGATCGCATGATCGTCCCTGTGACGGCGACGTGAAGTAGCCGACAACAACAAGGGGAGGTGCTCGCTCTGAAGATAAGGGAATAAGTGCGAATGCTGCATCGAGACTTCAAACAACCACACCGTCATGGGTAACATACGAGCCAGAGGTGGATTTGTAGCTACATAATGTTTATACTGGAATTACTGATAGTGGTATGACTTCGCTACTTTTGATGACCGCGTGAACTCGTTACTGTTGAACGCTCATCGAGGGATCAAATACTGGACACGCTTTGTCACTGGTCAACGACTATAGTCAGCACCTTCTTTGCTATTTATAGGTTACTAAGCAGACACATTTACCCACGTTCGACGACATGAAGTACTGTATTGATATCTACTTTTATCGGGCGATGCACTTAAGCAGGGACTCTTGATTGCACTCGACACCCCCGGCAGAAAACCCGTCGTTTGTAGGGGCCAGTTATTTCTTGAAACACGCCGTATGACTTATGTGGTCAATACTCTGGCTTGCGGAAACTGTAATACCAAGTATTTGACTATTTGTTGGAGATACCCACAAAGTCCGCAGGAAATGTTCGTGGCGTGTCTTTCTTCCGATATCGCAGCAGTACGTATAGCCTCATGCCAAGTATTGACTAGAAAGAACGGCTTCACAGCAGCGAGTATCATTAAGCGGCTCGCAAGGTGTGCTTGTACTCGGCCTCGACATTGGCACCTGTATTGGCGCGCTCTCTAGATCAAAGCCTAAGAAAAGGTGCGTAGTTTACCTTGGGGGGACATACTGGTCGGGAAGGAGGCCGTACTGATACAGGTAAGCATCTCTGAACGGCAGTCGCTCCAGTTGGAGATTTTTGGCAGTCAGGACTTTCTGAGTGCAGCAGAACGTGCAGCAAAACGTGCAACACGACACCGCCGGGGAGAAAGACGGGAGGGGCGCATGGACGCGGAGTTCCGATGATTCGGGGGGCCACAGGGTGAATTGGAGTCTGGCTGAATGGTAGATGCTACCCTCCGCTCTGACAATAGCCGCCACTATTGCGGGGGATCATATAAATAGGACCTATGGTAAGAACAAAAATCTATATATTTACCCATTTTTACTAACAAGGTTCGGTCCTATTTACTGTACCGTCAAGTTGTCGTCCGTGCGGCTATCACTTTTGCATAGTTTGCATTCTGCCCAAGACGTACCGAATCCACAACAGGTGGTCTTTGCGGCCATGCGCGCCGGTCTTAACGCCAACCACTGTTATCTTGGGTATGATCTTCGTCTCTCTCGATCGATGAGATGTCAATTCTTCCCAGTGCCCTATACTGTTGTACCAGCGTATTACCAGGTACCTGGTGTATGATACCAGGGTATGTACTCTGTAGAGCTTTAGAGTCTACTCTTAATAGTGGTACGACCGCTGCTACGCCAGCGGGGTTGGTATCATACCCACCCACTCCCACCCATAACCCACCCACCCACCCATCCACCCACCGACCCACCTACCTACCAATCCACGATGTCCCCAGGAAAAAAAAACGCCTTCCACCCATGGACGCCCTAAATAGAGGACACCAAAAAATCCGGGAGGGACGATAAGGTTGGAAACCTTTCCTTCCCCTACGATGCGCCCCCTTCCGGGGGGCCGAGCAACCCGCCCCGGGAGGGCGCCTTTCCATGCTCCCCGCTCGCCGAGTTAGACGGCTGCACCATTTCTTTCGCCGGGGGCAACGAGGGCTGCTGTGTGGGGGGGGCGTGGCACCGCCGTACGTCTGAGGGCGGTCCGATGGTGCTCGGGGGAGCCGGTGTTCCACCGGGCATACAAAAACCGACTGAGTTTTGAAGATCCAAAACAGCGTCAATACCTCAGTGCGGCGTTAAAGTCCAGTGTTGTTATTACCTGGTGTGCCATTATATTCATTTCACCTGCAAGAAGGGGTCGTCTTGCCTCGATTTCGGTACCCAGTAGCCCGCTTTTGAACTCACGGCTCGTGTACACAGACTGTAGTATGCAAGTATGCGGCCGGGACACAAGCAGGTTGGAGTGTTACGTAGTCAGTGACAAGTTCGTCGTTGCCGCGCGTGTAGACACGCGAATGCTCAGGGCGATTACTAACGGAGTTTGTCGTAACGGATTCGATTGAGGTACAGTACTCCTACGTACGAGTACCTCTACTGCTACGAAGTGTGCTACGAAGTGTGAAGTACCAGGATCAGAGGGTGCATACCGGGTACGAAGGTGTACGTAAGGCATCCGTTATCTACTCGGGTCGTGCTCCTGCGATTCTGATGAAGTATGCTACGATGCCATGATACATGCTACTATCTGTACAGTAATGCTACCAGGTATTTTGCAGTGTAGTAAGGACCTAAACCTAGTATTAATAATTCAGTATGTACATACGAAGCATAACGTGGTGAGTCATGACATTTAAAACTGCTTTTTTAACAACAACAACAACAACAACAGGGTCGTATATGTACGAGTATGATACTCGTACGAGTGCGTATGATACAGGGAGCATGAAGGGGCCGTGTTTCCGTCCCGCCCTTCGTTCGGTGCGAGTTTCTTCATTTTTTTCCTCGTCCTGTACTTTTTTCTTTTTTTTTTGATCTTCCTCGTCCTGTACTTGACGCTGTACTGGTGTACTATTAATACTGCTGTCTGCTGTAATCTGTACCACCAGGTACCAGGTAATAATATTGATACGAGTAGCACGTTCGTATCATACGTACAGAGTAGTACAACAAGCAAGTCAGATTTGATCAAGAGCTCGTCGCAACACGCACATAATAAACACACATACATGCACATACATAGGCATACAACAGCACTGCTGATTGACCAACATAGCAGTTAGGCCCTTCCAACCTGTAACCAAAGACACACCTACCTGGCGTGCAATTCCTCGGTTCCTGGTACGACCGCTAGCGCGATAGCGCGGACAGCATCTCGGACAGGTTCGTGTCGTCGTCGAGTCAGAGCAGAAGCTATCCGTGGGGGCACGAAAGAGGAGTTATCACTTCGAGACAGCGACGGCAGACGTCTTATTTTCCGGCCTTGCTCTGCATTCTTTGAGACCGGGTGCAACGAAGTATCCGCCATCTTTGCACGTGTGGAATGCCCAGCTGATCATACCCGTCCTCGTCCGTCAGAGCGAGACGTATGTATACGGAATACGAACGTAGCTTTTCGACGACTTTGCCTAAAAATATTGAGGCATTTCTGTAACCGCCAAGTCAGCGGGGATCGGGGATGGGGATCGATAAGTACATCGGGGACGGTGTGTCACGCGAGTTGCATGCGATCTGCACACTACTAATTCTACTACTGCACACTGCCCCACGACAGCCATGTTATTCGGCAATAGAAGTGTGGACCTCGGGAAATCTACGGACCCCAATGATGATCTATACGAGGACTTCAACTACAGGTGACTGAGGCAAATGGATCCAAAACATATCCATAACCATAGGGTTGAATCGCGTCGCACACGTAGTAAATGTAGACTCGTACGATAGACTCCGATTCGAGAGGGCGCCAGCGAACCGTTTGTATTTCCACTGGAAGGTCGCGTGAAACCGTGCCCGGTAGCACTTGGGGGTGTGCGCCTCGAACGTGATGGCGTGTGTGTTCTCCGTTCTTTCTACCCGTCGACATCCAACATAACCAGTTGGTATGCCCGTACCGTTCGGATGAAAATGGCCACCTGGTACGTATAACGCCGTGAGCTTTCGACAGCAAGTCGTAGACAGAGTACTTTGTAGTACGCGTGGACTGTTTGTGCTGGTAATATGATTACTATACTATTAACAGTACGGGTGCTTCCACCTTTGCCCCGTAGACCGCATTCTCGTCGTCCCATACGAATTGCTAGGAGCTGAACACCTATCGTTTTCATGAGATCGTGCATGTGTTATCTCAACTACCTTCTCTTTGGGCTGTTGGTTAGCTGCCCTCCATGTAATTCACCTCGTGTAATTGGGTATCTACTGAAAGCCACGGCTTTCACAGTCAGTCAGTGTGTTATGGTCCTATTATACATACCTACCTGCGGTACTGGTACAACGGAAGCGTGTACTTGGTACGTACAACACTGTACAGTAGTATAAATATGATACCTGGTACCTGGTAGCATACAAGTATGACGCCTTTCTGTGGTTGGTCCTCGCTACATTAATATTTGGGACTTTGTTGTACGTGACACGACCTGCAGCATTCCGAGTCAGATACCGGGATCAGTGCTGCACAACACTTACCCGGGAAGCAACGCACATGGGATAGCTGGTATGCGAGCTGTTGGCCCAGCAACTGCATTAAGAGCCCCAGGAACTACGGGCAGACCTCCGCCGTCCCAAGTCGGGAGAATGATGACAGGGGTGAGCGCACCTACCTGGAGGAAGCCTTGTACGAAACTGGCTGTACGTACCATGCAAAGTATCATCTCATATCGTCTCGCAGCAGTGTCTTTCGTTCATTGCAGCGTTTTTAAACCGGGGACTAGTACGTTACAGGGACGCTGGCACGCTCAGGAAGGCGTCGTCAAGTACCCGCGCGTAGGTGTTTCGGCAGCATATACATACGACTCGGAATTAGAGTAAGGGATTTGCAGCCAAGATCGTATTTCATACGGGTCGCCCCGGTGGTTCAAGTGGTTAACCTCGAATCCTACTTGTGTTTGAGTCCTGAGTTCGAGCCCCAGGTGGGTCGGACATTTGACTTTATTTGCAAAAATAAAAATAAAAAGGATTCAATTGTTGAGAGCGCCTTGCAGCGTGGGTAGGCACAATTCGATGCGAGTCGACGAGGGAAGAAAAGGCTGAAATCTTCTCGCGATAAAAATGAAGGTACGTACCGTAGCGGGAAGGGGGTAGAAGAGCCTGCTATGTGACGCCGGATCTGAGTTACGAGTTGGAAGGAGAGAGAGAAGGAGATGTGCGAAGATAATGAATGGGATGAGCAAAAAAAAAAAAAAAAAAAAAAACGAGTAGTTGTAGAATAGTTGGTTCAAATTTACAAGAATCCTGAGCTTTTTAGCCTTTTTGCCCTTTATTGGCCCGAGAACTTACTACCCATCATAGGAACGAAGATTATCCTCCCGCCCCATCTTTGATGACGACTGTCTAAGAGATAAATCATCCGCCTGGAGAACAGCAACATTACTGTGAAGGTCATTGCTTCATCGCTGATGTAGTCATTGTGCTATGCTCCCTTGCGTAAAATGAAACATTTTTGCGTTTTAGCGAGCTTTTTGTGCTACTCGCTGGCAACTTCGAGTACACGAAAACACCTTGTGAGTCTTTACGACTGCCGTCTGGCGCACTCGATACCCTTACACATCTCACCAAGAGCATCCCCCAATTTCGCGGGCTGTAGTATCCGGTGAGGAGCTGTAGCTGTCCGAAGTAAGGTGCGAGCGTTCAATTCGGGGTTGTTTTTAGTCTAATTTTGTGCACCCCAAATTTCGACCAATTTCGACCACTGTATCCCCTCTAAGTCGAGATGTACGCCTCTGTTGAGAACGGACGGGAGATCAATCTCGAGAGAAACACAAGCTGCTGTGATGAACCTTTTTTAAGTCACCGTCGCTCTCTGGTAAGCACGAACCAGTCGAAGTTGTAAACGCAGCGTGTTAAACTAGCGATGTGTTTTTCAGTTCCGATAAAACATCTAGATGTTAGAGTGACTGGAAACCCGGGAACCAGGAGGCGCTTGGGTGCCGGCGTCCCCTTACTGAAAAAAAAACAGTAGTTGTGATTTCGACAGAATTGGCCGATGCGCAGCCCTCCCAGCTGAGTGGGCTTGATGTGTCGGTCGCGCGTGTTCTACAGTACTACTATTCACTTACGGTACTACGTGAACTACACTTGTATAGGCTGGAGATCCATGGAATGCGCTCGCTCGCTCGCTCGCTAACGACAAAGGCAGATATACTCGGCAAGTGACACGCGCTATATATATCGTATGTATAATACCGCTTTCAGGCCGTGCCAGGCACAGCGATGCGAGCGGGTCCGGAAGCGCGACCGATGACATCTGTGTCAGGCGCCGGCTACCAATCAAAGAAGCAAGGAGCCTTTGACCCATTGAATCAAGGTCACGGCCCAGCTCCTGCACTAGCCGAGAAGGCTGACAATGGTCCAGAGTACCTTGCCAAGGAAATGGAACGGCAGGTACGTTTCCACTCCCGCCATCAGAACAACTATTTATACCAGATACAAGGTAAAGAACAAACAGTGGGACGCCCTCCGCGAGATGATAAACATGGAGATTCTTACGTTCCTTCCTGCTTCGGACTACGTGCTCCTTTTTGTCTTTTTCGTCCTGTTTGTCCTTTTTGTTTTGTCTTGGAGGTACACGTCATGATGGAGGAAAGTGCTGCTGCATGCGTCTCGGGAAAATCCGCCGAGGCTCTCGAGAAGGGAAAGGAAGCTGTGAGTCAGGCCTACTGTTGCGCAGTGGCATAATGGAGTCGCGGTATAGATGTGCGTGTGTGTATTATCGCGCCAATCTTTGAAGGCCGATGTATGCCACTAGGCCGTGACCATTGCCTGCTGTCTCTTATTGAGAGTGTGATTTTCCGCAGTATTTGCATAGCGATAATAAAGCAGCCTCCACTCCGTACGACTTGTTTCTGGTTGTCCAGAGTAGGAACAGGATGATGCACCATGCGACGCCCCTGTGAAACGTATCTCGCATGTATAGCTGGCACGTTTCCTTCGTCTTCAGAATCGCGGTCGGTGCCTGTGACTGCTTCGACTGCCACCTCAGGACAAAAAAGAGAAGGCTTTGTGCAAGCTTAGGGAACGGCATGGGCACGTCGACCAAATTAACCTCGACCTCACCTATGCCGTGTGCTTTAATCTGGCCAATTGCTACCATCAAAATGGAATGAAAAAAGAGGTGAGTGACGTCGGTTATTGGCTTCCATTTTGCAGGCGTTGCATCCCGAGGATATCGGTATCTCCACTTTTAGTATCCGAGACACAACTGTTGCGGGCTTCATTAGAGTGTGTGCTGGGCGCTTATCTTGTCTGGTTGCAGGCCTTGCGAGAGTTCGGCGCTATTGTCAAGAACAAGCAGTACCCACAGGCCGGACGACTTCGGGCAAACATGGGCAACATCTACTACGAGCAGGTGCCACGATACCTCGACCCGCTTTGGATACCGTATACGCGTACACACTAAGAACTATACCCCTCCTGTATACAATCTAGCAAAGCGTGTCGTCGTCTATCCCCCCCTGTATACAATCGAGCAAAGCGTGTCGTCGTGGTAATGACGTAGTACAGATTTCTCGAATGGCCGCGTGTGTTTCTCATTTTGTTTCTGTTAATTCGCGGCTTCTCCTTGCCTCCACTTGTGTACTCCACTCGTCTGTCGCACTGTCCGCTCCCAGCGTGAATACCCGGAGGCAATAAAACACTACAGGATGGCGTTGGACCAGGTACTTCTCACACACTAATCTTGCATCGTGTGATGATGGCTAGTGGGGGGTGGAGTCTGATAACAAAGCACTGCCGGTACATAAAGGCACGGCGTAGAGTGGGCCCGACTGCGTGTGGTACACAAGGCAGTCGATGTCACGGCATACGGCCGAATCTCGTCAACTTCATTGAATGTCACCATCGTAGCAACTCACCCCCCCGAAATATGTAAACGCAGACAATAAAACCCCTACTGATCATCATAGGCATGGTACCATTGTTGTCTTTTCCAGGTTCCCAACACCGGAAAGGAGGTTCGGTTTAAGATTATCCGCAATATTGGGACCGCTTTTGTGCGCATGGGGCAGTTTCAGGTATGCTTCGGTTATGAATAATATTGGTCATATTTCAAGACAGTTCAAGTAACGGCCGCGAACATGATGCATTGCCACTTTCAATACTCGCCACTGACGTTTGCAACCCATGCAGCAACAATTCCAACTTAGCTTGAGTTCGCATTCCCTCGTTCGATGCCACTGATGGTAGGACGCAATTGGTCAGTATGATGCTATCATGCAGGGAAATCCTGACCACCAGACTGGCTTCAATCTCGTCCTCTGCTACTACGCTCTGGAAGACGGACTCTCGATGAAGAAGGCCTTCCAAAGGCTTGCAGCTATTCCGGTTCAGGTGACCTGTTGCGCATGCGTGCACGTCCATGTGCTGGTTGGCGAGCCACAGCATATAGTCGTGAAGTATGCAGCCGCGAAACGGCTGACGAAGTTGGGGCACCTTTTAGTTGGAGACAACAAAGCCTGCCGCGCCACGAGCGGCGTCGTTGAAAACGATCTGCGCTATGGGAATCTCGTCCGCACCTTGTCCCTCGTGAGGGGTGTACCCTTATGACAACATCACTATCCTTCTTTGAAAGCAACCCAATAATGTATGGATCAGGTAGGTGCATTTATCCGCCCACGTGACAGAAAAACGTATCTCGTCCCGCATTTGCTGAATTGAAAAATAGGGGGTGACGGAAGAAGACGGGGAGGAGGACTCGAAGGAGGCGGATGAAGCCGAGATGACGGGGCAAGCGGCCCCAGACAAATTGCGAGCAGAGCTCAAAAGACGCAAGAAGGAAGCAGAACAGTGAGAAACCCAACCAATGCCAGTACTACGAGCATAGTTCATATTGAGACAATGAAGGAGTTTGGCACTGTTGGTTGCTATTGGCTGAATCCATGATAAGGGATTTTGACGCATGCCGCTATCATACGTGTCTCTCCACAGCACCAGTTGGTCGACTTGTGCTCGTTGAGTCCTGCCAGTACGCGAAAAACAACCTGATCAAATAATCTTCTAAGCCCGCCGATGCTGCTTCAACTATTTTTGCAGCTATGTGTTTACGGCAGCCAAGCTAATAGCTCCAGTAATGGATAAAAAGGACTGGGAAGCAGGGTACGACTGGGTGGTGGAGACAATAAAGCTGGACCACGAATATCTTGCGTCCAAGATGGAAGTCGAGAAGGCTCTGCACTATCTCAAAACAAAGGAGTTTGACAAGGTGCCCGTTTTTAATTACTTGATGCCGTGTCAGCTTCGAGTGAAAATACATCGTACCTGGAGTATCCCGGTAATCAATATCGAACACCGTAAAAGGCCAAAACTCGATAGTTTCCGCGGGCGGGGATAATTTCCTCGCAAGATACTGACGTCACAAGGCATCATCTTTCATCACATCTTCTGGACCTTGCTGAAGCTGATTGCCACTATCATCGGCGTACCAGGGCTTCACATAATTGCCGTCTGCTAACTGTTTAACCTGTTTATTGCCCCCTTTTACATGCGCTACACCTGGCACACAGGCAATCGAGCACCTCAAAGCGTTTGAGAAGAAGGATCAGCACCTAAAAGCTATGGCGGCCACCAATCTTGCTTTCATCTACTTCCTTGAGGGTAGGATTTTTGTCCTTTTGACGTCACACACCACGTCGCCCAGTGACGAAATCCGTGAAGCAAGCTATCCGGATCGATTTTTGCCGGCCTCGATTGCAACGTCTAGCCAGGCACGCCTATCGGTGAAGTTGACAGTACAAAAACATATTGACGCATTCCACAGTAGAGTGGAAGCTAAGCCAAATAATCATATCGATGCTGGAAAGCTACTGAAAGCTGTCATTGTTTGAACTAGTTCTGGTATGAGCCGCCTCTGTGCCTGCTAGACCCCCCCCCCCCCATTCATACGACTACGGCCATGCATGATGATGAGTAACCCCCCCCCCCGATTTGACTAATTCGTTTTGCGCTTCATTGTTGAGGCGTTGATATATTATTTCGTTGTCCAACAAGAAAATTAAAATACCATACCCCCTTGGAGTTGTTCAAGTCTGACGTCACGTCCGTTATTGCGTCAGGTGTACTGTGATAGATTCGGAGGTGCATTCACGAGAGGCGCGTTGGTATGTGAGGTTGGTATGTGATATCTGATAGGTTTGCCCTCCTGTACAATTCGACCTTTTTGGACTCGTAGGCGAGTTCAAGAGTGCGGATTTGTACGCAGATATGGCCATCCGGCATAACCGGTACAATGCCAAGGCTCTGGTCAACAAAGGCAACTGCTTATTCATGTCCAAGGAGTATGGGCGCGCTAAAGAAATCTTCCTCGAGGCCATCGGGGTGGAGGTGAGCAGTTGTACCGAAATATCATCCTATAGGTGTAGGTGAGGTTGGACTTCGGCGACAACTTGTCCTGGAGGCTAACGCCCACTGATGGGAGTGTACTTCGTATGTACCGTACTGTAGCTGTAAACACCAGCGAAATATTCGCCGGACAAGCAGTGACACTGACTGACACTGACTGGATACACTGCAGCGACATACGGCATACCCCCCAGTGCGGCAAAAAGCATGAGCATATCTGGAGATGAAGCGAAATGCGTTCATGAGCCATCACGTTTATTGCAAGCGTCTCTGCGGTTGCCTCATACACAACACCCTGTATTTCCGACGTGTTACAGCGGACACTTTACCATTTTGTGGGCCTCCTGTTTATATATACTCTCAGTGGCTATCAAGAGTGATTTAGGACCGTGACGCTATTATCGTATTCATAGGTGGACTGCGTGGAGGCGATATACAACCTGGGTCTGGTGAACATGCACTTGGGTCTGCCAGGCGACTCTCTCCAAGCGTTTGAGAAGCTTCACACGATCATCCCAAACAACACGGAGGTTATATATCACATCGCGAACTTGTACGAGGTAGGACGATTCTTCATTCTGTTAACTTTGAGGGGTTGTGGCGTCACGTTTTTTCTTGTAACTTTTACCTCTTGCGTGAGATTTCCCTGAGGTAAACGGTTCAACTCCACAGCGGGCTACAGGACCGGCAAGGTTTTGCCCTCAGCAGTTGTTGCTATCAATAGTGTAATAGTGCAGTTGACATAGAGTATCTTGATATGCCCCGAGCTTTTTCATTTTTCACCTTCCTTCTTCCACGAGTGTCAGGTGCATATGGAAAACCTTCCACAGGCGTCGAAATGGTTCAACATCTTACTCGCACGGGTTCCGAGCGACCCCGGAATATTGAGTCGTATGGGACATATCGCGAACAAAGAGGACGACGACAGCCAGGCATACTTCTACCACAAAGAGAGGTCAGTTCGCCTCTGCGTACATGAAATTGATGGTGGCATACGTTAGACGTTGCATCACCTCAGTTTCCCAGAGCACCAAACACGACACGGATAAGATTTCAGCAGTCCTTCTAACGTGTGGATATATATCCGTTTTCGGTAGATCGCCGTCATCCACGATACGCTTATTCTAACGGAGGAACACTGGGTGATACAGGGAGCGCCATGTTACGTAATATTTCACCTCCGAATCTTTCGAATCGCGTTCTGACATCGACTTTTGAGCAGCTATCGACACTACCCTGTCAACCTGGATGTTATATCGTGGCTGGGTGTTTGGTATGTCAAGAGCGAGCTCTACGAGAAAGCGATACATTACTTCGAAACAGCAGCACAGATACAGCCAACCGAGGTGAGATGCTGTAGCCGCCCCCCACTCCGAAATGTACCATGCCAGGTCGCTACTGTTGGAGTTGTTACTACTTTCCTGGTATAGCCCTTGTCGAAGGTGAATCAACGTCAATGTTTCAAGCCTTCCCTCTAATAGTGTCTTGGGTGTCGACTTTTCTAGTGTTCTAGTAGCGCCCGATGCAACTATCGTGTCGAACATCCGAGCTTTATCGCAATATATTACTACGGTAGTTGTTCACCACGACTAGTCTCACAGGAGCAAGACTGTGACCCGCCCCCGTTCCCCTGTTCCGGTTTTCGAAGGTGAAATGGCGCCTTATGGTAACTAGCTGCTTTCGTCGAATGGGCAACTATCAAATGGCACTCGAGCTCTACGAGAAGATTCACGTCGATTATCCGGACAATTTGGAATGTAAGTAAGCACTCATCACGTTCTCCCGAGCAACGGCACAGCCAAAAGTTTCTGACGAACACAGACAGTGATGGCAACCAAAGTACAAGTGATAGATTTAGTGTTTCTGCAACGAACACTAACGTTCCACCTTGCGAAAGACAAGCTCATCGTAAGAGCACGTTCCACGGATGTGGTACAGCACTTTGGCAACAATGCTGACGATGGCGCAGCACATCGGTGGCGGTGTTGTACGGAGCCAGCCACGCTCCCTCAAGTCTCAGATGGACAGTACTATTAATCTCAGTGCGGACGTCTGCAGAGTCAGATAAACTACCAGTACATTCGAGCGCGACAGTTAACCCCAACAGTTAACCCCAGTGGGAATGTCTGACAAGCCAGAGGCACTTACTTCGTCTATATTCGCGCGTTTCAGGTCTTCGCTACTTGGTTGCAATCTGCCGAGATCATGACCGACCGTTTCAACAGTATCAGCACAAGCTGGCGCGTTTGGACAGGAGCACTCCTGCGAGGGGTCCGAGCGTCAGTGTTGCAGAGGTATGGGCGGACAGAAGGATTATGGACTCACTCAAGCCTTGCTTGGCATGTACCATGTACCATTTGTATGTTTCAGAGTGGCGAGCGAATGTTTCACGTGGGTGGAGTTACGAAAATATAAAGCATTGTCTTTGGAGTACAATGCCCTGAGATCGACCAAAACATGTCGTGTGCAGCCACCCAAATGCTCGTAGCTTCCTAGGAAGAACCATAGGTTATGCCGTGTGCAAAGCAGGTATCATATGGTTGTGTAGGTATCAGGTGTACCCCAAGAAACGCTTCTGATTTGTTTGTTCTTTTATGTGGTCCAATACAGGGGACCAGCCCCGTGGGGTCCACGCCAATCCATGGGCAAAGTAAGGGATGGTCCTCTGGAGATAGACGAGGGTCTGAGCAAAGACTGGGTGGGAGGCCTGGATCTGGGAGTGGATTTTCAGGTCACGCTTTGAAGGCACATGGCGTCGAACGAGACGGGAGAGAGGCGGAACGAGGTAGGCCGCAATCACTATCGGTCGAGTTTGAGCACAAATCGGTCGTTTCGGGACTGCAAACAAAGCTACGTCGATCGGTCGATCGGTGTGATCGGTATTTGTGGTATCGATATATTAATAGCGCGTGCCATCTATTTGTTCGGCCGCCCCATGTTGCCGTGAGGATCATCAGACGCGAACGGAAAACGCCCCATCTCTACAGTGGAGATATTGCGTATTGTTGATTTGCCTTATGTCTTCTGCGTATAGTCTGCCTTCTTTGCAATATGAATAGTGCACATGGCTTCGCAGTCAGTTTTTCGTTACCGCACCCGACAACAAAGTGGTAAACCGGTGGCTGCAAAAGAAATATCTACATGACATACAGTTATCTCTGCTCGCATATAAGTTTCAACGTATATTCGACCAACAGCTCCTTCGTCGCGTGACGTTTGTTTTATTCTACAGGTAAAGGGGAAGAAGAATTCGGTGATGCCGACGTAAACGACCTGCTTGCGTGAGATCCCAGGAAGGGGGATAGCAGGGCATATAGTGGCAAGGTTTTGAATTTGATCTAGTCGTGCTGGGTGTTGCCGTTTTCTGGTGCAGGCTGTTGTTCTCCGTAGATTGTGGGAGTGGACGCTAGGCATAGCGTGATTGTTCGACTTGGCTGCGCAAATCTTGTTTGAAGTCCGGGACAAACACCAAACATTGCAGCATGGCTACCAGCGTCGCAGTACGATTAGGAAATGTGACAGGATACGATGGAGATTATCGTGCCCTCACAGACCAGGGGGTGGCATTAGTGATTTCGAGTCATACTACAGCGCCAACCGGGACCGTAACCACTGCACTCACTGCGCGTGTGGACAACCACAATCAAACAGGTCGAGCGAAGGTATAGTCGCTGGCACCTCAGGCCAAGTGACGAGACTGTGCTGTGGGTTGTCGTGCTTTGACCGTGGTTGCGTTGGTGCATTGGTGCATACCGTGTGCAGGCTAGTGAGGGTTAGCCGCCACATTCTTCTTGGGGCGGGCGCATATTATCTTGTCCCACGCACCGATTGCAACGTGCCTCCTGAGAGGCATCACTGATCGCAGTGACGACGGCTCCATTGTATAATGTGTCCGCAAACAGTGCGAACGTTCTCACCCATAATATACCAACCAGCCGGTCAACGGGAATAGCTTGTATCGGACAATTCATCTCTTGACGAGCTTTCGGGTCTGAACTATTCCACAAGTGGTACACTTGTGGTCTCTCGGAAGGATTCAGAAAAAGTGTCTATCTATCCGATCAAAGTCACTCTATGGTCACCTAGGGACAAATTTCTTTCGGAACGGCTACACCCATGCCGCACGCATCAGGTCGAAGCCCTCGCGGAGGCAATCGTCATGGTCCAAACCACACCTCATCGGGTACCCTGTGTGTGGAGTTATTATAGTTGACTTCCAGCATCTCAATCGGGGTGATGGGTCGAGCAGCAGCAATCGCTCCCGAGGCCAGCGGAAAAAATCTTCAAGTCTATTTTTAAGTGGAAAATTCTTTCGGTATGAGCACCATTTCGATTCTCATTGGAGGCCCTGTGTGTGGAGTTATCAGAGTTGACTTCCAGCATCGCAATTGAGGTGACGGGTCGAGCAAAAGCAATCGCTCGCCCGAGGCTACGCCCATGCCGTACGCATCAGGTCGAAGCCCTCGCGAAGGCGATTGTCATGGTCCAAACCACACCTCATCGGGAGCCCTGTGTGTGGAGATATCATATTTGACTTCCAGCATCCCAATCGGGATGACGGGTCGAGCAGCCCAATGGCTCGCTTGAGGCCAGCGGAAAAAGTGCGGTGAAAATCTCTAGACAAAAATTCATCCCAATTAAGTGCGGCTGCCGCACTCAATCGTTCGCCTGAGGCCAGCGGAAAAACTCTTCGTCAAGTGTATTTTCAAGTGGAAATACAGACTAGTTTTGGGTTCAGGATATCCGATGAGAGCAAGTTGCCGGAGGTCGAGGCTAACGCGGCCACTCCTGCGCGAGAGGCTCATGCTGCTTTGATTGCTGAAGAACAAGCGGAGGTAAATGTTCATGTTGCTGTAGCTGCTGTGCAAGCAGAGGTCGACGCACGCCGTGTATATAGTTGATACTCAACTTTGCAAGCTGCGTAATACGCGTGAGGACCTTTAACAATCTGGGAGAAGGGATCTTTAGGCTGGTAGGCTGTTCAGGTGTTTTGGTTCCTGTTAGGATTAAGGTACGGGCGAAGACCCAACCCAACCCCTGACTCTACCAACCCTAACCCTGACCCCAAACCGCAGCCTAAACGGGCTAAACTCGCCATAAACGCGGCTGCGCTGCATTTGCATCGGATCAGGAAATTTCTCAGTTGCGGACGATGATTCTGAAGTGCAGACCACGCTACGCATTTTTCAATTCAAAAACATCCCTAAAGATCCCTTCTCACAGATTGCTAAACCTACTCAGCCAGCGTGCGTAGGAGGTCATTTTTCCACTTGAAAATCAACTTGACGAAGAGTTTTTCGGCTGGCCTCGGGCGAACGATTGAGTGCGGCAGCCGCACTTGAGTGGGATGAATTTGTGTCTAGAGACTTTCATGGCATTTTTTCCGCTGGCTCCGGACGAGCGATTGTGCTGCTCGACCCGTCACCCCGATTGGGATGCGGGAAGTCGACTCTGATTACTCCACACACAGGGCACCCGATGAGGTGTGGTTTAGACCATGGCGATCGCCTTCGCGAGGGCTTTGACCTAATGCGTGCGGCATGTGCGTAGCCTCGGGCGAGCGATTGCTGCTTCTCGACCCGTTACCCCGATTGGAATGCTGGAAGTCAACTCTGATAACTCCACACACACCTCGCCCTATGAGTTTCGAAATGGTGTTCATACCGAAAGACTTTTCCACTTGAAAATAGACTTGACGAAGAGTTTTTTCGCTGGCCTCGAGCGAGCGATTGAGTGCAGCAGCCGCACTTAGGTGGAATGAATTTGTGTCTCGAGATTTTCATCGCACTTTTTCCGCTGGCCTCGGGCGAGCGACTGTGCTGCGTACCGCATGTACCTGATACGTACGTGCATGGATCTCACATTATATCTCTGTCTGAGGTACTTCGAGTAGGTTTAGCAGTCTGGGAGAAGGGGTCTTTAGGGATTTTTTTCGCTTGAAAAATGTGTAGCGTGGTCTGCACTTCGGAATCGTCGTCCGCATCTGAGAAATTTCCTGGTTCGATGCAAACTCGGCATAGCCGCGTTTATGGCGAGTCTTGGCCCGTTTCGGCTGCGGTTTGGGGTCAGGGTTAGGGTTAGAGTCAGGGGTTGGGTTGGGTCTTCGCCCGTACCTTGATCCCAACAGGAACTAAAACATCCGAACAGCCTACCAACCTAAAGATCCCGTCTCCCAGATTCTTAAAGGTCCTCCGCTGGCTTACAGTTGAAATTTTACCTCCTACGCACGCTGGCCGCCAGTTGAAACTTTCGTAATTTCAAATAATTCAAATAATTAAAATTTTGTTTGTCAACACCTTGGAATACCGCATGTACCTGGTACGTCTGTGTGCGGACCTCATTTCTTGTTTTTGCATGAGGTGTAGATGTGCTTCAGATATCATGTGTATTATTCTTCCACCCCAGAGTTTCTGAAGCCTGTCCTGCGACCACGGACTGCATTGTATTGTGGCGATGAAGTAATGTGAGAATAACAACAGGTATAGCGTAGGCAAAGAAAACTTTTTGCTTCTTATGTGCATTGCACATCCCGATTTGTGTTTCTATTGTGCATTCGTAAGGAGCTGTTTCTTTCAAATCATGCGCCGGCGGCATGGGTTCTACTGAACCGACAATCTCGTGCTGAGCACTTTGTGGTTATTAGGGCCGCACACTCCCCCCCCCAACACAACAACATCACCCACCAACCGCTACAATAAACTCCTGTGCCTCTTCTTTTTCCATCTGCTCCGTGTTATTTTCATCACCGCGAAGGGGTGTAGAACAGAGACCACAAAAAGTGCGGTATTCATAATCGCTCATCATACAATCTCGATGAACTACAACTAGCGGTTACGAGTACACACACTTGCGGAATTAGCACGCCAACCCCGTTCATTGGTCGTGCAATAACAATCTGAATTTTACTATATAACGATTTGAACCAATATGGGATGGTGCATTGACGTTTTCTACCATGTGTAGCATAAACATGCGAACTTGAACATGGTACATGGACGATGTGAAAGCGCAGGATGCGCCTATTTTTAGTACCCCTCAAGAATGAACTGAACATCTAGAACTCTTTGAGGGCATCTCCAGCTCGCCGGTTCAAACTTGAGCAATCGTGCAGCAAATCTGTCGAGCAAGCAGAAGTTTGTGGGGACGCACGTAAACAAAAGTTACTACAAGCGTGAGAGATGAGTGATGATATATATCATACCGCCATACCCACACATGGGGCATTTCTGTTTTGTGTGAAACGCCGACTCGAAGAAGGACGGTATACAGAAGGACAGACAGAAAACGTTTCACAAACTGAAAATCGACATTCACTGCCGCGAAAGCCCAAGCAGAGCGTTTCTCGGTCGCTATCATAAACCTCTGGTCGACGGTAGCAAATACCTTCGCAGCGGTATAGATAGTCGATCTTCTAATCGCTCTGTAATGCAAGGCGGATGCATCAACCATCATATTGGCACAATCTACTACCAATACTTACCGCGAATTGCATCTAGTTCAACTCGCAGATCCTCCTCGGTCGCAGCGTCCACAGCTTCCGGTGTCCAGTCCAATCCTATCGAGGATGCACAGTTTGACGACGTGGGTTGAATTTATAGTGCGCGGCCTGATTGTGTCTAGCGGCAAATAATGCCCTACTACAGTACCACGCCTGGTGCTTGCTTGTTCCGGCGGAAACAGCTGCCCCCTGTATACTTGCCAAAGATGCACTCGTGCGCCCCCTTGGTCACACCAGCATCAATCAATCAATCAATCACGCAATCAAATATCGGGCACCGTCGATATCCGACCTATTGATAGTTATACCGAGCACGGTCGTGCCGATAGACCAGTGACTGGTGCTGGCTATCGTATTGGCTATTCATATCATCTTTGAGCTGAGGAATTGCCGCTGTCTGTTTTTAGGAGTCGATATGATCCCTTCAAAATTGAGTTAGGATATGAAAGTGACAGTCGACAAAAAGTGCCAGCCTACTCTTATCTAACCTTTGCACCACCGTTCGCGCCGGGGTGATTTCAAAGCCTCGTCATTCGGCTTCGCGTTGTCCAAGACCGCATCCACCATGCACTGCAAACGCTCATTTTCAAAACGAGCAAATTTCCTTCGGGTATTTTGACGTAAGCATAAAGCAAGATGTAGGCGTATCAATGTAACCGGCCTCTTCGGCGCAAGCATAAACCAACTAGCGAGCGTATCAACGCACATGACCCCGACTACTCCACCACTTCATCAAGATATCAACATACTACAGGGAAAATATACCCCATAGCAGAACTAGCAGTATGCACGACAATGAGCGACCAGACCGATCAGCAAAAACAGTTACTCCCAGGAATCTGTGGCATGCGTGTTGCATCGCCTTAAAATGACGACCAGGTGCTTGGTAGAAGTACCGCACGTTCGACAGGCACGTTCTTGCGGCGCCTCGTACCTTTCTGAGGTTGAGGCTTTCACCATCCAGCATGTCCAAACGAGGGAGAAGCCGTGTGACGATGCTATAATAGGAAGGGTGTTGGCACGCTGAAACGGAAAGCATTAGGATTGATTCGGGTTAGCGAAACGCTTGCGGTATCCTTTGATTGTTAAGGTACCACGAATAGACTGCTGAAGTAATTGTAAAAGTTAACTGAATATCCACACAGGGCAATCTTTATACAATTCTCCTCTCCTTGAAACGGCACGATATTTTTTTCGATATTTTGAAAGGACATTTTCGAAGGTGTATCCACTGCCGAATTACCGTACACGGGGTCGGGCACAAGCAAAATCTAAGCTGCGCTACATTGGCGGAGAGTAGGAATCAGATTCTTGACATGGGGGACATTCCTTTTTTATTGTGGAGTTTATTCGAATGCGTACGGTGAGGATCGAACCAACGACCGCACGGGGCCCAAACCCATGTCCTGGCGACGACGCCACTTCTTAGGGTATTGGACCCTGGACCTACTTGTAAATGTCAACCAACTACCCGCCCAGGGTGAGCCTTGTAACGTCACCAACAGCGCTCCCAGAAGCGCTTTGGTCGGAAATTGAGTGTTGGTACGTATTAATAGGACAAACCTGGATTCTTCTTGTCGCCTTGATAGCCCTGGAGAAAAAACCGCCTCAAGTTTGGCAGCTGAAGCGGAGCAGAAGCCAGAGGTGTGGTCCATGTACATAATTAAACGATTACGGATGTGGATGGGTAAGAGACATTTCACCAACGTCGACAGGTTTTATCGTAAGCGGTAAAGGGCCGGTAGTACCCAGAAGCAGGGCGCACAGGGCTCTGTACGCCGTACACGTTTCGCTCTCCTTGCCGTCAAGTACTGGCATGGTTGAAACTCCGTGGATAATGAAACAATTTTAATAATTTACTGTATCACTGACCGTCGGACAATCTATACACACATTTCAAAACAACCGCGCATGTTTCAGAAGCAGGATTCAGCGCCAGGCTCGTTTCGACGGCTCGACTACTGGAAGGCTATCCTCGATGTGCATGTGAGACCGACAGAGCTCACCGGGCTGAGCGTCTTCACATCATCAACATTCTCTATTTGATTCCCCTGTGGTCACATGGACGATACGTGCGCAGGTAGATACAGGCGTTCGACAGTTGGCGACAGGGAGGCTAGGTCGAATATGCAATTTGCCGCTTCGCTATGGTATCTCCTGCACTTGCCCACAATAGTAACTGAAGAGGTTAAGCCTCTGCCTACTCTGTTCCCCCTGGGTGTATCATCAGAGCTGCTGTTAAGGGCGATTTTTCGCGTAGCTTGGCTAGCCACCAGAGAATACGAAGGTGGCATATCAAGCGCTATGCGTTACAAAGTACGAAATATATTGGTCAATACGATCGTGGCGTTGACGCACTGCAACCAGTAGGGCCTTGCCTTCACTCGAATTATCGCTTACGGTACTTGAGTTATGAATAGGACGTGTCCAGGAATGTGTCGAAACCAACCCTTACCTTTAGATCCAAAGACTGCAAGCTCGCCAGATGCTCCATATTCCCTGCAGATCAGGACGTGACACGGCAACAAAACTCACGTTTGTCATACCTAGCGCATCCATCCGTCAGACCATTACAGTAGTACAATAACGCACCACCGATATAGGAGGTATGTAACCACGCGATGACTGCCCTCCAGCACGTTTAGACTATGCAGAGGAACACTGTTGACGTTCTTCCTTCTCGCCTTGTGTTTGAGTAGATTCTACGTACGTGGCTCTGTGCTGGTTGCATGGTTGGGCCATATCTGACATGCGTTGAAGGAATATGTTGGAAAAGCAAGCCATGAGTGGAATGCCATGCGGCCAACGTGACCTCTTACCTATTCGTTTGATGCGGTTGGAGGAGAGATCCAAACGTTCCAGTGACAACAGTCCTTCCAGCCCACAAATCTCTCGAATCTGAAGGATTTTCAAACAAAATAAATTCAGAATTTTCGGCTTTCATGTCGCGCATGCAAACCGATACGTAGGTGCGAACGACAGAACCGGTCAATTCGTCCGACCAAGCACCTGCAACGAACTTATTTTTTCCTCCCCCATCATACTCTTTGTGCATATCTGAACCTCTCCTCTCCTCAATCTGCTGATATTATGTTACCCATCCACGGTGTACGCCGTATCATTGTCCCATTGACAACCGGAGGCTTTACTAGCCGACCAACGAACCCGACCGTTGTTGAGTCGTTGAGCGAAGACAGTGCCTGGTCTGCGACAAGAACATAGAGTTTTTCGCCAGCTTTTGGGCCCCACATCACACCTGGTTGCCACATAACTTCAGTGTTCGAATGTTGGTGCAGCTGCTGAGATTCTCCATGCGCTTGATTCCTGTATAATCATGCATATACCGATCGTTGTTAATGTTAGAGTTCGCTCTTCTGAGAGTTCGCTATCACAAGCACAGCAGCAGTGAACGTTACGGTTGTTTGCAACACCAGTGTCGTGATGTAATACTATACTTGTACTCAACTGCTTGCTGTCAACTTGGTTCGCCGCGATGGTTGCCCGGCACTCACTGGACACCACTTGGTCTACATGACGCCCCAGCCCGACCTACCCTTGTTTTTGGTATTCACTTTTCGCTTTTCCATGAGACTTCCTCGCCCTCTCCCAGTTGCGAGTGGCATGGCGATGGCGTTCGATGACGATTTATTCCTGCCCCTTGAGGCTAGGCCGTCCTCTCTTTCTCTTTCTTTAACGTGCCTTGTCGGCTTCGTTGCCTCGCCGTTCAGAGGTGTGGGAGTGGGTTTTGAGGTGCCGCATCTTCGACTCATGTTCTAGTTCGTGGAATCGGGGTTTCCATTAATTTCCTATAATTCTGCATATACGGCTCATCAGAGTGGGCTAGTGTTATGATACTCCCTTGAATGAGGCTGAAAACCCGGTAATTACCTGGGTTCAACTATTGGGATCGTATTGCAGTTCTTGGGAAGCGTATCTTAGATGGGAAACCAGGGGTTTTCCCAGCGAGGCACGAACTTGGCTCTCAGTCTCCGCGTGCACGAAAGGAATAAAGCTGCTCTTCTTTCATCTCTAAGCAAACAACACACGTGAGTACCAACGAGTACCGACTAAATGGGCAAACCTGTCCAGGGGTACGAAGTGCCGCGACCTTGATCCATGATTCAACGCGGCAACACCGCGCATGATGCAACATCCTTGCAGCAGCGACGCACCATGGATGCATGTAACATTAATACGTGCTATTCAGACGTTGGCGTCCTTCGGCGAAGAGATATAATAGCGACAAATATATGCTACTACTGGCTGCTTCCTATGCGGTTCGATTTCGAGCTTCAGATTTTATGAAATTGTGAAGTACGCCAGCTGTGAGTTCGACTGCTTAAATAGTTGATACTCAGCTTTGCAAGCTGCGTAATACGTCTCGTCTTTACCCCCCTTTTACCTAATTTTATAATTTGTATGATAAGCCGTTCGCGCGTATTCTATACAAGTATGTACTTTTTCCTTGTTACGGACATAGGCCAGTGACTCCCCTGGATGCTACCCGGGTCAACAAGACAATTTACATAATCATTCTGCGCACTGATACTATTGTATATAGCCCGAATAAGGGAGAGTAATATGACGTTGCAACATGTTGAAATATTAAGCAGGTCGCCCCGGTGGTTCAAGTGGTTAACCTCGAATTCCACTTGTGTTTGAGTTCTGGGTTCGAGCCCCAGGTGGGTCGAACATTTGACTTTATTTGCAAAAATAAAAACAAAAGGACTCAATTGTTGAGAGCGCCTTGCAGCGTGGGTAGGCACAACTCGATGCGAGTCGACGAGGGAAGAAAAGGCTGAAATCTTCTCGCGATAAAAATGAAGGCACGTACCGTAGCGGGAAGGGGGTAGACGAGCCTGCTATGTGACCCCGGATCTGAGTTACGAGTTGGAAGGAGAGAGAGAAGACGATGTGCGAAGATAACGAATGGGATGGGCAAAAAAAACAAAAAAAACATTGATTGGAATGTTATTCCCCTCGATGAACTGCATTCGAGCGCTGTTCTCAGTTTGCTTGACTTTTTTTTTAGAAGTCGCAGTTGGAGTTGGTGCGAGTGTGGAGAGAGACCAGTCGGCACCGGCACAGACGGCACCCCAGCGGGCGGGGTTTGGCTCAGACTGAACGTCTGCTTTTTTTCCTTGAAAAACTAAGAACATGAGGCCCGCGCTTCGCGCTCGCGCGCTTCATTGTTAAATACGGTTACTATATTACGGGACCGAGTGGCATGCCAGTACAGCAGTACGATAGCATGGCGGGAGCAAGATGCCCTACCCCCCAACAGCCATCACAATAGGTTGTGGTTTGCCTGGTCCATACGGCGGTAGTGTATACGGGAAAGCACGTCTGCCGATATCTGTATATCGCAGAATATCCCCCTTCGCCTCTAAGAAAAGCCCACGGCTCACGGCTCTCTCTGGTTCCGAGCGACGATGGAAGCCGGAAGCCTGCCCGTCCCTACGTACGGAAAGACACACTCCTTTTACGAAGCATGCTATCATAACGTCATGTAGAGTCCAGGCAGTGGTGCATCAGTAGGTACAGCTGGCAAGAAATGATAATGAGCAGGTATTTATTTTTTCCGAAATCGGGGAGACGATTTTTTTCTCCCCCCCTTCTACGCTCTACCAGGTATCACATATATCCCCCACACGCCGTTTTTCTTTCCGTGCGTTTCATATCATTATGGATCGCGATTGAGCGTGTATAGGATGTATGATGCCTGGTAGAGCGTAGAAGGAAGGAGAAAAAATCGTGATAATTATTAATTTTCTGAATTCGGGGAGACATAAAAAGTATACCAGGTATATTATTTTCTGAGTTCGGGGAGATACTTAAATATTTATTTTCTTAGTTCGGGGAGACAAAATGTACAACGACGGTAACAAAGTGATCGACAGACGATTAGAGATAGAACATGCATATCTGTACCACACAGAGGATTGGAAAGTAAAAGCGAATTACTTTTCGTCTTGAAGTTGATGCGAATTATACTTTTTCGTGCTGCTATTAATAGTATAGTAGTGATGACGCACCAGACTCTTTCACAGCCTACTATTATTATATTATTAATAGAAGAGTGGGAATAACGAAAGTGACAGATCTACGGTGGCACACAGCAGTGGTCTGCCGCGAGTTTTTTTTACATGTATTGCGCCTGTACGCACGGCGGTTACAAAGTAATCTACACACTATACTCGTGGTCGCACTAGAATAGGCACATTTATTTAATAAGACTACGAATTGAATATGTACTTATTTGGGTAATGAATAGAGAAAAAACATCTATCGAGTTTTCAACGGAGTAGGTTTAGCAATCTGGGAGAAGGGATCTTTAGGGATGTTTTTGACTTGAAAAATGCGTAGCGTGGTCTGCACTTCGGAATCGTCGTCCGCAACTAACTGAGAAATTTCCTGGTTCGATGCAAACGCGGCGCAGCCGCGTTTATGGCGAGTTTGGGGCCGTTTTGGCTGCGGTTTGGGGTCAGGGTTAGGGTTAGGGTTAGGGTTAGAGTCAGGGGTTGGGTTGGGTCTTCGCCCGTACATTGATCCCAACAGGAACCGAAACACCTGAACAGCCTACCAACCTAAAGATCCCTTCTCCCAATTTTTTGTTAAAGGTCCTCAAGCGCTCACACGATCATTGCGATCCTCCCGGTGAACTCTACGGCCCCTATAGATCCCCAACAAGCGGTCCGAAAGCTGACGAGACGCTCTGTTGGCCAATGAAAAACATGTGGGTTGTTTACACATTCGGCAGATTGACATGTATTTTCAACTGCCGGGTCATTATTTACTATTAATAGTACCGAAACATACAACGGGGATCGCAAAACGATTTTCTTCTTTCAAAAATATTGCTTTCAAAGAACAGCGGAGAATATCCCCGTACCCGTACCGCCGCAATGGGGAAATGTTTGATGTTTGTTTTTCTTGGCTGCAGGCGGCGCAATTTGTTTTTTCTCGTCGCAAATTGTCATCACGCCCATGCGACGATAGGCGCTCGATGTCGACATAGACTCAGCCCACGGCCAACCCGCTTGGTGGCGGGCAAGGTCAACGAGTCTAGATGACGGGCTCGAAGAAATCAGGAGGATTCATGTTCTAGGGGGCAAGAGCTTACCGGCGGTGTGCTACGGTATCCTCCCAAACCTGAAAAAAAAATATTTTTTATCAATCAGCGGATGGAGAAATTGTCTTCTATTTGCACACTACGGCCAATTCTGTTTTTATCATACTGTACGCTTGGCCAGCGCCCGCCTCTCGTCGCCGGCCATTGTGTGTTGTTGCTCCGATTTACTGCGCTCGCACAGATGCGAGCAAACGCCGAGACCAACTGCTGTTGTTGTGGTCTGATGCCGCGAAGAGACGCGCTGGGTGCGCTGCACAGAGCGTAGAACCCAAGCGTCCGAGCCAACTCTGACTGCCTTTCTTTGGTCTGGCGGCGGAGAGACGTGCCGAGTTAACTCGTCTTGGTATTTTGTACATCACAATGTGACTGACTGCTTCTGCCGTAGTCTACGAGTGCGTATCCACCGAGAGGTGCGCGCCGAGTGCGCTTCTCTTGGTCTCTAGGCCCAAACCCGCGCCAGCGGACTGCTGTTTTAGTCTGGCACAGAGAGACGCGCCGCCCGCTGACCGCGCGTCGGGCGCGAAGCAACGACGCTATACAGCTGTGTCACCATCTTCACCGATCGTTCTGCAGCTGTTTATTGTCCTTCACCTCACTCATCACGTCATCACCTTGCACGTTCAACGTATGCCCCTCTAGTGTACTTGAAGTGACGCGATACAGTTGTGTCACCATCCAACTCATCGATCGTTCTGCTGCTGTTTGTTTCCCTTCACCTCACTCATCACGTCATCACCTTGCACCTTCAACGGATGTTCTTCTTGTTGTGTGCTTGATGTGATAGCGTACGTGGTTGGTATATGTATACCTGATATGATGGTATACTACGATTCGATATACTATATGGAACAAACGCGGTATGGGATATATGGGATATGGCAAAACGCCATATGCGGTGTCGTATCTGTTGACAGTATGGTACGGGAAAACCACAGTATATGATAAGGTGCGTTTGCGGTATGGTACCATGGTACGGTGTCATGGAGTTATTATGGCTAAATTTGCCTGGTGGTATAGTATGTTTCAGTACATAAGGTGCGTAATGGTCGAATACGTCGAACGAGTATCATCTGTGACGACCTTATATATCGACCATTGCAAAGTGTTCGAAAATATAAGCCTTGCAGACAGACAGACAGACAGACAGACAAATATGCATTAACCGAAACAGAGACTCAGTACTACTAACGGATAATACTGACTGTTGAGCTTTTGAACGAGATGGTTCTAACTGAGAGTAATTTTTCCGGGGGATGAGCTACTGCTGTTGTTGCTTCTGCTTCTGTGATGCTTATTATAAATTGTATGTGATATGGCTCGAGGTGGCACCTAAATCAGGCATCCGCATACCCGAAGAAAGTAATTTATATCTTCTTGTTTATAAAAAAAAGTCTAGTTCTAGGTGTGAAGTGGAAAGCACTACAAGTAAGTACAGTCATATTTATTGAGCTTGCAGAGATTCGAGCAAACGCCGAGACCAACTGCTGTTGTTGCTGTGGTCTGGCGCCGCGAAGAGACGTGCTAGGTGCGCTGCACTGCGCGTAGGACCCAAGCGTCCGACCCAAGGCTGACTGCCTCTGGTCTGGCGGCGAAGAGACGTGCCGAGTGCGCTATTATTATAGAGTCAACCTGTCTTGGTATTTTGTGTTTCACAATGTGGTTGACTGCTGCCGCGGCTGCTGCTGCTGCTGCTGTACAGCAGTGTAGTCTACGAGTACGCATCCACGGAGAGGTGCGCGCTAAGTGCGCTGCTCTTGGTCTCTCGGCCCGAGCCCGCGCCAGCCGACTGTAGTTTGGCCACGGAGAGACGCGCCGACCGCGTCTCGGGGCGCGAAGCAACGCCACTACCAGGTATACAGCTGTCACCATCCAACTCATCGATCGTTCTACTGCTGTTTGCTGTCGTGGATAACATCTTGAATTTGGAGAGCATGCCATTTTTCGATTTGAAGATCTGATGACCCAGGTCGTCGGATTTTGGCCCAAAACCCGACGACATGGGTCATCGGATTATTTTACTGTAGTATTCTGTCTCTCTACCGTGAATCATTTAATGTAAGTATTGGATTGGATGAGGCCTCCTGCGCCGGCCTGTGGTCCTGCCCATGCTTCTTTACGCCTCCTTTCAGATTGCCTTTGTAGTTGACCGCCGGTCCGGGGCAGAATAGTCTCACCCAAACTTCTATCACCTGAACTCAGTCCTTACCCGCACACGCCGCAAAGTCCTTTCTGAACTCCGGCGACAACGGTAGCTCGCTAGCGTCCGCGTAGCTATGGCCACGTTTCTTCTTGCTACCCCGCACTTGCCCACTATATATACAAGGCGCTTCGCTCCGCGGGCAGCCTACGCCGCCCGCTACGCTCGCTCAGGAAGGAAAAGTACGCGAAGCGGACAGAAGGTATATTTGATGAATTTTGTAGTTGCAAATTGGCGACTTGATAATGCCAAGAGCCACATGCCGTGCGTACGTACATACATACATACCCCAGGTAGGGTACTGATTTTCTTCTTCATGCTGGTACTGGTATGTATGAGCGAGAAAGCACACAGCATGGCACAGCAGCAGCACCGCTAAAACAATGAAAATGAAACCGAAAAATTACAAATTAATTTGAAAGAGAAAAAAATCCCCGTCCCCTCTCAAAAAATAATTGTCTGCCCCTGGAACACCATGCACCAGTCAAAGAAGAAAAACTAAAAAAAATGAACAGCAGTAGAGCTTGTCTCTCAGCCAAAGCACACAGCATGGCACAGCAGCAGCAGCGCAAAAACAATGAAAATGAAACCGAAAAATTACAAATTAGAAAAAAAGAGAAAAAAATTCCCGTCCCCTCTCAAGTAATAATAGTTAATTGTCTGCCCCTGGAACACCATGCACCAGTCAAAGAAGAAAAACTAAAAAAAATGAACAGCAGAGCTTGTCTCTCAGTCTCGTATGCCGCCGGCCCCTCTCTCGACCACCTCGCCACCGATTCTGCCCGCGTAAAGCTTTCCTCCCTCTCTGTCACAGTGATCCCCGTCGCCCGCCCCGCGTGAAGCCCGGTGCTCACCGTGACCCTCGTTCGCCAGCTCGACAATGTCCATGGTCAAACGGGCGTTCATCTCTTTGTATAGTTCAGCGTGATCGCAAAAATAAGCACCGCTTGAATGTTAGCTTGCAATCCCGAACGACCCTTATGGACTCGTACATACTAAGTATAATTTTTCAGATGGAGGCAGAACAGAGCCCATTCATGCTTCCCTTGTGTCTCGAGGCACACACGATGCCTAGCCACGAAAACCGCGACCGCGCTCCTTGCAACCCCCCCTCTACCCGCCAGCATCCGCCGACACCCGCGACGGCGCCGGGCTCGCCAGCGTCACCGTGCTCCGACTACACACACGCACATGAAACGGAAGAAGAAAAAAGGAAAAAAATAACTGAAAGTGCAAAAGAAATTTCAACCAGCCGGTGAAAAAAAGCGAAAGAGAGCCTCCCAAACCGTTGAAAAAACAAAATCGACTTTTTCTTTTTCCCGAGATTTTTTTTCTATTGTTCCGGGAAAAAAAGTGTGGCACGAGAAGCAAGCACGCAAAGAAGGCAAATAACGCGAAGAAAGCAAAGATCGGAGAAGCGACAAAAAATCGTGGGAGACTCGCTGAGCGTGAGGCAGGTGCTTATGATCAAGTGATTTTAGGAAAAGGGTAACTTTAAGTATGTGTATATATATATTTGGACTCCATACTAAGCAGGGGCATTCATTTTTGAGATAGAAAAATGCAGATTCAATACAAACATAATTCCTTGTACAAATTGTATCAAAGGCAGATATGCCTCAGAGCCAATCACTTCTTCTTGCTGGTAAAGACCTATCTATCATACTATGCCAATTTCAATGGGAAAGCGAAGTATCAATCAGCAATAAAAAGTTCGAATTTCAAGGATACCCTCCAGATTTTTTTAGAACACGCTTCCGATGGGCACGTTTGGAAAAAAAAAAAGTTCCAAACATTTGGAAAATAAATCCCGAAAAAAGCAAATCTGGGGCGCAACATCGACTTGAGAAAAACTCAGACCTTTGGTTCGAAGCGGCGAGATTCCGAGTCCTTGACAGACATCGATCGACAAAAGCAACGACTGCGTCATGCATTCAGAACAGAGTGCGCTCGTTAGGGGCTCCGACCCACCATAGGGTCACCGTCTTCACACCATGGCCGGTGTCATGTGAGGGGAGCTGACCAGGCGTGTGATAAAAAAACCATTGGCCGCTGGTATGCACAAAACAGAAGACAAAACTTCTCCATCCGTCTCGAATAATAATGGCAAAAAATAGACTTTTTTTCAGGTTTGGGAGGATACCGTAGGACGCAGCCGGCAAGCTCTCGCCCCCTAGACTATGGATCCACCTGATGCCTTCAAGGCCTTCATCTATCCGTTGGCCTTGCCGGACACCAAGCGGGTTGGCCGTGGGCTGAGTCTATGTTGAGATCGAGCGTCGATCGTCGCACGAACTGGTTTCTATCAGCGTGTTAACTGTTGACAATTAATTTGCAACCAGAAAAAACAAATTGCGCCGCCTGCAGCCGTTGGGGGAAAAACAAACAAACAAACAAACATTTATTTATTTTTTTCCCTCAGCGGCGGTACGAGGAAATTTTGAAATTTTCGGCTGTTTGAAAGCAATATATATATGTTGTTTGATCACAGGAGCTGTCGGACGCGTGCACGTGATACACGCGTGGTCTACACCATGATCGTTGAGGAAGAGCAAATAAAATACTAGTCACAATAAGCCAAACACAACACACACCAGGTGGATCAATACCGTTCTGTCAGAGACCCCACCGCATAAACCACACACAGGAGGTAAGCCGCACCAAGATTGTCACCGGCTGCACCACTCACATATAGACAGGCAGTATCATTATCATCAAAGCCTGGACCGTATCATTAACATCAGCGACTGCTCCCGGAGGAGCAGCTCCATCCCTCCATCCTCGAGGCATACTAAATAATGCCCCGATACATAATACGAAACCCCACAATACATGAAACCCCCAATATCCGTAGACCTGTATAATATTAAGCTACCGCATACCACAAACATCCCCCCTATTCGGTGCTCGTTACGATAGGTCTCGAATATCTTATCACCAATAATTGCCAGGTAAAACGGCAGCCCCGAATTCCATCCTTCATCGTTGCCAAGGTAAAACGGCAATCCCAAAATCCACCCTTCAGAATCGCCAATGTAAAACGGCAATCCCGATACCAAATCTCTCAATCTCGATTCCAGTAGAGACCTCCTAAAATATATCAAGACAGCAACAACTATGAGAAGGGAAAAAATCCAACGAACGCAAGTATGTTGGTAAAACCTTCAAACAAAATCAAGAACACCGCCTTCACATAGATATCGTACCGCCCGATAGCATCGGCCCCCCTGTTTTGCACTCTGGAAGGGCAGAACAACAGAACGTCTCTGATGTAGGACATCTCAAATCGAACTATAATAGCCCCCCTGCTATTAGTAGGTGCTCACTCCGGGAGTATGCAAAAGTCAACAAAATACTACATCTAAATTTAAAAATACTATGGATGCTAGTAATTTTGGGTCCCCTGTACGTTGTGCATACTTAATCAATAATAGCCAACGGGTACTACACGATTCATCAAGACCATCGGCATACATACCCTATTATTGGCGTATTAACATTAATTACCCAACGCATGAGTACATCCCAATACTTTCTCCAATTCCCTAAAAAACACTCTTCTTCTCCGTTCTCATCACCCAATACCCCAAAATATCCGAAACCAAGAAATAAACGAAAGAAATCACCACAAATTCATCACAAAGTCAAGCTCAAAACGAAACTTATCAGCGGGCAACGGTTTGATGAGAAAATCGGCATGCTGCTCTGCCGACCGTACGTGTTGATCTCAGACTCCCCGTTAAACAGATGCCTTAGACATCTACATCCAGGAGAGGAAAGCGATGAACAGACATCCGCGCACAAAATCACTCCACCAGAGACAGACCTCCGGTCAGTACCCTTGCGTGCATGGTCCGCATCCACTTATTATGAGCTCACTCCAACTGAATTGCACCACCATCTGCGATAGAAAGTCTTCGTCGTGTTACCGAGTACAGCTACTATGACACTCCAACTGAACTCCACTATCTGCGATAGAAAGGCTTCGTCGTGCTACCGAGTACAGCTACTATGCCCCCCCTGCTCCGTAGACGACAATAAAATGATGAAATACGCCGACTGTGATTTCGACTGATTATTATATACCGGTAGTAGTTGACACTCAACTTTGCAAGCTGCGTAATATGTCTCGTCTAAATCCCATTTTTACTGAATTTCCAAATTTTATGATAAGCCTATGTTTGAAAAAAAACTTTTGAACTTCGCGTTTCCATCGTTTCCTATGCGGTTTGATTTTTGAGCTTCAGATTTTGACCCGATCGCATTTATTTTCAGATGTGAAGTTGGCTGATCGAAACATCAGTATGCGGAAAAAACAGATTTATTGTGTGTCGGTGTGTAGCGTGTAGAGATTCGAGCAAACGCCGAGACCAACTGCTGTTCTTGTGGTTGGCGCCGCGAAGAGAAGCGCTGGGTGCGCTGCCCTGCGCTTAGGACCCAAGCGTGCGAGCCAAGGTTGACTGCCTCTGGTCTGGCGGCAAAGATACGTGGCGTGTTTAGTATGCTCGGAGTACTGCTGTATGTATCGCACAGCAGTCTTATGCGGTGGAATACGCATATGGTAGGAAGGCTTGTTTATTATGCCGAGGGTATTTCGGTACTGGGTGAAACCGTCAATACGACGAACGACCGACGTCAGAGGTGGGCACGTCTTCACTCTCTCTCTTTCCTCGTTCGTCCGATGTAATACGACACGAGAGTCCTTCCAAAGACCAGAATGAGTTATGTTTACCTCGCCTAACTGCGTAAGGCCTGTCACGCCCCAGAGTATCGATCACGCTAGCGGGGATCCGTCGAGACTCTGTGGGCTAGGGGCAGCGATTAGAGCGATCCTCGTCTCACAAAGATGGAGGCAATACTGGAAGCTAGATTGGCTGAAATGCAAACTAGAATGGACGAGCAAGTCCGTTCGATGGAAGCACGACTAAGGGTCGATCTTACCGACGAGCGGTTTTCAGTTTTTTTCGGCATTTTCCCGAAAATTCGGTATTTTTCGGGGAAAAAAAGCCGAAAAACTTCACCCCCCCAAAAAGTCGCCTCGAAGTTTTTAGTTTTTTTCTGGAAATTTAGGTGCAAGGCCGTAGAGGATCGGGCAACCCCACCGCTCGAGCTGTGCCACCACTCGCGAGCGCACAGGGCTGACAGGGGTCGTTGCTAAGGTCATTCGCGAGTCATGGCCGAACGCAGAAGGCGCAATAGCTTTCTGGGCTCTCGTGACCGAGTTCACGAGGTGACCGCACCGAGGTGGCCGACCGACTGAGCTCGGTGACGGCAATAATAGCTGAAACTTTGTCGCTTTGGGCAAGCGTTGGGCGCTGTTGCGTGACGAGTTGGTGATGGATTTCACTCCCCAAGGCACCGACATCTGCCTACGAGTCAGGCCGATGACTGTGGGACCACCGCACGGATGGGTTCCGCGAGCGCAGCTGCTGTAGGGACGGTTCTGTGCCGGGTGGACGATTATTTCCCGAGCCAACTGAGGCACATACACCCTCGCTGAATTTGGTGAAATGCCGAAATTTCAGGAAAAAACGAAATACAATACGTGTCGACCCTACGAAAACTCCCGCTTGCTGCAAGTCGCGACTGAAGAACTCGAGAAGGAACGAGCCTCTCGGAGGGACGATAGTGTGGAGGCCGGGAGAGAACCTGGGAGCCCCACCATCGCCGAGTCCGAAAGAGGTCAAGACTCTTCGTTGAACCGGTTCGTCGAACAACTGCAGCTCCAGAGCGGCGGAGGAGCTGTTGGAGCGACCTCTTCGTCGACGATCGTGCCACCGTCAGAGCCGCAGGCTCGTCCAGGTACGTTAGTAATGGCAAATATCCCCAACTTCGGTGGTGACTCATCAAAGGGTTTTGTCTGGATTAAACTGATTGTGTGTCGACGAACTGTTACGATGCATTGACGGCAGACTTACCAGTCAAATTAGGAGGGGGAAAGAGCGTCGTCGAGTTGGAACGCACACATTCGAAGGTACAGTTATAATAGTAGATACTACAAAAGCACAGACAGCTTGGCAAGGCCTTTTGAACGGGGTTAATTACCCTCCTCTTTTTTTAGATGCCATCTTGGCTGCCGGCTCTCCGTCAGAGGCATGGACCGTGATCCTCGCTTGGTATTCCCCCCTACGACGAGACTGCCAAGTACCGTACCATGAGGGAATTCGAAGTATTGGCCATGAGTGGCAAAGAGTCCCCCAATGCGTACTTTTCTAGGGCGTACCTTATTGTCATGAAAATGAGGGAAATGGGGGTTCACAAGACGGCCCTTGAAACAAACCGTCACACTCTTCGTTGCCTTTTGTCTAAGTACGAGCTTGTCAAGCTCGTACTTATAATGTGTGATTCTTTGACCAGAGTGGACCTGGTGCTGGAGTCCTATCATCATGAGATCGAGCGGAAGAAGGGGGGAAAGTAGGCGCAAGGGACAAGTGCGCACGCCCTGATCGCCACCGACGCTGATCGCGGGGGGACGGGCGGCGACGATGGGGGCAAGGACGGAGGGCGGAACCGAAGGAAAGGAAGGGGGAACGGAGGATCTGGGCAGCAGCAGCAACCGCAGCAACAGCAACAGCAGCAGCAGCAGCAGCAGCAGCAGCAACAGCAGCAACGACAGCAGCATGGCATGTCCGGGAGTAATGGCGCCCAACAGCAGTGGCAACCGGGGTGGCGCGGGCCTGGCGACGTTGGCCGTGGTAGAGGAAATTTTGGATGGCAGGGCCGAGGGCGCGGTGGTGGACCTGCCGGGAGGGGGGGCGCAGTAATTCACGTAGATGATATATTTGCTGTAGGACGTAAGAAGAGTACACGTGACTATTTCTGGGAAGATTTGGGCCGGATGGTACCCGTGAAGCTGCGTTGATATGGTGGTTGCCAGTTTTCCAGGGGCCGGCTGAACGGCTTGCTGAAGATTTCGCAGAAGATGTTCGCTGATTCGTTAGTGGAAAAGTTTGGTGTGGTTGACGTGAAGAGCATTCCGATGCCCGTTGGAATAAAGCTAGAGGAATTCAGTCAGGACGAGCCTGCGGGGACCTGGCCGTTTCGTGAGTTGATTGGCAGCCTGATGTGGCTGGCTACCCAGACACGGCCAGATATTGCGAACGCAGTACGGGCGGAAGCGAGGTATTGCGCTGAGCCCAGAGAGATACACTGGGAAACTGCACTAGGTATTTAGCGTATATTAAGGGCACGAGTGGGTATGCTATTACTTTCCAGAGACGTTTGATGGATGGGTTGCTGATGCAGGTGTTTGCAGATGTAGAGTACGCGAGCAAGACAACTGATAGGAGATCGGTTTCGGGAGGTTTGATCATGTGTGGTGGTGCTTGTGTGCAATGGTTCTCTAGAACTCAGAAGTGCGTTACGCTTGCCAATAACGTTTTGTGCCTCAAGTACTGGCCAGGGGGAAACGATTTTTTTTAATCGATAACGGCCCTGTCCTTGAGGTAGACGTCAATACCTTTCATATCATTGATGCCGATGCCAACGAAGCTATTAATCGGAAAAGCACTCGGAGATATTCGAGGGCAAGGAAAACGAGAGGATGATATCCGCGTCAGGGGAGAACTTGTTCCCAGCGCTGGATGGATGAAAGCGCTGGAGGCCAGAGCGCGAGTTTCGAGGTCGGTATCCTCGCAGGGTATAACGCTGACGTCCCCTCGCACACCCCGCTGGTGGCGCCGCCGCTGACAGTGGGGGGGGGGCGACTTCATGCACTGCTGCACCGACGCCACCGGAAGCGCCAGATGCATGGTACATGCCAGCACCTACCCGGCCGCCACCGCAACCACCGCAACCACCGTCACCACCGCAGCCACCGCCGCCTGCTGAGATGACTTTGTCATGAACTTGGGGGTGTGTTTGATGTTGGTTTTGATGTTGTGATTGATCGTATTTGTTTATGCTATTTTGGCTGGAATGGAGGAGTAGGTTTTCGTTGAATCGAAATGAATGAATATAGCTGATTTGAAAGGGATCATTATTTGATTGGAGAATGTTTTGAGTAACAGAGACAATGCTGATTGAAAGAGACGATTAGTATCACGTCCGAGCGAAGAGCATTTTTGTGAAGAGGATTTTGTTATCATAATGAACGGTCGTCAATATTGAGTTTTAAAAAATAGTGAATATTTGTTTATTTTCTGATTTCGGGGAGATGAAATGACGTGACAGATGGATAATCTGAACATTATTGACGTAAACGTGGAAGTATTTGCGTAATTTGCAGTTTTGAGAGTTTTGGGATATAGGTGGAAGATTTTGTTGTTATTGTTTAAAAGACTGTCGTTTTAAATTGACAGTTTAGTATATAGGTTTTTTATTTTAAGATTGTATACCTGAATAATTGCCGTTTTACCTGGCAATGGTGACGATATACCGACATTCTTAAAAAGGAATTACCTGGTACCCAACAGGGGGGCTGTTGTACATGTTGCTTCATTTTATATGGCTTAGGTTTATTTTATTTTTGTGATGTCAGAAGGTTTCCCACGCGGTTTTTTCCTTTATATATGTGGATGGCTATAGTTTGCCGTACACCGAGCAGGGGGGCTGTTGGGTATGCTCGGAGTACTGCTGTATGTATCGCACAGTCTTGTGCGGTGGAATACGTATATGGTAGGAAGGCTTGTTTAGGCCGAGGGTATTTTGGTACTGGGTGAAACCGGCACTACGACAAACGACCGACGTCAGAGGTGGACACGTCTTCACCCTCTCTCTTTCCTTGTTCGTCCGATGTAATATACAACAAGAAAGTCCTTCCAAAGGCCATCATGAGTTCTGTTGACCTCGCCTAACTGCGTAAGGCCTGTCACGCCCCAGAGTATCGATCACGGCGAGTGCGCTAGAACCAACCTGTCTTGGTATTTTGTGTTTCATTTTTGTGACTGACTGCTGCTGTATAGCAGTGTAATCTACGAAGTTGAACGAGTATACTCGTACGTATCCACGGAGGGGTGCGTGCCGAGTGCGCTTCTCTTGATCTCGAGGCCCGAACCCGCGCCAGGCGACTGTAGTCTGGCCACGGAGGGACGGGCCGCCCGCCGCCCGAGCGTTGGGCGCGAAGCAACGTCGCTATAGGTATACAGCTGAGTCACCATCCAACTCATCGATCGTTCTGCTGCAGCTGTTTGCTGTCACGGATAACATCTTGAATTTAGAGAGCATGCCATTTTTCGATTTGAAAATCTGATGACCCAGGTCGTCGGGTTTTGGGCCAAAATACGAAGACTTGGGTCATTGGATTCTCAAATCGAAAAAATTCCGGTCGGATTTTGCATATATATTTGGACTGCATAAGGGCCCATCTTGACGGGGAACGCTATATGGAAGTAAAATTTTAATTTCAATGAATTTCGATTTGATTTCGAAAAAAAAACGTGTTTGGGTCCTATCGGGGAACAGCGTACTATAATAGTTGTCAATCAAAAAAGGAATTCGGAAAAAACGCACCGCGTCACACAACGCCCAGCCGACAGACAACGACGCGCGTAGACGAGAGCGAAGGTTTGCGCTGCCGCGTGCGCGCCGCCGCCAGTCTCCTTTTCTTTTTCGTCGCGCAGGATAGGAAGCTATCACTCTCAGGGTGTCTTGGGTGGGTGGAGGGAGCCCTCAAGCGCCACGTGCGAAACAGCAGCGGTGATGCAGCTATCGAGGTCTCGAACGTATCCTCCGTGTTTTTGCTCATTTGCTCGGTTTTCGCGACTGTTGGACGATCGAGCATGCCGAAAAAATGGGCTTGTGGCCGCCATGACTACTTTTGAGGCGCCACCGCCGGGGTACAATGTGTTCTTTGGTGTGTGGGCGTGGGCGCGGCTATTGCTCCGGTCACCTCTCGTTGAGGTTCGCGTTTTATCGACTCGATCGTGGTCGCCGAAGCGGCCTAGAATCGCGCCAGACTCCACCGAGGGTGTTGACCCACCATGAACATGCTACGTCAAGTCCGAGGAACTCCCAACTTCCAAATTGAGATTAAAAGAAATCACACGAAAACATTCCCAAAAGACTTTTCACTCAAATATTTTAAAATTAGGAAATACGTCAGCAGTGAGTTCGACTGATTATATAGTTGATACTCAACTTTGCAAGCGGCGTAATGTGTCTCGTCTATATCTCATTTTTACTGAATTTCAAAATATTATGATAAGCCGTTCGCGCGTATTCTATATGTATTTCCTTGTCAAGGATATAGGCCAGTGACTCCCCTGGATGCTGCCCGGGTCAACAGGACAATATACATAAGCATTCTGCGCACTGATACTATATAACCCAGATAAGAGAGGGTAGTATGACTTCGCAACATGTTAAAATCTTTTCATTTTACAAATATTGATTAACCCCTTGACTTTTTGTATGGGATGGTTCTAGCTGTGAATAATTTTTACAGTTCAAATTTTCTAATTTGCCTGCTTGGTCGTTCACTCTTCGCCCAATCAGATGCAAATTAAATTAGAGAAAAAAACAAAGAAATCAAATTGAAAAAAATAAAAATCCCCGTCAGACCTATGCCAATGGAACAGCGAAGTTTCAATAAAAATATTGAATTCCAAAGACACCCGCCAAAAAAAAACAGAACACGCTTCCTATGGGCCACGTAAAAAAAAGAAAGTTCCCAACCTTTGGAAAAGCCCGAAAAAAGCAAATCTGGGGCCGATGTTGGGCCAACATCGGCTTGAGAAAAACTCAGGCCGAACTTTGGTTCGAAGCGGCGAGATTCCGAGTCCTCGACAGACATCGATCAACAAAACCAACGATTGCGTCATGAATTCTGAACGGAGTGCGCTCGTTAGGGGCTCCGACCCACCCTAGGGTCACCGTCTTCTCACCATGGCCGGTGTCATGTGGCGGGAGCTGACCAGGCGCATGATAAACAAACATTTGGCCGCTGGTTTGCACAAAACAGAAGGCAAAACTTCTTCATGCGTCTCGAATGGCAAAAAATAGACTTTTTTTCAGGTTTGTTTGTGAGGATACCGTAAGACGCCGCCGGCAAGCTCTCGCGCCCTAGACCATGGATCCACCTGATATCTTCGAGGCCGTCATCTATATTCGTTGGCCTTGCCAGATACCGAGCGGGTTGGCCGTGGGCTGAGTCTATGTCGAGATCGAGCGTCGATCGCGCACGAGCTGGTTTCGATCACCGTGTTGACAATTTGCAACCAGAAAAACACAAATTGCGCCGCCTGCAGCCGTTGGGGGAAAAAAAAGAAAAAATCAAGCATTTTTCTCTTTTTTCCCCACAGCGGCGGTACGTGAGATTTTTTGGCTGTTTTTTCAGAGCAATATATTTGAAAAAAAACTTTTGAATTTCGCGTTTCCATTGGCATAGGTCTTAGGGCCCATCTTAAAGGGGAACGCTATATGGAAGTAATTTTTTTAGTTTCAATGAATTTTAGTTTGATTTCGAAAAAAAAAACGTGCTTGCGTCCTATCGGGGAACAGCGTGCTAGTTGTCAATCAAGAAAGAAATTCGGAAAAAAGGCACCGCGTCACACAACTCTGATAGTATGGGGAATATATAAGGGATATATAGCTGACTACCGGATAACAAAAGGGGCAGTATGGGGCAGGCCCGACTACTGTGATGCAGGTCGGCCTAGACGTGTGTACGTACTCACAGAGATTGATGTCTTATCTTGATGATTCCCACTTTCCTGGCTCTCAGAGAGTTCTGAGAACAGGGGGGGTAATATATAAATTAATTGCGTCACGCGTTTCAATAAGAAACACGCCTCCTCGACAATAGAGGGAAACGGGATCATGAATACCATGACACAAGCCCACCTTGAAGGGCCGTATATGCGGATGCATAGAAATCAGGAGGGGACAAAATCCATCCAGAAAATTCTGAGAAATGGATCGAAGATACGGCGCTTCACAACTCACTCCCACACCTCTATAACTTGCAAGGCGAAAGCCGATTAAATCAATAATAAAACCTGCATCCTACGGCAGGAAGTAGGTTTCGTCCCTAGAGAGACGCGAGGAATCTAAAGACACGCGGTGTGCGACGTGGCAAAAAAAAGGTCGCGAACCCGCTTCAGGACAATCCTGAACCGAACCTTGCTTCACTTACTATTGGTACAGGACGCTCAAACGGGGCACTCCCACTTGATCATAGTACGGGTGAAGTTTCCCCGTTCAGGGACAGCTTCCCCGACACACTCAGTCACGACGCAACCTCGTCACCAACCACTGATTCTGTCCCCGTACCCCGTACGCTTCCCCCCCCCGTACCCGCGGTTGCGCCTCCCCTTCCACCCGTCGACCCTCCAGATACCTCTCCCAATATGGCTACACCCGCGCCTCACCGCATAGATGCCGAAGTCGACTACGACGGGTCCGGTGACGACGTGCCGGCGGAGCCGGCAGGCCACTCCGACGACCTGGCCTTCCCGACAGCTGCTGGTCCTGCTGAGCAGACCACCAACGCCACTGCCGAGACGCTTGTCGGCCCCGTCCCTGCTGTATACTCGGCAGCTTTAACGCCCGCCCAATGGGCGGAGTTACCCCCGACGACAAGGGGCGACATGATCATGAAGGCACCACTGACGGTGCAGAAAGTCCATGCCATGGACGCCGAAGCACGGCTGCTCCAGCACCGTCTGGAGGACGACGCCTCTCGCGAGGCCATCGTCGCTGCTACGTCCCGCCGCGACAAGAGCAGGGCGAACATGACGTCTCTGGAGGCGACTCAAAACAAACTCCGACAGCAGCTGGCGGCCGCCGACCGCGACATGGCTCTTGCCCTCTCCTCGACCGAGTCTTCGGACCGGGCGTTGGAGGCGGTCGAGAAATCGGCCCGGTCCCTCGCGGCCAGCCGGCGCCGGCCCCGGCAGGATGGCCCTGGCCCTCGTCGGGAGCCTTCGCCGTCCTTCCCCGACCAGGATTTCTCTTCCCCCGCGCCCCGGTCCCATCGCGATGTCCTCCGCCCGGCGTACACGTGCCGCCCCGTCGACTCCTCTTTCATGGACGTCCGCCTAGATGACCTCACCTCGCCGGAACACCTCGACCTCGGCGCCACCAGCACAGCTGACATTCGGCTGGCCGCCGAAGCTCTCCTGGACACCTACCACCCAGGTGCTGCACTGCTCCCTTTCGGCATGACAAGCCACTCGAATCTACGTACCGCTACTCATGCGGCCGTGGATTATGCAAGCCTGCCACGCCAACGCCTCCTGCCACCTTGGAGTCGCTCGCACGCTTTCTATGCACCGGCTCTGCCAACAGCCGGTGCGGGTACCTCCCCACCCACCCACGAGTCTTTTGTAGACGCGGTTGAGGTCCCAGCCCCTGAGGGCACGGGCACTGGCCGCGATGATAGCGATGCTGGCGGTACGATACCAGCAGCAGTTTGCCTGTCTGCAGCTTTGGGAGTAGCCCCAGACCTGCTCATGTATTTGGATCAAATTTGTGACATGTGCCAAACCCATTGTGATTTCACGCGCAGGTTCGTGTCCTGCCGACGACGCCATGTCTGATAGTATGGGGAATATATAAGGGATATATAGCTGACTACCGGATAACGAAAGGGGCAGTATGGGGCAGGCCCGACTACTGTGATGCAGGTCGGCCTAGACGTGTGTACGTACTCACAGAGATTGATGTCTTATCTTGATGATTCCCACTTTCCTGGCTCTCAGAGAGTTCTGAGAACAGGGGGGGTAATATATAAATTAATTGCGTGGCGCGTTTCATCAGAAACACGCCTCCTCGACAATAGAGGGAATCGGGATCATGAATACGATGACACAACGCCCAGCCGACAGACAACGCGCGTAGACGAGAGCGAAGGTTTGCGCTGCCGCGTGCGCGCCGCCGCCAGCCTCCTTTTCTTTTTCGTCGCGCAGGATAGGAAGCTATCACTCTCAGAGTGTCTTGGGCGGAGGAAGCCCTCAAGCGCCACGTGCGGAACAGCAGCGGTGATGCAGCTATCGAGGTCCCGAGCGTATCCTCCGTGTTTTTGCTCATTTGCTCGGTTTTCGCGACTGTTGGACGATCGAGCAGGCCAAAAACAATGTGCTTGCGGCCGCCATGACTACTTTTGAGGCGCCACCGCCGGGGTACAATGTGTTCTATGGTGTGTGGGCGTGGGCGCGGCTATTGCTCCGGTCACCTCTCGTTGGGGTTCGCGTTTTATCGACTCGATCGTGGTCGCCGAAGCGGCCTAGAATCGCGCCAGACTCCATCGAGGGTGTTGACCCACCATGAACATGCTACGTCAAGTCCGAGGAGCTCCCAAATTTCAAATTGAAATAAAAAACAATCACACGAAAAAGTCCCAAAAGACTTTTCACTCAAATTCGAATTTTCTAATTTGCTTGCTTGGTCGTTCACTCTTCGGCTAATCAGATGCAAATTAAATTATAAAAAAAACAAAGAAATCATACTGAAAAAAATAAAAGTCCCCGTTAAGATGGGCCCTTAAGATGGGCCCTAAGCAGGGTCATTCGTTTTTGAGATAGAAAAAAACAAATCCGAAGCTCGAAATCGAACCGCATAGGAAACAGCCTATACTCATCAAATATATTACTGATTTTTCTGCATATTAGAAACACTGTTCCGATTTGCCAAGTTCAGATCTAAAGAAAAAAGAGATCCGGGTCAACGTCTGAAGCTAAAAAAATCGAACCGCATAGGAAACGCTACGGTTTACTTGTCTATTCTGCTACCATGGTATTCTTCTCGAAAGCTGTGGGGCAGCAATATAATGCTCCGTCGTTGGAGGCATTCTTGGTCATACACAATCTTGATCTTAGGGTCGTTTTTATCAGGATTTTTTTTGTTTTCTCGTTTCGCGTAAAATCGACGGAAACTCGAAAAAAATGCGGTGGGTCCTATTATCGCCTGGTATCATGTTTCGTGAGGTTGCAACGCTCGTCCATCTGATCGAATCGTCGAAACCAGCGGCGCGCGCGTAGGCCGTTCGCTGGACCGTGCCGCTAGAGGTGCCCCGACTCCTAGAGAGGCGACCATGCCTCGCCGTACCTCGCGAGCTCAGCTTCTGGCACGACGAAGCCCTCCACGACACGAAAATAGCTGGCGATTTCGTGTTGATCTCGGCTATGTCGGTGAGTCGGCTCTGTCGACTGGACGAATAGAGCTCTCGTTGTGCACGGCGCTTTCTGCGACCAGCCACGGCCTGAGAAAGACCCTGGGCATGACCCTGATCTATCCTGTGGAGTGCCGGGTGGTGACGCGGCGCACACGGCTCACACGGTGCGCCTACCCGATGTTCTGCGACGATGCGGGACTTTTCCGCGATACGGGAAATTATTTTTTTAGGAGTTTTGCCGGGGTTTTGTAAAATGATGAAATACGTCAGCTGTGAGTTCGACTGATTACATAGTTGATACTCAACTTTGCAAGCTGCGTAATATGTCTCGTCTATATCCCGTTTTTAATGAATTTCCAAAATTTATGATAAGCCGTTCGCGCGTATTCTATATGTATCCCCTTGTCAAGGATATAGGCCAGTGACTCCCCTGGATGCTGCCCGGGTCAACAGGACAATATATATATATATATATATATTGTCAAGGATATAGGCCAGTGACTCCCCTGGATGCTGCCCGGGTAAACAGGACAATATACATCATCATTCTGCGCACTGATACTATATAACCCAGATAAGGGAGGGTAACATGACTTTACAATATATATGTTGAAATCTTTTCATTTTACAAATATTGATCGACCTATTGACTTTTTGTATGGGATGGTTCTAACTGCGAATATTTTTCACTGTAGTCGTTGCTGCTGCTGTGATGCTCGGATTGTATTTGATACCTGGTATGGCTCAAAGTGGCACCTAAATCAGGCATCGGTACTCCCGAAATTATGTCGGGTGGAGTTTTTCGAGGAAATGAGCTGCAGCATGCTGCTGCTGTTGTTGCTATCACTGATGATGTGATGTTAAAACATATTGTTCGTACTACAGTATGCATAATACAGTCATGAGATAGACGACAAGGACTACTACTATCATCGTCTTCCTGTTTGTGCAAATAAATTCGAAAACTGTTGTGCTTGTATATTTATTTGAGGAATTTCAAGCAAGAAGTTATGTGTTTCAGAGGTGTACCTACATTTTATACAACTTTCAGCAAGAAAGTTGTGGTTCAGACATATGTGATGTATGTATCTACGATATCTATTTTCGATACGTACCTGACTAAAATGAGTACACAGGTACACAGCAAGCAGCATTGCTGCAGTGTTTAAAATTTTCCGCGAAACGCGAAAAAAACCCCGGAAATCTGGGAATTTTCCTCGAAACACGAAAAAAAATGTCCGGTTTAATAACGACCCTCACCTAAATTGGGCAGCTCCAGCCATTGAGTCATTTCTAGATCGTATTCTCCAGTGGTCTGTGGTGCACCAGTGGCACATCAAACATCAAACATGAAACATCAAAAGGCGCAAAGAAAGTGGGCGGCATGCATGCGATCAGAGTAGTCGGTGTCCGTTCGAGTGAGTATGAACAGTGAGTATGAACAGCGTACTCGTCTGTACTCGTAGGAAGAAGCAACAACGCAGCAATACACAGGAAGGCAACAGACAGCCGCATAAACCCTCGGCTCCTCCATATACATCTCGTATCTGGTACCAGGTACAGAACAAGCGCGCCCGACGGTTTTTTCACTTTCTCTTCGTCACGTGCCTGATAGCTCACGGGCACCATTTAATTTTACAAAACTGCGGAACAGAAAGTAATCACCTTCTTCAGAAAATCCTTCGTAATCTTTGTGCTGCTCACAACCGCCATTCTTGGGCCAACCTACAGCTTGGCTTGGACAGGTGGGTCGAAGTGGGTGATTACCAGACCGTGCCGGATCGAATCAGTGGTCAAGTCAATCGTCGAGCAAAGCGCGAGCGTGGATATGGGGTGTGGGATATGGGATCTTTCAATTAATTGCGGCGGCCCTTTTACGTGCTGTGCGGTGAACAGTAAACAGTCTCGCCGCTGTCTGTTGCGGTTCGTCTTCATTGGTCGGTTTCGGTATTTCGGTTCAGCGAGCATCCTCGTAAGGTTTACCAGGCACGAGGTTCGTGGTGTAGTATTCCTCCCTGTTGCTGCTGCATAAATGGCTTCATTCGATACCAGCTCGTTCGCATATTTCTGTCTCCTGACCTATTAATAAAAAAAATAGTCGTTGCTTACGAGTACGTGTGTGTGTTAAAATATATGGTATCGGAGGATGGACCGTATTCATAGATTCATATTTTTCAATGAAAAATGATGGCAGATTTAGAGCAGATTGTCGTGTCGTGAGTCGCAATGGTCGTGGGGCACAAGAAGCGTGATCTGGCTGTGTGCAGTTGAACTGTCGTCGGAGACCAGACACAGCGTGCTGCCATGAGCACTCCTTGCGAAGCTCTCCCAGGAACAACAGCTGATGTCGTCTTGGGTGCATGTCGCGACCTGCGTGGAACCAGACAGTCGGGAGGATCCGACAAAGGACAACTGCGAATCGGGTATGTTCGGCAGCCATGTTCGTACGCGTACGTATATGTGAGGCATTCAGCTTGTTGGGGTTGTGAAGATGGTTCAGTGTTCACCAGGTACCTGGTAGTGGATTCTACTTTGAGATACTAGTATCAAAAATAGCGCGACGACGGCATGATGCTGGAGAGCCAGGTCGCATCTTGTTCATTTATGCCTGCGACACGAAGACCACCCAGTGCTACAAACAGCAGTGTAGAAACGTGAACACGAACACACACAACACCCAGTGCTGGCTGTAGGAACGTAAACACCAAACACATACAGGTAACACAACACACACCACCTCATGCATGTATTTACGAAGCGCCCAACACCCTGTCTTGAAATGTAAAAACATTTTGGGTCTTATCACACCTACTGTAGGACAGATCACGATCTAGATCATCTAGATCATTTTTCACAGAAGATACGTAAAAGTTGTGCACAAGATAGATCATACAGATCCCCCCCGTCGAGACATGTGCAGATCATGCAGATCACACAGATCCCATCCGGGAATCATGTGCAGTTCAGGCAGATCATACAGATCCCACCTTCTGAAACATGTTGATCACGCAGATCTGCAGATATCCCACCTGGCGAAACATGTATGTATGATCTAGATCATTCAGATCCCATCCACCGAAACATGTACGTAAGATCTAGATCATACAGATCCCTCCGGGCCTATACGACCTAGATATCGCAGATCATATATATCCCACCCTCCGAAACATGTGCAGATCGGGCAGATCACACAGATCATACCCGGGCAAACATGTATGCAAAAACTAGATCATACAGATCCCACCTGGCGAACATGTGCAGATTACGCAGATCATTCATACAGATCCCACCTGGCGAACATGTGCAGATCATGCAGATCATGCAGACCCCACCTGGCGAAACATGTATGTAAGATCTAGATCATACAGATCCCACCCGGGAAAACGTGTGTATACGATCTAGATCATACAGATCGCACACGGCCAAATGTGTGTGCAAGATCCAACTCGATCGGTTCGCCTCCGGGATCCGCCGCGGAACCCACTTCCGGCCCGCTGCCGACTGCCCAGTGCCACTATCAGAGCTGCCGCCCCCGACAGTTGTCATGCCGTACGTGGTTTGTAAGCGACGGCGTGCTTGTGCAGCTGTGGCTGTGTGGTTGATGGGGGGGAGAAACCACCGTGGGCTGCGATGTCGTCAATGTATGTCAGATCTCGTAAACAACGGTTCCGATATGCACTAGCCAACGCATATAACCACCCGCGAGCAAACATAAACATGCACATCTTCATCTGCGAGTACAAAGTGGTAGATTATGCAGATCATACAGATCCCACATGGCAAACATGTGCACCCAGATCATACAGATCTCACCTGGCGAAACATGTATGTAAGGTCTAGATCATACAGATCCCACTTTATGAAACATGTGCAGATCACGCAGATCTGCAGATCCCACCTGACGAAACATGTATGTATGATCTAGATCATGCAGATCCCCCCACCGAAACATGTATGTAATATCTAGAACAAGCAGATCCCTCCAGGCATATATGCTCTAGATCGCAGATCATCAGTCAAACATGTGCAGATCAGGCAGATCACACAGATCATGCCCGGACAAACGTGTGTGTAAGATCTAGATCATATCCATCCCTCACAGAAACATGTAAATAAGATCTAGATCATAGAAATCACATCCAGGCAAACGTGTGCATAGGATCTAGATCGCACAGACCCTATGCAGCAGACATGATCTAGATCCCGCAAATCCCTGTAGATCAGGGATCTATCTACCCCAAAAGATCTAGATCCCGAAAATGGGATCTGACCTGTCCTAGGTGTGGTATAATTACAGTAATAACAAAAACAAAACGTTCAATACATTACCGGATACCTGGTATCTATTTATACTGGTATAGTTTTTTGCACTACCAGGTATAATACTATGAATAAATGGGCCACTTCTGGATGGCATGCGTAGGCGGGAGTAATTACGAGTATACCTGGTACGAAGTATGCTATTTATAGCGGTGTTTGCAGCATTTTCTATCATGGTCCGACGTGTAACCCTTGATGCTTCGGTGAAATAGCAGGCGGCTGCTCTCGTCATTGGATGCACCCGGCCATCCGCCAGTTTCTAGGCAGGTGGGCATTTAACACAAGCGTGGCGGCCTGGTGCTGCGAGAGGGACTACCTGCTATGTTTTACGTACTCGTAGCGCGCACCAGTACTTAATGCACAATAGGGTCGGTGTACGTACTCGTAGTGTATTTTTCTGCAGCATGTCGACCTATTAACAGCTGCTACGAAGCTCGTTAGAGCTTACTGCAGGACTCTAGCAGTAGAGTCGTCTGAGCCGACACTTTCCAACGAGTGGGCTCGTTGAGTTGAGAGCCCCCTTACACAAGCGTTTCCATTGTTTTGGCTGCGCTATAGTACAAGTACAGCGCTTGCACTAATACCTGCTCTAGCTGCTAAGTCTCTGCGCTCGTATGATTGTATACATGATCGACTGCAAAATAAACGGCCGGCTGGCTGTGGCAGATCCTTGCAGGACTTGGAGTTGGTGACGATCGTCAGTTGAATATCCTGGCCAACATGGACAAGCCTTGCACGGAGATGTCCGTCGTCTCACAGGTACGTTTGAAAGTTGCGATTAGTGTGCCGTACGACAAGGGTTCGTTTATTTTTACGTTCGATCTCACGCACGGCAATCCAAAACACTAAACCGACCAGCCACATGTGCATCGCGCAGATGAAGTTGAGTTCAGGTGCACAGAATGGCCCGGCGTCGAACAACGGACGAATGGTTATTCAGTCAACTTCCAGATACATGCGACTTTTGAGCTCTGACAGACAAGCTGTTTTCCTCGATTAACTGTTTTGATAGATTACGGGTGCCACAACTGGGAGTGGCGACGTCTACCTGCCACCTTCCGGAACTCGATCGATCAAGATTGCACCAGGGGCGATACGCTGTGGGCCAAGCGATGCTTTGTCATCCCAAAGTTACAATTTCACTGGGCTTCAGAAAAAGGAAGGAAGCACTACCACAAACTCCAGTATACGGTGAGTTCCCGTGACCTTCGGAGTTTGTATGTATACCTCTCATAGTGACCGTGCGGGTATTCGCCCCGTCCCTGCTGCGGTAGTCGTTGAAGTGTGCGATACTTCTTGGGGCCCTTCTTGAGGTCCTTCTTGGGATCCTTCGTGTGATCCTTCTTGGAATCTTCTTCGCACCCTTCGCGACCCATGCCTCGTGCGAGTTCACATGTGACATGTGGCGGTTTGCTGAAGACGTTGAGGTGCGGTTTTGTTTAGGCGGAAGAGGAAGAACGACTGGCGGCCCGCAAATTGTCTTCCCTCTTCACACGGGAGGTGCCCTTCTGTGCCTGGAAGCGTCAAGACCGCGTCATCTCAGTGGTCGGTGCTCGAGCTGAGCTCGGGCTGCGTCATGAACAGGTACCACTTCTAGCGGAGACTCAACCGTGCTCCGACCCAAGCAATCACGGACTCTAATTGTCGTACACCCTGAAGTTAGCCCCTACATTTCCGAAAACACATCGTACAATAAGTTATATACGTACGAGTGCGACCGATCGGGGGTTTAAATACATCTTCTGCAATGATCGAGTTATGTTTCGATAAATATGATAGCCCCTCATGCAAGTCTCTCTTTAGTTTTTTTCTTGGCATGCAGCCGTGGGGTCGACGTTTCGACCTCGTGTTACTGTCTGTATCGAGTCACGAACCTACATGGAACCATGTGGCCCAAGCGTGTATGGATCGACTCTCGACGATCAACAGCACGCCGGTCAGGTCTGATGAGGCCTACCAGGTACTTTAAATATATATATATATTATATATATAATATATATATATAATATATTATATATATATATTCTCGTTCACGAGTGGACTTGACGAATGCTCAGCGATAGAGCGGGCTGTGGTGCTTGAAGTCATGAGTCGAGTTTATCTCCTTTCAAATACGAACGAAAAAGCCTACCGCCGTGAGGAGCAGACACTCCAATAGTCCCATACCAGGTACTGATTGTCGAAAATACTTGGTAGCAGTCACTGCTGGAATAGCTACAGTAGAATAAGCGAACATTGTTGCCGCCTTTGTTAGTGAAGAATAACGAAGAACCGAATACATGGAGTACATGATGCAGTACTGTCACACGCTTGGTAACCTTTCCGGATGAAGACAGGCCGCATAGACACTGCAGCGTACCCCATGCGTCGCGCAAAAATGATGCACGACAGGTGTTTTTTTTCGCAAAACCGACTTTTTTTCATTCGTCGTGGCTTTTTTCATGTACTCCAAATCGGCACTGGCAGCTCTCTATCCATCGCAAAGTAATTCAACGAACAGTGAACAGGGTTGAAACATCTCAATGAATTATAAATCAGTTGGTGTGGTGTTTTTTAACCGTTGAATGAACGACAGGTGGACGGCGAGCTTTGATGCAGATCGAGCTCGATTCCAGTCTATCTCAGTGATGTGCGAGCAGCGTTTGCGGAAGGTGCGTAGGTTCGCAGTGTTTCCTGTCCTTAAGCGCACCGCCAAGGTCGACGGCGCTCGCTCGTCAATATATAGCTTCGAATTTAGGTGTCTGTCTGTTGGTTTGGGCCAATGTTAGGAGCAGGGTGATACCCCCCCCTCCCCACCAGGTGAGCTTCAATTTGTGGGGAGAATTGCATCATTTGTGGAACACCCGCTGTTTGGGTCGAAGCGTACCTCACCGAGTATTGTCTGGCCGACGCCCTTGAAAGCAGGCGTGCGTGATGACGGAGCATGCACCCTTGCCGGATGAGTTCCGGACAATGGCGGCGTGTGAAGCGCTTGGGACGATGCTGCCGGTCTTCGAACGATATGAGTCGCTAGTGACACTTGTCATGAAGGAACTTCTTCGTTCGGTTTACGAGGTACTGCCCCACACCAAGCAAAGAGATCGTCGTCGTTGCGAAATCAAGGCCTTGGTCGATTATGTTACGATGGCCGCGGAGCCTTCGAGAAGCGGGCCGCGTATGCTGCTCTGTGACGAACTTATATTCTATAGGTGATACAATAGAGATGCACGAGTGATGCAATACAACAGTTCGAGGTTAAAGATTAGGCCGTGCATGGAATTTTAGTTAGGAACGAGGCCGATTTTGCGTGGGTCAAGTCGTTATTGTTACGTCAGCCCACGAGAGTGATTACTGGTAGGTCTTTGGTGCCTGTTGAAGGCAGAAAACCCACGGAGAAGCTGCAAAGAGTACTAGGGCATGCGATGTTCGAGCATGGATTGATTGTCTCCAAACGTCTCACTTTCGCTCGACGGTTCACGAGCACAGCACATTACACATACATGGCCGCCCGCAGGATCCAGATTTGGTAATGAACGAACTCCTCGCTTGGCTGCACCCGGATTATTCGGGGCAGCTTGTCAGAGCGCCGGCAGAGACTATGCTGCTAAAGAGCAAGCCTTACTTCGTCCGCTGTCGAGAGCTAAAAATACAGGTGACTCACAACCCCGTTGAAGCGGGGGTATGTCTAATTTGTGCGGGACACCAAATTGCCTCGAAGTACAGAAACGTCGGAATGTAAAACAGCGAAATAAATGTTTGGTTGAGCTTGCATCTCTTATTAATAACGCCTCGCACGATGACAGTCGACCACCCGACTTCCACCGGACTTTCTGTTGCCGGAGAAGGTTCTGTATCTGCAGGCAGCAATTGCGCAGAAAGAGGAGCACGAGGGGGCCTTGCAAAACAACCTCACCAGCGCGAGGAATTCCATGAGAGCCTTACTTGGAAAGGACTCCTTACTTATCACAAGGTCAGAATGCGGGTAAAGTTGCCGATCGAGCAAATAATGGAGGCTGGCCGTGTGGAGGCGAGTGACGTGCTTGAATTCTTGTTGAGCGCCATACGTCGACTCGGGGGGGGAACGCTTTAGTTTTGATTCGATCGAGGTTAACCGTCTCCTATACGATTGGTTGTCGGCAACGATCGAAACGTCTGATTGTCTGTCTTTCTTTCTTTTGCTCGGGTGCATGTTGTACAAGACCAATGTTTCGACCTTCTCCAATACGCCCAGGCTCAGAGAAAGCAAATCGCCTGAACCCCACGACAATACTTTTAACGCATACTTTATCGGAGCAACAATTCTCCACAGTTTCAATGGCGTAATGTTGGGATAAGTTTTCTCTGTGACTGAAGGTTTTGAGTTAGACTGGAGCCTGATGACTGAATGTCCCCGTTTATCCAGGTTCATATTTGCGGGGTGGAAACGCGTGCTGGAGGATGGAAAAATACTACGAAGGCGCTTCCAGCGAGTGAGTAGAGGCAAGCTCTGTAAATCGGAAATGCCATACGCCTTGAACGGCATTGCACCAACCCATGTCTACCATGTTGTGTGTCGACTTCACATCAGGTGGCTGTCCTTGCTTGACAGCGGCCTCGCGATCAAAAACACAGACTCTGACTGCCGGGAACTTTGATCTTATAAACAAGAACTACTCGTACTCATATCCGATGAGACCTTTTTGATATTAATGCTCGTAGAGGATTTTTTATTTATTTTTTGCCTCACTCTATTTCAGTTGTTTATGCTCAGCTCTAGGTTTTAGATGGTCTTCTCCGTCTTAATAAACATGAAACTAGACGTTCCCATCTGAGTCATGCATGCGACCATCCTTTCTCTCGATTTCAGGCACGACTTCGTATTTGGTTTAGTGGTCTCCGCAATCGCATGACGAAGATGATGAGACAAGAAGCCAAATACCAGCTAGGCTTGAGGTAATATGGATACCATCAAGCTTAGGTTTCGCCGTAAAGTATCACCTACCACCGAAACGTAATGTCCTCCTCTATTATTATTATTATTATTATTATTATTATTATTATTATTATTATTATTATTATTATTATTATTATTATTATTATTATTATTATGATTATTATTATTTCTTTTGCCATCCGACAATGTGCAGCATGATCTTCTACATGGATCACTCATAACTTTCCCGAAATAATTGTAGATTGCTGTACAAACTGTCACAGGGATTGTTAACGAACCAACCGCAATGAACGCGCAGAGCTGGTGAACACACCACGAAAAGGGTATCTACTGGCCACTGTAGCAGGTACCAGGTAGCATTTAGTTTATACCGAATATCATGCTGCGGGGCAAATGAAAGAGCTACGGCGAACCATCGCATCACGTCACATGCGCACGATGTACAACCGCTATAGCTGTCTAGTTTCACATTTTGCCCTAGGCAAATATAACTAAAAGGGGCGTCTGACACAACCGCGCGTTGGCACAGGCGCACATACCCTATGACGATGGCAACCGAGTCTTGCCCTGTGCACCCTGTGACAGTATAACATGATGGTACCCACGACAATTCTTACCCGTCACTCGTGTCTTTTTCAGAGCCGTCGCTCATTTTGGTGAATTCAGCTCCCGGGGGGGCACATGGTCACAGTTGCCGTATGTCGTTGCGTTTTTTGGGTTCGTTTTGATGAATTCATCTCGCGGCGTGGCACATAGTCACAGTTGCCGTGTTCCCTTGCGACTTTTTTGTGTAAAGAGAACGAGAGTTGCAGGTCCAAACGGAAACCGCCAAGGAAGAGGAGGAAGGGCAAACGGGTTCTCGATCACCTGATCCACAGCCGCCTATAAAGGCTACCGAAGCCGCCCGGGCCGCCACTACACGCGAGTTGATAGCTGCATCGGTAATAGAACAAGCCAAGTCTTTCATGGCCGAGGTGAGGTCTTTTTGTTTGGATGTGATCACGCTCTGCGTCGTGATGGCATGTATGGCAAGGGCAAGGGCATCGGGTATTCTGAGAGACTGACTGGTTCACTGCGGTTTCACAAGAACAGGGGCAGAGCTCACTCCTTAAGATCCACTTTAGCGAAGGAAAAATGCGTACTTTGATGGGGCACGCAAAGTGAAACGGCAAGTTTCTGTTATTAATAGTTCAATTGCGGGCTTGTCAAATGCGAAGACACGCCTTTTGTCTTTAAACAAAGCCCGTGGGGGAAGTTTGTGTGCCTTGAGCGGAGAATCTCCTCAATTTGTTTACAGTAGTATCATGAGTAGTAGCGTGACACAATCGAAACACCTACGATACCTGCGAGGGAATACACTAAGGATTGACTAGTTGTAAATCACGTTATTTACATACGGGGTATGCATTCTGGATGCGCCTCTTGTGCACGATTCATGCAGGTGCAAGCTCACGGAAACGATTCCTCAAGGGGGAACGGGTTAATCATGGCCTCGGTGACAAAAATGGCCACAGCCGCCAAACTTGCCGAGGAACGAATCCGCCTAGACATTGGTGGAAACATGTTGTCAATCGAGGATGACGAGGTGATGCCCCAACAGTTTCCGTAAACCGGTAGTCTCTGCAGGCGCGTGCGTACCACCTGCTCGTTGTCGTCATAAGATTGGTCTCCTATCTCGTCCCAAGCTTCCATTTCCTCTGCCGTGTTTAGACCGGGTAACAGTTATGGGTGTGTGTGTTTACTGTCCACGTGCAGGATGGAGGGGTCAGTCACGCGTCGACGGGAACGCAGACGGAATCCGCACAGTCTTCCGGCAAGTACTCTGTTACTAACGGCCAGATAACGGTCGGAGGCCCAGATGCCTCCTCTCCGGGCCGAAACGCCGAGCCAGCAAGCCACGTGATCAGGCGAGTACGCTCTCCCGCTATATTCGGCTCGTGCCTGTATCACCATCATCATCATCATCATGTTGTGGGTGTAGTGCATTTACTATCAATCGAAGCAAATGCGAAGGATTTGCTTAACCTACGTATTGAAAGTAAGTCGCCGAGGTGCCGCCGATCCTGTTGTGCGTATACCAGGCCGTGGTTTTACCCAGTTTGTCGTTTTAGGTTTTGCAAATATGTCAGCTTTCAGTTCAGGCAAAATCGTTTATATCTATCTGAATTTCGCGAGCCCAGCGATTCGGTCGCATGACTAAATTAATTAAGGGGGACAGTTATCGGTCAGTGGTTCGTGCAGGAGATAGTACCAGAGGGTAAACAGGACAGTTTCAGCCGAATATTTCTGCTCCTGCACATTCTGCGCTTAGAAACTGTTTCAGTATGGGCCCGCCAAAAAGAAACACCTAGTCTGGGCAAGCCTGAGATTCTTATCGGGGGGCAATCTTCTAACAACCTTGAGCATAGGCCATTTATTATATAGGATTTAGTGTAGACTTCACCACTGAGCCGTTTTTCTTGACCCAGTTTTCTTAGAGTTCTCCAAAAAGTGAGCATTCTGTTCTTATTGGGCACGTCCTTATTGGCGGGCCTATACTGTAGCCGCCGCAAAGTGTGACTACGAAATAATCCTGGTCAACATCCGTAATGTTGAAGCTTGCCCGAGATGTGGCTTTCAGATGCTACTTTCTGCGACTTGCACAGATCTTCCGGTATTATTTTTGAATTACAGGGTATGATACCTGTGTAACATATCCTGTCTATGTTGGTTGGTCGGGTCACATCTGAAGGACTGAAGGACTGAAACGGTATGCTCTCGGTCCAGGTCGTGTATCGCCCGTACGTTTATGCTGTTTGTTAGGCCAACACATCATTTGGGGGCTGTTCATACCAGTACAGCACATGGTTTCGCCGCAGACCGCAAGTAACTATTACTATTAATAACAATAGTGCTAATATATGGGTCGAGCAATCGTGTCCCTTGAGAAGACGAAAACGCTGACAAACTTGATCCCACTGGCATATGCCGTTGACTCTCTCTGTGCCAGAAACCAAGAGGGCAATAACGTAGACTCGGGAGCTGAACGAAACTCCTTTGGTGGCCAAGAGCTACGCAGGACTTCCGCACAGGTTTGTTTTCCATCATCGTTCGGGAAGCTAGGGACTTCGGGCGGAATGCCCTCCTGTTCATAGTCTTGGTTGGCAAATTTTAACATCGTTTTACATTATGGCGAAGTCTTCTTTTTTTGGGCACCGCGTTCTGCTGCTATCACAGCACCGACCGTACTTTTGCGATTCAGATTGAGAAGTGCGTGTATTTGCCGTGGCCAATGTTAAGGTCCAGGATTTCGACGAAAGTGGGGTCTCTCAAAACGACGTCACATGGGTGCCCCACCACCACCACCACCAACACCACCACTACCACCCGATGCCCACTAGCTAGTCTGATGCCCCTCGGTACAGGGCCGATGTGCAACCCTAAGTTGTGAACATCTTTGTTAACGTGGGCAGGCGGACGGAGGCGGGTTCAAGGCTTCCGGTCCGGAAGGTGGAAGAGGGTTGGACGGAATCATGTAAGAGGAACAGGGCAGGACGGGAATACGTAAGTGGACTAGGGTTGAATGGGATCATGTAAGTGGGAGGATGGAATTATGTGAGTGGAACAAGGTCAAACGGAATGATGTGATGTATGTAAGTGGAAGAGGATCAAACGGGATGATGTACCAGGTAAGAACGGAACGCAAAGCAATCCGACGTTGCGCTGTTGACCATGCAAGTGCAATACCTTCCCACCAAAAAGATCGGTCATGAGTGCGAGAGGTAGGAGGTGTCACCGTGTATACTCAGTAGTTGAACAACAGTTGAAAAGGAGCCACGCGTGGATTGCTGCGCGCGGGTTCATGCCGGATCGTCGGCCGCCACGCGAGAAGCACACCCTGATGCGTTTCCCTTGATATGGCGGGATCGGTGCCGGAATCTCAGAACGTTTACCGCCTTTGTTGACGGTTGAGTGCGCAAGCTCGTGACGAGACGTAAAAAATCAACTCCCCCGGTGCCTCAATCCCACCCACCTTCAATTTATTTCTCGTGTTTTTTTTGCCTGTCTTGCTCACGCGGAGTTGCCTTCGAGACAGGGATGGGAGCACTAATCGATTCTCAAAGCTCAGTCACTTTGCACTTCAGGCGATGACGATCCCGGAAATGTATTGCAAAAAGGTACGCGTAGAGCGCCCGTTGGAAGGAAGAGGTTAAGGTGCTGTGTCTGTTATCTAAGCAGAAACAGCTTTTACCGGCTTTCTCGATGTTGTCCACAACGATTACAGTGAAGCCTTGACCAAATCGTGGCGTAACGCCAGACTCGAGGAGCATGCTGACTCGCGTATTACTGCATCGGTGTCGAAGCATAAATAAATTATCGTTCATGGAGAACGGTGGATTGGGGTAATGGTTCACTACTGCAGTATGCTGACGCCGGGATTCCATCCCCCTGAGATATATTTTGTTACGGCACGTCACATGCCAGGTTATTGCCGACGCTAGCGACGACCTGAGTGGAAGGAAACGATCGGACCCTGCGCAGGCTATCGAGGTATTTTTCACGGAGCGTTTTTACAGCTATACAGACGTGGAATACAGTATATTTTCAAGAAAGAGCATAGCGGCAGCCCCCGGCGTAAAATCGGCGATCGGAATGTTTCCAGCCGATCGTCGGCGATAAAAGCACCACCAGATCTACGAAGACAACTGTACCCATGGGAACTATATTTTTCCCAGATAAGTTGTTGGAATACATGCATCGAAACAAGCTTTTCCCTAGAGTACAAGTTGTCGCATTCAACCAAGCGCCCATGAAAAAAGTAGTACCTGCCCCCTGGTATTAAATAGTACAGTAGATGCAGCAGAAATCAGGGCGGCAAGGCATGGCAACCACGAGACTGAGTCTAATGACCTACAGTAACGTTGCACCGCCTCTATATTCCTCCACCCCTGCGATTGCACGTCCCCAGTCGCTTGTGTTGGAAAGCTGCAAGGGGCACACCGGACATTCACGGTTGAAACTGGCGGCGATGAAGGCGACTGTTCGCAAGTACGGCTCCTCCGGGGCCGGACGGGTCGGCGTGTTTGGTACCTTGGTTGGCTGGGTGCACGAACAGTCTTACGTACCCCAGGTCAGGACATGCTTACTTTTACGTGGGCACAATGGTCCCGGGCCTGCCTGTTTCCTTCCCGTTTTGTCCCAATAACGATACCATGTAGGCGCTGCTGACTGAAGTGGCCCGGACGCCCGCCGGCTGATGAAAATAGATTTTGGTACCGCTTGGGACGTACTTTAGTATAAAAATCGAGCATTACGTTGTTTCAGAGATCGGTATAGGGGTCCCTTCACTCTAAACCTGCGACCCTAAACGTATGGCTCTCTATCATATCTCTCTGTGATCTTTGTGCCACAGGCAATGGACCTTTATCTCGCGGTGATTATGGGTATTTTCAGCGACCAGTCGCACCAATTGCACGCCAGAATGGTCCGTGGAGAGGGGCTAGCTTACGTGCCGCTGGAGACGGTAACCCGAATGGTCGACAAGCTGCTTCCCATCACCGACAAGGTACACTTATAGTGCGAATACGTGCTGTAGCCAGGGGAGAAAAATGAGTGCTCGGGCGCCTCTCGGATGTTGGATGCAGCGCGTGGCATCTAGATTGACAGCATCGCTTGTTCGCGATGGTGTTATTCCTACTGTAGGGCTTCAAACCCTTCCCACAGGTTTGGATTTGCTCTGTTGTTATCGTGTGAAAGCTTCGCTTCCGGTCGTGCTGCGCCTATCACATGGCCACCGTACTTTAATCAGGAATAACGTTGGTTGATGCTACGGCATCAAGAGGGTGTGTCATCCTCTGGATCTCTTCGAGCTTTATCGGTTTGGGTCTGAGAGGTTGACGTAATTTTACGATTCCGGCCTACTGTCCGTACCAGGTATACGACGGTTCATCACGCATGCCCTTGTTAGAATATAGTACCCGCTCTGATCTGCACGCTTGATAAACCCAACCATTCTCGTTTCGAAAATGCCGCAATGTGACGGTTTCAGCTGGTGGTCAAAACTCTTTTTCCTTGCTTCGCGATAACTTGTCTACTTCGTATTAATTTGTAGGACGAGCACTTTCACCACCGCAGTCCAGCCCTGACGTGCACGGATGACACACCAAATCAAATGTGGGCAATAAGCGAAGCGCGCAAAATGGACCTCACAAGGTCCTTGTTGTCGATATCCAGACTCGCGGGAGAAGTATACTTGGGCTCCTCCAACTACTCTGATTGGTACAAGGTGGACACCATGCTGCAGGTGAAATAGAGCCTATTAGATGTTGCATTCATGAAGCTTTGTGCTGGTTTCTAACAACATCCTGGGAAACTACAGTACCAGTGCAATATGATACCATGATTGAGTGGTTCGTTCCTGGCGCATCCTTCCTTGGTAAGAAATGACGGTAGTGTAGCTCGAAAGCACAACAAAAGCTGGACGTCAACCGCATGGCATGTATTTTTAAATTATTTTCTGATACTTCAATAATACTAGTTAATACTGATGTTATTATTGCAGTAGGGGCCTATCACGTGACGCTTTGTGTTGCCATATGCTCGCGTGCCAGGTGGTTGACCTCGACATTGCGATGGACAAAATAATGCGTGCGTGGTTCGAGCAAAGACACGAAAACAGGCGGATGCTCGCCAAGACGATCGAAAGGCACCGTACGCTCGGAAGTGGAGAACATATGGACTACGCAAGGTCGGTTGCCACTGGCCCTCTGCGCTGCCGATCGTTGCGCTGAAAGGCCAGAAATTAAACACGCTCTTATTGTGGCTACGTAAGCCACAATTTGTTTCAATTTTCGCAATATACAGCTCAAATTCATAGCTATCACGCTCAATAGGCTCGGATGGAATCGGTCACCACATAGTACCGATCCCGATAAACCAGCCATTTCGATGGACTGCGGGTTTTTGGTAGATGCTTCTTAGGGGGTGCTTAAGGAGGGGAGTGGTCGTTTTTTGGTGGATGAGATGGAGGGATGTTGGCTGTAGTAGTCTTCATGGGCGTCACATCAGTTTTGATTTGTCGTATGATACTGCGGCGCTTTTGTTCTGGAGACTTCTTCACTTTCTGTTAGTATTTTTTTAGAACAACACTATACATGGTCCGATGGCAAGCATAATAATAATATTGATAGCATCCTGCGTGGCCACCATGTATTTACAGATGATACTTTCGAGAAACACCCGGCGTGGACTCTTAATTCTCCATCTTGCCCGACAATTGTAAAATGGAGACCTCCCGTTCCCCCTAATCCTGGGCATGTACTAGCCTTTGATGGCACTACCATAACGCACGCCCCTCTCTTCTCGTACTCATCAGGTTTAGTGAAATGCTATGGGTACTATCGGGGAATGCGATTAGCACCCCATTCGTGCTCGGGCTGTTCGCACTGACCGCCGTTCCAGACAACGAAAACAGAAAAATGTTTTCCTTTAAAAACGCATCCGCGCTGGCGGAGCAGATCCTTCGGGTGTTGTCGATTTTGACACCAGACAAGGTGAATTTTATCACGGCAGGGGATGGCGTTGAATGGCCCTTCTTGCCATGCTGTAACCTGTCAGTTCTGGCTACTAGCCGAGGTGTCTCAGTGAGCTATTTATATACCTGATGTGCCACAACCAGTTGCAAACGATACCGATTCGCGCAAATTATATGCATTGTAGTCCCGTTTCTGGGGACAAACCAATCAAATTCCAAGTAGTCTGTCCCCAAAACGGGACTGCGGTCCTAAAAGGGTTACCGATTGGAGTTCGTTGGACAATAATGAAGTCATGCTGCAGTAGTAATTGAAGACATCAGCCCATGAGTTTCCACCCTCGAGGCACGCGATATGTATGTGATATGTTCTGATTTTGGACCTTGAACTACGCGTACTCTCAAATTATCGTCGTTTTACCCAGCATCGAGCACGGGATATTTTGCAGGACGGAGACGACCGCTACCTCAAGGAGAAGGCACAGCAACACTGGCAGGTGAACTCCAACAACCTATCTGGGCAAGGTTAGAGTTGTACGCTACGGTAGTCCCCGTGTGATTGCTCCTGCCATGTTAATATTTTAACGCGCTCTGCAGCGTCCGTCGTCCCCTCTAGATATATATCCGAACAGCAATCAAGACGTTTCCTGTTTAATTTAGCGTGACGGCCTGTGATGTTTTATTGCTCAGTAAGGGACGACATCGCCGTTAGAACCTCCCTTTTCGCTGCGATTCAGAGATTCGACACAGAGATTTCGCTTTTGTGGTAGGGTTACGGTTTAACTGGCCATCCTTCACTTCTACTGCCTGCACTCCTCCCCCCTGATGGTTTCACGCTGGTGCTTTTGTGCTGATGCTTTTATCGTGGGTCGAGCAGGAGATCTGTACGAAGGCCACGAGGAAGACTCACGGTCAAAGACTAAGGCTGTACATCACGCTCCAGGTGCGATACACCCGACATTACAGACCGGGCGTGTTGCTTTGGTTCTACACCATTAATCATGTTACTGTTGCAATTTTTAACCTAGGCTAGTTCCAAATGGTTTGTTCCGAAAAAGGGGAGGGATGCGGTTCTAAAGGGGTTTGACGGTGAATGGTATCAAAAGTTGCAACAACGCGCATCATGCACGAACGCGCGTTCTGATCTCCACTTTGAAGCATTGTCTATGACAACTTCGGATGAACTGATACGCATCTCCACCTACTTCCGTTCGGATGCTGTTGTTGTGCCGTCGTCAGGCGCGCATGCGGGGATGGCAAAGTCGATGGAGGCACGAAATGGCGACGCGGATCCAGCGTCTCGCGCGTGGCCGTATGTCGCGACGGCGTCGGCGACGTTAGTCGCGCATGTACCGTAAGATTGTACTCGCTACCTACTGTTTAAATCTCGGGCTGCGACATGGGGGGTGAGGCACATATTGTTTGGTCAATGTGGTGCTACTTGGTATGCTTTCACCGGTGTGTAAGCTAGATTCTTGTGTTTGGTCACGGTGAGAGTTCCAGAAGAAGAGGAGGGGTTCGTTAACGCTACCATTTATTGGCATCTCTGCCTGACGGTTGCCTCCGCGCGGGTGCCGTTGCTTCTAGCTTCCAAAAAATGAACGAACCAACCATGGCACCTTGAGTACATTTCCAAATGGTACCGAACATCAACGGCGCCGAGGCCATCTTCTTAAACGCGCAAGAGCCAAGCTTCATGTCGTGTCCAAGCCCCTTACGCGGTTCGCTTGAGGTGATGATCCGATGACCGTACGCACTCGGGGGTGACAAGTGGTTGGTTGCTATCTTAGCCATCCTGCCGTCCAGCGGAAATTCTGGACTTTGGTGGAAGCCCTGCCATTTTCAAGCCTGTGCTACATTGTAGAGCAGGGCAAGCGTTGCCCTGCTGTTCCCTAGGTGTTTCCATTTAATGCAAGGTTGGACGGAGGTATGGAAGTTTCAGGGACTGGTCTGACTTAGAAAAGCGGCCAAAAAGCAGGAACGATACGTTCGCAAAGACATCGGTCAGAAACAATAATATACCAGGTATGTATTTGGGGTAGAAGCGAAAAAAACAGCAGCGATACAATAACACCATACTGCAGAGGTCAAGTGCATTTTGGGTAGGCGTGAAAAGTTGCAGCAGCTAAAGAGAACTACATACTGCAAACAAAAAGGTCGGCAGAGTGCAATTGTCCAGTTATCGGGACTCAGTCGTTGACTCGCGAATAGCAGTCATTTTGAAGTACCGAGTCCAATTCTTGGAGTACGTCAAAGTGCTGGAACGACAGAGTCCTCGTTAGTGAGCCTCAAGGGCACGTCAAAGGGGTGAAATGACTGAGTCCTCGCGAGTCTCATGGACACTTAGATTCGAAATAGAAAACCTAAACAAAATATTACAATCGAATCGCGCGGATTGCGATGGCTTCGACGTGCCGTGAACACACCCATACATACCAAATAAGACGCCGCAGTAAAGTCCAAGATCACAAAAGGCGTACAAGGGGAACTTTCGCCGATGATCGTTACGTACACCCCGTAAACAAAAATCTGTAGGCAAAACAGATAATATAAATGCAGCTGCGCAGAACTCGAAGGCCTCGACGCGCCGTGCAACAACCTGAACCAAAGAAACAAACGCAGACAGGACCTCAACGGTGACGGATAGCAGGGTAGGTTGGCTGTCGTCCTTTTCGTGGGCTAATATCGTCGCAAGAATGTAGGTATCGGGAAAGTACGTAGAAAGTACGTACTCATGCTTGAGTCTAATAGAGTTCGTAGTCTAGCACGGCAGCAAGTAGTAGGTTGTAGGTTTGGGGGAAAAGATGGTCGTAATGCACTGTAGATATCGAGAAAAGACGTAGAAAAGGCGTACTCGTACCGTAGTCTAACGCTGTAGTCTAGTACAGCGGTACATGCGTTGGTCTTCCTTGGTCTTCCATGTGTTTGTTTTTTGTTTTCTTCAGAAATATAAGCCACGCTTGACTATTTGTGTGGGTACGAGCGCGAGAAAGCGCTTGTATTCATGAACGAGAATGGAACGCAACAAACGGTCCAAACAATTAGGTAAACAGGCGATTTGGAAATGCCAAGAGCTCCATGCTACATTCAGGAAAACAACCCGAACGCCGCATGCCGTACGTACGTACATACCCCAGGTAGGTTACTCATGTTATTGCACAGCCAAGGAATGGTTTGGCGTGCTTATTCCACAGGTGTGTGTGTACTCGTAGACATTTGTTATAGTTGGTCGGGTTTGTTCGACGGGGAGTTGAAACACCGCATATCTTTTGGTTCAACACCCCATCGCGCTGAAATCTGCGAAAATCTGCGTATTCTCCTGTGTGTTTTCTTTCCCGATTCTTGCTTTTTCTCTTCCATATAATGTGTATGCCGTGCCTGTCATATCCAGTACGATGGCATATGGCAATGGCGCATTGCATTGTCTACCAATACGTAACAATGACAAAAACAAAAATGATAACAACGAAGCAAAGCAAAAATAACAAGCAGATAGCAAAAACCAACAAGGAAGATACAGACAGAGACACAAAGAGGGGCAAGCGGGAAAGACGGAAGGAGGGGAAAAAAGAAGAGGAAAATAAGGGACGAGAACGGGGACAAAAGGGGCCGGGGGGGGAGGGGGGGGTGTACTCGATAGGAGAGATGTACTCGATCTCATGCATGGCCGTAGTCGTATGACATAGAAAGGGGCCGGGGGGGAAGATAAATCGAAAGGCAGGCACTGATGCATACAGACACGCAAAGTTGCCCGGGTGGCACCATGCTAGTTACTTGGGTCCCAAAGAAAGGAGCGTATCATGACGATGATGGCAATACCCAGGCGTCAGTCTGTTCGGCAGACCGCTTCCCCCCCCCCGGTACCAGGTAACGGCTAAAGCGGGACCAGTTCCACCCGAGTGCGGCAGTCGCTCCTGCACCCCACTTATTCCACTTGAGTGCGGTAGCCGCACTTACTTATTAAGGGGATGGATTTGTGTCTAGATATTTTCACCGTGCTTGAAGCACAGAAGTACAAAAATGAACCACACTTTTAGGACTGCAGTCCCATTTTGGGGACAAACCATTCAAATTCCAAGTACTCTGTCCCCAAAATGGGACTGCAGTCCTAAAAGGGTTGATTGGGACCCTCACCGGACTGAAAAATGTGTACCAGGTATATTAATTATCATACCAGGTACCAGATTTGAAGCGTACCTGGTACGTGTTATGATGTTATGATACTGCTTAGTATGAGCTTGAAAGCCCGGTAATTACCTGGGTTCTGGCGCTGGGATCGTAGTTGTAGTACTTGGAAGGCATATCTTAGGGTCGTTCTTATCAGTTTTTTTTTTTTCGTTTCGCGGAAAATTCACGGAAACACGAAAAAAATGCGGTGGGTCCTATTAGGGCCCATCTTAACGGGGAACGCTATATGGAAGTAAAACTTTAATTTCAATGTATTTTAATTTGCTTTCGAAAAAAAACGTGTTTGTGTCCTACCGGGGAACAACGTACTAGTTGTCAATAAAAAAAGAAATTTCGGAAAAAACGCACCGCGGCACACAACGCCCAGCCGTGAAACAACGACGCGAGTAGACGAGAGCAAAGGTTCCGCGTGCGCGCCGCCGCCAGCCTCTTTTTCTTTTGGGTCGCGCAGGACAGGAAATCACTCTCAGGGTGTCTTGGGTGGGACTGCTGCAAGTTTTGATACTGTTGTTAAAGGGAGCGAGAGGGCCGCTCGTGAATTTTTCCTGCGCCCCGCCTACAAGACGGCATCCTGGAGTTCAGTACTACTGTGCCTGCCGTGCCCGCTGCTGTAGCGACCCGCGACGATTGTGCCGGAAAATGTCGCGATGATGAAAATTTTAATACAGCTGTTGGAAGGGACGATACTTTTTATAGTCCCCCCAGTACCGGCGACGTACCTGCACCAAACACACTTGATGTTAGTACACGTACAAACCGTGACGACCGCATATCTATCGCGCCACCACAAGCGCTCGTAGTGCTCGCCGAAGGGCGCGCCATGCCTTGATCACCGCGAGACAAGTTGCTGCAGCACAAGCCGCGGCTACTGCCACCGCTGCTTCTTCGTTACACGACCCTGAGTACCACCGAATGCCGCCCCCCCAGGCCCCGGTGTCCCCCCCTGCCCCGGTGTCCTCCCCCGCCCCGATGTTTTCCCCCGTCCCCTACTCAGCATGTCACGGACAGCAAAGGCAAAGGAGGAGTCACCCAGCCCCGCCAGGTCTGCCAGCGGCCTGAGGACATACGGCTCCTCTCCCTCGTCGGGAGAGAGGACACCCCAGCTCCCGCGCCCGACGGATCTGGATGACGCTGTGGACTACGAGGCCCGAGATTCCGAGGACGAAAAGCGAACGGCGACGAAAGGCACAGCACGGGGGACGGAGCTGGACGGGGATCAAGCCCCGCCCCCCCAACTATCAGAGATCTGGACCTCCCTCTCGGTCGAGGCCCAAGCTGCCATCATCCGGCGCTGGTCAGACCTTCCGGGCCTCGGCGAGGGGACACGGCCCAACGCTCGACGCCAGCTCGGGCCGACGCTGCCGCCGCTGAGCGGCCTCTTGCTGCCGCCGACGACCACCTCAATGTCGCCGCGGACGAACGGGTCTTAACTGCCGCCGAGACCCTCGGGGTGGCCTCGACGGCTACCGCATGCCGCTGGGCGCAGGCGCTCACGGTGGCCGAGCGAGAGGCATCAGCGGCCGCTCGCACCGCCGCCGACGCTACCACAGCCTCGGAGACCGCCAACAGCGCCTCGAAGGCTGCCGCCGTGGCCTCGGAGGATGCCGCGTGCTCCGCCTCTAACGCCCAGGACTCCATTTCCCGCGCCAGGGAAGCTCTGCGGGCTGCCCGGGCGGACAGCAGCACGAAGCCCCGTCGTGTTTCCGAGGCAAGGACCTCAGGGGAGCGCCTTCCCCTCGCCGAGACCGTGACGACGGCCACTCCAGCCCCCGGACTTGGCTCCTCCGACACGCTCCCTCCTAGCGCGATCACGGTCGACGCCGGGATCAAGCGTACCGGGGATCTGGATTTCTTCCAGGGGAGTGTCGACCGTGATCCAGATTCTGGAATTTTGAACCAAATTCGTGCTTCCCCCTTGAGGCGGCAGCGAGGGTTGTCTCTGCCGCTCGCCGGCTCCGACTCGACATGCCTGCAGACGACCTCTCCGTCCACGACGCTTGGCTCGTCATGGCGGGTGACTCTTGGAAGGCCCAGCAACGTAGGGAGCACACTATGGCTCTGGTGATAAGCCTGCGGCAGGCGCACGACTTGTGCCCCGCCACCGTTCTCTGGCCGACCCCGACTGAGTATGTGCGCCATTGCAAGCGCCAGGACGACCCCGGCGCCCAGGGACACAGACTCCCGGAGGTCGGACAGGGCTCGGGTCAGGTCCACGCCCCCTCCAACTTCCTCTCGGACGACCGGGCTCACCGACCCCCGGGGCACCAACACCCGGGAGTCCCCGATAGCTCTGGGGCCCGCGACCGCCCCTACCGCCGCGATGACGACCTGGACTGCCGGCGCCCAAGCATGGGGGGAGCCTCGGCAGGCCATGACGGCAGGGCCCGCCGCAGACAGGGTTCAGAGCACGGCCGGAGCACATTTCGGCGAAACGGGGCTGGACGGCGGCGAAACCGGGGCCAGGGGAAGGACAGCTCGAGCGACGGGCGAAACTGGAGCTACCGCCCGCGTGGAGACGCGTCCTAGGCCAACTCTTCGAGATCCTCCACGGACGGCAGCGGCGGAAGCCTCGTTCCCGAGGCCACCACCGGCTCCAAGAGGCAAGTGGTTCCCTCGCTGGCGGAAGTTGCTTCCTCCGCCGCGCTTCGTGGTCGCTTGACCATGTCCGATGACCGCGCCATGCCCGTGTCGTCTAACCTTGCCCACGCTCGCACGACGACGATCGACTCTGCTGCCGCCGCCGCGAAAAAGCACACTGCAGACGTCCAACGGGCGTACAAACACCTGGAACTGAAAGGCATCTCTCGCATTTCTGTTCTACCTTTTCCCATCTCGATCAACCCTTCTGATGCCGCGCAGCAACTCACCCGTTCGGTTAAGGCCTCCTCGTCTGATATTCTCACAACGTGCAACGATGGCAGCCACGAAGGCCTTAGTTCTACCGATTGGGTCCCCGGCTGGGAGATCCCCCTCAAGAAATCCTTCGCGCGCGCCATCGCACCTGACAAGCCCACGACCGCCCCCCTCACTACCTTGATGGATGATTTTTTGGGCAGGTGTCGCGCGCCCTCGCAGCCGGATCGACGGGACCGGAAGCCTTTACGCTCCTCCTGAGGTTGCTGAGCAACCACTTCAACCGCACCGACACGGGGGCCAGCTACACCGAGTTGCATAATATTGGCGTACCTAACGGGAACCCCTTTTGCGATCATAGCCGTGCTTTTCGAGGGGTGGTGTCGGCAGCGACGGGGACTGAGCGTTTTCGGCACCGGGGGTGAAGGTTGTTTTGGAGGTTGTTCGGATGGCAGTGAACGAGCAGTTCCCCAGCTTGATGCCCACGCTGACCCGGGATTTTTTACTACGGTGTCGAGGCCGTTTGGTACTTTGGACGCCATGTGGTTGGCTTTCGAGACGCTCGCGAATAACAAGACACCTGCCATCAACGGCGAAAACTTTTTTTGCCTGCTCCTTTGACGGGTGTGCGGTCATCCGCCCCGTCGGGGCCCCGGCCCGCCAGTAATGGTCGCGGCCAGGGCCGGACGCTTCCCCAGTCGCCTGTTTGGCAGACGGGGTCGCGCAATAATCCGCTTGTGATGAACGTCCACAAATCCATCCCTCACTACTTTGACCCGTGGCTTGACACCGCTTCCAACTGCTGGCCCCTAGAAGAACACCACTATGCTGCAGTTCACGCTGTTTGCATGTCCATCCAGACCGAGGACCCTCCCCTCTGGAGCGCCCGCGCGGCCGCCCTCAGCGAAAACAGAGGCCGCTGTTTGAACTGCCACGAAGACTCACACTCCCTCAGACAGTGTAGACACCCCTTTCAAAACCTCAGTGGTATTCTAAACCCCGACCTCGGAACGCTCGGCGGCGACGGCGCGGCGTTCCGTCGTTGGCAAGAACGCATGACCCGACACCGCCGCGAAAATAACTCACGGCCGAACAAGTACAACCACAAGAAAAACAGGCGTCGTTCCAGCCATTCGCGTGGGCAGCATCACGGCCAGGGCCACAGATAAGGTGACGGCTACAACACACACGCGGAACGAGGGCACCAACAGTCTATCTCCGGCTACCACGTTGATGGTTCGACCGCCCCTGCCCTTTTCCACCCCGGCTCCCGCGTCGGGCGTTTGCTACCGTGCCTCGCATAATTCGGACGGTAACCCCAACGGACGCCAGCCGGGCACCTTCCACGCCGGTCACTGACAGGTCGACGGCGGTTCGGCTCCTCCTGCCCGCCCGCCGCCAGCATTGCCGGGAGAAAACACATTGATTTCACAAGATGCACGCGTCCCAGGCTCGCTCAGCAATCAGCGCCGCCCTGCGCCGCTCCCCCGCCACGCGTTGCTCCGTACTTCGGACCGACGCAGCGACTCAGCTCCATCGATTTTACCGGGGGGTCCCCAGGCGTCTTCACCGACGTCGGGAGCCCCGCGCCTCGAACGCCGCTCTCCTCACCCTGAGCACGAGAGCAGGCGCGATAAACGCCGCTCTCCCGAACCACGCACCGCGCGACACCACGCGTGTCGTGCCGTCGGGTCGTTCTTTTCAGCGAGGGTATCCCTCTCTTTCACCTCCCGGCCATGCGGTGGCGGTCGGTTTGAGGTGCGGGAAGGCAAACACCGAAACCCCGAAATCCCGGTTGAAATTAGACTCGGCGCTTCCTCGCAATAACGGTGGCCGCTCCACCCTTTTTCTTATCCAGGAAGAGTCGACAAGATTAGCTACCTCGTCCCCTTCCCCACCAGGTCTACAGGACGGAAGCCCTCTCCGGTGGACCCTTTGTTGGCACCCACCGGAGCACCGTTCTCGAAGTCGTCTACAGGGTCTGCAGGCCCTCTTTCGTCTTCGCGCACGCCGCTCTACGTGCGCCGCGCTCCTTCGGCTCCAGTGAAACAGGGAAAATCTGGTACTGCCCGTCGAGCCAGTGGTGACTCCACAGCCTCCGGTCAGATCAACTGGACAGCAAACCCGTTAAATTCGGAAGAATCTCAGCTCTCGTCAAGCAGAACGAGCTCAGAGCCCCCTGCCCCCTTTGGTCCAGGATAGAGATCATCGGGCGCAGTAAGAGAACCTTCAGGCGATTTTTGCCTACGGGCAATGGTGACGCCGAGCCAGTATACGTGGAACCGGACTCGCCTCGTGCACCAGGGGCTCAGTGTTCTCAGAGAAGCGCACTCCCCCCCCGACACACCGCAACGGCGGCCACCGACGACTCGACATCTTCGGTCTTTGACCCTACTCTCGAGCATTCAACGGAGCGGATGGTACTTTTCTGGCAGCCCCCCTCCTATTTTTCGCAGTGGTCTCCCTAGGTTTTTGTCATTGACGGTGTGCCATATTCCTGCGCGGAGCAGTCTATGGTGGCTAAAAAGGCTCGCCTTTTTCTGGACCACGACACAGCGGAGCGGATTATGGCCTTGCCAGACCCTCGCGAGCACAAACGCCTCGGTCGACGCGTGCATAACTTCGACTGCGCTACCTGGGACCGCGTTCGGGAAGACGTCGTCCTTGTTGGTTCGTTTGCCCAATTCACGCAGAACCCGGTCATGAAGCAAGCACCTATTGAGCACTGGCAACAAAATTTTGGCTGAAACCAGCCCTTTTGACCCCGTGTGGGGCATCGGTCTCCGGGCAGACGACCCCGAGGCGCAAGACCCCTCTCGGTGGCGTGGGAATAATCTGCTCGGGAAAGCTCTTTCCGCCGTTCGTGACACCCTCCGCTCGAGTGAGGCCGGGTTGGCACCCCCAGCCTCCTCTCATCAGTTTCGCACTCCGACCACGAGTGGCAGAATTCTTGAGATTTCACCAGCGCCGCCCCGCCCTTTGGCCGTGACCCGTGCTTGCCCAGGTCCTCCCTTGGAGTTTTCGACCTATTTTTCTGACGTGCCGGCTGATCATAGCCCCGAGGTTTTGGCGGTCGCACCTAGTGTCGACCCCTCCCTCGTGCTGCCAGAACACGGCCCCTGCCTCGTCGAGGGCACCATTACCCTCGATGACGCCTCTTTTACAACCAAATCGCGATTCACAGCGGAGTTGGCGTTCTTGCACCTTTTCGTTGCGTGTCGCTTCTTGGCACTGGCTCCCCACAGACATATATTCGGCGAGATGTTTTGGATTGCATGCTCGCGGTTGGTGCGGCATCCATCGCGTGCGAACAGAAATGCACCCCTCGTTCCTGGGGGGGTTTTGGCGAATCAACCCCTCTGAAGACATCGATGAGTGTGCGCCTGAGCGTCCAATTTTTTCGAGACAATGAGCCTACGTGCTCCCTCGCAGTTTGGGCCTGAGTGTTCTCCTCCTCAGTGATGCAGCATGCAGTACTGCTGGGACGTGACAGCTGGATGCGTTTCAATAGCCGCTCCTACCGCTCTCTGCCACCTCGACCGTCAGACCTACGTATTTTTGGCGAGCTGGAGTTACTTCACCACGCCCCGACAGGCATATCTGTGTACGCCATCGACCCCGCCGCTTCGGGTGGAGGCTTCCATCTCCGCCACGAGGGCGCGGCAGGCATCACCCTGTCCGACGATCCTCAACTCCTTGTGGTCAATTTAGTCCAAAGCGATGGCTCCCCGGCACTCACCGGGCACTATTTGGTCGACATGATGCCCCAGTCCGACCTGCCCTCGGTTGAGGAGCGTTTCGTCGCCTCCGGGCGACAGGTTCTTCCCCTCGTTGGAGTGGTGGCCCTCGAGCCAGGAGATATCCTCGGCGTCGCCCACGCCCCACTGCTGAGCGTTCCGCTGGACATTTTTCATCAGGACAACCGAGCCCCCAGCTCTCCCTCAGGACTATCTGAGGTGTCTCCGGTCTCAGCAGCTACAGCTTCCCCCCTCGCAGCTCCAGCCTCGCCCTCGCCTGCACTGCTTGAGCGTTTGGGCCCAGAACAGCGCGTTTCGTTCCTGCGCGTCTGGGCACGTTTGCCGCTGCATCTGCGGGAGGTGACTTTTGACCTTCACGGCACGGACTGGACACCTGAGGCCATCGAACAACTGGGGGATGTTCTCTGCGAATTTCCGGACGTTTTCTCGAAGTCCAAATCTGATTTTGGTTCCTGCTCGTTGATGCCTTTCGTGATTTTGGTCCCGGAAGGAAGCGCTCCTGTCACGTCCAGGCCGCACCGCATCAACCCCATCCTGGCCAAAGAAGTGGAGGCCACCTTGGATCCGTATCTAAAGGCGGGTCTGATCTAGCACTCGACCTCTCGGTACTCGAGCCCGCTGGTGGTCATCCCGAAGAAGTTTGGAGGCGTTCGGATCACCGTGAACTACAAGAAACTCAACCAGATCAGCAACCTCAGCCAGCTGCCTATTCCTCGCGTGGATCACGTCGTCGACTCCCTGGGGAAGGGACGGGCGTTTTCTCTCTTCGATTTTGTCTCCTCGTCCCACCAGATTACCGCGCACAAGGACACCGTCCCTCTGACGGCGTTTTGCACTCCTACGGGACTCTACGAGTGGCTCGTCATGCCCCAAGGCAGCAGTGCTTCGCCCGGCTGGTTCGTCAAAGCGATTAACGAAGTCATGAAAGGTCTGGCACAGGTGGCGGCCTACCTCGATGATGTGATCGTCTTCAACTCTGATCCGACGGCCCACGTCAAGGCGATACGAGCCCTCTTCGAACGCCTGCGCGAACACAACCTCAAGCTCTCCCCCTCGAAGGTTCGCCTCGGCGCCACGGGCGCTATTTTTGTGGGCCACTCCATTTCGCCCGCGGGTATACGCCCCAATGCGGAAAAGGTTTCGGCTTTGATGAAAATGCCCATGCCCAAGAACCTCAAGCAGGTCCGTGCGTTGATGGGCGGCGTGGGATATTATCGTAAATTCCCGCCCGACCTGTCTAAAGGATCCGTCCTCTCACTGCCCTCCTCCGTCTTTACGCCGGCCATGGAAGTTATCGTTCGCCAGATCCTCGTCGAGCTCGCTGCCCCGCCAATTTTGGCCTTCCCGGACTGGAATGCTGTAGCCGACGGCTCCCGCCCCTTTCGCGTGTACTGTGACGCCTACATCGACGGTTTTGGTGCCGCGCTTGAACAAGAACAACTGGACGGCTCGGTACGCCCCATTGCTTATATCAGCCGCGCTACCCTCGATTCAGAGACGCACTGGACCCCGTTGGACCTGGAAGCTGGTAGCATTGTCTGGGCTATCAAGCGACTCCGAGGCTACCTATGGGGGACAAAGTTTCGCATATTTTCGGAGCACAAAGCACTTGAGAGCATCGGCAAAGTAGGGGATCACAACGCGCGAGTCCAGCGGTGGCTCGAGTTCCTCACAGCGTTCGACTACACCCTCGAGTACCGCAAGGGCAGCGCCAACCGAAATGATGATTTTATTTCCCGCTTGGCAGAGCCCGCCACAGAACACGACCGCAGTGGGCCTAGCAGCCTCACCCCCGTCGAGGATGGGGGTATCTTCCTCATCCGAGCCTGCGGGCTTCACACTCGCTCTTCCCCGGCCCCTGGTGTAGGTTTGGGTGGGCTGGTGCCCCGCACCGAAAGTGCCGCCTTGGGTGGGCTGCCTTTCACCTCTTCGGATTTTCGCGATTTTCGCGCACACGGGCCACGTATGAGGATTGACGGCCTCTCTGCTCCTCTGGGAAGATTCGTCGCTTGTGTATCTGCTTCCGTCACCACCGTCGAGCGCCGTCCTGGTCCGCGGTTTTTTTCACCCGCCGCCGACGCCGCTTTCGCTTCGGTTTTTGTCGTATCCCCCGGGGGCGACCAGGGCTCTGCAGAAGCCCCTGCTGCAGCGACGATTGTCACCCAGCGCGCTCCTCCCCGACGAGCGTTTTACAGGGAAAATATTCCGCCGTGAGCAACGCTCCGGCCGCGTCTGCCCTGGGCTCTGCCGACGCCCCCGCTGCAGCGACGAATGTCGCCCAGCGCGCTCCTCCCCCGACGAGCACTTTACACGGAGAAGATTCCGCCGGGAGCACTGGTCCGGCCGCGTCTGCCCCTTTAGGCCAGGGCTATGCAGCAGCCCCCGCTGCGGCGACGAATGTCGCCCAGCGCGCTCCTCCACCGACGATCTCTTTACAGGGAGAAGATTCCGCCGTGATCACTGACCGGCCGCGTCTGCCCCATCACCGCCTGGCAGCCTGGCGCCTCTGAATACTGTGCCACCTTCAGGCCGCATCTCCACTCGAACACGCCGGCGAACAGCCACCGCCGCTGGCTCCGCGCCGCCTGCTGTTGATTATGGCTTCGGGCCCGGTGGGGCCCCTAGACCATCAGCCCGGCGTGCTATCACCCCGCCGCGAGCCCCACGGCCGCGACCTCCCGCACCAGTCGTTTTGGCCCCGGCTGCTGCCGCTCCTGCCGCTTCGTTGGTCCCGACGGTACCCATCCCGTCAGAACGCGACCGCGCAGAGCCCGTGGGAACCTTCTTTTACGGCTTCCGCTGCCAACTGACGCACCGCCCGTCCCCGCGAATGACTTGGACGCCCTCGGCGCAGCTGCCGAATTTCAGTTCGGTGATTCTGCAGCGCGCTATCCGCACACCGATTGGGCTCGGGAACAACAGGCCGAGCCCGCGTGCAACGCCGCCATGCGCTACATAGCCCTTGGCCGGCCGGAAGTTTTGCCAGCCGACTTTTTGTCGTGTTTCCCTTCCCACCAGCGCCCTCCTTTTTCGGAGGTTCAGGAGCTGGCTACCAAAGGCCGTTTGCACACCACCGACGAGGGCATTGTTCTACTCGTCCGGCAGCCGTCCCCCCCCCTTGCGTCAGACACGCAACGCCCGGTGGGAAGCCCGGCCTGTTTATTGAACGACGAGTCTATTCGCATTTATGTGCCGCTACTCATGCGCCCCTGGGTCATGCAGACTTGCCATTCCACGGCTTCCTGCCACCTAGGAACCGCGCACCCTACGTATACTCGAACGTTTCTACTGGTGGATCGGTATGAGCATCTGCACCCGGTGGTGGTTACGCAACTGCTTGGAGTGCCAAGCACGGAAAACGTCGCGGCAGACGGTCCGGTGGCCCATCATCACTTTGCCCTTGCCAGAAGGACCCCGCATCGCCGTGAGCATCGACTATTTCGGCCCCCTCCCGGTGACGCCTCGAGCCGCCGAGCCGACATGCACGCCGTCACTACGGCAGAGTTCACCGCTGAGGGCACTGCTAACATTCTCATCAACAAGCATATTCCTCCCTGGGGGTGCCCGCGCAGCATCCTCTCGGACGACGGCCTCCAGTTCTACTCCAAGCTTCCGCACGCCGTATATCAGCTTCTCGGGGTTCGTAAAATTGCCACCAGCTCCCACCACCCAAACGGCAACGGTGGGGTGGAACGTGAAAACCACACGATGGCCCAGATGCTGGCAATGGTCGTCAACGAGCTCCAAAACAACTGGGATGAACAGCTCCCTCATGTCGAATTTGCATACAACAATTCGGTCAGTGCTACCACGGGTTTGGCTCCCTACGAGGTACATATGGGTCGGCTGACACGCCTCGCCCTCACGATTTTCGAGCGTGCTGGAGTCGCCAAAGCTTGGCCCGTGACCACGTCGCCTATTGCGACTTGGCGACGGACCGACAGCAGCGCGCGTACGATCTCGTTCGCGAACACCACGCCCTCACTGTTGCCCGCGTGAACCGCCGCAACTCCGCCCTCTCCGACGCTCTGCGTCCGGTCCCCAAATTTGACGTTGGCGGCTGGGCGTGGGTGTACAATACGGCGGCCACCATCCGCCAGGGCGCAAAGCCCGACACGGACGCCAATGTCCTCAAGGCCAAGCTCTCACTCAACTGGACAGGCCCCTACAAAGTTCTCGCAGTTGGCCCCTGCTACGCAGCGGACACCTCGGACGGATCTCCTCTTGGGGCAAATCTCCTGTATTTGGATTTTCCTTCTGATATGCCCGGCGCGGATGCTCGTCGGCGCGTTTCAGTTCAACGCTGCAAGCCCTGTGCAAACCCCCGCGACCGTGGCGACATGCCGAAGTATTTGCCAGCGGGGTTGGCGCAGTACGTGCTCAACAACTTCTCCAAGAAATCTCCCCCGTACCACGTCACCCAGGACGACGTCGCGACACCGGTCTGTGGTGGCTCGGGAAAATCAGCGCGACTACGCCCACGGCTGGAGTCTATTTGGCTCGATTTTTGGACGACCCGGGACCGATCAAGCTTCCTGTTTCTCCAGCACGCTACACGACTTCGACGAGAGCTGTGCGAGGCTCTTGGTGTCTCCAAATTCACTTGGCTACCGCATTTGCACGGGGGGCCCAGCGTAACGTAGACGAATCTCGAGGCGCCGCCGTGGATAGCAGACTTTCACTTCTCGGCTGTTCTCGATATTTTTTGCTTGACGTTTTCCTGGACTCTGGGGGGTGGTTTTTCAACGTATTGACGTTTTCCGAGGTTTCGGGTCGGGTTTTTTTCTGGCAAGTGTGTTCCTGGGTTGTTTGTTTGTTCGTTTTTTTTTTTCTTGGGCTTAGTTGGGGATGGTTTTCGCGTATTCTGTCCTGCCTACCCCCCTCGCTCAGTGTCGGGGCTGGTCTGGGTAATCGAGCCACTCATGTGTGGCACAGGACACGTTTCCCGAGTTGTAGGATGGGTTTTCGGTGTTTCTTCATATCTTCCGCGTTATTTTTCGTCTCTTTTCTTTATATTCACGTTTCACTTTTCCCTGCATCTTCCTCGCCCCCCCCCGTCGCGGGTGACATGGCGATGATTTTCCGTTGGCGATTTCTTCCTGCCCCTTAAGGCTACGTCTTCCGCATTTTGTTTTTACGTACCTTGCCGACTTCGTTGCCTTGCCGTTCAGAGGTGAAGGAGTGGTTTTTGAGCAGCCGCATCTTCGATTCATGTTTTAGTTTGTGGAATCGGGGTTTCCATAAATTTCCCATAATTCTGCATATACGGCTCATCAGAGTGGGATATGATACTGCTTTGTATGAGGTTGAAAGCCCAGTAATTACCTGGGTTCTGGCACTGGGATCGTATTTGTAGTACTTGGAAGGCGTATCTTAGGTGGAAAACCAGGGTTTTTCCAGAGAGGCACGAGCATGGTCTCAGTCTCCGTCGTGCATAAAAGGAATAAAGCTACTCTTCGATCTCTAAGCGAACATCAACGTGAGTACCAACGAGTACCGGCTTAATAAGCAGACCTGTCCAGGGATACAAAGTGCCCCGCTATCCGTGATTTAACGTATGCTTGGAAACCAAAGGTAGTTACGTATACAGAAGATGTACGCAGGCGGGGGATTCCACCCCTCGTGTGAGGGTCCGCCGAAATCTGCAGATCTGTCCTCGGTCCTCGGCATAAACTTATGATACGTATATTTTTGTGATTTGACAAACAGGACTCACAGCTGACGTACGCACGTTTCACCCCGATTGGGAGGCTGGACGTCAACTCTGATAACTCCACACACGGCACGCAGGGCACGCAGGGCCTAGGGCGAAGGGAGACAGGGAGAGTGGGAGGGAGGGAGGGAAAGCAAGGGAGTAATGAAAAGAGGAAGGGAGAGTCCGCGAGGGCTTCGACCTGATGCGTGCGACATGATGTAGCCGTTTCGAAAGAAATCGTCCGTAGGTGACTATTGATATTGCCATGCTGCTTATCGCTTGCAGCACAGCAGCCCTACAAAAATGAATCTTACCCTATTTTCCACTTGAAAATAGACTTGACGTATTGCCGTGCCGCTTATCACTTGCAGCACAACTGCTGTAATAGTACACATTTTTTTTTACCCAATTCCACTTGAAAATAGACTTGAAGAATTTTTCCGCTGCCTTCGCGCGAGCGACTGCCGCTGCTCGACCCATCACTAAGATTGGGATGCTGGAAGTCAACTCTGATAACACCACACACAGGGCACGCAGGGCCTAGGACGGAGGGAGACGGGGAGGGAGGGAGGGAGCAAGGGAGGGAGCCTCCGCGAGGGCTTCGACCTGATGCGTGCAGCGTGGGCATAGCCGTTTCGAAAGAAATCGTCCGTAGGTGACCATTAACATGCCGCTTATCGCTTGCAGCCAAGCAGAGCAGTACAAAAATGAGGTTTACCCAAATTTTTCAACATAGACTGGACGTGATTGCCGCTGCTCACCATCTCGCACGAAGCCGAACGCACTATATCAAAGTAAAAACTTGGCGACTAAAAATTACTATCACATCAGTAGAAATAAATAGCCCTTTGAAAACTGCGGTCCCATTTCGGGGACAAAGCTCTCAAATTCCAAGCTGTTTGTCTCCAAAACGGGTCTGCAGTCCAAACATGATTTTGACATCCAACCTATTCCACTTGAAAATAGAGTTGACAAACATTTTTTCCGCTGGCCACGGACGAGTTCACGTCCCGTCACCCTGTTCGGGGTGCTGGAAGTTAACTCTGATAACTCCACACAGGGCACGCGAAGAGGTGTGGTTTGTATCATGACGATCGCCTCCGCGATGGCTTCGACCTGATACGTGCTGCATGGGCGTAGCTGTTTCGAAAGGAATTTGCCCGTAGGTGACGATTGAGGGACCCTGATCGGGCAGACAAGTGTTGTGCAGAGACAAATCTTCTGAATCCGTTCCAGAGACCACAAGTGCTTACGTACGTACATACCCCAGGTAGGGTACTTATTTTCTTTTTTTGATATATATGTGCTTTATGTACGAAAGAGAAAAGCACAGCACGGCACAGCAGCACTGCAAAAACAATGAAAATGAAACCGAAAATTCGGAAAGAAAGAAAAGTCCCCGTCCCCTCATGTAATAATTTCCTGTCTGGTTGGAACAGGAGCGCGTTGCGCAAGTTAAAAAATAAAAAAATCGAACAGCAGAGCTTCTCTCTCAGCCTCGTACGCCGCCCGCCCGTCTCGCGACCACCTCGCCACCGCTTCGGTCCGTTTAAAGCTTTCCCCACTCTCTGCCACAGTGAGCCCCGTCGCCCGCCTCGCGTGAAACCCGGTGCTCACCGTGGCCGTCGTTCGCAAGCTCGACAGTGTTGGTGCTCAGACTGCGTAGCTCTCTCTGTGAACTTCAGCTTGGTCGCAAAAAGAAGCATCGCTTGAATAATGTTATGCTATCCCGACCTTCCTAGACTCGTACAATTCTATCCACAATTCCACAGATGGAGGCCAGACAGAGCCCATCCATGCTTCCTTCGTGCCTCGAGGCACACGCGACGCCTAGCAACGAAAACGGCGACCGCGCTCCTTGCAACCCCCCCTCTACCCGCCAGCACCCGCTGTCACCCGCGACGGCGCCGTGCTCTGAGTACACGGACGTACACGAAACGAAAGATTTGTTTTTCAGAAATATGAGCTGCGCTTGACTATTCGTCTGAATACGAGTACGAGAGAGCGCTTGTATTCATGAACGCGGTTTTTGTTCGTAATTATAAGCTACACCAGACAACGGTTGTTACAAAAAAAAGGTATACCATGACCGAAAACGTCATCTGACTCGGGTTTGCCCTGATTACCTCGTTTTTTTTGTACCGTAAACTGGCAACACTACATTGGTGTACCGTTTGGGGTCATTTTTGTGACTTGGACGGACGGACATTAATATTTTGTCAGAAAACGGTATACCTTGACAGAGTGTACCCTGATGTCCTGGGTTCATGTTTGTAGCGTAAACTGGCAAAAAATAATTGGTGTACCGATTTTTGTCATTTTATCCGTTAGGACAGGTTATCAATTTTGCTCCCGTGGAAACCCTAGGTAAACCTAGGGAATTATCCTTGGTCTTATCAAGACGAGATAAACCACCGTTGCTTCAGATGTACGTAGCTGAAGTAGACCCACTCACGCAGGCCAACGGCAGCATTTGTCGAACATCATTGTCTGGTGTGTGATGGTAGAGCAAGGGTCAGCGATACTCTCGTCCCATCATCAAACACCCAAATATGAGTGACACAGCAAAACCAGCAAATTGCTGCAAACAAGGAGCGGAACCGTGGGCTTGGCTCGACCTTTTGGGAAAAAAAGATATGAGTTCATTTTCCCACACGCGCTTGAGCTGCCTTGAATTCGTAGGTGTAGTCGCCTCACTATTAATAAGAAATATCAGTACCAACAGGGCAATATGCCACAGTACACAGGTACTGGTACGTAGGTGCAATCGGGGCCTCCGCTCCCTAAATAGCACCAGGTAATAGTTAAACAGGACAAGGAGATGTGAAGGCAGAGTTCACAGACCACAAATCATGGTTCCACCAACCCGCCGTCTTTCCCTTCCGCAAGATCCCGTGAGAATTTAGTGTCAGGATGGTCCGCACCCAGCGTCTTTTCTCGAATCTCAAGCGCCCGTTGGAAGTTTTTCCTGAAGAGAGCACGAGAACACGAAAGCACGAAAGCACACACAATCACGTCCCAAGCGGGGGGACAAGCGTACATTGTATATTGTACTCGAACGTGAGTAGAGAAGGCAGCATGCGCAAGGTGCAATCAACAGAGGGGACAACAGCAACAACCGCTGGAGCAAAAAACTCCGCACGTTTTGAGCACATTTTTTCTTTGTTCCTGCAACCAAATATAAATCACCGTATCTGAAGACTCTCTTCCATGGTATGTCTGGCTAACGGAGAGTACGCCGAACGTCCGAACAAGACCCAGAATGATCATCAAAGTTCAAAGACGCAGCCCGCACGGCCATTTGGTACAAAGCAAAAAAGGCCGCCGGCTTCATAGTCAACGTCTCAATCGCAGCATGTGGTGCGGTTCCCCCCCATTAATAACCGGGAGGGGGGGCAAGCAGGCCGAACGCACGACAAAGATATAAAGAAATCGATGACAACAAAACAAAAACACAACAGCAGAGATGCACAGATGCTGATTGCATACTCACTTGGCTTCCTCTTCCCGCCCTTGCCCCCTCTTGACCATGCCCAAGTTGTGCTCTCTTCCCGCCGTCATTAGGTGTTCTGGGCCCAAAGATGCGCTGGAAATAGCTAGAGAGCGAGCGGCGAGCATTTCCGCTTCCGGGAGCAAGGTGACCGCCTTCACCTCAGTGTATTCATCGTCGCGCCAGAAGAGAAGAGCGCTCGCCAAATCGTCCAGAGACGACGCCACCTGTGGCGGGACAGCACAAGGCAGTTTTGCGCAGTGGAAGCGTTTCAGCCGGGTGTCCTCACTTACTTGCCTGCAGAAGCAACGACAGTAACAATCCAGCAAGAAAATGACAAGGTACTAGACTACAGATATTAATAGTACTGAACGAATTTTGTTTCAAGGCATGGCGGGAGCCAAGTCCGGCAAAAAAAAACTCAACAAAACCACACGGGCAGGAACTGCGGAGTACCCTGTATTGGCTCCCTCACAAGATAACTAAAAAAATCTAGGAGGCCCTGCTTCAACTGCAACTTGGCAAAACTTTGCGTAGAGCTGGCTGGCGTGCGAGAGCTGTTATTCAATGGTTGCCAGGATCCCTACAAAAAAGGCACAAATAAGGGGCTCACCTCGGGGTCGTTGGGTCCTATGAGTTTCTCGAGGATGTTCAGCGTTTGGCGGTACAGTGGAACAGGGTTGGGCATGTAGAATGGGCGCGGAAGACCAGGAGCCAGGTATTTGGAGTAGTCCTCCGACATCTGGGCCAAGCAGCGAGCGTACGCCGCGACCTCTATAGAGTCCGGACCACATACGCGCATGGCCAGCTGTGTCCAACGAGGAGCCCCGAGGTGGTGTGGCCAAACAACGTTCGGGAAGGCAAGCACAAAGCAGTTGGAGAACAACATCAACACGGCGATTGGAGAAACGATTTTTCGTCGCGGAATTTCGCGAGAGGAAGGTCCGATATGCTCAATGCACTGCAACAACAACGTGTTCACTTGTGCTACAAAGACGCGAGGACCTGGCTGAGCGAAACGGTTCTTGGCAACTTCTGCAAGAACGCTAGGCGAAATACTGGAGGCCGGGTCAGTAATAAGGCAGTGTGGTGCAACCGCCGCGGGAAGAAGCGATCAAAGAAGCGATCAAAGTACAACAAAATAGCAGATCCTACCACATTATCTTCTCTTTTGCTGGACGTCTTCATCTCAAAAACCAAAGTCAGAAACCGAAACAACTGTACAGGATTGTAGCACCAAAGAACAGCTGCAGCATCTTAGTGTGAAGCCACCCACGCCTACGTGTAGGATTCACAGGCGCGGTTCCTCCCGACTTATTGTTTCTTGTTGCACACTAACCAACAAAACCTCCCACATTAACGAAACATACGTCAACAGCCTCTGTAACCCGGCCAAATGTGTCCGATTTGCTTGCTCACCTCTAAGGCCATGTTTTGAGATCCCAGTGCTGTGTCTCCAACTTGCGGGCTCTCTGCCTGCTGAATCATCGCCATCGTGTGAAGGCACTCTGCCGTCTGTTGAGGGAGCGAACGAAGCAGGGGGTCACACATGCATATGGAACGTGACGCATTCTTTGTCTTTGATTCCTCGTGTGCGTGTCTTTTCCCGAAGAAGCATCCGGCCTTGGCTTTGTTGGGCTTGAGACCAACTACAGTAGACACGGCATCGTCTCGACGCGAAAACACCCAACGTAACGCCACCACTCTGCGGCAGTCTGAAACGTTGTGATATACAACATGTAAATTATAATCGTGTTCATGGCGGTTTCAAATGTATTGGTCCTTGCTCACCTCTACCCTTGGCGATGGTCCGAAAGCAACTTGCAAGATCTTAAGTGCACGGGTGCACGACTCCCTTGCAGGGCCTAAATCTCCGTTCGCATAGAGCGCCTGAGACAGAGGGATGAGCGCGGACGCCACCTGGGAGCAAGTCCATTGCAAGTTGAAAGAGCCAGTTGGAAGGAGCGGTGTTGTCAAATCGCGAACCGTCAGTGCTTTACCCAGACGTGAAGCAATAGCCCAGTTTTTCTACTTGTAAGTACTTCGTGTGAGGCTACGAATATAACGGCCGGAGCGCTACGTTAAACATTCCCTGCCAGTAATATTGATGAATTGCTGTCGTACAGAAACAGATCCTTCATAACTTCCGAAGGAAGGGAGCGGTTGGAAATATATTGCTGTCCCTCCTGACTTGATGCGGCCTTGATCCAGGAAAGGGCTGCCGCCACTTCCATTACCTGGTCAAACCCACTATTAATAGACGGTCGTAATGCACTTGGTTAAATACGTCGGCGATGTGGGCGATGTCAGCGGTCGGCGTACATACCTGAGGATGCACTTGGCCGAAGGTGCTCTCGGTCACCTGGAGCTTCTGAACAAGGTCGGGAATAGACATCTGTCTCATCATTTCCTCCGGATCGGACCCACTCTGCGGGAGCATGACAGCATGGTAGCAAGGGAGGACGAAAGTATGGAAACATGAATGGATCGATAGCGTATATCACATATGATACTTCCGTTCCCCTCGCTGCCTCGGCAAGGAATGCTGCGAGGCATGCCCTATCAGGCTAATAGCGAGTGGGGTGGGTCTTTCTGGCGGGTGTAAGGCCGGACTCACCCTCAAGGAGTGATACCTTCTTGCTGCTGCCTGTTGGCCGCGAGGCTCAGGCGGCAGTAGAGTTGGGTCGTACGTGGTGCGTCAGGCACGGAGACCTACGATTCGCGCGTCTTTTTTAGGCAGCTGCGGCAGAGCAGCAATGCTCAATCGGGGTGTCCGTGCGCGGAGGCAGGCGCCACCACAGGCCACACTACGGCACAGTCTATTGCGCCGGTAGGAGGCTGGATTCGACGACGAGGGAGGAGGGAGACTGAGCTTCGACGTGCGGGGAAGAGACGGATTGACCTCCCCCTGGGCGAGAATTTTTATTTTCCAGATCAGAACCGCAAGTGCGAGGAGCATTTTGTTTTTGAGGATGACGGAGAAAGGGAATCGACTGGAAGGGAATGGCAACGAGTGCACGCGCAAAGGAGCGGGTGGATTGGGCCAAGGCGATGAGGCGGCCATGAAGAGCGGCAGGAAGACGGTGCACGGCGACCCATGATCTGCGCGCACACTATCATCACAAGAGAAGCAGTCATAGTTTGTTTTTTCCTGGAATTGTTTTTCACGAGGCAGAATAGTATCTACCGGTACTTGTTATTAACGTCGTCACTGGTCTTTGTAGTTTAACGAGTTGTATACCCTTCATGGGGAATAACCTACGCAATTATCAGGGACGTGGTATCATAACTGTGCTGCACCTTTTTGTGTCAGACAGTCCAGGAAGAGATGGCGATCGTTGATATTCGTGTGGTAGTAAGGTTCGATTGCTCCTTTTTTCACTGCATATCCGCGAGTCTTCACTCTGACAGCACTCCAGATAGCAGGCAGGTGTGTTCCTCTTTCGTTTTCACGACTACCGTGCGTTTCGTACGGTGCAGGCAGCACTTCAGACAGCATCCGCTGTAGTCAGCAGCCACGAGTTGGTTAGTGGTGGGAACGGGGGTACTCTATGTTATAGTTGAGAGGATATACCCGCGGCCATGTTAGTTCAGTTTGCACATTGGTTTTAGCTCGGGTGCGCTTTCTTCGTCTCGTGTATTTTGAGGCAGCCGAATTTTCGATTTTGTTGTTTTTCGGATCTTCCTAGGGCTCCAGTACCTTTGTGTGACCACGGACTCCTTCGTCAGAGAGTTAATGTGAGAACAACAACAACAACAAAATCACAGGAGGTGTAACTGGCGATAGCACTCGGTGACCACAGCTGTTTGGTGACAGCATAGAGCAGTACAGGTCTACTCTCTCATATGACACCTGGTACCCCTCGCACAGCAGTATCTGGTACCAGGTATACCTGCCCGTAGTGCTGACCTACAGTAAGGATATACAAGGCGCTTCGCTCCGCGGGCGGCCTACACCGCCCGCTACGCTCGCTCAGGAAGGAAAAATACATCAAATTATGCGAAGCGGACAGAGGTCCATGATTGAAAATAGTTTTTTATGATGTAGTTGCAACGTGGCGACTTGATAATGACAAGAGCTCCGCCGCCATGCTTCAGGAGAAAACAGCTCGGACGCCACATATGCTTCGCGTCGCGGGCGGTTCCGCCCGCCACGCTCGCTCACATGCCGTACGTACGCAGGCAGGGTAATTATTTTCTTCTCCTGATAGGCTGTATATACGAAAGAGAAAAACACAGCACGGCACAGCAGCACCGGAAAAACAATGAAAATGGAACCGAAAATTCGGAAAGAAAGAAAAAATCCCCGTCCCCTCCCATATAATAATTTTCTGCCTGATTGGAACACTGTGCACCGGTTAAAAAACAAAAAAATCGAACAGCAGAGCGTCTCTCTTAGCCTCGTACGCCGCCCGCCCCTCTCGCGACCACCTCGCCACCGATTCGGTCAGTCCGAGTAAAGCTTTCCTCACTCTCTGCCACAGTGAGCCCTGTCGCCCGCCTCGCGTGAAGCCCGGTGCTCACCGTGGCCGTCGTTCGCCAGCTCGACAATGTTAATGCTCAGACAGCGTAGCTCTCTCTGTGAACTTCAGCTTGGTCGTAAAAATAAGCACTGCTTGAATATTATCTTGCAATCCCGAACGACCCTTATAGACTCGTACATACTCTATTAAATTCGTCAGATAGAGGCCAGACAGAGCCCATCCATGCTTCCCTCGTGCCTAGAGGCACATGCCACGCCTAGCCACGAAAACGGCGACCGCGCTCCTTGCAAACCCCCCTCTACCCGCCAGCACTCGCTGACACCCGCGACGGCGCCGGGCTCGCCCGCGGTGCCGTGCTCTGAGTACAAGCACGCACACGACACGAAATAAGAAAAAAGAAAAAAATACCGAAAGTGTAAAAAAAGTGAAGAGAACAAAAGAACCGCTGGAAAGGTCCGGCGAGTAATCGAAGGAGTTTCCGATATATATATATATATATATTATACCCTGGTATATATAATATATATATTATATACCAGTCTGACTCCAAATATAAGCCTCATCTCCACGACTCCAATTATAAGCCACATGTAAAAACAGTCGATTTTAATGTGGGAACAGCATATAAACGGGGCAGCATGCATTTCCGGGGGGGGGGAGTTGTAAAAAATCCCCGGGGTGGCCAGGGGATGCCTGGATACCATCCCCGGGGTTTTCATATTTTTCATAAATTGGTATATATATATATATTCCGGCAAAAACAGTGTGGCACGATAAGCAAGCACGCGAAGAAACCAAAGAACGCGAAGAAAGCAAAGATCGTAGAAGCGACAAAAAAACGTGGTAGCGCGAGGCAGGTCCATATGTTCTAGTAAAATAAAAGGATAAATGTAAGTGTGTACAAGGCGCTTCGCTCCGCGGGCGGCCTACGCCGCCCGCTACGCTCGCTCAGGAAGGAAAAATACATCAAATTACGCGAAGCGGACAGAAGGTCGATGATTGAATATATATACACGGTTCCCCTCCGGGAAGCGCCTAGGGGAGTGGCGCAAGAACGAAATACGAATGATACAATACTCGTATGAAATACCTGCACATCTGTTTAGAACATCCCACCCACCATTATTAATGTGAAGAACACACACAAACATATTTATGAGGACAGAACTGCGGTACTGCTGCTGCTGTTAAAACAGTTTGTGGAAATAGTGTCATTACTTATTATTTAATAATAGCAGTAGTTAATATAAAAAAGGAGGGTACCGGTAGCACAGGTACTGCTATACCTGGTACAGTATAGGCCCGCCAATAAAAAAGTGCCCAATAAGAACATAATGCTCACTTTTAGGAGAACGCTAAGAAATGTGGGTTAAGGAAAACGACTCAGTGGTAGTCTCTACAATAAATCCTACCAGGCATATAAAAGCCTATGCTCATGGTTGTTTCAAGATGGCGCCCCAATAAGAATATCAGGTTTACCCATACTGTACCCTTTCGGTTGACTGTAGTAATAATCACACCCCTATTATACTACTATTACTGTTTTCTCTGTAGGAAAAACCCGGAATTAATAGTGTACAGCAGCAACAGTAGGGTAAACAGCAGCCAGTCAGTGCTTCGTCGTACGATAATTGTGCGAACGACGTACGTATTGATAGTGTACATTACATGATTTTATACCTGGTGGTATGAGAGCTTTCCTGGACATTTACTATTTCAATAGTATATTGTGTCTACAATTGATTCAGGAGAATGTGTGTTAATTGGATTTGTCTTGACACTTGTTTTTGGCGACTGCCTATTAATTGCAATTGCCCATACAATTGATTTCGGCGATTGCCCATCAATAGAAATTGGCCAGACAAATGTTTTCGGCGATTGTCTATCGATTGGACTTGTCCAGGCAATTGATTTCGAAGACCATCTGCTAGTTGGAATTGCGTGAGCAATAGGTTCTGAGTGTTGCCTATGAATTGGAATTGTCCAAACAATTGGTTGCGGAGACTGCTAATTAATTGGAATTATTCAGTACATTGATTTCGGGTGCTGATCCAATAATTGGAATTGCCCAGACAAGTGCTTTCGGGTGTTGTCCACAAACTGAAATTGGTCAGACAATTGATTTCGGGAGCTGTCTATTAGTTGGATTTGTCTGAACATTTGATTTCGGCTGCTGCCTATTAACTGAAATTGTCCGCACAATTGATTTCGGGTGCAGTCGATTAAATGGATTTGTCCCAACGGACTCTTCGGCGATTGGAAAGTAGTTGGAACTGTGTCCGCACAATTCATTTCAGATGCCGCGCAAGAAATCAATTGGTCGATAAATGTCATGGCCGTGTACCTACTCTAGGTATTGTAATATGAAGTTTTTACACCAAGAAAAAAAAGAAAAAAAATGCCTGTAGACTACAGCAAGCCGAGCAAGTAGCTGTGTGCCTGGTGCGTAGCGGCCAACACGACAACAGCAACGAGCAACAGATCCTCGTAGGCACATACTTGCTGACGGCTGGCCTCTCCGCTGCTGCAAGCATCGCACCACTGCTTCGCTGCTGCTGCTCTGCAGCATGCTGCTGTCTGTATCTATAGCAGAAAAAAGCGGAAGAAGAGCAAGCCAGCAGCAGCAGCCGTAGAAATCAATTTGTGCCGTCACCACACCAAAGATGTCAAGAGACATGTCAATGAAGGCAAAACGTGAACTGTCACAAGGTTGTAGGGCCGAGTGTTCTACACCAAAAACTAGTAGTATTTGGTGTCAGTCGAGGCATGTCAAGGCAAACTTGCTGTCCGTCATGGGCTAAAAAATCTGTTTCCTGACATCTTTGTTACACAGCAAGCACAGACAGCCTTCATCTACCGTACAGCGCGCGGCTCTACCACACGTGCATGGTGTTGCCGACTGTTGATGCTGCATTTAGCTGTTAGTCAGCACGCTCTCTGCGCTGCTCGGGTTGATATCTGTGGCCGGAGTCGCACTGCTGTGTGCAACAGCCCCAACATGTTGTACTATCGCACGATCGCGCACAGCGTCAGAGAGGTGTGTTGTTGCGGGATGATCGATCTCGGATCAGAAAAAAACAGATAGCCACAGCAATACAGCAGCATGTAGACCTGCCACACGTGCCCGTGGCTGACTACTGTGCTGCTGCTGCTGCTGCTGGACGGCAGGGTTGTAGTGCTGTATGCAGCCACGCTCTCTGTTCTGCTGCTGTATTGGACTGTCCGTTCCCTGTATTGTGTGGTGTGTTCAGACGCAAAAAAACGTACCGGTACGTGCTACGAGTTCATGAAAGACCAAAAATATGACATTTCAGAGGTACGTACGTACAAACTAAGGCCTCTCGTGCTGAAACCAGGGAAATCGTCATATCCACTCCCGCCGGAAAAAACTTTGAGCGCCTGCCACGCGCTCCAGAGTGTACGGATCGCGTCGAGACCTCGACCAATGTGTCCGGGCGGGCTTCATGTGCCCGAGTACTTAGTGTTTTGCCGAAAAGTGCTCGTACCAAGATAAGAGTTGGCAACAGTACGAAAATTTGACAAACATACGTACCAGGTATACATATATTCATGATTGTTGTAGTTGCAAATTGGAGACTTGATAATGCCAAGAGTCACATGCCGTACCCCAGGTAGGGTACTTATTTTCTTTTATTTATATATATGCTGTATGTTCCTGTTATGTACAAAGGAGAAATCACAACACGGCACACCAGCAGCACCGCAGGAACAATGAAAATGAAACCGAAAAATTCGGAAAGAAGAAAAAAATCCCCCCTCTAATGTAATAATTGTCTGCCCCAGGAACACCATACACCAGTCAAAAAAGAAAAAAAGCGAACAGCAGAACTTCTCTGTCAGCCTCGTACGCCGCCCGCCCCTCTCGCGACCACCTCGCCACCGATTCGGTCCGGGTAAAGCTTTCCTCCCTCTCTGTCAAAGTGATCCCCATCGCTCGCCCCGCGTGAAGTCCGGTGCTCACCGTGACCCTCGTTTGCCAGCTCGACAATGTTGGTGCTCAGACGGCGAACTTCTCTGTGTATAGTTCAGCTTGGATTACAAAAATAAGCACCGCTTGAATGTGAGCTTGTAATCCCAAACGACCCTTATGGACTCGTACATACTCAGTCTAACTTTTCAGATGGAGGCCAGGCAGAGCCCATTCATGCTTCCCTTGTGTCTCGAGGCACACACGACGCCTAGCCACGAAAACGGCGACCGCGCTCCTTGCAACCCCCCCTCTACCCGCCAGCATCCGCCGACACCCGCGACGGCGTCGGGTTCGCCCGTGTTGCCGTGCTCCGACTACACACACGCACACGAAACGAAAGAAGAAAAAAGGAAAAAATAACTGAAAGTGCAAAACAAATTTCAACGAGCCGGTGAAAAAAAGCCAAAGAGAGCCTGCCAAACCGCTGAAAAACAAGTCGACTTTTTCTTTTTCCGGCATTTTTATTCTACTGTTTTGTTCCGGGAAAAAGGGTGGCACGAGAAGCAAGCACTCAAATAAAGCAAAGAACGCGAAGAAAGCAAAGATCGTAGAAGCGACAAAAAATCGTGGTAGACTCGCTGAGCGTGAGACACGTGCTTACATTCAAGTGATTTTAAGAAAAGGACAAACGTAAGTATGTTTATATAAGGCGCTTCGCTCCGCGGGCGGCCTACGCCGCCCGCTACGCTCGTTCAGGAAGGACAAGTACATCAATTTACTATGCAAAGCGGACAGAGGTCCATGATAAAATATAGTTTTTTTATTATGATCGTAGTTGCAAACTGGCGACTTGATAATGCCAAGAGTCTCGCCGCCATGCCTCAGGAGAAAACGCTCGGACGCCACATACGCTTCGCATCGCCGGCGGTTGCCGCACGTACGTACATGCCCCAGGTAGGGTACTTAATTTATTCTTTTGATATGCTGTATGCACGAAAAAAAGAGAAAGCGCAGCACGGCACAGCAGTACCGCAAAAACAATGTAAAATGCCTGGTAAAATGAAACCGAAAAAATCGGGAAGAACAAAAAAATCCCCGTCCCTCTCCTGAAACAATTTTTTGACTGATTGGAACACCTTGCACCGGTCTATGGTACGCCTCGGATGACCAAGCTCAGCTTGAGACCAGCATATAGCTGTACCACTCGAGCGGGTCAGCCATCCTAGTCGACGCGAGGTAAGAGATGCATAAGTTGATTGGAAGATGAAAAGAGAGTCAAGAGAGAGACACTGGCAGAGTTTCCCAGCAACAAGGACGCAACATCCGCTACACCCCAAGATCAATATATCTATAGGAAACCCGGTGATGCCCCCCCGGATGTCCCCTGACGACCACAGCCCCCCCCCCAGAGCGAACCCATAGGCCCAAAGGGACTTGGGGAAAACGATAAAAATGAAGACAGGGACAGCCGGCGAGACCATAAAAAAAACACAACTCGAAGAAGAAGAACGAAGAAACCACCAGTCAGCATCGTCCGTTTCGACGAAACCCTTACCATATGGCATTCAACCACAATACAGTGGTATCCAACACAACCACTGGATTTGATTTAAACTCAGACGAGAAACACTGGAAATTTGAAGAAACTGTACCCAATTTCACGTGAAAACCTGCACAGCAATATTTCTCGACGCCATCCCATATCTCCTCATTTCCCGTCGTACCAGTTATTAATTTTCTGACAGGCAGGTCAGAAACACACCAGTTATCACACGCACATACACACATCCATACCCATACAAGAAACAGTACACGTAAAGGAGGTAATCTACCAGCTTCTTCCTGTTGCGGCCTAGAGCCATCAGTCAGGAGCAGCTAGTAGAGGGCCCAGGTTCAGAGATAATTTTTTCGACTGCGGGCAAGCAAACACGACCGGACACTCTGCACTTGATTCACCCATAGCCTTTTTCCCAGCACAAGAACCGATTCGATCGTCGACAAACACTTCTTCACTTACAGTATGCGCTTTGCCCTCGCGTTCTTTGCCCTCACAACCTCCTGCGTTAATAGTATATTTCTCTGGCCCAACGTGTATTTGAACAACATGATCCACGAGCTCGACCTCGGGCGATACCACAACAACTTCCGGTTCCGTATCCATCATGATTAGCACACTAGTGGGTTTAGAGGACGCAGCTTCCTTTTCAGGAGCGTCCCTTAACGAGTCAGAGCCTTCAACAACAGGTATATCAATCTCCGACATTTCACAGACACCCACATCCCTTTGTAAGATCTCCTTAGAAGCATACACCGGTTCAGCAGAAGGAACGACGACAGGTTTATTCACATCAATCTCGGAGTCCTCACAAACACCCACGCCCCCCGTTGGTGTATCAATCTCCGACATTCCACAGACACCCACATCCTTTTGTGAGAGCTCCTTAGAAGAAGACACCGGTTCAGCAGAAGGAACGACGACAGCTTCATTTACACGATTCTCGGAGTCCTCACAAACACGCACGCCCCCCGTTGAGGTCTCCTCATAAACAGATATCAGTGCAGCGGAAGGAATAACATCAGATGGATTCGTAATGCAGGGCACGGCATTAATTGAACCGTGGATGGAACCAGCCCCACAAGATCGATGCTGATGGTTACGAAGTCCAGACAAAGACGCTCCCCCACCACCAGTAGATATATCGGGAATTGCAGCAGTATTAGTCGTCGCTGTTGAAGCCCCTCGCCCCTCCACTATTATTGTAGAATTAGGTGTCGTAATAGGTGATACGTTATGATATTTGAAGGAACAGCCGACCACAGCCCCGTATCTCTGCTGAAAGGATGCAACACAGCAGCACCGCTTGGAGTGTCACCTGACCTATGAGAATATTCAGATCTAGCAAAACTGTCGCTGGTAGCACACAAAGGACTAGGATTTCGGTGGTGGCGGAAACCCTGAGATTTGAAACGCCCCACAGGAGGACCCACCGATCCGGAACAACCATCGCGTGCGGAAGCAGGGTAGACATAACGCCTAGAATGAAAACGCTCGCCTCCAACTCCTTGCTCTCCTTGGCTGGCCTGACGCTCACTAAGTCGACCTGTATATCCAGCGCGGTCCTGCTTGACTCCACCCCCACTTGATGGTAAGAAATGACACCTATTACTCACAGAAGACCTTTGCTGGTAGCCTCGACTCCCAGAATAATGATAATCATGGTTATTCGTAGACACAGACGCATGCACCAGCAACCGGTGTGTTATCGGCCAGTCCTTTGCTTCTCTTTCCACCATCAAAAATAAATCCATTGGTTAAGAATATAGCTCGTCGTTAACAAGCAACTGTGAAGTGCATGCTTGCCTGAAGACTTCAGGTGATATCGCATCCAAGAATATCCTCGTGAAAAGTTGTGCTGGTGCTGATTTCCAGGCGCCTCGAAAATCTCCTCCAACCATGAAAAAATCACTTATTCCAACCACGGCTACGAACTTGCACATGTCGTCAAATAGCGTCTCAACAAATCGTGCCATATCAGCAGCGTTAGTCGAGGGTCGACCGATCGAACAATTGAGTAAATCGATTCTTCCGCAGAGATAGTATCTAGCTTGCGCCTATGATATGCCTTAGCATGTAGGCAGTCCAGCAGGTCGTCATGGGAAATACGAGTAGTATCAGCAGTATAGCCCGCCGCCATGCATAGCCGTTGCAGCAGAAATACTGGAATCATATCTCGAATGTAACAATCTCTCAAGTCATCCAGCTTCGCTAGGGAATCGAGGAACAGATGGATATCGTCCACCTGACCACCAATAAGTTTGGGTAGTTTTCTGCTTCGGGAAGAAAGGCCACGTACCACGGCTGTCCTAATCGCGTCGTACTCGCAATCGAAATCATGTGTTTCGCGGTTACGTTTCGAAGTGGCATTATTTCCACCGAAAAGACGACGACCCTCAGAATCTGTACGAGGAATCGATGAAGCTCCAGACTCGTACTCGTACATATGAGCACCTCGTGACGCACCACCAGCCCCTCGACCTTGGTCTGGACCAAACGACCGACCGACCGAACCTTGCCAGCGTTCCATATCCTATTCCGCCAAGCTAGGAATCCGATCAAGGCTGAGGTACTAATAGTTGGCCTCGCCTCTCACCTCTCACCGAATCCAAAAATATGCTCCGGCCAAACTGTTGCTCCAATCGGCTGCTGCTCCACTCGAACAGTCGATCGCCCTGACCGTCCACCACTCGTCCCGATGACAGACACCTCGCACCCGAATGAAGGTAGCCAAGATCCCGAAGAAGATATAGGCTCAACCGACCTTTATTGTAGATATACGTATATTTTGTAATTTGTAGCAGCAAGCAAAGCTAGCTTCACCTGAAGCGTAGCTAGCTCCACCCGAATTCCAACCAAAACCTTGAACACCACCTGACCGAACTAGAATATTCTCAACCCGATGATAGACCCAAAACCCGAAGAAGACCCGAATAATATATCCGAATACCAACACCCAAGACGTCAATATGCCCACACGATCGATACCTGACCGAAAGATATCCACGCCCAACCCTCAAACTCGAATTTCCCGTGCGACAACCGGCCTACCCTCGAATACTGCAGTATTATGGTACGCCTCGGATGACCAAGCTCAGCTCGAGGCCAGCATATAGCTGTACCATTCGAGCGAGTCAGCCATCCTAGTCGACGCGAAGTAAGAGATGCATAAGTTTATGGGAAGATCAAAACAGAGTCAAGAGAGAGACACTGGCAAAATTTCCCAGCAACAAGGACGCAACATCCGTTACACCCCAAGATCAATATATCTATAGGAAACCCGGGAATGTCCCCCCGGATGTCCTCTGACGACCACAGGTCAAAAAAGAAAAAAAACGAACAGCAGAGCTTCTCTCTCAGCCTCGTACGCCGCCCGCCCCTCTCGCGACCACCTCGCCACCTATTCGGTCCGGGAAAAGCTTTCCTCACGCTCTGCCACAGTGAGCCCCGTCGCCCGCCTCGCGTGAAGCCCGGTGCTCACCGTGGCCGTAGTTCGCCAGCTCGACAGTAATGGTACTCAGACTGGGAGCTCCCTCTTTCAATTTCAGCGTGGTTGCTAACATAAGCACCGCTTGAATGTTATCTTGAAATTTCGAACGACCCTTATAGACTCGTAAATACCCTATCCAAAACCACAAATTGAGGCCAGACAGAGCCCGTCCATGCATCCCTCGTGTCTCGAGGCACACGCCACGCCTAGGCACGAAAGCGGCGACCGCGCCCCTTGCAACCCCCCCTCTACCCGTCAGCACACGCTGATACCCGCGACGGCGCCGGTCTCTTCCGCCGTGCCGTGCTCGGAGTACACGCACGCTCATGAAACGAAAGAAGAAAAAAGGAAGAAAGGACCGAGAGTGCCAAGAGAAATCGAGAAAACAATGAACCGCTGGAAAGGTCCGGCAAGTAAGAAAAGGAAGCGGTTTCGAAGTGGGAGCTCGAGGCCAGGGATATACCAACCGAGCACGCTCAGGGATTTAGATCTAAGTAAGTGGTTCTATGTGTAACACCAGTACCTCGGGTAGATGTTGAAATACTGGTACAGCAGCATACAGTAGTAGTCATTTTTTTTTTTTTTTTTTTTTTCCCATCCCATTCAAATCTTCGCACATCTTCTTCTCTCTCTCCTTCCAACTCGTAACTCAGATCCGGGGTCACATAGCAGGCTCTTCTCCCCCCTTCCCGCTACGGTACGTGCCTTCATTTTTATCGCGAGAAGATTTCAGCCTTTTCTTCCCTCGTCGACTCGCATCGAATTGTGCCTAACCCACGCTGCAAGGCGCTCTCAACAATTGAATCCCTTTTTTTATTTTTGCAAATAAAGTCAAAGTCCGACCCTCCTATTAATAGGGCTCGAACCCAGGACTCAAACAAGTAGAATTCGAGGTTAACCACTTGAACCACCGGGGCGACCGGCATATACCTGGTACCAGCTACCGGATACCTGGGGTACAGAGTGTACCATAGTATTAATAGTAGTATTTGGTAAAGCAGTACCTGGTAGCCTGGTAGACGCGAAGTGCAAAATGATCAGGATTTGAAGAACGCTCATGTTTCAGAACAAACTCGAACTCGTACTCGTTTACAGCAGTACGAGCCTCTGGTATAATTCAGATTCATTCAGGATTACTGCTTTGTAACTGCACTGACTGTACGGGCACACAACACAATAACTCACCATCGCCTTTGGCGTCGTCTCCCATTTTGCCTCGTTTTCCTGACTGCTGGCACTCATCGTATCAAGGGATTTCCGCTTCTGCCTTGCCTCGAGTTGTGCGGTTCCAACGGCCAGCGAACGCGTCGCTTCCATTGTGCTGAGCGGTTGATATTGGGAGAGACAACCGGAACACGTCCGCTGGTTGCTGCTGCTGCCGCGAGGAGGGCCTACAACGAAGGCATCCGCCCTCTGTGCAAACCAGGACAAGCCCACAAATACTGCAGGCATCGCGGAGTACCGCATAACTGAGAGACTATGAGGAATTGGTAGGCAGTGTGGATGGACCTTTGCAGAGACCAAGCGCTCTGTGATCATCAATATCAGGTACCTGGTACCTGGTACGTATTCAATCAGGTTTTGCTCGTTGGGGGTTTCGATTTATCAACGTAGCGTGTTTGATTCGGGAGCAAATTTTCTCGTGCGGCTGTTGTGCCGTCGCGTGCAATGGCCCGGTGTGCAGTGCCCTTTCCTCTTTCCAGAGCTCAGACTAAGGGTCACAGTGCTAGATCAAGGAAATATCACTGGTTGCTTTACGTGCTACCGGTGCGCTTATCAGCCATATGTGGCTCGAACAGACAGCGGTAGCAATCGGCGAGGACTGGCGTAATGGCATTCGTCGAACGCAAGGGGCACAGCAGTTCTGAGGACGAGTCTTTCGTCATAGAGCTGCTTAACGCCCAGGAGAGACGGTATGGCAACGGGAATACACGGAGGAGGTCAGACACGAAGGAAAAAGAAAGGTGACGATATGTGCGAGAAGGATTCTTGTCTATTAATAGCGAGTTTTGGTGTAATATTTTAATCTGAAAAATGTGACTGCTGTGTGGGGCTTGAATCCGGACGTTGGACGTTTTCTTCATGGATGCTCGAGTCGGCGATGATGCAAGACGCGAGGCAAGATCGTACGAGTACCTGTATTGTCGAGCCTGATGTGATGATGTCATGTCTGGGTGTCGTAATCTTCAGTTCGTATCCACGAGCGAAGGACGGCCGGAAGGTCGTTGCCACTGTGCTTGGGGTATAGCGGAGTTCAAGCAATTGATGTCGTCGTGTGGTACGGGTATGCTATAGTTTACACGTGTGAGCTCTGTTTTGTACCGTTCTCGACATTGGGGTGGTACTCTGTATAAACGAACAAGTCGTACTGCTGTGCAGTATTTTTTAATAGTCACATGTAGGAGGAATACAGTTTGTGCTGGACAGGTACGTAGCGTGTCGTAAAACGTACCCCAACTCGGGCTAGCCTCGCCGACACCCGTGTGCTGCCGCCTAGCCCATCGAACACCCTTCCGCCTTAGCTTGCTTTGTTTCAGTGGAGTGATTGCCTCGTGGGACCGCGTCACTGGAGTCTCTCTTTCGTTGTGCGATCACCCAAACCCCAAACCTACGTACGTAATGATACGCCTACCTGGTATTTTATTTTTGACCCTCAACACTATCATGACCAGGAATACATCTGAGATATACTGTTTTTACTGGGCTGCGCTGAATCTATTCGTTTCCCACAACAAATCAGCACAAAATCATGCGACAATAATATATCATTCGGTTCGTTTCAATGCTCCCTAGGGTGGGCTTTTAGAACTTCAGTCCCGTTTTGAGGACAAACTACTTGGAATTTGACTCTTTTGTTTTCAAAACGGGACTGAAGTTCTAAAGGGGTCCTTGGAGTAGTAGCAGTAACGTACCGGTATGTTATGAATATGTAGATCGTTCAATAGCAATTGTTTTGTTTTTTCTTAACGAAAACTACCACACTTTCAGGCACTTACTTATCCGTCGATCACCCTGCTGTTGTTGGTATTTTCCTACGTACACTGCTGATGTGCCGGTGCATATGGCCAGGCACAACTTCGTCCGGCGAACTACGAAAACGCAAGGAGCGAGCGGAGCTACACAGGACGAGTTTTTGGCTTGGAGCGACGGCGGGGAGTACGCTAGAGCGGCGGAGGACGCGGGGGTAGACGTCTGTGGTATGCTGGAAGCTGGGGTTGACGCCCAGCAGCTCTTGGAGTTCGTGTCCAACTATCGCAAGGAGGAAGGTTAGGACTTAAAAGAAGTGAATACTATTAATATACACAGTAGTGAGAACTACATACGTAGTGACCACAGCAGTATTGAGGACATGACAAAGCCGAAACTGGAGGCAAACAAGGCAGCATCTGCTACAGTATTACTACTGTATCATAGATGCATAATATTGCAGTTGTGTATATGGTTGAGGTTGCAGCAACGAGGAAGAGAGACAAGGTTTTCGGGAGATATAGTAATATTGTATTCATAGCGTTAGTTGGAGCTAGCAGATATTTAATCTATCAGTCAAACAGTACTACCCGTGGGGTTCGGTACTGCATGCAAGACCAGACGTAAACTCGCACTTTTGTCGTTTGCAGGCGATAAGCTGGGTCTTATGGATGCGCAGAACCTCAAGTTCGCCACCAGCCAAGTGCTTCGCAAAGGACCAAGGGCAGGCGCCGAGGCTGTTATCACTCAACCATCAGGCAGCAGACCTTTGGGCAGAGGGCCTGCCGCTGGTGAGTGTTACAGTAGCTGTTCACCCGAGGACGTTTTATGTTTTAGTTTTGAACCCTCTTACTTTACTGTATTGTATTTAGCAAAAATGATCCGATCTATGTACTGCAGTTTTTGTCCTCGAAACCCGGGTGCAAGGCTGCTGCAGTTCTACAGGGATTACCATTCACTCGATCTGAACGAGGTAGCAAGCAAAGACGATTGCGGTGTACACCGACTATTGGGATGCCCTTTGGCACTTTCGATTGGGCACAGCAAATAACTGCGTTCGTGCCGCCCTCCTCCTGAGTTTTACTTTGCATCCCGCATAGCTGTCGGTGGCCACTTTTAGCCTTGACTCGTGACTCTCGCCGCCGCGGCGTGTGGTTATGCACTGTTTTTTTTTCGCCTGTCAATCCGACGCTCTTTCGCCACCGCTGTTGATAAGTTTGCCCTAACGTGTACTGTGTGACCTTTTATTGGGGACTCGCTGTTGAAGAAGGAGTGGGTCGTCAAACACACCAGACGGCTGACAACCAGCTTCGTCGTCCGCGAGCCGAAACACCCCAAACCTCGGAGATTCACCTGCTGCCTCATCGGACAAGATGCGGACGCGAATCTGAAGCACCAATAGGAGGCGGGACCAGACGCCCTAGAGGTGGTCGTCAGAGCGAACCCGCCCCGGGCGGCGCACTCGAAGAGGGCAAAGGGGCAGAAACGGCCAGACTCTGCGATGAGCTCCTGCGCTGGAGTTCCGCCTTGGAAGGCGCTGAGACGAGGATGGGGGGCAAGGGTGCTGCTGGCGTGGTGAGGCGGTGCACGGGCGGAAAAAGTCATCGCGAGGAAGCGGCTGCCAGGGTGCGGGCAGCAGATGTCGTTGACGAGGTCGGTGAAGGCAAAAAAAAAGTTTTGTTTCGGCGGTTGTTGTCACGCCAAGCACCTCAGAGAGTATTGGTAAGCCTTGGTTGATACAATAATTGCTGGCTTCAGTTTGTGTCTATTTGGGGCTTGCAAGGGTTCCCCGTGGCCTACCCGTGCCTGTTCGAACGCCGCGTTTGGGAACGAAGAAAAATACCAATACGCACTCTGTCAGTACTACAGTATAAATCGTATTGTTCCGTGGTCTGGTTTGCGATTCAAACGTACCACGGACTATAGAAGCACTATTAGCAGTAAAACAGTAGTGTCAATGGCTCGCTTGTCTGGTTGCGTCGCCGCTGTCGCTACCTTCCGTTGTCTTGCCGACGCTTTTCATCTCCTCCGTATCTTCGAGCAGACGGTACCAGTGCTAGCAAGACAGAGCGCCGACGGAAAGGGGGATGGTAGTTGTGGCGAGGATGGAGGTGAAACTCCGAGTGTCACCTTGGACGAATATGGCAGGCCACGCAAATCGCGACCACGAGAACGAGAGCAACGAGAAGAGCGAGGGGAAGATAATCGGAGACAACGGCATCGACAGGGAGCTGCCGAGGGGAATATGGTCGACAACGAGCGAGACCGGAACAGCAGTCTTGAACTCGCGGCGGAAGGGGATTTGGATGAGAGAGGCGGTGGGTCTGAATCTTCTCCAGGGCGTCTGCCAAGGGAAGGGGTGAGGGGTAACGGGCATGCGCGCCCCACGCCGTCTTATGCTCTGCCGACGAAGCACTTCAAGGCCCTGGACAGGTATTGTGTCTGGTACATACCTGATTTAGTACAGGTGTACTACGTCGTTCCAAGTGGCAGACGTGCACGGGTTTATACCCGGTTTGAATAGCCTTGTGTCGGTACAAGACAACCATTTTCATTTTTTCTGCATTCATCACTTCCGAGGTGGCCGCTAGAATGTTCCGCAAATCGAAACCTGACACTGCAGGAGCGCTGAACGGAGGGAGGCGTTTCGATTTTTTGTCGTGTCGTTTTGGAGAGCGAAGTGGTAGATTCGGCTCCTCAAACTGCCTCGCTTGATGTGTGTACTGTCCTCCGCGTGTGGGTGACAGGGATCGCAGGGACATACTTTACGCGGAAGACGCCCATCGCAAGAAAGAGCGGCAGCGGCAGGTGCGATAGATGTCATCCCCTCTTCCGTGTTTTTTATCCGAGCCTAATTCCGATAATTTTTTGTTAAACTTTTGGGTGCAGTTGAGGCGTGACCACGGGAGCCTCTCTTTGCTGACAGCTACCGAGCCCACCCAAGATTATGTAAGCCATCTCAGCCATCTCCCGATAGTTGTCCCCGTTGGCACTTATGCGCTTTCGTATGTAGCTACTCTGCATCCGTTTTATATGCACTTGTTTGTACGTAGGCCTCACGTTCAGCGAGCGTGGTGAAGGTGGAGGGGCGGGGCGATTGTTACTGTAAATGCAAGCACGCGTCGACTGTGGAACTCTCACTTGTTCGCATGCAATGCAATGCAATACCATATGCGTGAAAGGCATGTCCGGCCGTGGTAGATGGAGCAGAGACACGAACCCTCCCCCTTCTGTTTTACTATATTATACGTTGGTGCTCTTTTTTTCTAGCGCTGTACAACCACATTCGTCTCGCCCGCCTGCCAGACTAGCACCTACCCCCCTACCCCTCTCACTGATCGCCTCCTTTTCCCGTACCAATCACCCCTCTTCCGTTTGGGTTGCCGCAACTCGGCGCCGTTGGGTTGGTTTCCGGGACGATCGAAAGAAGGCCCACCTTGGGGAGGAAAACTCGGCGTTAAAGTTGCGCTTGGAAGGGCAGAGGAGAGCAATCCACGAGCTTGAGCACCAGGCCTACACTCTGCGCGAGGAAGCACGAGTACGGTGAGATCTTGCTTGCGATTCATAGCCGCTACAATACATGCCATGTCCCGTGGGTGATGTGTGGTGCTGCAACTTTCGATTTACCTCCGTCGCGGCCGGGTATTGTAGACGAAGAAGTGACTGACACAGATCAATGCCCCGGAGGAGTTGCTTGCTATACGCGTACGAGTAGAGGGATCTGGTGGTGTTTTTTTTCTCCTGGCGGCCGGCTGAAATATACTGACTAATATTCCGTAAGAGCCTTACTTCCTTTACATGGTGTCATGCTTCATGCTTCCTTCATTATGTACTGAAGTCTTCAGAAACCACGGTACTATTGCTGTATTTCCATGTCTAGCGTCGTAGGAGAGAGAGGCGAAACGTACACGCTGACGGTCACGTGTGCGTTTTCTGAATCTCGCGGACAGGCAGGAGGAATTTTCGCGGCTGAAGAAGAAGCTCGCCGTGGCGCCGTCGTCGGCGGGCGGGGGAAGGTGCTCGTTTTGCGCCAGCTCTCACCACGCCCGCGCAAGAGCGCCTGGGGACGGCGGATCGAGCGTGCTCCGGAAACGGGCCGTGGCCGCCGAGGTGACAAATATATTCGATGCCCCTTAAGCGGAACGTAAACATTGCAGTCGCCGCAGCATTAACTGAACTTTATCAGCATCACGGAAATGTAATTGCGCGAGCAAGAGAACGAGCGCGACGTGACTGGAGAGGGACCGTGGTTATTGCACCGACGATTGTGATCTACCCTATACCGTATACCGTATATTTTACATTTGTGGCAGTCATGGGTCATGGGGGGTGTTTGCAATCGGAGTCAATGCATTGCGAAGAAAGGACCACGCTGTCGCCAATAACGATGCTGCAATTGGCTGTGCCCCCTGGCCCAAACGTTTGGTGACGTCGGTATTGTTGATGTCTCGTCTCAAGGGCTGTGGAGAAGACAGGGGCTGGTTCTGCGTGTGAACGCAGGCATTGGGTATCTTGGTGTTTGCGTGTCTGTAGTCTGTGCATCATATTTCTGTATTAGATGCGTTGGGTAGTTTGTTGTTTGTGTGTGTTTCTACTCTGTGCATCATAGTAGTACGTACGAACACGAGGCTGGTTTTCTTGGACGATGTTGGTGATCGGACAGTCTCCCGCGAACTTGCCTTTGCAGGAACGGACACAAACGTTGGAGCGATACCTGGCTGACAGCAAAGCGAAAGAGCAGAGGAGCAGGGAGATCGCGGCTGCTCTCAAGCATAGCTACAGGTAAACCGACTCCATTGTACTCCAAGAGTGTACAGTCGCGATGGCACGGGTGGGGATGCGCGCTGTGGTTTCTTGGTGGTTGCCGCTGTTTAACTGTTTGCTACGGCCGCAACACGGGAGCTTCCCCAACCGAACGGCGAAACGGTGCGGTGGACTAGTGATAAAGAGCCGTATTTTTCGCAAAAACAAACACCTCCGGAGATTTCACGCCACGATAAGCTTCCATGCAGGGTGAAAACTTGGTCAGTTTTTGGTGAAAAATCGCTCCTGTTTTGCACGTATTGTAGCGTCTTGCATACCATTTTTTCTGGAATTTCTACTCCCCTACGTACAATATTGAAGGGACAAGGGCCAAACCAGGCGTAATGCTACTGTAAAGTAGGAAAACAGACGGAGTGCAGTATTCTAATAGCGGCGGTATTTGAACGGTGACGTTGTCCCCCTTGCCACCGACGGATGTTGCCCCTCTTATGATACTCACGGATGTTGTCCTCCTTACCCCATACCGCGAATGGATATTGCCCCCCTCCTCACGGCGATGCGACAGCGGTGCGCAGGAAATAGCAGCCGGCCTGGAAGCCGAAATGGAGTTGGTGAAGAAGGCCTTGTCAGAAGCCAGGCACCAACTCGCAGAGAGCCGGAGGGAAGCAAAGGTGAGTCTCGCTCTGCTGCGTATCGTATCTAACGGCCATACCGCGGTACTTTCACGGTGGCACTCGGTCTTGTCATGTAACGTGTTGCGGTGCAGTGGATTGTGTCGCTAAAGTGAATTCGCTCAAAGCTTGGGTACATGGCAAAATTAACGTTGGCTACTGGCGGCACTCGACAGAAGAACGCGTTGGCGTCGGCGTGCTAGGGCTAGGACCTACCATCAAAGCTCCTGACATTCGCGATCCGTATATAGCCCTAATTCCCCCCCTTGCCCCCCACCCGCTTAGCACCTCTGATATGCTTGCTTAGCCTTTGTACCTCCTTGCCGCATCCTGCGCTGGTGTTTTCATTTGTTTTGTCACCTTCGGCGTTTATAATTCCGATTGAGATCCGTTCGCAGCTGTGCTAATTTTCTGAACAGCTGACATATTTGCAGTACATTTAATCGTAAAATAACTTTGGAAAGTATTGCCCTTGTTATTAATAAGGTGGTGATGAAGAACACCCGGAAAAATCACCGGCAACAGGCGGAGAGGACGAGGGAGACGGAGATCGCTAGGGCGAAGGCGGCAGATCTAGCGGTCCAACTCAGAAAGGTGCAGCACCAGTGTCGAGGTGGATTCGCCTCCTCTCGCACCACGCCATCATCTCATCGGCCCAAGCGCAGGAAGTAGGAATTACGGGGAACGGGGCGCCCTTCCACTCGTCCCTTGCCCCTTAGCTTTGCGCTCGGGGAACAGACCCGGGTGCACATCGGCATTGTTGAGTTGCATTAGATCACGGAGAGAGCCAGCCGCTATTATTTGGTGCTTGACACCGTTTTTGATGTTTCAGCGAGAGAGCCGTTGTTGTTTAGAACCGGTTTTGTGTCCAAGTTACCCCTACCTTGTACAAGTATCAGGTATAAAACTGCACGTTTTTGGGGGCCAAAGTACTTCAAATTTGTGTCGCAGAGGTTTTGAGTAGTGATAGCAGAAGGCTTAAGGGGTTGCGGGCTCTTCAATGAATGGCACGTGTGTACAGCTGCGGTAGGTTTCGGGAAGATGCGCTGTGTGTGTTGGTTAACCCTATACGCGCAGCAGTGGTTGAAAGTCCTCGTCCTCGACTCCGCTGATGTAACGAAATGCACCCGTAGGTGTCGAAGGAAATCGAACGGGCTCGACTTGAGGCAGTGGGATACCGCCAGGAGAAAGACCTGGTGGAAGCGCGAGCGGAGGACCTCGTCCGTGAAAACCGAATGCTGCAAGACCGCCTTAGCGACGGGAAACTTAGGAGCAAGACCCGAGAACGTGACCGGTATGTATCGATAGATTGTCTGGAGCTCGTTTGGCAGCCTCGGAGCAATAGACAAGAATCGTGGATGAGCGGGGAAATGCGAAATAGTTTTTCTCTGTTAATTCCACAGGTTGGGCTGTGATCTGCGTGTCTGCTGCGTAAGTCGGTGCCTTGGTCCTGTAGCGTCCGCAAGCTGTTCATACCCGAACGGACGCGCGAGACTGATGGATACACGCACACTCGCGTCATCAATGCTTCTATGAATAGTATTTTTTTAATTCTCCGATAGTGCTTCCTCAATAAGTAAGGTGTTCTCACATTACCTTATCACCATAGCCGAATAGGCACAAGCCTGTTACCAATGCCGTGGCAGAGTAAGAGAGAAAAATAAAACACTCGTTTCTCTCCTAATCGCACCCGCTTCCACCCACGAACAGCTGGATCCTTTCGGAGCTGCGCTCGACATCGGCATCTTCTACCCGCCGCTCTACTCGCTCACTGACTGGAGACCAGCAAGACCGAAGGGCCCCCCACGCCTCCCGCCGCCGCGGCGACGACCCAAAGATACCCCAAGCTATTTCTCCGCAGCCCTTGCTCGCCCGCTCCCGTAGCGACGATGCTTGGGCGCGAGCACGGAGCGACGGGCGGCGACTATCTCGGCGAAAAGAAGCGCTTGACTCGACGTCGGGGTCCGAGGAGCCGCCCCCGCATCACCGCTCTCGTTCTGCCTCTCCCGGCGGCATTTTGGGCTCCAGCGGCGGCTCTGAAGGGGGTGTGGAGCGCGCGAGCGACAGCTTACCATCAAAATCGAACGGGCGTCGTCGGCTCAGCGATAGGCCTGCCGACGCCCGGAGCAGGGCAAGCGTAGAGGCCGGGGGCCTCGGCTTGTGGGGTGGTGCGGTGTCTACAAGGTCTTTGAACGGTGTAGGAGTAGGTGTGGGGGGCGGGGTTGGTCTTAGGAGCAGTGCTCTCTCCGCGGGAGGCGCGCCGCACAGCAACATGGGAGCAAGGTGAGCTGGAATCAGTCTCGGCGTGTATAAGGTTTCGGGAGAAGGGACGGCGCCAATTGAGGCGAGATCGCTTCCCGAGCTTTCCGCGATTATTTCTGTATTGTAGCTCATGATCGAGGAGACTATACAAAGCGAGGCGGGTGTCGTAAGCTCTTTTTAGAGAGGACGAAAGGTGTCAAATACACGTGCGTACTATTTACTGTATGATGCCTCGGTTTGATTGCCTCCGTTGACGAGCGTTTGCGCAATGTGCCTGGTCCCGCCCGGTGGGGATCCAATATAAAGCAGTCAAATTCTCGCCCTTCGCTGTCATCCGCGCCATTGCGAACACAGGTACGAGCGGTTGCAGGCGATGTACAGGAGGGTCAATCGGAAAGAGGTCGGCACCGGAGGACGGGCGGGCGTTGGCTGACGAGCCGGCCGCGTTGTTTTACGCTTGTCTCCACTTGCACTAATGCCGGACAGTATTGCGGGTAATACCATGCGGTATTGCGGGGCACCCCTTGGGCGTGGCCTCGGTATCGGAGTATAAAAATAGTATCGTATGTGACGTGCTTGGTATTAGATTTAACCTGTGTGTTTTTTTTCAAGGTTTCACACTTTTTCGGGGGGAGACGGGGAGAAAAATGTCCGAAAGGAAGCCTGCCAGTCACCCTACGGCGGCACATGGGGAAGGCGTTGCAACTATTGGTAGTAGAGTCGATCAGGTGGAAATCGACCTCCATCTAACTAATGACGCCAGAGGGGGAGGGGAATACGAGCGAGACGAGCTGCAGTCGGCAGACGTTTTTGCTTCGAATTTCTTGACTGCACGAAGTGGTGCGGTACCGCAGCCACTTAGGAGACGCACTGCTGTAAATTCTGCAATTCTACATCAGTAGCTAGTCCTTTGCATGGCAGGTTCGTACACGCCCTGTCCAACTAACAAACTGCAGCACCTGCGTTTTTGAGACACATGACTTGGATACCTGGGTATATTAATAAAATTTTACTAGAGGGTTAAAATTGCTCGTAGTGCTTCCTGTCGTGGCCGCTGCTGCTCCCCGCCGGCTAGGCCCTAAGGTTAGCCTGAGCCCTTGCAACAAAATGTCCAACTTTTTATTCCAACTACTACCTGTAGGAATGCCTTCTATCAATAGGTTGGGATTTCTGCGGCTGGTATTACGCAGAGAGGTCGATAGGTCGATACGGGTACGATTCTCGAGCGAACCCCGGTCGAGAGACGAGCAGTCATCCATGGGTCGGTTCTTTGGCACACTACTCGTATTATCGCAATGCTATCAGGATGTTGAAGGTATGTTTATACGTTTGCCCGAAAGAAGGTACCAGGTATTCTCAGTTTGTAAACTGAGTGTCAGCTGCGCTAATTGCAAACTTGTCTGTCTGTCTGTCCGCATGGCTAATATTCTCGAACACTTTCCAATGGTTGATATATAAGGTCATTACAGATGGTATTCGTACGACGTATTCGACCCTTGCGGACCTTATATACTGAAACATACCCTACCACCAGGCAAATTTAGTTGTATAATGTATCCACGACACCGTACCATCGTTCCATATCGCCAACGTACCATACCACATACTGGGTTTTTCCCGTACCATACCGCCAACAATACCATACCACATACATACGGTGTTTACCCATATAATATATCCACGACACCGTACCATCGTACCATACCGCCAACGTACCATACCACATACTGTGTTTTTCCCGTACCTAAACGCCAACAATACCATACCACGTACGGTGTTTTTCCCTTATCATATACCATACCAACATATATCCATTTTCTCAGTTTGTAGAACTGGGTCTCTGTTTTGGTAAATGCAAATCTGTCTGTCTGTCTGTCCGCAAGGCTTATATTTTCGACCACTTTCCAATGGCCGATATATAAGCTCGTTACAGATGATATTCGCACGACGTATTCGACCCTTACGGACCTTATATACTGAAACATACCATACCACCAGGCAAATTTAGCCATATAATACATCCACAACATCATGCCATGGCCCCATACCGCAAACGTACCATACCATATACTGGGGTTTCCCGTACCATACCGTCAACACATACCATACCACATACGGTGGTTTTCCCTTATTCCCATATTTATACGTATGTTTGTCAAATTTTCGTACTTTTGCCAACTTTTCTCTTTGTACGAGCACTTTTCGGCAAAACAGTAACGACTCGGACACAATGACATGAAGCCCAGCCAGACACATTGGTCGAGGTCTCGGCGCGATCCGTGCACTCTGGAGCGCATGACGGGCACTCAAACTTTTTTATTTCCGGCGGGAGTGGATAAGACGATTTCCCTTGTTTCAGTACGAGAGGCCTTATATTGTACGTACGTATCGGTAAATAAATGTTGTCTGTTTTCTCACCTACTATAGCTCCACCGACTGTACTTTTTTTGTGTTGGTGCACGGAGCACGGACCACCTCCCAGGCAGCGATAGCAGCAGTGCACAGAGCGTTCTTACCTCCAGCTTCCTACAGCACCACAACCCTGCTGCCCAGCAACAACAGCAGTCAGTGGCAGTGGGCACACCTTGCGCGTGTGGATGATCGTACTGCGGCTATCAAAGTTGATTTATCGGAGATTTCGATAGATCACTTGACCACGCCACGACCACTCTCGTTACTCTCAGTATTTGGGTCTTCTCACAGTACCCGCAATATTTTAGCCATTTATTTGGGCCTTCTCACAGTACCCGCAATATTTTAGCCGCCAGTACTCCGATACTCTCAGTATTCGGACTACGATCTGTCCTCGAGTATTATCTATGAAGCCGTCTTATGTTACCCGGAGCACCAAGAAAAAAATATTGTGGCGGGATATACGTTGTATGCACTAAAGCTTACACCGCCAGCCACAAAGTATTATAGCGCAACCTCGACCTTACGCAACTTTTTTGTACTTACGTTTACGCCGCATGCATTGAATTGATCGCCGCGCGTCATCTGTTCTGTAGGTTCAATATCTACTTACTACCGTTACCCTATAATTTATTCGGTTTGCCCGAAGACAGAAAATAACTAATTACTTCTATTTATTTCCTGTACAAATTAAATTCAGGCCCATTATATATATATATATATATATACAAGGTTCCCCTTCGGGATGTGGGTGGCATGGAATCCGGGGGGTGTCGCAAGTTGAAAAGGGAGGCGCATGTAAAACCCTTGTACCTATTTTTTTAGTAAAAATGATCTCGGAGTGAACTGAGTCATGGGCTACTGATTTATTGCTAAAAGCGAAGAGTAGTAGTCTAGTCTTCGATGCTCTCGCATGTCTTGGCGGATACCTGGTAGGAGACATGGACTACTGTATTGCTCAAAGGAAAGCGTAGCACTCAGAAGGAAATTGACGGAGTTTGTATCATCCAGGTATTTATCGCCTGGGTGGGATCTGTATCATCGATAGATGTGATCCTTGATGATCTCAACACCTTTACTGGGTGGGGTCTGCACGATCTGCATGAACTACACACACACACGCGTTAATCGAATATAGATGTGCCGTGTGATTCGCTAATGAATAGCTTTGCGTGGGTGGGTCCGCATGATCTGTACGATCTGCAGGGTCTGCATAAATTAAATAAATGTAGATGAATCACTTTTTTTTGGCGGTGAGATCTGCTTGGTCTTGATTTTTGCACTTAGTTGCGTGCGGGGGGTGTGGGGTGATCTGAACGCCATTTATTTGTGCATGATGTGGAGTATCTGCATGAATGATCCGAAGGACCGATTATCTACACACTCCAATTAGTTTGCCTGGAGAGACAGCTATGTTCCGTATCATTTCCAATTGTGTGCCAAGTGGGGTCTGGCTGATCTCAATGACATTTCAAAAGTTTAGCCGGAAAGGGATATGTCTGGTTACAATTTTCCTTGAAGTGTACCTGAGTAGAATCTGTGTTATCTGTACAATGTTATCTGTACAATTAGTACAGATTGATCGGGGTGGGATCTGTTCGATCTTCAGATCTGTACATATTTAGCGAGATATGGTCTGTAATATCTGCATGATCTGCACATGTTTATCGGCGGGTGTCATCGATCTGCAGGATCTGTATAATCAGCAGGATTTGTATGATCTACCTGAGTCGAATATGTGTGATCTGTATGATCTGTTCACCGGAATAGGGTATGTACGATCTGCATGATATGCACATTTTTATCGGTGGGTCTGCATGATCTGCAGGATCTGTATAATCTGCAGGATCTGAATGATCTGCGGGGATTTTTGTATGTTCTGGAGGATCTGTAAAAATTGGATACTTGACACTTGTTGTTTGCATCATGCTTAGCCGGGATGGGTCTGTATGATGAGGCGGATATTTTACACGTATATATGTCCTTGAGTGGGATCTAGATACTGTGTTATCTGTCCATCTTTACCGGGTTGGATGTGTATGATCTGCAGGATCTGCATAATCTACCTTAGTGGAATCTGTGTGATATGGATGATCTGTACACCTTAACCGAGATGCGGCCTGTACGATTTGCAGGATCTGTATGATCTGCAGGATTTCTGTATAATCTGGAGGATCTGTAAAAGCTGGATACTTCTCACTTGTTTCTGCGTGTTTAGCAACAACAACAGAAGCAGCAAGATAAGCAACCGCGTGGCACGGGCAAAAATAAGATAAGGGTAGCCACAAGAACAGCAACCTGTGCTAGCAACAACACTATTAATAGTAGGCTATACCGCGATTGTGTGTAGTAGCAGTAGCGGCAGCAACAACAGGAGCAGCAGAATGACAAGCAAACTGCGTGACATGGGCACATTGTACTTTGGGCGGTGAACACTCCGCTATTACTTTTACACGCAACGCTATATATAATACCTGGTACGTGGTACGAAGATCAGACAAATAAATGATGAATCGCACCAAGATACTAAAAAAAACTGCCAGGTATGTACGTGGTGGATACAGCGTGTTCTCATGTCTTGGGGCCATGCGGTCACGAGCACACGAACACTCAGCGGCAGCAACAGCAGCAACACTCTGCAGCACTCGAGCAACAACACCCGATTCGAGCAGCACTCGTACACCTGTTGTTGCTGTTGTTGTACTGCTGCTATTGCTCGAGCAGCACTCAAACGCACGAGCATTATGAGTAGGTTTCCAAGCATGGCCTGTTGCACCGCAAAAAACAGACTGCAGACCACGATCACTCGATTGCTCAAGCGTACCGAGAACGAGAGACAAACACGAGCACGGCGTGGCCAAGCAGTCACGGGCACACGAGCACCCGGTAGCAGCAGCAGCAGCAGCGACAGCACCCAGCGGCATTCGAGCAACACTCGCCTCGGGCAGCACTCGTACGCCTGTTGTCGCGGTTGTTGTACCGCTGCGTACTGCTCGAGCATGATGAGCTCGACTATTTATCGCAGGCAACGCAATACGTGATAGGAAGATCAGACAAATAAACGATGAATCGCACCGAGATACCTGGTACATACTACTGCTGTACCAGGTACAAAACAACTACCAGGTGCACGTCGTAGATACAGCGTGTTCTCATTTTTTTGTGGCCAAGCAGTCACAAACACAGGAGCACTCAGCAGCAGCAGCAGCAGCAGCAGCTGCGGCAGCAGCAATACTCAGCAGCACTCGAGCAACGCTCGATTCGAGCAGCACTCCTACGCCTGTTGCTGCAGTTGTTGTACTGCTGTGTACTGCTCGAGCAGCACTCGAGCGCACGAGCATGAGTAGGTTTCCAAGCATGGCCTATTGCACCGCGAAAAAAAAGGACACGGGACCACGATCACTCGATTGCTCAAGCGCAACCAGCACGAGACAAACACAAGCACGGCGTGAACAAGCAATCACGAGCACTCAGCAGCAGCAACAACAGAAGCAGCAGCAGCACCCACGGCACTCGAGCAACACTCGACTCGAGCAGCACTCGTACAGCATGAGCTCGAGCAGCACGAATTCGAGCAGCACTGCTGTGTGTTGTTGCAGTTAGTTGCAGCAAGAAGTGGGAAAAACAAAATCTTTGCAGATAAAACATAAGAAGATCCGGGTAGGTTTTCAAGCCCCTGGATGGGTTTCCGGGGGTGAGACCCCACCCCCTGAGTTGCTTGCTGGGTCACGCGACTTTGCCCATGTAGGGCATGGGCCACGGAGCTCGGCCGGAGCCAACGCTTGCACCGTACTGTCCACGTCGCCCCCCTGCGGGCCCTGCAGCAGGAAGCACGAGAAAACACCAGCGCCCAAACAAGAAAAGTGAACTATTCCGGAAAAAACGGCCATTTGGTACAAAGTAATACCAGGTATATATATACCAGGTACAAATTATACATAGACAGCGTGATGCCCAATTTATAACTTCATCATAGTATTGCCTCTAATACCAACTTCTTTAAAAAACTTCATCCTAGTATTGCCTCTAATACCAATTTGTTTAAAAAATATATGCCTCACGTACTCACAACTTTTTGAGCTCCCTTCATGCAACAACGTAAACAAAAATGTATCTCTCACATACTCCGTAATCACCTTTTGCAAGCTGCCTTCGAGCAACGTTCCAAGATCTTGTCCTTTGCAACGTCATCTTCGAAACCCGCATGTATGTGTTCCTGCCCTCCTGCGCTTTGAACATCCGGTCCTTGTCACCTACCGCCGCTTCACCCGAAGTCCATCGAAATAAAAGTATTTCGAGCTACCGAGGAGTTCACGCAATCCTCCCTGTCGACTTTTGTACACTACATACGCCGCGCTGTGGACTACTGCAGACAACAACGCAGTACCTTCCTCTATAAGCTCTGCAACAACACCCAATTTCCAAATCATCCTCCCTATCTCCTTCTACCGCAGCACACTGCTGTACACACACAATCATGCAGCTTGGCACGAGAAGGTATCTGTTTGTCCCGCCGCGTTGTTGGTCGATATCGTACTTTGCCGTGTCGTATCGAAAAAACGCCGCAATTTTTACTATTTAGCCAACCGACTTCACCTCCCATATAGAGAGGATGAGGAGCGACGCTCGCTACACCGCGTTGTTGGTGGCCCGTGGCGATGATGATGAGTTTCGGCACGAAGACATTGCCCCGAGCAAAGACAGCTCAACTGCATACAGCAGCAGCGGAAGGAAAAAGTCTGCCTGCAGCACCTGTGGTGAGACAACACAAACCGCCTACACGGAGCGAAAGACGTTGGCTCTCCTATCAATAGCAGGCGCGGATGTATGACGCGTATGCGCGGTTCGTTTATCATCCTCCGTCGGTTCACGTTTGCTCGTACCGGCTTCGTTTGATCCCCGTCGATTTTTACCACTCGGCTTGACTCTGCTGCTGTAGCTCCTTCTCCTCCTTCTGTTGTTTCGCCATCGTATGAAGCTGTTGTTGGAACCCTGCTCGAGCTCCACTACTACTTTAATATCAGTAAGAATCACGATGATCCAAAACAGTTTTTCACGACGTCCAAACTCGCCCTATATCACCTGAGCAGCAGCCCGTTTGACGGTTTTTGGGGGTTGTACCAACATTGCTCGCGGCTCGAAAGCGTTCGATTTCTCGGTATTATACTCGATACTCCGAGTATACTAACTCGGGGGTGTGGTCGCGTAGAGGGACCTCTTCTCCTCCCTCCCCACTCTGCTGTGTTATGAAGCATGTGTGTATTTATAGTAATTTCTACTGCAGCGTGATGTTAAACTTCAGATTATTATCCCCTGTTTTCAGCATTGTTTTTCAATATTTTCTTCATCCCATTTTTCATGTTCGCCCTTCTGTTTTTGCTCCCTTCTTCGATGCGTCGTATATATAACCTAAATCCGCGGTCGGTCATAGACCAGGCTCTTCTCCCCCCCCCACTATTGTTGTCAAGTATAAAAAGGAACACTGCCTATTAATAGTGTGCATTACTACCGCTGCTGCATTATCAAGCATGTATGTATGTATGTATGTATGTATGTATGTATGTATGTATGTATGTATGTATGTATGTATGTATGTATGTATGTATGTATGTATGTATGTATGTATGTATGTATGTATGTATGTATGTATGTATGTATGTATGTATGTATGTATGTATGTATGTATGTATGTATGTATGTATGTATGTATGTATGTATGTATGTATGTATGTATGTATGTATGTATGTATGTATGTATGTATGTATGTATGTATGTATGTATGTATGTATGTATGTATGTATGTATGTATGTATGTATGTATGTATGTATGTATGTATGTATGTATAGTATAGTAATTTCTACTGCAGCGTGATCTTTATTATCTTCAGACTATTATCCCTTGCTTTCTGCATTGTTTTTTCAATATTTTCTTCATCCCATTATTATTGATGTTCGCCCTTATTTTTTGCTCCCTTCTGCGATGCGTCGTATATAACCTATAGATCCACGGTCGCGCATAGACCAGGCTCTTCTCTCCCCCCCCCCCACTATTATTGTCAAGTATAAAAAATAACACTGCCTGGTGTGCATTACAAATGCCTGCAGTACAGCAGCAAAGATACTCTATAACTGGTGGTGTGTTAGTTATTTGATGATCTCCTTTTCTGTCTGTGTGTTCTTTTTTGGGCGGAGAATGTAACTCTTTTACTGTAGTACTCATAGGGGCAACGAAGGGATAGCTAGCGTCACGGGCGGAGCCATGGCCGTACCGGTAATATTACTTGAAGTACCTGGTACATCGGTATGCATTCATCGAACTGCCTGCCCACCACACTTTTGGCCTCAAGTGACTGCTCCGGTCACACAATCAGTGCCAGATAACAATTCTCCACGATTCCTCCCTCGTTATGGTAATCTGCGCTTACATCCTTATTTCAATCCTTCACTCGGCGCTGTGCCACAGTTTCATCGCATTGTACCCAAAAGGCAGAGATAGCACTAAACAGCCAAAATTAACGCAAGAACGCGATGCCTCCATCGCTCCGCCGTCAGCCGAAAAGCGCTTTGATGACATAGTTTACGTTGAGCTTTCTCAAGTGCGTGTACTTCTGGCCTGTCCCAACGAACAGGATGGGCTGTCCGGTCTTGTAACACATGGACAGTGCCGCCCCCACCTTTCACAGACAGATGCGAAGCCGAGGTTTGGGCAAAAACAGAGGAAAAGCGATGGTAAGGAGCCACGTACGTAGAGTAAAGGTTTGTTGTCACCGTTTTTTTTGTCGTTGTTAGGGCCGAAAAAGTCACTTCAAATATTTGTTGTGTGTATTGCGTTGCCGGCAGGCACTCCACGCCGCGGCGACAGCGACGAAGGGCGTGGGCCGCAGCAACTGAAACATGCTCTATACTCTATCGAAAACCTCCGCGAAAGAAAAGTATACAGCGAGTGATGCTGCAAGCTGCGTCGTGGTGCGGGCTCATTCAGAGGTCCTGCCTCAAGCGCGAACCTAGCAATAGCCATTATTTACCGAAGAGATAATTGCTGATTTTCCTCTTAATGAAAAACACGAAAAACAGGGAAAATGTCCAATCAGGACTTTTCATATAGAGAAAAAAAATTATTTAATAGGATAGCTTTCAGCAGTATTCCTCTCCCAGGAAAAAAAGCGGGATTAGAGAAAGCAAAAAAAGGAAGAAACAAAGGAAAAAAGAAGAAGAATCGGGAATTTTAGGACAAAGCGTTCCTTCGATAATGATGGTCTTGAGTTAAACGACATGTTAGCACAAAAAAGGCGCCATTACCTTCGTGTCGATGGTGTCGAACTTAGTCAGCACCACTCCATCGATCTGGTGCAAGCGACCCGCCGGGGAGTTATTTGCCAAGGCCTGCCATCAGGGCGTCCGTCAAAACATGAAAAAAGTGGTTGGTCGTTGGTCGCTGGAATGTTCATACATCGGGAAGATCAGATACATCAGATCCCCGCCGAATGATATACTGCAGATATTTCAGGGCAGAACATATATTCCTGATCTGTCTGATGTAGCTCATGTTGCCGGATGCAAGCGGCAAAATCTGCACGATCTACAGTAGCACAATTTCTTGGGATGGAGCTGTACTATGCAGATCCTACAGAACATCTCGTAACGGCAGATTAGGATCCATAACATATACCAGGGTATAGATAATCTATCTGTAGATGATCTGTGCCATCTGTGCGATGTGTGGAATGTTTTCGTCACACGTCTTCGTGATTCGGGCGTCCGGCATCTGCAACCAAAGGGACCGCGCGAGCGTCCATTCAAACACTTTAACCTACACTCTACACCAACACTCACAACGACACGCTCTAACGTGAAGAGGAGAGCATGTAGCCGCTGCACTGCCGAGAAAATTCATCGCATGTGATAGGGCGCAGCAAAGGCGTCCCTCTGGACTAGAAAGGGAGGAATGGATAGTCACAAATTAGGGCACACCCCTGTTTGATGAGTGTGTTTTCGTGCACGGCCAGGTACTACGAATAGGCCTCCGCCAAATCAAACAAAAAATTAAGGGCGAAAGCTCGTAACCCATCCAGACCTCCGACACGTCTGATAGGTTTTCGTTTTGCTGTTTGTTACCAGGTACCAGGTAGTCAATAGTGGCCGAAGTATAAAGAGGTACCAGGCACCCCTTTCTGGCCACAATCGCGGAGGAGGCACACTCCGTCGCTTCTATGTACAAGCCACCTATCAATGTTGAGATGAGTCACGTTTTTACGACACTTTTTTCCCTGCTCGGCCGAGTCCGAACTCCAATGTATCCCTTTGGGCCAAAAGGGAAAAAAGGCCGCCAGAGGATGTTCCTCGGCACGGCCATGAAGAACGTCCAATATACCGAGAACACACGCAAGCTACAGCCGAAGTAGTGCATGCACTACATATCGTACTTAGCACACGTCAAGTCGTTCTGGTGGTCGTGTATTACTTGGCCTTCAGAATAACACGTCGCACGTGGCCTGTTGAGGCTATCACCTGTACCCAGCCGAGGCGCCGCCTTGCTGACCCTCCACTTTAACCAGTCTACATCGTCATGGAAAAACGGGTCGAGTAGTGTATCAAGCCCAAAACAGTCTACTTGGCCATGGAAAAAGCGACGCGAGTGATAATAGTGTACAGTTTATTGGCATGCGGCGCCCGGAGCAGCTCAGAGTATTTATATTGTATACCCTCCGCGCGCGGACCGCACGTGCTGCGCCGTTGGGCTAGCCATTGCTACCAGCGAGTGCGTCAGGACCTCACCGAAAAAGACACAGTAGAGAGCCCCTTTTGGTTACATTGGGAGGGTGTACCTATCTTTTTGTCCGGTCCAACGCCCTTGAAACTTTGTGTCTATACTTGACCACCAAACTATTGGTACTGGGTAAAAAGTACTCCCACGGCTCTACGATGGTGCATGAGAATACACCAGATAACATTCATGAGGAAATACGGTTCTGTCATGCCTGAATATGGACAACGGTTCAATCACGTCTCCTACCATCACGGGGTACGGGGTGACTCCCAAAAGAAAAGGTCCAAGAAATGTCAGCAACCAACACCAGATTCGCGCCCTACAACGCGCGCCACGGCCATCCACAGTTTCCCTCTAATAATAGTAACAGCAAAATCCGTATGCAGTACCTGGTTGAACATCTGTAGCTGATTGACCCCATCGTTGCCCACGAGCGCCTCACCAACGAACAGCACCAGATCTGGCTCGTTCTCGTTTATGAGCTTGCTCAGAGCCCGCATCAGTGGCTCGTTGTTCTGTCGATATCAAGGGAAGGGGTGGCTCCTTTGGTAAAAGAGGAAGCTTTTGAGATATCGGGTTCAATGTGCATCAAGAAAGGGCGACGATCCGAGTGCCTGGACGCTACGCACGCACACAGACGAATACTTTTGTCGGCGTATCGTGTGTTCAACTATTATTCTTACAAAAAACAGGTCACGCCGAAAAAACGAGATGACATGACAGTCGCACGGCTCAAACTGTCACAATGCTCGAACTGCGAACGGCAGCTCGATAATTCAGGATGGCTTGCGACAGCCTACACGCGGGACATGTGGAGAATATTCCCAGAAGTACAACTTACCAATCAATCACGTTTGTGGGTATTATTAGAGGCGCGCCATTTTCGTTCTTTTCTTGCAATACGGACGAAGCAAGGGCGGCGTCCGTCAACGTACAGCACTATTGTAGCGTATACCATCATGGTGCGGCAGAATATAGCGTCAGCGGGTCGATTGTTCCAACCACAGCAACTGCCGCAACTGACACCATCACCGTCGTAGAGGACCGCCCTCAAAAGGACGACGATCGTTCTATCGTGCGACTGCCTACCAGGGTGATATCGATGTTGGGTAATATATTAATCGTTTTGGTATTCTCCATCGCCCCGCGCTTGCTGCTGCCGCCATGCTGCTGCCATGCTCAGTTCAAGCGTTACCCTTTTGTGACTTGAGGATAGTACTGTATAGCGACCTAACAAGCGAGCAGATAGGTTTTATGATCCGTCTAGGCATGAGTTATAGCAAGGGCGTGCAGAGGCAATACACGCATGATTATTATCTTATTACTATGGTGCCCCTCATGGTGGTGAGGTGACGTACAGCTTGTTACCCAGTTTAGGCGTTAAGGACAGCACTGCCATTGGGGGGATCAAATACTAGGAATTGAAGTCAAATGTAGCTATATGTACAGTTCAGTACTAAAGGGTTACGCTGCGATAGAAACTCTACCCCAGCAGCGAGGGATATCATGCTCCGTACTACGCGCATCATGCCTTGTATGATATGGCCGATGGGTGATGCTGATTTGGAATGTTCTCTCTCTCGAATCTCGAAGGGGCGACGGGTAAAGGGGTTGATTTATCTACGGACATTTACGCTCGGCATGCCAGGGTTGCAATCGTACCTGCATCCTCCCCGCCGTGTCGATCAGCACGCAGTCGTATCCCTCTTCTGCCGCGTGCTTGACAGCCTCCCGCGCCACAGAGGAAGAGTCTCGAGCGTAACCTTATAACAATAGTTTCATCGCGTATACACTGCTTGTCATGAAGGCGAACAAGGTATTACAATCTCTTCCGCAAACTGCCCGCACAGTCAATTCCTTGATATGACGGCGCAGCTACGAAATTCCTTGCCAAAGTCATTCCCACCCACCGCCGCAATGCAGCCCGTCCGCACCGGGCGTTAAATTCGCCGTTGCGGCTTCACGTACTCCCTATATAGCCAGTAGGTACCCCTTAACCAAGCATGACTCTTACCAGGGTATTTATTGACAGTCAAGAGTCAATACCGCTCTACAAACCCCATATTCGTACGTACGTCCAATCTTCGACGTGCCCACAAAATTCGCCTCTAAATAGAGTGCATTTTTCAAGCCCAAACGCTTTCGCACGGGAATCTAAACAACAAAACAACGAAAAACAAGTCGGCGATCATCTGCAGCGCCTGCCCCTACGCCACGAAAACCGCCCGTGCGATGCTGATGGTAGCTGACCTTTTTCGAATAGTGGAACGTCCAGACAGCGGCAGTGCACGCGTAGCTGCTCCACTGCGCCCGATCGAAACGTGTCGCATGCGGCGATCAGAACCTGCTTCGGTTCGGACAACGTGCAACCGGTTAACACATACTGAGGGGACACAACAAAACGCAGCAGTAGTGGTCAAGCCTGATCTTTGCCGTTGGTACCGTGCCACGGTGGTTAATGGGAAACGCCTTGCAGCACTCCTGCGCCGCTTTGCGGCACTCCTGCGCCTGCATGTAGGGGTTGCACAAGCGCATGGGCACAGCAGCAAGCCTAAACCCGATGGCTTCCTTTTTATGCTCCTTGGGCAACAGCGAGCACGTACTTATTACACCACCGATGTTGGCATTGTCTTGTCAAACTGCAGGATTTCGTCTACTGTGGTATTAACAGTACTCAGACGAAGAGATGAAGATCATCATGAATTCATGACTATGACTATTGACGTGTCATCATTCCTGTAACAAAAGTTTAACTACGGTATACCACTGCACTAGGCTAATGTGGGCTGGACACAGCGGACGGCAAAAGTCGAGGCCAACCCATTCGATCCTTGCACCCAGTGCCACACCATTGGAAATAAAATCACGTCGTAGCCAACGCGCCACACCTTGATGCCATTCTCCTTGAGATAGTAGGCCACCTTCGCGAGCGACGTAGACTTGCCCACGCCGTTGATCCCAACAAACGTCATCGAGTACACTTTGCCTCTCGATTTAGCAGCTTTCACCTGGCACGGTAGTGGCGCTTCAATAAGCATAATGCGATGTCCCAGCTGCTGTAAAATTGGAGTTGGTGCTGAAAAGTTGCAACTTGTGCTGTAGACTATAGTTGCACTTGTGCTGCACCAGGTAGACTACAGTTGCAGCTGGTACTGTAGACTATAGTTGCAGTTTCGTGCATCATGGTTGACACCCACTCGAGCAGCAGGCCTACTCTGTCGACCTCAGACACTGCCGTGATGCGCTCCAGACTAAACCTGAGTTAAACTCCCTTTTGATCGAACGATGATGAACGGCAAATATCTATACAACGAAACACGAAAGTAACATCGCTCCGCGCGGCAAGAAGGACACAGCCCTACACACACCAGTAGTATATACAGCAACAATAGACAACCCAAAAAACTGCAAACGATAATTAAACCACGCGTGCCAGCAGCTCCTTGTGCAGTATTTGTACTTGGCTCGAGCTGCCTGAAGGGCGCCTCATAGGACTCGATACAACCGTGGTTATGACTAGGGTATGGTATGCGATTGAGAACGGTGCCCGCTGCAGGTTTTGCGGCGTTAGCCTTACCTTGGTGTATAATATGTATCATACTACCGATAGTCGATTCCGGCATTGACGTGACCATACTTGACATTGTGTCGTGCATATGTGGGCAATGCTATCAATAGCTGTACACTTACGCGACACAACTCAACAAACTTTAAGTTGGGGGCAGGCTCAAAGTATGATGTCGGGCAGAATGCGCCCTACACTATTTCCAACCTCAGTACGTACCAATGGTACAAACGGTAACATACAATGCTTTGTTTATTCATTTCATGCAAACGTCGAGCCATTTTCTCCCAACTCCTCAGTTACTTTGCCAAGGCTTAGCATGGTACTTAGCAAGGTACTTACTGTAGTGCCGTCGCGTACTACAGTAGATGGGGCTGAGCTTCTGCTGATGCTTACCTCCCTCAAGACATCTGTCGACTTCTTGGGCGTGAGGACTCTCGATACCGCATCTTTCAAAGCCAACTGCACCGCCGTCTTCACCCTGAGCACACCAAGCCATTAAATCATGACCAAGCACAGCAGCAGAGAGACGCGCACAGCAGGTCATCTTAGTTGTTGTTTGTTGTTGTTGTTCTCACATTAACTCTCTGACGAAGGAGTCCGTGGTCACACAAAGGTGCTGGAGCCCTAGGAAGATCCGAAAAACAAACATTTTTTTTTTGAAAATTCGGCTGCCTCAAAATACACGAGACGACGAAAGCGCACACGAGCTAAAGCCAATGTGCAAACTGAACTAACATGGCCGCGGGTATATCCTCTGAACTATAACATAGAGTACCCCCTTTCCCACCACTAACCAACTCGTGGCTGCTCACCACAGCGGATCCTGTCTGAAGTGCTGCCTGCACCGTACGAAACGCACGGTAGTCGTGAAAACGAAAGAGGAACACACCTGCCTGCTATCTGGAGTGCTGTCAGAGTGAAGACTCGCGGATATGCAGTGAAAAAGGAGCAATCGAACCTTACTACCACACGAATATCAACGATCGCCATCTCTTCCTGGACTGTCTGACACAAAAAGGTGCAGCACAGTTATGATACCACGTCCCTGATAATTGCGTAGGTTATTCCCCATGAAGGGTATACAACTCGTTAAACTACAAAGACCAGTGACGACGTTTATAACAAGTACCGGTAGATACTATTCTGCCTCGTGAAAAAAAATACCAGGAAAAAACAAACTACGACTGCTTCTCTCGTGATGATAGTGTGCGCGCAGATCATGGGTCTCCGTGCACCGTCTTCCTGCCGCTCTTCATGGCCGCCTCATCGCCTTGGCCCAATCCACCCGCTCCTTTGCGCGCGCGCTCGTTGCCATTCCCTTCCAGTCGATTCCCTTTCTCCGTCATCCTCAAAAACAAAATGCTCCTCGCACTTGTGGGTTCTGAGCTGAAAAATAAAAATTCTCGCGCAGGGGGAGGTCAATCCGTCTCTTCCCCGCACGTCGACGCTCAGTCTCCCTCCTCCCTCGTCGTCGAATCCAGCCTCCTACCGGCGCAATAGACTGTGCCGTAGTGTGGCCTGTGGTGGCGCCTGCCTCCGCGCACGGACACCCCGATTGAGCATTGCTGCTCTGCCGCAGCTGCCTAAAAAAGACGCGCGAATCGTAGGTCTCCGTGCCTGACGCACCACGTACGACCCAACTCTACTGCCGCCTGAGCCTCGCGGCCACAGGCAGCAGCAAGAAGGTATCACTCCTTGAGGGTGAGTCCGGCCTTACACCCGCCAGAAAGACCTACCCCATTCGCTATTAGCCTGATAGGGCATGCCTCGCAGCATTCCTTGCCGAGGCAGCGAGGGGAACGGAATATATAGTACGAACAGTTGGCGCGAGTAGACGTTCCCACTGGACATTCGTGCCTGCCTGCCCGCCTGCCGGTACACGACAATACCAGACGCAAAAATCGCGCAAACCAAATGCTATCGCACGCTTTCTGCCAGCATAGTATCACTCTGTACCCAGTGCACACTCCGACCGTAAGGCCTTACAGCCAAATGTAGTATCATCGCAGGCGGATGTAAGCACATCAAACGCGTCGACGACCGAGATACTGTAAACACGAGCCAAAAATTAAAGACAGATGAAAGAACCGAGCACAACTTTACTGCAAGCCCGCTTCGGTTCGCGGCCCTCATTAGGGTAGACAGTAAGGTGGAGTCCCACGGAAGCGGAAGCCCTATTCTACCCCTAAGCTCCAATCCAGTAACTATAAAGATCGTTACCATTAATCCTCACCACGCAGTTCGACTTGATTGAGCTTATGGAGGGTTACACCGACGGGACGAGACGCAAACCGGGAACCTAACACCCGCGCCCGCCCACAGCACATATACCTGGTAGTTCTTCTTACCAAATATGACAGGAGGCGGCCATTTCGTGCGTCGTCAGTAACATCTTCAGGAGCTCCCACACCAAAAATCCATAGGTTACCAGTTACCAGGAATAAACTACGCTAGTGGCAGGTATTATTTACTGAAGTACCGAAGTATCACGTCGACGTATAGACGGTTGAGTGACCCTACACAAAAACTACTATAATAATACCAGTAGTACATACCTGGTACGTACTTGAAATGATCAATACCTGGTATTAATAGTATGATATTTAGTACAGACAGCCGTCCGTCACAGGCCTGAAGCGTCTAGCTAGGTATCGGTCTAAAACAGGGTTATGAGTATTTACGGATATGTACCCCACAGAAAACCGGATATCAATTTATCGATATATCGTATATTATCCCTATCAAGTGGCATATATCGGATATCGGATATCATGTCATACTCGTATCCACATCAAGTCACAACTATTGGGATATCGGATATAACATGTGATATTATGGATATAATGCTCCAAGTATGTATCAAGGTATCGGAGATATCACACCATGTAGATATGTATCACTGATTGTTGTCACATGCCATTTGGTACCGAGGCACCTGGTATGCTACACTATGTCAAGCTACTTGGCCATACAGCACATACTTGACACGATGCACATGGTGCTATATTATACCTGGTACTCCAATACTGCGTATAAACACTGCTGGTAGCTACTATTAATACTGTATGTACACAATGCGCTGGAGCTACTGCTACTGCTCGGGCGGGGTGGGAGTGGGACGCCTCGTGTGCCCCAGTTATTCGCTGTGGACGGCACACATTATGGCACCTACTGTACAGTATAGTCCATCCGATCATATATTTATTCTACGCTCGTACGTACTGGCTTTCGACTTTTTCTCGATCGTTAATGAGGGTTAGGGGCTGAAACGATGCTTGCCGTGACTGCGTCGATAAAGTGCACCGAAATCGATAAAATTGAATTCGATGATCATTGTCGCACCTCTAATACTGAGCACGTTATAATATCATCTGGGCTGAATCGTTCCAATTCTTCCAGGCGTTTTTGGCAGATCTTCAACAGCAGTGAGTCCATATTTGGACCAAACAAGCAGCCGTGTTCGAATCCTACTTTACAGCATCCCGATATGTCGCCATACATTCAGATGTATCACATGATATATAATACCTGGTACAAGGTTCCACTCGGGGATGTGCCTAGGGGAGTGGCGCAAGAGCGAAATAATATTCGATCGTATGAAATCCTGCACACCTGTTTAGAAGTAGTAGCTGTATCCACCCATCATTAACGGGAAGGGCACACACGTATATTTTTTAGGACAGACTATACTGATTGCGGAATTAGTGTGGGATCATTATACTACAATAACACCATATAATTAGGGTACCGGTTATAAGTGGATATTGATCCTGAACAGATGTCTCGCGCGCTAAGTTCAATGTATGCGGCGTAAGCGTACGTACAAAAAAAGTTACCTGAAGTCGAGGTTGCGCCATAATATTTTGTGACCGGTTGAGTAAGATACAGCAAATACAATAGATATGTATCCCCCAAAATAAATGTTCCTTGGTGCTCAGGGTAAAACATAAAGGTTTCACAGATAAATGCTCGACACCAAATCGTAGTCCGAGTACTGAGAGTATTGGAGTACTGGCGGCCAAACTATTGCGAGTTCTGAGAAGGCCCAAATACTGAGAGTAATGAGAGTATGAGCATCACCGAATCCCGAGAGCACAGGCAAGGATGTACCCGCAGTTTCGAAACACTATTCCTCGCAGTGCATACAAAATCTCAAAATACTGCCATTGCTCCAAGTACTCGAGTTGTCCCCAGCGAAAGTAATTTGCTTCAGCTCCCACTCGTGGGACTATCTGGGAGTATTTTGTGCCGAACAATGGGCCTGATAATTTGTCGACACGATGCACAGACGGTCGATATACGGCATACTCGAAGTATATGCTGGGCATATTGAGGGTATTTCGGAATATACCGCGAGTACACGCAGAAGCAGCAATACAAACGCACCAACGAACGAAATACTGCTATTAATAGAAGACTATAGTACTCGCAGTACCCGTGGTACAGAACCCCGAGATACTTGAAGCACAACAGGCAGTATCCACGACAGCAGCAGTAGTGAGAGCCCCGAATTAGTGCGAGCCCAAAAGTAAACGCAGTAGTATCTGACGTATATACTGTAGTACAGAACCTCAAAATACTGCGAGTTACTCGCAGTACCTGGAGTACAAAACCCCAGAAATACTGCGAGTGGAGTGTAGGAAGTACCTACAGCAGCATTTTCTTGAACATACTTTGCTTACTCCCAAGTATTGGGAGCAGCTGTGAAATGTTGAGGTATGAACGCACGCCACACGTAAGCGCGCCCAAAATCTTTTGCCTTGGGTTAAAACACACAACTTGTCTTATATCATACGTTTAGAAAAGCAAGGTGGATGTACTGGTACAAAAAAAAACAAAGTGCAAAAAAAAAAAACGCGGATGCTGCGAGTCGAACCTCCGAAACACGTGTTTGATCGAGAGCAGTATGACACCTACGCTCCTACGCTAGTCTGTGTTTTTTACGCAATCTAAAACACATTGCAGGATCTCCTACAGCAATAGTAGAGTAGCTTGTACAGGTACGACTGACTGCACCTACAGGAGTACTGCTGTAAAATGCCATGTGGTCTGATACCTGTACGACAGCAGAAGATACGCGTGCTGGGGCAAAGGAACGTACGTGTACTGATCCCCTTTCAGATGGCTCTGGGATCTATCGGTCCGCAGTGTACGGCACACTGCAGTCACTAACTACTACTGTCAGTATGTTTTGTACGAACGCTGCGCTGTACGTACACGATGCTCGTACGAACGATTTGTTTAATTGTACTCGAGTCGACGAACATATCGGGGATGATTGGTACCGAGCAAAAAATGCCAGTCACACATTGCGAAGGTACACGTGCATAGGCCAATGCCGCTGGCAACAACGAACACTACAGTAGTACTGAGCGCACAGCGTGGATCTTCAACATGCGCATAGTACCCTGTCTGCTGCTGCTGTTGGCGCACTGTGATGAGCGCAGCTGGAGCAGTGTGTGCAAATTGAATGTTGGATCACACAGCAATATGAGCAGTACGATCATCGATACGCGCAAGATGTGCCCGCTGCTGTTGCTGCTGGGCAGCAGGGTTGTGGTGCTGTAGGAAGCTGGAGGTAAGCACGCTCTGTGGACTGTGTTGCTATTGTTGTTTGGGCGGTGGTCCGTGCTCCGTGCAACAACACAAAAAAATGTACAGGGATGTTCGTATGTCAGCCTGGGTACATACGCATGAAAAAAAAACTGGCCGACGGTGGAATACTCCGACAAACACAATCAGCCACAGCAACACTGCGCACATGGGTGTGTCGCACACGCACGGCATGTGGGCGGCAGCATTGGCACGATGGGATTTGTGCATGTTGTCTGTTATGTACCTGGTATATGTCTGAGCTGTGTGCTCACAGCTCATGAGAGCCTAGGGGAGAACACAGACAACATTTACCGATACGTACGTACAAAATAAGTCCTCTCATACTGAAACCAGGGAAATCGTCTTATCCATTCCCGCCGGAAAAAAAACTTTGAGCGCCCGCCACGCGCTCCAGAGTGCACGGATGGCGCCGAGACCGAAACCAATGTGTCGGGCTGGGCTTCATGTGTCCGCGTACTCACTGTTTTGCATAAAAGTGCTCGTGCGAAGAGAAAAGTTGGCAAAAGTACGAAAATTTGACAAACATACGTATACATATGCCGAGAACAACAACAAACACCACTGCTTGCTGTAGTACTGAGAGTACAGCGGGGATCTGCCACATGTGCATAGTACGCTACCTGTTGCTGCTGTTAGCGCACTGTGTCGAGCACGGCTGGAGCAGTGACAGGGTTGAATCACACACAGCAATACGTGGAAGAAGCAGCAGAGAGAGAGGTTCATGATGATACAGGTAGCATACGTCACAGCCTGGGTGAAAAAATCTGGTACCTGGTAAAAGCAGACGGTGAAATACGGACGGCAGGCTCCGATAAACTCAACCAGCCACAACAATATACCACAGCAATACTGCGCAAATGGGTGGGTCGCCCACTCACAGCGTGTGGGCGGCAGCGTTGGAACGATGGGATTCGTGCATGTTGTCTGTTGTCTATCTGGTATATGTCCGGACGGTGTGCTCACAGCTCATCATGAGAGCCTAGGGAAGAAAACAGACAACAGTATTATACCGGTACGTACGTACAAACTAAGGCCTCTCGTACTGAAACCAGGGAAATCGTCTTATCCACTCCCGCCGGAACAAAAAACCTTGAGCGCCCTCCACGCGCTCCAGGGTGCATGGATGGCGCCGAGACCTCGACCAATGTGTCCAGCCGGGCTTCATGTGTCCGAGTACTTACTGTTTTGCCGAAAAGTGCTCGTACAAAGAGAAAAGTTGGCGAAAGTGCGAAAAATTGACAAACTTACGTATACATACAGAGAACACGATGTACCAGGGTATCAGGATACTGTATATTCGATGAGAAGCATGGATATCCATGATGTGGCCGGATATGGTACTTGATATTAATTCATACCAGGTATATATACAAGGTTCCCCTTCGGGATATGGGTAACTCGAAATCCCGGGGGCGTCGCAAAGCGAAAAGAGAGTCACAGGTAACACACGTATAGCTGTTCTCGGCGGAAACGTGAGCCATGAACTGCGCGAAGGAAAGAGTAATAGTAGTCAGCAGGAACTGAATACTACTCTTTCTGTGGTGAATACTACACTACTGTCATGGTGCCTCATAGAGGAAGGACACAGGGATGTCGATGCTGGCCAGGGCACTCCCTTGGTACAGTTATTCTTGTTTATCTCCTGGAGAGCTCAAAAAGGGCACAGGAACAGAGTGAAGCAGGGGGGGACAGTCGAGTGCCAGATTGTCCCCTGAACCATATATATTCATGCATATACAATCTACTATTAATAGACGTTTCCTATACTATTACATGTCACATGCTCCCATACTCGTAGTACGCATCTGTCTGTCTCTTCATACTGATACCATCTACGGAGACGTTTCCGTTAGAAACACGTCAGGTGCGCTCACACTGGTACGTATCACACCGCTTTATAGCTACCGGTACGCGATACCATCGCACTACTACATGCACGCGGTACCATGGATTGACTACTGTACTATTGTTACTATACACCACTACCGCAACTACTCAGATATATGTAGTACAGAAGTAGAGGCATGCACTGAACGAAATACTACCTGGTACTCCCTACTACGACTACTAACTATACTGCTACTAAGTACTACTGCTGGAGCATGACAAACGCTCATATAATACAGACCATTTCATGGTAAACTGAGAGGTCAAATAAGCACGCGGTACCATGGGTTGGGGCATGACTACTCTACTGTTACTATACACCACTATTTCGGGCGACCATAGTAAATAGGACCAAATATTGTTCGTAAAAATAGTTAAATATACCTGGTAAAGGTTTTTGTTAGTACTGTAGGTCCTATTTACTGCTATAGTCCCCCGTAATACCAATAATAAGTAAATACAGTAATACAGGTAGAAGCAGCATGAATAAATACACTACTACCTTCTACTACTGCTACTGAAATAATATATTTTTTACAACGGCAACGTAGCATGCATGCAGTACCATGGGTTGGGGGCATAAAACCGTACTGTCACTCTTAAAATATACCACTACCACTATACTACGTAGATATATGTACTATATATAATAAAGGTGGAAGCAGCATGCATGCTACAAAATACTATAATATTAATACTACGACTACCAATGATTTTGTAAATGTACAGGCTACGTATTAAATACGGTTGAAGACATCTACTGCTATTGGCCAGGTAGAAGCAGCATGCAGACAGCAACAACAGCAATAGCGGACACCGCCACGACTACGACTATTGGACAGGGATCAACAGAAGCAGCATGCACTCGGTACCATGGGCTACTATTACGGGGGACCATAGGAAACAGGACCAAATATAGTTGGTAAAAATAGGTATATATATAGTTTTTGTGTGTACCGTAGGTCCTACTGGTATTTAATATGCCCCCCCGTAATATTAATATTATGACTACTCCACAACTATTATATACTATAGAACCACTTACTTAGATATCACTGTCTGAGCGTGCTCGGTTGATACATCCCTGGCCTCTCAGAGCTACCACTTCGAACCCGCCTCCTTTCACTACTTGCCGGACTTTCCAGCGGGTCTTTGTTTTCTCCATTTCCCTTTGGCACTCTCGTTCCTTTCTCCCTTTTTTCTTCTTTCGTTTCGTGTGCGTGCGTGTACTCCGAGTACGGTACCGCGGGCGAGCGCGGCACCGTCGCGGGAGTCAGCGGGTGGTGGCGGGTAGAGGGGGGGTTGCAAGGAGCGCGGTTGCCGCTTTCGTGGCTAGGTCGCGTGTGCCTCGAAACACGAGGGAAGCATGAAGAGGCTCTGTCTGGCCTCCTGGCGTGGCTCCGGTTATACTATGTACCTGGTACGAGGTACGAGTATGTAAGGGTCGTTTTGATATGGAAAATAAAATTCAAGCGGTGCTTATTTTTGCGACGACACTAAAAATCAATAAGAGCGACGCATTCTGAGCACCAACTTTGTCGAGCTGGCGAACGAGGGCCACGGTGAGCACCGGGCTTCACGTGAGGCGGGCGACGGGGCTTACTGTGGCAGAGAGGAAGGAAAGCTTCACCCGGACCGAATCGGTTGCGAGATGGTCGCGGGGCGGGCGGCGTACGAGGCTGAGAGAGAGCCTCTTATGTTCGATTATTTTTATTTTTATTCTATTGACCGGGTGTATGGTGTTCCAATCAGGCAGAAAATTACTACACGAGAGGGGAAAGGGATATTTTTTTCTTTCCGAAATTTCGGTTTCATTTTCATTGTTTTTATGGTGTGCTGCTGCGCTGTGCTGTGCTTGCTCTTTGGTACTTACGAGTACCCGTACGAGTACAGACATAGAATATATAAAAAGAAAAAAAAAGTACCCTATCTGGGGTATGTACGTACGACATCCGCGACGCGAAGTTCATGTAGCGTCCGAGCAGTTTTCTCCTGAAGCATGGCGGCGGGGCTCTTGGCATTATCAAGTTGCCAGTTTGCAACTAACTACAATCACGTATTTCATAGTTTTATAAAACCAATCACAAAAAACTATATTCAATCATGGGCCTCTGTGTCTGCTTCAAATAATTTGATGTACTTTTGCTTCCTGAGCGAGCGTAGCGGGCGGCGTAGGCCGCCCGCGGAGCGAAGCGCCTCGTACTACCTACTGATTACGAGTATATACATGCGTGGCAAAAACAGCGTCAATAATACAGAAAGGCCCAAAAACCTAAAACATCACTTCGCATCTGTAGAAGGAAGCAGCATTTTCTCTGTATTATTAGTATTATTATGTTTGCCATCCGACAGTGTGTAGTGTTGTTCTAAAAAAGACTAAGGAACACAGTCTGTATTCATTCACGTACAGGTTGTACGTACGGTTGAGGCACGATGAAAAAATTATCAGCGTTATTTGTCATGGAAAAATTAACTTTCGAATGACTGTCTAATAATTACTCACGGCAACAGCAGCTGGCTCGTGGCAGCAGCAGCTGGCTGGTGGCAACAGCAGTAGAACTCGAACGTCATTATAAATATTCATATCAATAGGCAGCAACTCGGCTGTAATCAATACTGCTGTACAACTCTACATACCGGTACGATTGAGGGCATCATGACAAAAATTGTACGTGTCATGAAATGTTTGTCTCTACGTTTAAATGAATGACTGCCAAAAGCGGTATATACTCATGTTTACAGCAACATACTAGTGGGAACAGCTAGTGGCAACAGGATCACTCCTACACTACTGTCACTAGTACTATTTACGGGGGGCCATATTTAATAGGACCTACGGTACACACAAGAACCTATATATTTCGCTATATATACTAACAATATTAGGTCCCATTGACTATGGCTCCCCCGTCATACAACAACTACTATTAATACTACAGTAACCGACCTGCTACCACTACTGCTACTACTACTACTACTACTACTACTACTACTACTACTACTACTACTACTACTACTACAAATATTACCTCTACTATTAATACTACTACAGCTGCTACTACTTACTGTACTACTACAGCTACTTCTATGACTATGCAGGATGCATACCGAGACAGGGGGGGTGGTAAAGAGAGACGGGCGGCAGAATGAGGCTTTGTCGCTCTTGCCCGCTGCGATTACCTACTGCTGAGAGTGTGAGTCTGGACAACTTGCTAGGTATGATATTTATGCATATACGACTGTAGTAGGTACCTCGTACTAATTTGCTAAAGGTAGACGGACCGAGGGAGCCAGGTGCGCGGTGTTCGTCAAAGGGCTAGGTGAAACATATATGACACTCGACAGACGTGTACTGCTGCTGTTGTATCTTCTGCTGTATCTGCTGCTGTATCTATCTGCTGCTGGTAGGATTGATAAAAAAAAAAAAAGTGGACGGGTAATAAAGCTGGCGATTTTGAAACTATTGAGATTTTCAACGCAGAGAAAGTCATAGATAAAATTATTCGTTGTTGGAAGTGGCTGTCGTATGACAGGTGTCCTGACATTTTAGTCGTACGTACAAATAGGATCTCGGCCAGGCAGTCGAGCAGTGTGGGTCGTGATAGGCGCCACCGAGACACAGTACAACGACACGGGAGGCAGTATGGGCCTGGCTCTGTTGCTCTTGCCCGTTGCGATTACCTGCTGCTGCTGAGAGCGTGCGACTGGACATCTACCGTAGCTAGGTATGACAATACCTGGTATCAAAAAAATATCCCAGAGGGTAGTTTGTGGTCTCGAACATGATCGATGTTAGGTGTACACCACCCGTGAAAGTGCTTGGTGCAACACATACAACGGTCGACAGATGTGTACTGTTGCTGCTGTATGTTGTTGTGTTGCTGCTGCTGTGCTGCTGCTATTGCTTTGTCTTCTGCTGAGGTTGAAAACCATATGTACAGCAGAGGGTGGCGAGCAATGGGAATAACTATCCCATTGGAGGCGGGCTATTTACGAAAAAACAAAAAAATGTGCGGTTTTCCATGCCACCTACTCGGCTCAGCGAGGCGGAAAGCAATCACTTGTTTTTTCGAGCCAATTCAGCGACGTTCAATGCACCGAGCACAGCGACGGTACTCGGCCGGGATCCAGAGACGCGTCGTAATGCACCCACGGCCCCCTTGCTTGGTCCGCAGCCGAAGTGCGAGAAAGAACCCTCGGCCGTCGGAGAGCAGCACGCCTAAATCAAAAAGGTGCATATTATACATATACATACAAGGTTCCCCTTCGGGATGTAGGTAACGTGAAATCCCGGGGGCGTTGCAAGGCGAACAGGGAGTAACAGGTGACACACGTGTAGCTGCTAGTGGCGGAAACGTGAACCATGGGTTAGCCTATTGCTCGAAGAAAAGAGAAGCAGCCAGCAGGAACTGAGTACTACTCTTTCTGTGGAGCAATACACTTGTGGACCATATATTTGAGCACTTTGGCACGGAGCTCTCCGCTAGCGATGGAAGGGCCTGGGAGATTGGTCCAAATCCAATCGTCAACTTCTGCGCTCTGTTCTGCAGTAGCCCCTTCGTATTTGACAATGACATGTGCATGCACAACACCTCTGGCTTGGTATTCAATAACGTATACATAAGGTATGGACATTCTCCGAACAGTTTGATTTTTAGATCAGTCAGGAGGTGCTTGAGCTTAACTTTGAAAACACGGTCGACGAATAACTTCTCAGGGGTTGTTGTATCGCAACGTGGAATATTTCTGTCTTGTTGAAGTTGCTGATGAGGCGGTCAAACTCTGTGTTATCATGGTGGGCATTTGGAAGGCCAAATAGGTTTGTGGAACGGTTATATTTGTTGAGCATGAGGTCAATATGTTTAAGAGCGGCGACTGAGCTAGCAGCGGCGGACATCGTCACTGATGTGCAAGTGAGAGCTGCACCTGAAATGCTTCTCATAATGGGGGTGCGGGGGCGCCGTGCAGTATTAATGTTGTAAAAAGACGACGGAGTTCCCGTGCTGTGGCGAACCCCATAGCCTCTTGCATGCAAATTGCATGCTGGTCAACGTCATAAACGAGGGCAAATTATCGTTCATACTGCTCGTAAGTTTCGTACTTGAAGCCGTTAATAGAGCGTAATTGGCGGAAGCTATCGACCGGGCGATGTAGCAGCAACAAACGCAAGAACCAGATATCAAATTGCATGCTGGTCAACGTCATGAACGAGGGCAAATTATCTTTCATACTGCTCGTAAGTTTCGTACTTGAAGCCGTTAATAGAGCGTAATTGGAGGAAGCTATCGGCCGGGCGATGTAACAGCAACAAACGCAAGAACCAGATATCCCCTTGGTCGGGACTCATATATTGTATGCGGCTGACGTTAGTGGTAACTTTCTGATGGACGAAGTTTCCATACCTGTCTCGAAGAGTTGTAGCTGAGGATTGAAGTTCGCCATCTCCACTGCTATCGTTATCGTCGTCGTGAGACATGTCAATTCGACGCCGTTTGGATTTTCTTCATGTTATCTCAATTGAAAATTGCTCGAAGTATTGGGGGTAAGTCAAGTGACCGCACAGCGGCGAAATAGGGCGGCCGAAGTACCTCATAAGATTGGAGACGGCCGCGTCTGCAGCAGCTTGTCGTTTGTCAGGCTCGTCGGCTTCCTCGTGAACAAATGGCTGTTCTCCTTTGGGGTGGACGTAAAGCAGGTTAACTGAAGGTGTTCTCTCTTGAGTGGTGAATCCGAAAATATGCCACATGGCCTCAGCACTGGATACGTACCGGACGCTTCTGTAGGCCTCCATCTCATACTTCGAAGTATTTGCCGTACGAAACCCCTGCACGTATTGTGTCTGCCTTTTTGTATGTGCACTTGTAAAGATATGCAATGACCGCCATGGCGGTCACCAAATCCACACAGATATGGCAGTCATATTTCATTAATAAGTATGGGTTGTATGAGATAATGCCCCTGTTATCGATCACGGTGTCAACAGTTTTGTTTTCGCCGTTTTTTGCACTTGATAGTGGCCCTGTCAACGTTATCAAGACGTTTGTATTCGGCTCGACTAGAGTTGTCAGAGTGGAGGTAGGAACGGAAAGGTTGTGGATAATTTTTCTGGCAATACTTCTCGTGGGTGTTTCGTTTACTTTCATGCAAGGTGCGAATGGTTTGCGACTTCGGTATATCTTGTAGATCATGTATTTGAGCAGATTGGCGCGGAACTCTCCGTTAGCGATGGAGGGGTCTGGTAGATTAGTCCAAATCTAATTGTCAACTTCTGCGCGCTGTTCTGCAGTAGCCCCTTCGTATTTGACAATTATATTAGCATGCACGACACCTCTGGCTTGGCATTCAATCATGTCAGAGTTATTGGAGCCTGTCCTGCGACCACGGACTGCATTGTATTGTGAGTTAATGTGAGAACAACAACAATGTACGTAAGGTATGCAATTTTCCGAATAGTTTCCTTTTTAGATCAGTCAGGAGGTGCTTGAGCTTAACTTTGAAAACACGGTCGGCGAGGTAAGGTCTGTCCATGCCGGTTTGACCTGGAAGGAGGCTTTGCTGTACTTCGGGCCAGGTCGGCGATCCTGTGAAGGTCACCATTGAGGTGGGAGGGCCCATGCGCGCGACGATGGCCATTGCGTCTAGTTGTTTCCTTTTCCTGTTGGCATGTGATCCGTGAAAGCTCGCGGATAGTCGTTTGCCTACAGTTTGTTTAGGGGGAGCGTTATGAATGGAATTCTTGGAAGTCAAACGCTTTTTGGGGAGTTGTTTCTCAATATATGACAACTGGAGTTCATCTGTTCTGACGTATTGATCGAACGCCGATTCCTGTGCAACGTATTGTAGAGGGAGATAACTACGTACACGCAGTACAGGCAAAGGCAGCACCACCCTACTACTAACGCAGGTGAGGTTTTCTGTACTGTTTGAGCAACCTCATGGTAAACAAAGAGCTTAAATAACCACGCGGTGCCATGAGTTGGGGCATGACTACTATACTGTTTCTATTGACCACTGCCAGTAACACTGCACTTCTATACCTGGTACAGCACTACTGCCACAGAAGACTGATAAATAGTACCGGTACAATGCAACATACACGCGGTACTATGGGTTGAGTACTACCAGGAATACTGTTACTATATGCCCAATGTCACTACTACTATACTGAGACTATACAGCGTTGGTACATATGTAGTTAGGTAGATGCAGCATGAATGATTACTACACAAAAAAGGCACGCGCTACCATGGGTTGACTAGTACTGCGTATACTGTTGATATCCACCAATACCACTACTACACAATAGTACAGGTAGTACGCAGTAGTAGAGGTAGAGGCATAATGCCAAAGTATATCCTGCGACCACTAATAATACTACTCCTAACTACTGCTGGAGCATGACGAAACGCTCATATAATACAGACAACGTCATGGTGGTAAACAGACGACCTAATCACGCGGCGCCATTGGTTGGCGCATGACGACAATACTGTTACTATACAGTAGAGGCCCGCCAAAAAGAGAGTGCCTAATAAAACACAATGCTCATTTTTTGGAGAACGCTAAAAAAGGATAAGAAACTCGGCTCAGTGGTTAACTCTACACTAAATCGTACCAGGTATATAATAGTGTATGCTCAAGGGTGTTTAAAGATGGCGGCACAATAAGAATCTCAGGCTTGCCCAGATTGGGTGTTTCTTGTTGGCGGGCCCATACCGTACACCACTGCCACAACAACTACACGGGCACTACTACTATTGTATGAGCGTCTGGTCATGGTCGAGCAGTAGCACTTACAATTGTACTAGTTTTTTTAGTGGCCGTATAGTATTTCACAGGCTGCCTCTATCTGTACTACTTCCGCGTGGTAGTGGTAATGGCTGAACGAGCACTACTACTATTGGTGAGCGTTGGGTCATGGTCGAGCAGTAGTACTTACAATAGTATTAGCTCTGTTAGTGGTTCGAATGTCGGCGTCCCCGGTGGCTTGGTAGGTGGTCCGCGTGCCCATCAAAATCAATTTCGTGGGTTTAAGTCTCATCGAGTGCATGCTCGTAGGGTTTTTTCTTGCATGAAAAAAATGATTAGCGGAAAGCGCGAGAGCGTGAGTTAGCTACATGCGATGAAAATCGACGAGCAGTGGGAATGATGACCCCTATGCCCGACAAAAAGTAAAGGCACGTACCCGGGGGGAGAGGGGCAGACACCTGTGACCACGGCTTGTCCAGAGGCTCGTTGAGGGTAAAACCTTCTACAAGTTACGCTGGAAAGTAAAAGTGGTGACTAAAAAAAAAAAAGCAAACAATTCCACCGTTGTTTGCAAGAAGCTTTTCAACGAAGCGCGAATTCTGCCGAGGAAACCATTTATTGTTGAAAGAGCACACAGCTGCCTGTCGTACATAGGTGGCCAATTCTGCCGAGGAAATAATTTGCTTTTCAAAGTGCACACAGTTGCCCGTCGTTTTGAGCCAGGTGCGTAGTGTAGGTCAAAGGGCTAGGTGAAACATACATGACGCTCGAAAGACTTGTACTGCTGCTGCTGTATCTGCTGCTGCTGGTGCTGCTGAGGTTGATAAAAAAACAAAAAGTGGACGGGAAAAAGCGGGCGATTGAAAGTTATTAAGATTTTCAACGCAGATCAAATTCAGCAGAGAAAATTCTTCGTTGTTGGAAGTGGCTGTCGTATTACACGTGTCTCGCTATTTTAGTCGTACAAATAGGATATCGGCCAGGCAGTCGAGCAGTGTGGGTCGTGTTAGGTGCCACACCGAGACACAGTACAGCGAGACGGGAGGCAATACGGGCCTGGCTCTGTTGCTCTTGCCCGTTGCGATTATCTGCAGCTGCTGAGAGCGCGCGACTGAACAACTACCGTAGCTCGGTATGGCGCTACCTGGTATCAAAAAAATATCCCAGGTAGACAGACCAAGGGAGGCAGTTTTGTGGTCAAAAGTGCTCGGTGCTCGTGAAAGGGCTTGGTGCAACAGATACAACGGCCGACAGATGTGTGCTGTTGCTGCTGTATCTTGTTGGTGTTGTTCCTGCTGCTGCTGCTGTGCTGCTGCTACTGCTTCTTCTGATGAGGTTGAAAGCATATATATGTACAGCAGAGGGTGGTCATGGGAACAACTATCCCATCTGTGACGGTCTATTTACGAAAAAACAAAAAAAGTGGGGTTTTCCATGTCACCTATTCGGCTCGGCGACGCGGAAAGCAATCCCTTGTTTTTTCGAGCCAATTCAGCGACGTTCAATGCACCGAGCACCACCACGATGCTCGGCCGGGGTCCAGACATGCCTTGTTATGTACCCACGGCCTCCTTGCTTGTCCCGCAGCCGAAAGTGCGGTGAAGAACCCTCGGCCGCCGGAGAGCAGCATGCCTAAAAACGAAAAAAATGCATACTTCGAAATATTACGCATATACATACGTTTTTTTCGATAAACTAGATACGATGTAGGTATGATATAGGTAAGATAATATCTGTGTCCGGCGAATATATCAACTTTCTTGATATCGCTAATCAGCTCTACTAAACTGTCGTCTCTTGATATCTTTGTTTACGACTGGCAACACAAAAAACACACGTAATTGAGAGACAAAAGCACGGGTCCGCACCTCGTGAACGACCTGAGCTTCTGATTGGTCAGGGTTGCTTGTACCGACGCCGTGATGTCGTTCACCACCTCCGACGCGACATTTCGGGCCATCAGCTGCTCGCGCATCTTGGCCATGACCGGGAGTAGATCTCGCTCTTCAAGCACCTTAAGTAGCAAGGAGAACCGTTTCACGCGGGGCGAAATCATACCGTATACACACAGCGCAGTGCACGCAGGACAAAATCATACCGTATGTATGTTTAGTATATGAGCGCGGCATGATAATGAGCATAAGCACGAGTATAAGCATGAGGATCAGAAATAAAGCCACCATTCTTGGGTGTGAGGGGGTCGGAAAACAGAGAGGTCAGGGTTATGTGTATAGTTAGGGTCGGTCCTAATGGGGGGAAAAAAACGGGAAAAAAAACGAAATAAAAAACGAAGAGCAGAACCAAAGACCACGTGAGTTATATTGGTCAAACGAAAAAAAATAGAAGTAGAGATCCCGATACCTCCGTTTTCACATTTCGTTTTTTTCAAGTCCCAGAGGACTTATAAAAAACGAAATGGGTGCCAAATAAACGAAATATGGGATACCCAGGGTCGAAGAGGAACATAGGAGGAGCTCGAAGCGTAGGGATGAAGTTCCGATAAAGTTTCTACGACCGGTTGGCAAGCGCACGATGGCCGAGGTAGTGCATGTGACTGCCACGCGGCTTTTTGTCTGCTGACGGCGCGAGCACCTTTGGGGAGGGAATCACCATGGGGTGCCCTCGCAAGAAACCGGGGGATCAGAAAGTGGCTGTGGCGGTAGATTTTCCGACATGAGTCCCACTCAACATTCAAACGTTTGCCATCGAACAGCGATGGCCGATACACAGGTTCTAGAGCACTTCTGGGGGGGCGGGTTGGACGCCTGCTGTGAAGGGTGCCTCACGTGTGCGAGTTGTGTCTATCCACCGTTGCTATCGAGCGCTATCGCCGGGAATCACGTGCTGTAGCGGTTGAGTCATTTGAAAAATTGGACCGCGTAAAAAATCGACTCGGCTTCTTTTTGTTTCGTTTTTCTTTTGGTTTTTTGTTCTCGTTAGAACTCAACCTGCTGTCTTTTACGAAAAACGAGAGTCTGTTCGTTTTATTTTGTTTTTCCCGGGTTTTTTTGCCCCCGTTAGGACCGGCCCTTACAGTATTAACAGTAATAGTATGTGTATGGTTTTCTGTTAGGGTTAGGGTTGGGGGAGCCCATGGGTAAAGCTATGAGTTAGAAAGCAAAGCGCTCGGGGCTATGATTATCGTATGTGTCGCACGAGGCTTTCCGAACAGCGGTTTCTGCACCCAACCATATAGACGCACGAAAGCATCGGCCCCATTTCCAGGTTTGGCAGCAGAAGTATCAGGTATAACATACTAACATACTGCATACCCTGGTACCAGGTAAGTGGCTGAACTACTGTAGACCCAGCCTGTCAGGATTTCCGACATGGCCCCACGCCTCTCCCTCTCCCATAAAGTGTACGCTGAGCCGAGCGTAGTGCACAACCGCTGAAATCCCTGTCGAAGCGACGAACGGGGGGGCAGTGAGGTGGTGGTCACCTTTGTTCCCGTCAGTCCGTGAAGAAAGCCTCCCAGGCTGGTCTTCAGCAGCGCTCCTGCCCACGAAGTATCGGTCTCTACTGCCTCGTCTCCTCCATCCAAATCCAAGATGTCATCGTTGTCGTCGATGTCTGAATCTGCTTCGTCCCACTCCGGCGTCTGTATGATAACGATATAACGATGTGGACACGTCGGAACATGGGTAGATGTATATACATTGTACATTGGTCATGTGGGACACGGGAGGCGAACACGTTGACAAGGAGCGAGTGCCTGGCATCGTAGGATTAGGATCCACAGACGTTTCTTGTCAAATAATGGCACAGTGCCAATCGCCATCCGCCCACAGTAGGTTATTTCGAGGAACAAGGTTATGAAAAAATAAAAATGAACCGAGGCTGTGAGATCGAAAAATTCCTAGACACTCATAGTTGCACGCTTTGGTGTGATACTTCGATATGCGCTAAATAATTACCGCAAAACGGGGCAAATGAATAACGACGGTCAATCAGTAAAATGTAAATGGCGCACGTACATTATTTAGGTTTTGCTTGGTTGGTGGCAGTTTTTTTTCGACGACATTCCTATAAATCGCAAACGTGTCAGGAGACATGCCAAGACATGGAAAACGTGCGCTGTCAAGGGCGTAGCACCGAGTGTTCCACACTACTGAAAATCCTGCCAGGTACCTGGTAGTGGTTGGTGTCAGTTGAGGAACATTAAGGCAAATTTGCTGTCTGTCAAGAGGCGAAAGTGCTGCCTCTTGACGGCTACCATCTTTCAGTAAAGGGCAAGGGTTGAGGTTGCATACCGTAGTTACAGGGTCGGGGTTCGGGTTTGGGGCAGTGTTACACTACACTACGCGGTAACTACGTCTGACACCCGATCCCTACCCCCTTCGCCACTGGGCCTTCGCTTTGGGGACACAGCACTCTGAACTAGAATTCGAGCAGGATTATTTTTAGAGTTGAAAAAGGGTTAACACGGGAACCACAAAAGCGAAAAAACAGAGGAACAAAAAACACTACTCGTAGGTATCTGGTGTGTGTTTCTCCGTTTTCAATAGTTCATACATATTGTGCACGTCTGGGGGAATTTTACTTGCGGATAGAGATAGGAAAAAGGTGTAGTGCCAGCAGGAAATATTAACGACGAGGGACCTATCGGCGGACCTGTTTAGAGGCGAGAGTACTCGTCCCCATTGGCAAAGGAACGAGTCATACAACAGCGGTATTTAGGTCAACTGCATGGTTAAAGAACGCCCAGAAGAGAAACGCCCAGAAGAGAAACACTCGACAGTTGTGGTTACTTTTGCCCTCAAAGGAGTTATTCCCGAGCGTCGCTCCCAAGCGACGGCGAAATCGTTTCACAACATCGCAGCCCAATATGATACTCGTACGCTCGCAATACTGACATTTTCAAGGTGTAACTCTTTGGCCGTAGCAGTGTTGCGCAACCGCAGCTCTACAGAAGTAAGTGCCACGACGGGCAAACAAACCCCATCGTGCATACCAAATCCGCAAAAATGCTGTCATCGCGATGCACGAGCCGGAACAAACGCGTGAGGCCATTTCGCCGCTACACGGCGAGGCACGTCTCGTGACTGACCTCCCCCTTGTCTGGCATGTAGGTAGAGCGCATCTCGGCCATAAGCGCGTCATCCCCCGCACAGCCCTCTTCTCGCTTTCTTGCCAATAAAACACCACAACAACACCACACCAAAGGAGGTACGCCAAAAACAAGGGGGGAGGGGGAGGGGAGGGTGAGGGGGTGAGGGCGGGGTGACTGTGACAGAGTTGCCGCATTTTACATGGCTTACGTTGGGTTTAACGCAACTGCTTTTCGATCGCGGGCGTGATCTATACGCGCAGTGTTCACCAGGAAGCTGCTCGCGAGGCATGCCGTGCTGCCAGGTATCTAAAGAACTGATCTTGTACTGTCTGTGCTGCTGTGGCCATGCAACAAAACGCTCCCACAGCACATGTGTGGTTTCACCTGAGCGAGATCACGTAATTACTGGTACATTATAAGAAAGCATCAATATGTCGCCAATGGCAGTCTCCTAAAGCGCGAAGCGCACCTGACGTAAAAAGTACTGCCACACTTACACATGGCGCCATCGACGACCAGAGACTGCTGTACACGCTATATTACTCACTGCTGCCCACTACGTACAGCAATCAACCCGCCACGCCTCCGCGAACAAGAACATTGTATCGGTACACCCTTTGAGCAGATCGGGTGCCAACAGCAGAAGCTGTCGAGACCGCATGTGCACAGCAGATAAAGCAATGACAGCCTGGCTACTCCGCTAGTACGCGCCCTTCGACAAGGTGTATAAAGATGGCGATACGGTGGTGGAGCGCGGTCCCAGCAAGTGTGCGGAGAAACTCAAGACAGGGGTTACCATCGTTCAAAAAGTGAAAACTAAAACTTCCTCGAGAAACGAAGTGCGTCGTCTCCCGCAAAAAAACAAAGGGCCAGTCCGTGAGAAGTTAACGGCCAGCTCGTGAAAGTTGAACCGCCAGCCCGCGAGAGATTAACGGCCAGAAAACAAACGCAAACGGCGAGCGAGAACGTGTTATACACGTTTATACAGCAGTGCCATTTTTTTTAGTATGTACGTCGTATAAATACTAAACATACCTTCGATCTGTCGAGCGCTTCTTTCGCCTTCTGCCCGAGCTGCTTTCCGCCTCCGCTGCCGTCGTGCCACACCGTCCCCTTCTTCTCCCTTTTCTCCTTTTTACCTCCACCTACTTGCGATTGAGGCGGTGACAGCACCTATCAATAGTTCAGCAATAACAACAATAAAGCGGCAACACACGCAACGGCGAACAGCGACAGGCACGATCAAGAGAGTCCACCACTTTGCAAGGGTACGACAATCTGTGGGAAAAGTTTTGATAGAACACAAAAGGCAATGTTGGCAAATACCATGCTTCCCCAAATCTGGCAGATCAGCGCACACCTGACTCTGACCGCTGCCGACGTGAGCAGCCTTGCCCCCGCGTCTCCCCTTCGCTCCCGCTCGCGCTTTCAGCTGTGCCCTCGCGGCTGCCACTTCGTCCTGCTCTAAACCCGCCGCATCCGCGTCATCTGATGGGTCAGGTGATGTGTCGGGTACTCCCCGGGAGTCTGTACTTGACAAGCTCGATGGCGCCGCGCCGGGCTTACTCGGTGCCTTGGTCGCTGCTGGCTGGTGACGACAGTCCGCGAAGTAGAGGAGACACAGCAATAACGCAGCTTGCAAATATCAGACTCGAATTGTTCGATGGAAGTACGAGCTGCATTGCCCAGCGTTCATCAGTGTTCATCAGTGTTCAGTCTTCGAAAGGAATAACAAAGAGCGACCAAGAGAAGGGTGGTGCCCGCAAACAGATAATGACGCAACGCAAGCTGCGTCGAGTACATTGTTCGATCAATAAGAGGAGAAGCAGCAACGACGCAGCTTGCAAATGTGTTAGTCGAATATATCTATCGAGCTCACAGTTTCAACACAATACTATACAAAAAATGGTAAAAGGAGACTAGAGTGGCGTCGACAAACAGCTGATGGCGCAAATCAATTGTGCGTCGAATGTATCCGTCGATCCAGCGATTACGCGAGGTATGGGCCATCATCTGCGCAAAATAAATCCGGGGGAAGCACGCATCAACTAGCGTATCCCTTTCCCTTGGTGTGCAGAGCAAAAGTGACTATCGCAATTCAATGCGGCCAAACAACACTGCGGACAGGCCGACACGCAGGCAGGCAGTAGCGGGACGAATACTTCGTGTTGCAATTCAGCGGGCGCTCTCCATGGATGCTCGCATCCTACCCCTAACCCAGAGCCTAACTCGAAGAATGGCTTCCTCGGGCCACCAAAGTGATGGATACACGAATTTATGTGTCATTGCTTGTCTGTCTGCAGTTCTGACTTTTTGCCTCCAGCTCAACCCCAAGGAGCTACGTATTTCACCCGATAACAAGCCGTGGTGGCAGGTGTCGCCTCTTTTCCCCCTACGGTACACGCCTTCGTTTTCATGGTTCAGAGTGCCCAGCAGTGCCACTGCTCGTCCAATTTAATCGAATTTTGCGAAGTCGGGCTTTTGCGTCTTCGGCGATGAACAAAAAGATACACATACTTACGTGTATCCTTTTCCTAAAATCACTTGATTACAAGGACCTGCCTCTCGCTCAGCGAGTCTCCCACGATTTTTTGTCGCTTCTACGATCTTTGCTTTCTTCGCGTTCTTTGCTTTATTTGCGTGCTTGCTTCTCGTGCCACACTTTTTCCCCCGGAGCAATAGAAAAAAAATCTCGGAAAAAGAAAAAAGTCGATTTTGTTTTATCAGCGGTTTGGCAGGCTCTCTTTCGCTTTTTTCCACCGGCTGGTTGAAATTTCTTTTGCACTTTCAGTTATTTTTTCCTCTTTTCTTCTTCCATTTCGTGTGCGTGTGTGTAGTCGGAGCACGGCGACGCGGGCGAGCCCGGCGCCGTCGCGGGTGTCGACGGATGCTGGCGGGTAGAGGGGGGGTTGCAAGGAGCGCGGTAGCGGTTTTCGTTGCTAGGCGTCGTGTGTGCCTCGAGACACAAGGGAAGCATGAATGGGCTCTGTTTGGCCTCCATCTGAAAAATTGCACTGAGTAAGTACGAGTTCATAAGGGTCGTTCGGGATTGCAAGCTAACATTCAAGCGGTGCTTCTTTTAGCGACCACGCTGAACTACACACAGAGACGTACGCCGCCTGACCATCGACATCGTCGAGCTGGCGAATGAGGGTTACCGTGGGCACCGGGCTTCACGCGGGGCGGGCGACGGGGATCACTGTTACAGAGAGGGAGGAAAGCTTTACCCGGACCGAATCGGTGGCGAGGTGGTCGCGAGAGGGGCGGGCAGCGTACGAGGCTGAGAGAGAAGCTCTGCTAATCATTTTTTTCTTCTTTGACTGGTGTAAGGTGTTCCAGGGGCAGACAATTATTACATGAGAAGGGACGGGGATTCTTTTCTCTTCCCGATTTTTTCGGTTTCATTTTCATTGTTTTTGCGGTGCTGCTGCTGTGCCATGCCGTGCTTTCTCGTTCGTACTGACCAGGTACATACAGCATATCAAAAGAAGAAAATCAGTACCCTACCTGGGGTATGTACGTACGTACGTAGGGCATGTGACTCTTGGCATTATCAAGTCGCCAATTTGCAACTACCAGGTACAACAATAATCATAAAATTAAATATTCAATCATCGACCTTCTGTCCGCTTCGCGTAATTCGATGTACTTTTTCTTCCTGAGCGAGCGTAGCGGGCGGCGTAGGCCGCCCGCGGAGCAATGCGCCTCATAAGAACTACAGGTACCGTCATACCAGATAGTCTACGCCGATGATGAAAAGTCTAAAGCGATTTACAGGGCAGGCATCATCAAGTATAATACCCTCGTATCTTAATATATACCTGGTCATGCCGAACATATACGTAGGTGAAATTAATCAATTCGTTACGCGAAATTATTTCATGTGTGAGGGGGGGTGGGATGGGGGGGTGGTTCGGGGACGGGGAGGTTGAGGGTGCAGTATCGAATAGTGTACTCGTAATAGTTTGTATTTGATACATTTTTTTCGTCTTTCGGGGACACAAAGACAACTAAAAATATAGCTTTTACTTGATCAAAGGACAAGGCGAATAATTAAAGGTCTGGTTGAAGCGAGCGGACCTTTGGTGATGCTGAGGCGCGTCTCCCCGCCGCCGCACTTTCCCTCTCTGCTTCTCTCAAAAGTTTGTCGAAGTGCAAGTCAAAGGCCACAGGCGCTGCTTTCTTCGGATCCTTCAACGTTGGCCCGAATCTTCGTACTATATCCTGCGTAGTAAGATATGAAGCATCGAGAGAGGGAGATGAAGAGGGAGATAGATAGGGAGAGATTGGGAGAGAGAGATTGAAAGAGGGAGAGATTGAGAGAGAGATAGAGAGAGAGAGAGAGAGAGAGAGAGAGAGAGAGAGAGAGAGAGGAAGAGGGGCTGCGATGAGCTTGGTCGAACAACTGTTAGGGGTGCGCTTCTGTGCGTAACGATCACAAAAAAAGACGACAACGACCAGAGATAAAAATTATATCCCCGCAAGAAAACACGCCTTCGGCCACCGTAGAGTTACTTGACTTTAGAGTGTATAATTCCGTAACGATGATGGACCTAGTGTGGGACGCCAGGTAGGATGATGCTACTGCAAACTAATGGTATGTCTGCAGACACACTAGGTCACCTGAACGCTGAAGGCGAGGTTTTAATTGAAGTGCGTGAAAAAGAGAAATGGTTGAAAATCTCGCTTTTTTAGGGCTTTTAAAGGTATATTTTAGTGGTATCTCTGAATCACCTTGTGTAATAAATACTCCGACTTCAGCGTTTTGCACGCTGTGACACAGCGCATTCAACAAAGCAATCCGCACATAAATCGCACAAATAGCTGACTCACACTGAGTGTAAAATAATCGACTAACATGGCTAAAAAACGCAAGCCTTCCCTTGGGCCACGCTCGAGAAGGGCAGCAGCAAAGCAAAGGGCAATCGCTTATGAGCGACACCATGCACCAAGCGGCGGGGCGTGCAACCCACGGCAACGCCCTGCGGCGTGGTGGCCTCGAAGCTGCCGAGCGAAGCCGAGGCAAAGCACTGCAGGAGCGGGACAAGAGCCTTGTACAAGCAGCTGATGCCGAAGTGAAGAGCCGCGATGCAGCTGCAACAATTTCAGCGATGAAGGCGAGCGTGTCTTCGGAGAAAGAGCTCAGGCTTGCGGCTGAAGCTGTCAGGATGAAGGCGGAAGAGGACAGGCTGCACGCGGACTTGGCAATGCGGTCAGAGCGGCAGCGTCGGCTTGAGCTAGCTGAGGAGGCGGCCGCATCCAAGGCGGATACGGAAGCCTTGCGAAAGCTGGTTTCTAACCTGAAGCAGCAAAAGCTTGACTTCCTGGTCGCTGGCGGTACGGGCAGCATTCCTTGGCGAGGACAACGGCGGTTGTTGAGGGGTCGACGCTGATACCATTTCGTTCGCAGGCTCGCCGGTCGACATGCTGAGTCCGCGTGTACAACGCCCTTGAGCTCGAGAAGACTGCTGCGGTGTTGCTTTTGTCGGTCTTTTATACTCCGAAGCTCGTGCGGTGCTCCAGGTCAACCCAAACAAATTACCTCTACCTTCGAGTGGAGTACTTAATTCATATGCCGTGGTTCTCACAAACGGTATTGACATGTACTAACTATGCAATATAGGTTATGCTGCTGCTGCAGCAGCAGAAAAAAAATGCTGCGGAGTACCACTTGCGTTGATTTATTCCGCCTTATTTAGTGATGTGTATGACATTTTGCTGTCCTTTGATTGGCTTGGCAATGATGAACTATATTTAAAGAAGAACGACCAAAATCACTTTTTTTGCCAAAAATATTGCAAAAGCGCGCCCCTAACTATTGCGTATGACACCTCGGCGGAGACGTCAAGGATAGTAAGTCAACAATTAGAGACGTTAGATAACGAGCGGTCCCGCACTGTGGAGCAGTACCAACGTCCGCACAGCTTTCTGGGCGGGACAGAGGGTTTGGATCACACATAGTATTAAATGAGCTGGATGCTGGTACATTGCGAGATGCGCGCGAGTACGATAGACGAACAGCAGCACAAGCAGCACAAGCCGGATAGCCAAGCAGGCGGGGGCAAACGATTTGAACCGAGCTCAACCCCTACAGACAATAAATAACACGTTACACGCCAGACCAAGCTTATATCGCAAGAGAAACCTCATACAAACTCTTGAAAACGAGAAAAGACGGGATACTTGGTATTTTGTCCATAATTGTTGCCGCAAATGGCAAGGACCAACCACCGCGGAAACTCTTTAACGCACAACTTTCCTCCCAGCCTACCAAAATATCAGTAGCATACAGTCAGTAAGGAATAGTGAACCGTATGAGGGTAGCTTACCACATATTCGAGGAAGCTATCGACATACACTATTAATACCGCGGTGTACGATACGAACACAACAAACCCTAAGCCTACCCCTAACCCCAGCCCAATCAGCCAAATCAACCAGTGCATAAGACTAACAGTCTTCTTCTACACTGCTGTGCGTCGAACAGTTTGTCGACAAAGTGGTGAGCTCTGCTGATATATACCTACGTCTGTCATATAAATAGTGAAAATGAGATAACCCCATGGCATGTCTTACCCGCTTGATGCTGTCCACCAGGCCTTCGACGTAGTTCAGTTTTAAGCTCTTCTGGTAGAGTGCGACGACGACCAACCCGAGCTCATTCGCCAGCGACCACCTGTAGGGATCGGTGTCAATGCAACCATAGGTCCATAGGGGTTGTACAGTCTGACTCAGCGACCACGACCACGGCGACCGGCGACCGATCGGGGTTTTCCACCGACTAAATATCCTCATGACGGAACGGCGCTACTTGCGTGCCCGGTAATTACTGACTGAGTTTCACCGAGCCGAAAGGAGTGCATGGCACAATGTACAATATACCGGATACCTGGTCTGGTATGGTATGGTATGGTATGCTATAACTTCTGTCGTCCTCGCATGTATCAGGTACCTCGTATGGCTGTGAATCTGCAGTAATACTTTGCGGCGAGTAAAGGAGAGCTGCGCTCGCCTCTTGAGCCTCTCTTGTCTACGTATGATATACAAGGCGCCCTGCTCCGCGGGCGGCCTACGCCGCCCGCTACGCCCGCTCAGGAAGGAAAAGTATATCAAATTATGCGAAGCGAACAGAGGTCCATGATTGAATACAATTTTTTTTATGATTGTAGATGCAAAGTGATGACTTGATAATGCCAAGAGTCCTGCAGCCATGCTTCAGGAGAAAACAGCTCGGACGCCACACACGCGCTTCGCGTCGCGGGCGGTTCCGCCCGCTACGCTCGCTCACATGCCGTACGTACGTACATACATACCCCCTGTAGGGTAATTATTTTCTTCTTCTGATACGCTGTATGTACGAATGAGAAAGCACAGCACGGCACAGCAGCCCCGCATAAAAACAATGAAAATGAAACCGGAAATTTCGGAAAGAAAACAAAATCCCTGTCCCCTCTCATTTAATACTTTTCTGCCCGATTGGAACACCTTGCATCGGTCAACAAATAAAAAAAATCGAACAACAGAGCTTCTCTCTAAGCCCCGTACGCCGCCCGCCCCTCTCGCAACCACCTCGCCACCGATTTGGTCCGGGTAAAGTTTTCCTCCCTCTGTGCCACAGTGAGCCCCGTCGCCCGCCTTGTGTCAAGGCCGGTGCTCACCGTGACCCTCGTTCGCTCGCTACAATATTGGCACTCAGACTGCGTAGCTCTCTCTTTGAACTTCAGCCTAGCCGCAAAAATAAGCAATCTCGAACGACCCTTATGGACTCGTACATACTCTATCCAAAATCACAAATGGAAGCCAGACAGAGCCCATTCATGCTTCCCTCGTGTCTCGAGGCACACGCGACGCCTAGCCACGAAAACGGCGATCGCGCTCCTTGCAACCCCCCCTGGCATCCCGACGGCTCCGGGTTCGCCCGGGGTACCGTGCTCGGAGTACACGCACGCACACGAAACAAAAGAAGAAAAAGGGGAAAAAGAACTGGAGAAAACAAAGAACCGCTGGAAAGGTCCGGCAAGTAAAAAAGGGAGGCGATTCCCAAGGGGGAGCTCTGAGAGGCCAGGCATGTATCAACCGAGCACATTCAGAGAGGGAAATATCTGTAAGTAGTTCTATACCTGGTACGTAGTTACGATATTTCAGGGGCGTGACGGCAACACAAAAAAAAGCAGCGACGGGCGCCTATGACCGTAACTACAACAACAGTATACTACACTAGTACATGGTACCAGTGGTGTTTCAGTCTGGGTGACGTCGGCCGTAGGCCTGTGACCAATGACCTGCGTTTCTTGGTGACTGAGTGACGGACCGGACCGTGAAAATTACAGACATACCAGGTATTTGGTTTGAGGTTCGCGTTTGATTCCACCGCTTGTACTCGACATTGCGTACGTATTATACATACTATTAATACCAGGATATGATAACATCCTATAGTACCTTCGCTTTGGCTCGCCGCGACCTCCAGCTACTACTACTGCTGTACGAAGTCCACCAGGGGCTATATAGAACTACATACTTAGATCACAACCCCTGAGCGTGCTCGGTTGGTGCATCCCTGGCCTCTCAGAGCTCCCACTTCCAAACCGCCTCCTTTCATTACTTGCCGGACCTTTCCAGCAGTTCTTTATTTTCTCGGTTCTTTCTTCCTTTTTTCTTCTTTCGTTTCGTGTGTGTGCGTGTTCTCCGAGCACGGCATCGCGGGAGGACCCGGCACCGTCGCGGGTGCCAGCGGGTGCTGGCGGGTAGAGGGGGGGTTGCAAGGAGCGCGGTCGCCGCTTTCGTGCCTAGGCGTCGCGTGTGCCTCGAGACACGAGGGATCCATGAACGGGCTTTGTCTGGCTTCGATTTATGATTGTTGATAGAGTATGTACGAGTGATAAAGGTCGTTCGGGACGGCAAGATAATATTCAAGCGGTGCTTATTTTTGCGACCACCCTAAAGTTGAAAGAGGGAGGTGTGCAGTTTGAACACCAACGTTGTCGAGCTGGCGAACGACGGCCACGGTGAGCACCGGGCTTCACGCGAGGCGGGCGACGGGGCTGATTGTGGCAGAGAGTGATAAAAGCTTTACTCGGACCGAACCGGTAGCGAGGTGGTCGCGAGAGGGGCGGGCGGCGTACGACGCTGAGAGAGAAGCTCTTCTGTGCGATTTTTTCTTTTCTTCTTTTCGACCGGGTGTAAGGTGTTCCAATCAGGCAAAAAAATATTACACGAGAGGGGACGGGTTTTTTTTTTCCTTTCCGAGTTTTTGGTTTCATTTTCATTGTTTTTGCTGCTGTGCCGTGCTGTGCTTTCGCTTTCTTCCTACATACGAGTACAGACATAAGAGCCTATCGAAAGAAGAAAATAAGTACAGACAGTAGTACCCTACCTGGGGTATGTACGTACGTACGACATCCGCGACGCGAAGCGTATATGTGGCATCCAAGCTGACGTCGGAGCTGCTTTTTCCTGAAGCATGGCGGCAGGACTCTTGGCATTATCAAGTCGCCGGTTTGCAATTACGATCCTTGAACTCAATCTTGGACCTCTGTTCGCTTCGCATAATTTGATGTACTTTTTTCTATTTTCCTTCCTGAGCGAGCGTAGCGGGCGGCGTAGGCCGCCCGCGGAGCGAAGCGCCTTGTATAACCACTTACTTAGATCTCACTCCCTGAGCGTGCTCGGTTGGTACATCCCTGGCCTCTCAGAGCTCCCACTTCGAAACCGCCCCCCCTCATTACTTGCCGGACCTTTCCTGCGGGTCTTTGTTTTCTCCCTTTCTCTTGGCACTCTCGGTGGTTTCTTCCTTTTTTCTTCTTTCGTTAAATGTGCGTGTGTGTACTCCGAGTACGGCACCGCGGGTGAGCCCGGCGCCGTCGCGGGTGTCAGCGGGTGCTGGCGGATAGAGGGGGCGTTGCATAGAGCGCGGTCGCCGCTTTCGTGCCTAGGCGTCGCGTGTGCCTAGAGACACGAGGGAGGCATGCATGGGCTATCTGGCCTCCATTCGTGATTTTTGATAGGGTACATACGAGTTATAGGGGTCGTTCGGCATTGCAAGATAATATAGCAAGCAGTGCTTATTTTTGCGACCGGGGTGAAAATCACAGTAGGAGGTACCCAGTCTGAATAACACCATTGTCGAGCTGGCGAACAACGGCCACAGTGAGCACCGGGCTTAACGCGAGGCGGGCGACGGGGCTCACTGTGGCAGAGAGTCAGGAAAACTTTACCCGGACCGAATCGGTGGCGAGGTGGTCGCGAGAGGGGCGGGCGGCGTACGAGGCAAAGAGAGAAGCTCTGCTGTACGATTTTTTTCTTTTTGACCGGTGCAAGGTGTTCCAATCAGTCAAAAAAATATTTCATGAGGGGACGGGGATTTTTTTTTCTTCCGATTTTTTTCGGCTTCATTTTCATTGTTTCGGCGGTGCTGCTGTGCCGTGCTGGCTGTGCTTTTTCTTTCGTACAGCAGTATATGACCTCTCGCTCGAAATCGACCAACGGATCCGCCTCATGCGAGCATGCCTCAAACGGTTCGGCCCGGAGCTGTATGATAGGACGACCGCCCCCCTTAGCCTTACAGTCCGAATGCTGAAGGCCGAGGTGATTGAGACCCTGCTGTACGGGTGTGTGACGTGGACCCTCAGAGCGGAACACTTTGCCAAGCTTCGAGCGGCTCACCACCAAGTCCTGTTGCGAGTCATTGCTTCCAGCGCCGACTTCGTACTGACCATGCCACCCTCTCGTACGCGAAGGCCCTCAAGATGACACGTTGCGAGAGCATCGAAACGACCATTCGTAAACGGCGGCTCTTCTTTGCGGGGGGCGTGGCACGGCAAAGCAAGGAGCGATTACCCAGTCGGGTAATGTTCGGGACGATAGCTGGTGGGGAGAACACTAGACCAGGCGGACAACAGTGTAAGACTTGGCATAGATGCCTAGTCGAAGACCTTAGGGAGTTCCGAGCCACCGAAGGGTCAACGGAAGTTGCCCCCTTGGTGTTTGGAGTTGAGACCGCGTTGTGGTCCACTGCAGCCAAACAGGCGGGGAAGTGGTACCGGGGGATCCTTGAAGCAGCCGAACGGTTCATGGTGAGGTGGCACGAGGCTGAGGCTGAGATGAGTAGGCAGCGCCGCGCATCCGCCGTGGATGGTGTCCAAGGGAATGGGGGTGGAGGGGGCAACAGGAGAAGTGGCAGAAAGCCCGACCAAGGGAATGCGGAGAGGGGGGGGAACAGGAGGAGTAGAAGGGAAACTGCGGTAGACGAAAGTAGGAATGGGATGGCAGACAGGGTAGCAAGGCACCAGGCCGACTAGGAAGTAGAACATGACCATACTACTATTAATAGTGCCACCAACTGGTGCAGCTGATTCGAACGTGGTTTTCCCTTGTCTTCTCTTTTTGTTTTGTTTTTTCTTTCTTGCGCTGATTCTTCGTGATTTTCATTTTATTTCTTTCTCTTCCTTTTCTGATTGATAAACCGTACTGAAGGAGTCGTGTGGCGTGGTTGGATGACGAACCTGCTCTGCTCGTCTTTTATATTGTCCGACGCCAAGGGGCTGGGCATAGTTGACGAACGTAGGGCGGAGACGGTAGTCTGGGTAACAAGGTACCAGGCGAATTAGCAGGGGGAACCTGGCTATACTACTCGTACCACAAACTGCTGCCGCCACCTGGAGGGTGCTTTGGGCTTTGGTCTGCCTGTTATTTTCCCTTTGTTATTTTTTTTTCCTTGGTTCTTTATCTTACTCTGTTTACAAGCAATGGTGTTTTTGTTATTTTTTCTTTTTTTTCCAGTTCGTTCTTTTTCAAGTGTTGGCCACCTCGCCTGCGGGGGGGGGGCACGACAGATTGTTTCTTCTAGTTTTTGCTTGCATTTTTTTCTTTCGATTTGTCTACATTGTTTTTGTCTTCTCTTTGATTGTTTCCTTTCGTTTCTCTATTTCATAGAATGTGTATGTCGTGCCTGTCGTATCTAGTATGATGACATGGCATTGCATTGCCCACTGCTATGCTTACTGCATACCTGGTAGGTGGCAACGTAGTATCTCCGTGGCGTAGCTTTGTGACCACAGAACTTGTATCTCTTCTAGAATTGAAGAATCGGCACGGACACTGGTTGTGCTGGATGTTGACGGGTAGAAAGAACGGTTTAATGTGAAGAACACACACATACAGCAAGCATATCAAAAGAGGAAAAGATTTACCCTACCTCGGGTATGTACGTACGTACGGCATGTGAGGGAGCGTGGAGGGCGACGTACGCCCGGCAACCGCCCGCGACGCGAAGCGCATGTGGCGTCCGAGCTGTTTTCTCCTGAAGCATGGCGGCAGGACTCTTGGCGCCATCAAGTCGCCAGAGTGCAACTACGATCGATCATGAAAAAACTATACTCAATCATGGAGCTCTGTCCGCTTGGCATATTACGGGGGACCCTAGTTAACAGGACCTATGGTGTACATAAAAACCTATATATTTAACCATTTTTACTAACAATATTTGGTCCTGTTAACTATGGCCCCCCGTAATAGTAATTTGATGTATTTTTCCTTACTGAGCGAGCGTAGCGGGCGGCGTAGGCCGCCCGCGGAGCGAAGCGCCTTGTATACTATACTGGTACTATATGTCACGAAGTACCAAATAGACTTTTTTCCGAGGTACATCTGCTTCTCTCCTTCGGCCGCGGGTCCTTTTTCGCGCTTTCGGCTGCGGGGTACGCAAGCGGCTCGCGTGTACACCACGGCGGAAGTGTGGGTCCCCGCCGGACTCCGTAGGGCGTCCTCTGGGCGTTCACAGTCGCGAATTCTGGAAAATAACCCCGGGGAGCCAATCCGACCTGCTAGAGCCAAGCAGGTGCATGGAAACCTCATATATTAAGATATTCTCTGCTGCTGGCTGCTGCTGTATCATGTCTGATCACATTATCCCTGAAGCTCTCTTCTATGTGGTAGCCACGGAATTGCATCAGTCGCACAGCAAGCTCTCCCCTTTGTGACAGCCGCGAACGCTGCATGTAGGTGGGTGTGTCGTGTGAACACATACGCAGTCTCAGATGCAACTATTTGGATGCTGCGCAGGGGGCAAGACGACGATACGAATGCACCCTGTCTGACTCGGGTTTCCAAAAGTAACCGCGCATCAGCCACGGTAGACACAACACTAACAGCAGTGGTACAACAGCAGTACAGCAGCACCAGCGCTTCACACATCGGTTTTTGTGACAGCCACGGCGGTGCTTTATTTTGTGTTCGTATGTGTGTGCAGCGTCCACCAGGAGATACCTCGTGTTCACATTTCCTTTCTACAACTAGTTTTGAACCTTATTCTGTCACGCAGCAATACCACCAGGTGCACTACTATACAACAGCAGTACTGCGTAAATAGACACGCCTGGTTATGATGAAGTTCCTCCTGTTCAACTATTATAGTGACACCCCCGGAATTTCAAGTCAACCACATCTCGAAGGAGAACCTTGTAATACTATGTACCACATATGATAGCCCATTTAATGGAAGGCCCAAGAGTAGAACGGCCTCGTAGCGTCTAGCGGCGGTCATATCTTTATCATATACAAGGCTCCCCTTCGGGGTTATGGTTGACTCAAAATACAGGGCGTGTCGCAAGGTGAAAAGGGACAGAGGACACAGCAGGCGTTCGTTTCTCGTAGCTACGTACCTTCGTAGCCACCGGGCACGAACAAAGAACAAAAAAAACTCAACAAAAAAAGTACGTGACCACCGGGCAACTAACCGGGGAAGTAACACAGTAACACCGACCGGCCAGTCCAAACCAGTATATAGTTGTAGCTGTAGATATATACGTGCCGTAACCATACTCGGACGTACCTACAAGCGCTTCGTTTGCGGGCGGTTCCGCCCGCTACGCTCGCTCACGAGGAAGAATGGAACGGAACAGACGGTCCAAACAAGTAGGTGCAAACATGCGATTCGCAAATGCCAAGAGCTCCATGCTCCATCCAGGAAAACAACCCGGACGCCGCCTGCATGTACGTACGTACATACTTATTTTCTTCTTTCCATATGTACGAAAAAGAGAAAGCACAGGACGGCACAGCACCGCATACACAATGAGAACGCAAAAGAAGAAATGAAAAAGAAGAATACCTGCCCCTTAAGATGTAATTATTTCCCGCCTGAAGCAGCTTGCGCCGGTCAAAAAAAAAACGAACAGCAAAACTTCTCTCAGCCTTGTACATTGCTCGCCCCTCTCGCGACTACCTCGCCACCGATTCGGTCCGGGTAAAGCTTCCCTCCCTCTCTGCCACAGTGAGCCTCGTCGTTCGTCAGCTCGAAAATGATGGCGCTCAGACTGCGATGCTCTTGCTTTGACCTTCAGCTTGGTCGCCAAAATAAGCACGGCTTGAATATTTTGCAAACAAAAGCGACCCTTGTAGACTCGTACATAGTACCTTCAACCGACATCAGAAGGCTGGACAGAGCTCATTCAGGCTTCCATCGTGTCTCCATGCACACGCGACGCCTAGCCACACTAACGGCGACCGCGCTCCTTCCAACCCCCCCTCGACCCGCCAGCGCCCGCTGACACCCGCGATGGCGCCGGGCTCGCCCGCGGTGCCGTGCTCTGGGTACACGCACGCGCATAGAACAAATAAAAAACTCTCGCCGGCAAGTCCTAGAAGGAGGCGCTGTCCAAGTGCGAGCTCTGAGAGGCCAGGGGTGTGTACCAACCGAGCACGCTCAGCATGTCTATTAAGGGGTACCTCATGCGACTTGGCAGGTGAACTATAGCAGTAGCTGCATACGCGGGGTTGGTGGAGATGCGTTTAGGTTTCAAGTCCAACGCTAAGAGGTTCGGTTTATTCCACGAGCAGAGAGAGGGTCATCACCACGGCAGACAGCGCAGTGGGTACAGCAGTATATGCAAGGCGCTCCGCTCCGCGGGCGGCCTACGCCGCCCGCTACGCTTGCTCATGAAGGAAAAGTAAATCAAATTATGCGAAACGGACAGAGGTCCATGCTTGAATACGATAGTTGTTTTCTATGATTGTAGTTGCAAAGTGATGACTTGATGCCAAAAGCCCCGCCACCATGCTTCAGGAGAAAACAGCCCGCACACCACATACGCTTCGCGTCGCGGGAGGTTCCACCCGCCACGCTCGCTTACATGCAGTACGTACGTATTTACCCCAGGTAAGATAGGGTGGTTGTTTTCTTATTTTGATATGCTTGCTGTATGTATGAGAAAGCACAGCATCGCACAGCAGCACCGGAAAAACAATGAAATGAAACCGACAATTTCGGAAAGAAAAAAAAATCCCTGTCCCCTCTCATCTAATACTTTTCTGCCCGATTGGAACACCTTGCATCGGTCAAAATGTAAAAAACCGAACAGCAGAGATTCTCTCTCAGCCTCGTACGCCGCCCGCCCCTTTCGCAACCACCTCGCCACCGATTCGGTCCGGGTAAAGCTTTCCTCACTCTCTGCCACAGTGAGCCCCGTCGCGTGAAGCCCGGTGCTCACCGTGGCCCTCGTTCGCCAGTTCGACAATATTGGTGTTCAGACTGCGTAGCTCTCTCTTTGAACTCGAGCTTGGCCGCAAAAATAAGCACCGCTTGAATTTCATCTTGCAATTCCGAACGACCCTTAGGCCACTTCCTACGCAGTCGGAAACTAGGATTGAACAAGCCGGTTTCCGATCGTAGACAAAAAAAATCGCATTCTTAAGCAGTTGGAAAAGCGCCTTTCGATGCAAGATTTTTCGATTATGATTTCCAACTGGATCAGACAGTCGAAAACACTGAGGCCACTTCTTATGCAGTCGGATTTGCAGTCAGTTGGAAATGGTGCTATCAGCACGTTCGCACGAGCTTTTGCCCCGAAAATGTGTGAAACTGCTGTTTCTCGCCTCAGAATGACTTGGGCTATTCTCCAAGACCTATCTAGAGCTGTTTCCCGCTTCTCCAGGTGCCCAGTTGCACAAAATCACCTTCGGTACTTTTCCGATCCAACTGGGTCAAATACGATTACAATCAGGGATCGGATCGGAAAAAACGTTTTTCCCGGTCCAATCGGGGTTTTTAATCGTTTTTGACCCAGTTGGATCGGAAAAGTACCATATGTGATTTCGTGCAACTGGGCACCTCGAGAAGCGGGAAACAGCTCTAGATAAGTCTTGGAGAAAAGTCCAAGTCATTCTGAGGCGAGAAACAGCGACTTCGCATATTTTCGGGGCAAGAGCTCGTGTGAACGTGCCGATAGCACCATTTCCAACTGACTGCAAATCCGACTGCATAAGAAGTGGCCTGAGATTTCCGATCCAACTCGCCAGTCGGATTCACGCATCGGAAATGTTAGAAAGTCCCGCCGCATACTCGTACGAGTATTACACACCCACACAACAACACGCGACATACGACACGACCCCACACCACAAGGTCGGCGACGCTGGCTTGGCTGCTGCCACTTCAGTTGCTGCTCGGCGCGAGTCAGCGTGATACATCCTTATCTATGCCCGTCAGCACGTGGCAGCACCTGATGGCCGCAGTGCGCGGTGTCGATGACCGTTTGATAACTGCTGCGCAGGCTGAAGCTTTAGCGACTCTCGAAGAAATCCAGCGTCGCGATGGCCTCGAGGACGAGACGGAGGAGAACGCCCAGCGTGTGAAGCTCACGCCACGCTGCTCGAGTAAGAAGCGAAACATCAGCATGCCTGTGTGGTTGGGCGCAGGTGCTGTAAGATGAAGACCTTTCTGACCCCACGAGCATTACGGCTATTATAAGCAGTTTCGAACCGACTTCCGCCTGCCGTACCCTTTTTCTTGGAGCTATTAATATGAATAGTCAATTTATTGAAAGTCACTCCCCCCTCAAACGTCTCCAGCAAAAACACAAAAAATTGTATATTCGATCCGACGGACCATAAGAAGGGCAGCTATTATCAATCCAGTTGGAAAAATAACCGATCGGAAACCGGCTTTTCAATCCTAGTTTCCGACTGCATAAGAAGTGGCCTTATGGACTCGTACATTTACAATCCAAAATCACAAATGGAGGCCAGACAGAGCCCATTCATGGATCTCTCGTGTCTCGAGGCACACGCGACGCCTAGCCACGAAAACGGCGACCACGCTCCTTGCAACCTCCCCTCTATATCCGCTAGCACCCGCTGACACCCGCAACGGCGCCGGGCTCGCCCGCGGTGTCGTGCTCCGAGTACACGCACGCACACAAAACGAAAAAAGAAAAAAGGAAAAATAACCGAAAGCGCCAAGAGAAATGGAGAAAACAAAGAACCGCTTGAAAGGTAAAGGGAGGCGATGCCCAAGTAGGAGCTCCGAGAGGCCAGGGATGGACCAACCGAGCACGCTCAGACAAGCAGGGTGAGATATCTGTAAGTAGTTCTAAGGGGGTGCTACTACAGCAGTACTATTAATAATATTAATAACATCACACGAACTACGCGCTGGAACGCAAGCATCGACAGGGAGGAAGACAGAGCGTCTGAGTTACAGCAGCAGCGGGACGGCTGCACCAGCGAACGGCAATCAAGGCGTGCTCACGCAGGCAATCTACAGCAGAAGTAGCAGTGGTGGTTCTGTAGTGATAGCTGGGGATGCTACCTGTGGATTAGTCAATAACCTGTGAATCGATCGTACAGCAGTTTTCGTCGCAACTCCTCCATGTGGTATTCGTACTCGTACAGGTATGGTATGGCAATTTTGTTTGTCGCCACCTTGGTGCCGGATCAAGACGACCACACCACGTACGTGATCTCATGGAAAAAACTATCACAGTAAAAGAAGGATCGCTCTGGTTGCAACAATTACCGAGGGATTTCGCTTGTTGCCCATTCAGGCAAAGTTTTGCTGAAAATGGTCGCGTCCCGCCTCAGTAACTACTGCGAGGCCAAAGGGATACTCCCCGAGGAAAAATGCGGCTTTCGCCCAGCACGATCAACGGTAGACATGCTGTTCGTTGTGCGCCGACTGCAAGAACTCGGACGAGCTAGAAAAATCCCCCAGTACATGTGCTTCATCGATCTGCAGAAAGCATACGACTCCGTCGACCGTGAGCTACTGTGGGTGGTGCTCGCACGCTTCGGCGTACCAGAGAAGATGCTTACCGTTATCCGCCAGTTCCACGAAGGCATGCGAGCCCGCGTGCGTACGGATGACGGCGAGCACTCGGAATGGTTCGAAGTCACTCAGGGGCTGCGGCAAGGATGTGTCTCGTCACCACTTCTGTTCAATATCTTCTTCGCTGCTGTGATACACGCCGTGCTGATACGCTTCAGTGAAGACCCAGATATATTGAGGGACTTGGTTCACCTCGAGGAGGACCTCGGCGAGGACGGGGTGAAGGTTGACCCACGAACTTACGTACGGAGGGCAGTGTGGGGTATGCTGTACGCGGACGACGCAGGCATTGTGTCCAAGTCGGCGGAAGGCCTTGCGAAGATGATGACCGTGATTGTGACCGTTTTCGAAGCAGCAGGTCTCACCGTATCCGAAAAGAAGACGGAGACCATGCTGCTGCGGACACCGAATCAGGCACCCCGAACCTCACCGCTCGTCATCGAAGCAGCGGGACAGAGGTATAGGCAGACGATGCAGTTTCTGTACCTGGGCGGCCTTGTCGTCGCAAGCGCTGACATTATGCCAGAGATCATGCGACGGATCCGACTCGCATGGGCATGCTACAATCGGTTTAAACGGGAGCTGTACGATATGGGGGATGCCCCGCTCACCCCAAAAGTGCGCATGCTAAAGGCCGAGGTGATGGAGACCCTGCTATACGGGTGCGTGACGTGGACTCTTGGTCAGCACTTCGCTGAGCTCAGAACGGCACACCACAAACTCCTCCTACGGATCATTGGCTTCCAGCGCCGGCAACGCACTGACCACCTCATGTCGTACGCCAAGGCCCTCAAAAAGGCACAATGCGAGAGCGTTGAGACGACCATCCGCAAACGACGCCTCCTCTTTGCGGGGGCCGTACAGCGGACGACCAATGAGCGGCTGACCCACCGGGTGATGTTTGGGACGATGGCTGGTGGGGAGAACCCGCGACGAGGCCGACCGGAAAAGAACTGGGCCCAATGCCTAGCAGACGACCTCAGGGTTTTTCAAGCCACCGAGGGGTCCACGGAAAGCTCCCCCCTGCTGTTCAGAGTAGAGACGTTGTTATGGCCGAGGGCGGCTAAGAAGAGCGGGAAGTGGTACCGGGGGGTCGTCGAAGCGGCGGACTGCTTGATGGCGAGGTGGCACAGGGACGAATCACAGAAGAGCCGGCTGCGCCACGCAGCAAAGGACGCCAAGAACGGCGACAAGAGGGGGGGGGGAAGGGGCAGCTGTTCTGATACAGCTGTCGACGAATGCAGAAACGAAATGATAGATCGGGTGGCTAGGTATCGGTTCGACTAGCTCTTTACAGACTTTTGCCTGTGTCTCCCTCTCTTTCGTGTTGCTTCGTCCGTGCAGCAGATACCTGCCCTTCCTGAGTACGTATGCTGTCCGTCTAGCAGCCTTTCTGAAGTCCTTACGTCGTTTGCATTATGTTTTTTCTTTTTCTTCTTTTCTTCTTTTTTTCATTTCAGATTTTTGTTTTTTTGTTTTTATTGTCTTTTGCTCTTATTTTTCCGGTCTTGCTTGTGTTGTTGTGTTCTCGTACCCGGTACGCTGACACTTCACTTGCTTGACACTTGAATTTGCGAAAAAAAAATTTGGTCTTCCTCTGTCTCACAGTCTGTGACCACAGAATCAGTATCTCTCTAGGATAGGGAATCAGGACGGACACTGGGTGTACCACTGATGAAGCTGGGTAGAAAGGACGATTTAATGTGAAGACAACAACAACAACAACAACAACAACAACAACAACAACAACAACAACAGTAGGTGGTGCTTTCCAATTGTGAGAGCGACGAGATGAGCATGCTCTACATGTGAGAGACGATGACTGGACAAACAACGCACGCTACTGGAGTGTTGTGCAAGTACGCACACAAAACAGCGGCCATCAGATACGAAATCGGAGGTTCTTACCGTAGTGTGTACCACTCTGTCGTGGTGAAGTTCGACCCTCCTTTCTCCTCAAGAAGCACGTTTTTCACAAGGTCGTCAACTGGGTTGCCCTTGAGCTTGGCCATCGTCCGGCTCCACAGTACCAACCCGGATTTGCTGAAAATAGAGACATGGTCCAGCATGGCGAACACGCAGTATCGCAATCGCTGTTGATACTGAGCACTTGTTATCTACACAGCACACCCGTATTTCGACCGGTGATGTCGAGTATGCAAAACAATGCAATGTGCTGGAGTGAGTTGTCCGGCGCGTGCTATGTGCAGGCGCATCCTGCAAAAATATTTGTGCAGGCGCCGAACGCCTCGAGAACCGATCCACTACAAACCCATTTTCAAATACGAAACACCGGCCTCAAAACAGCAGTTCACAACAATTCACAGCAGCAGTAGACCAGCACCAGGTCTCGACGTAAGGCACAGGGCACGCGCAGTGACTGCGATGACCTCTCTGTTCGATATAGTAGGGAACTCTTCCGCAGGCGACGATGCGGAAGACGCGGGTAGCGCAGGTAGTGACGGAGGAGGTATGATCGAAGTGGACGCTACCAGCGAGGACGGTGCGTTTTCCTTTTTCTGCGCGAGAGCTGCAGGAGCTGCAGGCGATGACGACGACGGCGCGGCGTCGACTCCTGCGAGGGCGAGTGGCCCGACGTGTGACGGGGGCGTACCGGTAATCGAAGTGGATGACACCAGCGAGGAGGGTGCCTTTTCGTTTTTTTGCGCAAGAGCAGACCCTGCGTCGCCGACTCGGAGAGCGCGTGGCATCGGTGTCGACAGCAGTGCAGCGACTGCAGGCAGCGGCGCTACAGACGGCGGCGATGCGCCGGCGACTCCGAGGAGTGACGGTGACCCGGCGCAGAACGTGGATGCCGAGAGCGACACAAATACGGTGAGTTGGTCGGAGTTTGTTTTGTGACGCGAACAGTGTTGTTGGTACAGAGTACCGGACACCTAATAAGAAACAGAAACTATGGTCCAGGCTGGATTTCTTATTTGAGAGAGGGTGCTTTCTAGACTAATTTCAAGATAACGCCTCATGAATTTAATATTTTCCTTTAAATATCAGCCTGGCTTTCGTATTAGCCTGTTTCTTATTAGCTGTCCTGTACTGACTGTATAATACTTGCACACCTCGGACAGATCATGATCTACTACTGCTGTGGATAATCTGATAATGATCTACTGGTACTGCTGTAGATGATCTAGATAATCTACTATTAATAACATAATATAATGATCTAGATCACCCATTAGTACAACTAGTAGTTCCATACCTGCGGTTGCGAGAGGTTGTGCAGGATCTGCATGCTGTAGTACAGATCCAACCCAGACCTCTGGGAGATCATGCAGATTATACCGCTCCGATCGGGCAACGTGAGCTAGATGGCATAAGATCGGAAATGCATCTGGCTTGAAAAATCTAGACCATCCAACGGGAGTCGATGATCTGCCGCGAGCTGTGTAAAACTGTTCTTCGTATGATACGATATTGACAGCAGTGCCCTTGTGTACGGGTACTACAGTAGCTGTAATAGTGAGACACAATGTAAGCCGTAGGCCATAGGTCCACGTTGTACCACGTTGTACCTGGTAGGTTGTAGGCCGATGTTGCAGGTTGTTGGTGTTGTTGTTGGTGTTGTATGTCGCAAACGGGCGCGCCACCCTGGGGCATTTCGGCCGCGGATTTCGCCGTGGGTAGGGGGGAAGGGTGCAGACAAGGGGAAACCGGCCGTCTCGCGCCGCGCCGGCCCGCGCTCGTCGTGGTGCGGGGGGGCAAGGTCAGGGGGCCGGATGCGGCGAGATCACGCATTACTTGGAAATAGAGGGGCGGGCTGCGGTGGTGGCACAAGCAGGGAGCAGCACTCATACGAAGTATTGTATACTCTTGCTGTAACCGCGCGCAGAAAAGCACGCTGATCCTGGTGACATACGTAGTAAATACGGGCTTTTGCTGAACAGCAGCAGTTCCCCCCTCCCCCAGCCTAACAAATTGCACAGCAGCAGTATTGCAGCAGCATACTGTATCATAGTAGCAGCAGCATGGGTACAGAGAAACACCGTTGTTTTCGACCGTGTACGATATACAACACAAAAAGTAGTACATTCCCAGCAGGTGCAATTGTGTTGTCCTCCTTTTCTACGGCCCTTCTCCGCCAACACGATTGTCTGTTGAATATGGTACATATGATGGATAGTATGATACGTATACTTAACGGTGAAAATGTCCAAGGTAGCCAACGGTAAACCAGCTTCATCCTCTGTTTCAGCAGTACTCGTAGTGGTGGTGGATAACACGCACCTGCCAACGTTGACACCATTCATAACGCTGTATAATCACCGCTCTTTGCGTTCGGCGTCCGCAGTTCTCGTACTCCGCGGAAGCGTTGCGTGTTGCGCTGAACAACATTCGTATGGAGCATTCGTATGGAGGGAACAAACTTGGAGGACCTGGAATCGGTGGTGAAGCAGACTTGCGCGAAACATGGTGTGAAGCTTGCACGTGAGTCTTCAAGAAGGGAGAAAGGAAGTGGAAGCCGCCTTGTCATGGTCGCATGGAAATGCGTGCATGGCATGCGGAACCGGCAGACCGACCTGCAGGCCGAACGCAGGAGGAGTGCCCCTGGTGAGTCTTCGATGAGGAATGAGTAGAAGGACTGGATAGAAGGGTAGGATATGAACCTGCGGTTTCTAATAAAGATACAGTAGAATATGCTGTCGCTAGAAACTTGCTCAGCAGGATCTTTATTAACTGTCGTCAACTTGTTTGCGTTGCTACGTATTTTGTGTTGGTACTGCTGTCTACACTTATCGGCTTCCAGCTTCTAGCATGCTAGCCCCGACCGGGGCCGTGCTGTTTTGACCTCTTTTTTTTATGTCCAGGGTCCATAGACTGTTTTCTTGTATCATACCAGTACCAGGTTCTTCGTACGGATACCGTTCGTACTCGAAGGGAGACAAAAGGGCTCCTTCATATTTGGCGCGGTGCTAATCACAAACTCGCTTTTGCTCGTAGTATAATAGTGGCAGTCGTGTTTGCCCTAGGCAGTCGTGTTTGCCCTAGGCACTCGTGTTTACCGTAGGGAGCATCATGGGCATGGCGTCTAACAGCGGTGAATAATCTATCGGCTTACATGCCCTGCCTTGCGTCTGCACCAGGTTGTCACAGGGTGCCACGGCAAGCCTCGAGCCAGAGGACTGGCTGCGGCTTTAAGGTAGGGTGCAGCTTCGTATGTACAGTAGTACGTTCATATTGTACACGTGTCTCGTTCTTAGCTGAAGACCGGGATACTTTCAATTGTTGCTTGGTAGTCTACGAATGTACCTGGTGCTGCTAAACACAAACCCGGTTTATCGCGTTGGAACTCAATCAGTTGTGCTTGCACACGCTGATGAATCATGCGAGAACTACATTTTGCTCGTCACCTTGGTTGCATGAGGGTTACGTTGGATTGATGCAGGCGCATTAATTGCCGGCGAAACGATGATGACGCGGCATTCTATATATTATTAGTAGACACCATTAAATCAATATGGCCACCGATTTCCCCTGCAGATAACCGGACGATGGCCTCTTAAATGCCTGGTGAACAAGCACCCCCGACTGACGACGATGGTGCTGGAGCACGGGCATGAGGTAGACAAAGCGGCGATGGACGTTCAGGACCAGATGAGGGCGCCTCTGTCATCGCCAATGAAGGCTGAGGCGGCGAAACTCACAGGCAGGTGGCGTGTAGAGAGTTTTGTCAAGCTGTAGCAAAGCTTACGATAGTGGCTTGGCATTTGGCTTTTCTTTGCCCTTGCCGACGCTGTTAGGGCTCGTCCCAACGGAGCATTTTGAGGCTAAAAATCAAAGCTATGTAGAAACAAAAAGCTAAACACAAAAAAAAGCGACGATGAGATATGAAGATGCACTCGTTCTGGTTCGCCAAATTAAAAAAAATGAGGGCCCAAGAGACCGGCGGATTTTATTGTAGCTTCTCCATTAAATTAATAATTTTGGAATTAAAATTTTATCTAGAAAGCAAAAGCTAAAACGAACTACTCAGTCACAGGTTATACATGTTGAGGTACTCAGTCAGTGACTGTGTAGCTCAACAGGTATAACCTCGTAACAAACAGCGAGGAGCGAGGCCGTAGCGACACCCACAGCTACGAACGCCCCGTAGACTAGACTAGACAGCCAGAAGACAGAGAGCAGACAATACACAAGTAACATACCCCTGGTGCCGTCATTGCTGTTCTGAATAAAATCGTATGTTCTAGCAAGTGATGCTGCTGTTTGAACAGCACCCGTACTTTATCGAGCGCAGATCTCGCGCTTCAGGATGCCGGCGCCCTTGCAGCAGCAAATAGTAATATATCGTGGACTAGCCGTGTGGGCACACTCCCCTATTTTTTTCAGGGCTGTGCGCCGCCTCTACCGCAGCTGGATTGTGAATCCGTGCTGGTGCTCCACCACGACCGTCGTCTCTATTGCGTTTTTTATTTTAGCTTTTGTTTTTCACGCGTGTCCTGCGTTTGTACTCCATTCTCTTGTGTCCCAAAACGAGCAAATTTCGTTTGTCTCTTCAGCTTTTGTTTTTAGCTTTCGTTTTTCTTCGTTTGGATGGGCCCTTAGTTTCATGGTGCGGCTGACGCCGGTAGACTAGAAAGAGCTACGTATTTTCTCGTAGATATCATTCATGTTGTGAGGCTCTATATCCCGTCAGCTAACGAGTAGAAATCACGAGTTATTCGACAATTCCCTGCCATTGGTCAACTACTGATGTTTCGGGGTGTGTCATTGGTCCGAAAACACACACACTTTCACAGAAACACGCATGTTTGCACCCCTCTCCCGTTTGGCCCCCTGATTCCATGCTACCTGGCACCGTGATCCCACGCCGACGAAATCGAGCGTCTGCGACAGCGAATCGAGCGTCGGCCACTAGCAGCAAACTACCAAATCTGTCGAATAAGTGGTAAGCAACCATCGGCTTAACACCACCATTCTCGTATTGCACCCCTCTTGCAGATGCGGGACTTGCACCAGCCGTCCAGGCCAAGGTGTTGGAAGCCTTGCACGATCGTAGAGTCAACACTAAGGCAGTCCAGAACGCTGCATCCCAGCGTAGTGGCGGGGAAAACCTGTATGATGCACAGGAGCGTAGTGGCGAGACCATTAATTCTACCCTGGTGCGAATGAAGGAGCACGGGCCTACGGTACAAGACCGTCGCAAGTTGTACGTAGATCTCCTGAAGAAAAGCACAGCAATCGTGGCGAAGGGGGTAGACACTGTGGACCCTGAAACACTGCGTCACATGTTCGCGACATTTGAGGCCCAAGTAGAGCAGGCAGCAAGGATCGGGTCGGGGACGGGAGTTGTCGTGGGCAACCCGGACACTGTACGTTTGCCCGCGGGGAAGAGACTTGGCAGCAAAAGGCATAAGTCGAGCGTGGAGGCGCGGTATTCAGCTGCCGGGACCAGGAAGGCCAGTCAATCGTACAACTAGTAGTCTCCTACCCCCCCTGCTAGTATTACTGTAGTACTACGGTTTTTGTTGCGGCCGGCGAGATCCTTCGGTATCAGTACTCCATTTTATTTATTTGTGTGGCCGGAGACCCGTTGTACTCTGTCCCACCTTACTACTAAGGGCACGACTAGGGATGCGACGACCTCTCATGCTGGCGAGTACATGATCATGAGTGCATTCCTACGATTTTGTCGTAAGGTTTATCGTGACCGCGTTTGGTGTGCGGTACCTGGTACTTGCTTTGGCGGTTTCGTGTTTAGTTGATATTTACGAGGTAGTACTGTAGTCCATGCCCGAAGGCACGCGACAAGAAGAGGAAACAACACACGACAGAATGGAAAACAAAGTGTTGTCATCGATAACTGGACGAAACACAAAATGAAATATTGGGATGTTAATTTTCATTTGCTTTTAGACTATTCCCTGTTAATAGCCCCGGGGGGACTTCTGAGTGAAGAAATAATGTCGAAAAACGTTGATTATTGCAGCAGCATCGACCAACTGTCCGGGCTGTTGGGGTAAGGGGTGTGTCGGAACTGCAATACTAGGAGCTGTGCGACCGCGTGCAGCATTATTACATTATACTCGTACGAGCGTCTGCTGTACGCTCGTACTGCTGTACGCTCGTACTGCTGCACGCTCTTCCTATCATTAGTCGCTTGATAACATGGCAATCGTCGATGCCTTATTTTTTGCTTGGTAGATTCGTACACATAAACCATAATAACCCCCGAAAAAAAGCAATGTCATTGAGGACAAACTTGTAGTAGTAAAAAAGTTTTTCACCTTTTGTTTTGGTCCACCCTCGGTACAAGTAGCACAGGGCACCTATTAATTAATAATAAGAAACAGGAATTATGGTCCAGGCTGGATTTCTTATTCGAGATAGGGTGCTTGCCCCCCTATAATTTCAAGATGACGACTCCATAATTTCTCATTTTCCTCAAAATCTCAGCCTGGCTTTCTTATTAGCCTGTTTCTTATTAGGCGTCTTGTACCTGTATATATACATGTTTGCTCTTTTGCTGTGCCCTTGTATGTCGCTTGGCGGCCTGCCCGAAATGCATCATGGCCCCGGGATGGCCTCGCACAACGGATGGCCCACTTGTTTTGCGTGCAGCACTACGACAGCAGCAGTACTACTGCTGCTGTACAGCAGCACTACGAGTACTCTTCGCAACCTATCACAATCGCACAAGATAAATAAATATGGAACAGAGTTTGTATCATCAGCGCCAGGCACCTCAGCACCGCCGTACCCGCTAACCAGTATCTGCGGCGGATCTCCTGCTGTGCGTGCCTTGTGCCTTACGTCGAGACCTGGTGCTGGTCTACTGCTGCTGTGAACTGTTGTGGTCTAACTGCTGTTTTGAGGGCTTCTTTGTGTGCGGTGTTTCGTATTTAAAAATGGGTTTATAGTGGATTGGTTCTCGAGGCGTTCGGCGCCTGCACAAATATTTTTGCAGGATGCCCCTGCACATAGCGCGCGCCGAGTTGTCCTGGGTGTTCCATCGGTTGTGACGGGATGTATCACTAGCCCTTACCTTACAGCTCAGAGAACGCCTCATTATTTATCGGGGACGCTCGTAAATAGCCCCTAAGCACGAAAAAGTACATCTCGGCACCACTGGCTGATCTCTTCTTGCAACGCGGCCCCCACCCGATCGTAGTCGCCCTTCACGCTACACTCCATCCCCACCAACAGGTGCGTTAATTTTGGTTTGAATCCTTGGATCGCAGGGGATTGTTTCTTGTCTCGTTTGATCGAACGTGTTTTTTGTGGCGGGGAACGCTCTTTGCCCTTCTTCTCCCGTTCGGACTAACCTCCCGTACGGTGCCCCACCTGACTAGCACGTGCCGTTGCCTCGCCCAGCATTTGGCGACAACCAGCACACCGCTGGGAATCCGATACCCTGTAGGATGCAAGCCGTCAGTCGGCGTAAGCGTTTGCCCGCAAAGGCCTCTTGTTTCTTGCGTGGTTCAGGGAGGGTGCAGGGTTTTGGTGTTCCGGATGAACGACCTCCTCAAGCACTTCCCAAGCCGCAAGTGGTGCTCGCTTGGCGGTCGTGACCCAACGGGAGCCCAAAAATAAACCGAACGTCGCGGAGAGTGATCTCTATTCGTTACCTGGTCACTGTTGCTGGCGATCCACCCCCGCGCGCTTGTTTCGTAGTCCATATCCGCGTACGGACTATCCGAGCCCCGAATTTCTGCTCCACATCTTGCCGCCTTCCGGTCCCTTGATTTGTGCGCGTGTTCTCGCGGGGCGGAGGGAAAAAATTCGTGACACCGACACCCCATCCCTTTCGAGTTTCAAGTCTAATCCCGAAGCGGACGTTGTCTCCGTGCGCCCCTTTTCCCCATGCCGCGTGCGTGGTAATCGCGCTGGGATCCGCGTACCGCGCTCGAAATGTCATTGAAATCTTGTCGGCCCGCCCCTCCTACCTCTGGGTTTCCGGCCATCCGGTTTCTTTTTTCGTCGACCATGAAAATCGAAAATATTGCAACTGACATCTGCTCGTACGAGTACTGCAATTTGCAGGTGTCGTTTGTGGTTAGCCTGCACTGGTGTATACTGGTATAGCATATGTGTGGTGGTTCGTAATTTCTACTCGTACGAATTAGAAGTGATGGTGTACGAGATCGCTTTTGCCGTATTACTTGAGCAACAGCAGTAGTATTCCCCAGGTAGAGCGAGAGTTCAAAATGTACGTTTTCGAGTGTAAAACTCTTGAAGCAAAGTTCCTATCACTCCTAATTGGCCGGGCAAGTAGACCAGCAGCACCAACACACCTCACGAATGCAAATACCGGTACGAGGTACCAGGTATTATTTAATACGATCAAAGTGAGTTTAGTGAATCGGCCACCTCGTGTGGCTTTCGAGGCTTCTGTACCAGCACCTCTGAGGTGTCCGCTATGTTCCGATTGCGATAACTACCTTCGCATTTTGCAGCAGTATTTCCCAGCAGGTTGATACCGATTCGTAGGTAGAGCGAGAGTTTGAAACTGTGCGTTATCGAGTGTAGAACTCCTGAAGCTTGAGTTCTTCCTCTTGATTTGTCGGGCAGTAGACCAGGGCACCCACAAACCTCACGAATGCAAGTAAAAGAACTTACCTGGTACGTATTACATACCTGGTAAGAATGATATTTAGTGAATCTGCCACTTTCCGTGGCTTTCGAGGCTTTCGTATCAGTACCTCTGAGGTGTTCGCCACCTGGTATGTTCCCATTGCGATAACTCTATTCCCATTTTCCGACTTGACCGTACGGCTTTAGACATGAGACACCATGATTTTGTGCACCAGTACTTCGTGGATGAAGTTTGAAGAACAAATACAATGCAGCAACGAACCCTCTTGTTTTCCCCTTATTTCCCTCCATGCACAATCTCGAGCACCGACCCATACTCTATTTTTCTTGCCGCATCCTTTGTGTCGCAATTACCCTAATGTAATCTTCCCTCCATTCTTGCGAACAAACGATGGTACGTCCCCACACACTTTTGCTGTTCAACAGCCTTCAAAAGGATATGTCCACTGAGCAAATCCTAGCTCCCGCCGAAAACGCAGAAGTGCTTGCCGACCTTCCTACCAGCATGGTTACCGACGAAGACGCCATCAACGGGGCCTCGGTGAGAACTTAAAATTGTGGCTATATTTAAAGTACGTACACAACTAGTACAAGTACTCTAACCAGCTGACTCCAACTAAAAACGTAGTGGTGCATTGTTGTTGGCTCCTCGTGCGACTTGTATTCGTATTCTTGATGACTCCCGCTGTCGAGGTGTAAATACAGCCGTATTGCCTTAGGTATCACATACACGTGCACTCTGCGTTTCAAAATTCCGATTTTATATTTTTCGGCGCGGTCTATGTACGTACCGCTGCTTTTCTGCCCTTCGTTCTGGTTGTTGAAGGGTTGTAGAAAAAGCTGAAATGTTCTCGCGATAAAAATGAAGGCACGTACCGTAGCGGGAAGGGGGTAGAATAGCCCGCTATGTGACCCCGGATCTGAGTTACGAGTTGGAAGGAGAAAGAGAAGACGGTGTGCGAAGATAATAAGGAAGAGCGAAAAGAAAATATATATATATATTGTTGTTGTTGTTGTTGTTGTTGTTGTTGTTCTCATATAACTGTCTGACGAAGGAGTCCGTGGTCACACAAAAGGTGCTGGAGCCCTAGAAAGATCCGAAAAACAAAAAAAAAAACGAAAATTCGGCTGCCTCAAAATACACGAGACGAAGAAAGCGCACACGAGCTAAAACCAATGTGCAAACTGAACTAACACGCAATGCTGCGATCTTTTTGTGTGATTTTTCACGATCCACTACGGAGTACACAGCAGTAGTGTTGTTCCTTCAATATGTACCCCCAAGATCCTATTAAAAATCGCCATTCCCCATTCTTGTTCACCAATTCTGACCCCCCCCCCCCAACACACACACAATGTGTGTCTGACATGTTATTTTTTCAGGCTGGAGATGCCGACGGGGAGCCCGAGACCGGAGGCTCGCCTGAGACTGGCACGGACAAAAAAGACGAGTCTCACGAAGAGCAACAAAGTGAGCTCATCTCTCGTATTGATTTACGTACTAGACGCGAGTTCAACTTTAGCCATGGTCGTATGGATCCATTCCATCAATCATGCCTACAATTTGACGAGAGTCGACGAGGGAAGAAATGGCGGAGGTCCGCCTGCGATAAAAATGAACGCACGAAAGTGGTGGGGAGGGGATAGGTCAAACTGCTCTGTGACGCTGGATCGTAGTTTCGACCGCCAAAGGAGGAAGAGGAAAAGGATGAAGGGGACGAACTGAACCCCCCCCCCCCCCAAATCTTGTCAGCCACGAGTGCCCAACGCAATATCTACTCGAATGTCGCATATTTGTTGCTACGGGCCTATGCCTCGTGCTATGATGGCAGCTAAACTGGGTCCTGACCAACCAGACCTGCAACAAGTCCAAAAATAGTCAGGAGTTACCTTAGGAAGGACTCCTTTTCCTCCGTTTTTCCTCGTCAAACCGCTTTCAGGTAATCCGTATGTAAAACATTTGGCTCAAATATTTGAAAAACTGGGTGCGGAGGACCAATGTCAGGTCAACCTCGGGGTCAAGAATTAATGTTATACTGGAACTGAGTTTTTGCGAGACAGCGCGTTATCGCGATCTCCTGACATATTGGGAAAACGTTGGGTTGTGTTTTGTCACTCAAGTTGTGTTTGGGTTCGAGTGCATATATGCTGTCTGGCATACCCGACTCACTCGAAAACTCCCCCCCCCAGAACGCTTCTACTTTTGTCAATGCTCGATATACTTGGCGTCGTCGGCTGGACGTGAGATTACGAAGAGCAAGGTCCGTGGTTCGATTCTCGACTCCCCTCCTGGAAATGAAATAACGGGAAACATCTCATGTTGAATAACCCCGTAAAATTGACTCACTCAGAAAACACCCAGAAAGGAACGGTGAGAGCAATGCGATTGCATACTGAGTCCAGTACCGAAAGGCGGAGGTCAAACTTGGTTGCTCAGAGTCTCTGGGGTTCCTGACTTACTCGCAAGACGAGACAAGTCAGGTTTAGTGAGGGAGAATGTGGTGGAAATCGAATCCATAAATTTATGTAGCGTTTGTTCCGTAACATGTAACATTTTTAGTCTACAATCCCCTACACCTCTCCTTTTTTTTGGTCGCCGCAAAGTTTGGACCTCCTTCTGCTACGACCCACAACATCCAAGAACGTTACAACGCAAACGAAGACTGGCGTGGCGTGAAAATGTTCATGCTTTCACGGGTCGCGCGTCAATTGTACGAGTAGTTCTCGATGGTGGTCTGTCAACTGCTCGTCTTGGTGGTAATCGTAATACGTTTCCTGTGTTCGGCCTGTCCCTGTTGCTTTGCTCGCTCGGTTGACCGTTGTGTGTCGTCGTTGTCATTAATTAGAAGCGGATGTGGAGGGTAAGATCTTCCTTGGTGGGCTGACATGGCAGACGACCGAAGACATGCTCAAGACACACTTCGGAAAGTGGGGTTCCTTGAACGATGTCATCCTCATGCGCAACAAGATCACTGGCGAGCCCCGAGGCTTCGGCTTTGTTCAGTTCATGGAGATGGCATGTGAGTATCGATTATGTTTCACGAGACTTGACTTTTTCTGGTCCTGTTTTTCCGAGTGTTTTGGTATTATTGCTGATAGTCCGTCCGATGTCCTCGAATATCCGAGGAGATTTTTTCATTCGTTTATCACCCGGCGCGTTTCATGGTTCAGTTGTTTGTGGCAGTTTTTCAATTCTGTACCGACGCTGTTTTCCGTGGAGGAGGTCGTTGTGCCACTCTGCCCGTAAATATGTCGTTATGATACGATGACATCGGCGCGCACGCGATTTGTTTTTCTGTACGTTTTATTGAACTACGCAAACGACACATATGGAGTTAATGGAGTTCTATTTAATGTTATCTCAACTCATCGCTCAATTTCGGATGCTGAAAGTGCTTCGACATGCTGGCGCTCTTGCCAAACACGACCCGACTCGCGTGATGCTTGCTGTTGCCTTTGACGTCGAGTACGTTCTGATTCGATCTAATCATCTTGATCCCAGTGGCGAGCGTAGCGCAGTGGCTCTTTTGTTTTGCACAGATCTTTTGAGCAGAGTACTGGACAGCAAAATTGGACGCAGATTTGAGGGCAGAGCAGCAGTACCGGTATGGTCATCCTCGTCGACACAAGATGTACTTTCTGGCGGTATTGTACCTACATGTCGGGCAGTTCTTCCGTAAGAACCGAAGAAGGCTTAAGCGTGGCGTCGCGACATTGGGCCGGAGCAGCACTACAAGACAGCAGAGCAAGCCAAAAAAGACAGACGTAAACACAGATAAAGGCGTGAACGTACACGCGTATCGAAAGTCTCGCAAAAGAGGGCATCACAGGAAAGCGAAGACAGCGAAGCAAATCAGCATGGGTTCGTTCCTGCAGGGATGAAGGGCTTCGGTATTCTCGGGGTGGTTGCAAAAGGCCACTTCGGTGTCATTCTCAACTGCCGTCTATTTTCCCCCTGTCCCCACTTCTGTATGCCTGCTTGACGCCGCACAGCGTTCAGTTGAGCGTAACTGCACCTCGTTGTGCGTTCATGGTCCGCCTGACCTAAGTTTTACTGTATGTAATGCAAGTATGTCTGTCTGTTTCGCTGGCAATTTTATGTATCATTGAAAGCCGTTGGCAGGTCGGGCTTTTTACACTTTTTTGTTTTTCTTCTTCCCCTTCGTTCCGTTCGTCTTTTTGTCTTGTTGCCCTTTGATCGATCTTGTACCTTACTTAGCTGCGGATGCCGCTCTCAAGGAAGAACACGTGATAGATGGCAGGACCATAGACGTCAAGAGGGCTGTCCCTAGGGACAGGGCACCGCTGCCTAGGTTGGTTAGAGTCATGGCTCGAAGTTTTTGGGCAGGACCTGGTTGATTGATTGATGCTGTCGGTTTTCCAAAGACGGCGAGACTCCCATTGCTTTTGGTGGCCTTTTTGTAAGGTCCAGACACCTCTTCTTTTTTTGTTGCCTCGCATAACCGACCGTACTGGTTTACATGCCCCTTTGCTCTCCGACTGAAACTTGTATTTTTTTGTTTCGTGCGCTCTACTATTGTGCCCTCATTGTCCCGTCCATGTGTCTGGCCTCGTGTTTCTGGAAACCTTGTGACGGCGATGCGCGGTGCTGAACGCGGATTGGTGGACATACTATTCGACAGGGCCACTACCGACCGCCACGGCGGATCCAACGCCAGAGGGGGGTCTCAGGTGGGCGGACGTCAAGGCGGCATGAATGATGCCCCCCTCACTAACAAGGTGAGAGTAGCACCGTCCCCCGCTTCCCGCTATGGAAGTGTTTTTTTTTTTGTACTCGAAAGGTAAGAATATGTGGGAATAATAACCGTAGTTGAAACACTGCAGTAAGTTTTTTCCCCTTAGGGGGTCTGTGATAGGTATTGGTTCATTGACTGGTTCAGTGTGCGGCTTTTGATCATATTTCAGCGATGGACAGACGCTACACATTTTTTGTTCCCCCCGACGCTAGTTGAGGCTGCAGCCGGTCTCACGAGATTCAACCGAGACTGAAAGTAGTTGCCACGCCTTTCTGCTTCTCCTGTATAATGCGCTCTTTGTTTTCGAAGGTAAAACAGGCGGTCTTGAATCGCAAGCCCGGCAAATGGAGTAGATTTCGCAAGCGATGATTTTGTTTTCCCCCTTCCCTCCGGCTTGGTAGAGGAGCAGAAAGAATAAGGTTTTCGGGTGGTTTTTTTTTTGTTGTTGCTGCATTTGTTGCAGTCACGCCTAGCGGCCTTTGGTCTTGCGTGTAAAATCGGTACCCTCTTGATTTTTGGTTTGCTTCGCTGCGTTTGTGTGGCTGCTCTGTTCTTCCACTCTCCAAATCGTGTGACGCTTGTGCCCGCGGGTTGTTTCTCTCAGTAGCTGATCGATGACCGTTGTCATTCGTGTGACCGTTCGCTCTTTCGTGGGCGCTTGTTGCAATGTCTGTGCGGCTGTTTTTTCATGAGCAGATCTTTGTGGGAGGCCTTGACCAGGAGGTGAACGACGCGGACTTCCGCGCATACTTCGCGACGTGAGTCTCGAGCTTCCAGCGCACTGGTGTTCATGTTGTGTACGCTGTGATGTTTTTTAACGCTTTCGGAGTGTTCTTCCCCTCTTAGGCATATGCATACTTGTATGATTGATACACTGTTTTAGTGGAATATGATGGATGACGATAGCATGGCAAAATATGTCTGTCCGTGACAGAAACCTTGTTCGTGCCGATTTTTTTTGGTCAATTTTTTCCCCTTCAGGTACGGCAAGGTGGAAGACGCCGTTGTGATGTACGACAAGAAGACGGGCAGGTCTAGGGGCTTCGGCTTCATCACCTACGACAACCCAGACGTAGTGCGCAAGGTACGCTATATATCATACAAGGAAACCTACGTTAGCAATAGAAGTTGATTGGGACGTAACACGCAGTGCGCAAGGTACTCCGAACCATTTCTGGTGCGAAGGACACTCAATTGTGGAATACAGCTTGTTGGTTCGCAGAGCGTCTGCACTACCAGCTGCAATGCGTTCTCCGTTTTATGAGAGGGGATAGTCGACCGTATAATAACAAGACGGACGCTCGATTTTCTCAATGACCATGTTTCTCGATTAGGTGGTTGAATGCAGCCTTGGCGTGCAGTGTTTGTACGTATTATGAATATGTCGGACACGCCGCCTTCCTTTCTTTCTCGCCAACTGTAATAATCGATTGACTCTTGTGTCTTGCTCTCTTTGGCGAAAGGTGATGAGCGGTGGTACACACGAACTGAAGGGCAAGTCCGTTGAGGTCAAGACCGCCGCTCCCCGGGACGGGCCCCGGCCGTTCAGCGGTGGTGGGTTTAACGGAGGTGGTGGTGGTGGCGGCTACGGGGGAGGGGGAGGGGGCTACGGTGGTGGGGGTGGAGGTGGCGGCGGAGGCTACGGTGGACAGCAGGGCTGGTCCCAGCAGGTTCGTCGTGTGTGTAAGCAGTGTGAAGAGTGCTCCTTTCTGTGGGAAAATATGTTTTGGTGTACAACTGTTGCGGTTGTGCGAGGGATGAGTTCCTGTATTCTCCATTCGCGCCCGAAGTATCACACATGTATTACAAATATAAAAGGTCAGCAAAATATTTCATTCGACAGCTACAACGTGTTCGGCTATACGCAAAGGACACTCGTGATTGAACTAGAACGTCATGGCCGGGCCAGAGATTCGATTCGAACAGGGAATTAATGAGGCGCTAGAAACACGTTGAAACACGGACTCTTGCGAGGTGAACGATTGAAGTGCTTGTTGCGTGTGTTGCGGCGTTGGGAACAATACCGACTGCTTCTCTCATCTTGTATCGCAGGCGGCAGGCATTCCCTGCTACTTACTCTACACTCACCATCTACAATGAGCGGCCTGCATGGGGCGTTGGGTTTCTCGTGCCTTTTAGTTGGCCGCCTCTTTCTTTTTTGCTGCGTCATCAGCGTGTGTTTGAATTCAGGTGGTCAATTTATTTGGGCCGCGAAGGTTTCCTTAAAGTAGCACTCATAGCACTCATTCCTTTTTTTTAGCCTTGATACGATGGAGTGCCTGGGTGTCGTTTTTTTTGTTGGTTTGTTTGTAAATCTAAATACTTGAAAAGGCTTTATTTACTCCCTGGTACTCTGATATTCTTTAATATTTTGGTGTTGCATCTTTTTGGCGCTTCTGCCGGGTCACGTGCATTTTATTACAGGTATCGGGAACTGTAGGTACAAATTTATTTTCAACATCCCCCGTAGAAGGCACGATCGAATAATTTCTATTTTCAGACCGAGGTTGCAAAGATGATTTTCGACTGAATTTTCGATCTCACTTGGCTTCGGTTTTTGTTTTTGACCGTATATATTTTCATTGTTACCGGTTTGCAGCGCGCTCGTGCCCTCTTGTTTGTGATTTACGTAGGTGATCTGGATATTTTTCTTGCAAGTTGGAGTCTCGGATTGGTGTAGTTTGTTCGTACTCGCGTGATGCCTCCTGCTCCGCTAAATGACCCACGACCAAAATTTAAAACTGAAAAACATTCAACGCGAAACAAATCTCTTTCACCTAGTAGCGTGCATAATGTTGGTATTGTAGGAAGCTGTCGGAGCTTGACAGAAAAGGCACGATCTGGTCGTTCCCCTTGACCTCCCGCGCGCGGAAATAAGTGTACTACAGTACCTGGTAGTATACATGATATATAAATCTTCGTAAAGTTTCGTCTGTCTACTTTGTCTCGGGTGCAAGGTTGTGATTGGTAGTGTATCGTTTTCACGTTTCTTGTCGCTCCTCGATCTGGTCGTTCCCCTTGACCTCCCGCGCGCGGAAACAAGTGTACTACAGTACCTGGTAGTATACATGATATATAAATCTTCGTAAAGTTTCGTCTGTCTACTTTGTCTCGGGTGCAAGGTTGTGAGTGGTAGTGTATCGTTTTCACGTTTCTTGTCGCTCCTCATCGGGGATTGAACAATTTGAAAGTGGCCGTTGCCTTTGTGGATTGGGTTCTTTATTCGTATTTTTTGTTGTGTTTCAACATCGCAGGGTTACGGAGGTAACAGGGGAGGCGGTGGCGGGTACGGCGGAGGAGGCGGGTACAGCGGAGGAGGCTACGGTGGTCAGGTGCTGGACCCTTTACATTTTCACTGGGCAACTGCTGTATATTCACATACTCAAAACAGTAAACGTGTTACCTGGTACGCAGAGAAGTAAAAGAGCACGGAGCGTGAGAACCGGTCCAGTGGTAAAAAGACGCCCTAAGACTGCCTGACTTTTTCCTCTGCCGCTGACGTAGCCATCTGTGATGGTTGCCCCGGAGGATATGAACTAGCTCGTGTTGTCGTCTTTTTTGTGTGGACGTGGGGTTCCAGTCTTTGATGCTTATTTGCTTTAACATCGCAGGGTAACGGAGGTAACAGGGGAGGCGGTTACAACGGAGGAGGCGGGTACGGCGGAGGAGGCTACGGTGGTCAGGTGCCGGACCCTTCACAGCATACCCTAGACAGTTACATCATCATATATATAAATATATATATAGAAACTCTCACAGACACAAGGCTAAACGTTCACGAGAATGCCCGACATTTTTCTCTTTGTCACCGAAGGAGCCATCTGTGATGGTTTTCTCGGAGAATACAAAATAGTTTGCGTTTTTCGGCGTGGTATTTTTTTACATGTGGAGGCGGGCTTGGACAGGGGCTTTCGGGGTGCGAGCCCTTGTTCACGTCCGGCACCCTTGCTTGCCTGTCTCGCCGGGCTACCATCCAACAGCGTGTCTTTCGTCTGCCGCCCTTGTGCTTGCGAACGTACTCTGTACCTGGTATATCATACCAGGTACACCGTATACCGTAGCTGTTTTTTTTTACGTGTCTGCCTGCCTGCGTGCCTGCCTGCCTGCCTGATGTTTTGCGTTTGTCCGTGCTTTCCGTCCATGTACAATGTCCGCCATTGCGGTTTTTGCCTGCCTGGTGACTGAACGTGTTTGCCTCCGTACCTTCGTTTTGTTTTTTTGCTCACTTTCGCTGATGTTACTGCAATCAGGGTGGTGGAGGAGGGTACGGTGGGGACCGCGGTGGGTACGGCGGCGGAGGAGGAGGCTACAACCAGGGCGGTGACCGTGGCTCACAGGTAGATTCAACATTAATGCCGGCCGACAAGCCGCCCGTTCGGTTAGACTCCTTTTAGAACTGCTCCCGCTTTTTCTTAAATTAACTACGCACTCCGAAGTATTGTGGTTATATAGTTCGTGTCGAAGAAGGGTTTGAGCTGTTGGCTGCCGTTTTCGGTACATGTTTTCCGCGGTAGAAAAAACATTCTTGGATCGGAATGGCTGTGCGGCATGTTTTCACTGACGACTCGCATGTTCAATGTTTGCAGAATTGTGGCGCGACCCGTATTGCTATCGCGTTCTTGCTCTTCCACTACTGCTTTGTAATAAGGATCACTTGCCGACTGTTGTCCAGCCTTGACTAACGCACACGGCGATCACCAACTCTGAACGTGTCCGGACTTGGCTTGTTTTATTATATCAGGGATACGGCTACGGTGGCCAACAGGGCTACGGCTACGGCTACAACCAGCAGAGCGGCTACGGTGGGGGTGGAGGCGGCGCCGGCGGAGGAGGGGGCGCCGGTTACGGGCAACAAGACCAGTCTTACAACGCGACAGGCTACAACCAGCAGGGTTACGGCCAGAGCCAAGCGGCCACCCCCCGCCAGTCCTCCCAGACAGCGTCTACCAGCGGCTACAGCCAGCAGGGGGCGACTGGCCAACAGGGGTATGGCGCGCAGACCGGGTACAGCCAGAGCTACGGCGGCCAGCAGCAGGTGGAGGTTGTAGAAAGAGACTTTTTGCGACGAGCCCCGTGTTTGTTCACACCGAAAGTGCGATCGCTGTTTTAGAACACGCGTGAGTGTTGCCGTTTTGTGTGCTTTTCTGCTGTGCTGGCCTGTTCAGCCCGGCACACACATATTTTGGTCTTCATTAGTCCCGGCATGTTTTTCTTGGGTTTCGGAGTTGAAGCCTCGTTGATCAGCCCGTCTTCGGTTTAACTTGAGCTAGGTATGATCGTGGCGTGGTAGGTGGGTCTTGGATGATTCTCGCGCGCTCTCGTACTTGAATTGCGTGGCACTCTGCCTCGTGAGGTAATTACGTTTTTTTTTACCTACATTTTTTTGACCCGTTTCGTGTCCTTCGTCCCCTCACGCTCTTGCCAACGTCTCATTTTTGTTTCAGGGTTACGGCTCCACGGGCGGCCAGGCCGCAGCAACCAGCTACGGCACGTCGTACGGCGGCGGGACCGAAGCGGCTGGCAACGGAAGCTATGGTGCCTCGGGCGCCGCCGCCACTGGTTACGGAACCGGCGCCGCTGCTGTGGCGGACCAGGGTGGTTACAGTGCTTACCGGGGAGCGGCCACGACTCAAGGTCGCCAGGAGAGGAGCTACAGGCCGTACTAATGTGGCGCTTGCGAGTACGCCGAGTCGATTCGATAATCTCGAGACTGAAAAGGCCAAAAAGAGACTGCGGATGGCCGTGCGCCGGGCGTCGCGAAACTGCGGTCGTGTACGAGTGTAGCTGGTGTGTCGTGATGCCATGTTATGATGCCAAGTGCCATGTGACAAGGGATAGCTTCGGGCTCGCCTGAACTTGAGAGAGGGTTGTGCTGTTTCGGGCGGCAGTGGCATGTCAAATTGACACGCATTGGACGCATCGGCTCGCGCATGTAGGGCATAGATGCTTTATGAGTCGGCCGTCACTCGGTATGCATGGCCCAAGCGGCGTAATCGTATGACGGACTGAGAGCGAATGTCGATCCGCCGGCATGTGATTCAGGTGTATGCCCGATGGTTGTATCGAGCCGTGATGCCTAACTGCGGGCAAGACACCCCAGCCGATTCCAATTGCTCCGGTCTTGTTACTTTTTGATGGCGAAGACAAAGCGTGCAGATGTTTGCTGGTCCTTGTTACCGCCGTCCATGACTTGTGGTTACGGTGTTTCTGTACCAAATGGCATGTCTCGCAATTTTTTGCTGTGTCCATAATTGTGGGCCATGTCTTCGCGCTCCCGATCCTGATGGGTGGATTTGATGGATGGTCGACCGATCCGGCTGCTTATATACATTTAGATTACCGGACACACCATTATTTCCCCCTGTAGTGGGAGTCTACCTGTATGGCCTACATAATAATCCAGGAGGTGTTTTGCGAGTGTTTCTTCTAGTGGGGGCCATGTGCCATGTTTTTTGTTTGTTTACGGTTGAACGGAAGCATCAGTCCGTGATGGACGGTGAATCAATCATGCTTGAATATACCAACATATTGTGGATGACGTACTACATACGCTTCAGACAAAGTTTTGTTGTTTGTCAAGCCACGCGTCACGACGGTAAAATGTACCAGTACCCTGGTACTGGAGTATGACTACAAGTTGCCCAGGACGAGCGTTATGACGTAAGCGCGGGAATGGGTTTTGTCCAAAATCAGTGAGTCCATCGAAGATTGGTCCTTTCCGTGGTCTACAACATCCAAGAAAGCAAGCAAGAGCAGCAGTAGGTCCATGCCCACCCACTGCCGGCGGGCTCTCGTGTAGCTATCACGAATACAACTCTTGTGTGTCCAACTAAACTAGAACCATTTTCGCACGAAAAAAAAATGTACTACTGTAATTAGGCCCAAGAAACGCCTGCCTTCGGTTTGGTGAGATATGACCGGGTCGATGATACGTTCTTCGGAATAGATTTGCCGTCCGCTTTTCTATTTAGAATTTTGACATACCGACGAGCGAAACTGCTGTTGAGTGGTTGTGGGATGAGTCGGGCCACTCAAGAAATTACTATGTCAGCATTTTCCGCAGCTAGTATTTGTAGCTGCACCAACCCACAAATGACGGTGATTCAGCAGTACATGGTGTTGGCATTCATACATGTTCGAGATGTGTTCAATTTTTCATTAGTACTTTCCAACTCCACTTATCCGGAAGTGGGACACTCGTGGTCTCTGGAACGGAATCAGAAACAGGGTCTTGCCTGTCTTGTCATGCCAGCATAAGGGTCACTCTATGGTCACCTACCAACGGATTTCATTCGAAACGGTTACGCATCAGGTCGAAGCCCTCGCGGAGGCGATCGTTATGGTCCAAACCACACTTCATCGGGTGTGTGTGTGGAGTTATCAGAGCTGACTTTCAGCGTCCTAAACGGGGCGGCGGAACGAGCAGCAGCAATCGCTCGCCCGAGGCCAGCTGAAAAATTATTGTCACGCCTATTTTCAAGTGGAATAACCGCGTGAAGATCATATTTGTACTGCTGTGCTGAATGAATGGGATGAGCTGCAAGCGATAAGCGGCACGGCAATAATACAATAAAAGGGTGTTGAATCATTTTGCCTGGGTACGACGGCGGAGACGTGAGATGACTATGACTTCGTTGCATGGGTTTCGAACGTTTTTTCAAGTCTTCCTCTCCCCAATGTCATAAGCACACATGGTTTCTGCATCACTTGCAAAGCGACCTCTTACTCGTACATGAGTCCAATAACACATGACTGGAGCTTGCCGCGATATTGCAAGGTGCCGGCAGAGCATGCCCACGGCACTCTACCAACGATTCGAAATGCCATAACAATAGCAAAATCGACGATGGATCTCACTTGCAAAGCGACCTCTTACTCGTACATGAGTCCAATAACACATGACTGGAGCTTGGCGCGATATTGCAAGGTGCCGGCAGAGCATGCCCACGGCACTCTACCAACGATTCGAAATGCCATAACAATAGCAAAATCGACGATGGATCTCTCATCACCGACACCATTAACAGTCGCCGTTGGAGTCTAAGACCGCGCAGCCTATCCAACTCGTGGTTGTTTTGGGGCTGCTTACCCGGGTGATTGACTCTTTACCTGGACTGTTAGATCAAGCAAAGACATCCGCCATTTACTCGAGCACAATTCCCAAATATAAAAGGCACTCCTACAAACAACACGGGAAGACAGCTAAAGGTTCGAAGCGCCGCATACGGTGCACTTACGCCTCTGGTTCCATGAACGTTGATTGCCCTAAAGCTCAGCTGATCGAACATTGATCTGTTACCGCCGTCAATCTCGCTGGAGGGCGTAAACCTTGCGGTCTCTCCTTGTACCCCACCCCTCGCCCAACTCAGGGCAACACTACAATACCAAGTAAACGACTTATCGTCCACAGACTTTATTTTCTACCCGCACGTCTCCCCCTCGACGCTGTTTTGGAGACAACGACAGAATGAAAAACAACTGACCCTCCTTTACCTCCCCGTTCGTCCCTTGCCCCCTTCCACTCTCCCCCCCTCTTCATTCCCCCCCTCTACATACCAACACCGTATCGGTGACGGATAAGCAGCCCAACCACGCCATTTGAACAGGTGCTAAACGGATGCGAACATGGAAACAATCAGCCGAGACCGAAAACACACTCCGCAATGAACGAAGAGCAATCGGTGTCCCCATCGACCCATGCCTCGAGCCGTATCCTGAAGAACACCTTGCGGGAGTCGCAGCCATACGTCAAACCGTGTTTCCAGTCGAAAAGCATGCGATGCATGCTTCCAGACCTCGATACTACAGCAGTATAAGTCTAGTATAGGTAGATCCTGTTTGCCGAATTTGGAGGCCTGTCACATCTCCTCGTCCTCCTCATCTTCCTCCCAATCCCAGCCCATCGCAGCTGCCTGCATACCGGCGAAGTTGTCGTCCCCGTCGATTGCCTGGCAGTTGTAGATGGCGTTGCGGAGGCGCTCCTTCATCACCTTGAGACGATATCGCCGGATCGGCACGCAAAAAAATACACGCACACGCGGTATTTTTTCATACTGTTGTACTCTTGAGAACGATGCGCGGACTCGTAGTGGTCGGGCGCAATCAGCTGTTGCAACAGGAGCGACGGGTTAAATTGACACACGACACGTATTCTAAACGTGGACGTGAAGTGTGGTGAGCTCAAGCTTTGTTGTTACCAATCCGCCGGAGGATAAAAACAAAACCAAGAAAAACGAATGAGGGGAGAACTCCGGCACAATACTCTTGCCTTGTGGTGAGCGCAACGGTATCGCATCGATTGCTTTTGAAGCGTGCGATACTGATGAGGTATGCACACAAGACTGATGCAACAGTAGTCGTACAAGTTTGTACTCGCGTCAACACGTATGCGTAGACCGGGAGCGAAGTAGCAGCTGCACGCTTTTAGCCACGCTGCTTGATCACGGAGGTCGACAAATGCAACACTCAATGAACTGTACGCAATACGTCAGGGCACCATTTTTTTTCAAGGCTTGGTGCGATACACGACGTCGTCATGATAGCCTGTGGTACTCCGAAGGTATACATAGGCGTGGATGACACGCGGGGTCGGTTTAATCCTTGACAAAAACTGCCTCCAAACATGTGCGTGAAGTCAAGACAACGGCCGACAACTTGCCTGACACGGTACGCCTTACTCATTTACAATCGTACACAATACACATTATACACAACTTCCGGCGCGTGCGACCACAGTGCATGCCATACACTGGTACACTAAGCACTTTTTTGGCCCATGAGGCAATGGTTGTGACTGACGGAGCCCTTGAACTCAGGATCTACTCTAACTACTCAATGAATCATTAAGGCATCCCTTATCCCATTTGTGTTGCGCAGTAACAGCAGCGTGAGAAGGCCATGGGATTGCTCATCGTTGTAAGCCTACTGTACATACTCTCGCAAAATCAATTTTTTGTGACTTACATATAGTGCTAATATTTAGTAGTATTAATAGTGTAGTGCAGTGTAGTAGCAATAATTTGGAGCTCCTCAAGTGAGGAGGCCGAGATACATCATCTACAGTAGGTGCTACCCACATCGCAGCATGCGTCTTTAAACGTCAAACACAGACAAGGACAGACTAGAACACATGTTTCCCCCCCCAACTTCTCCCTACGTTGTCGTGTTATTGAAGAGCTGCGATGTCGCCCAGGGAGTGCGACTCTCGCTCCATCCCTACAATTACAACGCACGAGGCTTTCCCGAAAGCGGGCCCACACCCTGCTCGCCTCCCCTCTTTTTGTGGTTTCAGATCAGAATAAGATTTCACTTCGTTTTTTTAGAGGTGAAAAATTACGTCGTCACCGTATCATTTGAACCTGCGTCGAACAAGCCTCGACGTATGCTGTCATAAGGTAGGGTTATTGGATCTCCCACGCGTTTGAGGACCTTTACACCTCCACCCCAAAACTTATTTTGTAAAAAAAAGTCACGCTTAACCCGACGAACAATTCCGTAGCCCGAGTATACCACGCTAGTGAAACACTACCACGGAGGCCCATACTACTGTAGTAAATAGGTCCTAAATAAGCCCAAATCACCCACTTTGGTGCGCTCATCTCGAAAACTGCGTGAATCGAAAATACCGTCTGCGCAAAATAGGCGGTTGATAATAGGCTTTCCATCGATGCTATATGTGTACTCTTCAGAAATGCGCTGGGAAGCCTCTCCCCCCATTTTGGGCCTATAATTACAGTAGAATCCACCGTGACGATGGTGGCCCAGTGGTACAGAGTATTGGGTAGTGTTATGAGGGCCCATAAGGGCGCCCGTCAGTCATACATACAGTACTTTGGGCAGAATATGCTATAGTATAGTGTATACCCATATAGCACGCGTCCATTACCTCCAGCGAAGTGTAGGCCGGCAGCTCTAGGCTGAAGAAGCAGGTGTGCGCGACAGGGAGGTAGTCGTCAGCAGGCGAGCGTTCGAAGTTTTGAAGCTTGAACCTCTGGCTGAACCCCTCCGCCGTAAGCGGTAGGCGAGTCCTGTCAGTCACATTCCGCGTAGTTCAAGTTGCGGGGATAATACTTTTTCGTCAAAAGGAGAATGTCGACAGCAGACAAAAATCGTCAAACAGTTTTAAGCCTTCTACTTCGTGTGTTTATACAGTGACTAGCGAATCTATTGCAGGATGGTACCCGGGGGAAAAGGGACGGCACCTGTGACCACGGCTTGTCCAGAAAATCGCTGAGGGTAAAATCTCCAGGAAGTTGAGTTGGAAGGTAGTAGCGATGATAAAAAAGGATGGTGTTAAGGGCCCGGATTAACGAGAAAGTTTTTTATGATGCTCCGCCAATATTCAATTCGTTTGATTTGATTCGCTTCTGATTGGTCGAAAAGTTAATCACCGAGCAGGCATTTTGACTTTCATTTGACTAAAACAACGAAAAAGAACAATTCGTCAAGACCCCTTTTTGGACTTCTTTTGCTCTTCGTGTTATTCAATCTGGGGAGTTTGGCCAACTCGACGTGGCATGTTCCTGAAACCGAAGCAAGACATGCAAACTTGAGCCGTGTCGTCGACTGCTTCACAAGTGAAATCCACCATTCCCGAGAGACAGGGAGTCGTGTTGTCGACTGCTTCACAGGTGATATCCACCATTCCCGAGAGACAGGGCCACAGGAGCAGCCGCAGTGCGAGGTCCGACGGCCCCTAGCACAGAGTAGACAATCCGCGGCGCCTCAAAAAATTACGAAGCCGTCGCAAACCCAGATTTTCATCCCTCTTTGCCTCGCAAACCACACGAGCCCCGACCAGGTCACGACTTCGGTAAGAAGTTCGATCGCTGTATCCCCGTCGCACCAGCCTGCGTCGGGCTTCGGGGCTACGCCAGCCACCCAAGACGCCCCAAGAGCAATAGCCTATTCGGCGATGCCGGTAGAAACAATCGGCCGCTGACCGCGGCGCCCCGGGAAGGACGTGGGCCATCGCTCGCCTCGTTGGTTGCCCTCGGGTGTTCGTTGACCCTTGTGAGTTATTCGATTAATTTTAAAATACGCTGTTCCTCGATAGGACCCAAAGGCAGATTTTGCACGAAATTATATTCAAATCAAATCAAATTCAGTTTTTCCTACTCGATCATCATGAAAAAGGTTTCTCGTTGAGACGGGCCCTGAAAAACATCAAGCATAGCGACGAGTGATTGCGACCAGTAGAAGGCTGACGGATGCCGTTGACATACACATCGCATGAGGGGCATTAATGTCCTGATCGTGGAAAGGCAGGGGGTTAACAAGTGCAGGCGCATAGAAATAACGACAATTTTCAGTGGTTTCATGGAGAAGGCCCGTACACAAACACAATTCTTACCGTCCCCATGTAAACTTGATGAGCATCGACCGTTCCTCTGGCGAAAAATCGCGAAGGGCTTGCCAGAAGAGCTTGATGTGAGGCTGTTCCCTTCTGCACCCGGAGTACTCCGTTACCGCCTGGGACGGTATATGATAGGAAGGTAGTTTAGTAGTCGCTAGGAACTCGAGCAGCAGGGTGTGTGTAACCGCCGGCAACTAGAGTGCATTGATACAATAGCTCGAAGGGGGTCCCGTATTTAGTTTGGCGGAGTCAAAATTAGAAACTCGTGTTCGCTCGGAAATATGTGACACGGTGCATTATGGTGTGATATCGAAGCGAATCGTACCGGACGGCATAATATGGCGTAGATTGTTACCTGGTAATCTACAGCAAGGCGTGACATGGTAAGGTATTGTACGGTAAGGTGCGACAGGGAATGGTACACCATGGTGTACTTTAGTGCTGGGTACCAGGTATGCGGTAGGGTGCGGTAAATGTCGGTGTTGTAGAGTGTCGTACTCTGGGTTCTTTTTGCACTGTTTCTTCGGTTCGACCTTGTTAGACCTGATGCGACGGAAAAAATCTTCACAGGAAACACGGGGGGGGGGTACTCGATAGCAGATATGTACTCGATCTCATGCATGGCCGTAGTCGTATGACCATAGACCCTCCCTCGCATCCCTACAATGACGGGACGGAGCAAGTCGGGTTTTAACCGACCAGGCAGACATTGTTTGCACCAAGCGCGAAGCGCCGTGAGGTGTCCGGCGAGTCGCATGAAGGATGAGCTGCATCCTACTAAGAACCGCTTGTGCGGCGGACTTGCATATGGATGACAGCTTCAATGAGTTGATACAATTTCCGGTGTAGCCACTTCCAGAGACAGCAATGGGAGTACTGCCGTGTGTAACTGCCTCTTGGGTGCCTTACCTTGAACACTACGTGATACGATCAATTCCCTGGTGCGGAATAAAGGTTTTTTACCTCGCACAAAGGATCTAACTCGACAACCAGCTGTGGGCGACCGCCAAAAAAAACAAAAACGGCACCCTGGTTGTCTAGCTCACGTAGTGAGCGGCATATTTTACAGTGTCGTTGCCAACCGACCCCAACCCCTCTATAAAATAGCGGGGAGATGGAAACGCGGCGGGGGGGTGTACTCGATAGCAGATATGTACTCGATCTCATGCATGGCCGTAGTCGTATGACCATAGACCCTCGCATCCCTGCAATGACGGGACGGAGCATGTCAGGTTTTCACCGACCAGGCAGACATTGCTTGCACCAAGCGCGAAGCGCCGTGAGGTGTCCGGCGAGTCGCTTGAAGGATGAGCTGCATCCTACTAAGAACCGCTTGTGAGGCGGACTTGCATATGAATGACAGCTTCAATGAGTTCATCTACTTTCCGGTGTAGCCACTTCCAGAGACAGCAATGGGAGTACTGCCGTGTGTAACTGCCTCTTGGGTGCCTTACCTTGAACACTACCTGGTACGTGATATGATCAATTTCCTTGTGCGGATTAAAGCTTCTTTACCTCGCATAAATGATCTAACTCGACAACCAGCTGTGGGCGACCGCCAAAAAAAAAGAAAAAAAAAAAACGGTACCCTGGTTGTTTAGCTCACGTAGTGAGCGGCATGTTTTACAGTGCCGTTGCCAATCGACGCCAACCCAACCTATATAAAATAGGGGGAGGAAACACGGGGGGGAAGGCAAAAACGAAAACGTCGTTAGAACCGACATCTACATCCATGGTTCATGGTTCATGGTGCTATCAATGCAAACCTTCGTTGGTGTCATGCCAGGTACCACTCAATTCACAAGTAGGAGAGCATTGGAGTACTACCAAGAGTACAAAAGAGTACCCACACTGCCCTTACATTTCCGGACAGAGTGGTACACGATGCTGGCGCAATGGCATACATATACATACCATGGTACCTGGTATTATTTCACAACATATGCTCTCGATCCTCCCTGACTACGAGCATAAAGGACCTTTCGGTTTACCATATATAACGGTACCCTCTGGCTTAAATAGCAAATGTCGCTTCAATGTCGGAAATTACACACGCCTGTTTTATTTCCGGCCATACATTCACAAAATGTCTGTTATAGTTCGGGCAAGATATATTTGGAAATGTTCTGTTAGTTCGGGCCAGACTGGTATGCCACAAGACCCACTCCCGATACTGTCGAAGAGTCGGTACGATACCTACAGTAGATATATCTACGGTAGATGCATTATAGTAGCATACCTCGAGCAGGTCGATGTCCACCTCTGGCTTGCCGCAGATCATGCTCTCCGCTTCTTCCCAACTAAACATCTCCAGTACCTAAAGCATATGCCCCAGGCAATCGCAAGCAGGGTAGAGACGCGGAACGGAATGCATACCGGGCGCGTAGCGCCATCTACTGTAAGAAACAAGCACGCACTAATAATTGCAGCAAGTGGCCCACCGAATCTGTTAACCTTGCCTCCTTATGCAAGAAGGTTGACATCTATACAAGGACACACACGTCCAACAGATCATAGATCATCATCTATAGTACAGCAGTAGATCATCTAGATCCTCTAGGTCCTACGCTTCAGTTATGTTATTAGATGATATCTTTGTGCTGGGCTTGTGTAGTACAGATACAGTGCAGTTGGCATGTGCTATGAAGATCACGAAGACTACGCGGCGGCTTCCACCTGGCCATATGAGCTAGATCACACTGTATATCATACAGATCAGGAATTAATCTATCTGCCCAGGAATATCTAGATCATTAAGTGGGGATATGATATATCTAATCTATCTGATCCATCTGATCTGTCCGATGTGTGCAATGGTTGATGGTCTACAGTAAGGCATCAGTGACGCACCTTCGCCCACCGGGAACAAGAGGCACAGATAACAACATCCTCCCAGTACATACGACGCATACATATGAATCATCCGTTGTAAAAGGTATACTGCGTGTTGAACATGCTGATGCTGGAGCTTACACCATGAGTTCACTCTGTCTATTTTGCCTTTTGTACTCGTGTGACTAGTGTGAGCAGTGTGACTAGCTCACCGCAATGGGCACCACCATCGATAGGCCCTTCCGAATGTGCTTCACCATGCTGCAGCACTCAGACAGCCTCTGGCTCTCCACCAGGTCCGCGTACCTGTAGTTCCACAGTTTGGGATGCAAAGGCCATCATGTGGAAAAATCGAGATCCATTGAGCGTGCGCGACGACAACCACGGTCAACCCAGTTCACATACGGAGTATCAGGTACCAGGTATGTGGTACCATCAGGGTTCCTAACGGGTCCGAGGAAGGCCCGCAAGGTATAATATATTATATTATATATATACCAGGTACCTGGTATATATTACCGGTATATACCATATACACATATCAGCAGATCAGCCCATTCAGGCTGCCGAGGTTAATGGCTACAAAATCATTGCGTCGATGGGTCACCGGTAGCTTTTTATGCACATGGTGTACTGCGCACGCTTGTGGAAATCTAGCATAACTGTCGTTAGGAACGTCGCGCGGCAAGGTATTAGTAACTATCGTCAAATCGTATGCGTTGGATCTCGGTCAGTCGGTGGGCCGCTACAGCCGTTTCGAAAGTCGAACGGGGTCCCTATTTTTGGGCGCCGTGTACACCAGCAAGTAATTCTATTTTTTCGAACGTCGTCGAGTCGCAGAAACCCACGCTTCTCGGCACAAGGAACGGGGAGAAAGGGTGCGCGGGAGGCTTTTTGTTTGATTGTACACTCACTCTAAGCGGTTGTCCCACGTCACAGCCATGTTTTTGCCGCCTGGCTTGAGCTCAACCTCTCTGTCGTCGAGAGACAGAGCTGTGAAATTCTCCATGACGATGTCGGAGAAGATCGCGCGGGTGACGCCTGAAACGATTTAGGTTGGGGATCAAGTGGGTTACACCGCATTTTTGACATCGCTATGAAGACGCCTGTGTAACGGCTGCGGTTGGAACCAAGAGGGTTACACCGCATTTTTGTCTCGCTTTGGAGACGCCTGCGGTTGGGATCAAGACGATTATACCGCGTTTTGTTGGTCTCGCCATGGAGACGTGGGCTGCCGGACGGCTCATTGTTGCGACCTTCAAACACTCTTGAGTATTATAATGTGTCGTGGTGTCCCAGCGAAATTCGCCGTGTGCTTGCGATAGAGTCGCGTCATTAAATTGTGGGCACATTTCTTGTGGCCCTTTTTTACTACAGCAAAAGTTACCCCACACTACCCCAAGCGAACATCTCCCAAAACAGTGAGTGCAGTTCTAAAGGGTCAACACCAACCATTGGAAACCCATTGATATAGGCATCCCGGACATGTTCGTACGCGAAAAAAGAGTGGCTTACCCTTCTGGTGAATCTTGCGGATGTCTTGCATGCTCCTCGTGAGAAGCACATCGACGCTGTCTAGGTCTTCTCGGTGCACCTCTTGCCCCACAAGCGTTTTCCACACCACGCTTGATAGGGTCAGTGCGATGAACTCTTGAGACCTGCCCAATCGTTCCGACGAAATCTTCTATAACTCAGATTATGCAATGGCAGCTACAATAATTTGCTTTTGTGCCGGGTGGTGCTGTCATAAAAGTTCGCTCGGAAAACCCCAAAACTGAGCGTCCATCCAACCATCCAATCAAAATGTAGCATTGCTCAGGGGATTCACCGTACGTATGATAGCACCACGCTGTGATGAACGTTATGCCACTGTCGGGAGTCTATGCGCTACTCAACTCAGAGGGCGCAACGTGCACGCTGTGCGCCGTCAGCGGCCGCAAGCACCATTGCCTGCGTTGCACTCCCAGGAGCACCGCCGCTTCAAGTGCAGCAAGCACGACTGACCAAACAATCCGGCACATGAGGTATCGGCAAGAGACACAAGAGAAAGACGATGCTCAATCACCTCATGGCGTGGCCCATAATCTTTCCAAGGAAGACGAACATCTCCACCTGGACCGCCGATGTCGCCCCAGGGTTGGGCACGTAACGATCCCGACCCATGCCCGCCGCGTGCACCCCGTTCGGGGTGCGAATCAGCAGCGGCAGCGCGGTAGACTGCGAAAAACGATGCCGCGGGGCCAGGCGAGTAATAAGTTTTTTCAGCGGAGGAGGCAAGTGGAGTACATGTAAACTATCACTGCGCCCTATTCATGACCCTTTTGGGGCTAATGTACCAGGAATAAAATAGGAATACCAGGACTATTGAGAGCGATAAAACCAACAACACGAATCAGAAGTGCGCCGTCATATCCCTGTGAGTGTGCAAGATACATGCGATACTGCATGGTGTCGTAAAACTCCTGGCATCAAAACTCCGACTAGGATCAGCATTCCGCGTTGCTGCTTGGTGGCTGCTGCCGTAATCGATAGGTACCGATTTTTCGTCATATTCCTTTCTGCAATCCCACAAGGATTTATGAGCAAGGCTAAACAGTTAGGTGGGGTGAATGCGTCTAGCAGTGCTGCCATTGTATATTTATCTAGTTTCGCCATGTTTTCACTCTGGCCTTCCGAAAGGATTTAAGCGGGCCAAAAAAACGCAGGTGTAGTGAATGCGACCGCAATTTTAACCACAGTATTGAAGACATGAAGTAAGGCACAAAGTGAGGCGGAACGTCACCTGAAGCTCTTGCGCGTACATGGACCACGACTCTCGGTACGGCCCGCCAGCATCTTGTGCTTGCTCGCCCATAAACACGCAATTGTACAGCTTGGTGTGGGTGCGGAGGGTCTTCGGGTGCATGGTGTGCATCTGCAACGGAGTGATGCCGTCAAAAAACAAAAAATGAGACCGATGGCGGACGCGCTTGGGGGCGTTTCACTGACGCAGCCTGGCTGACGACGAATTAGAAAAATGGCAAGCGGAACCTCCGACCGCCTTCTGCGTAAAATCATTTCGCAAGCAGCTTCCTGTGTACAGAAGGACGAGGTGCGACGATGAACAGCATGGCAGCATGATAACTTCTGTTCGTGAGTACACTCTGGAAGTCTGCCTGTTCGACCAGCGCACGCTATGGTTCGGTGTGTACTCCTACATGAAACAAGAGCGTGTTCTTCGGCGTTTCGCAAGACCTACGTCCGAGACTATCCGCTGTCCCCGCGGTGTACCCACGACGACGAATCCACAAAAGCCCGTGCACACCAAATGTCGAACCGCGACATTTTACCTGTCTGAATGCTTGGCCAAATACCGTCCACCTCCCTTCCGTGTCGCTGCGCCCGAGATGGATGTGCTTGGCCGCCTGTAGATCAGCAACAAAAGATTTGGCCACGCAACGACAGCAAGTACCAAAACGCCACACGGTTTTTTCTTTTTTCGGTTATGATGCGGTTCGGCCTGCGTTGACAGGAACCTCAAAGTTGGAGGAGGCCTTGTCATGATACATGAACACGTCGAGTACAGCAGAGCCACGGGCAATAGCTGCTGTTCAGTTTTATGGCTATACTTCGGCTTCAGCTCGCTCTTTGTTGAGGCCGCCGACGTATTGTGTGCCTAAAAAAATACGCCACACTTGACTCTCGTGTTTAGCACAACACTAGTGGGCCCGGCAGCGGACCCCCTTTTGTGTCGTATGCACAGCGCAGTAGGTACCCCCACTTGAGATTTATGGTCATACGATCTCGGCCATGCGTGGCATGAGTACACGCAATGTCTGCCTGGTCGGTGAAAACCCGACATGTTCCGTCCCGACATTGTAGGGATGCGAGGGTCTATGGTCATACGACTACGGCCATGCATGATATCGAGTACACCCCCCCCCCTTGTGATTAGTGACCACAGGGCTAGGTTTGAGGGAGATAAGGTAGTGTGAGAACAACGTCACCGCCAGTGAAACGAGCGCAGCGTTTGTATAACTTGCCCACACCGTCTCAACCGCAACACATGCTTCGGCTAGGCCGACTGCTTGACAAGCCATCGGGAGGCCTTATCGCGCCTCTATCCCGGACATCCTCAGTCTTGCACACAATACTATACTTCCGCCAAAAAACAATGCACTGCTTTCGTCTACTGACGATGTGTCTCACAAGCCTTCTGATGCAAGAGTAATTTTCAACAGAGCGTCCAACGAAAAAAAATCAGAGCAATGTTACGTGTGCCAGCTTCGACAAATGATTGATTCGGTATTTGAAAGTCCACACTAACTCCTTATTACGTAATAATTTTCCGAGACATATCCCGGGCGGTCGGTTTTAGGGTTAGGGATATTACAGGGTTGGTAGTGTTTAGAGTCAAGCGCATTTCAAGCCTTTCATCGAAGCCATTTTGTTTTTTAGAGGCCAAGGTATGTACAACCCTCATAATTTGCAAGGGTTTGCGTACCTTTGAGCGGCTGAGGTTGAGATTGAACTGCCCACCGTCGTTGAAGGCAGTGTTGGCCAGGGCCGAAAGTATTACTGGCTCTTTGATGGCGCGGAAAATAAGACCTCGGCCTGACGATAGCAGGGCCGCTGCCGACCACTCGCGATCCACCTGCGAAGGATAGGGGAAATATATCACCGGCAATCGCTTTTAGGTCTTGCTTGGGTGGTTTCACTGGCCCAGTTCATGCTGGCTTGCATGCTCGGGTTTTGCGAGAAAGAAAGCGCATGCGTTGATATAAAAATGCCACTAATATGTCGTGTAATATGTACCGGTACATTGAATGGTGCAAGCCAACTGCAGTGTACTTACTGCTCATGACAGCAGGCGGTACAGCAGGCGGTGGAGCAGTATGGAACTGATACGCACCAGTACATGATCGCATGAAACTGATACGCACCGATATACGATCGTATGAAACTGATACGCGCCAGAATACGATACTTGAATATTTTTACCACAGAAAAAAATACCCTACGTCGTACTTCGAAGTATTACGAGCTACATATGATTTCAAGTATCTTCTCCCCTAAAATGTGGGTGCAAATAGAAAGGGCTCACGCGGAATCGGGAAACAAAACAAAGCACATTAATCTCCACGAAAGCCGACTATGACGTCACACAGCCCCACGCCTAGTCCCCCCTCCTCCCACAACCATGCGTGCCCCAAAAAGAAACCACCCAACCCGCATCACCTGACACAGATCGAGGTACGGTATCGCGTCCGCAATCTTCCTGTTCACCAGCTGCAGCACCTCGAACCTTGCCTCGATGCACCCTCCTTTCTTCTCTTCTCCCCGCCCTACTCCCACCTTCGCACTTTTTCCCGGTGGTTTGCCACTAAGCCCTTCGTTTCCCGGCTGCTGCGCCCAACTCGCGCCCCCCTCGTCTGTCGTCTCGGTCACCAGCACGTCGCCTTCTCCCTTCGTTTCTTCCACGCCTTCATCAGGCGGCACAGTGGCGTCCTCTCCTTTTTGGACGTCCTCGGTTGCAGAAGAATCACGCGCAGCATCAGAAGGAGGGGGCCAGAGGCACAACTCGCGCAGTAAAGGTTCTCGGACGAGGTCCTCCTCCGATGGGATAATGTCGTGCCACGAGCAATGCAGCACACGTTGCTTGTCGAACCCCTTCTTTTCCGCGGCCGAGTTTACGTACCTTCCACAACAAAGGGAGTAGCGACGAGAGGCAAGCAAGGGAAGAGAGGAGAGAGAAAAGCCATAACCAGCGACATAAAAGGTTAGTTCATGATTAAAAGGCGAACAACCGCACAGTCGTAGATTAGCCATCGCAACAGCGGCCTACCGTAGGAGCCACCTGTGTTTAGGTGCCGGAGCAAAGTATGGGTGGGTTGCTTTGCCCTCGCCTGGCACCGGAGAGAGAGCTAGCTCAACACAACGGCAGAGACGCGTAACAACCAAATCAAGACGCCTTTTGTATGCAGTACAACGTCGTACTCATTGAATATAGGCGGAGATATAGAGAATCGACGCTAACGAGGACACGCGACAGTCAAACGTCTCTTCGATCAGATGGGCGACACCATGATGCCAGGAAAAGTCGAAAAAAAAACGATGCATTGAAGCGTCGGGGCGTCGTTACCCCCACAACCCCATGGCGGGACGTCTCGTCACCGTGCTGAGCTCTGGCGGAAGTTGCTGGCGATTACATTTTACACAACAACACCAACATCAACAACCACAACAACAGCAACAATAACATATTTCCGTACTTCTATGATACACTCGTGACCCGAGCGCTGAGGGCAGCACACCTCACGAGAGCCAAGTCGTGCCTAACGTCCCCGCTTCCATACAGGGCTTTGAGTGCCTCCAGTTTCTCCTTCAACTTCGGCATTTCTCCCAGAGTCTTGACCGAGTAGGTGGGTGTTACGGTGCAACTCCAACCCCGCTGTCGTGAAGACGGAGACGTGGGCGGCTCTACCCACGTGTCCCACGCACAGGTGGCGCTTGGCACAGCAGCAACACCTTTCAGACACGGAACGTGTTTGCAAGACAAAGAGAAGGTATTCGCGGCCAACGGTTAAATAAAACAAAGAAGGATACAAATGCGTGACACTTTCGAGAGACGCAACTGCGCCAAACTAAAAAAAACTAGGAGGAGGTCAAACTCGTGGGGTTTGGGATTCGGCTGCAGAATTGAAGTACTGTAATGTAGCACGCCTCGACCATCACGGGGTTTCCTTCACACGCGCAAAATGTGAAGTAGGAGGCATCTCTGGAAAACGAAGTTGCGTGCCGTCAGGACCCGAAACAGCGATCTCGCTTCTTCTGTCATTGAGACTTCCCTCAAGCCCCACAAAAGGATGTTGTCTCACCGGAGCATGACCCTCGGTTGGTCGGTGCTTCGTCCGGACCCTCTGTGAAGGTGAAATTGACGAGCAATCCGGGTGATCCGCTAGCAGGGAATGCCTAACGGTGTTGCCGGAGCCGGTGTTAGGGCGCATTGGGCAAGAACCGCATAGGAGAACAGGGATTGCATGTGTTGTTACTAGGTCGAGAAGACTGCCAACAACTACACGCACGCGGATTGAGGTGCAGTAGTTAACGCTATACCATACTGCAAAAAAATAACCCGAAGCAGGCTGTGAAGTAATGTACCGCTGTGAACGGCATGCAGCAATAAATACTAGTCTTATTGTACCCCGAGTACTTGCACTTGCAGCATTTCTAACAGCAATGCGCTGTGGAAAACAGGCACGGAGTTTCGGCCTTGGGTTGACCTACGATGTCTAGTAAAACGTGCGCTCTAGGCCTTTATCAGCGAGTGTGTGCAGCGGTCATCTCCGTTTCGAAACAGAAGCGCAGGGGAACGAGGGCACCGGCATTTCTGTACAACTGCACGTCAGCTTGAGGCACGCATAATCACGACAAGGCATCCATCCAGTTCCGCCAAAAAAAGAAACCATAGCACAGTTAAATAGCTCGAAATAAAATGAGCACACGTACACAGATGCTCGATCCAGGGTTTGTGACCGGTAAACAAATATTTGAAAAGCAATAGGGGGTCATGCCATTCGTACCTTGCACCCAGCCGCCACCTCCGAGACAGTTAACGCCCTAGACCAGAGGCGAAAGTCGTAGACGTGACCCAACAGGATGTCATCCGTATCGAGCGACTGTCCGAGGAATACGTCGCAGCTCGCCAGCACCATTCGGGGTCCTGTTAAGGTGTCCGACGTACGGCATTTTTTTAGTTTATCGAACAGGGTTGTTCTTGACATGCTTTAGACAGCTCTTGGCATGCTTTGGACAGCTCTTGACTTCAGCTCTTGACTTGCTTTGGACAGCTTTTGACTTGCTTTAGACAGTTCTAGACATGATTTAGACAGGGTCTTGACTGATGTAGACAATTCATGGCATGTTTTAGACAGCTCACTCGAACTGGACAGCTTTTCGGATGCAATAAATACCCAGCGCATGGCAGTAGAAGTGTCTGGAAATACGACAGCGCTCCACGCACCCCCGTCTATATGATCATGTGTTCACCAGCGTTTGTCTGCAGCATAGACGCAAAAGGGCTCTAGCGCTGGGCAAACGCGCTGCAGTCGTCTCCAAGCACTTCGTAGCCGCGGCGCGGTACATACGTTGGCAACAGCGCTCTATCTTGCCGACGCTAAGTTCGCCGTTTTACGCATATTTTTCACAGCTCCTGGCGCGCCCTAAATATTAACCAACGGGCGAGACAAGACCGGCCAGTGAATCGCGTCGTTAGCCACGCTGCCGTATGCCGTGGCAGAATAATTGTTGCGTTTTACAACCAGGTTAAATCGACACATGACACAGTCGGATGTGCAAGTGTAGTGATCGTATGATTCAGCGTTCATGTTCACCCGCCGGCGGAGAAAAACCAAACACAGAAGAAGACAAAATAACACCACACCTCGAAACACGCCCGACGCCACCTCAGCCCCGTCCACGATCAATTTGCAGTGCCCAAGCGAATCGATAGCGAAAGCAACGTGTCCCCATTGTTCCGGCAAAAGAGTGCCACCGATCAAGGAAACCCCGGTCCCGTCCTCCAGATTGCTCGCACGCATTTCGACCTTTACAGTTGATTCGCAACGGACTTGGAAGGCGTGTTTGACGACAAGCGAGGGGGTAAAGGAACAGGGTATGTAGTCACGATTCGCGTTCTGCACATTCTGAAACCCCAGTACGGTATTCACGGCTCGCCTCGTGCGTATTCTGCCCATCGGAGCAGAGGTGGCACGCACATGTTTTCCACTAAACCATACATAGACAGCATCATGACCACTGCTCGAAGCGTTCCGCGAGATGAACGTGAGGAAAAATCAAGACGGAAACAGCAATAGGCGAAAACTCGATACGGATGGAAGTTGTTTGAATTTGTAACGACGATGGCACGAAAAATGCACGAAAGAGTATTCATCTCCCAAGAAGCAGGCCATTATTTTGAAGAGGTTTGAATTCGGTGATTCTAGCGAGCCGAGCGTCAAGGCAGTTATCCGCGAAAAATAAAAGGTAACCATTCAAAGAACTCGAGCTTCATATCCGAAGTCTATTTATTTACGTAGGTGGGTATCGCGGCGAAGCTCCATGACCGAATCAAGGCGCGTCGTGCTTTTTAAGAAGCATAAAGACAGCAACACCACAGCCATGAACATGTTCGATTCATTCCTCTGCCTCTTGCAGACCGAGTAAAATGAAAGGCTCACATGGGCAGTAGACGGCGGTTAGCTCTATCTGGCTGAGCATAGACATGATCCCCCTCGACACCAATGGGCTAATGTAGGCATCCGCGCGCTGACACGGCTGAACGGACAAGCAGGGTGGCGAGACGGAATGGAAGCACATGCCACATAAGCACGCTGTCAGTTAAGTACACCGCCATGCAAGAAGTGCAAGTGCCATCGTATCGCCCACTGCTACCAGCGACTTGTTAATTATTGGTCCTTGTCAGGCCACAACACTGGCAACCTGGAAATATAAATAAAAAGCCAGCGTCTGCCAGATCTTCTGCGAGCTTCAACTTGACCACGTCATGATTCGCTCGAAACTGATTCACGACCACATCACAACATCTCCAGCAGCGCCGCTGCACCACAACAATCAAAACCCTCCGAAAAACGATGGTCACCCCAAGATCCATCACAGCAATCACATGTGGGTGCGTATGGTATGAAAAAAGCCCAATACGCCCACAACTTTTGACCAGAAAGACAATAACTATTTCACGCACCGAACAGATCACGATCAAACTGCAGATCATCTAGATCCTACGTACTGTTTTGTACCGTTACGAGACCGTGTGCAAGAGCCATAACGTACATATTCCACCCGGGAAAAGGCATGATCTGAACCGTACAAACAATCAAAATGAGGGTTACGTCCGCACCGAAAGATGTAGGTCATGACCTACAGTAGATTACAACATGGGGATCTGGCCTGTCAGGTGTGTGAAACCTTTCGACACGCCGGCTGACAAGCCACGGTCAACCAATAGCAGCAAAAAAGGACGGCGTCCCACCATGAGTCGGAACCACGCCTCCACAGTGAAAACCCCGTCCATGGGTACCGCATCCCAACCCTGCATCGACACGTTCGCCCCGTCCTCCAGTCGAAGGCGGCGAATCACATCGTGGCTGCTTCGCTGAGTGGATGGAGCCCTAGACTCGGTGTCGGGTTGAGCTGTATATATGCACATAGACGCCGAGGGATAAGGAAGGGTATATAAACCTGTAAACAAAAAAATGCACATCAGCCCTAACGTCGAGGACTACAATGTAAGCTTTGTGGGGGCGAGGAGTAGCGCGGTGCGTTTTGCGATACAAGGCTAAATCTGTTGTTTCCAGCCCCTTTTAGACGATCACGCTATCGTTTTCGATGGAAGCCGAGAAGTATTCCATACACTTGTGAGCACATTGATCTGTGTGCTCTTTGACGCGACAAATATATCTATAAGTCAACAAGCGATCAACGCCGAGCTTGTTAGGAACGAAATGTGCGGTCGACGACCGTAGCATTCGGAAGACTGGTCCTTTGCGGAAATGAAGCACGAAGATTTCTTCACGAAAAAAACTTGCACAATACCCTCCAGGGCGGATTGTAACGCGAACTTCACCACTCCAGCTCCATCGAGTGCCACCAGGTGTGTCGTACTCACCATGGATCGAAAGGGTGTCGCCCAAAATCACAATTGGCGTGGTTGAATTGATGCCGTGCGTCACGACCAGAATATCGAAGCAGCCCTCGTAGTCCCACCTTCGTTGGTTAATTGAGAACGGGTAAACATACCATAAACTTTCACAAAAAGGACTAGTGATAGACGATAAGACTCAAGCTGTAGCGCGAAACAGTACTTATAGTCGGACCCAGCTACCAAATAAAAAACCTTTTGTGCGAGGGGCGGCAATTGAACACGTTTGCAGGCAGTGATCATCTACTGGTGGCCATACCAATACTTTGCACCCGCCTCACGCACTATGAGCTACGTATGTATGCAAAACGAGACGAGCAATAGCGATTATTATGCTGGATTCCTTCCAGCAGCTTTGAGAGCCGTGTGTTCCAGCTCACGCAGTTACCTGTAGAGTCCTGCGAAGTCGGTGTCGTCCCAGCGAACCTTGACTCCACTTCGAGGCCTGCCCTTCCAAGTCTTGATCTACGGTTCGAAGCAAACGAGGCATACCGATACAGAGGCAATGCATGAGACAATGGGACCGAGCACTATGTCCTGTCCGCAGCGAGAGGGTTTGCATGTACTGCCAAAGAACTTCCGCTGGACCAATCATACGTAGGACCCTCGATACCGACACCATACTTCAACTCCAACAAAAAAGGGGTCACCATACACGCATCACGCCGATCTGTTGTTGACGCCGGAAAATCCTTGCATAATAATCTGCTCGATGAACAAACATGATGCCACATAAGCAATCCTTTTGCCTCAGCAGAAACTATCCCACAGCATCTTCAAGCAGTTCGTCCTCAAACAATGTGGATGCCATTCCAAGCGGGTATCGTAACATTTGTACTGTGGTGATGGTCATCCATCCCGGCCGACCCCAAACCTCCTCACATCGATGACAGTGCCGTATCCCCCTGCGCCCCCATCCTGGTCTTGAGCCCAGCTCCAACCGGGACCCCTTACCACGCGATCGCCCACCGAAATACCGGCGACGGCTTTCGAACCACCGCCTGTTGGGGACCTGTCCGACCTTGATGAGGAGGCAGTTCCGCCCTCAAGACCCAGCACCACTCGTCCCTGCCAAGAAAATGGGGATGGAGCGGATAGTAGATGCGACCAGAAAACCCTCGTCTTTCATATTTCGGGTCTTCCTCTCGCAATCGAATCATCCTTTTGTGTGTGTACAGAGAGGTCATTCCAAGTCCGCAATCTCCCCTCGTCTCTAGCAGAGTTTCAGTGTGTTCTCGTGACTCAGCATACCGCATGCGATGACAACTGTATTATGTTATATCTCCTGAAGCGCTACCTAAAACATGGTCGGGATGGTCCGTTGGTTACATCGAATCACCACCCAAAGATTTCTCCTTATAAAGCAATAAGGTCAAGGGACCAACTTCTCTACGGATACGATAGCTGAAGGATGTTAGCCAAGGGTATGGCAATAAATTAACTCTCGGGGAAGCTGTTCCTGGACTACCACGCACCGGGTCTTCGCTGCTCTTCCCGATTATCTCGATCTCCTGCTGAGGACCCATTGATGTAGACGTATGAAACACGACCTGTTAACGGCAAGAGTCACCACGCTTGTTGATACGACGCAATTAATCACCACGATTGGCAATGTCATAGCTGATATCTTGTAGTGCAAAGGTGTGGGCACTGGGATGATGTCACCTTTTCGACGGGAACGGCTACAATTACAGTAGTGCCGGTTGCCCTCTATAGTGCCGGTTGAATAGTACCGATTGCCTTATATAGTGCCTGTGAGATCGCGTGATACCGATGATATTAACCACGATATGTTGACGGCAGGAGTCACCAAGCTTGTTTAGATGACGTCATTCATCACGATTGGCAATGTCATACCATGGTAGCTGATATCTCGTAGCGCAAAGGTGTGGCCACTGGGATGTCAACGTTCCGACGGGAACGACTACAACAAAGTAGTGGTTCCTCTATAGCGCCGGTTGAGTAGTACCGGTTGCCCGATATAGTGCCGGTGGAATCGCATGGCACAGATGATATTAACCAGTGTGGCAGTAGTGTGCGGAGTAGTGCCGGGTGCCGCTTATTATAGTACCGGTATTGTTGGCTGGCGCACATCTACCGGCACTGCAGAAAAGACCGGCACTACTGTACAGCAGTGTATCATCAAACGGTCGACGACGTGAAAGTGACGCACTGCTGTAGTATGACTAATTTCGTTCACGTATGTACCGTGATTGGTGTTCAAGTATGCCATGTCCGTTGCAATGCGTGCGTTGGTAACGGCTATCCCTTTTGGGACTTGCCGACACTCCACTATGCTACTCGTATTGAGGGGGTAAATGATCCAACACGAATGACGGCTACAGCAACGACCGCATGAAGCAGTTCGGTATCCGTGCTGGCTTTCGTCAGGTGTCCGAACCAAACTGCAATGAGTTTTACGACTCTTGCGCGCAGCAATATACCGACTCCTGATGTTGCTGCTTGTTGCCACTGGACGCCCGATAATTGCTTGGGTTTTGTAGCTACAGCTATACCTGGGTCCCACACGGGTAACACACAATGATGACCGCCGGAACACACAAAAACAAGCCCACGCCTACTTCTAGACTGGATGCTCGACCGCAACACACAAAACAAAACCTGGACCTACCTCTAGGCTGGATGCTCCTTGCAGAAACACCCTCTTCTCCAAGACGTCAGCACCGGAAAGATCTGGCGAAGCAACTTGAACCGAAGCTTGTGCCTCGCACTGGAAAGACAAGTGTCACGACGAAGCGCTTTCTCAGCATGAAACACGGACATAAATACCCGGCAGAACCTTGCCATCTACCGAAGACAACGGGACTCTTCAGCTCATCAAGGAAATAATTCTTCCATAAAACTATGCTCCGTAGCCATTTTCCGAATTCCATTTTTATTCTCGCTTATACTTTAGTACGCTCTCATCGACCGCGATACCCCGCATCGTCGACGTTGTCTCGGGGTCCTCAGGTTCTTGGTGGCGGGACTACATGGCACACTCTTCTCCGCACACGTCTATTTGTCAACACCTTTTGCAACACTCGACCCTTAAAGTACGGTGGCAAACGAAGGCCGCCAAAAATAGTTGACGCAGTACGTGCACCTCGACCAATCTCATAGCTGCACGAAACGAAAACGTCAAGTTCGTGCCAACGCCTACCTCGGGGAGAAGCTTCCTCGCAATAAAGCACTCCGGGATCTCCCTGCTCAACGCCGCCGACAGAAGCTCCAAGCTTTCCTTCACGCTCCCGAACCACCCGTCACTCTTACCCGCCCAGCCAGAACCCCGAACGTCTGTGCCCCACCAACTGCTGTCTCCCGAAGGAGACAGCGACGCTATCGTCGGGCACATTGGCAAAGGCGGCGGAACTATTTGCACCGCGTCGTTGCCATCCGTGAGGACGACCGCCAGGTGGAGATCATGGCCGTCATCCCAAGGGAAGGTACCAGAACCCGGGCCGTACGCAACTTGCGCGTTCGAGCTGTCGGGTCCAACCAGCCCCACCCGCGCCTGCCGCGGAAGGTACCGGACGGAATTACAAAGCGCCACAAAAGGGAGTCGTCTTTGTAAAATCGTCCTGTTGACCCTGGCACGATCACCCAGTGGAGTCACCAACCTATGAAAGTATCCTTCACGAGGTAGTACACCCCGCAGATAGCGCGATCAAGGTGTCGTATGCAGCTTGCAAATATGCTTTGGACGATTTTTTCGATTTCACAGCTGAGGTGTATTTTCACTTTTACTGCTACAGTAGAAAAAGGGATTCGCCAACCCCCCACAAAAGCGTTTAAAGCTGTATCAAAAGTGCTTCGCCCCCGCCCGCGCCTGCCCGAGCTAGACACAACATTCATTCGCGTCTTCAAACAGCGTCTCTAACCACATTTGAGGATAATGATGAACCACGAATGAGTGAGATCAGCCGACGGATGCAAAACGTATTTACCTGGCGTGCGCAATACGTGAAAAGGAACAAATGACGTCAATCCACAAGATGCTTCCAGCTCCTCAAACGGATGGCTCTTGCTTGAAAATAACTCCATCTCGCACCCAAACACGCTATGTTTCCCCTAATTGGACGGTCTACATGACTGAAACAGTCTCCCTCACAGTCTCCCTTAGTACTCGAATGTCGTCACCACGAACGACTTATCGACACAAAAACACAAATCACGCGTTTTTCCGGCTTCCGAATCCAAAGTTTAGATGCTTGCCTGGTTCCTGTAGAACACGACTTCCTTCTTTACGACATCAACCTCCACCGTGATAGTATCGCCTATCTTCACCTCCGGCCCGAACGAAAAACTCGTCGTCGTACCCTCGCTCTCCATCTGCGAAGCCATATCGGTGCATTCCAAGAAAATAAGCGCCAGGCGCGATTATACATCTGCACACGAAGTAGAGGCTGCATCACAAATCTTTCCGGGAAACAATCGACAGGGTGCTGTGCGCTGTGAAACATGTTTCTCGCTTGCAACGACTCAAGTGATTCATTTTTTTACTTTTTGCAAGCTGCTGTTGAACGGGCGACGAAGCGCAAAATTGCCGATTTTCATGCGGTATAGAAGGATGTGCGGCCTATTGTTGGTTTTATGCTCCCGATTATAACCCGTCCAGCTGGTTTGAAGAGCTTACTCGGTTGGAAATTGCCCCTCTTGGGAGCAAGGTATACCGGTACCGACTAGCGACAGAAAAAAACGGCGAGGACGGTCGTACCAACCGACAACGGAGGGCGCGCAGAAGTGCAAGTTCGTCATGCTTGTGCGCGTGGTGTCCATCTCCCGATGTTCACCATATTGCGGTTCGGACACACGAGCTACCCCCCTGCAGGCGAGACTGTTCGCGTGGCTCATGCTGTAGTCATCGTTTGTTTTCGACACTTTCCCCCCTTTAAGGCACGCCCTTGAAGCCCCAAAGGGGGTTGAGCGCTGTCCACAATGAATCTCAGGCACGAAAAATGTCAATAACACGTCAACAAACGAGCGATGCAGCCCGACCGATCAGCCATTCAATCCCCCGCAAATAACCAACCTCAAGCTGTCCTCCTTGCCCCCGAGGCTTTCTACCACCCCAGGTTAAACTCCACGGCCACTGCTTCATTTCTTCCGTTCTACGCGTTTCCATCTGTGGTGGTCTGGTCGTCCCAACTCCCACGAACGGGCCTGATTCCGACAGCCCCAGGATCCTGACGTGCCACCTGCATATATATATGAGGTCAAGGATTGGAGCTCGGCCAACGATAATTGGCGTTTGGGAGGGTTATACCGGTGGTTGTCTGTCTTTGACTTGCCTCTGAACGGAGATCAACGAAGACAATCACGCGAATTATATACCTACCGCAAAAAACTTCCATACGTGCTACTGCAGTCGTGTTTCCCATCAATAACTACGTAGCTGCTCCCCAAATACGTGCTTCAGTTCCAAAGAGGTCAACAAGCGTTTAGTCCGGGTGTCAGATGAGTTAACGGGGTGAACAATGCGGCACAACACGCCTTCTTTCTGAAAGGCGCACACGAAGGTTAATGGCCCTTTCTTCCCTCCTGTGGGCGTTGACGGCCGATAAGGTAGCACCAGAAGCACCCTCGAAAGCATTACAGCCGAGAACAACCACAACAAACCCACCTCGCTCCGGGGAACTCAGACTCAGTCCAACCATATACTCCACGACGATAATCAAACAAATGGATTAAACGTCTACAACTTCGACTTGGAGGCGCACCTGATCAGTTTCCTCCCTTCCCGGCTTGCCAAAGCTGTGTAACCCGGCTGAGCTAGCAGCGGGATACCTCTGCCGGTAGAGACGGAGTGTTCCTTGAGACGGATGGATCTGGTGGGACTGGATATCTCCAGGAAAGTGCGCTCTGGCCAATGGGGAAAGGAGTAATCTGTAGCCGGCGACGCCGGGGCATGGAGCGTTACGGCAACACACAAAAGCCGAAAATGCGGGGTGCTTCTTTTCAGCGGTAGGCTCGTCGTGAGTTGAAATCATGACAGCGCGCAGTCACGTTTGTGTGGAGTCAAACGTATATATGCCCACTGTTGTTGTGTTACCAGACAGCACTGTACATACCCGCGGCTCCTCCTCCGCACCAAAATACCCTTATCACAATACGTAGTACAGGAAGAGACCACGCAAAGTAAGGAGACAAAACATAACCTTTCGTGTCCAGGGATGCTTCCACGCCGTCCTTTGAAGACGCATCGTCCATCAGACCAGTGCTTCGGCCCATTATCTCGTGGCACTTGTCCGCGATTAGGCACGCCTGTTGACTCCGTCACGTAGCGATAGGCACAGAAAAAGAGGCAAGTATGTGCAAACATTAATCCGTTTGTACGTTGTTGCGCCCACGGAATGCCCTTGATCTGCCCGCCTAGCCACTGCAAGCAAGTTAGGTGCATTGGCTTTGCTATGGTTGCTGCTTTCATTCTAGGATACCTGGTACGCAGTACCGTACAACTAGCTACGTTTATGTTGAACTTAATGGTACCCACTATATAATAGTGTCGTCCCAAGGTTTCCGTCGCTGGTAGAACAGCCTGGTAAAACAGCAATCTTCGCCAGGACTTAGAGCCGCGCCGGATCCGCTGACCTACCAACAAGACTAATCCATTCGATGCAGAGGCCACTGCTGCGGCACCTTCCAAGAGCATAGTCGCTTCTCATTCGGGCCCGGGCGGGCTGAAGCACTCACACCATCACGGCATTAGAAATGTAACGGTTTCAGGGGCATCTGACCCTGCTTTTGCACCCATGTCCGGCACGACGGGGAGCGCAGGAGCCGCGACGAAACACCTGCCCGCAGTGGTGGTGGCGGTGGCGGAAGAAGTCTCAGACAAACCTCACCACTCGGTCGGAAGCTTTCTTTGCTCGTAAGTATATGCGTCAAGACGAGCAGACCCATTGCCCCTCCCCGGTGAAGACTGCGGCGGCAAGTCCTTCGACTTTGACTGGTGCAAGACGTGGGATGCCTCAGCATCTGCGGTACCTTCCTAGCGTACTCGTTTCTCGAGCGGGTCTCAACGAGCCGAGCCACCGGCACAATCCGGGTTCAGTACAGGGGTTTCTGTCGCATCAGCCTTGGCACTAGCTACGGCGGAACGGTGGTAGCGATGGAGATGATTCGAGAAGCATCGGACATCACCACGCGGCCGAAAGGTTGCTTTTGGCCGCGTGATAGTGTCCACTACTTCTCGAGCCTTCGTGATCGCCATCTCCAGTGCGATCGGCCGTTTCGTGGCAGCTGTCACCCGGCGGGGAAGGGTCAAACATCAGGGTTGCGCTCGAGACCCCTACACTCTACAATGAACCCCGATGGTGCCGGTGGTCGAGCCCATCCAGGCCCGAACGAGAAGTACTGCAGTACGCTGGGAAGGTAGTGCAGATACGAGGGATATCCCGCGTCCTCTTCCAATTAAGGCCGAAGGAGTGGCCACCGCCACAGCTATCTTCACGACAGGGCAATCGATCTCCTCGTCTACACACATATACGAGCAACGAGACATTGCGGCTGCTCCCTCCGACCGCGTGGTGATGTCCAGTGCTTAGGAAGCCTCCGCCATCGCCACCGCCGGCGTCGTTAGTCGTTTTACTGCATTCGCCGCCGTGGCGGGGATGTGTGCAACACCGGAGAGAGATGCGTCTGAAAAGCCAAGGCCTAACACGGATATATAGTGCGTGTGGTTGAGCTTGTCAAGGGGTACAGGCATTCCCCTATTTCCGCACGCACCTCAAACGTGCGTACAGTACACCCCGTACGACTTCAACTAAAGTCGCCCCCCCTAACACTCCCCTATGATATATAGGTTGGGTTGGCGTCAGTTGCCAACGACACTGTAAAACATGCCGGTCACTACGTGAGCTAAACAGCCAGTGTACCGCTCTTTTTTCCCCTATTTTTTCGGCGGTCGGTCACAGCTGGTAGTCGAGATAGATCATCTGTGCGTGGTGAATAACCTTTACTCCGCACAAGTGGGAATGATCGTATCACGTAGTGTTTATGGTAAGGCACCCAAGAGGCAGTTACATAGTACTCCCATTGCTGTCTCTGGAAGTGGCTACACCGGAAATAAAATTAGCTCATTGAAGCCGTCATCCATATGCAAGTCCACCTCACAAGCGGTCCTTAGTAGGATGCAGCTTACCCTTCACGCGACTCGCCGGACACCTCACAGCGCTTCGCGCTTAGTACAAGCAATGTCTGCCTGGTCGGTGAAAACCCGACATGCCCCGTCCCGGCATTGGAGGGATGCGACGGTCTACGGTCATACGACTACGGCCATGCATGAGATCGAGTGCATCTCTCGTATCGAGTACACCCCCCCCCCCCCCCCCCCACCGGTGGACCCCGGCGCCATCGAGGTTCGCGCAGCTGATAATAATAGCGCCACTCTGCCCTTGTCCAATAACGTGGCCAGTTCAGTTACCGGCGGGAAACCACCTATAAAGTGCAATCCATGCCTCCCACTGTCCTAACAAAACTCGCTACGAACTGAGGCTCACCTGGAGAAGTGCCTGTAGCAGCGGGCTCTTGGTGGCTGCCTCGTTATCCTCTTCCAGCTTGGCCTGCTTCTTCGCCAACTCCAACAGCGCAGACGCCGGACCTCCGGCCTCGAGCATCACTTCCAGGCTTTCCGCCACGCCTATCTGGTCAGGCATGACTGGGGCCATTCCCCCGAGAACGGCCGTGTTTCTCGCGGGTGCAGCCTGCATCCCAAGTAACCGCGGGCACGAAGAGCCGTTGATGGGAGTGGAATCGCTACACATAGACTGCGTGTTGTCGTAGGTATACGAGGCACAAGTACCAGGCATGCAATTTAATATCAATGTATGTTCTTCAAGTCTACCCGAGGTCAAGAAATGTATCATCTCTCCCCATGCATATTCTGGTTCCTACAGTATCTTGAACATAAGTTCCCCACATTCCTTCTGCTGGTCATTTTTGCACGAAGAGGCGACACATCGAAGGCACAAGCGGTGCCGCTTCAACTCTAAAGAGGGAGTGTTTAAAACGATTATTAATAGAAATAGTACGCCTTGGACACGCAGGATTGTGCAAACAGCACATCATTTAGTACAACGAAGCCATTTCACAATCATTGGGCTGCGGCACGATCATTAAATATTCATTGGTCGTACTGGCAACCTACCATAGACCCGCGCCGGCAACCAATGGACCTATCAATTGCACGATCAAGCAAACCATGGCATGGTTGCAAAGCAGGTGCAACATCGGCCACTGCATGACAAATCATTGAAGCGTCGTTGACACGATGTGGCTATACAAGACGCCCACACTACGTACAGTGCAACGGGGTTTTACCTTCGGCTGACAGCCGTTGTGTAGCAGTGAAGTCAGCAGATGCACAGCCCAGATCTTGTCCTGTTGGTCGGAAACCGCCAGAAACCTAGCGAAACGCGTGCGTAATTCACGCGAATGTATGTAGAACGAGCAAGACATTGAGAGCCCCACGATTTGAACAGCAAGGTGCCGACGAGCCTTACGACTCGGTGCAACCTCCTCGATTTTGGGTTCAACTATCAACCTTTGCAGTGCCTGTAGGTGAAATGTAGTTGAAGCCTCCTACGTAACGGGTGCGAAGGCAGCACGAAGGCACACCGATCGTAAATGACCGGCGACAGCTCCAACACGCGAAGAGAGCTGGTGATGTTCTGGAAACCCCCATGTGGCGCGATCAATCTACTGCAGGGCAACCAAAATATTCCACTACTCGTTTCATGTTAAGGGAGTAATACGAGGCGCCCAACGCGACCAATCAACAAACTTTTGCGGCGTGATGCTTTCGTTCGTTGTGTTTTTATATTCTCTTGGTCCGTCGGCGGTGGTTTGGTATGCGTTATGTGCAAGGCTATGGTCAACAAAAAACAAACACGAAAGAGTTCAGCATCGATCCCAAATCCATGCTATCAGGGAAGTCTATTCAACATAGCCACACCTCGTCAATGATGCCAAGGTAGAGCGCTTGTACATGACACGCGCCGCGTGCCCCACCGCCTCCTTGGCCAACGCCTCCAACAGCCAGCACGCCATCTCCGTCTCAGGGGTGCCGATTTCCTGACGTTTTTTCCTGAACTGCTCTCGTAAATCGGCATTTGGCTCCTGATACGTATAAACATAGGAACCGCATGCGTTTGGAGGACTGTATAGACCTTTGGGCCAGCTTCGACAAAACTAGAATGGTTGAATTAGACTTCACATCAAACTCTATAAAGCCCTAACCCTATCCCCGACCGCCTGAGAAAATTCTCGGAATGTTCTAGGGTGAAATTAAGGGTTAGTGCGGATTGTCAAGCATTTCGTCGCATCTGGCCCAAGTGGTAGTAAACACTACTGCTGGTGTGTTGTCTTCACATTACACCGTTCCTTCAGTACACCCAATACCCGTCGTGGTTCTTCATCCTACTCGAGAGGGACCCAATTTGTGTCGTCACAGGCTGTAAGACAGGGGAAAACTAAAAATAAACGGACCCGAATCGGGGCAAACGAATACATTGTCGATTGAAAAACCGGTGCAGAGGGATATCTTCAGTCAGAGGGGCCCACCGAGGGGGGCGGGGTCCAGGGGGAAAATAACTGAGGATAACGCCGTAGTAAAGCGGTCGGGAATTTCGTATCTCCAACTAAGGAGGTGGTGCGCGCCGTGCACTTGCCAACGTAGCCCTACGTATACAGAGCGCGAATATTGCAAGACGGTGTAGCAAAGGTTGCGTCAATCGGCCCGTCATTACTGCAGCAAGAAGTCTACATACTGTAGTGCACGAGGGTGCGCGACAAAATATTAGAAACGACGCGACAATCCTCAAAAGCTGAGAATGAAAAATAAGCCAGTGGGGTCGGATTTCTGTACGCATATAAAAAGTTCTTATTTGTAGTCGGTTTAGTATACTCCCTGTCCGAGTTGGGTCTAAAAGTGTTGGCTTGTTTGCCCGTGTACCCCTGACCTGCATGATACCGTACGCAGAGAGCCTGACGCCCCAGTCATTGTTCGACAAGTCCGAGTGGAAGTAGATGACCATGTGATCAGCCTGGGAAGCGGGGAGCGGAAGAAGAGGGAGCAGCCAAGAGCAACAGAAGTCTGTCTGACTTCTGTATGACACATGTATACTAGGAAATGTGCACCTGGTGGCAAAGAGCCCCTGAGATCCCACCTGATATTAATTACAAAGCACCGGTACCAACGCAAGCACCGACGCAAACACCATTTACATTCAATAATGGTGGCCTTACTCGTTCGAACCACTTTCTCGCCCCGAAACCCATGCAATAGAATGCCATGCCAAGGAAGTGATCCTAAAAGACCAAACGGGTTGGCCGTGATTTGGCTGACCTTAAGTCGCTGACTATTACAGTACCAGGCAATATTAATCACAGTAGAGGATCTAAAAGTAGGTATTACAGTTATTTCGTGCATCAATTTTCGGACTTGTATCTATCTGGTGCGTTGTAGCTCGACGTGTGTGGTTTTACCGTATTTGATAGTGACAATTACTCACTCATTTAGCCGGCTTTCTTGGCCATCCAACAAATGACTAATAGCTACCAGGTACCAGGTATGGAAAGCCCAGGCATGCCTTACTCACGGCTCTACGAAATAGACTCCAGCCCCCCCCCACCTCGTATTCAAGCTACAGGATGCGCACCACCTACCAACACTCATACCCAACGATAACGTGCTTACCTGCTTCATACTATCAATGCTTCTCTTCATGCATACCAGGTATAAACTGAATATACGTCATATCGTCAATGCACCTCCACATCCACGCTATTTAATAGGAGCACTATCGAGCTATGCCTATCTACTCCATGTTGCGCGCGAAGCACAGCAGGAAGCCGCCAAACATTTAAATCACACAATCGAAAAATGCCTACAGTAGAGCATCGGGAAGATGAACATGCCAACAAAACGAAATGACACAAAACGCTAAAAGCGTCCGTCCCATACGAACACCTTCAATTTCCGTTCCAATTGACTCACAGCACCAGCAACAGGCAAAAGCAAAAACAGCATTACACCAACTACCGAGCACGCACCTCAACCATTAGCGGGGGGCGCCCTGCGACCCCTGCCCACAACTTTCCACCGCTAGAGCGTGGCCCGCAATACTTGTGCTCGCCCCAATGTCCCGAGTGTGCGTCGTCTGCAGGTAGGCAGAGAGACACATCGTGAGCGGTAGACGGCGTGTTCGAACCTGAAACATTCAGGCACTTCAAACAACTGAATTGCCCGTTCACGATTAGTAGACGAGTTCACAATTTATTTCCACATCATCTCCAAACTACCGGCATTTGCCTTACTTCTCCAGCTCCCTTCCTCTCGTAGCTTAGACCCGGGGCCACAAAGTATCATAGGCACGTTTGCCCGCCTCCCCACTACGGTGCATGCATTCATTTTTATCGCGGGACGAGCTGATAGCAAAATAGTTGGATACTACGACTGTTGTCATCCATCGTCGACTCGCGTCGAAGTACACGTACACACCCTCTCAATAGTCGCTTTCTGCAGTCAAATTTTGCACAAAAGCACCCGAAATACCAAGCCGCATACCCTTATATATTCTGACGAAGTCGCATCCCATTTCCGTGGAGCATTCCTCGTCGAACACCACCCGGATGCGTTTGGCCCCAGGGATAGAGATCTGCCGACGTGACCAAGTCAAAACAAGATGATTTCGGGTTTCTTCCATAACTTGCAGTGATAATGCGGTGTAATCAGCGTGTTAGTTACGTGGGGCTTATCTGCAACCCTAACCCTTCCGCTTTTGACGGCATCGGAAACCTGCACCCGCAATGGCTAGAAACTGGTGCGTCGACGGAAGCCAATGCGGCGACATCCAACGTGGAAATCTATTCCATGCACCCAACGAAGTGCGTAAGGACAAGCAGGCGCTTCTGGGATTTCGGCGTGTGCAAACAACGAAGTTTCAAGGCTTGCATCTACCAAGACCGATCGGTTGGACGCTGCATTCTCCTGAACCGGGTCAATCAAGCCAAGCGCATGTGAATAGGTCTGTTGTACATGTTAATATATGCTGCACATGCTAATATACCTTCTGTATAACCTAGCCGAAAGGGCACCTCTTACCGAACTACCGCTAGTTTGGCGGTCCAAGGCGAATTCGTGCTCCTACACTCTTTCGTGCAATGGGTAATTGTCGAGCTTATTCTGAAACGACACACTATTCCTGCCTTGTACCTGGCCAATCGCATATGAATAGACCTACTGTGCAGTACAACTTGAAGACAAAGGATACCTCTTGCCGCTGGACCGTCATTTTGGCGGTCCAACGCGCCTTCGCGCGCCTGCACGCTTGCACACACGAAACATGTTGGATATTGTCTCTGTTGCAAGGACAACCACTCTCTGCAACGAGGTGCCGCGTTGATTACTGACGAAATCGATGCGGGGGTAGTACGTAGCCCTGGGTGAGAGTCTTGGGCTGAGAGTCTTCGGCTGATCACAGTCCAGAGGTGTCATTGATTCCAAGTTTCTTAAATTAAAGTGTCGACGGAAGGTTGCAAGAGGAAGAGGAAGATGTTGAGGACCTCAGTCTGCAACTATGGACTGCTCCTACCTTGTGGTAGGTTTCGGTATTGTCCGCGTAGTTGTGGGACGTTTCCCACGTCCGCACCACCGCTTGTGTAGGGCACATGAAGGTCCCCAGGTAAACAGCCGTTTCCAGCTAATCCGTCAGCCGAAGAAAAACAAAATAAAACGGGCAGGGAGATAGATATGCATGCGTTTGAAATGTTGCACCTCGTTATGCGCCTCGAACAGCTATCGTGCATATATTCTGCCAGCTAACAACTTCCTGGGTGAGTCCAACAAAGCAGCGCTACCCATTTCAACAACCGTTACGTTCATTTTTCTTGTGTTGCTGATCGTTTTTGGTGGCCGCTCGTTACTTTCCCACGGTTGCTGCTTTGTCTTTGAGGTAAGCAAATGCATTAATTCAACTTTTCGCGATTTTGTAAGTTCATTTTTATGTTGTCTTCATCTTCTTGTTGACGATAACTTGGCTGGGATTCCCCGTGCTTCACCTATCCCGTCGCCAAATTTGTTTAATAATGAGGCAGTTGTGATACAAAAGAAAAGACAGCAAACGCGTGTAAGAGTTAGCTCTGACAATAGAAAACACACAGTTGTAACTAATCGGTGCTGACAGTCCGGCATGCGACAACCCCTGGAGTACAAGAAATACGACACACCAGGCAAAGCCGGCGTCGCCTGTTTCATTGCCAGTCTATAAAGAACAAAAGCAGCACTCATACATAACGTGGCCAGGAAATTGACCACGAATAGTTGTAGCAGGGGCCGAACTGCCTCAGTGTATAAGGACCGAGGGGAAAAAAGAAATACCAAAGCGCCCTGCTCCTGTACGTACTAGTGATGAGTGGGCCCAGCTTTGACACAATGGTTGATAGTCCATACTAACTCCTCAGTACGTCCTAGAACATTCCGATAAATTTCCCAGACGTTTCGGTTTAGGGTTAGGGCTGCGTAGGGCTAGAGTTTAAATTGAAGTCAAGTGTATTTTAACCATGTGGTCGAACCTGGGCCGAAATCTAGATAGTCAGCCCATCAAGATCTTGAAGCGACGGTCTCTGCATCGTTCGAACCCACCTGCTCGAGCGCAAACGTCACAAGCAAGTCGACCACCTTCCGTCCATCCGCGGATGCCGTCCCAGCAGCGTCAAGGATCATCTTCTTCAGGACCTGAGGTGTAGCGGCGATGGGTTTGGACGACGGCATCTAACATCTTGGCTGTTGTCTCACCGAGCTCACGCACGTTTCCGGAGGAGCCGTGGCCACAAGACGGCGCTCAGCGTCTCTCAACGGGGGGGAGGGGGTGAGATGCAGCTAGAGGGGTGTTCCCCCACCGTGTGGCATTGTCACGCAACACGTTACATTCATAGAGTCCAAGCGCGGTACATCGAAAAAAAACATTCTACGTACGGCCAATGCAACTGCGCGCGAGTGCGTCTTCTACAAAAAGCCTAGCACAACGAACTACATGCAAATAAGATGCAGCTGTCCCGTCCCCCTCATAAAAACATAAGAGAGGGATGAGGGTCGCCGCTGAATTTTTGTATGAGAAAGGGTTTGTTCCACACAAAATTTAGTATAACTGCTCTCTAGTTTATTATTCCCTCAGAAATCTTAGGCTGAGTGTCTTGTGGGGTTCTTTTTTAAGGCATGCCTTATCGTATGGGAGGGCATGCCTCATCAGGAAGGCAGAAAGTAGTATAGTGCAGGAGGGCAGGGGGAGGTGTACTCATTGTCATGTATGGCCGAAATCGAACGACCATAGATCTCGCAGTCCTACCTCGTACAACGCCGGGACGGGGCACATCGGGTTTTCACAATCAGACAGGTCTTCCTTGAACTAAGAACGAAGCGCCGTGAGACATTCGGCGAGTCGCATGAAGGGTGAACTGCCTCCTACTAAGCGCTTGTAAGGTGGACTTCGGCACATTGTGCGTACTTTTTTTTACATGTATGGCAGCCTCGAATAACTTCATTTTTTTCTGGTGTGGCCACTTCCACATACCGCAATGAGTACACTGTGTAATTCCCCCTCGGGTGCCATACCACACAGCTGGTATATACTACGTGATACGATCATCCCCCTAGTACGAAGTTAAGGTTCTTCACTCCGAACAATGTGTTCTAATTCGACCGCCATCCATGCCAACCGCAAAAAAAACGCTGGTATCCTGTTTGTCTAGCTCACGCAGTGATTGGCGCATTATACAGCGTCATTGCCAACCGACGCTAACCCAAACTACAGTACAATACCTGGCATACATTAAATACGAGGTGTGCGAGTGGGGTTAGGAGCTCATAGGTGTGACACGCTGGCTTGGCTCCCATCGGAATAACTGCAGCACGCTATCTTGGCTTACATCAAGTGCCGATTGGTCCACGTCGCTCCCACTCTCCTGCACCTCAGTGAATGAAGCCCGTAGCACCTTCAAGAACCTGCTCAGTTTTACAAGATTGCGGCGCATAGCGGGATACATGTAATCGTCTCACTCGCAGAAGATAAAATGCCGAATTCACCATCGCGCGCTGTTTTGAAGCGGGAGAAGCGTCGGTGTTTATTTTTTCGACACTTTCAGCGCTACCGGATTTCACAGGCAGTCGGTGTTTACACCGGTGATGACACGAAAAACATGAGTCCAGCACTTACTCGTCCTCCATACCACAGGAAAAACCTGAAGCAAACCGAACAAAACGAAAGTAAAACTACGGAACATAAACCAAACGAGGGCGTTGTGCTCAAGCATCCTAAAAAATGAACGGGTAACCATTTAACGGATCTCACGTCATACCCCCGCCCACCGGTGACTTACAAATCATAGGAGCAGTACGGGCATCGATAAGAAGGGGCGGGTACATAAAAAACTCAGGAAGAAATCAAAAGCGGCGGAGAGCATAAATGTCTGTGAGGGAGCAGCACAACCAGCAGACACGGCAATACCATATCGAGGTAGTGTCTTCGCTCTACCGTGCGTCTACCGAAGGAGTACGACCCCATGGCCAGCTACCCCCAACAGTGCAAAATATTGGAGCTGTGTTTTGGTAGCGAAGACATTATGTATGCATGCTGGTAATAGGCGAAGTCAATACTATTATATACTTGTCCAAGGTTCCCCTCCGGGAGGTGCCTAGGGGAGTGGCGCAAGAACGAAAAATACTCGTATGAATACCCGAACATCTGTTTAGAACTATGCATCCCACCCATCATTATTAATGTCAAGAACACACACGCATATTTTCGAGGACAGACGATACTGTGTGGAAATAGTGTGGGATCATGACTACAAGAATATAAAAGGAGGGCACCGGTAGGACGTGTATTGCTACCTTTTCGGTTGATTGTAATAGCCACACCACTATACTACTGCTTCATGTGTGTTCTCTATAGGAAAAGCCCGGTAGTATACAGCAGCAACAGTGGGGTAAACAGCAGCCAATGCTTCGTCGTAAGATGATTGTGCGAACGATGTAGTGTCCATGACATGCCATGGCATCTGGTACCTGGTATGAGAGTGACTGCAGCAAGCCGAGCAAGTAGCCATGTGCCTGGTGCGTAGCGGCCAACATGACAACAGCAACGAGCAGCAGGTACTCATAGGCACATACATGCTGACTGTTGGTCTCTCTGTTGCTGCGAGCATCGCACCACTGCTTCACTGTTTGTTGCTGCTGCTCTGCTGCTGTCTATCTATAACAAGCAGAAGAAGAGCACGCCAGCCTTGCGCCAGCAGCAGTAATATCAATTTGTGCCGTCACACACCAGATATGTCAAGCGACATGTCAATCAAGGCAAAACGTGTGCTATCAAGGGTGTAGGAACGCACGCTCTCTGCTAAAACATACCAGTACCTGGTAGTCTTTTGGTGTCAGTCGAGGCATGTCAAGGCGACGTTGCTCTCCGTGATGAGGTAAAAATTCTGCCTTCTGACATATTTTGTCACACAACAAGCACAGGCTCTGATTAACCATCCACCGTGCAGCGCGGCTATACCACACATGCATGGTGCTGCCGACTGTTGATGCTGCAGTTCAGCACGCTCTCTACGCTGCTGGTGTTGATGTCTGTTGCCGGAGACGCACTGCTGTACGCAACAGCCCCAACATGTTGTACGATCGCACGATCGCGCTAAGCGTCGGAGAGAGAGGTGTGTTGTTGCGGGATGATCGATCTCAGGCGCAGAAAAACGCAGCTAGCCACAGCAATACAGCGGAGACCTATGCGCAGGTAGACCTGCCACACGTGCCCGTGGCTGCCCACTGTGCTGCTACTGCTGCTGCTGGACGGGGTTGTAGTGTTGTAGGCAGCTGGCTGCTCTGCTGTTCTATTGTCTGTTGTCTATGTTGTGTTCAGACGCAAAACAAATGGTACCGGTACTGTACGTACTACTGCTGTACGTCACATGAAATACCAAAATATGACGGCATTTCAGCGGTATGTACGTACAAAATAAGACCTCTCGTACTGAAACCAGGGAAATCGTCTTATCCACTCCCGCCGGAAAAACTTTGAGCGCCCGCCACGCGCTCCAGAGTGCACGGATCGCGCCGAGACCTCGCGATCAATGTGTCCGGCCGGGCTTCCCGTGTCCGAGAACTTAGCGTTTTGCCGAAAAGTGCTCGTACGAAGAGAAAAGTTGGCAAAAGTACGAAAATTTGGCAAACATACGTATACATATACTTGGCAAAATAGTATTCAGCGAAGTCAACAACATGTTTACTGGTATTCGGGCGGAGGCAATACTACCCCATATACGAAGTGAGTGTAAAGGCGATATGGCGGTGTACCGCTGCTTACATGTCAGCTCCTCCAAAGTCATCGAGTGTCAAGGGGGGCGGCCGCTCGCCATCAGGAGACATACCCCCAGCCGACCCCGCAAGAATTCTCGTGAGCGCCTGGAGAATACAGTGGGAGGGCAAGAAGGCCAGCATTGTAAATGTTGATACAGTAGTATAAGCTGTATCGAGCCGGGGGCAGTTTGATGTGAGAGGCGTCCACAAACAAGATCATCACCCAGGGGGGTCACCGATCTATCTCTAGTATATCCTTCACGCGATCATACTCCCCGTAGCACGCTTTGGTTGATCTATACTGGTATATTATATCTCACACAGCTTGCGAAATATGAATTTCGACGATTATTTTCGATCCCACAGCTGCGGCAATTGTTTTTTTAGTACAACAGGACTGGGTCGATAGACTCGAGTCAGAGTCAGCCGATCAAAACATCAACCTGTTTCCCGCGGCGCGGCGCCTACCATACGGACCCATGGTCAGAAAAACGTGATACATTTCTTTACCCTTCGGCGGATACAAATACGGAGGCGTCCTTGTACGGCTCTGGCGGCTCTGCGGAGTCAGAGTTCGCGCGCCCCACAGCTTGAAGGCAATAGTTTCTACCCTCACAGTATCATGCGTTGAGGATATGCACTCATACCAGTAACTGATACTTATGTATAGCATATACGGTATGTTCTATCGTGGTCACAAAAGACAAAGTTAGCTGCCTGCAGAGCAGAGAAGACTACTGGTGTCTCTTACCAGGCGGCTGAACCTGGAGGCTGTTGCCAGCGAAGTCTCAGCCAGCGCACTCCACAGTCGGCTACCCTCATTCACCAGCTCGGAGCCAATCTGCATGCCGAACGCGCCTTGTGAAGCAGGTCCCGTTGCGCCTCCTTGAGGTGGATCCAAAAGCTATTGTACAGGAGTTCCGGAGGCGAAGGATCGATCGAACAGCAGCGCCTTCAGCACAAGGGACAAGTTGACTACTTTGGTCTATAACGTCCTCCCCGAACACAACACTTAAATAGCTAAACCCCGACTATTCGGTAGTCTAGCTTAATATGATGCTTCGTATCAATATACGTGCACTGCACCACTAAAACCACTACTATACTCTAACTTTGTACTCGGGGTATGTTCACGTATACGAATAGACTACCAGGTACACTGGCAGCACAGTACGAGGTTTACGCCATATATAGTCGCTTCTGTCGTAGTCGTGGCCTTCTAACCAGCATTCACGGCGGCCACAAAAATATGGAGGCGGTGAAAAAAAGGGTACAGACGAATAAAATGCGGGCAGCGGGGTACTGGTAAAGATGAGTGACTTGGTTAGAGGTACAACTACGTTTGGACACGCGCGGGGTAAAGCTCGAGGGAGAGAACACTCGAAACGACTCGAAACGCTCAACGCTTGAGTAAACAGTATGCTGTACGTATGTCAATAGGAGTCCGCGATTTGACCCCTTGACTGACCACCCCCTTTCGCTACTTAAAATCGGTGTAAGAAGGACGAAATAGGCCTTTACGGGCCCAAAACGACTGGTCTCCTACTCGTAGCACCGTCGTTGGGGAGCGAACACCTTGCTCACGTAAAGTAGTCTAAAACTTCGAAACCTACGACCACCACGAGAGACAAACAACAACAAAAAACGTCTGTACAGAAATAAAAGCGGGTTAAGGCAGTGTCGGCGAAAGCACAGAAGTCTCGAAAAGAGATAAGCGAAAACAACAAAACAGCGTACGTACACAAGAAAAAGCAGCCAAAAGCAGCGTCGGCGAGAGCACAGACGCAACCCCTTCTCGCCTGGAAAGCAGTGGCCCCTGTTCCTGAATTACCCTGAGTCCTCGCACTCACGGGAGTCTCCAGTATATCTAAAGGGTCTCTCTCGTCGGGTAGATTGACGAGGTACAAAGACGCCTCCTCTTGCGACACCTGATACGAAAACCATCATCGTCACGGTGAGAATATTGTAAAGGACGATCTTCTTGAAGCAAACGTACCGTATCGCGTACCCAGTTATGGGGGTGGACCTGCACATGGAGACGGTTTCGTGCCTGGCGATCCCTTTGAGTAGCCTCAAGAGCAAATAATCACCAGCGCGCAAGATGTTCTCAGCTCATTCCCCCCCGACGAGTAGATCACCATCGGCAGATGATCACCGTCTCGAACATCCAACCAATGTTTTCCTACACTTGGTACTCATTTTTACCTGCGCACGCACAACCCGCAATGTGAGTCTTGACGTCAATCGTCAGGCCCAACAGCACACCGCGCCACGAAAGGTTTACGTGCTCTTCTGTGAGTTTCTGCGCAGAAAAATGACAACAGATGTGCAGCTCACCACGTAGATCATATCCCCTTGCTGACGGAGCACCCACAAGGCCCCCTCCTCCTCTTCGTCCTCCCCTTCGGCTGTAGAAACATATTTGTCCCACAGCGCCTCGATGTCTTCGGAACTTGCGCCGGGCGGGACTAGCCAGACCCTCATCCAGTCGCCCCTGTCCTCTATCGCGATCAACGGTGTGTTGACCAAAACCTTGCCTACCTGAGGGGGTTATTTTTGCAGGTATCGGAGAAGGGATCCACGTTGTGTGCAGCCAAATGCTCGTAGAACTACCAACAAGCATACGCATTCCATGTGCGCACGGCACAGTGGCATTGACAACCAGAGACTACACGCGTGTAGACTAACAGCTACAACAGACATATCGGTCGGCTACTCTGGTGGTTCATCGCCTAACTTTGACCAGGCACCGCATAGTGCCTTTGGCAACCGGAGACTACGAGTACATGTGAGGACTAACACCTAACTCGGACACACTGGTCAAATACGACCAGCTGCCTTCGATAACCGATAACGCTCAACGAAACTCGGGAAAAGGAGAAGCGCTGCATTCGGACTGCAACATACAATACAATATGTGCAGGACGCCCAGCAAGAAACGGGGAACCTGGTTCAGGTTGAGTTTCATATTCGAAAATGGATGCGTTCTACACCAACTTCAGGGTAACGTCTCCCGAGCACATATTAACAATATTCCCGTACAACAGCCCGAATTTCTTAGCGACTTTTTCTGAGTAGTGTGTCCTGTACTGTTGTGGGTACACCGTTACTTCAGCATGCCTACGATCAACAGCCCCACAAACAGTACTTTCTCGCAGCCTTTGCTCTGTAATCATACCTCTGCGGAATCCCTGCGAGGTTCAGCCCTCAGCGACACCTCCTCCGCGTCGCGCGGATTAACAGCGAACACCCTCGCCCGGCTTTGGGCCAGGCCTATCCCCAGTTTATGCTGGCCCGTCGTTGACGCACCCCCAGAAACCCCAGGAGGCACAGCCTCCACGCCTCCACCGAAGGTCTTGGAAAAGGCATCCGAGACCCCGGAGAAAAACGTGTCACGAGGTGAAACGCCACCACTAACATACGGAGACGTTTTCTGCGGCGGCACCACTTGCTCCGTCTCGAATTTTTCGAGACCTATTGCTGGGGGCTAGACGTCGCAAAACAAAGGGGTGGGGATGTACGAGAGGGGAGAAGGCAAAAAAATGGTGTAGGATTGGGGACTGGCAGAGCTCGTTGGAATGGGAAGAAAGAGGCAAGAGGTTCATACATATGAGATATCTAGCCTACGTATCCGGTGAACATGGTCCGTCAGTAGAATGAGCTTGACGCGTTTTGTGACGCGATTGGGTGTGACGTTTGGGCATCCTGCTCCTCCTCTTCGATGTCGCTGAAATCTGAAACGCCCCATGCCGATACTACTGTACGCGTGAGGTAGGCCGCCACGTTCGACAAACTTCGTACAGTGCGCACCATTCAACCAGGCCGTGATCGCAAGCGTGTGTGATATGGGATGTGCCAACAAAGGAGTACCCGGTACCTGGCAAGCCATTACCCCGGGAAAAACCTGTCAAAGTTGCTACCGATTCAAAAACACAAACCCCAACGCCGGGTCCCTGTACCTCGCAGTTTTTTGCGAGTAGCGTTATCAACGCTGTCGATGCGAGGCCAAGGCATAATCCTCGTGAGACTCTTTTTCAGCGACAATAAAAATCAGAAGTGCGGTGCTGTCTGTGAGCGCGCGGCAGCGCCGGTACGTCGTACAAAGCCCTTGCGATGACACTTCGGAATCAATGCGCATTGTAAGGAGCGAAGCATGCTACGGCGGGTATTGGGGTTGCAGTTTTCAGCCCAAACATGTTATCACTGACGGAGCTTCACAATCAACCATTGCACCAAACATTGCACCAGCCATTGTATCGACCATTGTATGGACCCTTACGTCAACCATTTCGTTAACCATCGCATCGGCCATTGCGTCAGCCATTGTATCGACCATAGCATCAACCAATGCAACAGACCCAATATCGTTGACTCCGATGTATACTACTATAAGCATTGTTCAACACTACGAGGTATATATCCCGTTAGATACCTTCGTAGTCCATAGGATTGATTGTGTAGAGTAGGCTTACAGCAGGTTTTACAGCAGCTTCAATCGGTTGCTGGTGCTTCTCACGTGCCTCAAGTGAGAGCCCTCAGTATATTCGGGTCCTACCCCTTTCGTTGAACGTTTTTTTTTGGGGCTACCCCTCATGGAGCAGATGCTGCAATCGTCACTTTAGTTGGTGGGATTTGTTTGTGAGGCCCGAAAAGGGGTGTTACAGGCAAAAAACGCATGAGCAAATAGTTTCGCAGCCGTCGAGCAGACATCTCTTTTCTCGGTACCTGCTCCTTCGGACAATCCCGGCAGATCCGCAGCAAAGACGCCATCTTGCTGTCGAGCATCGCAGGGGGAAGGCTGGAGGCATTCACCTTGGCCATGACAGGAGTCACCGTCATCTTCCACCCCCAGTCATTCACCTGGCGACGTAGTTCAGCGCAAATATCGTCGGTTTCATTAATATAGCTGAGCAATTGAACAGCGGGTGTCTTTTGCAGGAGAGGCTTAAACTATTCACCATTTTGTAGTATAACGAACAAAACTATGCCAGGTGCGGTCTTATCAACGGTCGCCTACGAGGGGACATAGTAATATACCTGGTACATAGTAATACATGGTAATACATAGCAGTCAGCACGATGGACCCGAAAATCAGCTGTCCCCCCTGCAGTATGTGTACACACCATATTTGTTTCTGATTACTATTAAAATGTACTTCTATAGTGTGCCGTAATAGTGGAAGCGTGCAAAAGCACAAATGCTGATCGTGCTGCGCGCATGTCGTGCGTGTCGTTTCGTTGCAATTCGGGAACACCCTCTTACTGTACCTCACCAGCCCGGTCTGTTTTGTGCTACCGATGCTGTACTCGCCACTTTTTCTAGGCATGTTCCCCCCCTTTGAGGTATGCATGCCCTCAAGTCCCGACGGAGCTAATAGAAGACGCGGTAAGCGCTGGCCGTAAGTCATATCCAAGAACTCTACATGTTTGCACATACCTGAACGCGTTAAGTCAGGGAAAGACACGCCATATTTCCAGACCTTGCTCGATAATCCCATGACATGATAGATGAGAACGTGGATAACGCACCACGGAAAACAGCTCTCGGGAAAGCGGTGCCTGGTCTCTCGTGCGCTGAAGATTTATAGGGCGGGGATTGGTGTGGCGTCTTCCCACAATACGTCTGCTATATGAGCATACCCGGTTCGTATACGAGTATACCCGTTACATGAGTAGGAACATAAAAAATGATCGTTGTTTGTAGGAAAGTGTCTACCAGATGCTCTATGAATTCATCATACGAAAGAGTCCACCAGATGCTTTACGAACCCGTCGTCGTCTGCAGAAACGTGTCCACCAGACTCTTTACGTCGTGCAAAATAATTCGGTTGGGAACGAACAAGAAATTCGGCGACCGACTGACCGATGCGTCCGTCTGCCAGCGGAAGAAGAAGTGGCACGCGGGTATCTCCAGCGGAGGCCTGCCGCCCGTTCCGGGCCAGTTGCTGACGTGCCCATCTTTTCCACCGGAGTACTTAGCTTCCCCGTATACCTCGGAAACTGAATCGTCGACGTAAAAGGTCAAAAAGTCGCAGCCTTGTTCCGCCCTGTTCGACAGTCAGGGAGCAGGGCAAAACACATGAAACGTGTCGACACTCGTGGGGGGCACATCAGCAGTGAGGCATGCGGTTATTTCACGCCCCCCCCCCCATCAGTTTGTCCGATATTAAAAAAGAAACAAAGCAGCGGTGGGATACCGAACGACTTCCAAACAGATTCGATATCGCATACTTGGTGCGCGAGGGCTAACGTATGGGTGCTGGTGCAACGGGAGCGAATGGTTGAACCGATCCACGACAAGTGCGAAATATGTGGAAGTTTATGGAGCTTAAGGTTGAGTCTAGTAACCCTAACCCATCACCCGGAGGATTTTAAAAAAAAGTAAAAAAGGTGCTTCGATCGATAGAGTACTTATCTACGCGCAATACATCAACTAGACATCACGCTCGCCTCGATCTGTCATCGAAAGTGATGATGAGTTTCTTCGCCCCCTCGATGCGGACAGTTTCCTTCCAGTCGGCATTGTTGGTGTAAGGGTGCTCGGTTTCCAACGACAACGGCTTTGCTGCCGCTACCATCCTTCCAAAGCCTGTCCGTATCAAAGAAAGACGGCGGGGGAAACGTACGGACCGAACAGAAATAACAAAATCGAACAAAAACTGCGTGTTACTATCGTCCAGTGTCACCATGCTTTTCAAGCCTGTCCGGACGCTGGAAGTACCAATACAAAAGCAATATTGAATACTTCACGCATCGGGCATATATGAATAGAAGACCATCCAGATCCTAACCTGCCGCTATGAGATGAAATGTAGAATATGTAATGGTACATACGCTACAGTAAATCATGAAGCTTTTATGGCTTCCACTCGGCCACATAAACTACACTAGAACATACCGTGCAGATAATACAGATCAGGAATCTATCTGCCCTGAAATATCTAGATCATCAGGTGGGGGTAGATGATCTGTAGGTGATCTGTCCGACTTGTGGAGTAATTACTGTAGTCCGAGTCTCCTCTACTGTAGGCGAACACAAACGAGTGGCGTCGTTGCGCCAAACACCAGGCTCATTGTCCTGCGAGAATGCTAACACCGAATAAGCATCAATTCCATACGTATAATACAGCAAACACATATATGTAGATGCCCGTATTATGCGTAAAACGGAATGGGCCTGATCTGCAAAGCACGACGCTCTGGTCTGCGTAAACCACCAGCCTCCAGCGCACCCACCCGGTGGTATGTACCCGCTCGAATTGTATATACTCTCCCAACCCGCCCACCAACCCCAACATCACGACGCAGCCTTCGAGCGCGGTTTAGACTGGCCGTCACGCACCTCCCTCTGAAGCATTGCCCCCCCAAGCGCGAGTAGCGAGGGGCTTGATGAGCGGCAGCGCGTGCGGCACGAACGACGGCCACGATTCCACCAGAGACGCAACAGCCTTATTTTCCGGCGGACGAAAGAAAAGAGAGTACGTAGTGAGTAGCGAGTCGCGAGGGGACGAGTGCCACAAATAGGTAGCAATATTTCCAGCAGCTGATGGGGCTGACCAAAACAAATCGATGAAGACCTAGGCCATGAAAATGCCTCTACATAGGGTTAAGCGTACATTTCTTGTTGAGTGTATTGTTGAGGTGATACGGTATACGGAACACCTCAAGCAAAGAGAGCCTCACATAATTGCAAGTGCACCCCTATATACTATATACCGTAGCATGCATCAGGGGTACTGACGGAGGCGTGCTTGCCAAGTATCTATGCTCGCTAAAATACGCGGGTGGTCGTTGAAACATATGCTCGAGCCGCGTGCAGAAGTTGAGCAACAAATCGAGCGTACACCGACAACCGGAAATACCCAAGCGAGACCGGGGTTCAATTGAGTAGCAACTAAAACAACGTAGCGACATGAGGGAAACCCCGCATATAGACTGCAGTGCGACTAGGGAGGGCTTGATTGGGCACCTGGCAATGCAAGCAATCTGAGCTCTGCGAACAAAATGTGGAGCAAGAGTGCCAGAAGCTAAAACTACATGATTTAAGCGACATCACAATAGGTGGGACAGAAGCTGAGACCATGCGATCCAAGTGGCATCACGGGGGGGAGGGGGGGTCGTTTGCACCAACTTCACAAACATGTTGTCCGTAGCTCCCGACAGCCATTTCGAAGCCTCGAGAACATCATTAAACGCAAACTCAGGAGCCGCCCGTCGCAATGGCGAAAGCCATAGCACGCGCCTCAAACGTAAGTTTACACACTGCAATACTGCAGGCACATCACCTTGGCTCCGCACGCCTGCAAGGTGGACAGAGCGGAATTCCCCAAAAGTGGCGGACTGTCGAGAAGAAAATAGTAATCGCCAGGCAATCCGGGGCAAGCCGGGGGGGGGGGGGGATGGGGGGCGAAGGGTAAGCTCGCTCTGCAACTTATTTAGCGTTGGCATGCCGTACGCACACCAAATGCTCTATTAATAACAGTGGCACTTCTGTAAAGTTAGAAGGGCATCGAGCGACCGAAGCGTCCATCACTGAAACGGCTGAAACGACCAATACATATTTTTTGTGAGGCTGAAACGATTAAGGCTACGGCATGGACAACACCCAGCTATTCTCATTTGTGGAGGTCTATTCTGACAACCGACTCTTGAGAAAAAAAAAGTTATTCAAGCCCGATACGCAATCCCATGGGGTAGGTATCCAAACGACAACCTTGTCGGAAACACATCGGACCCAACGATACAAAGGTTGGGTAGCTCCTCCGTTGAGAGAACCTTTCTCAGTCACAATGTCCGGGCTCAAGGTTCCTATCGTAGCACGGCTCAAGTAGCGATAGACCGACAAAAACATCTGGTCCTGACTGTCGGCCTCCGTTTACGACATGACCACCACCACGCGTTTCGAATCACCTCCTGCAGGACTACAGTAGCCCACAAAAAAAAAGAACGGTAGCCGAAATTCCGTGAGCGAGATGTATTTCCGGGGGGGGCGTGCAGCTCTCGCGTGCCTTACCTCTATCCAGATCCTAACACGGCGCTTGCCATTATCGGAGGGACGTATCTCGCTTTTCGAGCATACAAGAAAACGAGGTACGCGGAATGGAAGCACACTGCTCACCGCTCTGGGGGGTAGGTGAAGCTCTTGCATGTGGCCGTTGCGACGATGCGGAAACCCCAGTCTGGGGGTCGATCCTCGGAGTGAAACGTGACTACGCAGCTTGATGCAGGCACGCTGACCCCAGACCTCCCGTAAACACCTGGCCCTGCTCACGGACAGGGCGAGCACCGCCGGGGAGATATTGGGCGCAGGGAGGGAAACAAGCTTGCCAATAGGGGATGCTATATTCTTGCCACACCTATCGAAACTACCAGGTATAGACAAGAAAACAGCAGCTCAACAGCTCCAATCTGCTTCATGTCGTCCTATTGCACCAGACATGAAACAACATCTAGAGCTGTAGCCTGTACTGTTATCAGCATCCGCAAGACGTCACGGGATACACAGCGACGATACGATGCGGTCCAACACGGGAAATGAAGAGAAAAATGCACGAAAATTGCAAAATAAAAAACACCAGGTAGCGAACGACTCAGTTCAACACGTGCACGAGGAGTTGTTTAGTCAGTGTCCATGATGTCGCCAACACCGAAAGCAAAGCCCCGTTACTCTCAAGTCACTGAAACGCAACGGGGTGAGAATCCCGGTTCTCATGTGACAATGATGACAGAGCAGTGTGTAGCATTGTCAGACTCAGGTCTTTGGTCGATAAATTTGAAGAAGACAAGAGCTCACCCGAACGAGAAAAGGGCAGTAGGGTTCGTGAGAAAACCCCGATTTTTGTTTCCGGTTTCAACCTTCTCTTGGGCTGAGTTAAAGTCAATCACTATTACAGTAAGTTATCCCCATGATACGACATGGTACGGACTCGTAGAGTCATGAGACTCACAATTAGCGTCCTTGTCTCGCCCTTGATACATGCTCTCCCCCCAGACGACGACCTTTCTTTCGTCTTTGTAGATGCGGATGTACGCCGTACCCTCCTCGGTGCGGCAGTCCTCATCGAAGAAGAGCTGCAACGGCAGCATACGTACCAAATGACGACACCCGCAACACCGCAAACGAGAAATGGGGATTCAACGCACGATTTCAGTTTCCGATGACTTCTTCCCATGGGTAAAATTCCTCGGCACATCGACGCGAGTCGACGAGGGAAGAAAGGGGTGAAGTCTTCTCGCTCGAAAAAAAAAGACACGAACCGTAGAGGTGAGGGGGGAGGAGAGAACCTACCGGGTCACCTCGGATCTGAGTTACGACTAGGAGGCAGAGAGAAAATAAGGGCAAAGACAATGCATGGGGTGGGAAAAAACAAAACAAAACAAAACAAATAAGCTCGGAGGTAAATATTCTACCCCGATCGCCACGAAGATTTGCCAGGCCTAGCCTGTGTGATCTGAAAAACACACCTGCACATAGCCCTACGCGATCGGTCTGAACGCGGCGAATACGACACCGACAAAACGCTGCATGGACAAGCACACCGGAAAAATCAAGCGAACGCCAGGTTTAGGCGAAAAGTGTGCTCTAGGCGCATGATACACTGAAAAAAAAAAAACTCGCCAGCCAAAGCAGCCCTATACAACACTTGCGTCAGTTCCTTGCCTGAATGCTGTCCGCTCCCGGGAAGTCGAGGGGGTAACACTTGTCCACGCCCCTTTCGTGAGGATGGGTACTTTCCAGGATCTGTTTAATGGGGGTATGCACCACCAGCGGCTTGTGCCTTTATCCATACAAACCAAAAACAGTGGGGGCGACGCTTGGCGATGTGAGTGAGTGCTGTACTCAGTCTTCCGGTTGCAAGCGAGATACTTGATCGCGAAAACATACGCATTCCACTTTATGTTAGCGCGGCGAATGCCATGAAGCACGGTGCAGCAAACAATGGCTTCCGGGGGGTATGTCCGTGCCCCATAGGTTCAAGTACACTCACAAGCGTACGATGAACCACGTCTTGCGGGCAACGCAGGTGGCCGGAACCTCCCCCTTGCACAATGTGGGCGAAAACAAATTCATTTGGAGACGTTGATTTAAAGTACAGTAGCACACCATTAGAGAGATTGTCGGGACCTTGCGGGGCTTGCTTCATTGTTCATTGTCTCCGCAAGGATTTTTTACGCCCGCATTGTGCAGGGGGGGGGTCCCGGCCACCTGTGAACATGTACATACTGATGAATGAGCGTTTCTTCACGCTATCGCGCCATTGCTCTCCTCAAACCGCTGCCCATCTCATTTGAATGCTCGAAAGGCGGTTGTTGTCCGTGGAAGGTAAAATTCGACAGCTTGTGCCACCTCCCCCCTCCCGGTTACCGCCTACTTGCGGCAGAGGCAAGCACGGCGCTCTTCAACCAGCATTCCGCCAGCGATCAGGAAAACGGCCAGGAGGAAAGCCACCCCCCGTTATGGCCTGGAAACAATCGACACTAACCTTACTGCAACGGCCACCCCATTCACATATATTCGCAGTTGTGCCTTTCATTCGTTCCATCGTATTTTGCATAGGAATACACGGCACGAAACTTGCTACGAAGAACCACGATGGCAGCACCACTCCTATGCACTCGTACCTGTCCCTCTTATCCGTTGCATCCGCGGCCGCCAAAACACCGAACGCCTCTACCAGAGTTCCTGCCAGGCATTCCGGGACATAGGGGACAAGTCCGGGCGTTCCCTTTTTCCTGGCCGCCGCCACAGCCGCTTCTGCCGCCGCTGACAACTCTTTCCCTCTTCCCGACGGCGATTGGGGATTCATCGGAGGGTTTTCCAACGCCGCAAGAAAGGCGGCAGGGTGCTCGGCGGAGTCCGGGGACACGCGTCCCCTGGGTAGCACCCGCGGGCTGTCCGGTTCCGAGTGAAGGCATACTATGACAGCGTCACCCAATGACTGGAGAAAGGCGTAGAAGAGGGGAAAACATGGAAGAGTGCGCGATAAGCGAGGTGGCGTCGAAACAAGCGGTCTATGCTTGCCCACGACCAACATCTACGGACCATTATTTTAGCTTACAGCAAAATCCATAGACCCCACCTTCCTAGGCTATACACGATAAGGTATTGGACCCCTGAGTTACGGGTAAGGCTAACGTAATATATACATACCCATCAAGGCCCTAACACATACCAGGTACCAGGTACGAGGTGCATACTTCGAAGAAGGAGGCCAACCGGCCGTGTTTTTCGAGGTGGAAGGCAGGGCGCGATTAACTCCCAGTGTTAGTCCGCAGGCAGTCTCCATCGGCAGTGTATACCACTTCGCCTAGCTTTCCCAAAACGGTTGATGTTCCACAGTAAGTCTTTATTACACCCTAGAGCATCTCGAGATTCCCCCAGGCGGTCGGGGTTGCAGGGTTTACAGTCATCTAGTATACAACCATAGTGTCGAAGGTGGGCCAAGTCCTTTATGGCCCTCGTCTCCATGGGGGCACACCTTCAGCCCCTTCCACTCCTTGGAGGGACACATGACGTCAATTCCCTTGCTGGCTGGTTTGGCTGTTGTCACCCTCGTTTCCCTCTCGACCGCCGCTAGGTAGTGAAGGCGAGGCCAGTCCATCGCCAAAACCGTGCACCTATTAATTTGAATGCATGTTTGTTGTCACGATCGCCAAAACCGCACAGCTTTATAATTTTTGAGCGCAGTTCCGAAATGTCACGAGGGCTCATCCGAGCTCTTTTGCAGGACGCCTCTCATGTGCCTAAAAGTCCGCCCAAAGATTTTTTAACCATGATATGCAGGCGACAAGCTCATGCTGATAAAATTTCCACCAAGTTGGGGAAAGGGAGGAGGCAGGAGCCCAGCCAACAGCTCCAGATAAAAGATTCTCGATGTGCAAGGCACAAACCGGACGGTATGGATCGAACACCCCGTCACCCATATCAAGCCAAAAGTAGGCGACCGAGTAAATATAGTAAAGGGTTACGAGGGATCGGGTATCGAACCAAGACGTGGTTTGTTGTCAGATATTTGGACGTGTTGTTTCATATTCTAGCCTTACACTGAGAAATAGAGGTGTTGAAATATGACGCCAACACAGTACGGAGTACGTTCCGCAGCCCCACCGGGTGTTTGCTCTACAGTAAAACAGTACACTAGCGCAACAATCGGAGCATGTATTTTCCTGCTGCAAAAGCCAACCCACACGAAATCCAAGTAGATGCAGTTCTAAAGCATCGACCACAAGTTTTCTGTTAAAGCTCACCGCTCTAGCATAGCACCCTCTCCTTCTCCCAGCAACGCCATCGCCCTTCCGCCTACGTGGAGTCCCTGTTATACAATTTAAAGTGAGCACAACATACCATCAGGGCAGCCGCAGTCATCGCAGCATGAGTATTAATCGCCAGTCTACTCGTCCAATGCGACAGCAGCGCGCACCAGGCAAGGTGTACTCATAGTTTTACCTCGACAATATGCCAATCAGGCCGACGAGAAAAAACACCGACAAGAGACGCAAAGGAGCCTTTTTTACCCAACACAACAATGTCTCAAGATATTTCGCCACAGTGGTTTCATCAAGAATCGACGCCTGGGAGCCTGCGACATCGGCATTCCTTGCGTTTTGGACAATTGCTGTATACCTCGACCTTGGTTTGGACGATGATACCGACCCTAAGCATTTGCTTCCAGTACGGCACCACCATTTCCCACTGTAGCCCTACTTCGCGGACGTTACGTTGAAAGGTGGCACTGCCAGGCAACCCAGGCAACACCAAAAACAAGCGCGCGGAGGGTGGACGATCAAAGCAGAATTCCGTGAAAAATTATGACCACATGATTTTATCACTATCGCAAATGACCAGGTGGACATTGCCATATGTCGAACAGTTGCTTGCCCGTGCTTCAGTCCGTTGTCACACAAACAAAAAAAAAACGAAACGAGTCAGAAGCTCTACGAGCCAGTTTCGTGGTAGCACCGCGGCACCTCTCGACATTCTCCAGAGTACGAGACACATCCGTATAGTGACCATCTTCACAACGACGAATCCTAAGCCGGGGGTAACCAGGCAATCATTTCACCTGGAAACTGCCTCCCAGTAACGCGAACAAGGCGTGCGCCATCCACAGTTTGGAGTCACACAAGGCCCTTGTCACCTCCTCCCCACGACCTGCAGGTCCGCCAACCATTACACGTTGTAGACACCAGTGAAATAATGTTTCAACGGTGCTCGCGAATCCATACAAGTAGGCGCCGCTAACAGCTGTTACTGTACAACACATCGGGCGATCAAGATGCCACGAATGAACCATCACCGGGGGGAGACTGCTGAAGCTGCGCGGAAGCGGCCCGCGAAACTGAAGCAGCAAAATTATGTTTAGTAGTGCTAGGGGATATAATCTGGAGGTGTCCGGGTACCATAGCTGGCTGTTATGATCACATATACTCGGTTAGGCAACTAGTTATAAGCCGGACTAATAGGTATTAATACTCGTTTCCCGGAGGTGCCGACTATCAAACTTAATGGGATTCCATACTTGTAGGCCGAGAGTATATAGGTACTTGATCTATATAAGTGCCCGACTGAACACGCCCCTGGAAAACCTTCATCGGACAGATTACCGAGCCCCACTGCATGATCTAGATATTCCAAAGCAGATAGATTCCTGATCTGTATGATCTGGATGATCTGTGTGATCGGGCTCATGTTGCCAGATGGAAGCGCTAAAATTTGCATGATCTACAGTGGAACATATTTACTTGGTTGTATCAGTAATATGCAGATCCTACACAACCCCTCACAACGACAGGAGAGAAACTAGTAAATCTACAGTAGATAGATCATGATTTGTCTGTCCGAGATGTTAAGCTTGGCTATGATCTCTGCCCGTGTAATCTACTACTACAGTAGAATAACATAGCTGGGAAAACGAGGATCTCACCCCCATGACTCTCACGCATGCCGGCGTCCTTGAGGCTCTTGGTCACCTCCGGAAGGCTCCGACACACCTTCATAACGCCGGGATATACACATGACCACGAGTGGGTATCAAGGGTGTTGGGTGATCCGTGAAATGGTTGCCCAAACCGCCAAACCCAGTAAAAATGGTGACGTTTTCTCCGACTCTATCTGAGCTCCGCCAACAAATATATATATGTCCATACGGAAATCAAAGCCAACGACTACTTGTAACAGCTCGGAAAGATCATTGACTCCCACTTGGTGACCTAGATCTTTCAGCGCAGATGTATTCCTGATCTGCATGATGTACCTCATATTGCCGGCTTGGGACGGTGCAACCTGCATGATCTAGGACAGGTTTCCTGGGTTGGATCTGTACTATTAATATAACAGATCCTGCATTATGCATATCATACCAGCAGGCTAGGGTCTACTGTCAATGATCTACTGCAGACAGATAGATAGATAGATCATCCTCTGCCCGAAGTGTGAAACGTCAAAACGCAAATTAAGTTATTATTTACGGAACGGATACGGCACAGGGCCTACAGCAACCAACGTACACAACGAAGTGATGCAGATGCAGTTTGGTCCCATGCATGACCCACAAAAAACAGTATGCGAGGTTCGGTCCCTCGAAGCGCAAAACAAAAGTTTGAAAGTTTGTGTGAGTTTTTTGTTACCTCGCGCAAACATTCCATGAGGGGAGCTGACCAACCCTCCTTGGCAAGCAATGCCCGCAGTAGCCCAACATGTGCACCCGCCAAAGCAATCGCCTGTTCCCCCGAAGACAGCGACTCTTTCGAAACCAATCCCATGGGACAGAATGACGACATTCCCGAGGCCTCGTCCAGAGCTGCCGCAGTCGCTGCTGGTCTGGACCATACGCTCAGGGTTTCCCCAATTTGGAGGAGCAAGGTGCGTACAAGAGGGGCTGCGTTCATACCATCCCCGTCGGAGGGGTAGGAACCTAGGGCGGAAGATAACCCAGCCCTGTTCAGTTGCACCTGTGTTAGAGAACGCCGAGATAAGCAGGTGATTACCGTACGAACGCGATTTTGTCAATCCAATCCAAATCAATCCAGTCCAGTCCAGTCCAGTCCAATCCAATCCAATCCCATTCACTCCAGCCCAATCCAATTCAATCCAATCCAATCCAATCCAACCCAATCTAATCCAATCAAATCCAACTACTTCGGCGATAGCTTTCAGGGCATTTTCAAACCAACATGCGTCTTTCCAGATCAATTTGCGGGTCTGGTAGAAGAGCGTTTCCGTTGAAAACACGCTTCAGTAGGAGGCGAAAATAAAGGAAAACTGCTCTACACTTTACCGGTACGAGGTTGAAAGAAAAACGTTCGCGTCCTGTTTCCAGGTGTTCTGTAGGAAACTCAACGAGAAAAATCGCATCCTAAAAGATTATCCCCATACCATTACGGTACAGCGGCCCCTCCTGCAATTCGATTCTAAGCTATATCATAGGCCATGGAGCTTTCGTACTTAACGTCCGGACCCACGCTAAGACATGCGCGATTCGCCTGGCTCGAGACAGCAAGATGTTAACGGGCGATGATAACGTTGTTTTTCATTATAAGATGAACACCTGAATCATCTCGAGAGAGGCTTGAGGTAGTAGTTTCTCGCAGAGCTTGGCGGCCGCTAGCCTAAGCTTGAGCGACCCTTGCAGCAGGATCACAAGCAAGGGACCGAGCACCTGAGCACACGACAGTCAAACACGATTTTTTCCTTAAAGCGACATACGCATGACTGAGATGACACGAGGTTCTTTGCATTGGTTCCTTTTGTCATCTAAGTTCACGAAACCAAAACAAAACCGGGCTGCACACTAATGAAACGACGACTCGGACGGTAGTTGCTCGCACAGGAAAACCTTGCCGCCGCAGTATCAATACGATCCAATATAGAAGGTCGTTGACAAGTGTACGAACTTTAAAAAACTCCACCTCCGGGGACACGAGAGGGCTGGCCCCGGGATCTAGGCTGATGCCTCCGCCCTGGGAAATCGTCCCATCCATCGATGATGCGCAGCGCTGAACAAGACTTAGGACGTCGGTGCACGCCCCCTCTTCCATGAAAGACGGCTCCGGGGGTGGAATGGCACGAGCCAGGCTGCGGACCTGTGTGACGACGATCGGCGTATAGCGCAATTGAATCGATGCGATATGCAAATGCGCTTCCAACGACACGAGAACTGCGCAATATACCAGACACGTAGCATTGCTGGCGTGGTAGAATGTTTTACCCGGAGGTGGACGCGGGTTTTACGCTGTTATCAATAAGATAGTCATCAGTTCAAAATGCATGCGCCTCGAGGAAACACCCAGTGCAGGGGTCTCCGGCTATAGGTGCAACCTTCAGATTGATCACAGTGGTACCTCACTATGACACTTTTTGCGACATCGTAGATACGCGCCGGGCTAATCATCCTTCACGTGATGTAACACACAACGAAGCCATACCCGTACATAGCAAAGCCAACAATGCGTGGACGCAATTTGGTCCCCAACTCCAGGCCAGGAATAATGCAATCGTAAATAGGAAACCCCGGCGATCTTCTTACCTGCTCCACCGTTAAAGCGTCGGCGTAGGTGCTTGCCCCCCACATATACCCACTAGAGGATCTCTGGGAAGACACATATCCCGGCGGTTGCCCCAGGTAAACGGGAAATTGGTTGAGGTTTGGCCTCGAGGCCTGTCGCAGAGGGCAACCAAAAAACACGCCGGTCAGTGAAAAAGAAAACGTCAGGCTAATGCACTTAAGACGGTACGATACTCGGCGTCAATGCCAAGCACAGGGAACGCGTGCCGGGCGATTCCCATGGCACCTGGTGGTGGTGCTGCAACTATTCATAACTGGTGATGCTGTTGCCGAGGATTGTGAACACGGCGAAAAAATCGACCGTTCCTCAGTATTTCGGGAGTTTCCGATAGTCGGAGCCGTTCGCCGGACGGGGACACCGAAGCTCGGGCACGCGAGTTTGGCAATAAGGCCCTACTGGTTGGCGCCGTCGTAAATTAGAACCTACCTTCGCGCCGAAACAAACACCGGCAAACCGGTCAAACATGGGACAGATGACATATCAGACCACCACATATATCTGTAGATATTTAGTTCCCATATTCGCCGCTATGAGTTGGGCAAGAAGCGTATCATGCAGACCCTTCCTGGCGAACGTGTGCGTGCGCAAGAGCCGGTCTTGTGCACATGCCACCCAGACAACCAGAATCTGGAACGTGCAGATCGTACATACAAGGGATCTGCCCGCTGTGCCTCGAAAAAAGTGTATAATGAAATGGCTGAAATGTGGATATAAATCAGCCCGATGTGTAAAAGCGCTTCAATAATTTGTCCTAACCCACAAATAGACCTTGCCTATAACTCAATGTTTGGGTTTGAGGTCTCTGCTTCGTGCGGCTAGGGATAGCGTTAGGGCTGGTCCGAAGCTTGGTCTCTCCTTCGCGTGGTCCGTACCAAAACCTTTGCTTTTGCGGGCTGTTGATGAATGGGCATCTCACCAATTACTCGAAACCTTTTCGGTGCCAGCTTCGTAATATGAATAGAAACATGAATAACGCTGAATGGAGATACTCCATGCCACAAAGGAATCGTGGAGGCGTTCTCTAACCTCGCTGTCTTCTCCATCTCGCTCCTCAGGAGCAGATACGCTCGCCGTATATGTCATCTTGAAACCCCACGCGTTGTTGGACTGGTCTGTGTGGAAGTACACATAGAACCTGAAATGTGGCAGGAGGACGGCAAGGGGGTTGCCGTGGGCAGCAAGCCAAATCAATTCGCAGCAGCGGCAAGAGAGGTACAAACACTTCGCGCATCGAACTGATGGGTCCTTTACAGATAGATCATCTACAAATAGATCATCGAGATCGTAACCTGCCGTTGTAGTATAGGTCTAACCCACGAAACACGTGCTAGATTGTGCAGGTTATACAACTTCTACCCGGTAACATGAGCTAGATCCTACAGATTGGCAATGTATCTGCAGTGACATATCTACAGTAGATCCTACAGTGTGTATATAACCTGTCTGGTCTGATCTATCTGATCTGCCCGATGTATAAAACACTTATAGCTTTGCTCCAGTGCCGCGGCTCGAGCCACCTATGATCAGACGTTCCCCCCAAACACGGAGCGAGCGTACATATCTATGTGTGAAATACACTTTTTTTGCGGGACACCAAACTTTTTTCTTCGGGCCGTTGGTCTTCTCTCGCGCTCTCGGGTGCGTGGCACGCAGGGGGGCCGTGCGTATACCAGTGCGCAAATGCGAGCCCCGGCCGAGGTCCGTGGCACGTGCTTTCGGCCTTCGAAGGCGCGAATTCTGGAAAGTAAGTACGGGGGGTCATGCCGACTGCTAGAGCTATGCACAACAATGGAAACCCCGCAATTTTAAAGCTCTTTCTCAGCTGCTGGCTGCTGCTGCATTACGTCTGATCACACCGTCTCTCGAGCTCTCGACAAGGAGGCAGCCACGGAACAGCAGCAGTCGCACATCAAGCTCTTCTTTTTGTGGCGGCCACGGACGGCGCATAACGTGTGTGTGCGTGAGTGGGGTGTGATTCCTGTCGACCTCGAAAGTAGGAACACATACGTACACAATCTCAAGAAAGGTGCAATCAATTGGATGCTGCGCAGGGGGCAAGATGGCGATATGAACCCACACTTCCTCGGTATTCCAACAGCAATCGCGCAGCCACGGTGCGCACTACAACAGCAGAAGCGGTACAACAGCAGACATGCGGTGTTCACCAGGAGATACAGTCCGTACATGCAATTCCAGTATGTTCACCTTTTCACGTACAATTTCAAATCAATCACACGTCGACGAACCTCGCCCTATCACACAGCAGTTACAGCAGTGCTCGGAGTAGATGGGTACGCATGATGACGATACTGCTCTCCCCCCATTTTTTAAACTCAACTTGTGACACTTCCGGGATTTCAAGTCAACCACATCTCGAATGGGGGCCTTGTATGATATCGTATGTCGTATGCGAGGGTTCCACAGTAGAATAGCGTTTTCGTCGTCAAAAATAACAGCACGCGGGCCAGCCCTCACGTACCAACAACAGAGAACGGATACCTCGAGCAACAACACACTTGAAGAACAAGATATGTGTCGACACTTGAGGCATGCCGACGGCATAACAACCCCAGCTTTGCGGCCCCCCGCACCTTGAGGCGTGAATGACCAGCGGGGGCCTTCCTCCTATCCCCGGCCAGTTGGAGCCCGACCCGTTCCGGCCACCCGAGTATCGCCTTTCTCCGTAAAACGCACCCTCAGAATCGTTGGCGTCCTACCGACGACAGCCCAAAGAGTTCGTAGCAACATACACGACTTAACGCAGGAAGTTGACGGGCTGAAGTGTGCATCATCAGCCAGCAGGACCTCGTGTTTTTTTGTCTCCCCCGAACAAGATGCCGAGGACAACATGAGGGTGAGACGAGCAAATAGAGGAGGACATGCGTGCTGCGACAGGGGTAGCAGGTTTTGGCCAACTCTTCTCTGATTGATGGGGCTCTTCCACCGAGCAAATGACATAATGAACTTAGTTATACATAACCAGTAACAACACAAACGTATAGACTACAATCAAACAAACGTACAATATTGGTCGTGAGATATCTACTAGGCCATGAGAAAATGAATCGGGTTGAGCTAGGTTGTTTTTCTCAAAGTCATTGCACGGGCGAGGAAACGAGCTCGAGTGAGGGAACCTCAGAAGCAAATGGTGCACCCCTGCCGTAGCATACGTCATAAAGGGAGTGCCCGGTATTTGTAATACCATGGTATAGGATACATACTACCTGGTATACGACAACCCGGAAGCATACGGAAAGCAAGTGAAAAACCAACAAAGAGACAAACAAGTCATGTTGTCGAATCTGAGGCAATCCGTAATCACTACTGCACTTGGTGTACGCCCCACCGTACGTGCGTACCATGCGCCAGAGTCGTCGTTTGGGGTTTGCGCGCAATACACACCCCGTGGGCGACCGCACCTTAAGGAAGCGCACGAAGTCACGGTCGGGCTCTGTCTTCGTCATGGGGTCGAAGGTGATCGTATAGCTTACGGCCCCTTCCATAGTTACGTCCCACGTCCTACGCTCACGTTCAACGCAGACGAGTCAAGGCGGGGGGGGGGGGGCTGTGTAAAATAACACGCGATGATGACGTTCACACATATCAGAGATATAGTTCTGTACACCACAGACGAGTTTTGCGAAATGACACATCTGACTGGGGCTGGAGGTCACAAGGCGTCGGCCAATAAGAGGCATTGATAGTGACAGTTTGGGCACGAGACACTTACTGTAGCACGAGCACCCTCCTGAAGCAACATACCAGGTACAAATTTATCCCGTTGCATTCGAAACGAGACGCACAAAAGAAGGCCTGGAGCAGAGAAGGTCAACTACGTCGCCCATTCCAGCAAGTATAATACTTACGTAAGCGTTTCTACCGCGGAGAAGCGGCATCAGCGTCAGGACCCCCATGCGAACAGAAAAAAAACGTCAAGGGCGCCAGGACAAAAACACCAGAAAAATAACCACCAGCAGAGAAGGTCAATCGCGTCATCCATCCTGATCCAAGACACGTATGGATGATACTAGTAAGCGTTTTTACCGGAGAAGCTGCATAATTACCAGCACCCCCATGAGACCAGGAAAACACGCCAAGTGCGCCATGAGACAACAAACACCACAAAAGGAAGCAACCCCTGTCAGCGGCAATTGAGGAAGCTAAACGGTTAGCGGGGTGGAAAAGCAGCAACAAGCTGAGGCGAGGAAGGCTGGTGGATCGATCGACTTGCACCACTAACCTGTTCGTGTTGTTTGCGTATGGGTGTTGAGATTCAACCACGTCGTGCACTATGGCTCCCGGGGTAAGCATGTGGTTCAAAAGACGGGCTTCTCCATCCTCCTCCCCGTCCACGTAAATACGGCACCTTGATAAAAAAATTAACAGAGCGTAAAGAGTGCGCATCGGTCCCAGGAAAAACATGTCTATCGGCGTAAACAGCAAATAAGGCACCTTCAGAAAAGGAAGAGAGCGTACAGAGAGCACATCAGGCCAAGACAAAACAATGAGAAGTTTGGAGTGTGATACCGACAGCTGCCCTTCTCCGTAGCCGTAACCGCGGGTGTGGTTCCGTGCCGTGGTTGTACCCAGTAACCCAGATCGATGCACAGAACAGAGGAGACAGCGTACTTGAAACCTTAACCTTATGCCAGGTACGACCACGGAAGGGATGCCCGCAAGCGATAATTGTGCAATGTTCAACAAAGGTAGTACAGCTGTCGCTAGGAACTCGTCAGCAGGATATGTGTAACTGGCGTCCACTTGTGTGCGTTGGATTCTGGTCGGTCGGTCGCTTCAGCCATCTCAAAACGGGCCCCTTTTGTTTTCGGCGCTGTGTACCATAGAAGCTCGTGTTCGCTCGTAACAAAGAGAGGGCTGCAAATCGTGTTCGACGTAGCCTGTTACAAACCATACCTCACGAGACAGGCTGCCGTGACCAGTTACGCTGAATGCTCGTGAGCTGCAGCCTTTACAAACGATTATTATTGCAGGCCAGGGCTTCCATCGTAGTTTCGCGGTGTGCACAGTAGCGTCGGTGATTTTAACCATCCGAAGGCGACGGTACGAAACACGCGAGCCTGGAGATGCCGCTTCGCAAACCATAACCGTGATGATGCTATACGCTATTAATAGCAGTGCACGCTATACAGTTGCATGAGGGCCATGCTACGGTAGGGGGTTTGACTTGATTATAGTATAGGACAATGATTTATCACCCACGGAGCTCAACTACTGTAGCACACTGTTCAACAGCTTGGGACCCGCTATGCACTTTTCAACGATGATGATATTCTTACATCAGCTAATAGTTCATTTTCCTGAAGTCTAGCCCGTGATCACAAAACAGGCGGAAACAAAAAACGGTCTTGGCGGAAGAAAACAAGCAGGTATTACTGTACATACAAAAAAGGCGCGATACCAGTACGAAAGGGAACGGTACTAACGAGTGGTATACAATCCCGTATCACCGGCAACCACGTAAATACCAACACTTCGTTGGAGACTTAGCCCAGTTGATTTTGCATACTCGTATTATAGTGTACGGGGCCCAGCTGGCAATCTTTCCAAAAAACGTCTGCTGGGTGGTGCTACTAGTGCTACTAGTGCAGGCATTGAGGTATAGAGCTCCTGAAGCGAGAAGTCTCAAAAACACAACTACAGCAGTAGCCGCTAGGTAACACGTGTCTAGACGCAGTATCGGACTCGAGCGGGAAAAATCACCTGCTTTCGGCCTGAACGACGGCAACGTGTGTCCACACGCTTGGCTGGAGTGTGGTCCTGGAGTGAAGCGTGAACAGCTGGTCACCTCCAGAGACGACGTGATACCTGGCGACACGGGGGGCACAACATAACGCACAAGAAGAATTATAATCCTTTCAGAACCAGGGCATATGGCGACCTAAAAAGCGACAAGTGCGGAGTGTTCAACCTTCTACGGTAGGAATAGTATGCAACAGTGCAAGCAACATCATACTGAGCGGGTGTCGTACATCTCCCTAGTTTTACGATGTTGCGCTTCGGACACACATCCCCTATCCCCTATCCCCTACCCCAGCAGCATGCCTCCTTGTGCTGCTCCTTGCTGAAAAATGTTGTAATCGTAACTTTTGTTTGACAATTTTCCCTCTGTCAGGTCTCAAAAGGGTTTACTCAAGATGTGGTCTGGCCGAGGCTTGTGGCAAGTGCAAGCAGCAAAAACAAATGGCACTACGTACCACTCTGCGCGGATAGGGCTGCGCTTGGTTGGTCTTTGGTCTATAAGGGCTTTTTAGATCAGACAACGGCCAAAGCCAGCAGCCTGCAACTTCGCGCACAAAAAACACAATCAACCGTTCTTTGATACAACTATACAAGTTGCTCACATGAGGGTCGCATTCCCCAGTAGGGATAACCCAAACTGGCTCCACGTTTTGGAGCGCTCCGCTTCCGTGAGGTTGTTGGCGCCTCCCTTCAAAATTACGCTGCCTCCGACCGCCGGGTCGACTTTGACCACCTCCCACACCTGGTAAGTTCCATGCAGTCGATCTCAAGTTTCATGCGGTCGATCTCGAACGGCGTGACACCTTTTTCAGTCGATGTTGAAGATTTACATATTTGCCCGGCATAGAAACATTATTCGACCCCCTTACGTAGTGGTTGGTACGCGTTATTCTCGTGAGGGGTCCACCGTCAGGAATACATACTTGGTAGGCCATTGACCTGCTCAGGCACTACTATACTAGTGCACGGCCAGCCTTTTCTCCCACCGAGGACCCGCGCCAGTACACTTCGAAAAGAGAAATCTCACTACGACATTCCCGGGGGCTATAGTAATCACAACCCACGATGGACCCAAAACTCAGATATCCCCCCATGTTTATAGGCGATATTTGGTACTGATTACTATAGTAACTTCCCCCGTAGTAGACATTGTTACACTACTTGTGGGGAACACACTTTTTTTCACACCCGCTGCATAGAAGGAACCGAGCTCTGTCTGCGCGCGAGCGAACATCACATTTTCACTCATGTGCTACACTAAGAAGGTCCCCGAGCTGCTCTTACGACGCCCGGGCACGCCACCCCAAAACAACCACTGCGAAATGTCCAAGCGAAATCTCCAATTTCCTTTCGATATGCTCGTATGCAGCCCGGGCGTGGTACGCTTCAAACAACCATGAGGCACTATCGACGCGAATCTCCGATGTCCGATACCCCTTCGTCGCGCTCGTCAGAAGCCCGTGATGCTCACTAGACACGTAATTATGACGTGTTAATTTAGCGGATCATCGGATTATCTCCGATATGCATGATTAAGTTTATTCGACGACGCACTAACTCTCACCGCGGAACGCAGCACGCGTATCGGCAGCCACCAACCATCGTACCTGCCTGCTCCCACATGGGGAACCCGTTTTCGTGCAAGGCACGCTCGATGCCGTACACTAAACCATGTGGCATGCGCAAGGTGTTGAGTGTACTCGTGTTTTTGGTGTCGAGATGTTAACGGAACGGTGCGGAGGGATACGTAGAGACAACAGGCATGATTCTCTCTGATGCATTTCGCGCTCAGGAGGTGCTTGTTCCAACACTCCATGTCCACACGAAAAATTACATATGTGCCCCTTGTATCATGCCTCCATGAGCGCCCATCCACGAGCCCATCCCGACTGAACCCATTCACACCCAATCGAGCACTGGACACGAGACTTACCAACAGATCGTCGACCGAAGCTGGTGCGGACTCGTCATCGGCATGTCGAGGAACTTCCGCCATCGCCCCCATTTTGAATGTGCCTTTAAGCCCAGTCACTTCCCACTGGACCGTAGCCTAGCCAAAAAAGCGAGCAGTCCCCGCCAGTCGGGCATTGCAGAGTATTGAGCATTAATGCCCCGTGCGTTACTTCCTCCGACGATAACTAATCGGTCGACATCCTAGCTATAATATATTGGTATGATACACGTTCGCGGGAATATCTCCTGACTTCTCTTTCTTGCCCTAGGTACTCCAATACGTCTTGTACTCCCATCAAATACCATAGCAATAAAATCGATTACAGCCCAGGTTCGCTTGAATACGTGCCCTCCACACTTCGTACCTACCTGGCATACCGCATCTCTATCTACAGTAGATCCTACAGTACGTGTCATTGGTGGTGGAGTCCAATGAAAAGCACTGGTATAAACGTGCCCTTCCCCTGGGTGTCGAGCCGATGTCCGAGCCAAGCCACTGCTCGGGGTGGGGGTGTACTCATGCTATGCATGGCCGTAGTCGTATAACCATACACCCTCGCATTCCTACAATACCGGGACGGAGCACGCCGGGTTTTCACCGACCAGGCAGATATCGCCTGCACCAAGCGCGAAGCGCCGCGAGGTGTTTGGCGAGTCGCATGAAGGGTGAGCTACCGTTTGGGGGGGGGGGGGGGGGCTTTTGGTCCCATAATTGTGACTGGCGGGGCTGCGTAAATGAGGAACTACCCAACACCTTTGGGTAAGGTGTAGAGCTCAAGGGAAGAGTCTCCGAAACAAGGAACGCACCCCTACTGTAGCAAAGTGTTTGAGCGACGTTTTTTTTATAATCATCAATTTTACTTTCCAGCTCCTGGACAAGCCGTGGTCACAGGTGTCGTCCTTTCTCCCCTCCGGTAAGTGCCTTGGTTTTTATCGCGCATAGGGTTGAGCATTCCCACTGCTTGTCGGTTTTCATCGAATGTTGCTAACTCACGCTCTCGCGCTTTCCGCTAATCAATTTTTATGCAAGAAAAACTTCCTAAGAGTATGTGCACTCGGTGATAATTGAAACCACGTAATTGATATAAGTAGGCGCGAGGACTACCGGGGATACTATAGAACTCCTCGAGCGAAAATCCTCCCAAACATTAGGTGCACCTACTCCTACCGTAGCAAGCGTCTTCCTGCCACATCCCCACATCAATTTTTTCTCTTCACCCCACGACTCACCGTCATGTCAGACTGCGCTAGCTCCGTGATAGTGCCAAGCCCACCCGGTCCCCCATCAGTCATATTTCCTAGCGGCCAGCGTGGTCCGCGAGCGACGAAGTCACCGACCTTGGCTGGAGAATACCAAAGGCCCGGCGCGGCGTCCATGGGGCAGGGGTCACGCCGTAACTGAAACAAAGCGAAGGGCGTGAAAGGTATGGCTGTGAGTTGGCTAGCTACCTATAAGTCGCCGACTAGTAACTCGTTGGGTGGCGAAGTAAGCCAAGCTGATCTATTAATATAATACCAGGTAGTATTTATCCCATGAAAAACTTGAGTCGTGCAGAACATTACATCCTTTGTAAACACCGCAACTTCATCGACGCGGCTCAACACAACACCTCGCTAGCTTGAATGTAGAATTCGACTCACCCATGCCGCAATCGAGTGTCGCACGGTCATGTCTCGATGAGCGGCCACCCGCCCGGGTTCGTCTCTGCGCAACCGCATCCCATAGCGAAGCAAAGGGGTTTCCTTTGGTAGAGGCGTTCCCTCATCCGGTCCCCGAGGCGTTGCAGCACCAACTGGTGTTGTCGCCGCTCCCCCATTTCTTTTACCGTCTTCCTCAACTACCAAGGCGGTTGTAGACGCCAGGAGTTCGTTTTGTGAGGAGGCGTGGTTCTCTTTCTTCTGAGAAGCGTCGTCGTCGCTGATAACGAGGCTCGCATTGCTGCGCTGAACGTGGGCAGAAGCCCTGGCTACCTGCCGTACAAGAACATTCAGTAACCTGAAAAATAACACAAAATGGTGGGGCGCGAAGGGTAGAATGCGTACCGCAAGTGTTAGTGATTCTATAAGTTAACTGCAAACAGCCTAAAAAGCCCGTACGGAAGATGCGCTGAAAAGCCTACGCCGATTTCTGAGAAATCGCGAAGGGTCCGCGAGTGCTTCCGAGCTGATCGCTCTGGGACGCAACGATGACAAGCCAAGAAAAGACAGTGAAGGACGGGAGTTGCCGAATATCTATGTTGCAGTCCGGCGCTACCACACATTGCTTTAGCATATCAAGGCATTCATCGATTAGTTGCTGAACGTATATATGTATCTTGTTAAAACGTGTTGAGCTCAGCGTGTGGTCTCAAATCGCGGGGTATAGAGCAAGCTAGGCGACGGCGTCCAACCAACTCATGCACCCAGTTGTACACAAAACAAGAATACAAGCTTTATTGTACCTCGTGTATACCTGGTACAATATAACACACCCACCTGTGGCTAAATCTCGTGGGCTCTTCCAGCCTCGTCTCTAAGCCCTGGCCCTCTAGTCCCACGCATCGCGGCAGCAAGACCTCGAACAGGCACCACGCCGCCTTCTGCACCGCATCCTCTTTGCCGCCAACTCGATCGCCAGAAAGCACCCTTCCTTCACCGTCACCGTTGTCGCCATCGAGAAGCAGCCCCTCTTCTTCCCTCAGCTCCTCCTCGAGCGCAGCAATATCATCGCCTATCGACCCGGATTCCGCAGATCCCCAGTCCTCCTCAACGTCGTCTTGGTCGCTCGCTCTTTTGCTGGAAGAGCCTCGTGGCGATACGGGGTCGCCGCACGCTTCGTCAGACTGCGTCTCACAGCCGCCGTCGTTGATACCCACGTTTTTGATCGAGGGGGTGGAGTCGCTTGTCACTCCCGGCTCGTGGAAGCCTTCCAGCAATGGCTCGAGTACCTTGTAAAAACAAGTGAACGAAGACGCACACAAGAGGGAAGGGGGGGGGGGGGGGGGGGGGGGGGGTACTCATCATCATGCATGGCCGAAGTCGTATGGCCATAGACCCTCGCATCCCTACAATGCTGGGACGGAGCACGTCGGGTTTTCACCGACCAGGCAGACATTTCTTGCACCAAACGCCAAATGCCGTGAGGTGTTGGGCGGGGGGGTAACTGCAATCAAAGCAGTTCCATGACCTATTACTACTTCAAAACGTCAAGCGCTATAGTCATATAATGATAGGATAAGGCTATCAATCTATGGTGTTCCCGATGACGATAAATCTACTGCCACGAACTACTGAAGTTGCCCTGTACGAAGGCGGCCATGATCAATCTACCTCTGGAAACTACCGAGGTTGCCGTTTATGAAGGCTATGAGCATCGAAACTGAACCAAACCCCAACCGAAGTTAAGCAAGCATCGTTTCCTTCAACCGCGCGTGTTGTAACCTCACCTCGAGGAGGACCGATTCCTTGAGGATGTCGTGGTCTCCCACGTCGTAATCCAAGGCCAGGGCTTGCAGCGAGCTAACGGCTAAGACACGCCTTTCGGCGGCCTGGGCACGCGTCTCGCCCTCCATCGGCCTCGAGCATTTCTTGACAACATTAAAGGGGCAGGTGTTAAATCAAGCCAAGAAAAAGAGCGTTTGGACAGCACCAGACTGTTTCACACGAGGGACTAAACCGCCTCAAGTAATGTCTTGGTAACTCAAAAAAGCAACTGCAACTTTTGGGGGGGGGCATATTGCTTAGGATTCATGTGTGGCATTTTTTCCAGTAATGTAAGGAGTAAAAAGGTCGCGTTGTGCGGAAGAGCAGTTGCAGAACGCCAGTCCGTATCACACGAGCGGCCAAACGGTGTTACTCGCCCGACGGGGGAAGCAGACTCAGATGTGCCTTTCCACCCCCTTCGCCTGAACTCCTCTACAGGAGTACACTGCAACGCAAAATGTTCACGAAATGTTGGGCCCAACGAAGGTTCCAGAACGGACCAAGACACCCATGCCTTGCACTGCGCAGTATGGTAGCCGGCGTCGCCTTTGAAACGACTAGGGTTGCACATTGCGAGGGGGAACGGCGTTCGGCTAATGCGAGAAATGGCGCATGATTTGTCCCTGACCTCTCTCAATTTGCAATCCTCGGCCCTCCTTGCCTTTCACCGCGGAACCACCGTCCGCGGGCACCAGCCATCGTATGCCCCGTTCTATCCCGTTCTCTCCGACCATCGCCATAATATATTAATACTATAAGTAGTAGTCCGTCGTCAACAGCAGTGGGCAATCGTTTTGGCTAATTCTAACCCAAGCAGGAATAAAACTACCATAGTCCGGAGTCTGCTACACTAAACGCCCTCGGTACAGCAGATGTCACCTTGAGAATCTCGAGGCTGGACTTAACCAAAAGCGCGAATTGGCGAGCAAGTGCCAAGTGCGCGCGTGGCTCGCACCCTTCAACACAGCTGAGGTAGTGGACGTGTGCCCCCGGTCTGTCGTCCCTCTTGGTGAGACGGATGGACTGAGAGTGCGAAGAGAGCAACCATGCCTGAAAAGAGGCGAGACGATGCCGCACCCCATAACGTCGCATGCGTTTGCGAATAAAAAACAGGAAGGGGATAAGCAAGCTAAACGTAATGAACGCCCAAATGTTCGAGATGCCTCTATTTCAAGTAGGAGCGGTGCTCCGTCTCGAAAGGGATGCGTGGTAAAATGGTCGAATTACCGCGGGACGCAACAAAATGAGTACGCTCCCATACACCCCCAGCGGTTGTTTCGGAGGCGATCCATGACTGGGGCGCACCACAACAGTTACATGTTAAAAAATGTCACGTTCGAAAACGCTTCGAGTTCTAACCCCCTCAAAACTGCGCCGACGTTTTTAGCGCTAAAATACTTGAAAATAGGATGGGATCAGTTTTGCCGTAGTTTAACCCCTTCAGTACTGCAACCCCTTTTTTGAGGACATGTTTTTTGGAGATACAGTAGTGAAGAATTGTCTTTTGGATATGTTCCTTATATATCGGGGCAGAGTGGCAGTGGTTTTCCCGGGGTACGAAGGCGTTTGTTGTGCTGCCGTCGCCAGTGCCAGCGCGGCCGACAAAATTCTGCACGATGGCTACTAATCACCTGAGCAAGCTGCAGCCAAACAGAAATCAGGTTTTTCCTGTCTACGGTAGATGGAGTTAAACTTGATACTGTTTACAAAATTGTCTCACCCCCGAGCGTGCGAAGATGCCGAGGTGAAAATAGAACAAATATTCAACATTTGGGTGCACGGCTACAAGTGACCCTTGGCGGCGATAACAAGACGCGAATTGACCGATTAAAAAAAAACAGGGGCACGATAGGCTTTGGTGATTTCGTTGGAACGGTGGACGCCGAGATTAAATATTTTGGGGTAAGATTGTAACGTAAGGCTCTGAAGATTTACCTTAAATAGTGACGAATAAAAGTGACAATTTTGAACTAAAAGCTAAAAATAGAGAGCACTTATTATTGTCGCACTTGAGGGACACGATATAGCCCAAAACATTACAGACCGAGAACGGTTGAGAACCTAGAACCGAAGAGAGAAGAACGACCAATCATCACCTTTGCCGGCGGCGACGCGGCCGCGGCTACAAGGGCTCGGGTGAGCCGGAGTCCTTCAGCCCGAAGCGAAGCCCGCTGGTCTCGGCACTGCCTCACCCGCTCCAACTCCCCTACATCAGCAGAGCACTGGACAAACTGCATGATGCGCTCACTCACTGCATCCAGTAAACACAACCCCAATGCCAGGTCAGGTAAAGGGGAAAGAAGACGTAGGCGGGGTGAGCGAACGGTCATGCTCACATACATTTTCAGGCGTGTACGCAACCCTTTCACATCGACAAGTACGGAAGAGTCTATATTGACGGCCTCAACTTCGCGGGGCCTAGAGCTGTATCGCACTACCGGGTGCCCACTTAACTTTGTTGTTTTCGTCCTTGTTGCTTTCCAACTTGATTCGAAGGAGGCTTTACCGAGAGCGGTCTTCTCTGCCCATGATCACGGGAGCCTTCCCCCTTTCCCCAAGGTTGAGGCAATGACCAAAAAACAACTTCCAAACCAAGCTGGTTACCTACTTTGTTTCATTGTGGTTTATCTTCTGCTATGGTCTCAGGAGTCCTCTCCCCCACCCAGTATTAGGTCACAATGAAAACATATTCCAAACCATACCAGTTACCCACCAGCATTCCATCCCATTCCGTTGCAGTAGACCAGGTATCTGACAAGGTTAAAATAAAAAGTGTTTGGTGTGCGCTCACACATACATTGATATAGACATCATATCAGTAGCCCCCAAATCGCTATGGAAGACGACGCGGCCTGCGCTCACCGCAGTTCGCCTTCGCCCTCTCCCGCATCTCCGCAGCCTTGCGGCGATACACGAGAATGGACTTGAGCTTCCGCATCGCTGTTGCCTCGTCGACGACATGCTTCCACTTTTGCAGCAATTCCGCGCCTGTTGAATAAACGGTACCATCGAAGTTAAAAGTACATACCAGTGCATTCAAGTCTGTCAAGGGCTACTGTAGATAATAGCGGTAGCAATGCACTTCGAGCATACGAACGTAACATATTGGTACCGAGAAGCCGGTCGACGAATACAATGGACGGTACTGTAGTGTACCTGGTATGCATGAGCGATACAACATCAACGTTTTGGTCTCACTCTAGGAACCCTAATAACTCGGTCTATGTGCTCTCCATACATGTGTGGAACAAGTGGATTGATGGGCAAGCAGATATTAAACTCGCACAATAAAATTTGACCGGTCCACGGCACAGAGGGGGGGGTGTACTCATGTCACGCATGGCCGTAGTCGAATGACCACAGACCCTCGCATCCCTACAGTGCCGGGACGGAGCACGTTGGGTTTTCACCGACCAATCAGACATTGCTTGTACCAAGCGCGAAGCGCCGTGAGCTATCCGGCGAGTCGCACGTAGGGTAAGCTGCATCCTACTAAGAACCGCTTGTGAGGCGGATTTTGCATATGGATGGCAGCGTCGAAGTAGTTGATTCATTCTCTGGCGTGGTCACTTGCACAGGGAGACGCGGGGGGGGGTATTACTCTAAAAGTTCGTTCAATAGCAGAGTTATTGACAGTCAAAAAGAGCGCAGACACGTACCTCCATGCATGAAAAGATGAACAAATTGTGCGTCGCCGAGTCGACTAAAAAATTGGAAGGCACGCATCACTTATTACCATTGAACGGTCGCCTAGAGCACCGAGTTCAAACGCAATGCACCGAAGCGAATCTGGACAAAGACTCTCGACCGTGTATAAATAAATCAGCACATGTACACCTATAGGCAAGCGGAACAACCAATACCTGGACTTCACTCGTTTGATTAAATAGCGATGGCCTCTTGCAATATCGCAGCCTCCTCGTGCAAGACACATTCCGCAACATACGCCACAAACGTGGCCACATGAAATTTAATCGCCGAATCCAACCCACCCTCGGCAAGATAGTAGCTCTGGCTTGTCGTCCTGGTCAAAGTGCCCGCGCCGCCAAGCTTTGCCAGAATGGACCACCGGCGCTTAGACTGTTCCTGGCTTGACACGCGTCCCGCCTGAGACGGGAGGCTCAGCAGAAAGAGGGCGCGAGAGACTATCCGCTCGCTTACCTGCCGTGAGTACATTAAGCGGCATAGAACGAGAGACGGGTTCTAACGGTGGGTACAAGGTTTCAATACATGTCAGGTACCACTCTGCAAGCGCGCTGTGGTCGTCGACAACACTACTCTACGAACGATCGGGAATCCATCCCAACGATTAGTGCATGGTCAACGAACGAGACACACAGCACTGACCAACATTTTTTTCGCGTCAAATACGATAAGCAACTATCCGCCCTCGACGAACAACCCCCTTGCAAAACTGTGCAGACACCCGTCTGGAGCACACGCAGCTTCACAACCACTACTCACCACCTTGCGGTAAGGATGAACCTGAAGCGTGTGAAGTAGAAAATAAATAACCACCTATATAGAAAGGCGTGTAGCATACCCCAAGAATCCAACCGTTCGTACTGTACACACCTCCGCGATAACTTTCTCCTCGGCCCCTTGATAGATTGATGGCCCCCTCGTCAGGATCGGCTTTGTTGAGATGGTTGAGATCGCATCATCAAGCGACAAGGAGTTCGAGCTTTTCCAGGAGGCGTCCAAAGCAACCGCCTAAGGCGTAGGTAAGTAAAGTGCGGTCAAACTTGATACAGTTAGCGCATGTTGGCGGCAGCTTTTGTGACCACAAGGCACGTAAGTATCTAGTTTTTAAAGGGACGACCTAACATACCACTTCTAAGACCGACTATCAACTACTACGCCGTAAGTCGAACGCACAAATACCATATAAAATACAAAAGGAATACGAAGTGTAGAACAAGCGCGCCCGATATATCACGCAGCTACCGGTAGCAAAGTTGAGTATCAACCACTCCATCCGCCGAACTCACACCTGACGTATTCGTAATTTACTTATGTATAAAGTAATGTTCAAGGGCTGACAGTGAGGCAGAAATATCAGAATTTCCACCAATCGTCTCGGCCTGAGACCGGGATCCGTTAACCGCCGAGATCGGGCTTTGCCCTCGCTTTCTCGCCCGCTCTTCTCGAGGGTCGTGTTCCTCGGCCTCACCCCCGCCTACTCCCGCGCCCGCATTCTAGGGGTCGCGCGCCGCCACCGCCGAACGCAGCGACCCTGAACAGCGTGGATCTTGCGGAGATGGAAAAAACTCGAGGTTGCTTCTTGGAGACAGCGAGGTTCTACCTTTTTTCTGGTCTGGAGATGTCCATTTGTTTCTTCGTCCTGCGATCTGTTTTTCGTTCGTTGTCGCGAGCGTCGACATCTCTTCTCTGCGATTTCTCGGTTTCGCGGTGGCGACCGTTCGGTACCGACTACTTCCCTGGGCGAGTTGCCTTTAGCCTCTTTCACCCCCTCCGCCTTGTCTCGTCGGGACACGAGTACAGTACTACAGCGGCAAGAACAAACAGCAATATTTGCACAGCACAATAGGACAACAAAAACTCGGCTTGATAATTCCAGGGTATATTAATTTCGCGGGTTAATTCATAGCTACCTCTTCGCGGTGCAATGACTGTACCACAGGAGGAGTACTCGGTGGCACTGCTGTATCGAGTATTGCTGTACAGTTGTACTGCTACAGTAAATCATCATACATGCAATTCTGCCCAAAAACGAGCCTGAGAGAGGAACGAGATGTAGATGCATGCATAGACTGCTGCTGTACCCAAGACCTGAGCCTCTCTGGTGGGGTGAGAAATCATACTTACTTTAACAATGAGTAGTTTCAGAAAGGATTATCATGAGAGCGGCGAACATACATTTGATGGTGATCAAGAATCACATAAAATGCGCCTGACTCGAAAGAGAGACTGGTAAAGGAATACCAGGTGCCACACACGAGCCTGGGAGAGACATGGGACTACTGCTGTGGGATTTAACGCTTGCAAAATGAGGGCGAGGACTGGAAACCAGAAAACAACGAGCCTGATGAATGATACTGTTGTTGTGGTGGTGAATTAGATTGCTCCTGACACATTAGGCATTTCATCTTCATCTTGTAATGCGCTAATACGTTTGGTATTGCTTGGCTTCACTGCTCCTGCAGAAATCAGTGTACTTGGCATTGCCTTCCCCCTGCAACAGTTGGCATTGAATTCATCCTGTACGTAAAATACCCAGATTTCATAACATGAAATACACTGAGGTATATTTCCCATCCGAAAACATGGGTGCCAGCGAATGCCGGCAACCATGCGAAGCCTTGTAAATAGTTTAAAAAAAATGACACGCGCATCTTGCAAAGTCGTGTAACTCACAGCTCAATAATTTTTTGCTTTCACGTAAAGTGACACACTAACCAGAGAGAAGGCCGCGCTGCTTAAGAGGCGCAAGGACCATCGCGACATTTACAGAAGCCACAAACGGGGAGGGATTCCTACTACAGTAACAATTTGAAGCACTTTTTTTACCACTGCAAAAACGTCAACTCTACTTCCAAGTACTACTATTAACATGTAACAAAAAATACTTTGCCCCTCAAACGTTGACGAAACAACTGCAGGAATAATAAACCTTGGTACGAGTAGTTGTGAAGCTGGTTCAACGATGAAGCTGGTTCGACAGTTGGACAAAACCAATGACGGCCGGCTGCACCTGTTGTCGCTGTAACTCCATCTGGCTATTGACGGCGTCACGCACGTCTCCGTAGTCGAAGTACTGCCGCATCTGTTGCCCGAACCTCCATGCTTTCGACAGCGCCTGTCCAAGATATCGCGACGCCACAACAGCGCAGAGGGCTCGTAGTGTCAGGCGAGACACGCCGCGTATATCGTCTCTCTCGAACGGGGAAAGTATTAAAAACTATTGCGCCCCTTTTTAACCCTATACTTCGTACGCATTAACCATATTGACAGTGTAACTTGATACCAGGCACGTCAAAAGGAACTCCGCCCATCTACCACCGGTTTTTCATTCTTGTGCACCACTTGAAGTAGAAGCAACCCCGTACTGACTAAAAGCACAAAGGACCCTGCAAGACAAACGACGTATAAGATTCATCTACGTACTGTACAGCAGTAAGATAATAATAACGACTATACAAACAACAAAAAAGTTTTTGTACAGTCCTGAGCATATCGTCACCTTGGATGGCGTCGTCACCCTGCCCTCTGCCAAGGCCAACGCTTCCACTCCAAGGCCCTGGTGCCAAATCAGTGCCGCGCACGTGGCATACACCGCGCGGTTGACAGCCTCAATGGTCCCTTGGTCTTCCCCCACTCTCGCTCTCATAGCCTTGCACAGCCTACATGCAGCATAAACGTAGGAACAAACACAAAGCTTTGCACAACCAGAGGGTGTTTGGTATAGTGCGCAAAACCGTGCGAGATGTAGACATAAATTGAACTAGAGGATGATAGAAACTTCAACATTGTTGACCCAGACCCTCCCCGGCCAAATGGTTAGGTAACCGGTGCATCCATGCGCGCACACTAGAGCCGCGCGACAGGGCCACAATTGGAAATTCACAAATCGTCATAGCCGTGCCAGTACCGTGGAGCGCCCAGTGTTATTTCCCGAACACAAACGTGCCTGGTACTATTAATAAGAGTGTCGGTGTCAAAAATCAGCTTCAAATCACGCCTTACAGCACCCAAGTGCATTTGAACCAGCCAAAACATTTATGAAACCTGGCACTGTCGGCAAGGCCATTGTACTTGATATCCTTTTGTCCGCATACAACGTTCCGTTTCGGTACCCACTGACGGTTTCAGAAATAATCATGTACACCTCGTTTTTTAGCAGCTATCGTTATCACCGCAGTATGGTACTCACGCGCTCCCCCCGGTGCCCTCAAGTCTATCCACCACCTCTCGCAGCAGTGCAAGGTCCGGAGGACATGCTGTTTCCGCCACCCGCATTTCGTCATTTCGCACCCCGACCTTCCCACGCTGTCTTTCGGAATCTCCGGGGATTGCAGACGGAGGGCATTCAACCCCCGCGGCTTCAGGCGGCGTTGAATTCGACACTGCAGTTGACGTGAAAGGTGCGGGACCCATGACCGGTGAAGGTGCTACTGCTACGGCGACAGTGGCTTCGTGGGAGACATCCTTCGCACCAGCCAAAATATCGTCTTCCATCCTAACGGGAGGAGGCAGGAAGGACGGCGGCGGCGATAGCGCTTATTAACAGCTTCGAAAAAACGGTTGTGAGTCCACACATAACTCCTTGTTGCATCAACCATCTTCATTCCGAGATTTTCCCCAGACGGTTGGGGTTGCGGTTTATTTCAAGCGCATCTAATTTTTGTCGAAGCTATTAATACGTCAGGTCGTAGAACAGCCCCCGTGGCAGCGGGCGACGCGTGTCGTTTCAATAATACCAAGTCTTCATCGTGAAACTCCATACTCGTGCATCTCAATGGATGCAAGAACGCCGCGCGAACGCCGTGCGCAACGACTAGTGTGTGAATGACGACAATTTCGCAGGGTAGCATCAGAGGCACCAGCTCCGGGAAGAGACACCATTTGTTTAGGCGTATACAGTGAGCGACAGCACTTCAAGAAAATGTGGGTTAACAATTTTAGGCTCGAATACTGTACGAAACATAAGGAAAATCATTTCTAGAGACTGAAATTAGGGTACGACACACACTGCGTCACATAAAATGTGCGCTTGGCTCCGACATGAGAGTTTCTTGACCCCTTTAGGTCAGTTTTGGGGACAATTTACTTGAAATTATGATTACATATTTGTTTGTTTACGGTGCAGTTCTAAAAGGTTATGGTAGTATCTTGGTACAGTATGAGCTTCTCTATATGTGTTATCAACCGTATGCATGTCATCAAGTGCAGCAGGGTGTGTTCAACCATTCAACCCACCATGGCGCGTTGTCATCCTCGGCTTGGCCTCCCCATGGCTTCGAGATGACTAGACAGCCCGCTAGAGCCGCTCCGACTCCTGCAAGTTGTCGGTCCAGCCCCAGCAGCCAGTAACCGCCTCCGTCCCTTCCACTCGCCACCTGAAACCGTTCAGAGTTTCAGATAGTCCGCTTTGAGTCGTTAAAACATTCCGGTGGTGTTCTGGGGATACATGCGCTGGGTCGCCCAAACGCAAGGCGCTTCAACCCGACGAACACGGACGCGTGCTGCGGTAGGGTTAGCTCCAACCAGGTAATTACCCGGTAATTTTGATGAGGCTCCTCACGTAAGCTCTCTATCTGCTGCCACTCCGTCCCTAATTATAAGGAACATTTCTATACTACCTGGTAATACGTATTCAAAGCGATCCTTGTATATATATATACGGACAGAGTGATATGCCTCACCGAAGCTGACAAACAATATATGAGTGTATGGCGATGAGAACAATCCCATGGCTAAGGTGGTATGAATTCACCGAAAAACATAGTGAAGCATGCATGGTATTCCCAGTTACATTGGGTAGTCCCGCAATCCCCTTGAGAAGCATTTGAGGAGCCCCGTCACTCAGAACTACTTTCGCCAAAATAAGGTACACTAACTTTATCGTAGCACGGGTTCACCGCAAGCAGCCCACTGGGGGTTCCTGCGTTGGAATGCTTGGTGGCGGTGGTAGTGGTGGTGGTCATCGGACTAGGAGAAGTAGTGGTCGTAATCCACAATTTGCGTGGCACCAGTTGGCCGTGCACGGATCATCAAATCCACCATACAAACAAAGGCTGGGTGAGATTATGTCTGTCCGGCGTTGGGTCTAGTTGCGCCCAAAACCGATGTCGACCGCGCAGCGTCATCAAAAGGAACGTCATCAAAAGGGCATGCCCACTCAACAGTAATTCATTTCGCATGATGTACCATGGGAAACTTGGAACCAAAGGGCGTTTAGTGTAGTTTTTACCAGGGTACCTACTTCCTGCGACGAGGGGCCGCGTTGATTGCCGGCGAATCAACGGGGGGTAGCAGCCCCGGGTGAAGGTCTCAGGCACACCACAGCAAGAGGCCTCATTGATCCCAACCTACATACCAGGTAAGAACTAATGCATCGACGGAATGCTACCGGAGTACTCTTTACACTTAAGCGGCCACAGGTAAACCGACCTTTTTGACCTCTGCCACTGCGGTGAACTTCCAACCCCAGTCTTCGTTGGTCGCGTCTGTTTTCCATTCGATCCACGCTCTGCCAGCCGTCGAACAGGAACACAGGGTGAACACAGGGCAAGGAGTAAATGTCACAACGAACGACATTCTGCACAACGAGGGTAAATACAAAGACGAAATGGCAAGAAGCACCAAGCTGCTTCTTGTATAAAACTGTCGCAAATGCCATGGAAATACGTACTGGAATATAATACGACACGTTTTCGTTGCATGCGGTGTGCTCTTGCCATTATTTTAAAGGTACTCGACTCAGTCACCGCCAGACTTTGCACCAAAAACGTCTACCCCAGCACATTGTAATGAGAAGGGGGGAGGTTGAACGAGAGAAACACAAGGAAGCGAACATTGCCACATGCACGAACTAAAATGGCAGGATTATCACATCGTCACTAAGGCCGATCGATAAACCACTTGATGGCAATGCGCGAAGAGGGCACTCGATCATTTCCGCCTTGACAATGCTGTCATGACAGTGTTGCCATGACATTGTTGTCATGACACTGCTGACAAGACAGTATTGCCATTACAGGTGGTATCGCTCGCAGTATTGTATTTGTTTTTGGCAGCTGTTACTCGTGAGAGGGACAGACCGTACCTGTCAGACTCGATCACCAAGGGAGGCCTGCCACCAAACCCAGGAAAATTGCACGAGTATCCGGACCCCGATAGCTTAGGGGTTCGTGGATGCCACGATTCAATCTTGGATTTGTCTTTCCAAAACACAAGGAAGTCGTACCTGTCAAAGTTGAAAAGGGTGTAAACGGACGGTATGTCAAGTTTCACTCAATACAACGACCTCCATACATGGAAGCATCAGCCAAACGTCATGTTGACTGCAAAAACATCCATGAAATTCGCTCGACCGCCAAACGTAGCGGACCCGTCCTCTACTCTAGTAGCGAACAGCGTGGGAATCAAGGGCGACCGTTCCGAGGGCCGAGCGGCGTGCGTCCGACAGCAAGTGTGGCAAGGCCATGCGCAACCTAACCACGGCAGCGCTCGCACAATCCACCCCCAGGAGGCCGGGAGGTTACATGCTTGGTGGTGCATAGGATTGGGTACCGTTTCGACACCATACATTATGTGGGAAGAGCGACAGTGCCGTGTCAAGCTTAGGAAACCTCGTGGCGACCCATTACCGGAGCCACAAGATGGAGCATGAAATCGAAAAAGTTATGGAACAGCTATAAAAAAAACAACAACACTTGGGGGGGTGCTGCAGCAACACGCACCCGTCTTCCGTGGAAGAGCGCTCGTCGAACGTTATCACCATCCGACTTGCACCGTTGATGTGAAGGAACAGCAGCTCGTTCGTCAGCGACTCGTAGTTGTGCTTGCTCTCCATGACCTAGAGCAGTAGGCACGGACGGATGTGCACTTCAGAATGACCAAAACATCTCATGCCAATTAACGGTTCTTTGGTGATAACGGTGATACCATAACATCAAGATGATACGGAATATCACACCACGGTCTTGACATGGATTTGGACATTGTACCCGTGTTGTTTTCTTATTCATGATAATGGTAAAACCATAACATCGACATGATATGTACGGAACATCCCGCACCACAATGTTCGGTTTAACTTGGGCATTGAGGCTACCAAGCCTTGACAGTACAGCCACTTCTCAGGTTGGTGACCCTATCCATAGTGTGTTTGAGGGTATAAATGTTTGCTGATGAAAGTTGAGGCGACAGGGACATGTATAATAGTGTACTAACGACGATACCACGCTCGACCCAGAACGACGAATCTAGTGAATTAAGCGAACCGGTGGGAGTTAGCAAAACCTTCACGACAAAGATATTTGTCATGTTAATCATATATATCATGGTTGGCATTTCATGTTTGGTGTTGAATGTTGAGGCGACAAGGACGACAGCAGCGTGCTGATATCGATGCCACGTGCCGATAAATACGCTGAAATATACGAACGGCGAGTTAGAGGCATCCGACTGTTCAAACGTATCGGCCGGATAGATCTTATGGAAGTGCACTGCCGCCGAACTTATATCCGTGCGGTTGGCAACAGCGCCAGCTGTTTTCCGACATAGTCTCCTAAAAAAGGAAAAACATAAGCCAAAAACAGTTTCACACCTGCGTAACCCTATGGACCTGTTAAGGTATTATTAAAAATCGTTTTTGCGCATAAACTATGAGGCCGCCCGGCACAGCAAGCCTGATAGAGCGAACACGTCCAGCCAAGTAAGTGCCAGGTACCATACAGCACAGCAAGCGTTTCGGCCGTCAGCGAGGTGAACTCACCGTAGACTTTTCGATCTTGCTCGGTCCCTTGGTACCTTTCGCCACGGCCAAGCGATCTCTGGGGACCCTCTCCAGCACCTCCGAAACCCAAGCCATTACGCCGGCAACCTCTTGCGCCATACGACTCAGCAGTCCCTACACCGATGGACAACGGATAGTAGCGGGGTATTCGGTGAAAAACGGGTGAATAGTTATAGTTCCATTTATCTTCCGCCGGACAAGAAAATAAGAAAAGGAGCAAGCCCACCACACTCCCTCGTCTGTTTCGTGTGTCAATTTTAACTCGGTTGCACAAAAGCAAGTAGCTGATTGGTGCGCTTGAAATCGCCTAACCACTCAACAATCACAAACGGCAAACCCTAAACCCGAAAAAAATCTGAGCGATGCCCGCCAAGACCACTACCCTGGTATGAGGCAACGAAGTAATAATCGGAACCAAAACATGGTGTGTAGACATACTGTAGGGGTATAACTGGTTTTTGGGTCCATCGTGGGTGCTGATTTCTAAGTATGTATTACTAGGGGCCGCCTAATGACAGACAATTATAGTGTACAGCCCTTCAGAAGACCACATAAAAAGGACGAGCACTGACGCCATCGGCCATATTTCAAGACTCACCAGCATCGTGGAGCCATGCTTATCGACGAGTAACGCGATGGAAGAAGCCAGCATAGGCAAAAGCGCCCCCAAAGGAGACTCCTGAGGTTTTCCGTTTTCAGCGAAAGAGGGCAAGGCACGGTGGTCGTACAGCAGCCAACGGGCATGAAATATAGCAGGCATTATCGCGACCGGGGTGGAGTACAACTTGATCCCGGGGAACATTCAAGTAATGTAGAGGCGTCAAGTGTGAACAACTCCGGAACCTAAACACGCACAACAGTAGTGGGCGCTCAGCCGCACTCCTCCTGCCATGGCACGATTATTTGCTCTTGACAATAAGAAAAGGACAACTATTACAATAGGCTCTTCCGACCTCCGGGAGGGTCTGGTCGACTGCTTGGGAACGGGTCCCTCTAACATCATGGTGTAATATTTCAAGACGTATTTCTGACCTCCAGGAGGTGGTCGACCGTTTGGGAGAGGGCTCCTCTACCGTCGCCGAGACCTTCGCCAGTAGCATCAGCCGTCTCCACCGCTTCGGCAGCTAAAACCGCGCACGACCTGGTGGCGGGGGTACAAGAGTGAATTGGGGAAGATCCTGATTGAACGCATCCAGGTGAGTAGCGCAAGATCGCGGTAAAGACGAGCGGTGATTCACTTTTTATACGACGTACACCCTGATGACCCCTGCATTTTTGGAGTTGTGTGGGCTTGGTCCAAGGTGGTGGACACGCAGAACAAATACTCCATGCGCCCGCCCTGAGTGTACGCGCAACAGCAGCATGTTTGTCTAAAATACCTCAACTTCAAGAGAGGTCTGAGCGCGGGCAAATCGTGGACCAGGAGTCACCGGCATAAAAAAGAGCTACTGTAAAACCACAGGTTTTCCTCGATGATGCGTGGTGATGATGATGCTGATGATGACGATTATGACTATATTCTCACGGTACCAGGTATCTCGTTTACCTGAAATCTAGCACGTGGTCACAAAAACAAGCCAAAAGCATCCAGTAAGCACTAAGAACAAGTACAAAACAATACGTGCACCACAGTTCGCAAGTCAACGGTACTACGGCGTGTGGTATATCATCCTGTATCACTTGCAAACCAAACCATACAAGGGAGAAATCAAATTGCACAGCATAGTGCTACAAGCATCCCGACTTTTTTCTACGGCAACCTTTCACCTGCACATTGCCGTCGTGAGCACGACCAAGGTGCTGGCCGCCGACACCTCCGTGCCAAGCCATCTCCTATGTACCTCCTTCTCCGCCGCGCCTTGGCCATCGGCCAAGCCACCTTCGGCGGTCGCGATCTTCGAATCACCGAGAAGCGTAACGCCATCGCCAGCTTTCACGTCACCAACAGGAGTGGCATTCCGTGCAAGTTCCGGGGGCTGGCAAATAGCATTGGTACTACCGTCGCCAGCTCCCACGTCGGCGCCGATGGTAGTGGTCTGCGGTCCAAGCCCGGGGCGGGCGCGAATAGCATTGGCATTACCGTCTTCAGCTTTCATGTCGCCGCTGATAATGGTTTTCTGTGCAAGTCCGTTGGAGTCGCGAGCAGCGTTGGCATTGGGCCTACCGGCGCTTGAAGGGGTGGGGACAGGTTTGATTCCCGCCGACTTCAGGAAGGCGTCTATTTCTTCCTCGGCGGCTTCATCGGGGACTCCAAGGTCGGGTTGCATGACGATACACGCCGCCCTGAAAAGCAAGGTGGAGGCGAGAGAACGAACGGCAAACAAGACGCACCAGATCAAGCGATGCAACCGAAACACGCTAGGTATAGTGACAAAAACAAGATATGCGGGATGAACGGAGGCAAGCGAGACATGAGAAATGAAGTGAGAGGCAAGCAAGGCAAACGAGATAAGGAGAAGCGCCCTCAGGTCGCCACGACCGCGCATTCGTGGTCTTTACTTTATTTTACTTTACCTTTTTATATCGGGTGAAAATCAGCCCTTCAAGTTCACCACACTTCCTTCCGCATCTGTGTCGTGTGTCAATGATAATTCGATTGTAGAACACAACGCTGTTGCCGTCACACACCTACACAAGCACTGTACGCTACCGGCATCAATAATCGCAGACAGCGAAGTGCGCCAAGAACATTTGGACGGGCGGGCGCAACCTACCCAGCGCTGTAGTTATAACGCCAACGACACGCTGCCGTCGCAACACGAAAAAAAACTGGGTTTAGTGGTTTAGTGGTGCGTACCACGATATCGCCAGTATGGCAACAATACGCTCGTATTGAACTGCATACGTTGAAACAAAAGTAACTGGCAGCCTCCCTTGTGTGGTCGTAGTCTTTTATAGGCAATGTTTTGGTCGATACGCAACGGAACGTGCACAACTCCCGAGCGAAACCGAGCAAACAAGCGTTTCCCGTTCAAAGCATAGCGTGGATGACAAGGCACCCAAAGCGACAGAAAGATAGGCCACAACGCACGTGCTGATAAGCTGATTGGTCAACCGCTCCAGCATCTCCATCGCGGCGCCCCGCACCCCCCTCTCCACAGCATCGTCGCCCTTTCCTCCGCTCTCAGCGCCTCCGGGTCTATCCGCAGCACCTGTACTGCGACCACCCCGATGCCGCAACGCCTGAATCTTGGAAACCCCTTCGGCGGTAGCGACAGCAAGCAGAAGGGATTGCAGTTCGATCGCCGATGGAGCGGGAACTGCTGCCGCTGCCGCCGCGCTTGCAACACCCGTGCCACCGGGCGAAGCATTCCCGCTTGTGAGAGAGGGGGCATCTTGCGCCGAATTGGGTGACGGGATGATGAAAGGATTGACCTCCGCAGCGTTGCCGTCGTTATCGAGAGGCGTCCTGGTTGTCGATTGTGATGCCTTGCAGTATACGAGCTCCACCAGCTGAATGGGGTCGGACATGCGGCCTAGTAGCAGCGCTAGGACTGTCTCTCGCGCAGGGCTCAGGTTGTCACTTTTTTGGTTGACGAAGAAGCGGCGGTAGAGGGCGAAAGGGCACGGCGTTGGAGGGGTCGAGGTCAGGCCTTCAGGTTATCATTACTGTTTTTCACAAATACTTCACGATATTTTTTACAAAGAAGCGCCAAGAGGGCGAGGGCAGGGCGTTGGGGGTATCGAGTTTGATTGCGGTGCAAAAGTATTTATACATAGCGCTAAATAGACAAATACTTCCCGATTGCGTTAGCATGCCTTTCACGCTGGGCTGGGCGGGGGTTGGTAAATGGCCGAGGGGGGGGGCGTGTACTCATGTCATGCATGTCCGTAGTCGTATGACCATAGACCTTCGCATCCCTACAATACCGGGACGGAGCATGTTGGGTTTCTGCCGACTAAGCAAACATCGGCTAGGGGGGGCGGGGGGGCGGTTGCCTGAGGGGGAGAGGGGTCTACTCGATAGGAGAGATGTACTCGATCTCATGCACGGCCGTAATCGTATGACCGTAGACCCTCGCATCCATACAATGCCGGGACGGAACATGTCGGGCATTCACCGACCAGGTAGACATTTCTTGCACCCGGCGCGATGCGCTGTGAGGTGTCCGGCGAGTCGCATGAAGGGTGAGCTCCATCCTACTAAGAACCGCTTGTGAGGCGGACTTGCAAATGGATGACAGCTTCAATTAGTTAATTTAATTTCCGGTGTGGCCAATTTCCGAAGACAGCAAGATGAATACTATGTAATTGCCTCTTGGGTGCCTTGCCATAAACACTAGGTACGTGATACGATCATTCTCCTTGTGCGGAGTGAAGGTTCTTATTGTCTAACTCGACAACCAACTTTGACCGACCGCCAAAAACAAAGAAAATAAAAATGTGGTACCCTGATTGTCTAGCTCGAGGAGTGAGCGGCATATTTACGGTGTCGTTGCCAACCGAGGTCAACCCAACCTACATAGAATAGGGAGGGGTGAGGGGGTGGGGGGGTACTTGATAGGAGAGATGTACTCGATCTCATGCATGGGCGAAGTCGTAGACCATAGACCCTCTCATCCCTACAATGCCGGGACGGAGCATTCCGGGTGTTCACCGACCGGGCAGGCATTGCTTGCACCAAGCGCGAAGCGCCGCGAGGGGTCCGGCGAGCCGCATGAAGGGTGAGCTGCATCCAACCGCTTGTGAGGCGCACTTGCTTATAGATGACAGCTTCAATGAGTTAATTTCCGGTGTAGTCACTTCCAGAGACAGCAATAGGAGTACTATGTAACTGTCTCTTGGGTGTCTTACCATGAACACGACGTGATACGATCATTCCCAGTTGTGCTGAGTAAAGGTTATTCACCTCGCACAAATGGTCTAACTCGACACCCAGCTGTGGCCGACCCCCAAAAAAGAAAAAATGAAAAACGAGCGGTACCTAGGTTGTCTAGCTCAAGTAGTGAGCGGCATGTTATACAGTGCCGTTGCCAACCGACGCCAACCCAACCCAACCCATACATAATGCGGGGGGGGTGTGGGGGGTGTGTGGTAAATGGCGCACACACGTCGCTCTCTGACGGCGTCAACGACATCCGTGTATGACCCTTATTGCCGACACTCGACACTCACCACACGACCACAGCAACGGACATATCGACACCAATGTTTTAATCACCTGAGGAACTTGGACAGATATCTCGCCAGCAGGTTACACCTCTCTGCGCTCGAGGGGAAAAAGAGGTCCATCAATGTCACGAACAGCCGAAGGCACGCAGTCTGCAGCAAACCCTTCCGCGCCGTGTCGACCGCCACCGCCCCCGAACCCCCTGTCCCTATCATCCCACACATGTCCGTCTTCAACGAATCTGATGAACTCCTAACGCCCGCGCACGAAACCTTACGGACAGCGTTGCCCCCCTTCTTAGCTCCGGGGTCCCGTTCGGCACGAGACCCCGTAGTGGCTAAGGCCGGGGGCTGCGGCACTTCTAATAGTAAGGTCGCTGCGTCGTTGTGCTGGCGTTCTGCCGACTCACTATCCTCATCGTGAGCCACCAGGATAGGAGGTTGGAATCGCGGGCTGACCTCCAAGGACGATGGAGTTGGGCATCGATGTCCGACGATGGGTTGGGGCTGGTCGATCACGGCAACCAGTAGGGCTTGGAGGGAGGAAAGTTGCTCTGGAGAAAGCGAAGGCAGTGCCTATTGATAGAAAGAGCACCACGGGGAAAGAGGGGAAAAAGGCGTTTCTCACCCACACTTTTCCTATTGGCCAACTTTTTATGCAAGAAAATGCTTGATTTGGTGGAAAACCCGGTGTCGTCATCCAAAGGGTCGCCGCGTCAGAAATAAAAACAAAAAATACCAGGTATACATTTTGAGTACTCGTGCGTAGCATAGCAAGTCGGGCCTGTCGCCCTGTCAGGTTTCGGCCGACGATCGACGATCTAAAAGGGCCAACGAACTTCGTCGATGATGCGCATCCAACCAATTGCGTGTTAGTTTTAGCAACCTCGACCCAGGCCTTCCAGCTACCAGAGCAGAAGGCGTAGCTCCACTCGGCGAAAATAGAGCAAAGGTTCAGCCAGCTAGGCGCGGGTACTACGCTCACGTCTACTACGATTAATAGTAAGTTGCCCAAACCACACCTTGACCCCTTTACGAGTGCACACATTTTTTATGGCGAAAAGCTACTTGGAATTAGTGAGGGATATGATTTGCAGTGGTGAAGATTTCTAATTCATACGCGCGTCAAAGCCCTCACCGCAGCAGGAGTAGAGCCTCGAAGAAGCTGAAACATCTGATTCGTCAGCATGTTCACGGCTGACAGCACCACCACCGCGTCCAGCTCTCTCTGCTCCACATAATTACAAGGCTCGCCGCTTGCCACAGCCTCCAAATCGACCGCCTCAGCATCATTTGTCGCGGATGACTCTTTTCGCGATGCCTTCGGTTCCTGAAGGAGAACCGACCTATGCTCGAGAACAAGCGCGATCAAGCTGTCGAGGGTCTCTTTGGATACGTCCACGCACATGGGCACCTTTACGGATGCGACATGGAAGAACAGGGAGATGGGGCAAGATAACAAAATATAGAGGGACGGCGGTGTTTTATTGTGGAAACTAGGATCCCGTATATACCCGTGTATTGCAATACCTCCCCGAGGCTGTACTGTAGTTAAACTAACCGTTCACCAGTGCAAACATGGTCCTACACTACTGTAATTCCGAGTACTTCGTCCCCAAAAACGTGGGTGCCGTTCGAAAGACTGATCGTGCTGCCACGGTGTCCACGAGAGCAACCTTTTTTTCGTCAAGAAATAGTCGCGGGGGGGAGCTAGGAACAGGTTAGACGTTCTTCACTGACAACACTTAGTTCCCACATCGGACATATGGTATCACGATGTAGAGCAACTAGAATCTACAGTGGGTCGTCTACCTGGTAGGCCCCACAATTGGTGTTATGAGATTATGTGCATGAGGTACGCAATACAAATCCCACCCGGAAATTATACGCGCAAAAGCCGTGTCACACAGCTCACGCCCAGCGAACATGATGTATACTATTAATAGTATCACGCAGAAAATCAAAATCAGGTTTCCATCTGCCCCGAAACATCTAGACCATAGATGATGAAACGGCGATCCAATTTTCCCGGTGAGTGCGCAACATGGCGCCCATGTGCAGGGTGAAACAAAAAAATTACCATCACCCGCATCTGCTGTAGAAAATGCGATACTACTACGGAAGCAGGTAGTTGGTACACTACGTATACAAGTTTTGGCTTTTGTTTTTATCGGAGAAAATACATCAAGCGTGGCTTTCGACTCGGCTTCTTCGATGCATGTCACCTTGGGCGATACAACGCCTACCTGATGTGAAACAAAGCTCATACCTGGTACGTATTACCACCTTGTACGTACTACTGTACATACTATTACGGGGGACCATGGTAAATAGGACCGACGGTACTCACAAAAAACTAGATATTTACCTCTTTTTGCCAACAATATTTGGTCCTAAAACCTATAGTCTCCCGCAATACTGTAACTGTACGTGAGTGCATCAGGGTATGTCCGTGAACAACAGTGTAACTGTCTCAAGTTTGGGAACGGACTGGTTATATACTATTAATAGATGTGTCGGCATTTCTCACCACTGGTGCAGGTAGGCGTTGCCTCACAATAGCGCAGGCGGAGCCATATCTTGCCAGCTGCACAACCTGATGGCAACAATCGATGGAGGGGTGGGGGGGGGGGGGTAGCGCACGTTCACAAGTAGCTGCCTTTCAACATAATCCAGCCGATTGTTGCCTTCCATTTTCTTATTCTAGTCCTCAAGCTGATATCGAAGATACAACGAATTCAGAGCCATATACGAACAAAAGCAGACGCAGACACAAAAAAATGTGAACAGCAACGCAGTGCCAATAATAGATCTCTGGACAAAATGCTGCTGTGAACACAGTATATATATTGAGTATATATTAAAAGGAGACGCAAGAACAACAATGGCTATACAAAGAGCTCAACAAGTTGCGATTAAGGCTATTGCTGCACCGATCAAACGAATACCCCTCCAGTTTTCCGTGAAAAAAATGAAACGACGACCCCCCCAAAAAAGCTCGCAACCGAACAATTCAAAACAAAAACATCTTCAAGTCTAACCAACAGCCGGAGAAGAGCTAATTAAGTAGCGAAGAGCGAACAACTACTGTGTACGTAAATACCCTGCTTATAGGTGAGACATGGAGCTGAAAAAACTAAGGAAGCAACAAAATGCTTGCCATACCCGTACCGTTGGAATGGGCCAATAAGTCGGCGGCGGCGGGTGTATGTGCGCCCATCCTGTTAAAAGCTGATCCAATAGTCGTTCAGTCTAATAATTAATAGGGAACAAACAGTTCGCACCTCGGGCAGATAATAGATTGCTGATTGATGACCTACAGCAGACCTTTCGGGGCAGATAGATAGTCTATTCCCGATTTTGCATTATCTACGGTTCCTCGTGTTGTTTTAGGGCGGGACCCGTATAATAATCTGCACGACGTAGCACACGTTCCCTGGCTTGGAGCTGGACTATTATATGCAGATATTGCATAGCCTCTCACAACGGCGGGTGAGGAATTAGATAATCTACAAGAGACAGATCAGATAGATCATGATCTGTTCGAGGTGCGGAAAAAGTTACGTTCGCCCCTCTGGCCCCTACACCTACAGTACGTTTCGGTGGACAAATTAGACGGAATCTGATCGTTCTTGCAGCGAGTGGCCGGACTGCGTATTTAATTGATCTACAAAATTATAGGTGTGTTTATACCTGAGGTACGGAGCCAGGCTTAGCGCCCTTCCTGCCTATCATGACGAACACGTTGCGCTCGCCGAGCGTGGTAACCTCTTTATTTACAGCCCCCAACGATACCAGCGCTCTTTTCGCGGCGACGTTCAGATTTTTGGAGAAACCCTCCGAGCCCGCGATCAGCACCTGGTAAAGAGAAGGGAGAAGGAAAAACCGCAGGAAAATCGACGTAAAAAACAAGGAGAGGTAAAAGAAGAAGAAACAAAAAAGGGTTCCGACATAAAGCATGGCGCGCTCAAGATGTTCGTATCATATATCGGGTGTGAGGTTCATCACGTAATGACCTACGGGTAGTCAGAAGCGTTTTAACTCAACAAACATTGCCACCTTAAGGGCACCAGCTTTGGTTATCTTGGAAGGCGTTGCCAACGTTACGGTCGTCCGCGACATGGTGGTTAACGTAAACTGAAATGCCGCTGTTAGTCGATATCTTGGACATTAACAGCGAAAATGTCGATGGAATCAACGGACGAATACGAAAAAAAGCGGCCGGTAGAGAGATGCATACAGACATACGAGAGCGGCGGCCAGTTACCGCAGTGACCGCAGAGCAAGACAAAATGCCCTTGAGTTCTGGTCCGGGGTAGTACTGTAGGTACACATCCGCCACCCCCAAAAGCTCATTCCGACCGCACGAGCGCTCGTCCAACCATGGTGCCGTCACACAGACGTATGCATGCTGTGCGCTGTAGTCACCAGATGGCTGATCTTGAATCTGGGCAGGGTTAGTCGGATAAGTCGTATACTAATACGTGCGACTCGTTTTTGTTTTTACGCTCCTCGTCGCTTTTAACGTTTCACCTTCCGGCAGACGGGTAGTACTAGTAACTTTAACCCTTTCAGAGCAAAACTGCAGTCCCGTTTTGGGGACAAAATAGTTAGAATTCGAGTGCCTTGTCTCCCAAAACAGGACTACAATTACAATAGAAGGCTTAAGCTCACCACACGCCCACATGTAAAAATAACTGTCGTGTGTCCATTCAACTCTGTCGTGTAGTATTAGTAGTACACAGCGGCGATCGAGCGCTTGGTTGTAGATGGTACTCAGGGAACGATTGGAGTATGTTGTGGCACCCCCCAGGACGGGAGAAGGCTCGTTAACATGGAATCTCCCGAGATCCCGCACTCGAACGATTCTTGCACACTTCATTCCAAATATAGAAGTAATCCTCGTATCACATCTCATCGATACGTACGTAAGTAGTCTCATGCGAACGCTGACACATGTACTTCAATGCCCTCTGGCTCACCGTACGGCCCCGCGGCACAGCGTCGACATACTCGGCGAGACCAATGGCGGCGTGCGAGGACTCATGGGTAGCGAACGCCTTGGAGACCTTGCCTTCAGCGTCCAGAGTCTCCGCCAGCACTAGGACGTGCACACCTTGCTCGTTGCAACTTCGATCTTCTCCCCGAACCAACATCCTGCATGTCAAGAGCGCCGGAAATTCGCAACAGGAGGGTGTTTTTGTGTTTAGTCCAATGCCGATCGCCAACAGTTCGCGTAACAACCGCCTGCCCACAGGTGTGAATAGGCATTGCCCTGTCTACAGGTATGGGTTCCCACAACACACGTCAATTTCCCGGGAAGCGCAAAGCACGCAAGACACCGTGAGCGAAACAATACACAATCGAACACCTCCTGTTGACAGCAGCAGCACTTGTTTGGCCCTTGCTGAACGTGGGCAACATCTACAGTGGTCCCTTATCAAAAGCAATACACTCACCATTTTACCTCCTTCCTAGACGTTGGCCAGACGTTGGCCTACTTTTCCCTGTATGATATTTTTTCAAGTTTCATAAAGAGCGAATAGGATATCAATACAGTTCGCCATCCTTTTTATATAGGGTTAAGACGAAGCAACTCGAGGCCAACGCGACAGGTCAATGCAGTCGGAAAGCGGTGGTACGGGACGCCGGCCCCATATGTCCGAGCAGCCTCGGTGATTCTCCGCTTCAGGTCGGCAATGTCTACAACAAGAAATCACCAACGTGGCCAACGGAGGAGTTCCAAACCTCGGGGAAGCACAAAAGTATAGTGCGCTGTAGCATCCCGAACCACCATGTGACCAGTCAGGGCTGCAAGGGCTTCACACCCCGAACAGATTACCAATTCTTACTTCATTAATTACAGTACATACTTCGAGGCAGATCCTTTCTCCTGTTACCGGGTGGGAGCCGTACGATCTGCATGATCTAGCAGACATGTCCGGGTTGGACACGTACTATGCAGATCCTCCTCAACCTCTCACACCGGCAGGTGAGGAACTAGATCATCTATCTGTAGATCATGATCTGTGTCTTGAGTGTGAAGATTTTGCTTAGTATATACCAGGTATATAGGATACTTCGTCTAAGCTCTGGAGGAACCCGGGTATCGACCCTGGCATGAGCAACACATGCATGCTACGATAGGGGTGCACCTAGTTTTGCCTTCTGAGCGTCTTTGCTTGAGGAGCTCCATATTCATACGTAAGTTACTAGTAAGTCACTGCTACTATTACGATATCCCACCCAAAAGCTAACCTTGAGAACAGAATAACTTGCAACCAGATGACCTACGTCATGGCCTCTGGGTAAACATCGAAGAGGAGTGTAAAAGACAACAGATATTCCAGCGATACAATGGTTTGGTATACACTGCCTCAGTCGAGGAGTTCCCTCCGGAAAAACAACATGGACCAAACAGTGCCACGGACCCAATCGTACGAGGCGTCAACATAGCCAGGTTTTGGCACCCGAGTACCCGATAGTACTGTATTTGCTTCGAAGTGCCGTGCTAAAGCAGCCTTCCAAATGCAGCTACGTTTAAGTTCTACGGTCATGTCTCATGGAGATGAGGGAGCAGCACCTGATGACATTTCCGCCCGCTTGGCCGCTTGAAAACACCTCCAGCTCGCAGTACACCCTGGCTTCCGCCGCAGGCTCCTACCGGACACCGGATACCAGATACAAGCGAGAAGACCAAAGCGCAGCCACATGACACAAACGGGAGAAAAAAGGGAGAAAGACAGATGAGTACTACGAGGGCTGTGCGTTATAGCTGACTATGAGTTGCCAACCAAGTTACCAGTAGGCCATGAATTACAGTTATTAATATCAGTAGTTACGTGCAGTATTTGGAGGACTTCTGCGCCGCTGGATCTGACTCGCGCGGTTGTCGCTCGGACCTCATTTTCTTCTCTTTAAAAAAGCCTAAGCTCAGTTATTAATAGTAGGCTTACTTAGCCACCAAATAATGAACTAGCCGTGGAGTCCACCCAAGCCATGCCTTCTTCACAACCCGAACGAGGACTCCACCCGTTCAAGATTTGTCCAATATATAACCAAAACAATCGTTCTCCCTTCAATTTTTTTTTGCTTGCTGTACAGATCAGTTTTTTTCCGAGAGGAGGTCGAGTGAACAAGTAGATAGTCGCAAAAGTCACGTCCATAGAAGACGGGCGTGCAACCGGTTCCATGTTATCAGATTAAAACAAGCTAGCGCAACATCGACCAAAAGTGGTCCCGTGAGCCTTTCACGGGTGGACGCGCTATATATAACCCATGAACCCTCAACTGCCCGCCACCATCTGAGGGTCACCGGCTCTGCAAGCTCCCCTCACTTCCCCGAGCAGAAACATACCGGATCATGGCACGCCACCACAACTGCACCGGATACTGCAATTCTCCAGCAAACCACTGATGGCACGATACGTGCACATACCACTTTCGTCGATATCTGCGCACCAACCACTCGTTAGTAAACAAAGCCCACAGCTGCTGCCGCTGCGCAAAGATACCTATCTCCCGACCCTTCATGATCCAAAGCAGAAACATATCAGCACAGGACCGATACTGCGACACTCCAGCAAAGTACTGTCGACACGATACGAACACGAGTAACTCTTGACAATATTTTCAGACCAACCGCTTCTACTAAACGAGACCCACTGCCGCAGCCGCTACGCAAAACAGACGAACCTCCGCATTCCTAATATCTCAGAACAGATACATATCGGATCATGACATGGTATATACCACATCAGCATGGGATACCACATTGCTGCAGTGAGCCACGACACGATACATATACATGCTATTCTCGTCGGTATCCGCCGACCAACCATTGTCGCAAAAGAGACGTACCTCCGGGGGGCCGTACGGCTCGCCCATCCTCTCAAGATACCCCAGCAGCAAGGCCGCGTCCCGCCTAGCGCTCAGCAGCGGGCTTTCCGCACTCCCCTTGCGCACGCCTGCCTCGCTTCTTTCCAGCAGATCGGCCTCCTCCAGCCCCTCGACGCGGTGTGACGGGGAATCGGATGCCAGCAAGGATCTAACCCACGCTACCCGCTCCGCAGAAGCTGGCGCGCAATCCACTGCCGATCCCAGCGACAACTTCTTCCCGTCCGCCGCCGCTGACGCCACCGCTAGAGGAGAGCTCGCTGAAGGCATTCCTCCAAGAGGCGATGATGAAGACACGGGCGGCGTTGGTCGAGGCGACGCGAAGACAGGGGATAGCCCACCATTGCGCCATCGGCAAAGCTAGACGGGGAAGGATACGAAGGGCGACGGAACGGCATGGGGGGGGGGAGGGCGCCATCGGTGAAGCTAACTGGGAAAGAGACAAAAAAGGCAAGGGGGCAGAACAGAACCGGGGGGGGGGGGGTGCTTTCGGCAAAGTCACGTGGGGAAGGAAATGAAAGGCAACAGAAGGGAACCAAGGGGGGGGGGGTTAGCCGTCGCGCCATCAACTGACAGCTGGCCAACCACGTTGTGCTCTCTGTTCTGCGAGGTTTATGTCGTATGTTCAGTTTTGAAGCCTTCCAACAGCCCTCATCTACCGGCTACGGTAGCGTACGCCCAAAAAAAGGTACCTGGTATGAATCCTAGGCGACAACAAGAGGGGTGCAGAAAATGTCGGCGACATCTCCAGTAGCTGCACCTCTTCTATGCCAGCTACGTTCGCGTGTGACACAAAATGAATTTATTTTTTGGGGGGAAAGCGTAGATCACGTAGATCACACTCACAGGTACTAAGACAAACAAATGTTGCCAAACCAACCGACAAACGTCTTCAAGACTACTAGGTACACAGAACACAACGAAACACATATATAAGCTCTACGGTATGTTCTGTGGTTTGAAAACACGGTAAAGGCTACGATGTACTTTCAGGAGGTGTCGACTCTTGCAGAGCTGAAAACGCAGACAAATCAAGGACTCCCGGAGTTCGGGTCTCCGTATTTGTGTATACCTTCTTCAACACCGGGTCCCACCCCCACATGATGTTATTGCGGCGGTCGTACCCTAGCCCGGTCGGAGCAATGCCTCGTGTCCCCCTGCCAGCAAAAGCGGCGAGAAGAGGCGGGCATCGCTTCAGTAGGTCGAAAACAAAGAAGGGACCCCGCCCGGCAGACCATCGGCAGACCATCGAAGATCCTCAAACAAGCCCTAAACATATTCAGGGGTAAAAGTAGCATATACATTCTGCCGCAGGGAATACATACTGCCGCAGGGAAACGAAAACCGGAAAGTGGTACAGCAGCTACAAGGCTAACATGTAAAATACTGGCAGGGTTCGCTCTGTGCGTACGCAAAAAGCGCAAAAATGAGCAGGTTGTTCTTGTTGACACTGGCGATTTCGGATAAAGGTGGGCAACTTAGCACGTTGAACCTAACGCTTGCGATCGACATCAGAATCGACGACCCTAGCCTTCTCACGGCCCATGTCAGTTTGGTCTTCTACTCGCAGCGCAGCCGTGTCCATGAGGCGTGCCACACCTTACGTCGAACTCCATATCCTCCTTCTGGCTCCTGGTTTCTTGTTCTTCTTCGTCGTGCGAAGATGAGAAAGCTCCAGACCGGCAACACATGCTGACAATTATCGTGTCTAGCAACAACGAACAACGGGTCAACGACAGGTTGCATGCGTTTAAGGCAAGCTTGTCAGTGTCCACGATATGATGCTGGGGGCGGGGGAGGAGGCATACATTCTTCCTGCAAAGAAGCGCCCGTCAGGAGGCCGTCGATCGCTACGCCAGTTGGATCACACTTGTCGAATTGCCACCAGGGGGGGGGGGGGTGTACTCGATAGGAGAGATGTACTCGATCTCATGCATGGCCGTAGTCGTATGACCATAGACCCTCCCTCGCATCCCTACAATGCCGGGACGGAGCATGTCGGGTTTTCACCGACCAGGCAGGCATTGCTTGCACCAAGCGCGAAGCGCCGTGAGGTGTCCGGCGAGTCGCATGAAGGGTGAGCTGCATCCTACTAAGAACCGCTTGAGAGACGGACTTGCATATGGATGACAGCTGCAATGAGTTAATTTAATTCCCGATGTAGGCAAGGGGGGGGGAGGGGGGGTGCAAAAGCTTCCGGCAAAGAAATGCACGCCAGGAGGCCATTAATCGTTACGTCAGCGAGATCGAACTTATCGGAGTATCAGCAATGCAGGGCTCGCCTCGTCAACGTTTTCGATGGCATGTCAACTAAAGACTACTGCGGGTTAAAACCAGGCCTTTTCGCGGATCATGACCCGACCCGCGGGTCGGGTCACGTGGTGTTCAAAATGTCACGGGTCGCATCGGGTCGGGTCGGGTCGGGTCGGGTCAAGAGGTTTTCAAATCCCGTGGGTCTGGTCAGGTCGGGTCAAGAGCTTTTCAAATATCACAGATCGGGTCGGGTCGGGTCAAGAGGTGATGAAAAGCTCACGGGTCGGGTCAGATCATGACCCGCGAGAAACGGGTCACTCGCGGGTCGGGCCAGCATGACCCGCGAGTTGTGTTCTACTGACCCGCGGGTCGGACCCGCGCATTCGGCTCGCGGATCCGACACTTCAATCACTTCCCGCTCTCTTACCCAAAGGTTTCTCTCGTACTAATACTCAATAATACTCCTTGGGGATCATTTTTTCAAACAGAAAAACACCGCCAAATTCATATACGCATGCCCGCATCCATCTATGACGCGTTCTACGATAGAAGTAGCATATTCACCGCTAAAATGTTTTCTGAATGACGGGGCTCGTTAACCCTAAATCTTCGGAAGGTCACTCTTGTTTCGAAGAATGACGTTTGTGTATACTGGGGTCATGGGATTATTCAACGAGATGCCAATCAACTTTTGCTGAAGTCAGTTTTCGGGTGAGGTGTGGAGCTCCTTAAAGTCAAGCGAGGAGTCTCAGAAACTTAAGGGTGAATATTTATCGTAGAACGCCTCCTACCCACTACAGCCAGACCATATATCGCTGCGGGGCACTAAATGAACATTAAATTGTTTTTGAAGTGCCGGCCCACGGGCGAGATCCAGATCCGCGGGTCGAACCTTCGGGTCAATATAAATGGTCTCGCGGGTCAAGTTGACCCGACCCGCATGAAACCCGTGTCTTACGGGTCAATCGGAAGGTGGCGGGTTGGGTCGGGTCGGGTCAGGTCGGGTCGGGTCGGGTCAGGAGGTTTTGAAATCTCGCGGGTCGGGTCGGTTCGGGTCGGGTCAGGAGATTTTCAAATCTCACGGATCGGGTCGGGTCGGGTCGGGTCGGGTCAAGAGGCTTTCAAAATCGCGTGGGTCGGGTCGGGTCAAGTCAACATGCCTCAAAATTTTCGCGGGTCGGGTCGGGTCAGCTGACCCGATCCGACCCGACCCGACCCGACCCGTGAGGTTTGACCTCACCCACGAAAAGCCCGGGTCAAAAACATACAATCCACGGGTACCTCCGACGCCTCAAGATAGCCATGGAGGGGGGGTAAAAACGCTTCCCGCAAAAAAAACGGACCTCAGATAGAGGTCGTACGTTACGCCAATGACATCGCACTTGTAAAATTCGTCACGGCATGCGGTAAACATTATTGTGAGTGGCATAGAACATATACACCACGAGCACTCCCCACCCCTCAAGATGGCTAAGCGAAGTCCGCGCAGACCCCAGTCCGCTACAACATTGCACAAAAGCGCAATTTGTGGTGTTCCAAGATAGACATGCGTATTCACGAGTGCCCCCCCCCCTCCGCCCAGCCTACCTGCTGTCCTCTGTACAACTTCAACGTCTCGCTGAGCAAGCATGACCAGCCTGTCTCCGTCGCACAACACAGCGTTCCTGTGGAGCGCAATCTCGTCCATGTCCCAAGCTAGGGTGGCAGTTTTCACCAGGCGGTACTCCTCCTCTGGGTCCAACAAAAAAATCTTAAGCCTGAGGTTTGCGTTTTCGAGTGTCCGGGAAGAGGGCAAAAGGGATTAATCCGCCGAAGTTGCTCGCGCGTTGTTTAGAGTCCACTCATTTCTACCCTGATCTCTGCCCGACCCATGTGTGCTTGTTTATTGCAGTCGTTCGTCTCAAATGTTGACGGGTGTCTTTACACATAGTACACGGCAAGGTGGCTGTATATATACCCTGGTGTACCCGGGTACCAGGTTTGGTTGGACGCATGCCAAGAGAGGGCGTGCCTTATTTGGCTGACGGGGCTCCTTAAGGGCTCCTCAAAGGCTCCTTCAGGGCTCCTTAAGGGCTCTTCAAGGGCTCCTCAAGGGCTCCTCAAGGGCTCTTAAGGGGTCTGAGGAGCTACCTCAATAATATTGAAATCCTATTGCGTGTTAAACAATATTATTCGTTGTAAACCTAGGCCATTGGATGCAATAAGATCAATCCGCAGTTTTGGGGTGAGGTCATGCCGTATACGGTACACGTAGAGTTGCTCGAGTGTGGGATCTCACAGAAAAAAAAAACGTGATGCCCCTGCCGTTGCAGCCGTCGATAACACCCCCTACTATACCAGTCACACCTCGGACAGATAACCAGTTCCCTGCCGATAATATACATATTTCAGGGGAGATCAGATAGATCCCTCATCTGTATGATGATCTGTATGATCTATTAGCTTGCTTTGCCGGAAGGAAGCGCTATATTCTGCATGACCTACTGTGTCTAGCACCTGTTTCCTGGGTTGGATCGGTGCTGCGCAGATCCTGCACCGCCTCTCACAACGGCAGGTGAGGAACTAGATCTACAGTAGATAATCATCTATCCGATGTGTGCAATGTTTACGGCGCCACACGCTCTGAACGTCACGGAGGCGAAGGAAACGAACGACAAGAAGCGGTCAATATCACATTTTCCCTATACGAGTACAGAGGAACAAAAGGCACAAAATATCACCCTCCGGGGATGCTCAACCCTACTACGTACCACCGGAGATACCTGACCCTTCCACCACCGGAGATACCTAACCTTCTACCACCGGAGATACATACACTTTTACATCTGCCATAAACGATCCCACCCTAACTCCAGTAGTTTAACGGTAGAACAATGGTTGCACCAACAGCAGCAGTTACTAAAGGGGCTAAATATAGGGATTACCTGCGCGGAGAGGCCTGGTCCAACACCACCGTGGGGTCGTTCTCCCTCGCTTGGCGATTTTCTAGTCCCCCCGTCGCGTGCACGAGTATAATGTGTCTCGAGTCGGTCGTCATGGCGGGAAAAGGACACGGAGGTTTGTCCCCCAGAGCCGATTCCTGCGGAACTTCTTCATTCGGACCGCGAGCGGACACGCGGGTGAGAAAGCACGGAGGGATGGAACTCCCCGACGGCGGTGGTAGAGTGTAGCGGACGAACCTGCTGGCGCCAAAGAGAGGGGTGTAGCAGGGCGAGGAATGTTGCGCGGTTGATTTTAGTGCGACATATACGCTAGGAGCCCCCCGTTGAATATATGGGCAAGACTTAAACGGACCAGGTTCGGTACTCGGGTACCCAAGAGCATAGTATACTCTACTACCTGGTATTATGTATATACGTCGAAGGATATAAACAAATCTTTGGGGGGATTCGCAGCTGGTTGTGTAACCTCAAGATGGGCGAGTCAACCAACAGCAAAATGTCTACGATAGTATCGCGCAAACACCCCCCCGCGCTTTGACATTTCAAAGGACCGTGGACGTGTGCTGACGAGCACATGAGGTGACGTTGGGCTCCGTTTGGTGCCGCTACAAAGGAGTGAACCAACTTGGACCAATCCTAGCACCGCAGCGCTTGCTTCTCGATCTTCGATCGAAAAAACGTGGGTGGGACTGGGGAGTCATGCCGTGGTACGTCGTACATAGAGGGGGTACCACACCATATTTTCTAGGAGGGGCTCTATACAGGTGCTTCACCCAAACTCCTGCTATGGTTCCTAGGGGGTACAGTACCTTATTGTTGTCAGGTTCCTAACAGGGGGGGGTCTATACAGGTACTTCACCCAAACCCCGACTACGAGGAAGAAAACACACACACGCAACCGAATGAATAACGCAAACCACTGCAGAGTAAAACGCAACTACTGTAGGATTGGAAATGTAGCACAGGCGCTGAGGTATACCGTTGGTCAGAAAAAAAGCCCCCCCCCTCCCAGTGATGGAGACTCTTCTCATGGCACGACTCTGGGGCGCGAGGCGTGGCCGCACAAACGACGGGCACTGCATTCACGGCAGATCGGTTGGCGAATACGTACTATACGATATTCCCACAACGGCGCGTACCTTGACGTGTTCGCGGAGTCATTAGCAGCAGTGACCGTCGCAGAGCACACCGTCTCATCTTCTGCACCCTCGACAGGCGCGGTCCAGGATCCCAGAGTATCCCAGGTGCGGCCGTTTGCCGAGGTCTCCACCAAGAGGCTTTTCTCGTTGTTGACGAACAAACGCAGCAGCAGAAACAGAAACAAATAAGGGAGCGAGACGTTTGGAACAGGTAAAGCGAGAGGCGGATGCAATAGAACGGAACCAGCTCGAGCGAGAGGGGGGTACAACAGAGCGTAATTCACGATCGTTTGGCAAGGTTTGAAGCAAAAATGTCGGGCAGGCATTCTGGCAGGATGCTACCTCACGCCAGAAGCGAAGACCCAAGGCGTAGAACATGAACAGTATCAGTTCGGGGCGAGGAAACGGTAGATGAAGGTCGTTTCTCGAAACAACCATCGTGAGCACAGGGTATCTAAGCTCAAAACAAAACCATCTACACTATCAGCACCTCAACGGATGTAAGGTGAAACCTCCAACCTTCAATCTAACATGTTTATTTCGAACCCACTAAATCAACGTGTCACTAATTAATGACTCACTCTCGATCCAACGTAACACTCTCAACAAGGGTAAAAGGCTGTTGTTGGTGATGTAATCCATGTAAGGTAAAGACGCTGACGTGCACTCTCACCTCCCCACAACCCTGGAAAACCCAACGCCCGGTGTCGGTAACAGGTCGAATCCTGCTTCTCGAACACGCCTAGACTTCCCCAGGTCCACGACAAGTATCCTATCCCGGTCGGATGGGGCGAAGTAAAAAGCGGTCTCGCTCGGAGGCGTCCAATCGCCATCGCGGGAAGGGATAGGCAGCCGCTGCGAGTCGTTGCGCACAAGAAGGTTGTTCTGCGGGACACGAGCGTCGGGACGGTAAGGGCGACGAGAGGTAGGGCGCTTTCAATGGCGGTAGAAGGGTGCCAATGATTACCATGGTAAACGTGTCCGAACTCGATGACGAAGCACTGCTTGTACTCGTATGAGATTTTCGTCAGTCAGGAGCAGGAAGACTCCGACGTTAAGCAGCCACACTAGAGCAATATGTCCTACAAATAAGGCGGTCGCACCAGAATCGCAACCAGCCTTCGGTGACTCGGGCTTAGTTTTCCACGAAACACGCTTTCATTCAACGACATATATAAGAGGACGGTGATAATCGTCTACCCGAAACAAAACAGGGTGAAAAAATATATATATATATATATATATATATATATATATATATATATATTTCCTCTGTAGACATTTTTTACAAGTATTAGTGTCGTTAGTAAAACAATGGGGGGGGGGATATTTCGACTCTCCAGAGTAACGCCTTCAAAGTTTTTAGCCTCTAACTCCGACGAGCACACATAACCAATACTTAATTTGTGCTTGGCATAGAACAATCAACGCGAACGCATATACAGTAGTACACCCCTTCGAACAACTAATGTAAAACACCAGAAACAAACGAAATACAAAACAGCTTTCTTACCTGTAAAATGCCCTCGGAGGTCTCCGAATTCGACGAGCACTCAAACACACACGCCCCCGCCTCCGTATCCGCGAACTCCACCACGCCTTCCTCCGCCGCCTCCACCACCCCCTCGTCTCCACCATCCTCAGTCCTTGCAGTCATCCCGGCGTTCTCTCGTTCTTTCAGACCCTCCAATCGTGGACCACTAGCTGCCTCCGAAGACTTGGGAAACCCTGGAATGGGCAGGTCGGCCAAGCTGACGACGGTCTCGAGGGAGAGGTCTGATGGATGCAACACGGCGATTTCGTCCGCTGAAAGCGCCCCGGAAGCCTGCGCGTCACGGGATAGGGTGGGGTGCAGTGGGGTAAGGTCTAAGTTAGGTAGAGTGCGACACAACAGCGGTGCTCAGGGGGTAAGCCTGGCGGAGACGTCCCGACTGCAAGCCATAATTATCACATGTCGTACCATTGCAATAAACGCGAAGGGCACCTTCTACATGCAACGGTCAAACCCCGCCATAACGCTGAAACCAAAGCACACCTGTACCGAATCAGTGGCGTGCGGAAATATATACCTGATATATAGAAACGACCCCACCCCCCCCTCCCCAGGTCAGAATAACAAATCAAATATACACCAGTGGGGTGGGACTTCTATTACTAATACACTACCGTATGCAATACATTGTTTTTCTTTGGTTCTAGCTTAACCCCCGCCTGCCTTGGCCTCGAAAAGTGTGGTGGGCTGTCGGTACATACACATATAGATACCCGGTACACCTTTCGCGTACCCCCGACCAGGTCGAATATGTACGTGGTACACGGTTTACGGTACATACCGAACCCAACGCGTGGAAAATGGCCCACAGAAGCTTACATGCCGTGCTGTAGTTATAACAGCCTCCCCGCAACCAGCGGTGTAAAATTGCCTACAGTGGCTCACATGCAACAACTTGTACCTTGATACCGTGCCGGTTGCGTACCCTGATTTGACTTGTATTTCCTTGTCTGAGGAAACACATACCTGGTGCCTGGTAAGTGTATTTTTTTGTGCTTTCTTTTTCCTGAGGTAGTCTTCCACTCCAGAGTTATTGCAGCCTGTCCTGTCACCACGGACTGCATTGTATTGTGGCGTGTATCTACTGTGAGAACAGCAAGAGCTACTACACCATCATCATCGTCAACAACGACGACGACAACAACAAGCGCAACAACGAAGCCACTACTGTAGGTAAATATTCACCTTCTCACGCAGAAAAAGCCTCCCAGCCACCAGCGCGAGCCACACCGGGCGAACCGTGGCCGATCCCGCGTCCTTCCCGCCCGCGACCGCGGTATGTCGACCGCCCCTCGATTCTGGCCCCCCCGTCGATGGCATGTCTTCGCCAGCACGCCCCGCGCTGGCGGCGGCTGCGGTCGCCAACGCCTCGTCCCACGTAGGGGGGTCTGTTGCTCGAGGCTGAGGTTGCCACAGTGAAGCACGCAGAACGGAATTGGGACACAGCGGCGAACGCAGAAAAAAAAAAGGTCAACAAAGCTGAAGAGCGGAGTTATGACACAACAATGGACGCGGGAAAAGGTTAAGGCTATAACAAGGCGGGGCTAGGTGCCGGTCGAAGGGCGATTCATACAGCAGTGTAACTCCATTTAGCGATAAACCAAGATTGAGAGGTGGTGGGCTATATGCGCGAGAAGGGGTTACAAGGTTCGGGAGGATTGGCGCGTCATTCGTCGGCGAGATGTTGAGATGATACGCTGCACTGTTGACACTGAGAGACGTTTGAGCCAGCTTGCAGGAGTCACAATCGGCTTCAGGGGCCAAAAGGCGCCATGATATATTCAATAATTCCACTTAAGAAACAATGACTTGACGTGCGACTATAGTTGGTGACGACGCTGCCGCCTTTGTTGAGGTGGTGCGATGATGGAGCATACTACACGCCGGACACAGTCTTGTATACGGCGCAAAATGGGGGGGGGGGGGGGGGGCAGGGGGGGGGGGGAGGGGGGAATCAGCGAGAAACCAAAACACGAAAATGCCGATACCTTCAGCGCAATCCAGATGCCGTGACCGAAACTTCAAAAACAAACAAACAAAACACCAGGGCTGTTCACGAGTCATGACCCGACCCCCGGGTCGAGTTAGGAGGTCTTCAACATGCTACGGGTCGCAAAATGGGGGGGGGGGGGGGGGGCAGGGGGGGGGGGGAGGGGGGAATCAGCGAGAAACCAAAACACGAAAATGCCGATACCTTCAGCGCAATCCAGATGCCGTGACCGAAACTTCAAAAACAAACAAACAAAACACCAGGGCTGTTCACGAGTCATGACCCGACCCCCGGGTCGAGTTAGGAGGTCTTCAACATGCTACGGGTCGGGTCGGGTCGGGTCGGGTCAGAAGTTTTTCAAGATCCCACGCGTCGGATCGGGGTCGGGTTAAGCGACCCGACCCGACCCGACCCGCGAGGTTTGACGTGGCGCGTGAACAGGCTTGCAAAACAACCATTCTTCAACCCTTTGGGGGCCAGGTGTAGCTACCAGCAACCAACAACGAGGGACGCAACCTTCTCAAACGTCAAATGCAAGCGCGCACCAGCGTGAGCAAGTATCATGCTGCGCGCTTGCGGTACTACTCCTTGGAGTATACTGTAGTACGGAATTATACCTGACCAGCCTCCAACCCAGCAACCCAGCATTGTGCTGGTCGTGTGCACTTAATTGGGTATCGTCGTTTCGTTTCGTCAATTCCTCCCTCTCGAGTCCCAGAAAGGATAACAACAAAGACACCACGGATAAAACCGAAACAACGTGAATCTGTGCACAAATAATGCAGAAAAATTGTCCATCGAAGTTTTGCTGCCGCATCGCAGAGCTCCTCCCCAGATTGGAATTTCCCCACCGACTGACTGCTGGGGAAGATACTGTACGAGCAGCAAGTACGAGGTTCGTGGGCTACTGTAAGTTCTCTCCGCCGGCCGATGGACTGTTCCACTTCCCCTCTTTAGCCTCGTGGCCACTCTGCATTCTCAAGACAGCGCACATTTTGAGGTGCGCAAGAAAGGGTACAAAAAAACAACAAACGTTTTCCGGTGCAGAAACAAGACAACGCACGTTTTTTTGAAGGGGTAGAAAAAATGTGCTTCAGGGTGCAGCCGGCGTTTTTCGAGCACCGAGGTAAACCGGGAAACCAAGGCAGCGTGATTTTACTCACACTTCATAGCTAAAGGGTCCATACTTCACACTCACCGAATCAGGGCCAACGACTTCGTTATTTGTCGGATCGCGGAACTCGAGCAAGAACTCTCCTTCAATCTCGCCCCGTTCATCGCTCTCTAAGCTTTCGATGTCCGAGCTATCATACAGCCGAAGCGGGACCCATCCGATCCAATTTACAGCCTGGGCGGCATTCCGGCATGCAGCGAAATTCAGAGTCCACAAGACGAGCGTGTCAGATGTTTCCCGGGCTATATATATTTTTCACGATCTGGCTAAGCTTCGATAAATATATATTTGAGCATACGAGACTCGAATTTGACACTGTATATTACCTTGACCCAACCCTCACCCCGACCGACTGCTTGGGAAGTTTCTCGGAACGAAGATGGTTGATGTAATGAGGAGTTGGTATAAGTATTACTATCAATCATTGTGTTTTCGAAGCTGGGTCAAGTCGTAAACACTACCAGTACTATGAACAGATGTTTCCTTCCGTGTTACTCGATTGGCAAAAAAATGTTGCTGACAGACGTCCCGATATTCGTACTGCTAACGCGTCCCGTCTCATCCAAAGGCTGATCGCCGTTGCAAAGCTTCTATACACAAATTATTCACACGTCGGACGGACCATGATCGACGTATAGATCATCTACGGATATATCGGATATATCAAGTAGGTCCGAACCTGCCGGGTATGCATAGTGCAGGAGCTGTATAGTACAGATCCAACCCAGGAAACATGCCCTACATCATGCAGAATATAGGGCTTCATCCAAGAACTTGAGCTAGATCGTACAGATCAGGGATCTATCTATCCCTCTACCTGTCTGCCCTGAAAGATCTAGATCATCAAGAGCGGATCGATCATCTGTCGGCGGTGTGAAACCCAAAACAAAACCTTGCGCAGGTACCATGACGCACCGCCTTCTGCTGGAAACCCCTCTCACACGCGGCCACCTCGGTTGTCGGTTGTCAAGGCAAAACAAACACGGACAAGCTGACGAGCACGGAATAGTCTATCGCCCGGGGGTTCCAAGTTGCGCGTGTGAGCGCACATACCTGGCTGATAGCGGGGCGGGAAGAAGCCCGAACCCTGTACCAATGGAACCCGTGCACAGTCCTGTGCTCTAGCACTTCGCCCTGGTCTTCCATCGCCATCGTGTTCATGGGATGGACCATACTGGGCGAATAATCGTCCGGATAACCGGACTCGGGGACCTGGGGGAAGGCGCAGTATGCGATGGGAGCTTCCATACGTTGGTCATTATACTTATGACGCCTCGGGCAACTCAGATGCGATACAATAATTACACACCAGGCATACCTATTTTTTTAAACATCACTTTTACTTCCAGCTCAACTTGTAGGAGGTGTTACCCTCAGCGATCTTCTGGACAAGCCGTGGTCACAGGTGTCATCCCTCTTCCCCCCCGGTGCACGCCTTCATTTTCATCGCGCACAGGGTTCAGCATTTCCACTGCTCGTCGATTTTCATCGAATGTTGCTAACTCATGCTCTCGCGCTTTCCGCTACTCAATTTTTTATGTAGTAAAAAGTCCCTACGAGTATGCACTCTGTGAGACTCGAACCCCCGAAATCTTGATAGGCACGCGGACCACATACCAAGCCACCGGGGACGCGGGGACGAAAATATGGAAAAACGAAAACTTCAATGCAATACGAAACTTAGGGGGCTGAAAACGACAGACTGGTACATGCACCGAGAATAGTCACAATTGAATTGATACTGTGGTAATGCCTGAAGGGAGCACGATCGAGGAAACCTACACGTTAACTTTGAGGGAGAAGTCAGTGACCACAACTTCCCCCTACAACTGCACATCACGAAGAAGGTTTGGAAGACCTTGCCGGCCTAGTGAGGGACACCTCGTGAGGATTTTCATATCATGCCGATCTCGCGGGTCGAGCGGCAGGAATCAACCCGGCCATGTCAGTACTGCCGGATCACCAAAATCGGAAACGGCGATCCGGTGAGCCAGGTAGTCACAACACCGTACTCACCCTGCAGTAATAGTAGGGAATACCGCCGGCCTCGCGAGGCGTTCGAGAATACGACCCTTAACAAACGTAGTCACGCGGTGACTTCCTTTGGCACCACCGCTCTATGGGTGGCGAAGAAAAAGCAACTGGTACTCGTGCATCTCGTATTTTGCCGGTAAGGGCACCAAGCTATACATGTACAATATATAATCATCACTTTACTTTCGAGCTCAAAAACTCGAGGGAGGGTTTGTGTACCGTTCAGCGGCATAAGCGTACCAAAACAATGGCAACACACACTCACGTGTTGCAGCAACTCCCTGTTCAGGAGTGCTGTAAACCTGAGCAGCCCTGGTCTTCCCGCACCAGCGCCACCACCAGTCCCGAGAGTACCCGCACCCCCCGCCCCTCCGACAGTGGAAACCCCGGCCCTGGGGTCGTAAATGCTACCCCCAAAGGTTCCTATCGCGTCGAAAATAGCGCCCATCGTGCTGGGAGACTGGTCGGTGCGGGCGGCGGATGCTCTATCCGGGGATGGCCCTGTCTGGCCGACCGTATCCGTTGACCGGAGCTCCCCCGGCGAGCCCCGCAGGCCCGGCGAGGGCACTCGATACAGCTGTACAGGCGGGCGTTCCAGCGGTGAAGTGGCGTTTCCTGCCACCGGTGCGGATGTAGGGTCTGCAGCTGCCGCTCTAGCAGCCTGGGGTTCTTCGACCAAGCCCTGCACCCCCTGGCGGTCCGGTAATGCGGCAGAATTTTCTGCCCGGGAGCTCGGCGAAGGTGGTCTAGTGGCCGCCCCTCGAGCTGGGGAAAGAAGGGAGCCCGTGGACGACATGCGTGTCGTTTCTACACCTGTCGCGCCAGTCGAGATTCCTGGCAGCGGTGTGGACCCACCCTGATTAGCGCCGTCGCTGAGTGATCTGGTCGGGTAGGGGGGTGACAAGGTGAAGGGATGGTAAGACCAATGACAGGAGGAAGAGGAAGGGCAACGGGATGTGGACAAAGCGGGACGCATTCCGCATACATTCTGAGGACGCAACAGGCAGCGCGGGCACAGCGCACGCGCCCGAATAAACCCAACATGCGCCCATGGGAGCCAGCAAGCGAGACGTTTCGAGGCAACGGGACAACCGAGCAGAACGGCGAAGACCTCAACCTTTTTAGAACTGCACCCACATTTGAGGGGGAAATTACTTGAAATTAGACTGAGATGTTTTTGGGAGTAGCAAAAGGATCAAGCACAAACGAAATCTGCGATATTCGGATCGGCGGGGCAGCCATGGACAACATGGGCAGGAAGGAACGACGCACGGGGTTCTAAGACCACGGCTACGCGTTCTCCATGTTCCAAACATCATCGGAGTGTTGGTCTTAGCCAAAGGTCTTAAATTGAGGACGTCCGCCCCATCTCGAGTCAACGCCACACCCTCGTCACGGTGATTTTTGCAATTGGGATTGTTTTTTATCACAGTCGTCGTGTCTTCCACGGGACACCGCAACAACGGCGCCATGTATCATACGGCTTTCCAGCCGCGACAAAACGCTACTAATCCTTCCTCCTTCCTGTGGGCGTTAAGTCCCCTTGCCTGCTTCGGCCGGGCTCAGCGGCATCCATAATCTGCCGCGCGATGAGAGCAGTGGCTCCGTCCACATCGTCAGAAAAAGCACTCTGGGCGAACACAAGGACAGCCGATGGGGACGTGAGGGTCGTTCGCGAGATGTAATTATTGTTCGTACCCTGGTATTACTTTGCAAAGGCGTCGTTGCATAGACAGTTGAGCTGTCTTCATACTGAAATTAGTACAATTAATATTTAGGCCAGAAATCGGTCAATACGTCGAGTCATTCGATTATGAACGTGTTGACACGATTGCACCAGCAAGGGGAAGACATTTGGGGACACCTGTTTCGTTGTGCAAGCCACGAGGGGCTAACACGTGAAGGAAACGCCCGGTGCGTTCCAACGTGGTCGACAAGACCTCCAGAGAGCTACTCACAAGACACTAGTACAGCTCGCGACCGAAATTGGTTTCTTCGCGGTAGGCAACTTTCAGCGCAACGAAGCGAGGGGATGAAATATGCCACTACTTCCGAGTATATTAGCAACGTTTGTATATTTATCTGTATTACAAACGCTCGCTATATTTTGGGGCATAGTGTACAATCATCAATCACAGTGAAGCGTCCCACATAGCGCCCCACCAGCGAAGCGCGAGGGTTGGGCGGGGGGGGGGGGCTTGTCTTCATCGTTGGCAAGCCCGCGCACACGAAAACCAGAACGGAAAGGAAAGGGACAGTACTTTGGCCGGCGCGCTTGACGCTGTCGCGAGCGTTTGCACAGACCCTTGGATCAACTGAACACCGGACGAAAGAGGGGAGGTGCCCGCGGATGGTATTGCGGATGGTATTACGGGGGGGGGGGCATAGTAATATTTATTCATAGTAATACATAGTATATAGTAGTACATAGTAATATATAGTAGTACATAGTAATCAGAACCCACGATGGACCTTGGAACTAAATATCCCCCTACAGTATGTTCACACACCATGGTACTGTAGGTCCTCAATACTACCTGGTATGTATTACTATGTACTATTAATACTATGTATTACCATGATATGTTGCCCCGTAATAGTCACCACTTCTCGAACAGATCACGATCTAGATCATGGTACGGTATATCCCATGTTTGCGCTTAAGAAGTAATGCGCAAGAGCTGTATCATACAGACACCATCCGAAAAACACGAGAGCATGGGCCGTGCCATAGAGATCACACAGATCACACAAATCGTACAAATCATAAAGATCCCGCATCCGGCAGACATGTCGATATCGTGCAGATTGTACATACCAGGCATCTATCTGCTCCAAAAAATCCAAAAACATGAAGTGGGGATCTGATCTGATGGGATCTGATCTGATCTGCATGAAGTGTGCAAAGCCTTTGCTATTAGCGGTTAGCACGAAGACGGTGCGCACGCAGACAAGAACCCTTAGGTGGGTTGTCGGGATATCTCAACGGTACGTGCCCTCATCAAGACCCAACCCGCTGGAAACAAAATCACTCAAGTCTCTTTCCCGAAACACTACATACCAGACCGCCGAATCATGTTTCTGCTTCTTCTCGTCAACTCAAATCCAATCCTACAACAAACCGGCTTTCGGTAACACCCCCCCCCTATTATATATAGGTTGGGTTGGCGTCGGTTGGCGACGACACTGTAAAACATGCCGCTCAATACGTGAGCTAGACAACCAGGGTACCGTTTTTTGTTTTTTTGGCGGTCGCCCACAGCTGGTCGTCGAGTTAGATCATTGTGCGAGGTAAAGAGCCTTTGCTCCGCACAAATGAATTGATCGTATCACGTCGTGTTCAAGGTAAGACACCCACGAGGCAGTTACGTAGTACTCCCATTGCTGTCTCTGGAAGTGGCTACACCGGAAATTAAATTAACTCATTGAAGCTGTCATCCATATGCAAGTCCGCCTCACAAGCGGCTCTTAGTAGGATGCAGCTCACCCTTCATGCGACTCGCCGGACACCTCACGGAGCTTCGCGCTTGGTGCAAGCAATGTCTGCCTGGTCGGTGAAAACCCAACAGGCTCCGTCCCGGCATCGTAGGGATGCAAGGGTCTATGGTCATACGACTACGGCCATGCATGAGATCAAGTGCATCTCTCCTATCGAGTACACCCTCCCCCCCCTGCCGCGGCACGTCGAGGCTCACGTCGAAATTGTCGCTGTCGCCGAAACTGAAGCCGCCATCGCTGGAGCTGCCCGATCGCCAAGACGCACCCCCGCCGATGTTCAACCCTGGGCCCATCAAGGCCTCCCTGTGGCTACGAAAATGACCACGTAAAGGAGGTGGCGATAGCACCTGTGACACCTCCGCCTGCCAGGAAAAAAAAAACAGAGCGGGTCGGAGGAAGGGGTTGACAAGAACATTCGTTACACGTACCATGTTTCGCAAAAGTCTTGCGGCGTGGGCAACACGTAAACCGGCAACAGGATGAACACATGCAGCCTGAGCAGTGTACCACTCTGCCCCTAAACAGAAGGACATTTTTCCTACTATTATTATTATCATTATTGATAGAGGTCCTTATAGTTAGTGTAGGTTTGAATAGTAGTGGTATCCCCTTGGAGCATCGGTATGGTTATACTAAAACAGGGAGTTCACGTACGTATTGGGGTCTCAAAAGCACGATCGTAGCGGTGCGCAGTGCGTGCACCACGCCCGCCTTCACGCGTGCCCACTCGACTCTCGGGCGATAACGTTCTACCTCGTACGGGGGCTTGACGTGACCTTGTCTGAGCTTGCCCCAAGAGTCGAAAACCGTTCTGCATCACCTGTCGCCTCACAAGCGGTGGTACGATCCAGGCTCCTCTCTCATCTACACCCCCCGCGATTCGCTCCCCTTACCTTCAAACCACCCACCCAATCGGCCAATCCTAATCGACCCTTGGCCCTGGCGCTCAACCCTTTTAGTACCGCACTGTAAACAAATGTCTACAGGAAATCGAATTTGAAGCCATTAATCCCCACATACGGCAGTCCGGTCCAAACGGGGTTCACCAAACCATCACCTTCGAACGCCCGTGTCAAAAACTGAACACCGGATAGCACACTCCCTAGGATCCAATTTTAAAATATTCTTCTTGTTTCTCTCAAGATCGGGGAGAGCGAAAACGCAGGGCTACGCGTCTGTGGAAACGTCTCCACCAGATATGCCCAAGGCCGCCATTTTCGTTCGGCGTGTGTTCCCCTTGTTTTGGAGAAAATCGCCCCCCAAAACTTGTCCCAGGAGCGTGTTATGTTGCGCGTCTTAAGGGCGGTGCGTATCAGGAAAATTTCCCGGGGTGTGTGGTATCTTGCTTATTATACGGTATACGGCACAAATCCGATAAATATTCCAGGGGGTGTGTTATCCTACGTGTTAAACGGTAACAATGTGCTTGTATGATAGAACTTACGGGTATCACTGCCTGATGGGTCGCTGAACCATCCCCAGGCGGTTCATCGTCGTCCTCTTCTGCCGCTTCCATGCCCTTGAAAGCTCGAATCTCGTCGAGAATCCTCTTGCTGAAGCAGTACGCGTTCCCGGCTAGCGTACCATGAAAACCCGTTCCCACCTGCACCAGCACGTCGTATAGAGCGAGGCAACGATTAACACAAGGGATAGCGTGTCGATGAGCACAGGGGATAGCGTACCGATGATCATCATGCTCGTGTAGCAAGCTCTTGCCTACACGGGGGCAATGCTGCACGACCTTGATTGGATAGAGGAAGTACTGACGACGTGGGCTACAGCCGACGGCCTCCAAACAGGTCGGAATAAATACCGCGGCTTGCCACCGCAAGATCAAGCTGACGCGTGGATCGGTTACGGTTTCAAGCGTGTGTTTAGCGTGTGTTTGGTAGGGTGCTCTGTGGTATATCCGGGCACCAATGGTTGTTGTGTTGATGTATTCGGGTAGGTACCCGGATTCCTCCATAAAATATAGTTCCTCACTTGCCGTTGTGAGGGGTTGTTCAGGACCTGCAGAGTACAAATCCAACCCAGGGAATATGTGCTAGAGTAGATTATGCAAGATCGAGAATATACTTGGCCTGAAAGATATATCAATAGATCCTAACGTGGGAATGATCTGTAGATGATCTGTAGATGATATATCTGTAGATTATTTTGTCCGACGTGTGTGCGGTTTCGATTCAGGACACCTTGTCGTGCAAGACACAAGACTCTTGTCGACAACGGTCGCGACCAAAGAGAGAGAAGGCTAACCAATCACCGGCGCGGAGCTAATAGGCCCATACACGAGAAACACAACGAACTCTGGTTGACATGACCGACATGTGTTGGGTGGATGCTGATCTCTCCGCTTTTGTGTCCAGGTGCTTTCTTGTTGAGCCGTGAAGAAACCGATACCAGACTAACCCCCGGCAGAAGAGAAACAACACCAGCATCGCGCTCTTGCGCGTTCCGACCTTTATTTCCACCAATACCAATACCACCGCCACAACAACCACACATGTCACACATGTCACACACGTCACACATCGGCGAACCACTGATATCCAGGTGATGCACACACTGCATGCGTGAGACCGGCCAGTACATTTGTGTGACAAAAATGTTACCATACTCGCCTTGTGCACCCTCTTCGAGGCAGGATCCCAGACGTACACGTACACCCCGTCGGTGGCGGGGTTGGAACAACCTCCGCCCGTCGCAGCGAACCCGCCTCCTCGACCGCTTCCGCCGCTACCAGAAACGCCTTCCCGGTTATGAATAGGGTCAATGCTTCTCGAGCCCTCTTTTCCACTGTCGAGGCGGGCTGGGAACGACGCTGTCCACGCGTTAGGCCTCGGGATCGAAACCTGCGAGTGTGGTGATGTTTTGTGCGTTAAATAACTAAACATCCTCAGAACAGACGCTACCTGGTACGGCGGATCGCAAAGCGGGAACATTCCCAGCGCAGCACGGCTCACCCCCACAGCAGCGGAAAAAACGCATTTCATTGCAGCGCAAGCCAGGAAAACCTTATTTTCTGCCAGGAAGTCAATGTTGTAGTATGCTTTACGCCCTCAACGCAGCAAATCATGCCGCCTATCTGATTTTACAAAAAGCACAACTACCCAGCACAACAAGACGTGTCTCTGCAGCCTGCAGGAGCTTGTAGGCCTCGAGACTTGTGCTTCAACTTTTGCTCTCAGAGACGAAAACGGTGCAACACGTCCTTTGCTTCGGAAACAAACTAGGCCCCCTTATTCTTAAGCCCACCTTGGGAGGGTGAGAGTGGTTCTTGAGGCGCTCTACCGACGGCGTCGACGACGGGGGAAGAGCAGGCGCGTCTTCTTCCAGAAGAAACGTACACGCGTGGATGACGTCTGACATGCATCCCGTCGCAATTCCCAGGGATAGGAGCAGCGCTATTGCCTTTTGTCCGACCGAGCAGCCGGATTTTGCGAAATAAACGAAAAACGAGCGAGGGGCAGCGGGCGGGGTCGGTGGGAAAAGACAGGGACGAGCTCGAGGCACGCACAACGTTGAAAACAGCACGAGTGGAGCGCTTACCAGACTTGGGGAGGGACAGTTAGTAAGGAGCATCATATTCGTGACGCCACTGGGTTTGGACAGCGCCGTCACGAAGAGCGTAGTGGAATTGGGGGTGGGACCATGGCCGGTGGCCAACGAGAGGAAAGAAAGCGTAGGCAGGGTATCAATAGATGGCTTTGCCCACGGCAGGCGAGGCTGCCGCAAAATGCAGTCAAGCACGTCGCTCTCAGGGCACGTCGCCCAGTAGACGCTTTCATCTCGGTGGTGAAAAGCGAAATGTTGTGCAGGCCAGTCTGGCACCGGAGGGAGCACGCAGTCAGCGTGCAACTGCGGGTACGAGTGTAGCAGGCGCCGCCCCACACGCGACAAGGTGATAGTCACCCTCCCACAATGGGCACATCACGATAAACACCTCTGTATACACCAAAATAGACCTGGCACAAGCCCGCTGAAAGTCAGCTACCTCATGACCCTGAGCAAACACCATCGCAGCAACACAGCCACGGGATGTCTGCTCTAGTGCTGCTAGTATCCTTGCCGTTGCGAGATGTATACAGTCCATGCTCCACCTCACCGAGGCCAACATTTCCAGACATGGGTAATTGTCACAACGACGGTGGTGGTCTTCTCTGTGCCACATGCCCCCACCGCTCTGGACGCTTTGGACGCGCGCGCTTACGGTAGAAGCAGCCCCTATTTTCTCCGAAGCTTCTCCCTTGACGAGCTCGGGGGACGCCCTTGATCTCACCCAATCTGACACAAAAAACCTTTGTGAGAAATCAATCTCATGGCCTAGGTATACCAGCCATGTCTTGGTGTAAAACATTATTAAAATTGGCATTCCAACGACAGTGGGTAGTGTTGTCAGTGCCGTCAAGGCGCAATGTTGTCAGTGCCCTTAAGACGCCCCCGTCAGCCGGGCCTTTTAAGGCAAAAAGGGCTACACTTCTATCGCAGCCCGGGTCTTTGTAAAATACCAGATATGTCACCACGCTTGTTCATCCCTACCTCCGCCCTCTCATCCTTGGTAGATCCGGTCCCGGCAGCCGCTGCGGCCTTCGCCACCTCGCGCACCCGAGACAGAGTTTCTCGGTAGGCAGAGGTTGAGCCCAACTGCGCACAGCAAGCAAGCATGCATGCATACATGCACCACGTCAGACCATGGACGGTCGCAAAAAAATACCATAACTGTTGCACTGCCTATAGGATAGGCTAATAAGGCATGACACCATTGATGGCTTAACCCTTACACACGTCGGACACATAGATGAGATATATCATCTACAGATACATCATCTACATCATCTACAGATAGACCATATAATCATTCATACGAAGATCATCTACTGTAGATCCTAAACTGCTGGTGTGGGGTGTTACACAGGATACATTTATCCAGCGCAGGAGACGTGTGGTAGACCATGCAGATTATGCGACTCCCACCGAGCAAGGTGAGCTAGATCATACAGATCATACAGATCATACAGATCATACAAGGTCGGGAATCTAAAACACTTACTGCAGATATTCTAGTCGGAATTATTTATCTGGTCTTTCCGATGCATAACCTCATGTACTGTATATGTGCAGCAGTAAAAGAAAAAACCATCCAACTCCAGTTTCGAGCAGTTTGCCGCTGACGAAGACTGCTCTTACGCTGACCTGTCTCAAGGCGAAAGGCGCGGAAGCTCCGAACAGATCCATTAACGTCTGTGCCATGCTCGCGAACAGTCCCGGACACGTGGCGCGAAGGGCTCCCATGAGCGTCAGCGACATGCGCATCGAAGCCGACGTCAGGATAGCGACAGGGTCTGTCTCGCCCTTCCCCTATGGTGACGAAAATCGTGGCAAAAAACGGATGATTGGCGAAGGAAAAAGGCGGGAGTAAATTTTTGTTGTGCGTTACAACATTCGCATGGAAGTGCAAGACCGAGAGCAGAGTTCCCCCCCCTACCGACCATGCATCCAGTTTAGGCAACCCCCCGAAAACAGAAAAAAAGCAGAAAAATATGAGTACCTCGGCAGGCGGAGGAGGAAGCGCGAACGCCCACGAAGCGTGCGACGCACGGTCACCTCTGCCCTCCTTGTCCTCTGCCCGACAGCCCATCGCGTGATACGCTCGCCGAACGGCTGCAAAATGAATGCGCTGCGCGGCAGGAAAGACGAAAGCGTTGGGGGAGGGATTGAGTTCGCGGTGCGCACGGCCGCGCTGCCACCGCAGTAGAGGAAACAAGTGCAGCAGTATAACTACAGTATAGCCTGCACAGGGTAGGCAAACGGCAAGTAGCGCAATACACGGACCCATATTTAGCTACAGTAGGTGAAACCGGGGATGCAGGAGAAAAAATGAAGCCGGACATCCGCGCCGTCAGACCGAAAATCTCCGAAAGCGTTGCGGTATCTCCGAAGTTACGTTTGTTTGTACTGCTTTCCACCAGGGCACACAGACAGTTGACGACAGTTACAAATGCCACCCAGGGCGGGTTGCGAGCGAGAGCTACCCTATCTTAGAAATCTGATTTCACATTTTAAAGCAAAAACGCATAAACTGTGCAATTTTTCGTTGCAAACAGCCAGTCTTTCCAGAGACGAAGTCCAAGATGGGCATCATACGACCGCAGTCGGCCCGCGGCCCCTCTTCCCCTTCCCGACGGACAACCCTCCACCCGCGCCACAAATCAAACCTGGAAGAGTCTCGAACGCATTCTGGTGGCAGTCGAGTGCGTCGCCTCTCGCAAATAGCTCTCTCCGAGCAGGGCTGGGAAGTCCTCCACGCTCGTCCCTTGTCCCGCCTTGGCCGTCTCTGATCCCTCCGAGCCGCCACCGGACGCCTCTCCCTGTGGCCCTAACAGCTGTAGCAAGCGCCGTACGGCATCGGCACCGTTCATGTCTCTTGACCTTCCGACGGACAATTCCTGGGACAGTCCAGTGCCTGTGCCACTCCCCTCGTCCTAAACGTGGAGGAAAAACGAACGAGGGCGCGGCGGGGGGGGGGGGGGGGGGGGGGGGAAGGGTACATATTTGTTGCTCACCTTAGTCATTGTACCATTGACTGCGCATCCCTTTGGAAACCATGTTCGGCCTACTGTAGTATGTGGAGGGGTCAAGCTTTGATCTAGTCTGGTGCTTTGGCCAGAGTCTATTCGCTACCGAAGAACTCGGAGGACGGCAGGAGATGCCGAGAAAATTTCACTGCTGTATCTGCAACCCGATCGAACCTCGCGTACGTCTCAAGGTAAAGCGCGTGAGCGTGTCCATTGGCTCATTGGCGCCAGTTGAGTACGTTTTATACTCATAGTTGATATCCTTCGGGTAGTGTACGAGGGGAGGTGTCACGCGACCTGGCTCCGCTCGCGTGAGCTATGATACCCGCAAGCAGTCATCCTTGCGGAGGACCTTCGCTTACCTCGTGGTGCCTGAGGCGAACGTTTGTGGAACGGTTTCCTGCACTCCACAACACCCCTACTGGCATGGTGCCAACTCTTTTTTGTCCTCCTGTTCTCGCGGTCCCTCCGTGGTAGATTATGGGGAATGTGCGTGTTCTCAGCCCTTTTCCAACTCTATAAAACTGACTCCTATTTTCATTTCAAGTACGTTGTCCCCCCACGAGGGTGCGGTGGCGAACAAAGGCACCAGTTGCGGCACCTTTGCATTTGTTCGGTGCGAAACAAATGTGGTTAAAGTCCCGCGCACATCATATCGTAAAATACTGCTCGTCTGACGTTCTCGTATACGGCTGATCCTTCGAAGTTTAGACGAGTCTCACCTCAAGTACCTCCGTGCCTTGATAGGCTGGAAGGTTGGCGTATTCTTCTTCCAAGAAATCGTCGTTGAACACCATCGACCCTTTCACCTGGTCATGACGAGGAGCGGGATGTGACGCACTAGCTCATTAGCTCTTTGCGACGATGCCTCAAAAGATGACACAGGGGTATTGCACAACAGAAATAGCACTATACGAAGTATCGGCAGCGGACTCACTAGGCCTGTGACAGATGCTATGGCTAGACAAAAAAAACGTGGTGACACTATGATAAAGAGCACGGACGTTTCCGCTCGCGAGCTACCCACCGAAACCATCGGATACGCCACATATGTCCCAGGTTAGTTTCTGCAATGCGTAACCCTTCCGGACATTCCTGGAGGGGACAACCACTGCGTTTCGTTCCTCTTCGGATCGGGGAAGCGAAAAAATTGCGTGCCACACCGAAGAGCAGCCATCAACCGTTGGCGTGGAAATACACCGCGGGAGTGGGGTCAAAGAAAGCCAACAGCTCGGTGCATGCAGAGATGCAAAGTGGCCGATAGTGCTATACTCCGAAGTAGAAGTATTTACAAAACTAAAAAACAACAGCCGCGAGATCGAGGATATCGTCGAAACTCATATTTGCAAGATGTGCGTGATAACTCGATCGCGCGTACTACGGGTTTTAAACGGCCTCATGCAGGAAACACAGTCCATATACCAGGTATGAGGAAGACAAAATCTGAAGGTGCAGAATTCAAGGAGTGGGTGTGTCTGCATTTGGGAAACGATGAACAAACAAATAATTCCGAGGTTGCACGTACTCGCAGATTGCCACGAGTGGGGAATGTTTCCGGTATGTATGTCATACCTGTTATTACTGTTTCAAGTATAGACAGTATGTATTTTGATGCCATCATCACTACTACCGAGCAGCATTAAACAATACGGATATGTGTCTATGGTATATTTCAGCGAGAAGAAAATTGAAAGGGGCGTGCGAGGACCAAATTGCAGTCACGAGGCAGGTGGAGATATGTTAGTATTATTAATGAATTTGTTATTTGGAATCAATCCGATGTACATTCATTTTCCGGCGCCTAAGCGGACACGATATGATAAACAATTTACCACTTTCGAATCGAGGACTTCGTTGAACCTCATATTTCCAAGCCCTGTGTGACAATTAGATCGTGCGTCCTGCGGATTTTACTTGCGAGGCAGGTGGAGTATGTTGGATTAATTTACGATATTTGTAAAATGAATGTGCATCAACTATTTTCGCCAAAAGGAGGGACACACACGATACTATTGGTAAATATGCCCGATAAGCTGTGTGAGAGCTAGGGTTTCGTCGAATATCATTTTTTAATTTGTGTGTGATGATAAGATCGTGCGTAACACGAATTTTATATACGACGTATGTGTAAAATTAAAAACAACAGCTCTGAGGGTCAGATCGAGGATTTGGTCGGGACTTATCTATGCAAGCTGTGTGTGTGATACTTCGATCACGCGTACTACGCACGGGTTTGGAATGGCCTCATGCAGGATATACATCCCGTTTATGAGGAAGACAAAATCTTCTTCAGAAGTTGCAGAATTCAAGGAGTGTGTGTGTGCGTGTAAATTTGAGAGATACATTCCCGAGGTTGCATGTGCTATCTGTAGCTTGTCGCGAGTGGGGAATTCTTCCGGTGTTTCATACTACCTGATATTACTGTTTTATAAATAGTGTATGCCACTCTGTTCGGATGTAAGGAACGTTTTATAAGAGATGATGCTTGTCAGTAGCCATCATATTCGTTACTCGATAACACTTACGTCATCTGGTATACATTTGCGCACTCTAGGTACAACAGACAGTTTTCCAGTCTGAGTTATAGTAGGATACAGCAGCAGCTGTCTTTTTACAGATCTACTGCTGTACACAGAATAAGTCCCAGTGACAAGTAGTACCATGGATCTACTGTAGTACGTACCTACATAATCTACGGCAGCAGCACATTTAGTACGTGCTATTATTGGTAAATAATGGAAGGATATCTTCAGTTTCCCTCCGGGACCGGTAGCATAGTTTTCGTTTTGGTCGGAGTAACAACATACCAGGTAGACTACACGGGGGTCATGGGTATGTACCCCAAGATATATTGTTTTTTGCAGTAAATCTGGGGGTCCTCTTGGTTGTTTTTATTTCGAACGGAATACAAGGGTATTCCCTTATTTTTGTTTTAGTTTGATCGAAATGTAAGGGTCGTCCTTTGTTGCGAGCTGCGAGCGCACACGCGCACCGCCCCCCCCCCTTTGAGCTCACTCTACTTTTGCTCACCATCATCCGCTTCCAGCTGAGCAAATCAATCATCACTGAGGCTTGGGGTCACCACGCCATCTTCTCCCTCTCTTTTATTTGACACTTCACGTACAAGTCACCTGACAGTGGCTGCGCGTTTGCCTCACAAACATCGACTGTGTATTGCCGGCCATCGGCAAGTCGAGTCTAGGCGTACACATTAGCTACGAGTTGGTACACACGCCAATCGCCATACCTAACACATTAGTGTATCAATAGTATATCCAAACGCTCCTTATATGTCGATACAGAGTGGTATTGACAAATCATCATCACTACTACCGAGCGCATACTACGGTTCATGTATGGTCTCATGCAGGATATACATCCGGTTTACCTGGCATGAGGAAGATAAATTTCCCAAGGTTGCACACAGCTTGCCACTACAATAGTAGTAGTAGTGGAGATTTTGTCCGTAAGTCCTACCAGGTACCTGGTACCTTGCTGGTACTATATCAGGTAATATATATCATAGGTCGCTGCCCTTGGTGAAAATACCCTAGCCTCTGAAAGGTGCCCGTGGGCAAACAAATTATGCTACAATACTTATCTGAGACCGGTCATGTTGGGCGCGTCATGGCCTCGCATGCTCTTAATATACCAGCTTTAGTGTAGGGGGCGGTTAGTCAAAGGGTCTCCCATAATACCAGGTAGCATCTTGGTCAAGGAGTGTTTGTACCACATCCATCGACCGATGTCTTCGGCCTGTTTGTTGACAGTTTAAAAACTGCGTGCGTCAACTTTGGCGAGGAGGCATGATGGCGAAAAAAAATACCAGGTAAGCTGAGACTTGGCCGAGATGATGAGTTCAGGAGGTACCGAGACGTGCAAAGCACACGTATTATACAAAGGAATTGTGTGAGCGAGCGCGAAAGGTGCTATGAGCAATAGGGTGAAGGCAATATAACAAGAGGGCTCAGGTATATCAGGCACCAGGGCAGGTATGTCATCGCAAGCTCACTTCTGTGCAAATATGTTAGGAGACAACATTTTCACCCCTGGACAGACAACAAGTTTCCCTTCACATGCCTTAACTGACACCAAAATACTGGTAGGTTTTAGAGTCGAACACTCGGCCCTACACCCTTGACAGCGCACGTTTTGCCTTGCTTGAGCAGGAACCGTGGTTGCACCCTGATAGTGAATATTTTCGGGTTTTTGGCCGGGGTGCCTGAAGTCGACCACCCGACCCGAACCCTAACCCGAACCCGAACGCTATGGGGTGACCAGTGTTTGGATGCTGTGGCTCGTGAAATCTCTAGGTTGATTTGGCCGGCTTGGATGCTGTGCTTGGAAAGGCTTTATCTATTGCTGATAGGCTGATTTGGCCGGCTCGGGATGCTGTGGCTCGGAAAAACTCTAAGTAGGTTGGTTGGGCCGCCCTTAGCCAATCAGAGTGCGTAAATAGCCTACCTTGGGAAGATCCACTACCTGGAGGCAAACACTACGATAGAAATGACTCCTGGGTTCATCCGGCCGGCTTGGATGCTGCGATTGGAAAGGCTCTATTAGGGTCGATCTTAACGACACGTTATATATATCGTTTTGCCCTGAAATTTCGGCATTTCACCACATTCAGCAAGAGTTGAATCTTATCGAGTAAGTGCCTCAGTTGGCTCGGGCAATAATCGTCCACCCGGTACGGAACCGTCCCTACAGCAGCTGCGCTCACGGAACCCATGCGTGCGGTGGTCTCACTGTCATTGGCCTGACTCGTAGGAAGGTGTCGGTGCCTTGCGGGTGAAATCCATCACCAACTCGTCACGCAACAACGCCCAACGCTTGTCCAACGCGACAAAGTCTCAGCTATTGCCCTCACCGAGCTCAGTCGGTCGGCCACCTCGCTGCGGTCACCTTGTGAACTCGGCCACGAGAGCCCAGAAAGCTATTGCGCCTTCTTCGTTCGGCCATGACTTGCGAATTACCTTAGGAACGACCCCGGTCTGCCCTGTGCGCTCGCGAGTGGTGGCACAGCTCGAGCGGTGGGGCTGCCCGATCCTCTACAGCCTGGTACCAAAAAATCCTGAAGAAAACCAAAAACTTTAAGACGTCATTTTTCGGGGTCGGAGTTTTTCAGCTTTTCCCAAAATAATTTCGGGAAAATACTGAAAAAAAACAGAAAAGCAGTCCTCGTTAAGATCGACCCTTAGACCTATGCCAATAGAAACGCGGAGCCCAAAAAAAAAAGTCAAACCTATTGCTTTCAAAGAACAGCCGAAAATTTCCTCGTACCGCCGCTGTGGGAAAAAAGAGAAAGTTTTTATGATTTTTTCTTTTTTTTCCCCAACGGCTGCAGGCGGCGCAATTGTTTTTTTTCTGGTTGAAAATTGTCAACACGCTGATAGAAACCAGCTCGTGCGACGATCGACGGTCGATCACGACATAGACTCAGCCCACGGCCAACCCGCTTGGTGTCCGGCAAGGCCAACATAGAGATGACGGCCTCCAAGATATCATGTGGATCCATGGTCTAGGGGGCGAGAGCTTGCCGGCGGCGTCCTACGGTATCCCCCCAGACCTGGAAAAGGCTATGTTTTGCCATACGAGACGGATGGAGACGTTTTGTCTCCTGTTTTGTGCACACCAGCGGCCAATTGTTTTTTTATCACACGCCTGGTCAGCCCCCGCCACATGACACCGGTCGTGGTGTGAAGACGGTGACCCTAGGGTGGGCCGGAGCCCCTAACGAGCGCACTCTGTTCAGAATTCATGACGCACTCGTTGATTTTGTCGATCGATGTCTGTCAAGGACTCGGAATCTCGCCGCTTCGAAGCAAAGATCGGCCCGAGTTTTTCCCAAGCCGATGTTGGCCCAACATCGGCCCCAGATTTACTTTTGTCTGGCTTTTCCTATAGTTTGGAACTTTTTTTTTTCTAAACGTGCCCATAGGAAGCGTGTTCTAAAAAATTATGGAGGGTATCTTTGAAATTCCAACTTTTTATTGATACTTCGCTTTCCTATTGGCATTGGTCTTAATAGGCCGATTTGGCCGGCTCGGGATGCTGTGGCTGGGACACTCTACGTAGGTTGGTTGGGCCGCTTACAAAACACCCCTTAGCCAATCAGAGTGCGTATATAACCTACCAAGTACCTTAGGAAGATCCACTATCTGGGGGCAACCACTACTGTAAAAATGACTCCTGACATATTTGCTTCTGTGTACTTGCAATGGCGTTTACCAGAGACCCTGGTACAATACCTGGTACCAGTACCTCGTACCTGGTACCAGGTATACGTTTGGGGCCCAAATTACTCGGAATTTAAGTGAAAACTAAGACGAGTGCCTTGTGAAGGAACAAAGGCGGACAAGGTTAGAGGGCCTTGTTCCGTCGTCCTTACAAGCAGCACAAGTACCGTACATACCAGGGATTGCGTACAGCACAATGTGTGAGTACGCGTTATCTCCTCTACCATTCTATCTCTTGCAACGCAATGCTAACGGTGGAACCATGACGCCGAGTGGAACTCCCAAAAAGCCTCCCCCGCCTTCCACCTCCGGCGCTTCTTCGATTCATCGAAACCACCTTGTATATTACCAACACATACGACTCGTACTGCTTTACTGCTGAACGCAGTCAGTACCGGTGAATCACTGGGATACTGGCTTACTGGCCCACCAGGCTGGATTTCTTGTATGAGAGCGGGCGTGTTCCATACCGCACTTAGAGTATTATAACCGCTCCCGAGTTTCTTACTGCCCCGGAAGCGCTACGGCTGAGTTTCTCGTGGGCCTCGTTCCTGTTGTGAGAGGACCAGTACAACTAGTACAACAAGTAGTACATACTGCTGTACAGCAGTAGTACTTCTTATGCAGTGTATGTGACGCCAGAGACATATCTAGCCCTACCGCGCTCACCGCCAACCACTTGAGGTCATCTTCGGTAGTGTCCGCATCCTCTGTTGTGATACTTTCTTGTTCGAGGACGTTCCCCATGGTGCAGTGGTGTATGCAGCGTGGTACGCTTGCACCCTTCCCTTACGCACTACTACAGCAGTAGTACAGCAGCGCCAGGAGCAGCAGCAGGTTGCAGTTGCTGGACTTTTGAAGTTGCCGCAAGATGATGCCGAATCGCTCAGCACAGACACGCGTCCCTCCTCCTTTACCTGCCTTTTATATTTTCCTAACAGGACGCTTTCTAAAACGCTCCACTCCAGCCTTCCAGTGCTTCCGACTCCCACTTGGCACTTGTGTGCGAAGTCCCGATTTATCACTTACGCCGTGCGCCCTGCTGTCTCGCACTGCTGTCGTCCTAACAGAGAAGTTATGCGAGCACGGACATGACCACCAATGGGAATGACGATAAGGCGAGCCGGCGACTTCACGAGGCCTTTCAGTGCGACACGTAGAGGTAACAGTGCACAGCCTTTGCGAACCCTCCCAACCAACATGCACCAGAAGACGCCAGAACACTGCTGCAGACGAGGGGAGGTTGTGGGCTTGGAATTCTCTCTCTGTAGTGTACACGCGCAAAACGAGGATTCGAATGCGAGGGGAAGACCCGAAAAAGTTGAAAGTTGAGAAGGTTGAGGGTTTCCTAGAACTGTTGAAGCGTTAGGGTTCACAAAGTTCTCTTTAGGGCAAGCCGTGTGTGTTCGCGGCCGGCACACCTGCACATCTTCACTTCACCAGCGCCGGAAAGAAGAGGAACCCTGATGCAAGTGCAGGATGGAGTCAGAGAGGGACGAAGAACTTCGAGTGTTATTCGCTGCCGCGGAGAAAGGCCGTGCGGATATAATAAACACTGTGGTGGCAGCTCTGGCAGCTAAGCCAGGTGCAGATCTATTATTTATCATCTATGATATCTGTCCACAGACTACGTCTGCTTCCTGTGTGATGATGATAATGATGATAATGATGATAATGATGATGATGATGATGGTCTCACATTACATCAAGACCTGCTGCAGCATTTGCGGGGGAGTATCTATCAATAGGATGAGGTGCATCATACGATATGAACTTTCCATTGTCTTGTGTGCCTCGGCCCTAACGTATGAACTGCTATAAAACTTTCCAATGTCTTGTGTCCCCCCGCCCTCATGTGCGAACTGCTGTTTCCGCGCACGAGATGGTAGTTGCCCAAATCAATTGGAAATCGAGCCTATAGGTAGTGTCATCTCGTCGACCCAAGTAGCATCCAAGGGAGTCACCGGCCAGTAGTCAATCGCGAGGAAAAAGTGGAAAACGAGCGAACGGTTATCACATGCTTTGCAGAGATGAGTATCGACTGATGGGTTGAACTCTCAGCTAACGTGGATTTTTTTGTTTTTTTGTCAAATCATGCCTGTGTTGACGAAACAGGCTGTAACGAGAATGCATCTCGATGGAGACAACAAACAAGCACGAAATACTCGTATTTATAGTACGCACGACAATATTATACCAATCCGTGAGGGAAACGGTACGAACGAGCTGTGGTATACCATCCCGGCATACCATCTCGTATCACTTGCAACCGGATAACACCAGGAACATATCTATGGTATTTCATATCACTCGAAAAAAAAAAAAGAGGAAAAAGACAACAGAAAAACACAAAGAGGGTTGAAAAAACAAAACAGAAAGAGAGACAGACAGAAAGAAAGAAAGAGAGGAAAAACATGAAAAAGAACCGAAGCAAACATGCGCTCAGGACGCAGGCCGAGTCCCGAGGACAAGGTTGCTGTTTGTTGGTGCGATCCGTCGTATGATATGTGCCGGTATTGGAACAACATCAAGACGTCACAATAAGAAAGGCGGAGGGTAAGAAGACAAGAAGAGGGTAGAGACAAAGAGCTAACAACAAACGAAAACGAGCAGTCCCATGTCCAGTTGGTGGGTCGAGGACGACGCAGTCAACACAAAGAGAACTCAGAGGACAGTGGCAGGAGGATAAAAGGGCTAGGTGAAAAAAAACTCAACAAAATCGGAATCAGAAGGAAAAATAGCAAAGGGTTGCACACATATAAAAATAAGGTGACGCAGCCGACGCAGAATGGCAGGGTACGGGGGGGGGATCATCGACTCGGCAGGGAATAAGGCGTGGGCAACACAACGAACAAAAAACAAAAATAAAACCGGGGTTGTTACGCAGCATTAGGGAGTGGTCACTTGGCGTCTCAATTAGAAAGACGGCCTGTGCCACGTTTCGGCGGGTGCCTTCACTTTCGGAACCGGCTAGTTGCAGTTGCTACGCCTTCAACGCGGTACCTCTTCTTTCCCCCCCCCGGGCCTTGGGCCCAACGTCGTCTTAAGTTGTTTTGTACCTCAAGCGCTCGTCGCTTGGCTACATTATTCTTCTCCTTAACGAACCAGAGCTTCATGTACTGTTCTGCCGCTTCCTCAACACGTCCCCCTTGCCCGACTTCTTCGCTGCCAGCGTCCATCGTTTCTCTTCGGTAGACATCTTAAACAACGATAGGTCGCGTTCGAGACAACTTATCTAGTCCTGCTCTTGCCCTCCCAAGTAACCCTTTTCCCCCTTCAATTCCCCAAGCATCACTCGTTTGGGTAGTCTCTCGTTTCCCGTACGAGCCACGAACGCCGCGAAAAGTATTCCCGGCTTTCGCACCGTCATTTCAACGTTCTCACAGCCAACCTTCGGCCAGTGCGTCTGCGCATGAGAGCATATGGTAACCGTCGCGAGGTTTTCTCTTCCATCCGATGCAGCGGAGGAGCAATCGGTGGTGAGCTGTCCGCAGTATGATTAAATGGGCCACAGTGGGGCTCCACGTGACACACCCGTATAGCTTGGTCTCCATTTCCTCGGCTTTGACAATCCGTAATATAAGCCGGAGCGGTGAGGTGGGCTGGTCGTACAGTGGTCAAATATATCATCTGAAACGTAGGTTGTTCAGCAACACGCGCCGTTTAATTTCGGCAGTCAGGTCGGCGTTCTCGCACACAGTTGCCCCAGGGTACACAAACTTGGTGGTTAGTTGGTACACCTGGCTGGCTGCCTCAGTAGACAGTAACTAAAGTGACACTGTCCGTACGTTTCGTCATCAAGCCTATGGTCTCCGTCTTGGCTGCCGAAACTGTCAATCCAAACGAACCATACACTGCAACGAAATCTTCTATCATCCTCGCAAGGCTGTTCCTCGATCTGGAAACGACGCCCGCGTCGTCTGCGTACAGCATCTCCCAGATCGGTTGCGGCTCCGCCACAGTCTCCTGGAGTTTATCTCGCCCTTTCTCCGGCCTCTCTCGCCCCCCCCCCCCCCTCCCCCCCTTCTCATCCCTCATCTTGATGCACACCATATCCGTCACCACATCTGCTTTGACGCTTAACCGCTCCGCCGCCACACGCATACAATACGGCAGTAAAAAACATGTTGAACAACAATGGTGCGAGTGCGCATCCTTGCCGTAGGCCCTGCCCCACGCCGAATCAGTCTGAAGTTTCGCCATCGTCCGTCCGGATGCGCGCACGCATTCGATCGTGCAAGTCGCGAATAACAGCGAGCATATTTGGTGGCACGCCGAACCGAGCGAGCACGGTCCACAAGAGCGCCCGGTGGACTCGATCGTATGCATTGTCGAGGTCGACGAAACACATATAAAGAAGGGTGCTCTCCTCTCGTGCCAATAGGTGAAGTCGTCCAAGCACGAAGATCATATCAATCGTCGACCGTTGCGGTCTGAAGCCGCACTGCTCTTCTGGTAAGGTATTCTCCCGTTTGCAGCCTTTGCTGAGGCGATTGGCGATTACCTTGAGGAGAACCTCGCCAGCGTGTGCCATGCGCGAGATGCCTCGATGGATGCCGCACTCCGTCCGGTAATTCTTCTTGTGTTCATTATGATCATGGCATCTTTCCACGCCTGCGGTGCGCCACCGCCCTGCCATATTGCGATCACAATGGCGTGAAACTGTTCTGGTATACGGTGGTTACCATCACGATCTCCATCTAAGGCGAGTTTGGGCAGTTCAGTGGGAAACTCATCGGGTCCAACAGCCGTTCGGTTTGACATTTTCTTGATGGTTTCCCCCACCCCAAAGATCGAAGGTAAATTATCGAGAAGTGTGCTCGGGGGCCATACCTTAAGCTCTTCGACGTTATTGGGGAGGAGCGCTCGCGACTTCTTGTTGACCAAAGAGCTGAACCACTGTACCCACCGATCGTGAATGAGCCCCATGTCACGAAGCAAACTGTCATCTGCGTCGTTAATGTATTGAGAGCTGCACGATTTCTTCACCTCGAAATCCACCCCCTTGAGGTGCTATAGAAAACAGATTGTTCGCCATCTTTGATATGCACCTCAAGTTGACTGACGAATTCGTCGAAATATCTGCACAGCCTCGATTCTCACGCGCTCAGGGCGCTTCCCAACTGCTTTCAGGGACTTCCTGAGGTTGCTGTTGCCCGGATCCTTAGCAATAGCTCTCTCGCGACTGCTTGCTCTTGCCACGTCGCAAGCATTTCCGCCTTCGTTTCCTCGCTAGTAAACCACCCCGCCGGTCCTTGACGACGCTTTGCACGTGGCCCGGTGTTAGCGGCAGTCGACAGCATCGCTTCAGCGGAACACCGTTGCCGTACCATCCACATCCGTGTCAGGGGGTAAGGGTGTGAATCTCTTGATGAAGGCTCTCCGCGGTTGGGGGTTTGTTGGAGATCGACCGCCAGTCTACGCTTAATCTGTCGCTTGCGGCAGTTAGGGGCAAAGCGTCCAAGCAGCCGGATGTCTGCTGTACCAAGTTGTGATGTGATTCAGGTTTCACTGGAGGAGGTCGACGAACAGTGACATTTCGCACATGTCGTCTGTCTGGGTCCGCGTGAGGATGAAATCCAGGCGGTAGCGACCTTTCCCACGATTTGGAGAGTTTATGAGATTCCACGCCTGGGTGCGCTGAAAACAGTATTGACAAGAGCAAGTTGATTTTCTTGCCGAGAATGCCAGCAGACGCCGTCCGTTGTCATTCAGCGTGTCCAGCCCGTATGCACCCAGCACCTTGTCATCGACGCAACCTTCCCCCCTTGCGCCAGTGCGAGCGTTATCATCCATCATGGCAAGTAGGTGCTCTCCTTTAGGCACTTCAGTAACTGTGCTGCCTTGCCTGGCCGAAACAAGGTATTTGACACGGAATGATTTGTGGCTATCAGTCGGAGCGTACGCAATCACAAAATAAATCGTTCGACTTCCCCGTCAAGTTTAGTCGCACCTTCATGAAGTCGAGCACTGATGTACTCCACAGCAATCCATCCTTCTCGGCATTCTGGAAGATCGAGTCCTTGATGGCTAACCCTACTTCGTGTGGCCCCTTGGCCTGCGTAACACCTCCGCCAGCTCCACTGCAGTACACAGTGAAACCCGCCGCTGCGAACCCATCCTGTCTCGTCTCCTGCAATCCTAAAATATTACACCGACTTTGCCTACAGACCTCCATGATCTCCTCGACATGGCCAAGACCGTTCTTGCCGTTGACAGCCAGAGTACGGACGTTGAATGTGCCCACGGTCAACTCGCCCTCTCAAGTCTTCAATCTAGCGGCCCTTCGTACTGCTCGATTAACTCGCCGCGTTTTTCGGCCCCTCCTACTATTTTTGCGAGCAGCTTTCGACCATCTAACATTTCGCCTGCTTTGGGTCTTGCCAATGCTTCCAACGTGTCGGGTGCAGCACTCCCGACCCGCCACATCCGCCTCCATCCTTCTCTGTAGGCTGCTCCCTCACGTGGGATCCCCTGTCATTTCTACTCTCCATAATACGCAGCCCACGCTTTCCGCGACGGAGCCCCATCGTTGCCGCCTGAAAGGTCGCGGGGGACCTTATCCCCGTTTTTTGGGATGCATTCCCCGTCCGCGTCCCCACGCCCGCGCACCACGAGCAAGGCAGTACACAGACGAGGTCAACGCCCCGCATATACCAGGTACCGGTACCAGGCACGAGGTACCAGGTACCGGTACCCTCCTCTGGTCGGATAGAGAAGGCCAAGGAGCAGGTAGGTAGTCTAAAGAGAATGCGTGCAACAGCAGTTTGCGTTTAATCAGGTTACAGCTACGTGCAGATGTACAGCAGTAGTGCGTACTGATACGATGGTCTTGAAGGGGTACGCTCGTCTACTTCTTGGTGCCCTTGTCGCCGCAGCAGTAGCTCGAATGCATAATGCTGTCCCTCTCGAGAACAGGGCCAAATAGGTGGGTGCCAATTGTCGAATGTCGAAGGCAGCAACATTGTACGTAGTGATTGCACTTGCACACACAGCTGTGGGACGCCGAAGCAGAACCTCTCCGTCTTTCGTCTCTTGGTGAATGGACGTGCGAAAATAATCGCACTGGCAGTTTTGTCATGGACGATCTACTCCGTACGTAGCTCGACTGATTCTCAAAATACACGGATGCACACTGTTTGTTTTTTGACAAACTAGTGGCATGCCATGGCAGTGGCCATGGCAGCCCGTGGCTAATCGCGGTACTGCCGTGGGGCTTGCCACGGTATGCCGTGGGGCTGTTTTTATGGCATGCCGTTAGGGTTTCCATGGCACGCGCCATGCTTGTGCCCGCGCTACGTGCGTGCCGTGTGCCGTGGCACTTTGCATGGCCGCCCAAGACAACACCATAGGTCACGGACCCCACCCGAGCCTTATCCCAACCAGACCTGATCCCATTTGGTAGACTGCTCCCACCCACAAGGTGCACACATGAAAATGGCCCTCCGCAGGAACCGTGGGAGGCCAACCGGCCACCCTGACCCCATCCAGACGCTACGAACGTAGTGGAAGTAGATGGAGGCAGTCTGACAGAGGCAGTCTACACCAAGAAGTATATATGGAAGTGGATCGAGGTCAGTGGAAGCAAGTTACAAGCCATGGTCAAGCCGTGTCAAGCCATGGCGAGTGGGTCAACCCTGGCAAGCCGTGGTGGCTTGCCGTGGAGATTGCCGTGGAGATTGCCGTGGGGCTTGCCTTGATGCTTGCCTTGATGCTTGCCTTGAGGCTTGCCTTGAGGCTTGCCTTGGGGCTTGCCTTGAGGCTTGCCGTGGATCTGTCGTGGCGTGCCGTGGGGCTCGCCATTTGGCGTGGGGCTTGCCGCGGCGTGCCGTGGGGATTGCCGTGACTCGGCCGTGGTGTTAGCCGTATGGCTTGCCGTGGCAGTCGTGACGTGGTTTGCCACGGCAAATGTCAAGAGCTGCCACGACATACCATGGCATGTCGTGGCATGCCGTGGCTTGCGATGGGCACTGCCGCGGGTTGCCATGAAATGCCATGCCATGGCACTGCCGCGAAAACGTCAAATAGTATATCTACAATACATGGCGCTCTGTCCAACGCCCCTATACCTTCAAAAGGAGGGAGAAAGAAACTCCCACTCTTCGGCGCTGGGGGGGGGGGGGACTGTAATCTGTATTGGGATCGTCGTGTGTGTCATACTATGATGATAGTGTTCTCACAGCTATTAAGTTATTTTCTTGACAACTCGCCCGTGGTCTCGAAACAGGCTAACAACAAAATGCGGTTCGATGGAAGAAAACAAATACTTGTATATACCATGGGCCGCAATACCATTACGCAAGGGAACGGTAATGAGCTGTGGTATACCATCCCGTATCACTTGCACCCAAAAAGCACCAGGAACGTACTCATTCGTGGTATTTTTGTACACCCGAAAAAAGGAACAGAAAAGTACGAAGAAGGGCAAAAGAAAAACAGAAAGGAAAAAAACGGAAAGAAGACAAAGAAACGCGGAACAAAAACACAGATTTGCTCAAGGCGTAGGCCGAGCCCCGAGAGGACAAGGACGCTGTTAGCTGGTATACACGTGATGAGTCCTACGATATTTTCCGCTGATGGACCAACAGAAGGACTACTCGAAAATCCAGGCGGAACACAAGCTAAAAAAACGTGAGTTCCTAGGTCCAGCTGGTGGACCAAGGGCGACAGAAGAGACGAAAAAGAGGACAGCTACAGACAAAGGGGGCTGTCAGCAAGAACAAGGCAAACGGTCGCAATAGCAAAACGAAACTGAAAATAGGGTAACGCAGCCGACGCAAGAGCGGCAGAGGACGGGGAAGGAAATACCATTGACTTGGCGGGAAGTAGGACAACACAAAGCACGAAGAACAGGTAATAGGCACCGAGGCAAACAGTGCGAACACGTACGTAACGAAAAGAGGTTTGGTTCAGGTATTGCTATAGGTCGGACTGAACTGAGCAGTGCCAGAAGGGAGACATACAACAAAAGGTCCCCACTGATAAAGACTACCAGGTATGAGCACTTGGAAACTCGTCAGCCTCGTTACCGTTTGCCACCCCAGAGAAGAACTGCACGACTGCATGTCTTGTAGTACTCTCTGCGACGAGGTGCCGCGTCGGTTGCCATCGAATCAAGGCAGGGGTAGTAGCCCTGGGTGAGAGTCCACGACTGATGCCAGCGAAGAGGTTTCATTTATCCCAAACTATGTACCAGGTACCAAGGACGAGTTAGAGCGCCAGAGGTATGTTACTCCAGTACTTTGCTTTTCAAGCAGTGCCAGTAGAGTGTGCGTTTTGTTGAGACCCACCAGAAATAGCACCAACAAAAAGTGATAACTTTTGGTGTTTGCAACCGTCTAACGTTGCACCAGTTCCGACGGAATTGTAAGGACCGTTTTATATTCGTATTTTTGCCTACAGTACACGCACCCTATGTTTCCATAAATGCGAGTACTGCTCTACTGCTCTACTGCTGTAGTGTCATCGTGCACCACTTACGTATCATACAGTAGGTAGGTACTGTAGGGGTATTCTTCAGGGACACGTGTTTCGCGTAACACGTACGCTCGCGTTCGCAAATCCACGAGCCGTTCGCCAAATTCTTGCCGTTCGCTAAATTAAAAAATATCCCTGGTGGGGAACAGCTGGTGGGAAAGCCTCCATATATAACAGGAAAAAAAACAATTTTCCCGCGGACGGGGATGGTAGTGTTTCATCCGCCGTGCGGGATGCCATTCAAAATTTGCGGTGCCGTTCGTATTGCTGGGCTATTTCGTGCGAACGGGCGCCGTGTATTACCCGCAACACACATCCCTGGTGTTTTGGCGGATTTATCATGCGCCCTTGGCGTACGACTGCTTGCATTGTATTCATTGTATCGATAGGCTAAACCCCAATCTTTCCATACAGGGCTATGAATCTCAACCGATACATCTGTACGGTGCAATCGGCTTTAACCGGCTAAATTGACCCCCTGGCCACCCGGGTAGTCGTATGAGCGTAAACCCTCGCATCCCTACAATGCTGGGACGAACAACGTCGGGTTTTCGCCGATAAGGCAGATATTGCTTGCACGCAGGGGAGGGAGGTTGTTGGAGCTTTCGGCTCGTTCGTTCGATATTTACTCCAAATTCAAGCGGGTCGATTCATCACCGAAATTCGTATAAAGTCAAATGAACTTTCGCTTCAATTGACCAACTCCTCATCACTTCGCACCAGCACTGGTAGTCTAGACTAAGAGTATAGGACAATTTACATGCAATGCGTTTCGCAGTGCTTACATGCTCCATGCGCTTCTATGCTGCCTGTGCTGCATGTGCTGCATGCTTCGCCCCTTTCGTACATCGCCCGTTTCGTACTTGCGCACTACACTTTTGTACTGTTCCTAGGCTCCTTTAATTGGAGGCTGGATACGGCACCTGCTGCTTGCTGTACTGGATATGATATGTCTGCTGCAACGAAATGATATAGTTGTACCAATAATATCGATTACTCCTTACTATCGGTACACTCTAATGTTTCACACGAATGATGAACCAAACTCAGGACGTGGTGCTACTGCTACTGCTACCCCCGTGTCGGCGGAAGAGGAGTACGCAGATCGACGGAAGCTCCTGTCTTCCCTCAGAGAAAGGTCAGCATATGACACGGTTACTTGCTGCTGTACTCGTTGTCTGGGCTGGCCTGGCTCTTGTCTGCGTTCGCCCAGCATCTGCCGTACGGCACGAGTAACAAGTAGTATTAGTGTAAAGTACGAATAGCAGCAGAAGAATGAGTACCACTGTATATCACACGGTCTGAGCTGAGCGCGATACGAGTATATTCATAGCGTAGTTTGGTAAATGCTGTTATATAATACGCTTAATAGCAGGGCGCATGCTACCGTAGTACAGTAGATCTACTGCAGTAGTATAAAATAGTGGTACTACAGTACTGCAGTAGACCTACTGCAGCAGTATAAAATAGTGGTACTTCAGTACTTCTATACTACTGTAGTTAAGCAGGTCTGCTGCAGTAGTATAAAATGGTGGTACTGCAGTAGACCTACTATGCCCCTGGTATACAGCAGTAGTAGCGGTACTATTAATAGAGCGTTATGTGTTTTGTATTTCGTCAGTTAAGGCATAATACGGTGCTCGTACATGTATGTAGATGAAACTCTGTTGCACCCAAAAAAAATCAGCGGTGTACATGGTAAGTACTACGGTGTGGGGTAGAGACACTCGACTGTGTCCTTCCTGGTGTCGGCGTATGGAAACGGACGTCGAGCAAAATGAGGCTCGGGGAAGCTACAGTGGGGCTGCTGCGTATTCCACTGTGCGGATTGGTAAATCGGCAATGGTGGCGAGCATTGCCGGTTGCAACGGCCGGTCTCGCGGTATCATCGATAGCTTCTTGGTGTGAGGATCTTTCACTACTCAGTACAGTTTTCAGGTTCTTCTGGTTGAAGCCCGAACTGTTGAAAAATGTTAACACCAGGTGTGCACGCACGGACGACCTGTTTCGACATCTGCTTATGGTTGAGTTAACATGTCGTTATCTAGGAAAAACGTTCGAAGCTGTGGAGCACCACCCCGTGCGAGGTTTGTCCTGTTGTCTGCTGTGTGCTGTGTGCCATCTGCCACGAGATGGAGCGAGTTTCGAGATTTACACCCGTATTTCATTTGGTTACCTCTGTTTACTTACGGCGATTTTGATGTTATCTGTCTCACAGCAGTCTGTGGCCACATCATTGTGCCAGGTGAAAAATATTTCAATAGGATGAAGAATCGGGACGCACACTGGGTGCTATCGTTAGGCTCGTATATAGTGAAGACGACACACATGTACTACCATTGCCAGTATGAACTGCCGCTACCAATACACATATTACTTCCTACCTGTTATACTATTTGTTCGAAAGAAGATAGCACAGCTGTGGCTAACACCTCGCGCAGCAGGATGTTTGTAACTGACGTCGACTGTTTGCGTTGCTGGACGGCCGACGTCGGACACTTCAGGCAAGTCGAAGGACAGTATATTGTATGCTGCCTGGTGCAGAGCAGTCCTGACGCATAGGGTAAGCAAGCCCCTCACTCGTTTCTGGCCGCTTTTGCCGGTGTCGCCGTGGATCTCGTGCTGGCAAACGAAAACACTAAACGTCCATCAATATCTTGGCAGCGACGGAGCCTCGGCGTTGCATGTGGCGAGCATAAATGGACACGTCGACGCCGCGAGGGCCCTTCTAAGGCTCGGCGCTGCACCCGAGGTGAACATGGCGTGGGGAGGAGGTCTGTACCATAGCCATCACCGCCCTATGTACAGTTATATGTTTAATGAGGTCCTGTGCACCCCGTAAGCACGTAAGATCGGCGATCGATGCTCGACGCTGCACCCGAGGTGAACATGGCGTGGAGAGGAGGTCTGTGCCATAGCCATCACCGCCCTATGTACAGTTATATGTTTGATGAGATCCTGTGCACCCCGTAAGCACGTAAGATCGGCGATCGAAGTATCACATGCAGCGTGCCAAGAGGGGTTTCCACGAAAATGCCGATCTCGTAGCTAATGTGTTTTTTTTTTTGGTTGAAAACATGGTGTATTAATAGTATTATTAATAGTATACCTGTCGGTTATATAAACAGGGACTCGCGCATCAGGGTATTTACAACCGTCGCCATCTTTGTGTACGTTGGTTGATTCGGCGAATTTGGATAATCGCGTAACGAAGTATACAATTGTGAAGCTCGTTCAGCGGTCGCAGAAGCTCGGTCGCAGATTCGGCTTCAGCCAGCTCGAAAGTGTACGTGCAGTACTTTCCCCTTTTCTTGGTGGCATCTATATATTACCAGTAGAAACTGGCAATCGCTTCAAACAATAACATAGCATGCTTTCGGGTGAGGTTGACTTTCATTGTGGTAGGGTGTTGATTTAGTGCTGCACGACTACTGCCCTTGCTCCAACTAAAGTCCAGACTCTGACGCGCTGATAGTTATCCTACCACTGTAGGTGATGGGGCCATACGCGTGAGAAAGAGCGAGTTTGCACAAATCGGAAGTTCCAACAGTGTTATGCTTTGGGGCCTTAACCCCTTTTGTGCTACTCCTACTGGATTTTTGGGGGGGGGGCAAACTTTTTGGAGATACTCGTACAGTAGCTTCGAATTGTTTTGGCAGAGGTACAAGAGCGGGCTCGTTATCGATAGTATGTTCTGGAGGAAACTTTTTTTGCCGAGTTGGGGGTGTCCGAGCAGCACACGAGCAGTCGAAATTATAACAGTTTGAAATTGTGAAATTGTGAAGATATGAAATAGTGAAAATATATATACCAGGTATGAAATTTGAAAGCTGGATATGGGAAACGAGCTTTGAACAGCAGCGACGAGTCTAGACTATCATACTTCCAGGAAGAAAACTAACCGAAAGCTGTCAGCGTTCGGCTTGGGACGGGAGGCAGGGATCAATAAGGCCATTGTACGTATCGGTTGCCCAACCTATCGAGAGGGTGATGAACCATGGTCCGCTGGTACCCTCTACAAGAGCTGCAGTACCACAACATTTCCGCCATTCCTTCACCGTTCCCCCCATGCTTCGCTATTACTACTCTCCTGGGAGCAGCTTTGACCTTTGAAGCCTGTTTGAAGAGGAATAATGGGGCACGTGGGGCACGTTAAAACATGACGGAATAAAGGAAATGGCAACGGTGAAAGCATACCGCGTAAAAGGGTGTTGCCTTTCCGCGGCACATCGCCCCGCAAGACCCTATTTAGCACTGCAGACCCGTTTGGGGGACAAAGTACTTAGAATTTGAGTGGTGTGTCCCCACAACGGGACAGCAGTCCTAACAGCCCTAAAAGGATTGAAACACAATCATTGGGTAGGACTGGGGCTTCTTTTCTTTTTCATCCCGTTTATTTTACTCGCTCTTCTTGTCTCTCTCCCTCCTAATAGCCGTAACTCACATCCGGGGTCAGTCACATATGCAGCAGGCCCTCCCTAGTACGGTTCGTGCATTGTTTTTTTATCGCGAGAAGACTTGAGGCCTCTCTTCTAATCGCACCCGAATAGTCTGATAAAATCGTGCATGTGCGATGCCATCTATCTGTCGACATCGGAATCGGAATCGCCAAAAGGAGACGTTTATTTTTACGATTTTTTTCGTTGATGACGTCTTTCGCCGACGGTAGTATCGGTCCCCTCACCAGCCGGAGGGGGGGGCAGGGGTGATTAAGGGCCCTTGCGCTCGCTCTTATTTGACTCTAAATTCAAACGAACCGGTTTTATCGAACCTAATCGTTTGGCCTGCTTCGCTGCAATCGATTCTTGATAACTCTGGAGCTTGTCCCAAGGTGGCGATCTGAAGGGAACGAAACTACTATTGGAGTTGGGATACACGTACGTACCTTTATGGTGTGGTTGGTTGTTATGTCCTTCGTTCCTATTGGCCACAAATACTTCAAAACTGCAACTGCTGGTGGGCCTTTCACTTTGTGTTGGGCTGTAGACTCCAGAATTTCAACGGCTGGTGGGCTTTTCGTTTTTTTTTTTGAGGTACACGAAACGTCACAGCTAACGTATACCAGGTATGTCACTCGATTCAGGTGGGACGTACAAGGTTATTTCAATACGAGGGATATATTATCCGACTCTGTATTCGTAGAGACAGCAGCAACAGCAGCAGAGAGCAGCAGCAGAGGGCAGCAGCAACTCAATTGTACTGCTGTGAAGGCGGTGAACATGGGGGCGGTTGGGCCAGTTTGCAGGAACAGCGCCGGTTAAGTTTCATAAATATTTTTGCTGTAAAACGTTTTTTAAAATATACAATAACATGTACCAGGTAATGAGTGACGAAACTTTTACCTTTTTTCCAGAGTTTATTACGTGTGAATGTGAGCTGCTAGGCAACAGCAGCAGAGCAGGAGCAGCAGCCGCTGTGTGCTGCTATTGCTGATGCTGTGTTGCTCTCTCTTCTGTGTGATGTGTGTACCCACCCCCCCCCCCCGAAAAAAAAGGTCGCCAAACAAATAATTAATAGGTGTACACACTGTAGCTGACGTTTGTGTTTGTTTCTTTACAAATAATTAGTTGTGCGGCACATCTGCAGTACTACCAAATGTACCGCGCGTGCGCACATACAAGAAACGAAGCATGGCAAGATCGACAGGATATCGTTCCTTCGCACCATACCACATATGGTGCACAACCCCAACAAACCGCCACACCATACGCACCACTCTACGGTGCGCATTTCCTAACTGTTTTGGGGGCGAACTACATTATATACTAAGTATGTATACTTCGGTAGGAATGCGCACCGGTAACACCCCACGCGCATACCACAGCGTGCAAGTTAAGTGTACCTCCAAACCATATCGCCCCCAAATGCATAGGCTGGCTAGGTACAAGTCGCAGCTGCATTAAGCCTATAAATCGTACCACATTACCGTTGATTTCACATTCTACGGCTCGACCTTTCCTCCGTTTCCGATCTACCTGAAAAATCTAGTAATACTAATACTATAAATACTACTACGTACTACTTTAATACTACACCTACTGTATCAGGCATCAACGTACCAGGTATATACAGCATCTCCATGCACTCTGCAATGAAGTAACAATTGAATGCTGTGTACTCAATCAAGCCTTACGTCACCCTAACAGTACGTCCGAATAGGAACCTTGTAGAACATGCTCGTATGTACTTTTGGTATATATTTTTGAAGGGGTTAACTTCACATATAAGTCGTTTTTTTACTCCGATATACACATTTCGGGGTTACGTCGGGAAAACGTGACGAAACGAACGGACGACTGTCATAGGGCAGTATCAGCAGTCCGGGCTGTGGCTAGGGCTGGCCTAGCTACGTCTAGACATTTAGCGTCGAAATTGAGTTACACGACACTAGCGCTACAGGACACCACGACACTCGCACTGCTGCTGCTGTTTGCCCTCTCACACCAGATATGTGGTGTAACACACCAGCTAAGATACAGCTTGCCAACTTTTTGGGTCGCTTTGCCCGGGTCCCCAAACAGTTGATAGTCGGAGTACATCACTTGAGGAAAGCCTCTCTTGAGATTTTTATGAGCATGCTCATACTCTAGGGCGATGGACACACATTAGCGTATAGTCATCTTATCGCAGTGCAAGCTGTAGAGGTATGTATGACTCTGTCCATAAATGCAAGGAGCGTTTTCACGTCGAAGATTGAAGAGTAATACAAACTGTCCTTGCATGCGGGACAGAGTGGTGCACTCTACCTATACCTACAGCTATAGAAATACATACCTAGATCTCAACCCCTGAGCGTGCTCGGTTGGTACATCCCTGGCCTCTCAGAGCTCCCACTTCCAAACCGCCTCCCTTCATTACTTGCCGGGCCTTTCCAGCAGTTCTTTGTTTTCTCGGTGCTTTCTTCCTTTTTCTTTTTTCGTTTCGTGTGCGTGCGTGTACTCCGAGCACGGCATCGCGGGAGGACCCGGCACCGTCGCGGGTGTCAGCGGGTGCTGGCGGGTAGAGGGGGGGTTGCAAGGAGCGCGGTCGCCGCTTTCGTGCCTAGGTGTCGCGTGTGCCTCGAGACACGAGGGATGCATGAACGGGCTTTGTCTGGCTTCGATTTATGATTGTTGATAGCGTATGTACGAGTTATAAGGGTCGTTCGGGAGGGCAAGATAATATTCAAGCGGTGCTTATTTTTGCGACCACGCTGAAGTTGAAAGAGGGAGGTGCGCAGTTTGAACACCAACGTTATCGAGCTGGCGAACGACGGCCACGGTGAGCCCCGGGCTTCACGCGAGGCGGGCGACCGGGCTCATTGTGGCAGAGAGTGATAAAAGCTTTATTCGGACCGAATCGGTAGCGAGGTGGTCGCGAGAGGGGCGGGCGGCGTACGAGGCTGAGAGAGAAGCTCTGCTGTGCGTTTTTTTCTCTTTTCTTCTTTTTGACCGGGTGTAAGGTGTTCCAATCAGGCAGAAAAATATTACACGAGAGGGGACGGGGATTTTTTTTCCTTTCCGAGTTTTCGGTTTCATTTTCATTGTTTTTGCTGCTGTGCCGTGCCGTGCTGTGCTTTCGCTTTCTTTGTACGAGTACATACGAGTACAGACATAGAGCATATCGAAAGAAGAAAATAAGTACAGACAGAGTAGTATCCTACCTGGGGTATGTACGTACGTATGGCATCCGCGACGCGAAGCGTATATGTGGCATCCGAGCTGGCGTCGGAGCTGTTTTTTCCTGAAGCATGGCGGCGGGACTCTTGGCATTATCAAGTCGCCGGTTTGCAGTTACGACCTAAACTCAATCGTGGACCTCTATAACTTCGCATAATTTGATGTACTTTTTTTCCTTCCTGAGCGAACGTAGCGGGCGGCGCAGGCCGCCCGCGGAGCGAAGCGCCTTGTAGCCCATACCGTACCAGCTATTAATAGCACGTTGCTGCTGGTAACTGCGGGACGCGGCAATTTTTGATGTATGACACCCCCCCCCCTCCTCCCTCACGATAGGTCAGAGGTGCTGGACCGTTGAGGGGGTTGACAGCGTGGGACGTGGCGCCCACCACAGTGAAGCAAGCTTACGCCAACGACCTGTTCTCCCAGGTGGCGTGCGGAGAGAAGAGCAGGGCAATGGCGCTGCTCAAGGTAAGCGTTTGAGCACCACCCTGCGTATATGCAGCCAGCGAGTTTTGCAGCGATGACACTGCGAAAAGCCGTGCCTCGACAGTGCGGTATCCACGCCTCTACAGTGCGGCAGCCACGCCTCTACAGCTCGGTATTCTTGCCTCTGCAGTGTGGTAGCCAGTGTGGTAGCCATGCCTCTACAGTGCGGTATCCATGCCTATATAGTGCTGTAGAGGGGGTGCTTTTGAACCCATTTTTCTTGTAGCTGACGGGGGGCTCCTGAATTGTGGCACCAGCCAACATTTTTGCCATCTTACTCGTGTTTTACTGCTATGCCACTTGGTAGATAGCTGCAAGGTTCCCCTTTTAGATGTAGTTGACTTGAAATCCTGGAGGGGTGGTGGAGGTATACTGGTATATGGGATTGTGCATAGGTCTGCGCATACATTTAGTATCAAAATTGCTAGCCCTAAACTTTGAGTATACCTCCAGTCAGAGTGTTAGGGCTTTTGGTGAGGTGCTGGGCTGTTCATGTTAGGAACCTGACAAATATAAGGTACTGACTGTACCCTGTTTCCCCTCTAAGAGTAGCGTGGCACGACTCGGAAGCACCCACGCGGCGTGTACATGTGTACGTAGGCCGGTTACCATGACGTCTGTTCGCTGCGCTTCCAAGCAAGCTCGTTCATCCGAAACGCCCCGAAAGCGATGAAAGAGAAAGGCGGGTAGCTCACCACTTATCCGTGAAGACGATTGACAGACGCTTGTTTTAATACCGATGTGTACGGTACGAACGTAACTAACCCTAAGCCTACCCCTAACCCCTACCCAATCGACCAAATCAACCATTGTATAGAACCACTAGTAGTATAGGACTACTATTACGGGGGACCATATTAAATAGGACCTACGGTGAATACAAAAACCTTTATATATCCCTATTTTTACTAACAATATTTGGTCCTATTTACTATGGTCCCCCGAAATAATGGTAGTATAGGACTAACAGTAGTATAGGACTGTTAATACTGCTGTAATAGTCCTCTTCGTCTTGTACACAGCTTGCATCAACCATTTGGTCGACTACCACTGTTGACTACCAGGTATAATATAAGGAACCTTTAGACATGAATATGAATACCATGAGCTCCTTACACTTCTGTCCAGAATGATGTATGGGAGCTACCTTCCTGCTCGTCAGTGAGCGATCAGGCGTGAACTCGCCACATCGTCAAGTTTATTTTAGTTTTGTTTCATTTTAAAAACCGTCCGGGTAGAATTAAAGGTGAAGCTCCCCACGCTTCCACATATCACATACATCCGTGTCGTATAAACCAACAAAACTCATGTCGTGTGTCAATTTAAGTCGGTTCTAGAACACAACGGTGCTGCCGTGTGGGGCACATTTTACCATTTTTTCCTTCGGATGTTCTCCCCATTCGCTATGTTCGCCCTTGCTGTCTCTCTCTTCCCTAGTCGTATCTCAGATTCGGGGCCACATGGTAGACTCTTCTCCCCCCTCCCCACTACAGTTCGTGCCTCCATTACAATCGCTAGAAGACCTGAGTATTTTCTTTCCTCGTCGACTCACGCGTAATTGAAGTGCGCCTACCCACGCTGGGCGCTCTCAGCATTTGAGTCCCTTTTTATTTCTGCAAGCATAGTATATGCACCATCTCACCACGGCGGGGTTCGAAGTCAAGAAACCAACACTACAGTATCACTATTCGAGGGTAGGATATCATACCACTAATACTGTTACTAGACCACGGAGGCAGGCGGTCAGTATTATACGGCAACGTGAACGTGAACCTCTCGCGAAATGAAGGACGGCTGATTTAACCGCGTTCCATCTGTCCACCTTTTTTTGCTACCTCATACAGCTGTTTTTGATTTCACTATTTTGTGTATGCCCCCCCTCCCCACCCCCCCTCAGTTATACCTGGTATTACAGTTCCATGTATCCCCCCCCGGCATTGTAAGGATGCGAGGGTCTATAGTTATACAGCTTCGGCCGTACATGACATGAGTACCCCTCCCCCCCCCCCCCCCCTCCCTCAACTATTTTGTTGTCTTCTGTATTCCCCCCCTCTCGGCTACTTTACTTTTTTACGTATGAATCCCCCCACCCCCCTCCGGGCGTAACTTGTGTGTGTTAGGCTGGCGTGCGGCCGAACGTGACGGATGGAGGGCCTAGCGCGGATACCCCTCTGCACTGGGCTGCTAGCTTCGGCCACGCTGATCTTTGCTCGCTGCTGCTGAATGAAGGGGCGGACATCAACCGCTGCAACAACGAGGGTGAGGAGGCAGTGAGGGCTATTAATAGCGAGACGTGCTAATACAGTAAACCTAGACCTTGGACAGATCACGCATGAGCTAGAACATCTACAGTAGATTGCCTATATTCTAGCCTGCCGTAATGATATGTTTTTTGCAGGGTCTGAATAGTACCGATCCAACCTAGGAAATATGTCCTAGATCATTGCACGGCTCCCAGCCGGCATCTTGAGCTAGATCATACAATTCATACAGATCATAACAGATCATACATACAATCTGCCCTGAAAGATCTAGATCATGAACAGTGGGAATATGATCTGTCTGGTCTATATAATCTATCTGATCTATCCGATCTGTCAGATCTATATCATGTATCCGATGTCACGTGTGGAAGCCTTAGAACGAAAGAGGCGTTCTACGGTAGAGGTTCACCCCAACTTTCCTGAGGCTCTTCACATAAGGAGCTCCATACCTCACCCGAAAACTGACTTAAGCGAAAGTAAAATTGCATCCTGATAAATGATCCCATGGCCCAAGTATGCAAAAATGTCTTTTTTCGGAAGAAGATTGGTATTCTGACGATTAAGGAACCCCGTCATTCAGGAAACAGTTTAGCTGAAATGTGCTACCTCTGTCGTAGAACGCGTCAGAAAACAAAACATAACTTGGTTGTCTTATTCCGTTGGTTTCAGACGTCTCATAACTTAATTACGCAGACGTGTGCGTAATTATCATATACCAGGTATACAATGATCATTTTGCGCAGAAGCATAAGCGCGTGATGAGTGCCTGGCCACGTCTGACCACGCAAACACTACAACTCCGCCCTTTCCCCGTCTTTGGCCATGCCATGCCAATACAGTGCGGTAGGGGGGCGGGGATGTACTCGAGTGTTGCTTGCCTTAGTCGTTTGGCGATTGAACGCGCATCTCTTTCGAGACGGAGCACCGTTCCTGCTCCTCATAGAGACACCTTCAACATTACGCTGCTTTCTTGTCGAGGGGAAGCAAACCTGGCGGCTGTCAAACTCAGGGGGGCGTGTGTTTGTTCTAGATTGTCCACCTACTCGTGTTACGAGCCTGAAAAATAAAAGGTACGGCTGTACCCTGTACCCCTTCTATGATACCGCAATATCACAATATGACTCCGCGGTTCCTCGTCGTGCTCCTCGTCGTGCTCCTCGTCGTGCAGGAACGACCCCGCTTCACGAAGGCAGCAAAGGGGGGCACGGGGACGTGGTGCGCCTCCTGCTGGAGCAGGGCGCGGACCCCGAGATAGCGGGCACGGGCGGGGCGTTCAAAGACAAGACTCCTGTAGAGGTGAGGCCGAGAAAGGAAGTATCAAGATGGGGTATGATAGGGTAAGGCTGTTGGCTTCGGCAGGGGGTATGATAGATCTCGCTAACATCTCGCGCTATTAATAGTGCATATGGTAACTGTGGCCGACTCTGTGCGCTGGCGTGTTTCTTTTTTAACGTTTTTTCCCAGAGACTTTCGGCCATACGGCGCTGTAACATCTACGACATCTACGGCTTCAGTTTTTTGTAGGGCCTCCGGCACGCCCTATCCCCTACCACCTATCCCCTACCAGTCTGATCGTAAATGTAAGGGAGGTTTAGATGGACACAAAAGGGTAAAAATGTTCGTCACTTATATTTGTCTGATCGTAATTATCAAGGATGTTCAAACGTCCACAAAAGAGTAAAAGCGTACCAGGTATCATCTATTTATCTTATCGTTAATATAGGGGATGCCCAGATGGCCACACAAAGGTAAAAGCCAACGTTACTTATGATTGTCTGATCGTAATTATTGGGGATGTTCAGATGACCACACAAAGGCAAAAAACGCACGCCTTGTACTTGTCTGATCGTAAATGTCAGGGATGCTTAGATGGCATGCTTACATGGCCACAAAAGGGAACGAAAGCGCATCTCATATTTCCAATCATACTCATACCTGGTACCTGGTATGTTTTAGGCGACCTTGTACGTTTTTGGGTAAGTCGCTTCGCTGGCAGTATTACTCAGTCACCGAAATAAAAGGCGTTGGGTTAAAAAGGCGGTATTCATGGTGTTGGCACCAACAGGATGCCACCTTCTTTTTGCTCAACCCCCGAACGACGCAGTGTCCGTTGCTGTCTGTGATGGTCAATTTTTATCATGATTTTTTTACCGTTGAAGTCGATCCCTCCCAAGAGGGTCAACCATAGCCCCCCCCCCCTATATTTATATGGGTTGGGTTGGTGTCGATTGGCAACGACACTGTAAAACATGCCGCTCACTACGTGAGCTAGACAACCAGGGTACCGTTTTTTTTTTTTTTTTTGGCGGTCGCCCACAGCTGGTTGTCGAGTTAGACCATTTGTGCGAGGTAAATAACCTTTACTCCGCACTAGGGCATTGATCGTATCACGTAGTGTTCAAGGTAAGGCACCCAAGAGGCAGTTACATAGTACTCCCATTGCTGTCTCTGGGAATGCCTACACCGGAAATTAAATCAACTCATTGAAGCTGTCGTCCATATGCAAGTCCGCCTCGCAAGCGGTTCTTAGTAGGATGCAGCTCACCCTTCATGCGACTCGCCAGACACCTCACGGCGCTTCGCGCTTGGTGCAAGCAATGTCTGCCTGGTCGGTGAAAACCCGACATGCTCCGTCCCGGCATTGTAGGGATGCGAGGGTCTATGGTCATACGACTACGGCTATGCATAAAGTCGAGTACATCTCTCCTATCGAGTACACCCCTTCCCCCCCCCCCCCCCCTTGGGTTGGCGTCGGTTGGCAACGACACTGTAAAACATGCCGCTCACTACTTGAGCTAGACAACCAGGGTACCGTTTTTTTTTTGGCGGTCGCCCACAGCTGGTCGTCGAGTGAGATCATTTGTGCGAGGTAAATAACCTTTGCTCCGCACAAGGGAATTGATCGTATCACGTAGTGTTCAAGGTAAGGCACCTAAGAGGCAGTTACATAGTACTCCCATTGCTGTCTCTGGAATTGCCTACACCGGAAATTAAATTAACTCATTGAAGCTGTTATCCATATGCAAGTCCGCCTCACAAGCGGTTCCTAGTAGGATGCAGCTCACCCTTCATACGACTCGCCGGATGCCTCACGGCGCTTCGCGCTTGGTGCAAGCAATGTCTGCCTGGTCGGTGAAAACCCGACATGCTCCGTCCCGGCATTGTAGGGATGCGAGGGTCTATGGTCATACGACTACGGCCATGCATGAGATCGACCCCCCCCCTACGGGTTGTCCCGCTGTCTTTTTTTTTCGGTTCCGTTGCTTGGACCTCGCAGATGTCCATCAGCGAAGCCGTGTCGGACATCTTCCAAGCGGCGATCCTCGACACAGCGCCTCAGGTGAAGCTAGGGAACGGGTCGTCGGACGGAAGTAATGCTGCTGTCGGTCGTGCTGTCGGTCGTACTGCTGGCCCCTCCACGGGAGCGCCGCAGCGACTGGCGGCACCGCCACCACCACCGCCGCCCCCGCCGCTGCCGCCGCCGCAGGCAAACAAAAATGTGCAGACCTCTGACGTCCGCGGAGTGCCCAACAGAAGGCACTCCTCCATTGGCAGTGACATCGTCCGGGACAGCTCGTTACAGGCGCTACTGCCGCGTTCCGCTAGTTCTGGTGGTAGTGGTGGTGATGGTGTCCATGGCGGCGCCGGGCCTAGCGGGCCTGGTGGGCCTAGTGGGGCTGGCGGGCCGGGCGAGCCGGGTGGAGTGTCCTGGGCTCCTTTGCTTCGGAACGATCTCGGCCACGATGAAGGCGCTGTTGTTGGCGGTAGCGGGCACCATGGAGTGAGCAATGGAGGGACGGGGGTTAACGGACAGGAGGGCGCACGGGGGGTCGATCGAGAGAGGTCGGCACCACGACCCGGAGAGAGTTTTGATGGCGTCGACGGTCATGGTGCAGGCGGCGGCGGAGGGGGTCTGGGCGTCGAGGAGGAGGGTAAGGCTGAGGAGGAAGGGCGAGCTTTGCCGATGCTCTGGCCTCCACCGCGCGCTTGCACGGTGCTGCGAGACGAGAGCTGTCTAGTTCCCTCCCAGATCGTGGTAAGTTTGGATGGAAATAATGTCGCTTTTTTTCAGTTAGTTGAGGTTGCTTCGGGATGTACCCGTTCGTGCAAGGCGATAATTTGAGGGGTTTATTGTCTGGTTTAGAGTATTTTCACTTTGTTTCATCACCCGTTCGTCAAAAGGCTTTTATTTGGGCTTGTGTGATCTTGAGTAGGTAAGGCTTGCATAGGTTCCCGTCCGTGTTAATTTTCAGACTGCTGTGTTAGCGTCACCGACTTCATCACAAGCGACGGGCCTTGCGTGAAGCATCCATGTTTCTGCCAATATGTGAGCAGAAGCGAATTGCTAATTCACACGGTCACCTAAAACATACCACCGCTTGGTGTTCATATTACTGTCTAGAATATCCTTATGTTCACGCCCAGAGTGTTAGGGGGTAGGGCATGCCTTACTTTGATCTGGGTAAAGCCGTTCGACCGCAAATCCTGAAACAGTTTATATTTGCATTGCCTCTAATCAGCGCACACAATTGACGGCAGTTAACCAATATCTGCGTATCAGCGCGGGTTGTTACGAACGCCAGCCACCCTATCCCTAAGTTTCATCTCTTGTCAGTATGGCACATATCTGCTCACCGTCCAAACGTCAACTGGTGCATTATGAATTGTCGAGAACAAAGCTTGTCCTGAAAAACATGTCCCTCCCCTAGTATGCCCCCCCCCTCCCGCCCCCCTTAACCCCCCCCCCCTAATATAACTCCCCCCTATATATAGGTTGGGTTGGTGTCGATTGGCAACGGCACTGTAAAACATGCCGCTCATTACGTGAGCTAGACAACCAGGGTGCCGTTTTTTGTTTTTTTTTTGGCGGTCGCCCACAGCTGGTCGTCGAGTTATAGATCATTTGTGCGAGGTAAATAACCTTTACTCCGCACAAGGGCATTGATCCTATCACGTAGTGTTCAAGGTAAGGCACCCAAGAGGCAGTTACGTAGTACTCCCATTGCTGTCTCTGGAAATGCCTACACCGGAAATTAAATCAACTCATTGAAGCTGTCATCCATATGCAAGTCCGCCTCAAAAGCGGTTCTTAGTAGGATGCAGCCCACCCTTCATGCGACTCGCCAGACACCTCACGGCGCTTCGCGCTTGGTGCAAGCAATGTCTGCCTGGTCGGTGAAAACCCGACATGCTCCGTCCCGGCATTGTAGGGATGCGAGGGTCTATGGACATACGACTACGGCCATGCATGAGATCGAGTACATCTCTCCTATCGAGTACACCCCCCTAATATAAATAGGTTGGGTTGGCGCCGGTTGACAACAATTAGTAAAACATGCCGCCTACTACTTGAGCTAGACAACCAGGGTACCGCTTTTTCTCCTTCCTTTTTTGTTTCTTGGCGGTCGGTCACAGCTGGTCGTCGAGTTAGATCATTTATGAGGTGAGCAACCTGTACTCCGCACGAGGGAATTGATCGTATCAAGCAGTGTTTATGGTAAGGCACCCAAGAGGCAGATAGATAGTACTCCCATTGCTGCCTGTGGAAGTGGCTACACCGGAAATTAAAGTAAATCATTGAAGCTGTCATCCAATATGCAAGTCGGCCTCACAAGCGGTCCTTAGTAGGATGAAGCTCACCCTTCATGCGACTCGCGGGGCACCTCACTCACTGCGCTTGGCGCTTGACGCAAGCAGTGTCTGCCTGGTCGTTGAAAACCCGACAGGCTCCGTCCCGGCATTGTAGGGATACAAGGATACAAGGGTCTATGGTCATACGATTTCGGCCATGCATGACATGAGTACACCACCCCCCCACCCTTCCCCTCAACGTGCCCCCCCCCCCCCCTCCCTCGCTTCCACAGGTTGTCCTCCCAGCGGGAGGCGTCGCCGGTCCGGGGACTCTGACCCTCCGCACCCTACTCGCCGCATTCACCTCCCACGGAGTAGAAGCGAGGTGCACCCGCGGAAGGTGCCCACCCGGAAGTGGCAATGCGTTTTTTGTCGCCCTGTCGTGCGTGACTTCGTGGGCAAAGGGAGGAGGGGGCGGGGGGCAGGGTTTCAGCCTGGTGGCAGGCCCGGGCATGGTGCGGGTGTCGGGGACGGGAGAACCGGGGCTGTTGTATGGGGTGCGCACACTCTGTCAGATTTTGAGGTGAGGGATCGGGGGTGCGCATAACCTTTTTGTATTTTTAGTGAGTCTGGTCGAGTCATTGTATGGGGTACGCATGGTTTTGCCGGGTTTTTAGGTGAGGATTGGAGTTGGTTTTTCGATTTTTTTAGGTAGTTAGTCTGGCCGAGTTGGTGGGTTTTCCCTTTGGCGAGCGATGCCAGCTCATGTTTTTTTTTGTTGCATTCATCGATATATTTCTTCCCGTTCGAAACGATGGCGCTCGGCGGGAGGAGGAGACGCGGGTCTGCACATGGTCTGATTGGTATTGATACTAAAAGCTCGTCATGGAGCGAGAGATGCTCGAAACACGTCGTACAGGTACGTACTACGGAGGGAATTTATGTAATAGTTGTCATGGTCCGAAGCACTAGCTACGTGCTACGCTGTAATAGTAATGAGAAGCTAATCATAGTAAACATATCATACTGTATATAGGTGGATGCATGTTTTTTTTTGTCCATCGTGGGTTCTGACTACCATGTGTATTACTATGTATTACTATGTATCACTATGTATTACAATGTATCACAATGCATTACTATGTATTGCTATACTATGTATTATTATGTATCACAATGTATTACTGTGTATTACTATGGTCCCCGTAATAAAGCGTTACAATGTTTCGTTTCGTTTCGTTTTTTAATTTTATCGGCCACTTCACTTCCTTCTACTTTCCAGCCCAAGTTTTTGATTGACCACGAGACTAGTCTGGCTCGTTTCACTTTCAAGACGTGTTTCTGTTTCGATCGGTGCTTGTTGCTCGCAGCATATACGCGTCGCGGCCGGCCAAGGAGTCGGTTTTACGTATCCCCTGCTGCATCATCAGAGATGAGCCGGACGTGAGCAGGCGAAGCCTCATCGTTGACGTGCGGTGAGTCACCATTCTACGGTAGAGAGGGTACTGATGCCAGGCATGGCCCGTATGACCAAACACCCTCCCATCCCGACAATGCCGGGACGGGAGGGGGGATACTCATTCATTGCTTGCCTTACTCATTTAACCATTGGCCACGCATCCCTTTCGAGACGGAGCATCGTTCCTACTCCTAATAGAGACACCTCCAGAACATTTTGGCGCTTTTTTCCATATAAAAACGTTTTGCTTACGTTACAAGTATCCCCTTCCTGTTTCGCCTTTAGCGGGCACCATCTACCTCCTAGTTTCCTGTTTAGGATGGAGATCGTCTATTTCAGGGAGGGTGTACAACTGATATGACATGCTTGGCCGTAGGCGTACTTGAAGCATGACCGTAGACGCCCGCATCCCTGCAGTGCCGGGACGGAGCACGTCGGGTTTTGCTGAGCAGGCAGGCATTGTATGACATTGTATGACATTGTATGGCATTGGTTGCGACAAGTAGGGAGGGACTATATATTTGACGCAAGCAATTATGCTATGACTGCCTATTGATAGCCTCCGCAATCCACACATTGCCCACGACCATACTATCGTACCAATACCACATTATCATCCTACCATACTATCATACCATCATACTACCACATTCTCATCCTACCATGCTATCATACTATTAATATCATACATCACACTACCATACTATCACACTACCATGTTATCACACTATCATACAATTAATATCACACTAGCCTGCTATTCATATCATATTATCATACGAACTACCATACAATTATGCTATTAATATTAATACGATATATTTGCGATCCCACTGATGACGTAATATGTATTATATGTATTTATATCAATAGCCAATGATACTGGTCGTCTGGTTGCGCGTGGAGTTTTTCTCACAACCGCTTGCTTTTGGGGGGGGTGCGGTATGCGATTGAGGTACAGTAGGTATGCTATCAAAATCTTTTTTGCCGGGGGGTGAGATACACCTGGTATGAGGTTCGAAGCTCCTCGTTCGTTACATGAGGCTCCTCCCTTGAGGAGCTCGATAATTTCACCCAAAAACTGCCTATAGGGGAAAAATACACATAACCCTAAGATCAGCAAGCGACCCGATGGCCTACGTGTAACTGTGCAACTGCAATGATGATGGGGTGTTGTTATAAAGCCTGTTGATAGTCAGTCACAACTGATTCGGCCATGTAAGGGATATCTGCCTCTACCGTCCACGTGTACTTTCAGCCCGTTTCGGCCTTAAGGACCTCCTTTAACCGTTTTAGAACTGCAGTCCCGTTTTTGGGGACAAATAACTCAAATTCTTGATATTTTTCCTCCAAAACTGATCTAAAGAGACCGCAGCCCTAAAAGGGCTAAAGACTGCACTCCCGCTGTGGAGACACGTGGTAAAACACTTGGAATTACAGTCAGGTTTCGGTTACGTGGATTGCTCTATTAATACTAAAAGGGTGAATAGACCAACCCTAAATGACGGTTTCGCCGACTGTGTCACGGGGCCAGCTGGAACTCTCCGACTGCTGAGGCAACCGTCCCTAATAGTGCTATCGTCCCGCTGAAACGTGGCACCTTGTTGATAGTGAGCCGTTCTCGTGCCTTGAACTGGTACCACTTTTGAACAGGGATGTGTGATATCGCAGATTTCAGAGCGGACGTATCGGTATTACCGCAAATCGGTTCGTTGTGAAAACCGCTATTGGTAGCAAGAACCGCAACGGCAAAACTAAAACCGAAAGTCCCAAAAAATGGGGGTTTCCAGTACATTTTCAGGCGTTTTTCGAGCCAGCAAAAAAATCCCGAAACCATAAAAACAATGCAAACCGCCCCGTGATTAGAACCGATGAGAGCCTGGTATGTACCAGTAGTACACATCCTTGCTTTTGAGTGTGCATGCCCCTCTCCACCCGCCTCGGGGGTTCTTGCCTGATCTGCACGAACGCCAAAAATATAAAATATAGGGCGTGCCTTGATTTTGACCTGGAGATCTGAAGCCAGAGATCCGTACCGTCCGAATGCAAATCTCCGGAAATTTACACACCTCGGACAGGTCATCTACAAATCAGACAGATCATGACCTATCTATATATCTATCTACATTTTAGATTATTTAGTTCCTCACCTGCCGCTGTGAGAGGTTATGCAGGATCTACATAAATAGTACTGATCCAACCCAGGGAACATGAACTAGGTCATGCAGATTACGCGGCTCCCACCAGGCAACACGAGCTACAGATGCTACAGACCAGGAATAGATGATCTATCTGATATATCTGCCCTCAGTCATTTACATCATCAAATGTGGGAATCGATTATCTAATTGTCGAAGGTGTGAAGGAAGCATCACCTAAAATACGTTTTATTATTATTCCGTGACTATGCCTCCCTCAAACGCACACAATTGACGACACTCAGAGCGCGAGGTCCTATCATGACGAGAGTAAGCCATGCCCTACCCTAGATATAAACCCCCAAAGGCTCCTTGCTTTTTGAGACAGGTGTACTCGAACTATCGTATTGTACTCGAACTATCGCATTGTACTCACGGGTGGGGTTTCTAGAATAGCGCCACTATTGCTTTTGTCTTCACATTAAACCCTACAGTAACCCTTTCTACCCAACGACACCAGTACACTCGGTGTTCGTACTGATTCTTCGTCCTCGAGGAGGTCCAATTGTGTGTAACCCCAAGACTGCGATTTCGTGCTCCGTGCGGTGCAGGTATCCGCTCTTGCCGACCTTGCCGTCGCTCATGCGAACGGTCGAGGTCGCCTCTCGTGCTCGCATGAACGTGATCCAGCTCACGGTTACTCGCGAAACGGCATGTTGGTTAGCGGGACATGAAGAGCACGCCCCTTACAAAACCGCCGGCAACGACGGTAAGAACACGCTGGTACTATTTCGGCATGTACGTTAGGTCATAGTAATACTTAGTAACACACAGTAATACATAGTAATACATGGTAATACATAATAATACATAGTAATACACAGTAGTACATACTGGTAGTACATAGTAATACACAGTAATCAGACCCCACGATGGACGCCAAAGCCATGTAATACTTTGTTTACACACCATTTTTGGTTGTGACTACTCCTATTACTATTGATAGTATTAACAGTACTAATAGAGTGTGTTTTCCCGTAATAGGTGTGTAATACTGTCTAATAGGCGTGTAAAACTGTGTAATACTGTGTAATACTGTAACAACACGTCTACTGGTTGATTGGGCCCTCGGACTTGGGGGACTCGTGTGCGTGAGTGGAAATGCTGGGACGCGGTTCATGCGCTCGGTTGTCCGTCGGTGGCCGTGTGCTTATCGTTCTCGACCCTTGGGCGCATTCCGTGCTTGCGGAAGGCCCTTGCCCTTAAGCCTTTTACTGCTACAAACTTTATCCTACATTAAATCCACGTAATTTGCCTCCGAAAAAGTGGGTGCAGTTTCTGAATCAACCCTTTCACTACTGCGGTTTACAGAAACACAAATCTTACACTAATTTTAAGTAATATTACATGTCCCTGCAACATGAGTGTAGTCCTTACAGGAGGTCCTTAACGCCTCCGACAGGGCTAGATAACCTCTTATCTTGTTTCACCACTTTCGTCTGAACCTGAACTCTAGATAAATGAAAGACGTAACGCAACCTACTGTACTGCAACAAAGAGAAGGGAATTTTCCAAAGAGAACTTTCCTCACCACCAACAGCTTTTGTTTTGACGCTTTTGTCGAAAAATGCAAACAGGGAAAGCACAAAAGAGGCCTACAGTAAGTAACCACTGAACGTGTCTCCACAGTTTCTAAAAAAACACAGAGCGGCTTCAATTGTTTGCACTGAATGATTGTCCAGGGTCTTCTGAAGGAAGCTTTTCCCCACGGACTGTGGGGAGAGATGTTGGCAACGATAGGGAAGGAAGGGTGTGGGGATGGGGTTCCCTGGGCGAGTTGGAGGCGTTTTGCAGAGAGCATTTCGTCGAGCTCGTTCTCGGTTGGGCAGTGGTCGCTGGAGATGAGTCAAGGTAGGTGGGTGGGCTGAAAAATGTACGTTGGTCACGATAGGTTTACTTCGACTTTCGCTCGTTGAGGGTGTCGTTGCTTGTGGTTGTGACTGTTGGTGGTGGTGGTAGCGGTGTTGTTGGTTGTTCTTGTTGTTGTTGGTGGTGGTGGTGGTGGTGGTGGTGGCGGCGGCGGTGTTGTTGTCTTCGTTGTTTTAGTGTTGAAGGCCAAGGTCCCTGTCACTCCAACAAGTTGTGGGGATGGCGAGCGCGATAAAGCCGCCCCCCCTCCGCGCTTTCGTTGTATGTGAGTTTCACTGATACAGTACTATATTACGATATATTCATGGCACCAGCTCACAGACAAATACGTGGTATGTTACACCTAATCCTTCTCGTTGTTTAGTTATCATTTATAAAAAAACTGTAAGTACGTCTGCTGTGAGATCGATCGAGAGAGTGCCTTCATACTCAGCTTTGCAACCTGTGTGATATATCGGCCGTTTATACAGAGCTTTTTCCCAGCTATCTCACCACGCGAACGCTTCACTTAAAAATCGCCCCCAGGGACGCCCAACGGAATGGCGGTGTTGTTGTTGTTCTTGTTGTTGTTGTTGTTGTTGTTCTTGTTCTTGTTGTTGTTACAGCTGTATGTTCTTGTCGTTCGCTTTGTGTTCACGGCCAAGGCCTCTGGCCCTCCAAATCGTAGGGATAGCGAGTGCGATGCCCCCCCCCGGCCCTTAATGTGATGCAGCGCACCTTTCATTTGACTTGCTCAACACCTCACGGCCCCTCGCGCTTGTCGCAAGCAATGTCTGCCTGGTCGGAGAAAACTCGACGTGCTCCGAGTTGTAGCGATGCGAGGGCCTATGGTCATACGGCTACGGCAATACAGGCCATGAGTACCCTCTGCCCCCTCCCATACGGTGTGTTGATATTGACGTCCCCACATCAAGCTGCTCCCTAGCCAACTCACCCCGCGGACGCTTGCACATACCTGCACTCACCAATTATCCCCAGGGACGCCCAACGAACGACCCTCCAGCTACTGTCTTCCCTGTCGCGTCAATTCCAGAGCGACGAAATTCACATCACCTTTGACGAAAACGTCAGGCTGGAGTGGGAAGGCGGGCACACTACTAGTAGAGATAGACCTCATAGAGATGGGCCGCAAGAGCCCGTCATCAGCCAAAACGCGGAAAATGGAGGTGAAAACCCCTACACGGGCGCTCGTGGCGGCACCCAGCGTTCTCTGAGCGCAACAGGGGTCGGAGTGGCCGAGCACGATGAGCCGAATGGCAGGCGAGCTGGAGGAGATACCGCAGGGGGTGACCAGGGGTTGCCGAGCGGGGTATTGCCAAGGCTGTCACCCTTGTCCTCGGAGACTCGGGGTACGTCGGCGCTGTCTTCGGGGACCTCTGTGGCTGCCAGGGAGGAAGGGCTGCTGCTGCTGACTCGGTTTCTCAGCAACGTCATCGTCGCTTGTGGTCAGGTACAGCAGCCCCCAAGACGTCTAGGCTGTGATTCCGCCTCACCGAAAAATAACAAATATTAATAGTTGACATTCTAGACATCCCCTCCTGTGTTTCAGTGGTGTTTCGGAAGCGCATCATGTTTCGGGTGCCTCCTCTTTTCACACTATGTTTTGTCTTGTTATCGACGTAAACAACAACGTAACTTGTGCGTGTTTTAGGCCGAGATGACACCCTTCAACCTCGCTTGTTGTTGGTGCAGCGACGTTGTGCAGCAACTCTCAAGAAATCTTAGCCTGTGCTGTATCATGCATACTTGCCTTGGAGGAGAAGGCACCCTTGCGTCTTGCTTGTATCGGAGGTCGTGCTGCAGCGACGTCGTACCGCTCTCTCTCTCTCTCTCTCTCTCTCTCTCTCTCGACTGGATGGCTCCACACGTTAGACCTCCCATGGTACGAACCCTTGGGTTGGGGCATATGTGTAGATGATGCATGTTCTCAAGATCACCCCGTGGAAACATGTGACAGGAACAGCTCGAACAAATCGTACCAGACCGGAGCACCATGCTTACCAACCCGGGCACACGCATGACAGCATGTCGTGGATGTCTTGTGCGCCGATGGCATGTGACGTACTTGCTGAGAATAACCCCCGCTTTGAGCCATGCACACGTCGGACAGATAGATCATCTACAGATCAGATAGACCATCTACATCTAGATCACAACCTGCCGTTTTGAGATGTTGTACAGGATTTGTCGAGTACAGATCCAACCCAGGAAGCATGCCCTACTGTAGATCATGCAGAGTGTACGGCTCCCTCTCGGCAACATGCGCTAGGTCATGAAAATCAGGAATCTGTCTTCCCTGAAATATCTAGATCATGAAGTGGGAATCGATGATCTGTAGATGATCTATCTGTAGATCATCTGGCCGACGTGTGGAACTCTGTCAAAGGTAGAGTTGGTACCACACACGCACCGCCAAATAGCTCCATGGGCACAGAGAACTGCAGTTGATATAATATGCTTCACGGCGCCACGTGTGGACGAGGCGACGAAACAGCTGCTCTCGGTCTCTTGTTTGTCTTGTGTGCGTGCCACTTGTTTTTCCCCAAGTTCTGCTGCCCGAAATCGTCGAGCATGTGTCCTCGACATTGGTTGTCCTCGACATTGGTTTGAACCTAGCTTTGGTACGATACAAGATACCTACTTTCGTGTCTATCTCAAGAACATGAATGCTGGTCCAGGTTGGATCTAATATGTAGGAAGGGGTCGTTTTAGACATTTGTATGGAAGGCGTTTTTCCCGGGCATGGAATCTGCCCCCCCCCCTCCCCCCCCGCGGGGATTCTTTGCTTGCATCCCCGGGGTTTTTTTCAGTACCCACGTAGGTACAGATGGGACAACGCCCCCCGACGTTCTGATTTTCCTGCGAGCCTTCTTGATCAATGAATAGAAAGTTTTTGTTACCTTGTGTAATGTTTTGGCGCGTGTCCGACGTTGATGCGCCGCAGGGAACCATCGTGTTGGATGGCGTGCCTCCTGCGGCGATCGCTTCTCTGCAGGGCGCTGGCTATCTCCCGGTGGACCTGGCTTTCTCGCTGGGCGGGGAGGCGTTGAGCGACCACAGGCGCGTTACCTTTATAACCCGTTCACGCCTCGGACAGGATACGATATATTACTAGATGAATAGATTGACGCAGTAATAGACCATCTACTGTAGATCCTAAGGTATTGATACGTGTAGCTAAGGTGTTGTGCAGGATCTGTATAGTACAGATCCAACCCAAGAAACGTGTGCTAGACCATTCCTCGGACAGATAATCTAGATGGCAACCAGACCTTAAAGGATACGTTGTGCGCAGTAGCTGTTGTGACGTATTGTACAGGATCTGTATTAGTACATATCCTACAAACAAGGAACATGTGCTATTATTAGATCACGCCTCGGACAGATAGATCATCTACAGATACACCATGTACCTGTAGATGCTAACCATCTGTCAGGAAATCTTGTGCAGGGCCTGTATAGTACGTATCCAAGACAAGGAACAGGTTGCTTACAGTAGATCATGCAGAGTGTACGTCTCTCTCCCGGCAGCATGAGCCAGGTCCTACAGATCACGAAGGTATCCGCCAGTATAGCTCTAGATGATCTATGAGTACTATTAATAAGAGTGGGGATCAGTGGTCTGTTCGACGTATGGACCCTTCTCTTACTGCGCAACATGTTGCACTCTAATTCGAAGAGTGGCGCCATCTGATGAAGAAAGTATCACAGCATTTTGCTCCAAAAAATAGCATGTTCCACCGGCGTGTGTGCTCAGCTGCATTGTGGCACGCCTGTAAAGCATGTATCCTGCACAAACCTGTACTGCAGACAGGGGATGGGAGAGGACGGGGGGGGGGAACAGTCAGTGCGTGCTGCTGTATTGGGAACTCTACGGCAGTTTGGAGGAGATGAGGCATGAGGCACCTCTGACCCAAAAACGTGTGTATAAGGGGTTGGGCTATATCGGAGATCATGCTCAACCCTGTGGGGAATCATGTTCTCATTGGGAGTTAATAAGTCGCTGCCCACGGCAGGGGACGCTGCGAGGTCAGAGGCGCCCACCCGTGGTCCCTTACATCGAAGGCGCATTTCTGGAAGTAGGAGAGAGACTCTTTGCTTACTGCTTGTCCCTCCGGAGGGGGTCAAATAGGCTCTCCGGGCATTATCGCCTTATTGCGACATAGACGTGCAGCGCCGCACCGCTCTAAGAAGCAGTGCTTCGCAGCACGGCTGTGGCGCGCAAACCGTGACGCTTCAATTCCCCCCCTTCGTACCACCGAAATATGCTAGATTACCTGCACACGCCACAACCCCTGAGCTACGAGTAGCAGTCAGCCTATTTTACATTACCTATGCATCACAACCACTGAGCTAACAGTAGCAGTCAGCATTCCAAGGTATGTAACAAACTTTACCGCGTGACCCCTGCCGCTTTTTTCTCCTGTTTACAAACCTCCCAGGGTGTTGAGGTTGCTGTCAGGAGACGGCGTCATCAACGGGCGTTCAGACGAGTTGTCTATGCTGCTGGGCCCAGCGTACCCGGGGTACGTGTGTACGGGGCATTGGGGGTGCGTCGGTGGCAGGCGCGAGGAGGCGTGTCTGAGTATCCATGGGGCTCTCGATGACGTCGCCAGAGGTGTTGCCGTGGGTAAGAAAACGTTGACGCTCGTACAGGACACTGCAGGACACCTACTTGTATTCAATAAGAAATTAGCACTGAGATTTGCAGGTGGAAGACAGGAAATTCGGGAGTCATCATGCTGAAGTTAGTGTAGACACATTCTCGATCTATGAAATGCGGCCTGAAACAGGTTTCCTGTTTCTTATCAGGCGTCCAGTGCTGTATAGTATCTTGGCGTGCTGGCAATGCTGTTGCTGCTGTTCTTACTTGGAGTCATCTCCATATGTTAGTCCTTGTTCACAAAACATGCATCAATTAACGAGTCTATGGTTGTTTTGGCCTGTTTGGTCACCACGGGCTGATATTTTAGGGAAATTAGCTAAGTTAAATACCGTATGGATGATATCACACTACCAAGTACAGTATAGCAAACAACCTCGGACGATGTTCAAAGCCTAGTTTCTCCAAAGCATGGGCGGTGCATACACCGAAAACGGTTCCTTGAGAAATCTCGTCGAGGTATTTCCATAGGTGTATACATGTACCGTTCGGCGTGTTCAGTACGCCCTACCCTTTGTCGAGGTAACCACCTTGGGATCTCGACCAAGAGGGAGTGTTTGTCTTGAATACCTTGCGCGTTTGTTATTTTACGGTAGGCTCATATCATACACAGGGGAACGCCTGTATTCCCTCTTTTCAACTTGCGACACCCCCTTGTTGACGTCGTGAATGGTGTAGCCGTGGGTGGGTCAAGTCGACACGTGCACCGAGGTACCTCGTGTGTTGTTGCTGCTGTTGCTGCTGCTGATGCTGCCGTGACGTCATGAGACCTCTAACCGCGTCAGAGAATACAGTAGATGACGCTTGTGTTATACTTGTTGTACTGTTGCTGCTCTTCTCGCATTACTCATCGCAACCACCCGCAGTACTGCTGTAGTCCTTGGGCACGAGAAAGGCTCCAATGACTCTGGAGTGACAGACTACCCCAGGGAAAAATAGAACAATTTTATGCGCATATACGACTGAAAAAAACGGTACACCTCAAGAACTAGACCTGAATCCAGCGTGCGTGCGTACCTACGTGCGTACATACGTAAGTACCAGGTATCAGATGCCCAGCTTGTACGACTTACAACTAAACCGTGTGCCCTGCCGAGGCTTTCGGGTTGAGCATTACCGGTGAGCTCTACTAATCCCTTGTCTTGTGCGCACACACCCCATGCGCGCGTGTGTGTTTGGAATGCATGCATGCACGCAGCGCGTCGCGTAGGGTGTGGCGTGCAAGTTCGACCGAGGACGGTACTGCTGCCGACACCGCCTGCAACTCATCACGGACGTGCTACGGCCTCCTCCTCCTCCGCCACCACCACCACCACCACCACCGGCGCAACCATCCCCGGCTGCAGCGGAGCGAACCCGTACTACCCTGCTCTTCTCTCCGATGCTCTCACGTTTGTGGGAGGCGGCCTTTGTTGGGGCCTTGCGAAAGCCTCCGCCGCTGCGAATCTGTCCCCTCCTCCAGGTGCTGGCACTGGAGAAGGTTCTGGCGGCGTTGCAGGTAACGTTGTTTCCGAAGAGGCTGATAGTAGGGGGGAGGCGGGGCGTGGAGACCCTGCCGTGGAGGCATCGGTCTTGCGAGGAAAGCCCAGCGCCGCGCTTCTGTTGATGACGCACATGCTGCGAATCGATGTTGGGGAAGTGGAAGCAGCTTCTGCCATGCAGGTAAAACATCTATTCATAGGGGGATAGGAGACGGGGTGGTTTTTGATTACATGTTTTGGTATGGTATTGTACGCAGTTTGTTTGATTTTTTGGTGGTGCCTTTTGCTATGGTACGCACTTGTGTGCCCGATTTAGATCACCTCCGACTCGTGAAGTTGTGGAAAGACCCCACCCGCTTGCAAGCGATTCGTATCCGTGTGTGTTTGCTGCTGCTCCTATTTCCTACTACGGGAGGACAAGTTTTGAGTAATACCTGGTGGAAATCAGAACCAACTTAGTTGTGCAGACATGCTGCAGGGGAAAACCTGTTTTTTCGATACATTGGAGATTGTGATTACTACCTGGTATGTATTATCATGTATTACTATGTATTACTATGTATCACTATGGTCTATGTGCCGTATTGTGTACCTGGTAACCTTTTTTTGAATAGATTGACTTCATTACAGTGTAAAGAAAGAAACTGTCTGAATCGACTGACGGTTTACAGGATCAACCATCGGCCGTACGAAACAAAGAGTCCGGGCTACTGGGGTAGGGGATAGGGGATAGACGTGTCCGAAGTGCAAGCGCAAAACACTGTAGGTAAGGAGATGATGTTCGATCATAGACTATCAAAGTAGACTATGAAATAGTACTAAAATAGACCATGATAGACACATGATAGGCTCCTGTTGCTGGAGTAGGGGATAGGGGATAGATGTGTCCGAAGTGCAACGAAGGCAAGTACGACACACGCGCAACCTAGCAATGGTGACACTTGCACTAGTGCTATTTTTATCCTCCGGCGGATAGATAAAAACAAAGATTAAGCTCACCAAAGTTTCCACTTTAACACACGTGTGGTGTGTCTATTTAAGCCGTTGCTCCCGTTGCAACAGTTCTTCCTACCAGTCAGTATAAGGCATGTCTACAGTAGACCGTTCACAACACCGCGCTTCTCGAGTTTCGGGTCGCTATACGCACTACCAGGTACAGTAAATCAAGTCATGAAAGGACTAGCAGGTGCAGATGCTACCGACTAAAAATGTGACATTTTCGGCGCGCGAGGACGGTGGGCGGTCGATGGATGCGGGATGGCGTCGACTTGTTTCAGCACCGTCTTCCGCCCGTTTCCTCCACCGTGCGTTACTTTCGCTCTCGCCTGCGAAGCTGTCTCGGTGTCTAGATATGCTTTTGGAGGAGTGGAGTCCTTCTGCCCCAAAGGGCGTGCCGAGTCCTCACCACGACGAAGGAGTAGCGATAGTGCGAAAGGTGAGAGGAAGACTTCCCCCGTGTCGTCAAGCAGCAGAGGAGGAGCAGAGGAGGAGGAAAAATCTGTCATGAATGTCCCGGAATGCCGGACGAGATGGGAGGGTTTACTTGAAGTAGGGATGAGTTCAAGACCTGGGACTTGTCAAATAGGATATTTTCGTTGTTCAGAGATTTACCGCCCCCCCCCACCCCCCCGCCTATTCGTCTTTAGTATTGAACGACGAGGAAATGGCCGTAGTACCAAAGAGAGATTCACACATGCCCCATGTCGTCGACCAGCAGCAGGGGAGTAGGAGTCGCGAATGGCTCGCAGTGCCGGGCACGAGGGAAGGGTTCACCGACAGTAGGAATGAGTCTAGGACCCGGTTATTGCGAAGATGAGGTGTGCCTTCGTCGGGCTTTATCGTCCTCCCCCCCCCCTCCTGTGTTTTGCTATTTGCGCCATGCTAGATGTTCTCACCTCGATTTTCGGCAGACATCATGACCGTAAATAGAGTTAGGCTCTGAGAACGAAGGTTTAGGCTCTAATCCAATAAGCTCGCACTTAGTTTCCGCTCAAGACGACTTTTTTCGTGTGGTTTCGCATACCAGTACCAGGTATGCGTGATATGCATCAAGTCGAGGTTTTAGGATATTTGAGCGAAATTGAAGAAACTTCGCCTAAACATTGAGCCATTTTGGTGTCCAATATTCGAATCCTGCACAACTCGCATAAAATCAGGGGGGGAAAGCTTAATCGGTCTAAACCTAGAAGGTATTGCGGTGCTCAACATTGCGGGCTCGTAACATTTCATTATTGCAGTGCTCTTTCTGGTACGTTGTGGGCTCAGCACGGGTCTGCATTGCGTGCCGTCTGTGAGGTTGTTCTCGTCCCAAGCAAGGAAGCATCGAACGTCAAGGTTGGACGTGGAACGTGTCGATTTGCGCGTCATCTATACACGAGGTACCAGTACGGTACTTCGTCACGAGCAAGGATGCATGTTGCTTCTGCTAGCCACCGATGTTGTCTAGCGTTGGCGGACTAGTACCTCTCGACGCTGTTAAAAAAAAACAAACTATAAACTCGTTTGGGCTGCTCGGTCGGTCTTACTTACCTGGTTATTCGCCCGGTGGCTACTCCTTTTTCTCTATAGCTCACAACCTTTGTTTTTGTGATCTTCGTTCTTGTCCGGAATCCGGTAGCTTTTTTTTTTTTTTTTTTTTCCTCATCACTTTCACTTTCCAGCCCAACTCGTAGGAGGTTTTACCCTCAGCGATCTTCTGGACAAGCCGTGGTCACAGGTGTCTACCCTTCTCCCCCCCGGTACCTGCCTTTATTTTTTATCGCGCATAGGGTTCAGCATTCCCACTGCTCGTCGATTTTCATCGAATGTAGCTAACTCATGCTCTCGCGCTTTCCGCTAATCAATTTCTTTTTTGCAAGAAAAAGCCACGAGCATGCACTCGGTGAGACTTGAACCCACGAAATTGATCTTGACAGGCACGCGGACCACCTACCAAGCCACCGGGGACGCGTACGAGTAGCTCTGGTGCGAAGAACTGACGCCTGCTGTGTTGCAGCTAGCGACGCCCCCTGGATTTCTAGTCGACCACGATCCCGAAAGGGAACCGTGTGTACTATTATTTATGCTCGCAACGCACAGATATATCATCTGCAGATAGACCATTTACATATACATCATCTAGATCGTTACCTGCCGTTGTGATATCTATCGCAGGGTATGTATAGCACATATCCAACCCAGCGGACATGCGCTGAATCATGCGGCTTGTACAGCTTCCACCCGGCAAGATGAACTAGATCATGCACATGGGGAAGATGTCTTCAAGGAAATATTTATATCATGAAGTGGGGGTGTCATCTATCTGATATAGGATCTGATCTATATGATCTGATACATCTAATCCGTCCGATGTGTGTACTGTTGGCTGCTCGAGAATGCGAGGTCTGCGGCTTGAAGACGTAACCAGATCCCACGTGTATGCATGCCCCCCCTGCTCTCGACTTTCCCTCGCTGTCCTGTGCTCGTGGGTTCCACGAGATGGATGCGGTATTATGGGGAGTGCACGCGCCGGGTGGGGATGGCAGTCTGCGGTTCTGCGTGAGCGGCAGCAACAGGTATGCAGCCGCCACAGCAGCCACGGTTTCGCACCTGCACAGCCGCTGCAGCGAGAAACTATTTCTAGGTCGGGTATTTTACCGTGCCCTGCTTTCGAGTGCTCTAAAAACCTTAACCCAAGCTTCCACGAAATGGTTGATAAATTCCTGACGTTTAACCTTAGCCCTTGGTAACCCCGACCGCCTGGGAAATTTCTCTGGATGTTCTCTAGGGAGTAGTGAGGCGATAGTGTGGACCCTCCACCATTTTGCCCAATCTACGAGGCCAGGTAGTTAAAGCACTTCTGAGTTATGCTCTGTCTTATCCTGTACATGGTCGTGACTTGCCATCAACCATGTGATCGGAGCTGTTGTAGGCCAAGTATTCAAAAAAAGATCGCTGAGTTTTTGTCTCATGCTGTACAGGCTCGCGACGCGCCATATGCATCCTATTTGATGTGACAACTCGCCGTCCTCCTCCCTCGCAGATTCCTGTTGAGGTCTCTACAGCGGCGTCACCTCGAGCTTCAGCAGGTCTCCAAGCTTGCCATTCAAGGCCTGCAAGCTTCGCAGGCCCCCTGTGCTGGAGGAATACGGTCTTTGCTGATGGAGGTTCTTCGAACGGCCAGGTTAGGCGTGCGCGGTACTGGCTCCTTTGCTATTGGCAATGCGTTCATCCTATTGACTCCTATAGGCCCTGTTCGCTGTGTGCATTCCCCCCCCCCCCCAACAATGATAATACAAAACAAATCCAAATTTACCGTCAACGGCTGTTGGTAAGAAGAAAAAGCTCTCCAATGTGATTTTAGAACTTTGGAAAAGTTGTAACTCTGCAACTTTGGAAAATTTGGAAACAAAATATACATCAGTGAGCCCGATTTTTTTTCTTGGTGGGACCCGTCTATTAGCGACCGAAAAACGCAACAGGAGCGATATTGCCAGGAGTCTAGAAGAGCGCGCAGCAGTAGCAGCAGCAAGAGCAGTAGCACCATGCTGCGCGCGCGTCGTTCACCTCCCTACGCCGCGCTTCGGACACATACCCCCACCCCAGCAACCCAGGCGGACTGTTGATAGTAGTAGATTAATATTTGTGGCCGGTTCTGCAATCGTCAGTTACTTTCGACTTTGCCCCCCCCCTCCAAAGCTGAAGTCCCGAAACGGTTTTATTGGTTGATTGCATCAATAATCAATAGTTGACTTCACCGGTGTATCTGTGAAATCGTTCGCTTGCGCTCGAAGCGATGGTAAGGACGTTGAAGATTTACACACAAGAGAGGAACGGTCTGTTGAAAAATGATTGTCTCATCATTATTTTACGACTTATTTTTTCGAACGTCTTGATTTTATAGATTTGTCTTCCGCCTATGTACTTGTAGGCGAACGAGTTTGCAGAATGACACGATTAAGTCATAGCGGAAAATATGCTCTTCGGATAGGTTGTTGCCCTTGGCGAGTGTTTTTTAAGCATTCGGCCGCGGCGCCCCATATGATTGGCATTTCGAGTCGACAGTCCGTATCCTACTTGACGTGCAGGTTCTCCACGCCTTGGTTCCCCGAGTAGACCTATGAGCAGATGAGGTGCTACGACCCGGGAGGGAGGTGTACTCATGTCATGCATGACCGTAGTCGTATGACCATAGACCCGGGGGGGGGGCTTGTGTAACACTGCCACCTCTTCCCGCAGTCCTCGTCGATAGGCCAAGAAGCGCGCTGCCACGACCTATCCCTGAAAATCAAAGGGAAGCCAACAATTATACCGAACCCCCAACATACCAGAGATTTTCGGGAAGGCGCCTGGTGCTTCAGGCAAGAGAAACAATGCCTTACAGGGGTGATGTCTTATAGGGGCGGTTCGAAGAACATTTTGTTGGCGCAATTCGATTAACATTTATACCTAAATTAAGAAAACAATCTGCAGTGAGATCGCAGATTTCGTGGAAACTCATATTTTGCAAGGTGTGTGTGATACGGCGATCGCCCGTACTACGGGTTTTGTGGGCTCTTGGAAGTATATATATATATATATATATGTCCCGCGTTGAGTGGAACAACATGCGACTCCTGTGGAATTCAGGGAGTGTATGCGCCATTGTAGTCCTAAAATATGTACCAAATATGTACTACTGTAGTAAACGTATAATACAGACCGGTAAACTAGTAGTTGTTTATCTGAGGAGCTAAGCCGGTCATTTTTTTTGGCCTCAGAAGGTAAAAAAACGCAACCTCCGTGGGATGAGCCTAAGTCCTGTCGAAAGCATATCATCCCCAGCTCTGCCGCGAGAAGAAAACAACACAATATGTATATTTTTGGGAAAGCGTGAGTAAAACCGAAGGCCATTTCTCCCCTTCCTACCGCCCCACCGTTGTCAGGCTGCTGAAGCTCTCCGGCCGTTTTCTCCAAACCATCTGCTTGCACGTCCGAGGCCCCTCGCCAGGGGTTTCTATAGAGTACAACCCTGGGGATGGCCGCCCCGCATCCCCCTTAATCTTGAGCCCCCGCGCGTCGGGGCCACGGCGAAGCCGTGCTCCAATCCACAGGAGGAACTCGAGTGAAAACATGCCTCATTTCAACTGGCACTCCGGTTCGGAAGGAATCGATGGCAACGAGAGTATTGGCGAAGGGACGCTTCAAGAGTTGGTGGCTCGGCTCCCGGTGACTGTTCGGCTGGACTTTGCCAACCGCTACTTGGAGGTGCGCCGTGTTCCTCGTTTTGGGTTTGCTGTTGGTGCTGCTTCGACTCATGCTGAGGTAGGGATCCACCGAATTTTTCGGAGGCTCCCTCCTGGCTCAACCCTCTTGGGACTTGAGAGACGAAAGTTGGTGATAGAACGTGACAATTTCAGCAATGGTTGCGGCCACTGCTTGACTGGGGGATGATGCATATTGGTGTCCAGGTTACAATTCAAGGAGTTGCGCGGCACGGGCGCAACACGATCTCATCCCTACTTCTGGCCCCTCACGCTGCTCCTAGACGATAAAAAACACCAAAGATTATCAGTATTTTGGTCGCCATAATACCGAAAGGGGTGAAGGACCTCTACATACGTGTACCTCGCCTTGCCCAAAATATGACTTTGAGGAAATTGTACGTTTAACATACATTATTGAACAACCCCATGGCCTAGGTATTTGAGGAATAATGTTGTGCACACAAAAAGAAAAACAGGATTCCAAGTACTGTAGATAGTGTAGTATAGTATAGTATAGACTGGGTGACGCGTGCTAAGGTAGGGGTAGCTCTATTATATTAGTAAATCATCACTGCTGTTACTATAGTAAGTCACTACTACTATTTACTAAGTTATTTCTAAGTCATTACTGAAGTCATTACTAAGTAACTCAGAAGGGATTTTGATAAAACCTACTGTAATAAAACTGCAACCCGATGAACTATCTCGAAGCCTTGTACTTCCTATTACTACTATTAACGGTTACATCACCAACACTTTTACGAATACCTAATGGTATTCCAACCATAGTATTGTGTCAATGCGCCCGGTTAGTCACAAATATTGCCTCACAGGGAAAAAAGTGTTACTGTACCTCTATCGTAGCACGCCTCATGTATGCCTTTTTTGGGAAACAATACTGCAGTTCCTCGCGGTTGAGGACCCCCCCCCCCCCGTCAATGATGAAGAGCTACACCCACGTGTTGGGAACAATCTACTACTATAGTACTCGGGAATCACAGTGGGATTCGCTTTTGCCGTAGTATTAGAGTGGTGTTAAGGTATAATTAGCAGTCTGTTGAGCTACTGGTAAAAAGGTTAACCAGTTGCCTACCCAAAAGCGCAGTACGCCTCAGAATAGTAAAAACCCTCGTGACTCCAATGTATAGCGACCTAAAAATGATAAAGTTGGTTTATCAACCATAGCAGCCGTCTACGACGAGTGTGAGCGTCCAGCAGTATTGTATTTTAAATGTCATGCTGTGCGCGGTGTCCATGCCGTACGATCTTCTTGCGGTCTTGTTGTAGTCTACTTCGGATACCGAAGCTGTCATTCCCGACACAAAGCAATGGCCGATGCCTCCAGCGTTTTAGTTTGTCGTCATTTTTCCTCTTTAAACCATAGTCAAGCTGCAGTAATAGAATCCCGAACAGGTTAAGTTTGCGTCGTGCCACAATCGATAGGAGAGCGAAAGGCCACGATCGTGAACATCTAGAAGACTCGCAGAGCACTATAGCTGTACTCTAATAATGTAAACCAAATGTAGTAGTCTTGCAGGGCACTACAGTAAATACAACTGTAGTGTAAACCGCAGTGCGACAAAAACAACGTGGTACCATACGCTCACAAGCATCGAAACGGTCCTGTCTCAAGTTGTCTGAAGCGTCTTTCGTGTGTGTATGCATGCCTGCTCTCCAGGAATTTCGAGACCTTGCTCGCGCGTGGAACTCGGCGGCGTACTTGCCAAGCGGAAGAGCACTACTTCACGGCTCCTTGTCTGGAGCCATGGCGATTCTGGCGCATGACACTCCCGCTGCGCAGGTATGAGTCCTGCCATCGTAGCGGGTAGCTACCTCATGCCTCTTACCTCTTTCACGCATCGGCCAGATCATCTACAGATAGATTATCTACAGATGGATCATCTGTAGATCATCTGGATCCTAACCTACCACTATGAAGTGCTGTGCGGGATCTTTGTTGTACAGATTCAACCCAAGAAATATGTTGCTATGATAGATCACGCAGAATAGACACCTTCCACCCTGGCAACATGAGCTATATACAGTAGATCATACAACAATCAGGAACGTACCCGCCCAAAAGGTCTAGATCATCAAGTGGGGATATGATCTATCTGATATTATCTATCTGATTTTATCTATCTGATCTATCTGATCAGCCCAATGCTTGAAGTCTTTCATCACTGCAAAAATGATAATGCAATCATTCCATATTACTAGTGCTTTGTCCCGAAAAGCGTGGGCGCAATTGTGGATGGACTACAATAAGACTATAAGACTATAAGGCCATACCAGGTACAGAGGTAGAGTACTGAATAGTGTAACCTCTTTCGAGCTCCGAAAGAGCAACCGAAACAACCAAAGACTATTCATAGACTACTTTGTTCGCTACCGGTATCAAATAATCGGGTTGTTCAGGGGCTAGGTCAAACCTCGCGGGTCAGGTCGAGTCGGGTCGGGTGAGGGGGACCTGGTCCGACCTGCGAGATTTTGAAAATCCTTCTGACCCGACCCAACCCGACCCGTGATACCTTGAAGACCTTCTGGCCGGACCCGCGGGTCGGGTCTTGACCCGTAAAGAGCCCTGGTTTCATCAACCCTCTATGAACAGAATGGGCTCCCTGCAACATGGCTAATATCGTGCTGCGCTCGTGTTGTATGATACGATGTATGATGATAGGATTGCAAGCATTAATACTTGTAGTTCGGGCGCCAGATTAAGTACGCAGTGCCCGCTGCTGTAATAATCGTCGATTTTGATCGTCAAGTTTTCCCCCTGCTGTCCCAAAAAGGTCAACAGGAACGATCGACCACATACGTACACATTTCGACTTTCCGCCACACAGTATAACAGAGAACACAAGTAAAGTGGGGATTGTTGATGTTTTGTCGGCGAGGATTTGATGAGGGCCCGCGTTTGTAACTTTCACGACATTCGATAAATATTAAACGGGCCTATGTGCCCGGTGAATACAGATCCGTCAAGGTATAATACCTAGATTTCATCAGCTTCCTAACATAAGGTCTATACTATCAACAGTAATACATACATACACAGTAATACACAAAGTAATACATGTTAAATAGTAATACACTAGTAATACACTAGTAATACATACCTGGTACCTGGTAGTAATTAGAACCCACCATGGACCCGAAAACCATGCTTGGTTGGTCCTCATTACTATGTAGTACTAAGTGGTACGATCATCCATCACTAAAAGTATGTTCGTATTACTATGTTCCTAACCCGTAATGCTACATAGTATGAATAGCACATCACCCGAAACCAGACTTTGATGAGGGAAACTGTACGCGCCCTCCCCGACAAATAGTCCCATGGACTACTACAATAGCCTCGTATCAGGTACCTGGTATATACAGTAGGCGTTTAACGCACAAAATGATTATTTTACAACACGAGTGTGGATATAGTAGTTGCGACACACAGGTTGATTGGGTGTTTGCCTGCTGAGCCTATTAATAGATCAAATCCCGGGGAGTGAGTTGCTTGCTATACCAGGATTGGTCGATGGCGTCTTTTGTCTTTGTTTTTATATTGCGGACTATCCGGAAACAAACAATAAACAATGAACGATAAACCCTCAGTTGTCTGACTTTAGGTCGACGGCTCTTGTCGTGCTTGTTTCATAACGAATGGGAAAACGAATCTGCTGGGGGTAGTTGATGAGTGCTGGGGATCCCCGTCAGTCTGAAACATGAACATGTTTTGTCGCCCCAAAAGTACCCCCACCCCGTCTACCGCACTGCTGTTTACTTGATCGCGCTTGTGGGAGTACCAAGTGGATACCGCACGGAACAGTGCTGGCAGACTGGTAGAACATGCGAACAGACAGGGCCCGTTGCTTGCACTTGCACTTGGACAGCGGTCGCTCGCTGGGCCAGGAATTCGTGAATTCTGGCTCAGGTATTTCATGAACTCTGATTTAACACCGGAAACGGAGCGGAGGTGGCGCGCTTCATACGTGGCACAGGCACAGCGAGCGTGCAAGCGTAGGCACCGCGCATTGCATCGACCGACATTCGAGGGCATCCGAGCCGTGCCACTACAGTGCGGTAGAGGCCACTACAGTAGTGCCCGCTGCTGCTGTCGAAGTGACTACGTACTACTGATACGTACCCAGCCGAAGAATATGAACGATAACGCCTAATTCTCTCGACGACAACAAACTGCAGATTATTATCATATCGGTTCCCGATCCCTAAGATTATTTTCCCTTTTTCCCCCCATGCCATTGATCGTATTTTGTTCTAATTTTTGCACATATCTCCCTTTTGTAAGGCTCATTCTTATCGGAGAGCTTTTTTTCCAAAATTTCCAAAGTTTTGAAATAATTGGAGATATGTATCGATATGCGGAGGCGTTCTGTCACTATTCGTGAAATTCTCCAGAAGCAAAAATATCAAGTTCGTTAACATTCCAATATTTGGAAAAAAAAAAACAGGAAAATATGGAAGATTAAAAAATTGCGCGAAAAAAATGTCGAAAATTTGGAAAAAAAGCTCTCCGATAAGAATGACCCTAACTCAGACCCGGGGTTCCATAGCAGGCACTCCTCCCCGCTCCCCCACTACGGCGTATGCTATCGTTTTTTTCGCGAGAAGAGTTCAGAATTTTTCCCTTCGTCCACTCAGCGAGTCACAGCAGACAACAACAGGTCGTCGAGCTCGATGACGGGGGAGGTGGAAGGGGCGAAGTAACATGTAGGGGTCCCTACATCTAGGGCACGAGGGAGAGTAGAGGCAAGGTTGATGGCGCAAAGTTTGGAGGATGTGATGCCCGGGAAAAAGACGACGCGCGAGGCGGAGGATAGGCGAACCTCACGATTTTTTTATAGTGGTGGCGCAGTTTTTTTTTTAAATGAAAAACGTCAGCTGTGAGTGCGACCGATTGAGTGGTTGAAACCCAAATTTGCAAGCTGCGTGATACGTTAGACACGCTATTAACCAGGCTGAGGTGCGTGTTCAATAGAAACAGAGACAATGCCAGGCATAATATACTCTCGGATACGTATTAATGGGGAAAGACGTCTTGGCCCCGCGCCTCGCCTGCTGCTGCCACCTTCGTGTCGCTGCGTTACCTTGGTCGAATGGTAGTTAGTCTACAAGTACTGTACTACGTACGGTAACCGTCTTCAGCAGTTCGATGTCTGTGCTTCGTGCTTTTCTAAAAAAAGCACGTCCTCGAGTCGGCGGGACCTACGCAAATCAGCATGAATAACCCGGCCACGTCATACCATCTCATAATTTCCGATTGGTGGTGTGTTTATCGTTTCGGTTAGTTATTATGCAAAATTCCGTTCTGGTTTAGGTTTTATATGTTTCCCGAAACTCTCTAATTATTTGGTTTTAGTGTAAAATGATGTGAAAAACTAAGCGCCACCGAAAAAAAAAAAACTTAGAATGTTCTGTACTTTCATATTAACCGAAAAAAATAATTATTTTTAACTTGATTTTAGTATAGAACGCATTATTACAGAGTCTATCGACGATTTCCCCAATATTTATTTCTCCGATCCGGCAAACTCCAGATATTTCGTGCCTTCTTAGATAAAAAAATTGTCGAAATTAAACATGCTCCGAAGGAAACTTTTTCCGGTCAGTTTTCCGAAAAAAGAAGACTGACGTCATCATCCACGGCCGGTCTTCCAAGTATTTGTTTTTCCCGAAAAGTGACGTCACGATTCTGGATGACGACAAATGTCGACCAAGGATTTTCCACCATTCAAAATTTCCAACCAAAAAAATTGACCAATCAGAAAACTGCTCGCACGAAATGACTACTACTGTAGAGTATGTGGGTAGCACCGTGTTTGTTTGCACTGTTGCCTTTGTTTCGCAGTCTTAGACCAAGCTATTCCAGATATTGCTGACGTTGAGAACCGTCCATCGTCCCCGTACCCAATTCGTTCTTCCCCTTCGCCGCGCAGATGGACGAGCTGTGCAAGTCTGCCATCTACAACAGCTGATATTCAGGCTGGTTTTGCCATGCCAGAAGCAGCCCAACCATTTAGTCCGTTCCGCGGCAGTCGAACCGGACAAAAAATGAGTGCTGTAAGCAGTTTGTATTGGCGCGAAGCAGTCGCGCTTGCGTACAATAGTGCGGCAGTAGATACGGTGGCACGGTTGAGCCATGCCACTACAGTGCAGTAGGCCACTACAGTGCGGTAGAGTAGGTCCTTTCGGGCCCAATATACAGTAGTAGTAGGAATCCGACTGACGGGCCTCCTGAAGTGAGGATTTGCCCATAATATTTGCAACCCTAATGTATTTTAAATACGTTTGACACGTCGGACAGATCATCGGTTCCCACTGCATCATCTACATGTCTCTGGGCTAACAGGGCCTATAGCTTCCCGATCTGTTATGTAGCTCAAGTTGCCGGGTAGGAGTCGTTTTATGTGCATGATCTAGCATATATTTCCTCGGTCGGACTTGTGCTAGACAGATCGTGCTCAACATCTCAAAACGGAAGGTTAGGGTCTATCTGATCTGTATGTAGATGGTATACCTGATCTGTCCGACACGTAAAATACTTCTTCGGAATATTGTGTTTTGAGATACTGTAGCGCCAGCGATATGTGTTGCCCTGCTGTTCCCCAGTGTACTGCTTCATTGGGAAGGCTATTGTTCTTGCGAATATGCCTATTATACAGTAGTCGTTGGGATTGCTCCACACCTCGAACAGCAGATCATCGATTCCCACAGTTCATGATTTAGATATTTTATGCCGATGCATTCCCGTTGTATGATCTAGCTAATGTTGCCGGGTGGGACCCTTACAATCCGCATGATCTAGATATTGTATCGGGGTCTACGTATGCAATTCCTGCACAACCTCTCACAACGACAGGTGAGGAACTACGCCACAACACAATATCTGCAGATAGATCATGATCTGTTTGATCGAGGTGTGGATCGTTCATCGGGTTGAAAATTCCATTTTTCTCAACATCGTGTTTTGGTTGAGGTATAGAGGTTCTCATGCAAATAACCTGATGCAAATAATGGCATCATACCCCCGTAGCGTGGCTTACTGCAAAATGCTTACCATGCCAGACGGTCGTAATGTACAGCAGGTGTGTGTGCCGTTTCGATCGTTCGAAAACACAAGCCTGTAAATCAAGGAGCGAGCGTTTGCGCAACGTGGTTTACTTAGAGGGGGACAGCGCTGCTTGGTTCGCAACCAAGGCTACCCAGTCCTCTGCGACCGCACCGTCATTTATTGGGGTCACACACTTTCGCGGTTTGAGCCTCTGTACTAAAGCTGCACGGTAGAGTCCATTAATAGTGGTGCCGGTAAGACGATCCTGACTCAACTTCGTACTTGTGCGGCGTGAAAAATTAGGTATTTCTGTTTCTCCGGGGTCTTGTCTGCTGCTGATGTTGTTGCCGCACCCACCTAAACATGAGCCGGGTGGACTGGCGACATCTTAATTCATCCATTTCCCGCGTGTCTTTTGCTGTGATTGCCAAGTTGCCGACGTTTACAACGACGAAAGTGACGGATGGGAGGCGGTCGTGCATCGTCCACTTGATGTAGAACATACCAGTACATCAGTATACGGTTAACATCTTAACCCTTTTGGGTGTTGAAGATAGCGACCAGAACAATGGTCGATAAATTGGGTGTCATCAACCATTGAACCGTCTACGAGCAGCGTGAGCGCCTAGCAGTACCAGTACGATCATCTTACGCCCGTGTTGTACAGTACGACTCCTTACATTGTAGCTCGGACACCAACCATCGTATCACCTTCCGATCACGTGGTGGCCGCCGTTGGTGTAACAGCCACATTTATCACAATTTTTAAGTTGTCACGTCCCAAAAGGGTTAAAAGGTTGATGCAGCACATAATACATGGTCAAGGTTTAAATTGATTGTCCCCTAGCACGCGTCCTTTTCTTCTGCCCAACACGTTTAAGCGCCCTTGCCTCCAGTGTGGTAAGCCCCATACGCGCGCCACAAACACTGACCTATGGGTTGCAATTGACGCATGCCCAGGACGTACACGCCCTTACACCCACTGGCAGGCTAGTGGGGCATACTTCGTCTACATTGGGCAGTGGAGGCGACCGAACGCAGTGCACAACCGGCAACACAAAGTTCAAACACGGTTTACGAGGCATGCCCGTTTACCGGCGATATCAAAGAAGCCTATTTCTTGTTTACTGACACAGAGCGCACGGAAAATAGTAAGCATCGAGCGGCGCCACCGGGAACACCGCAAAACCGTACCACGTGACTGCATGGGAAGACTACATACCAGGTACATATATATGACGCGTACCTTAAGCTAAAATACAACACCTCTATACCGTACAGTGAATGAATGGGAATACACCACTTGCATCCTTCTGCGCGACTACACACACTCACAAACAACCTACACACGCCAAGAGTAACCAGGTAAGCCGTCGTCACGCCGTTCAACAGGGCACCCCCCCGCCCCCGCTCCTCCGTGTCTACGCGATCTGCTTCCCCCGGCCTTATCTACTCGGCCACCACATGACACTGAACCTGATTGGGCGCAACTTACCAGCGCCAGCCCCAAAGAGTAGACAACTGTATCAGAAACGGACACCTTGATAACAGGTGTAAACAACAACACCACACACAATTGCCAACCCTGGCGGAGCAAACGCAGCACTGGAGTTTTGCACAGACCATCAACGTTGGGTGACATTGGCGAGGCTACCGCAAGGTGGTTGGAACACAAGCAATCCTACCCGTGTCTCGCCGGTATGGCTGTGTCGATCTGACTAGGGTTGCTGGTGGTGACTTTCCCGGGCCGTAGTCACGCAGGGCAAAACTGGACTCCTGCCCGGGCAACTTCCCTTCAAGCCTTGGACCTGTACGATACGTGGGGGGCAACAAGCACACGCGAGTTCCGAATTTGGTTACCTGGTACCTACAACCGTGTACATAATGCGCATCTGAAAATAAAAGGTATGAATATATCGTTGAAACTGGAAATCCGACTGTGCCGAATTGATGCGATCGTAGCCACCTCTTTGACGTCTACAACAGTGGGGAAAAATGCGGTCCGGGCGATGTAGCGATGTTACATACTACCAGGTACTATACACAACGAAATCAAGGCCACGAATCAGAGGGAACAGCGGTCAAAACGCTCAAAAACGCGAAACGGTCTTGAGGATTCACTGTACAGTAATACTTCGGAGTATAAACTACCAGGTAGGGTACGTACGTACAGTCATGCCGAGCGCTCGCTCAAAGCTACCAGGTACGTCACAAACTACGCAGGAAAAACAACTCAATAAAAAAACAATTGGGATAAGATTGCGGAAATTCTTAACATAATCCAAAGCGAAGAGGACTGAACGCGCGCAGCAGCCACGTTTCGTGTTTAAGGCTGGGGGAAATGCTACGAGTATCGCAGTCAAGTTAGGACACGCGTCTCATTAATCAGGGGCAAAGGTGTCAGGAGACGGCAATTTCGGGGGTTGTCAGTCACACACATCTAGGATCTCCTACACTAAAACTGGTATGCTGTAGAGCAGCGCCAATGATGCGTCGCCCTGCTGTTCCCTAGTGGACTGCATAGTTATGAAGGTCCTACCATAAAAAACTTGCATATCAAGTCCAAACCGCCGTCCCTCACAGGCCTACAGAAAACTACAACCTCCTAACATGTTTCCACGAGTAAGTACAGGTGAGGGTAATCTTTGTTCTTACCTGACGGTCTCGGCGACTCCTGCAGCGTTGGAACCTTCCCCCCCAAAGCTGTCAGCAGCCCCGACTGATCCCCGTCTAAGAGGGCGAGAAGAGCCGCCTTATCCACCGCCGGCATCTGGCCAAAGAGACCCACCGCCACTTCCTCTCGACCGCCCGCCACACAAGCCGCGATGGCTGCTGAGTAGCTGTCGACGCCTGCGCGAAAACCCGCCTCTGGCATTTCTCCCAAGAGAGCTACGGCATCTTCCCAATGGCCTCTTTCTCGGCATGCTCTGATGGCCGCCTCGTACGCGGTGGCAGTAGGTTGGACGCCCAGCGATGGCATATCTCGAAGAAGCAACAATGCCACGGGTCGATCTCGTTGCTGTTGTTGTCTACCCCCACGCTTTGACGTGAAGCCAGTAACGACTCCATCGGTCGATATCTCTTCCGAGGAACCGACGGCATACCCCTCTCGCTTTCCTCTGTGTCGAGAAACTTCCGTGGCCGCACAACAAGCCGCGCTGGTTTTTCCGGCGTGTACCCCCGCCTCCGACATCTCCCTCCTCAAAGCCAGCGCGTGCTCATGCTGCCCTCTGTCCGCGCACGCAGATGCCGCCGAGCCATAGCTCAAAGCATTGGGGACGACGCCCGCAGTCGGCATTTCTCGAACGAGAGCCACAGCCTGCTCCCATTGCCCCCTCTTCCCGCAGGCTGCGATGGCTGCGTTGTAGCTGGAAATGTCAGGGGCAACGCCAATGGCTGCCATTTTTCGCAAGAGAACCACCGCCTGCCTCCATTGCCCCGCCTTACCGCATGCCGAAATGGCGGACGAGAAAGCTATCTCGTCGGGGACAAGGCCAGCCGCTGACATCTCCCTCAACAGAGAAAGGGCCGGCTCCCACTGACAACCTTTCGCGCACGCGGCTATCGCTGAACTGTAGCTGAGAACGTTCGGGGTGACCCCGACGACCGATGACATTTCCCGCAGCAGAGCCACCGCCTCCTCCCACCACCCACCCTTTCCGCAGGCCACGATGGCCAACGAGTACGTCGTCGCATCAGGTTCAACTCGGACCGTGGATATAGACATCTCCCTCAAGAGGGAAACGGCCTCCCTGCCCCGACGACCTTTCGCACAAGCCGATATGGCCGAGTTGTAGCTGGTGACGTCGGGGGCGACGCCCAACGCCGGCATCTCTCTCAAGATGGCGACGCTCTCCTCCCACTGGCCCAATCCTCGGCATGCTCTGATACCCGCGTTGTAGCTTGCAACGCCAAGTTCGGTCCCCCAACATCGCGCCTTAGCGAGAAGCTGCAAGGTTCGCCGCCATTGCCCGGCTTGGTTGCACGCCCGGAGCACGGCTCCCACGCAAACCTCGTCAGGCGTGGACCCCGCCGCGCGAATACGGTCCAGAACATCGAGGGCTTCTTTCCAGCGAGCGCACTTGGAGATATGGCAGAGGCACGCGGCGTACACGGCTAACGACAACGTCTCAACGCTTGACGAATCCAGATTACTGGTGTGTTCGATGTCCTCCAGTTCTCGAAGCACACCCTCCCAGTCGTAACCTGGCATCTGGTTGATTTTGGAGACGAGCCATCGCGAGTGCAAGTCGACGGCACCCCCAACGCTTGAGCGTGTGGCACCGAAATCGACAAAAAAGTCCTGGACTTGCCGCCTGGCTACTCCTTGCACGCCGTCGTCCGGACTGCGAGTACTACGATTGATGGTGTCTGGTACGCTGCATCCCGAGAGTACGGTTGAGGTCGGCCGCGAGAGACTGCGAGGGCACCCCAGGTGATGGGCAGGGGGAACTTGCCAGTTGAGTGGCGCTCCAAGCGCTGGCTGTGGAACGAACGCAGCACTCATCGCAATCCCATCCGACCGTGTCACAGGGCTGCCTGCTACAGCAGCGGACAGCAGCAGGAGTAGCAGCAGCAGTCAGTAGTCAGTCCTCCTGACAAGCTCTAAACGCTAACAGCAAGCAGCGCAAACAGCAAACCTGACACCAGTGGATATAAACTTCACCGAGGGGAAAGTGAACTCCAGGATTACTCCGTCAGGGTACGTGGGTTCAGGCTGGTTATGCTGCGATATGGCGTGGGTGGTGTGGTCGAAGCCCTTGGCTCCTTCCGGCGGATGACCCTTGGTTCAAGGAACCTCGCGCCCGACCAATAAACGCCTCCGACTCATTTATAAAACCTTACTATTGCGAAGGCATAAGGAAGGACGCAAGTGCGCAGAAGGAGCACACGAGGAGGCCATGCGATCAACCGCCGAAACATGGACCAGGAGTCATCTCTTCGGTGCCACTACGTCTATTTTTGTGGCCTTCGTTCCCACGCCACGTAGTATGTGCCGAGGGGTATCCCTTCGTATCATGAACGATAGGTTGGGTTTTGGTTGCGTTCGCACTCGTACTCGCAGGAGACATCGAGGTGGCACTCCTACTGCTGCCTCTGCTGCTGCAAAAACCTCCACCGGCGAGAGTATTAGAACCGGTGATGGTAGTGGTGGGGATGGTGGTCACATTCATAGAAATGATGGTGCTCTAGGCCAGGCAGGGCGAGCAGAGCGCGCGGGTAGTGGTACTGGTGCGAAAGCCGGTTTGGCGTACAATGGGCTAAACCGTCGTCAGACTTCAAGACGAGCTCGTCCTTCGACTGGGAAGTTCATAGATGCGGTGAGACCTCTTTTCCACACTTGAAGTATCATAATATTAATAGTAATAACGGCGTCTATTATACATGCGTATCGTGGACGCTCTCATGCGTACGAGTACGAGTACCATCGCAACCACTGCTGCTGTGTACGAGGCAATGGTCTGGACGTCCATGACTACGTGCTACATGATTCTATGCACTCGTATGTAGGCTTCTGCTGTTGTAGACTACCTGGTACTGCTGTCGTTTGATGTGCTGGATGCACCTCGTGTGTGCCTTGACACTGCACTGCCGACCTGGTACTCGTAAGAGCTCTACACAGCAGTAATAGAACCACTTACTTAGATCTAAATCCCTGAGCGTGCTCGGTTGGTACATCCCTGGCCTCACTCAGAGCTCCCACTTCGAAACCGCCCCCTTTTATTACTTGCCGGACCTTTCCAGCGGTTCTTTGTTTTCTCGGTCCTTTCTTCTTTTTTTCTTCTTTCGTTTCGTGTGCGTGCGTGTACTCCGAGCTCGGCATCGCGGGAGGACCCGGCGCCGTCGCGGGTGTCAGCGGGTGCTGGCGGATAGAGGGGGAGTTGCAAGGAGCGCAGTCGCCGCTTTCGTGTCTATTCGTCGCGTGTGCCTCGAGGCACGAAGGATGCAGGAACGGGCTCTGCCTGGCCTCCATTTTGATTTTTGATAGAGTATGTACGAGATAGACCTTTCCCGTGGTTCTTTGTTCTCTCCATTTCTCTTGGCACTCTCGGTCCTTTCTTCCTTTTTTCTTATTTCGTTTCGTGTGCGTGCGTGTACTCCGAGCACGGCACCACGGGAGAGCCCGGCGCCGTCGCGGGTGTCAGCGAGTGCTGGCGGGTAGAGGGGGGGTTGTAAGGAGCGCGGTCGCCGCTTTCGTGCCTAGGCGTCGCGTGTGCCTCGAGACACGAGGGATGCGTGAACGGGCTCTGTTTGGCCTCCATTTGTGATTTTGGATAGATTACGTGCGAAATATAAGGGTCGTTCGATGTTGCAAGATAACACTCAAGCGGTGCTTATTTTTGAGACCACGTTCAAATTGAAAGAGGGGGCTGCGAAGTGTGAGTACCAACATTGTCGACCTGGCGAACGACGGCCACGGTGAGCACCGGGCTTCACGCGAGGCGATCGACGGGACTGACTGTGGCAGATAGTGAGGAAAGCTTTACCCGGACCGAATCGGTGGCGAGCTGGTCGCGAGAGGGGCGGGTGGGGTACTAGGCTGGGGGTGTGCCTTAACCCCCCCCAGAGGGCACTGGAACGAACCTATTGGAATATTATTTGCCGCATGAATTGGTGTTGATTGGTTGTGGGAAACGAATAGATTCAGTGCAGCCCGAGAAAAACAGTGTATATAGAAAGAGGAAGAAGTGTTGTACCCCTTTTTCTTGTTTGGGAGGACCGAACGGCCCGACCGAACGGGAACAAATAGCAGATTATTTGATGTAGATAGACACCACCGAAGATGGATGTGGACACCAATTTACTTTGGCATGTCCAAAAGCTACCGTTCGTGCCGATTCGGCTGGCGGGGCCCAGGATTCTGCATGGATCCAAACACGTTTTTTTAGGTAGGAACGGAACGAATGACCACGAACAGCCTCGCTCCGTTCCTCTCGTTCCCATGCTCTTTGGTGGGAGTTAAGACACACCCTGGGAGAAAAGCTCTGTTGTTAGTTTTTCTTCTTTTTTGACCGGTGCGGACCTTTCCAGCAGCCCTCCGTCTCGAAAGGGACACGTGTGGTTCTTTGTTTTCTCCATTTCTCTTGGCACTCTCCTTTCTTCTTCTTCTTTTTTTTCGTTTCGTGTGCGTGCGTGTACTCCGAGCACGGCACCGCGGAAGAGCCCGGCGCCGTCGCGGGTGTCAGCGGGTGCTGGCGGGTAGAGGGGGGGTTGCAAGGAGCGCTGTCGCCACTTTCGTGCCTAGGCGTCGCGTGTGCCTCGAGACGCGAGGGATGCATGAATGGGCTCTGTTTGGCCTCCATTTGTGATTTTGGATAGAGTTGAGAGTATGTTGGAGATATAAGGGTCGTTCGAAATTGCAAGATGATATTCAAGCGGTGCTTATTTTTGCGACCGGACTGAAAATCATAGAGGGAGGTACCCAGTCTGAATAACAAAATTGTCGAACTGGCGAGCGACGGCCACAGTGAGCACCGGGCTAAACGCGAGGCAGGCGACAGGGCTCACTGTGGCAGAGAGTAAGGAAAATTTTACCCGGATCGAATCGGTGGCGAGGTGGTCGCGAGAGGGGCGAGCGGCGTACGAGGCTGAGAGAGAAGCTCTGCTCTGCGGTTTTTTTTTAATATATTTTTTGACCGGTGCAAGGTGTTCCAATAGACAGAAAATTATATCATGAGGGGAAGGGGATTTTTTTTCTTTCCACTTTTTTCGGTTTCATTTTCATTATTTTTACGGTGCTACTGTGCCGTGCTGTGCTTTGTCTTTCCGTATCAAAGAGGAAAAGGCTGTGTGTCGTACAGCAGTACATACGGCAAGCATGAGAAAAGAGAAAAAGGATTACCCTCCCTCGGGTATGTACGTACGGCACGTGAGCGAGCGTAGAGGGCCACGTACGTCCGGCAACCGCCCGCGAAGCGAAGCGTATATGGCGTCCGAGCTGTTTTCTCCTGAAGCATGGCGGCGGGACTCTTGGCATTATCAAGTCGCCAGTTAGCAACTATTATACGATCGATCATGAAAAAACTAATTCAATCATGGACCTCTGTCCGCTTTGCATAGTAATTTGGTGTATTTTACCTTCCAGAGCGAGCGTAGCGGGCGGCGTAGGCCGCCCGCGGAGCGAAGCGCCTTGTAACGTGTACCAGGTACCTGGTACCTGGTATGTACGAGTATGACACTCGTACTGTCAATCGTGGGCAATGTTTGCTGCCACTGCTGCTGAACTTTAAGTTCAAATGCACTCTCGATGTTCACTGCGAATTACCTAGTACACTTCTTCACTATTCATATTAATGGTGCACTGCTGTCGTGGGTACCGTGTAATACGCAAGATAAGGCGACCCCCCGCGAATAATATCGGAGCCGAGTTGCTCTAAAGAAAGGGTGGCGAAATGCCACGAAAATGCTGACATTGGAGTGATCTCGACATCACATCTTTCCATACGTACACGCATCGCTCGCGGCGTTTGCACCTCGCCTCTTTCGAAATTCGACTTAACACTTGAACGAAGGGTACGTATCGCTGTGAACGGGAATATAAGACCATTGTGTAAGCTACTATCACTATAAAACAGTTAATGTATTCCCGGCCAGGGTGATACCACTCTTTTTCAAGTATCGAGTACGCTTGGTATGCTGTCGGTTTTTGTACCTGGTGTTAATTTGTGAACAAAGCATATGTAACGAGTCTTTTGTGCGCTTTCGTAACTTTTCGTAACTTCGATGAAACTCCAAAGCTCCTGCTCGTGCATGCACCCATCGGTGCGAGCTGCTGCTGTTGTTCGTTGTTGTTGTTGCTGCTGCTGTTCTTGCTGTCGTTGCCGTTTTGTAGACTACTGCTGTACGATAATAGTTGTTGACGCAGACGTCAAGTCGCGGATTGCCGCAGAAGATTAACACCCCGCCTTCCCTATCTGAGTTCGCGTTCAAGCCACGCAGCCAATCTCGCGCCCTCCCTGCTCCGCGATATCCCATGGCAACCTCGTACACGCACGCCCACGGCGATGCCTACCGATACCCTGATATGTTCTCGCCCGACAAAACCAGGTCGGCAGGCTCCGCATGCGACGCGCAGAGTTCAAGGACCTAGGGGACCGTCACCAGTGGCGTGAGGTCTTGAGACTCCTGGACGAGCTTGTGGAGGATGGGATTACCCTTGACGGCCGCATCTACAACGACGCCCTCCGCTCCATCGCCAAAAGCGGTCGGTGAGAAACAAAGACGGTTGACGGCTTATGTGTCTACCATAATGATAGTTAGCGGTCGACGATCTGGGTGTCGCAGGTTGAACGTTTGGGCGGCATTGCTCCGCTGTACTCCACTTTTGGCTTTAGAAATGAACCCACGTCTTTGGGGACAACTTGCTCGGAATTAAAGCTGTGAAACTGCCATCGTTTTTTTGGGGGATAAGCTACGTTACTGAAATTGTAGTTGGAATGACAGAGTGGATATTTTCTCCTGTGCTACTTCAAAATATTTTAATAGCAAAAGTGTACGTGCATACTGTATACCTGGTACATAGGCATGACGGTGGGGCCAAAACTTTACCAGGGTGTGCTGCGGTATGAACAGTTCCAGATACTCGGTATACCTGAATATTGCGTAGAGGGTAGCTCTCGTGATTCACAGAAACTGTCGCTGGTGGAAGGAATATGCTTCTTCGGATATTTTTCGATCTGCCTGCGCGGACCTCCGGGTTCACCCACCCATCCGAAAAAGGGGCCCTTAGCCCGCGCTTACCACTCTGGGCGGAAATAGGTATGGAGCGTTTAAGCATTAATTTCAATAAAAAGGGTCCTTACATTTCCGTCCATGGATTATTTTGGGTGGCGGTGTAAATCAACAACTCGCTTGAGCACTGCATCATAGGGGGTGCTCTTTATCGTCTGAGCAATGCCTCATAGGGGTGGCGCCGTATTGTCTGAGCTCCTCTAACACTCTAACAACGTGAGGAGAGCTCAATATCAGTATATCGCCCGAAACATGATGAGCTTCGAAGAACGTTTGTTCGCGCAACCTGACGAGGATGTCTATTGCGCTATTGCACTATTAGTAATCCTAAAACAGATACACTAGTAACTGCAAACCCTACTGTGCGATGCGCCCGTACATACTAATACTAATGCAAGAGGATTGCCGAGTAACTGCTAAATAAATGGACACCACTATTTCGAAGCTGGGCCGGGTGGTAAACTTCCCTAACTGTGCTGACTGTTTCAAGTATGAGTTATACTTGTACTACTCTAGGTTCACTGAGTTTCTGCTGTATGCTTGAACCGTACCTCGCTGGAAAAGGTGGAAGGAAGCTCTGGGCCTGCGGGATCGCATGATGGCCGACGGCATCTTGCCGGACCGCTTCACGTTCAGCGCTCTCATTGAGGCGTGCTCCAAAGGGGGGGAGGTAACAACAGCGCCTCCAAAGTATTCAGCAACTCCCTTTTCGGCGTGCAGAGCCAATCTACAACCAACCTAAACCAATCGATTTGGCAGCACCACTTGCGAGAGTAGTGCTACTGTCAATATGTACGTGTTGGTATCCGTTTTGGTCCATCGGAAGTGTAGTTTGGACGTGTTGGCCCTTGTACAGCCTCACCAGCCTTATTATTTTTAGTGTGGGCTTGGTGCGTGGCAAGTTTTGTTTTGATGTTTTCACCCTTGTTTTAACCCGTGTACAGCACACCACCCACGTTTTTTGGGGACAATTAACTCGGAATTGGAGGAGTCCTACTTTCCACGTCGTGAGAGGATTAGGTTGGTGTTTCGTACCAGCTGGTGTCCGTTCTCAGGTTCGATATACTAAAATTGTTTTTTTATGGTATGAGTTGTGCCACCGCCGAGGTAGTAGTAGTAGTAGTAGTAGTAGTAGTAGTAGTAGTACTCTACTACTACCACTACTACTACTACTACTACCGTTTTTGTCGCACAGCGGATGAACAGTCGATTCAAGGCCCAAGGCACACGGCCAAGGTCCCACCAGTCGTACTTCTGCTGTACGGCCGCTGTACCACCGCTGTATCGCTGCTTGTGCACACAGTATTTTTTCCCGTGGTTGTCTGTTCTCAGTGTTTCGCTCGTGCCGCTTTCTACCGCTTTCTACCGCCCCCTCCTCCCCCCGGCGAAGGTGGTCAAAGCCTTGGAGATACTCCACCAGATGAACGATGCGGGCGTCCCTCGAGACGTGTTTAGCTACAACGTCGCGATGAGCGGGTGAGAGCAACAAAACGCCTTCGAAGCAAGGAAGGCAAACCCGTTAGTTTATAAAGATACAATAGGAATTACTGTACATTATTACTCGATGCAATACATGCACATACGTTGTATAACCATGTTTGTACGGGACACGGCCGCAATACCGTGTTCGTGACGTCAAGGCTTCTTAGGGTATTTGATCTGCTGCGGTTGGGTGAGTCTATGGCGTCCACTCGGCACCCACGTCGCCATGTACATCAACGTCTGCTGGGCTCATTGCCAGCTTCCGGCGCAGTATCGAAACGCGTGAAAACCGTCGGCGTGCCCCTCTGCTGGCTTTACCGATACTCGCGATGTGATCGATATCACCGATAAAATCGATAGTACCGATACTATTGATAACATCGATGCTGTCGATGTTACGATCCCTATCGACAGTACCTATACTATTGAAGGTATCGATACTGTGGATGTTACTACCGATAATATTGAAGGTATCCATACTGTCGATGTTACAATACCTCTAATACAATTTTTAAGGATCGATAGTACCGACATTGTCGATAGCGCCGATAATGTATCGATATTACCGAATCGATATTACCGATATTTCCGATAATGACAATATTACCGATAATGTTGGTGTGGTGTTACCGACATCACCTACAATTAGGAGCGGACGCAAGTTTTCTAATTCACCCCGGCGCCTTTTTTTTCAGGGACCCGTTTCGAAATGGGTGTAACACGCACTTCCATTGCGGTTTCCACCCGTTGTCCGTTGTCCGTACGGCCGCCATTTCGATTTAGTTTTTTTTCAACCCCCCCGGGTTTTCACGTATGTGTGGTACGTTTATTGGAGCCTGGCTTGCACCTCTGTCCACCGTACACCAACACTCACAAGTTGACGGCAGTTATACATACCTGGTACCGTGCTGCGCGAGTTCCTAGCGACAGCTGTACGATTTCAACTAGCACCAGCTGTCTGGTACTACCGACAGTGGCGATGTTTTGACCTTCCCTTGCATGGCCCGTGCGCATCCCGCGAAATGACGCTACCCAGGTACGGTAGGAACGGAGACTGGGAGAAGGCGCTGGCGCTATTGGAGGAGATGCAGACCGACGGTGTACGACCAGACGCCGTCACCTACGGCACCATTGTGGCGGCGGTGCGTGTGCAACTTGCTCGCTCCGTGCGCGTTGGCACGCCCGACCGAGCAGTAGCCGATGCCGTGCACTCCTCATTTTTCGTCATCTTGTTTGCTCTCAGTGCTATTTGTAATCAAGTGCATCGATTTTTGAAAGGGTTAAGGATGGGCACTTTAGGGTGCCTACGACCCTACTGTAAAAGTGCATGGACATTTTTTTTGTGTCCGCGGATCGTGTTGCCGCCAATGCCCTTAAACAATCATAGCTTGCCGCCGTGTCGTATATAGGCGCGTTGCGTCGCGGGTGGTCCGGATGAGAGGCGAGGCCTCCTTGGTTCGGGGCAGTGACTGCGTTTCTGTGCGCCCAGACACCTCCCGCCTGTTGATTTCCACGATCTGGTCGCTTTCTCGTGTTTCCGTTGGCGGTGAACCACCACAAAGCTTTTTTTTCTTGCTGATGTAACGTTGTAACCTCTTGTGTATGTTGCTGTTGGGGGATAGTTTCGGTTTCGCCATTTGCGAGCCGTTACTGGCAATAGTTTCTGCTATTGTAGGAGTATGTAGCATTTTTTGGCTAAACAAAATCTGACTGTCGGGGGTTCCTTCCTCAATCAAAGGCTTCCTGAAGGGCGCTGACAACGCTGAAGAACTCGAACCAGTACCAGGTATTGTTGTAACACTATTCATAATAGTGGTATGCAATAAGGCATGCCTTGTTTGGTATACCTATATAGACCATCAGGTTGCACTTTCAGTTTTTTTCATGTTCAGGGTTTGGGTGAACTTAGTGGTGATAGCAGGAATAACTTACTATTAATAGTAGCAGTGATAGTACTGACTTACCTAGTACTAATAATATAGAAGTCCTTCAGTCAGAAGCCCCAAACAAAAGATAAAAACGGTGCAGCTCATCTATCGTACCTAACATGCATGTGTCGAGCCTATAGCCGATATAGTCTGTGCAGTAGGTATCCAAGAGTCCTGCTTCTTAATCTACCGTCAAATCGGTATTAAATACTCCTTGTTACTGCTACAGGCATCCAAGACTCCTCCTCATTTCTGTTTTAGATTGTCGGTATCCAAGACTCCTCCTACTGTTGTTGGTGCAGTCGACGGTATGACAGGGTTTGTTTTACAGCTACAAGAGCTCTACTGCTGTTTGTGCAGGGGTTACAGGGGGGCATGGCAATACACAGTAGTACATACCGTAGTAATACATACCAGGTAGTAATATATAGTAATAGGCACAATCATGTCCCAAAATATAAGGATCATGTATATTTAATATTCGTAAACATTTTTTTCTTATATATCGGGACAGAGGGGTCCTAATCAGAACCCACGATGGACCGATAAACCATGTACCCCCCTACAGTCTGTTCACATGTCATATTTGCATCTGATTACTACTGTACTATTGATATTACTATGTCTCCCCATAATAGCTGGGAATGATTCGGCCCTTTTTCTAGTGCGAGTATTGTGCGACTCTCTTAACGTAGTTCCAAGTATTAATAGTATGCCCACCAAGAATTGGGGTGCAGTTGTAACGTACTGCGGATAAAGTTATGGTCAGTTGTCACGTACCACCCTGGGCTGCTATGACGGAAATACAAGGAAAGTTTGTACATTAATATGAAGACACAACGGCCCTTACATTTCCGTGCAGAGTGCCACCTAGAATAAATGGGATAGGATAGGGCATGCCTTACTTATGAGCTGGGTGAATGGAGCCGGAAATCGGAACTGAAGATGGATCTCCCCACGCCGTCCGACCTAAAATCTCCGCTTGTTTTATTTTTTTCATTTATAAGCTATCAGCACCGGACCGCCTCCTCCCAACAACGCACACATTTGACCATACCATTACTACTGTATTATAGGAGCTTCGAACACCCACCAGCGAGAGCTCATAGCGAGAGTAAGGCATGCCCTAAATTTGCTTACTCAATCGGGGGAGACGACAACCGGGTGTCGTGTTCCGCATTACCCTAGCCCTGGTGGAGTACTACTACAGCGTAGTACTAGTACATGCATGCGCAAGTTTACGTTGTGTTTTTTTTTGTGGTGTCTTGTGGTGTGTTCCGAGCAGTGCGGCAAGGTCGGCGCGTGGGAGCGCGCTAAAAGCATCATTGTGGACATGAGGGCGGACGGTATCGCCCCGACGGTCTTCACCTATTCGTCGCTCATCAACGCCTACAGCAAGGTGAGAAGGCGGGAGGGAGGCCTATTTTTATGATTTTTCGTGATGAACTTGTTGTGCGTACACACGTAGAGCAAAGGGAAATTAGGTTAGTCGTAGGAGCGTTTCGTTGGAGGAGCGCAAGAATAGGACAGCAGGTACCTGTACATGGCACCAGCCTGGCCTAAAGTAGCACTTGCAGTAGAATATAATCCCCGTGTGTACTCTGATATGAATAGAAGGACCGCTTAAATATTAATATGAAGACGCGGTCCTTATTGTTGACGCTTTGGTGGTCGTTGTTGATTGTTTATGCTGCTCTTCGAAAGGCATACGTGTGATCTGGATAGCGGGCCGTGGTTATCGCGACCCTCACTGCGGCGGCACCCGGAGAATCGCGGGTAACGAAGAAGCCCATGTGTTCCCTCCTAGTGGCCGTATGTGCAGAGAGGTTTTCGTGTACCTACAGCAGCATTTTTCTTCAGGGAAGGCTGTAAAACGCATAGAGCGTGGAATGGTTTGTGTAGTCCCCCCAGTGTTTTTGTGTATGTGCGGACGGTGTACGGGGAAGGGCTCCACGTCAATGTGCCGCTAGCGGTATGATGCGGGCACTGGGCTTGTCGCGTTCAATAAGGCACAATGGTCGTGATAGTACATGTTTAACGATGTTTTTATTTCTGCAACACTGACGCTTTGGGGTGGGATGGGTTCCTCACCGACGTCCTCCCGCCTGTCGCAGGCTTCGTCTCGTCTCGTTTCACCTCCTATTGGAAAGTATCCGAACTACTACCGTCCGTGCTATCGATGCCCACCGACGATCTACATTCGCATTGCCTTGAGCACAGCAGCATCGATATTGTGTGTGTGCAGTGTGTGTATCCTGCCATATCATAATATAGTATCATCACGTCATTCCATTATGCCAATCTCATGTAGTCTTCCACAAATATCGATTATGTGAAAGGGCAATATGTTATTGGTGGCAGTGGTAACGTACTTACCTCTGTCGTGCTGTGCGCCATCATCGTTGGTATTTTGGTTGGTAACTAGTAAACTCGCGTCGATCGTCTTTCGTGGAGTAATCAATCAACAAATTATCAGGGCTGTTCACAGGTCGGGTCACACCTCGCGGGTCGGGTCTGGTCGGGTAAGCGAGACCCAACTCAACCCGTGAGAGTTTGAAAACCTCTTCACCAGACCCGACCCCACCCGTGATTTTAAAAAAAACTCCCACACCTCGGCCAGATCATCTACAGATAGATCATCTACAGATCATTGATTCCCACTTCATAATCTAGATATTTTAGGGCAGATTGATATATTACTTCCTGATGTGCATGGTGTAGCTCATGTTGCCGGGCGGGAGCCGTATAATCTGCATGATCTAGCACATGCATGCTTCCTGGGTTGGATCTGTACTATACAGATCCTGCACATCACCTCAACACGGCAGGTTTTCATAGGAACTAGATGATCTAGACGATCTAGATGGGCTACAGTAGACGGATAGATAGATAAAGAGCTAGATAGATACATCGTGGTCTGCCGGTGTGAAAAATCGTGGCCCGACCCACTGGTCGGGTCATGACCCGTGGAGAGCCCTGCTTTTGATAGCCCCACAGTCTGATAGTCTAATAAGCTAATAAGCATAAGTTATCGCCTGTTTGCTGTGAAGGGGGGGCGCTGGGAGCTCGCGTTAGAAGCGCTGGAGGACATGCGGGCCTTAGGGCTAAGAGCGAACGGCCACCACTGGATGGCTGCGATCGATGCGTGAGTCTTTTACCGGTACCATGTATCAGATGGTACTGTAGTCATTAGCTTCCCTCGCTGTACATATACTATTAATACCGGGTATACACTTTCATGTTTATTTTTAGGTCGTTGCTCTTTGTTTCAGGCTCAACTCGCGTGTGGTTCGTGGTAAAGAAACGGTGGCGTTTCGAAGTAGAATACCGTGTGCCGGTAAAGCATGCACGATGTTGTATTGTATATTGGGCGCTTACTCTTTTATACCGCGTCGAGTATTAGAAGCATACAAATCGAGATCGTTTTCCTCCACACCGAAAAGTAAGAAAAAGTCGAAGTAGGGCGGTCCGTACCCCGCCTCGTCGCGCGGTTGTCTATTTTAGTCTACTCTAGTCTACTCTAGTCTACTCTAGTCTATTCTAGTCTACTCTAGTCTACTCTAGTCTACTCTAGTCTACTCTAGTCTATTCTAGTCTACTCTAGTCTACTCTAGTCTATTCTAGTCTACTCTAGTCTACTCTAGTCTACTCTAGTCTATTCTAGTCTACTCTAGTCTACTCTAGTCTCCACCACTGACTTGAGACGACGTTCCGTACGGTGTCTGTCCCATCGACTGCGGCAAACCTATATTAACAGTATGAAAATAGTAGAAGTAGAGGTGTTTCCAGTTGTTGATGTTGATCGCAGATTCGGAAAACATATGGCGGTCAAAATCGGCTGGCAAGACTGAAATCACCATTAAGGCGACTACCGCCTTCTTCTCGGCGGTCAAACTCGGCTGGCACGACTGAAATTACCATTGAGGCGACTACTACCTTCTACTTGTATAGCCCCCGGGGTCTATATAAGGCGTCCCACTCACTACCCATTCCTGCCTCCACATCAGTATAAATCTTGCTATCCTGCTACTCCCTCTGAGGTACATAGATGTCACATCCCTCTGCCGCTGCGGCGAGAAAGAAACACACGCATGCCTGCTGCGCAGTAACGCAGAAGGCCAGGGTGTCGTTCATCAAAGCGTATGCTTCTAAGCCAGCGCGACAGACAGCTGTGCGCGAAACTCCTCTCAGTGCGGAAGTAAGGAGGCGTGTATCAATGGGTCTGCTTGAAAAAGGAATACCAGGTACATATTAATAGTAGACTGAATCCAGCACATGATATTTTTTTTAATTTACGGCCTCATGCGAGGTATCGTCCCCCAAAAAGGAAGACCCAAAATTATACATGCCCATGGTTGACCATACCAACCAGAATATATCTAGATGCTATGTTTAGCGTCGTCGAAGAGGAGGGACGAGCTGACAGAATTCTCACGAGTACATGAGTCGGGAGGCTGTATTGAACATCGACAAAGAGGAAGGATATGCATCAGACAGAGCGAAGATGTATCGGTCAGTTATGAGTCCAATTGGTTTCCCCATCCCATCAGGACAAGCGAGCAGTCGCAACAGTTTGCCGTATTTGTACAATGGACGAAATCTCCCATCATCCACCTCACAGCCGTCACCCACCCTGCACAAAATTAGGATTACCGGTAGCAGCCCAAGCTCCCGGGGATATTATAGCGTGTATATCCCAACTGCGATGTGAGGAGCTGTACGCACCACATTCGCGCAATATAGCAATACCACAAAACCATACATAGCACTATTGTGCGTTCTCCCCTGTTGCCCCTGATTTAAACGACGGCTCGCTGCTTGCTGTAGAATTCTCCGCTTGTTGATTTGACGTACGCCTCCACTTTTATACAACCCGTAAATGTCATGCAAATAAACGTCGATTGCACTATGTCGAACGATCAACCAGGTTCGATTCCTTATCGGTTGACAAGAACCGCTCTGCGCTACTCGTGTTTGAAGTCGCTATAGTCGCTGTAGTCGCCAAAGGCTTACCCCGGCTACGACGTCCGCGTTTCCTGGCGCGCTTATTGTCCATGCCCCGGAGTCCCTCGAAACGGAGATCTCGACGAAGGACAGCCTTGCCTAGTCGACGAAGGAAAGCCTTGCCCAGGAGGCCAGTAAAGCCAGGCCCTGCTGTACGAGGCGAAGGCGATACTGGCGTAGGAGAGGGGCAGGCTGGCCGAAGAGGTTTGGGAGGGCTAGGGAGCGGCGGGAAGCTCTCCTTGCCGCTGAAACGAAAACTATATATGTATACAGTATATATATATTAAGAGGTATTTTATTTTCGTTTCAGCGGCCAGGAGAGCCTCCCGCCGCTTCCTTGCCTCCACCTCTTTGGCGAAGCTGCCTCCTCCCCTCCCCCAGCACTACTTTATCCTTGGACAGCAGAGCCCCGACTTCGTTGTCCTCGTGGGCAAGGGTTTCCTTCGTCGAATTTTCTCGCTCCGAGGGACTCCTGGGCATGGATAGTAACGGCGCCGTACATTAGGAAACGGGGAAGTCGTAGCTGGGTTGATTACTTGAGGACCCAAGTATAGCGACTTGAAACACGATTAGGGTAGAGCATTTGTTGTCAACCGCTCAGGAAGAGCGCGCAGCAGCAGTGCAAGAATCCTATCTACGATGCTACGCGCGTGTGGTAGAGAATATTCGGTGTTTGCGAAGAGCTTGGCTGTAACCGATTTGTTTGAGGGTTTCTTATTATCTGTTTCCTATATATAAATGACCCTCTAGCCACGGAACCTTCTCCCCAAGAGGATAGTTAACCCAACCCAAGAATATCAAGGGTATGGGCCGGATCTTATGCAATATTATTTTCGTGATTGAAAACGGAAGGAAGTCAGATTTTTCACCGGCAACAAATCTCACCATATTTAAATTCGATGTGCCATCTTATCGTGATTTTGGTTTTATTTCACGGGGGAAACAGGAGTGAGATTTTGAACTCCACGACACGAACGAGTCATTCACGCCGGGTTGGGCGATCAACCTTCACCACCAGCTCCTCGGAGAAACGGGACGGAATGCGGAACCTTTCTGGGGAGCTGCGTAAGAAAGTTTCTAGTTGCTAGACCAGCAAAGAGCTCTCGCTCTCACGGAGCCTGAGCTGCTTGCGGCGGTCGTAGTCAGAAAAAAAAAACAGTTATTACTAGATTATTTTGATACTGCTGTACGCAGTCTCGTCCAATTCATCCCCGATGTTGTTTTGCCTACAACCGTTGCAGCTGGGCGGCCGCGATGGTGACCAAGGTACTGATGATGCCCTCCATCTCCGTGGTGGTCGATGCACGAGTGCTGCGTCCCAGCTGCGTACAATAATAGCCTCGAGACCCGTCATGAGCCCAGTCTACAACCCATTCAAATTGTACAGTGCCTCCGGGATCTCGTGCAAAAGCGTTTTCAATCACTTTCTGAAATATTATCAAGTGGTTGAGAAAGGCCGCAAAAAAAAAACAATTGGGTCAAAATTTTGTCATCGATAAAATCTCGGAGGAACATTTCTTTTTATATATATAGGCCCCATAACTCGCAGTTTTGATCAATTTTGATAAAATTTGGGACGAAAAACCCCGAAACCTCCGCAAAGATTATTAGTATCACCCAAAATAATATTGCATAAGCCTTAAATGTGGCGCTTTTCGCCACTTTTTGCCACAAAACCTTGGAAAGATCCTGGGGTATCGTGGGTTGGGGCCATTTTTATACTGCTGCAGTGTAGAAAACTGACCACAAGAAGCCCTCAATCAAGTTTGTTTCAAACAAATCCTTCACAAACACCTATTGTTAATAGTAGCTTCTTTAATTGCAGTTTGGGCATGCACTCACCCTGCCCTCGGGGGAGCTCGGGCTTAGGGTTAGGGTGTGGCCTATGCTACAATCGTTATAAAATCGTCATACGATCGTCATACATTTTCCGATTTTTTTCAGGGCTGTTCACGGGCCATGACATGAACCGACCCGATGTGGAGGTCTCCAACATATCATGGGTCGGGTCGGGCCGGGTCGCGTCGGGTCAGGAGAGTCTTCAACATTTCACGCATCGGGTCGGATTCGGGATATAGGTGACCCTACCCGACCCGACCCGACCCGATCCGACCCGACCCGACCCGACCCGACCCGCGAGGTTTGGTGGACCCGTGAACAGTCTTGATTTGTTTCCTACTATATAGGAAGTGTTGGACTGAACGACTGAACGGTTATCACAGGACAGTAGTTTAATCAAGGGGTGGGGGGATCAACGGATACCAAGCACGGTATATATGCCTTATACGGCCGGAGGATTAACGCGTTGCGTGCACCGATAACAACAAGCGGCATCGGCTTTTTTATTTCGACGCTGTTGCTTGTATAACGTGTAATTACTGGTGCGCTCAACTCCTTGTTCGAAGAGCTTACTTTTTTTTTTGTCCTTCCTTCTTGTAACAATTGCATACATACGTACCAGGTACATGATACATGGGACAGGTCACGATCCACAGTAGTACAGTGTTTTCCGCTGTGAGATGATATACATGAACCTTATCATAAGTATCGAAACATGTGCGCATGGACCCTGTTAGACGCATCCTACCTGGCTAAAACAATCTAGATCGTGGAACCATGTAAGTGAGGATCTCGATCTTGTTCGATCACGAGTTGGAGATCTGATATGTCTGATGATGGATAGAGGATCTGATCTGTCTGATCTCGAATTCGGGATCTTGACTTGGGGATCTTGACATGAGAATCTCGAAATGAGGATCTGATCTGTCTGATGATGGGAAGAGGATCTGACCTGTCTGACCTCGAATTGGGGATCTTGAATAGGGGATCTTGACATGAGGATTTCGAAATGAGGATCTGATTTGTCTGATGATGGAAAGAGGATCTGATCTGTCTGGCGCGTGAACACCTTTCTACCTTTTCCTTTTTTGTCTGGTCGTTTCGTGCTTTCGGCAGCTGCGGCATGGCCGGGCGGTGGGACAAGGCGTTGGGTGTCCTGGAAGAAGTGGAAGCGGAAAAGGGAGCCGCCGCGCTGTCCACCACGATGTGCAATTTTGCCATGATCGCGGTGAGCGATCGTGCCTTAACTTGGTATGTAAAGATAACCCCCCCCCACCCTCTGCTTCTTGTCTCCTTGTTCTGTTTTTTTTTTTTTACACAATTTGCGACGGCAAGCACGTTTCCGGGACAGCCTACTCGGAATTCATGCGGGGCTGCTCTTTGCAGCACTTTTTTTTTCTTTTAATATCCTCTACCGGATTGGTAACAATGAATTTACATTAAGGTCACCACACTGTTAATATCACTAATTGTATCTGGAACCCTTGGTAGCGACCAAATATGAAAGAGTTTTGCTAATTTCAGCCGCCTATTAATCCTCCGGGCGCGCAGCAATACACGTACTGTAGTACCCTGGTACAGCAGTAATACCTGGTAGGATACTGTGCCCGTATATTAAATATCCTTGCATTGCTGTCCAGCAGTACTTCATCACTAGACTAGTGCCGTGTAGTAGTTCATTACTATCAATGGACTACTGCTGTAGAGTATTTCATTACTATCAATGGACTACTGCTGTACGTATATAACATTTAACTCCTCAGCCAGGCAGCGGCCGACGTTTCGATAGCGTATTGTTGTCGTCGTTAGTCTCTAAGGGGTTCGTTGGCCGTCCCTGTAAGACGCGAGCCGACGAGGGAAGGAAGGACTGAACTCTTCTCGCGACAAAAAAATCAAGGCACCAACCGTAGTGGGGAGGAGGAAGGGGAGAAGAGCCTGCTATTACTGAATGCCCCCGGTTCTGAGTTACCATTGTTGATAGGAGTAGGAGAGAGAGAGAGACAATAAGGGCGAAGAGAAGAAATGGGAGATCAAAATAAATAAAGGTGCTGTGATATGTGCAAGCTTCATCCCACACTAATAACAATGTGTCCCATTAGTTTTCCCCTAAATCGTGGGTGACGTTCAGCGCTGCAAATATTATCCCACACTAATTCCAAGTAAAGTTACCCCAAAAACGTGGTTGCGGTTCGAAATAGTTCTAGCGGGGGCTACGGACGAGGCTGCCTCCCAGGGCGTAAGCACCGACAGGCTTAGCTTGTACGCGCCCCCCGCTCCCCGCTCCACCTCCGGTTATTTTGATGTTTTATACAAAAACAGCTGTTGGATAAAAATATGCCAGGGAAATAGATAAAAAGCTCATCATTTTTTCAAACCACAAGAAAACACGTTTGTTGTGTGTCAGATAAAACAAACGTGTTGTACTGTAGTACATAACCATTGTTGTTCATCTCCACGTCACACACGTGTCCGGGCAATCGCGCTCTCCGCTCCCCGCTTGCGCCTCACGTTGCACGCGTATCCACCTCCCCCCCCTCTCCTGTACGTAAGCAAAACGTTTTTTTACGTACTAGATGGAACAAACGTAATGATTACTCAAGTGTCGAAGGTGTCTCTATTAGGAGCAGGAACGGATGCGTGAACAGTGGTCAAATCGCGTAGGCAAGCAATATATGAGTAGCCCCCCCGCACGCTTGGTGCGAGCAATGTCTGCTTGCTCGCTGAAAACCCGACGTGCTCCGTCCCGACATTGTAGGGATGCGAGGGTCTACGGTCATACGACTACGGCCATGCATGACATGAGAACACCCCCTCCTCCCGTCCCCCCGCTTGGCTGTTTTGGGTGCGACCAGTGCGCCAGGGCTGGGCGGTGGGATCGAGGGGCGGTTTTGCTGGAGAAGATGAAGGCCAACCCGGCGACCCCCCCAGACGCTCGGACGTACGCTTCCCTAATCGACGCGTGCGCCAAGGACGACAACTGGGAGGGGGGGTTGTTTTTCCTGGCCGAGATGCAGGAAATGGGGATAGCGTGAGTTATGTGCGGAAGGAGGTACTCATAGCATGGGGATCGTAGAGATGAAGTTGGGAAACTCGGACATTGGCGCACAGTTTGATGGTGATGAGGTTGATGACCCCCCCATTACACCGTTACTCTTGTCTACTGGGTTTGGCTGTAGTCAACAAGAGCCACAAGGAGTCCACATGTTTTTTTAGGGTGGGAAACAAATCAAGCATAACTCAGTCGAGGTTTTGTGGAAGATGGTCGACTCAGGTGTGTGTGGGGGTGGTTCCGTAGTAGAAAAAACGCATGAGTTTGCTGTCTGCAATGTGGTGTTGTAGTTGGAGCGCTTGGCTACGTGCGAGAGGGGGGGGGGGGGGGGGAGGCAGAGTGTGCTGAAGGACCCCGATATCAAAGCGAATAGCACGGAAGGTCGATTGGCGGGTGGCCGTACTTTTTTTACAACACTATCCCAGAGTACCGCCTTCGCTCGATTGGTTTGTAGCAGCGTTGCGTGGTTCGGAAAACCCGTCGTACGCTTCTGCCTTATTAATCACAGCTGCGGACGTTTGTTTGATTTTTTTTGTCTCGCTGATTGCTCTTGTTGCTGACCGACACCCGTTTTCAAAGGGCGAAGGCCTTTCTATTTTGAGTCCCGCGTGCTTGCTCTGCCTTGCCATACAACCCGAACGTGCTGATTTATTTTCGCTGATCTTGTTCAGCCGGTGCCAGTAGTGTTTACTGTGAATACGACCTGGCCCAACTTCGACAAGTGGTTGATTGCCCACATAGGGTACACCCTTGAACATTCGGAGAACTTTCCGAGAATTTTCCAGGCGGTCGAGGTTAGGGTTAGGCTTTCATCAGAATCCAGTATGGTTTAACCACTTTGTCGAAGCTTCCCCGAGGACTACGCAGCCCTCACCGGTGGTCTGCCCTGGGATAAGCCACACGTATGACGGGGGCCCGTAGTAGCCGCCTACTTTTTTTCTGGAATTTCCTCGACCGACGAAACAGGCGGCCTGCGTTTCTGGAAACCCTTTGACCAACGGAATATTCGACCCGCATTTGATGGAAACCCCATTGACACAACGGAACACACCGCCCGCGTTTTCTGGAAAACCCTTTCGCAGTCCAACGGTGTTTGCCTTCAACAACGCCATAGCGGCCTGCGCGCAGTGCGGGCGCTGGCAGGAGGCGTTACGTATTTTGAAGGCGATGCGCGAGGAGGGGGTCGCGCCAGACGTGTTCAGGTGAGGACGGCGGCCTGCCATGCCATATCAGGAATCAACTGCTGAGGATAGCGCCTAGCGTGGGTAGGCGCACTTCAATTAGACGCGAGTCGCCGAGGGAAGGAAGGTCTGCACTCTTCTAGCGATTGTAATGGAGGCACGAACTGTAGTGGGGAGGGGGGAGAAGAGTCTACCACGTGGCCCCGGATCTGAGTTTAACCCCTTTAGTACCGCAGTCTCGATTGGGGGGCAAACCATTCTAATTCCAAGTGATTTGTCCCCAAAACGGGACTGGGGTCGTGAAAGGGTCAAGACAGAAAATAAGGGCGAAGATAAATGAATGAGATGGGGAGTTTTTTTTTTTATGCCATGCCGTGCCATGCGAGGCACGGTCGGGCCCGTGTTTCTGGTGTGTTGTGAACTGACCCGCCTTGCTTGGTCGAAATGGTTATTAATAGTAGCCCACTATAGTCCACACGTACTTTTCTATGGGTCTCAAAAGGGTTGTAACATCGTTGTACCATATTTTCGTCTCGTTGCCTTTCCACGTCTCCAGTTTCAGCAGCGCGATAGATGCCTGCGGGAACGGTGGACAGCTGGAGCTAGCTTTGATTCTGTTCAACAGCATGGACAAGGCGGGCGTTACCCCCAACGAGGTATGATTGCATACCTATGATTTATAGTATGTTTTCGGGTTGTTGCAGATCATGCATCGGATTTTACAATCTCGAGTATGAATATCATGTACGCCCGGGAAATATTAATGTTCATATTAATAGTATTAGTAGCATTCGTCATCCGAAGGGTTGCAGATCATGCATCGGCTTTTACAATCTCGAGTATGAATATCATGTACGCCCGGGAAATATTAATATTAATAGTAATAGTACCATTCGTCATCTCGAATGAGGGGGAAATTTAGTTGTGGTTGTGACGGATGGAATGCCGTTCCTGCTGGTAATATTTAGTTGCAAGTGATACACCTGCTATACGGGATAGATGGTGCAGCACAGGTTGTTGGTACCGTTCCCTTGCGTACTGGTACTGCGGTGTCCGCAGTGTTTGGTATCTGGTGCTCGTTTGTTTCCTCCCGTCGATGCGCTTTTTCGTTCAGCCTTTTATTGCGACCACGGGATAGAGTTGATATTACCACAGTAGGGCAATAAGCTAATGTGATGTGAGAACATCACTATCATCTTCAACGCATGTGCTACGTACAGGATGGGCAGAGGTAGGGATGTGCTCATTGGGTCACCTCATCGGCTTGGCGTCCGAGGAGGCTTGAGTATATAGTAGGACTGTACGACTGGCGGTCGGCCCTAGAGGCTAGGACTGTTGTTGTGAGTTTTGTTTGTTTGCACGGTTAGAGGAGTAGATGGTACAGTCAGTGTATTGTAGTTGCCGCCGCTCGCAGCACGCCGGCAACACAAGCGTTTCACAGCAGCGCAGCTGCTTCTCGAGCCGTCACCCGCAACCACGCGCCAGGGTATGCGTTTTCGACACACACCGCCACTTGCTGCTCGTTGCGTGTGGTCACGCGGTATCATACATAAAACCGAAGTATCACTACAGTCGTATCACTAGTGTCACTAAATTAGTATCACACACACAGCTTGCAAATAGAGTTTTGGCATTTTTTTCAATCCCAATCCCAAGTAAGCTGAGGTGTTTTTTTTTTCGTCTCCCCTTCTTTTTCAAGAATAGGTCTGCTACAACACGATTTTGGGTGCATGTGCCGTGGCTGGGGATGCCGACAAGGCCTGCGAGCTGTTCAGGCTCATGAGGTCCAAGCACATCAAACCGGGGATGGTCAGCTTCAACTTGGTAATCGAGGCCTGCGCGCGGGTGAGACACGGTAAATAGCGACCGTTACGCAGCGACGGTTACATACAGTATGGTCCGTTTGCCTTTTTTTGCGTTTTGCTATCTGCTTCTGTTTTTTTGTTTTGTTTTGTTTTGTTTGATTCGCTTCATCTTCTTTTTTAGGTTTTTGTCTGCTATTAATAGTCTCCTTTTTGCTTCCCTGGTGTCCGCAGTGGTGGAGTGCGTATGCTTGTTTTTTGTTTTTGCCTCTGTTTTACTTGAGGTATTTCTTCCACTCCAGAGTTATTGGAGCCTGTCCTGCGACCACGGACTGCATTGTATTGTGAGTTAATTTGAGAACAACAACAACATGAAAGGGAGGCACCTTTACGGGTAACGGTGACACCAAAACTATCTGGAGTTGAGGGTAGGCGGGTGGGCGGTTGGCATATCTTGCGGTGATAGCGGACAACGGTGGAAATTTCTTGACTCCGGGAGTGTTTGTCGGGGTTTTTTGGCGTAACATGTAAACATCCCCGAGAGATGGTGACGGTTGCGCGCGCTCGAAAGGCACTGGTCCCCTTCGCATTGAGATTCCGGCAAAGCGACCCGTACTACGTAGTTGTAAGTGGTTTGTTCCCGTAAACATGGGTTTCAGTTATCATTGTACCGGTGCAAATGAGACCCAACTCTAGTTCGAAGCAAGTGTGTCCAGGAAAGAAGGCTACAGTTCTGGAGGGGTTGTGCAGTATGTACCTGCGAGGGTTCGTTGAGAAATTTTGGCCTCTCTGGGAGTTTTGTTGAGAGCTTATGGCCGCTTTGGGAGTTTGCTGAGAGGTTATGGCGTTATAAGAACCCCTTTGGGAGTTTGTTGAGGGGTTATGACTCGTTTCGGAACCGAGAAGTTCTGAGCCGTGTGGAAGTCAGTTGAGAGGTCATGAGCCTTTGGGGAGTTTGTTAAGAGGTTATAGCCGATTTTGGGAGTTTGTGGAGAGCTTGTGACCCCTTTGGGATTGTGTCGAGAGGCTGCTGTAAGGTATAGTCCCTCTGGGAGAAAGTGACGACATAAGGTGGCGATTACGGCGCCGTCCCCCTCGTGATTGGCTCGCGATAAAAGTTCAGGAGCTGTATGATGTGGGCACATCATGATGCTTTGCTTGTACTGTCACCCGGCCATATACTTTTTACAGGTGGTCATATATTTATTGATATGTTTATATTTTTGGCGTACATGGTACCAAGTACCAGGGTGCATGTTAGTAGTAGTCATCACTTGCACTTTCCAAGTTCAACCATTTTTGTGGGAGATATTGCCCTCAGCGACATTTTGTACTTGTAGTATTAATAGTAGATGAATGTCATTCCACGCGGACTTAAAAGTAGTACCTACAGTTGTAGATGAGAGAGTCACGGCTAATATTACATATGACCCGCCGGCGCAGTGGTACGGCAATGGGCAGGGGGGCTTCGAGACTACCAGGTATTTGCGTGTAGTCTATCGTGTTCGTATGGTACCTCGTTCATATACAGGACTATTTCGTAGTGTAGTAGGAGTCCGGTCTTTGGGGGCTCGTCAAGGCCTCGTTTGATCTAAATATACTAGTTTTAGTGTAGGGGCGGCCAGTCAAGGGGTCAGACCGCGGTCTGCTATGTGTGATATTACGTTTCACGCACACGTATGTGTCTATGTTTAATAGTTATGTTTGTGAACATTTCGTCTCTTTTTTCGACTTTTCTCTTCGTACGAACACTTTTCCGGCCGAGTTTTTGTACCTATAACCTGAATCAGCAAGCCTCTACATTTGTTCAACACTTGTCCTATCCACCATTGCTCGTCTTAGCTTATGTCCAACCTACAGTAAAATACCTGGACCAAACCCTTCTTCCCTAATGTGTCCCAACAAAAATACCCCAACCAGACCTCTTCCACCATCCTGAAACAAATATATAAATGATCATTGTTGCTGTTGCTGTTGCCATCGCTGTTATTGTCGCGGAAGGGGTCACATCGTCGGAAGGCAGAGAGTCTCTTGTCGGAAATGAAGTCCCGCGGCGTCAAGCCGGCGGACATCAGCTACGACAATTTTATCTCGGCGTGCGGGATGAGCGGAGAGTGGCAGCTGGCCCTCATTCTATTCGATGAGATGCGGAAATCCAGCCTCACGGTGAGTCTACGAATTTTCGTCGTATACGATATACCTGGTATACAGTAGGGTAGTACTACAGTAGTAGCGTCTTGCTTCGTACGAGTATTAATCGAAGCTCGAACTGCTGTGGGTACGAGCGCTCTTTATTTTGTTGGATTGTGTGCGCCGATGAAAGGCACGTAACAAACGCTCTGAACCGAATCTACTGTAAGTACAGTGGCCCTCGCCTGGAACTTGTTTTGACGCGTGCTGCGATAGGTGATAGAGCATGCCTTGATGACTTAGCACTTTTTGGCCGTTTATTTTCTGACTGACGGCCCTCGTCAATTGATAGGAGGATCTTAATACAGTAGTAACATCGTTATTGTTTACTACCAGGTATGATATCTTCTCAACATATTGGTGTACCTACAGTAGGTCATGCGATTGGCCATCGCCTATACCTAGGCCGCGGTATTGTTTCGTGATACTTCGATATTAGAATAGGGTAATAGGCCATGGGATCGTTTCGTCTTGTACCTATTGTACTACGGTATACAGTAGCTCATGGGATTGTTTCTTCGTACACCTATTAATAGGTCATAGGATCGTTCATCGTATACCTTTTGTAGTATATATCTGTTGTGATAGAAATGTATATATGTATTGTAATCCATAGCTATATTCTTAGTAGTATTCGTAATATTACTATTTAATATGTCATGCGATGGATTCATCGGGTTGACAGTCCATTTAGTCTCACAGCCAGGTTTAGGATGCGGTACAGTAGTAGTACTGCAGGTACAGAGCTCTTATACTATAATCAAATCAAAACAGGAGCCTCACAAAATTTAGGGGCACCCCTACCGCAAACCAGGTATAGTGTACCATCCATGCATCATCTTTTTTGTATGATTTTTTTTGTATGATTTTTTTTTACAGGTGGGATATTTCTGTATCAGCTTTTTGTGCTTTGAAGTATGATATTTGTGTACGTACCTGGTATGATGGTTCTATGCGATATGTTTGTATGATATTTTGGTATGAACTTTGTGCGTTGGTGGAAGGCACAATGAGAAAACTCTCAAAATGGGCCACTATGTGGTTGGCGACCGCGTAATTTAGTTACTCGCTTCCCTCCTGATGATACTTAAAGAAACACCGTGCTGGGGAAGCGAGGCGACAGGACGAGAGCGAGCCACCCTTGTGGTGATTGTGAAATCCTTCAGTTCCGAATGCGTTGACACCTGTCATCGGGGAAAATGTTTGGCATGCGGGTGTCGAGTCAAAGCTGCCGCCATTTGCGGGTTCAAAAGGATCTGTTTTTGCGGTGATACAGAGCAGCGGATGCCGCAACCGTTACCCTGGCTTGACTTTTCGGCGCACGTGGTGCCTGCCCCCGTGATGGACAGACCATTAGTTTCGGGTTCCACTCATACCATGGCTACACGAGCAAGGGGTACATCTTTGACATTATGGCACTGGTGTAGAAAATTTGCACACGTCAGGTAGATCATATCTCCACTTCATGATGTAGATATTTCCTTGAGGACACATTCCCGGTCTGCAGGATCTAGGTCATGCTGCCGGGTGGAAGCTGTATCATCTGCATAGTCTAGGACATGTTTCCTGGGTTAGATCTGTACTGTACGAATCCAGCACTACAAATCATGACAGCAGGTAAGGATCTAGATGATCTATCTGATCTACAGTACCTGGTAGATAGATGGACAGATACATCGTGATCTGTCCCACAGGCGAAGACTTCCGCACGCTCGAGCGACGTCTATATATTGGAGAGGGTCGAGCAGCATGCATCAATTCACTTTCGAGCTCGACTCTGTAGGAGATTTCACGCATCCGACGGATCAGATCCCTATGTCAACCTTTCGTGCTTTAGATTTTTCAGGGCAGCTACATCGCTGATTCATGTATTCTGTATGGTCTAGATCACGTTGGCGGGTGCGAGCCGTATTATCTGCCCGATCTGGCGCATGTTTCGTAGGTTGAATCTGTATCGTGAAAAATCCTGCGGACATCTGTAAGATAAGTATATACGAAGTGTAAATCTGCATTATACGTATCCTGCACAACGTCTCACAACGGCACATATAGGATGTACAATCCAGATGATCTAGATCATCTGGATGATCTGTAGATGATCTGTAGGTGATCTGGATGATCTGCAAATGATCTGTCCGATATCCGAAAACTGTCGCCAATCTGCAGCCACTGTATCATAGAAAATCAGGACAGCCGTGTGCGCATTCCGTTTGGGCTCTCGCCCTACTACTGTTCACCTACCGGTACAGTGTATCAGGTGAAATTAAAAGCAACACGGCATCCGCCACAGACATAAAGTGAACGATTTACTTACAGTTGCTTGCTCTACGTAATCACCGTTTCCTGATAATATGAGGATGCAAACGGGGATTACATTTTCGGGCGGAGTGGTATTTGTGAAGGCTTCACGACGGCTCGTCGGCAGCTAGGCAGCAATTAAGTTAGCGCTTTGCCGACAAATACGCAAGAATGTCCCCGAGTTATGGTCTATGCCTGTTCAATCTGCTCTCTGCTAAAGCTCGTGTGACGATTTTGTCTTCTCGATGTTCCCCTTTGCAGCCAGACGCGTTCAGCTTTAACACGGCCATCGCGGCGTGTGGACGGCGTGGAGAGTGGAGGCGCTCGCTAGACATTCTTGCGGGGATGGAGGTGGAAGGGGTAACGCCCAGCATTTTCTCGTACAACGCCGCCATTGGGGCCTGCGCGAAGGCGGGGCAGTGGAGAATCGGACTCGAGCTCCTCACGAAGGTATCAAGTATGTTTCTATTTGATCGCTGAAAGCATCGAGGTAGTACTCGGTTCCGGTCGTTCGAAACGGGCCATGTGAACGGTAGGTTGCTCCAAGTTGCTCGAAGGAAGTGCCGTCACAAATTGAGAAGAACCGAATGCCATTACGTGGTTCCGTAGACGCCGCTCCTGTATAACAAAGCTAACCCGGGATAATTGCCTTGGCATGCCGCTGCTTGTCATTGGCAGGTCGAGTGCTGGTCGTGTCTTGTTTCTCCCCAGACCTCTGACTATGTATGCCAGGCTGTAACGGCAGCCGAGGAGCCAACGCATCGGAGACGTAAGCTCATCGCTTCCTTCCTCCCTTCCTCCCCTCCCTCCCTCCCTCCCCTCCCTCCCTCCTTCCCTCCCTCCCTCCTTCCCTCCCTGCCGTTTCGTATTGGCCAGGTACGCGAAAATCCTGCATTGGAGGCTAACGAACGAACGTACACGTCAGTGATCAGCTGCTTCGAGCAAATGAACGCCGCACAATAGGCCGCCGCGACAGAGCTTGATCGCGCCCGCGACGGCCGACTATCGACGCCAGCAGCGGTTATAGGGAGTGTGAGCACAGTGTGAGCACAGCAGAGATTCCGGACGGAAATACCGACCCCGCTCGAAAGCGCGACTCCTAAGGAACACGACGAGCTACTCTGTAGGCGAGGCAACTGGTGTCTTGGTGGGGAGATGATCTGTCTATTCATATGTAACAGGTACCGTCAGGACTCAATTTGGTGTGTGAACATAGGGGGGTGCCTGGTGCTTGGGTCCTAGTTGTGTTCTGATTATTATGGTCTCTCGTATTACAGTAGTGGTAATAGTGACGACATTGTAGGAGTGTGGTGGACGGCAAGTTTGGAAAATATATATGCCGTGATGGACGCCTGCATGCACAACCGTAAAATATTGGTTGTAAAGCGGAGTGCGTTGCCTGTACGCCCTTCACCGGGTGCTCGTTTCTAGGTGACGACCTGCTGATGAGCGCCAAGGGCTTTGGCAGTAGTGCAGGAGGTCCTCTGCAGAGTAACAGCGAGGGCCCACTTTTGTTGGCAGCCTACATGCGTCTACTACCTGTATTGATAGTTGGTATTCCGTATTCCGTACCACTCTCTCCGTAAAGAACAGGACTGATTGGGTGGGTATTCACATTAACATCAAAATCTTCCGTATTTTTACGGACCTACTGATGGCTACGTGTGTTTGGAGAAACGCGAGTTAGATTGCGTGGGTCTGGCTGCTTGGATATATATGCGCCCCTTCCCATAAAAAGTTTTAGCCAATTTGGAAACGCAACCACTTTTCTCTGGCCAAATCGACTGGAGTTCTATACAGTAGTACTATCAATATTAATCGTGTGGGATCCTTATCCTTTTTTCGCAGTGATAGACCGGTAATGGTGTGTGTGTTGCCGTCACGCTTCTTTTTTTCCAATTTTATTAGCGCATGTAACACCGCAATCGATTGAGGAGATATTAATTGAAGGTGGTGTTTGCTTTTTTTTTCGTCGTGCTTGACGACGCGAAGGTCTTTCGGAACAAGATGTTGCATTTTCCAGACTTGAGGAACAACAACGGTGTTGGTTTCTTGTTGGGGCGTGCTTTTCTTTTTGAAACTGCCGTTTATGACGAGAATTAACAATTTCGGTTCAGCTGCAGGCGGTGGTAACACGCGAAGTATACCAGTTTTTTTTTTTAATCTCCACGCAAGTCTCCGCGGCGAAGGTACAGCGTCGGAGCTTGTTGCTGCGTATATATTGTACATGAAGAGCTGCTATTAATATTATTTTTTGTTTGTTTGCTCCGAAGCGCGTGGCACTTTTTTTATGTTTTAGGCTGCGGGGTTGTTCGTACTCTGTTATGGGAGTCATGTGTAATCCCTCAGGTGAACACATGTGCAACTAACTCTGGGTGGTATGTAGCTCGACCAGGCTGCCGCCCTTCTTGTTCGAGTTGAGTCATTTTCGTTTTTGGTCTTCCTTCTTGTTCAGAGTTACTCGTATGGCGCCGAAATATGTGAACCGCAATAATTTAGCAGTATTAGACGTCCGCACGGCTATCTTTTCTTTGCATGTACTGCTGTATAGTATGAACCCACGCGCAAGGCACCAGTGTGATGGTATCACGTTCCAGTAGCTATAAAGCGGTGCAATACGTACCGGTATGAGAGGACGTGGCGTGTTACTAGCGGAAACGTCTCCGTAGATTTATCAGTATGAAGAGACAGTCAGGTAAGTACTACGAGTAGAACAGCACGTGACGTGCTAGTACCGGAAGGGTTCAGTAGATTGTACGTGTATTAAGATACATGGTTCAGGGGACAGACTGGTACTTGACTGCCTCCCTCTGTGGCAATCTGATCTCGCACTCTATCATTGAGCTCCCTTGGGGTAAGCAAAAAGAAGAACTTTACCAAGAAGAAGCGTGTCCTCGCCAGCATCGACATGCCTGCGTCCTCCTCTATAAGGGACATTTTTACATTTGGCGTCGTCGGCAGGACTTCGTTTCCACTGAGCTTGGCGCACCTTCTCCTCTAAGCTATCTAGACGATGTTGAAGACGATCTTGAGCCAGTGGGCGCCTGCAGTAGGGCCTGCGCCGACCTCCGACGTTCCCGACAACCGACCCCTCCACGACAAACTCCTCTACCTCGACTTTCCTTCCGACCTACCGGGACGGGACTCCAAACGCCTCGTCTCCGTCGAGCGCTGTAAACCCTGCCGGAATCCAGACGACACCTCCGACATGCCCAAATACCTGCCTTCCGACCTCACCCAGTACGTGCTCAACTCCTTCTCCGCCATGTCTCCCCCCTTCCACGTCACCCCGGTACCCGAGGCCGGTGTAGGCGTGGGCGCAGGCGCGTGGGCCGCAAGTTGAACCTGGCCGCGGCTGGAGTCGTGATGACCACGCTCGCCATGGCGTCTGTGTGCCTGGGCGTTGCTGTCGCTATCGTAGTTACCGTCGACGTCGTTGTCGTTCGTCCAAGAAGAATAATCACGACATGTTCGCAGAAGGGGCAGCTGCGGGGGTGCTCGTTGTAGGGACGTGTACAGTCAAAGCTATCGATGGCGCTGCGGCTGAAGCCTCGAGGCTTCGCTGTTGGAACTGTTGTCGCTGCGACTGCTGTCCACCGTTGTTGTCGTTATGATGGCGCCCATTGTTGGGCCGTCCGTTGTGTCCGTGGGGGCGGCGGTGGCGGCCCTGGTTGGAGTGGCCGTTGTTGTTTTGACGGTTGTTGCCGTGGTTGGTGTGGCTGTTATTGTTGTTGCGGTTGTTGGAGTGGCGGTTGGAGTTGCGCTCGACGTGACGCTCGTAGTCCTCGCGACAGTAGGACCGCATGCGTTGTTGTCATTGTCGGAAGGCGTGGCTTCCATCGTTGAGCATGCCAAGCACGGGGTTTAGAAGGCGGGAAGTGTTCAAAAACTCTTGCCTGCATGTCTTGAGACTGTTGTCGGTTCCGCCACAGTTGAGGCAGCGTCCTCCGTGGTCACGAAGGGCCTGCGTTCTCGCCGTTCTGTTGAGAAGGGAGGAGAACAGCGTTGGGTCTGTAGTGGACATCGTCCCTACGACGGCGTTCACTTCGGGCCAATAACGCAGTGGCAAGTCAGCGGCGTCATCGCAGAAGGGGTCGGGATCGAAGCCTCATTACGAGGTGTGGGGTTGGTTTATAGATCCATTTAGTTGGTTTCGAATAGCCGCACCTTGGACTCCCCTTTTCGATTTCTGGGATGACGTGGTCGTCATCCTTGATAGCCGTTTGGTCTGCATCTACGACTATATTCAGGGTGGGCTAATGTGATGGTATCACGTTCCAGTAGCTAAAAAGCGGTGCAATACGTACCGGTACGAGAGAACGTGACGTGTTACTAACGGAAACGTCTCCGTAGATTTATCAGTATGAGAATGAGGAGACAGTCAGGTAAGTACTACGAGTAGAACACCACGTGACGTGCTATTAATAGTAACAGAAGGGTTCCGTAGATGTTCGTGTATTAAGATACATGGTTCAGGGGACAGTCCGGTACTTGACTGTCCCCCTCTGTGGCACTCCGATCTCGCTCTCTGTCATTGAGCCCCCTTGAAATAAGCAACAAGAAGAACTTTACCAAGAAAAAGCGTGTCCTCGCTAGCTTCGACATCTCGGCGTCCTCCTCTGAAAGGGGCAACTTTACACCAGTAAGAAACTGCGATTCAATAGCTACGGGACGTTACATAAGTAAGATTCCGGATTGGAAATGGGAAATGATATTCAGCGGCGAGCGCTACTATCAATATCATACACAAAAAAAGGAAAAAATCAGGGCCCCTGATATTAATAGTGGCGAATTTTGTGTCCCGACCAACCGCAGACCTTCAAAAAGGTCTTCTGTTATTATTATAGTTAGGCGTTTCCGTTGGAAGAAATCTTTTTGTTTTGTTTTTATAGAATGATGAAATACGTCAGCTGTGAGTTCGACTGATTACATACCAGGGTAGTTGATACTCAATTTTGCAAGCTGCGTAATATGTCTCGTCTATATCCCGTTTTTACTGAATTTCCAAATTTTATGATAAGCCGTTCGCGCGTATTCTGTATGTACCTGGTATTTCTTTGTCAAGGATATAGGCCAGTGACTCCCCTGGATGCTGCCCGGGTCAACAGGACAATATACATAATCATTCTGCGCACTGATACTATATAACCCAGATAAGGGAGGGTGACATGACTGTACAACATGTTGAAATCTTTTCATTTTACAAATACCAGGTATTGATTAACCTATTGACTTTTTGTATGGGATGGTTCTAACTGCGAATATTTTTTATTGTAGTCGTTGCTGCTGCTGTGATGCTCAGATTGTATTTGATATGGCTCAATGTGGCACCTAAATCAGGCATCGGTACTCCCGAAAGTATGTCGGGTGGAGTTTTTCGAGGAAATGAGCTGCTGCTGCTGCTGTTGCTATCACTGATGATGTGATGTTAAAACATACCTGGTATTGTTCGTACTACAGTATGCATAATAAAGTCATGAGATACCTGGTAGACGACAAGGACTACTATATCGTCTTCCTGTTTGTGTAAATTCGAAAAATGTTGTGCTTGTATATTTGAGAAATTTCAAGCAAGAAGTTATGTGTTTCAGAGGTGTACCTACATTTTATACAACTTTCAGCAAGAAAGTTGTGGTTCAGACATATATATATATATATATATGTGGTGTATGTATGTATCTACGTTATCTATGTTCGATACGTACGTGTTTCTGTTTTTTTGTTTTTTTTTCTGAACGAACCGGTTCTTGGTTCTTGGTACGAACTCCAAGGCAGCCAAGAGACAGTCTGTCAAAAGTTTCGCGCAAACCAATTCGTAGTCGAAGAATTAACCCCTTCAGTACCGCAGTCCCGATGTGGGGACACACTAGTTTAATTCCAAGTGATTTGTCCCCAAAACGGGACGGGGGTCCTAAAAGGGTTAACAGCGTAGGGCTAGTATCATCTACAACACTACTACAAACAGCAGTAGTACGAAAACTCTTGCAACGCCGCAACAAAAAAAAATGTCCTTGTATACCGCACAGAAGGGGCGAAAAGTTCGCTCCGTTTTTTGGACATAGATCCAAACATCGGATTTATAATAGTTGCTTCTGCCGCTCCTGCTGCTGCTGCTGCTGCTGCTGCTACGCTGTGTGATATCGGCTGCTGGGCGTTGTGCCGTCCAAAGTTCATGTTTTTCTGCCCATCTGCGCCCTCTGATGTAACAGTTGATGATCTCACATTGTGCTGAAGCTGCTGTAGTACGTGAAGTGAACAGGAGCAGCAGTAATGGTCACAAATCAGGCTAAAACAATGCGTCTAGATGGAAGAGAACACACAAGTGCAAACTGATGCGTACATGCACGGTAGTACTGCTGTCTGTACCAATACCCAAGGGAACGACTGTGAGGTGTACCATCCCTAATCACGGTTGTATATTTTTCCTCTCTACAACCCAAAGCTCAATCGCAATCACAGCGCGCAGCGCAACCTTTCGCCACTGCTGTTTTGCGCAATACTAAGATCTACCAGGACCAAGCAACAGCAAATGCACATCGGCTTTGCTGTTCGAGCACAACACCATGCGCCTGCTGCCCGCTCGAGAGCTTCTCAATAACGGCAGCAGCAGCAGCCGCAGCCAGGATCATTGATCCAGGATCCAGGCCCCCAAAAACTGTTGGGGGGTGAAAATTAATGGGGCCCCCCATTTCTGTACCGCCTCCATTTCTTTGCGGCCACCCACAAACATCATGAGTTGTGTGAGCCACCCAAACACATCCAGCACCTGAATTAGCCTTGCTTCCAGCCTCCTGTTGGAGCCATGCCCGGGAAGCGACGATCAACGCCGTCCAAGGCGAATGGCAGCAATGCCGCCACCGCCGTTGGCGAGCAACGCAACAGCAAGAGCAGCCCATCGTCCGCAAAGAGCCCACTGCCTTCGTCGGGCAAGAAGAAGAAGGCACCTCCACCCATCGCCGCCAACGCCCCCACGCATGCCTCTCGTGAGACTGTCACTTCCACGCCCGGTAAAGGGTCGGCGAAGAAGGGGAAGGGGGACTTCCTCGGAAAGGGTGGCGTGCTCACCCTAGGAAGATCCCCCAGTGGTCGCAAAGCACAAGGTGGTGGTGGTGGCGGCGGCAGTGGTAGCCCGAGGCCGGGCAGATCGCCTGCTCCTTCGGGGAAGAAGCCTGCTGGCGCAAGTAAGACTCGTGGACGAAAGGGGGCTGCTGCCGCTGCTGAAGGTGACATGAGCTCAGCGGACGAACAGGAGGACGGTGACGAGGATTCCGAAGGAGGGGACGGTGTTGATGCGATGGAGGAGAGCAGCGACGACGGCGGCGCAGAGCAGAGCTTGGCGGAATTCAAGGCGGCCCGCAAGGCCGCGGCTGCCACACGCTCCTCTCGGAAACGATCGAAGCAGAGTGGTGGTGACGGCGGCGAGGAGGAGGATGATGATGCCTCCGGAGGGGAGGAGAGCGAGCAGGAGCTGCAGTCGTTCATGGAAGCATTCCCGGGGATGAGCAGCGACGACGACGAGGAGGAAGGGTTGGGTGGTGGGGAGAGTAGTGATGGTGAGAGCGGCAGGGGTACAGACGAGGAGGACGACGAAGAGGACGACGACGAGAGGGAAGAGCGGGGTGGACTGCTGGGGGTGAGTGGGTCGAAATGGGTGTGCATAGTCGCGGGTCGGTGGTCGCTGGCTGGCATAGCTCTAGGGTCTAGGGTGCTCGTACACTTGTAGGAGCTCGTAGGGTGCAGGCGCGCTTCGTGTATTTCTGCATGCTTGTCTTGCCCTTCTTATCTCTTCAAGTTGCTGCGTGCGTGTATGTTATCACGTGCTGCTGCACGACGTATATACTGTACGCGTAGGTGATGCTGGGGTTGGTGGTCCTCAACAGGCGAGGGTCTTGAGTACCAGAACTCCTGGGGGGGGGTTGGGAGTGCTGGCTCTAAATTGTCACTCGGCCACACGGCACACAGCACCAGGCGAGCGAATCCCCCCCCCCGCTCCCACAGTAGTCCATCTGTCAATCTCTTGTTCTTCGTCGGTTATGCGCTTCACTGCTGTACTGGTATTGATGGTTAATGGTGTATTCAGAGTGTAGTCCTCGCATGATGTGAGTACTATTAATATTAATATTAATACTGCTGTCGTGCTGTTGCAGCAGGTCGCAATCCGTAACAAATGTTATCTGTGGCACATACGAACACCAGTACTGCTTTAGCCCTGAAAGTCTACCACGGGTAGACTACAAGTAACACCCGCCAGCCAGCCACAGCAGCCAGTCAGCATTGCCGATCGCCTTTTGGCCATATGAATGGATGGCCGTATTGCCATATTTATGGGTTTCGGATCTTCTGCTCGAGCCTATCCAGCGCGCTCCTGGTGGTGACCGATTGCCAGTAACATGCGGTGACAATGACGACATCGCCCTGCGTCTGTTTCTTATATAGCAGCTGCTATCTTGCTGTCGGTAAGATTGCCGGTTGGCGAGTAAGTGGCGTATTCCAGGACAATTTCCCTCTCGTCGCGTGATTTGAATGGAGCACGCGGAGATAGACTCCATAGACGCAGCAGCAGCAGCAGTGACTAAGCCCCGTTTACCTGCTGGTGTTTAGCTCTCCTGTGCTGTAGCGTTTGCCTGTAGCCCACCCGCCCGCGCGTAGTCTGTTGCCAATGAGACGTTTCCATTGCCGCGCGCCCTCTTTCTTCTCTTTTATGCCATACCTGGTATTGGATAGGCTGAGTGAGCAGCCAGCCGCCTTTGTTTTTCCCTTATAGAAACGGTTTCTTCGCCGCCCTCGCGCTATTACTTGCTGCTCGGCCGAACCAATGCCAGACGGCAGAAAACCAACGCGTGACTGGGTTTTTATTGGCGACTGACTACCGCTGGGGGGGGGAGGGGGGGGCAGGCAACCACCAGAGGAACATGAGAGTACGTCGCAGCAAGAATTTCCACGATAGATACTGGGAAAGCTGCTGTATACTGCTCCCGTGCCAGGAGTGCCCCCAATAGAGTCCAGTCTTGATGCGCTAGACTAGACTATTAATAACAGCATTACATAATGTGCCTGGTAAGCATTATGAACTGTACCACGAGTAGAGGGTATATACCAGCTATGGCCTTGTGGCTCAACGATACTAGTGTCTGCGCTGTTGGGTTGTCACGACCTCCCGTTCGACAACGCCTTCTTCTCGTGATTTCCCGCGTCTCCACCCTCCCAACCCACTTGCTGCATGCAGATTGAACGCCAGTCGAAGGCTTTGGACAAGAGACAAGCCAAGATGCAGGCGGAATTGCGCGATGAGGCGAAGGAGGGCCTCAAGAGGGATGCTCTGGAGAATAGGGAGGCGTTAGGCCTTGCGCCGGCGGGCGAGGAGGGAGCTGAGGACGGACAGGAGGGCGAGGAAGAGGAGGTCGTGCCTCCACAAGTTCTGAAGGAGAGAATAGAGTCTGTCATCGAAGTGCTCAGCGCCTTCCAGGTGGGCTGAGTTTGTGCGATGGTGCCGTGATGAGTATCTCAGGAAGAATTTTGGTATGAAGTCTGCTAGACCATTGGGAGGGTGACACACCTACAGCAGTGCGCAATCAATTTGCGCTATTGACGTCTTTTTGAAAGAACACGTCTGGAAATGTGACGCTCGTGATACAGCAGTAGTAGTAGTCTCCTATTATACAATAATGTGATAGATTTTGGTGCCCATGGGGTTTTGAAGTTTGGGATCGATTGCATCGCCGATAACATCGTTTGTGGGAAGTACCGACATGAGAGGTCTCGTCTCGGAAGACCTACGTAATGTACTCGTAAATACTTGCGGTATTACGAAAGTGCCGAACCACCGTTCGGCCGCAGGAGCAATATACTATGAATAGTGTTTTCTCTATACAACGTACCATCTACCTACGTACGTACGCGGTGCTATCTACTGCTGAATTGCGTACACTACCACCGTGCCCCGGTCGCCGGATGGTGCTAGGAGCACATGGGTGGGCCGTTCCTCATTGTCAAGACCACACCGCAGATGTTGCCGACTTAGCGGCACGAGTAGATGTTTGGACCTTTAGTGTTGCCTTCTAGCGATTTCTGGGTGGCGTGCTCATACCTAGTACGTATCACTGTACTATACCTATACCTGTCTTTTTTTTTTGCTTCTCGAAAATAACTGCGGTAAAGGAAGTGCGTACGTAGTCGATCGCCTTTGGTCAAGAGCGGAAGATTAACGCTCGAGTGCAGGCCGCGTGGCGCGTGTCGTCGTTGACTCATCTTGATGTTCTCGCCTGAATTGTCGCTTACCTTCACAGGACCGTCGAGACCCTGCGTTATCCCGCGGGGACTACTTGGAACGGCTCGCCAAAGACCTCAAGGAGTACTACGGGTTTTTGCGAGAGCTCATCGACATGTTTCTCCTCGTGAGTTCCACCTTGTAACCGCTTGGGTGTGCCCCTTCCTGATTGGCTCACTTTTTCCCTTGTTAGGGCCGGGGAGACTGCACTCCCGTTGTGGGGACAGAAGACATGGAATTAAAGAGTCATATTTAGGTTTATGTATAGTGCAGTACACCAAAATTCCGGTTTGTTCGATTAATACCACCAAAATGTGTGCAGCTAGAGAGGGTGAGAAGGGATGGCGGCTTCTGCGGAAACTCGGTGGAGTTCACTCGACGATAGATGCCGCCTCTTGCGAATGGGCCTACAGTACCTGCCTGCCCTGGTCTGTCGTAAGTTGTGCTTTCGAGATGCCGTCGGTTCGAAACGCCGTTTAAAGACATACCAGGTAGCCGTTTAGTTCCGACTGGCCCATTTATTGTGAAGCGACCAAAAGCTACGCGAGCTAAACCTACCACACCGCAAATTGTCTCGGGGTATGAAACATTCAACCATTTTCTGCGTATTTGATTTTTTTTCAACAATTTTCACGCAGGAGGGAGCCATGGTCCCCCGGTATTAAAGCGCAGGCATCGCCCTATTAGTACGAGTAGAGCTCAGCTTATGCAAGGAGGCTTCGGTACGTTATGTATCTCACCTGCCGCTCCTGTCGTAGCTTTTCGGGGTGTATCGATCGCACCAGCACACACCAGTTGCGTTCACGACTCTGCCGAGCTTCGACGAAATGGTTTGAGTTTTCCGCACTCAATCCTCAATCCTCAATATATACTACATATAACATCCCTAGAAATGTCCTTGGTGGTGGGGGTCGTGTTGGGGTTTTTACAATATTACGGGCGGGACCATAGTAAATAGGAACAAATAATGTCAGTAAAAACAGGTAAATATATAGGTTTGTGTCTGTACGATATGTCCTACCGTTTACTATGGTCCCCCGTTATAGGATCAAGCACCAGTCTGGCCGGAAATGCAGTTTCCGTTTGGACTCTGCTATTAACAGTAATATTTATATTTGATTGTATTCCCCGTCAGAGTGGTATATTTTCATATTTCAAAAGTTTTGTCGAAAAACGCAGCCCTACGCATCATCACACCGCCCTTTTCTTCACTATAAATCACCCGTGTTTTTTCGCTGTGCGTGACGAGTTTTTGGTTTGTTTGTATCGTGTGATCGTGTGCGTGCTGCGCAGATGTTCTCGCCGGCAGAATGCGTGGAGTTCCTGGAGGCGAGCGACAAGCCAAGGCCGCTCGTCATCCGTGCCAACACGCTCAAGACAAGAAGGAAAGACCTGGCAGAGGTTAGTTACAGTACCTGGTAGTTAGACTGCGCACGAGTACTGTACTCTGTCAGCGAAGCCAAACAAAGTGCAAAATGCCCCTCCGCGATACTTGCCGCAGAACGCGACACCATGTGTGATGGAACTCGGGGCACTGTCGTACTGTACGAGTAGTGCTCGGTACCAGGTATTTTTTTTTCTGCTGAGTGTTGAGTGCCAGCGATTATGCTATACGTTTTGCGCCTTATCGCTCCGGTGCAAGGTCCGGATGGGAGTATCGGTCTGGATGGGAGTATCGCGCCATAACCGCTGGTCCTATGCCAACTAAGCAAGTCGTTCTGTAAAACTGTCGTAGGCAAGGGTGTTTGACACCAGGAAGGGTATATAGATGCTCTGGGATACCCGGTTACCATTCTTGTGTTACGGTTATACTCGGGTAGGCACCCGGGTATTTTATGCCTTGGGGTACCCGGGCACCATACCTTTGTGTTTACTGTAGGTTAGACTCGGGAAGGCACCCGGGTGTCATTTACTCTGGGGTTCCCCGGCACCGAACCGGGTATTCATCAAAGTGTTTTCCCTCCCTATGACACCCTTGCAAAGTTTGTTGCGGGGGGCGAGTGAAGACACTTCTCCCTCGGCCTTTTGAGTTTATTACTGCTGTACGTTATTTGAGTTTGTCCTCTTTTTTTTTCGACAAGAGAAGTTGACAATCGTGTAGATATGTACCTTATACGTACTGCATACGAACTACGTGTGGTGAAAAATGCACAAATAAGCGGTTTCATCCTTTCAGCACTGCATAGAAGAACCAACTCAATACTCGGGTAGTGTGTCCCCAAAGCGAGGGTGTAAGACTAACTCAAACACACCAACGCGGTCTACTGCTAAAGAGCTTTGCACAGTGGAAGAGGCGTGTTAATTTTTTAGACAATTGACAAGCACACATATTCATGAAATCACAAAACAACAGCTGTGAGGGTGAGATCGAGGATTTCGTCGGAACACATATTTTTGCAGCTGTGTGTGATACTTCGATCGCGCTTCCTACGGGTTTTAGATGGCCTCATGCAGGGTGTTCAGTCCGTCTGCGAGGAAGAAAAAATCTGAAGCTGCAGAATTTACATATTAGACAACCCTTGACGAACTGCGTATTGGTACATTTGGTTTGCTGCATGACGCAACCCCGTCCTTGGACAGGCGTTGATAAAGAGGGGAGTGAGCCTCGAGCCGGTGGCGAAGTGGTCGAAGGTCGGCCTGAAGATCACCGAATCGCAGATTCCAATTGGTGCCACTCCCGAGTATCTGGCGGGACACTACATGCTCCAGTCAGCCGCCTCTATGTGTCCGGTCATGGCGCTCGCCCCTCAACAGGTGATTGATGATTGATGACATGGGCACATGGTGTGATAGTGCGATTGATGGTAGGACACACCTCGGACAGGTGATTGATCTGTAAAGGACAATTTAGACATTACAGGGGAGATACATTCCTGAACTTGGTGATCTGCATGATTTGTATGATATATATATTATATGATCTGTATTATGTAGCTCATGTTGCCGGGTGGGAGCTGCATACTCTGTACGATTTTAGTACGAGTTTCTGAGTTGGATCTGTACTCGTGCACCGATCATTGAGGCTGGCTAGGATCCAGATTATGTACTATATTTTAGATCTATCGCGATCTGTCTGAGGCGTGGAGGACTAGTAGTGGGACCCGAATGTAGCAACCGAGTAAGTATTATATTTGACGAGTGCTGTGTTACCGATCGGCTATAAAGCCAGATAGCAAGAGTCGTGCATATAAATAATACCTGGTAGCTATACAGCAAATCGTGCCATTATTATTCCAATGCTGCGCGTGTGCCGTACATAATCTCCCTACGTGATCGCATTTTGGAGACATGCCCTACGCCATAAGCCGTCCGTAGCTATCATACTATGATACGCTGCATTGCTCTTTTTTTTACAGTTTTGCCCTCTGAAGCTGAGGTCCGTTTGTCATTAAACGTTGTGGATTCCTACTATTGATATGAAGGGAACACAGAGGTGGCAACCAACATAATTATACATTTTTTCCTTCTGTGGGCTCGGTCGGTGTATACTATGCTGACAAAATTGATTACTGGGTCCAAATATAGTGGCTGCGATGAATGAATCCTTATCCTGCCATCAAATCGATGGGCGTTACGTACCATACGCATAAACACATTGCTGCGTCCACTAGCAGGACCGCGCTCGCTTTTCTCTCTCGTTCTGCATTGTGACGTTTGATCGTGCGCTGTCTGTGTGTGTACGGTATGTGTTGCGATGTTCGTTGGCCAGGGAGAGCGTGTGCTGGACATGTCGGCGGCGCCTGGGGGCAAGAGCACGTACATCGCGCAGCTCATGCGAAACACCGGGGTCGTCATCGCAAACGACCTTCGTCCGCAGGTTAGTCAGCAAGATGGAGCAATCAACCGCTTTTTTTCGACAGCAAGATGGAAAGTGGAACTTGAGAATCAAAGCTAAATGTTTTTTGTTGTTGGTGTCAATGATGGTGGTTATCGTTGTTGTCGGGTAGGAATGGACTCGTGCTCTGTGTACTTTGCGGTCCGTTTTTGAGGCACGAGGCAGCCGGTTGGTACTCGATACTTTTCAACCCTGACGTGAAGTTTGCTTGGTGCGTACGCGCACGCACGTGCAACAGAGACTGGAAACAAAATGTTCGCTCCAAATTCGTTCCGAACGCTTCTCTCATCGACCGTTTACACCAAAATAGAAAAATGCCTCATACATCTCCCCTGCCGCCTGTTTTGAGCTACCTGGTGCACCATGATATCCATGTGTTCAGGTTGTTCGCTGGTCGGATCTCACCGTCACACCAAGTGCCTCGCCCCATGTACGTGTACTATTGCAAACGTTTCGGTGCATCTTGCGCGCGCGCGGTCGAGCTCCGCCCACATGGCGACTGATTTTGTTTTTGTTGCCGTGATATTTTTCGTCCAACCGCAGCGACAACGGGCGACGGTTGCCAACCTACACCGCCTCGGAGTGAGGAACGCCCTTGTGTGCTGCCACGATGGCCGAAGGATTCCGTTCAAGGGGGTCGACCGGGTTTTGCTGGACGCGCCCTGCTCAGGTTAGCCCTTTTTTTCCCGTATTGTACTGGTCATGTTTCGCACGCCGGACGGATAATATCTTGCTAGACCTTCCCCGACGACGGCGCGCGTTTTCGACTGGAGTCAGTCAGGCAGGCATCATCCGGTCTGTTTTTTCTTTCTTTTCTTTCGCCCACCCCTCCTGTTTGTAGAGATTGCTTGGTTGCTCAACGCTGAGTGTCGCTTGCCTGCCTACCTGCCTACCTGCCCCCGTCTCTCTCGACACCCGCGTGGCCTGTGCAGGGTTGGGTGTGATATCGCGCGACCAGTCGGTGAAGATTCAGCGCACGGCCAAAGACATCCTGCGAAGCTCCCATCTTCAAAAGGAGCTGCTCTGCGCGGCTGTCGACGCCGTTAGCGCAAAGAGCGCAACGGGCGGGATCATCGTCTACTCCACGTGCTCTGTCAGCGTCACCGAAAACGAACAGGTGAGAGGTTTTGATATCTGATGCTCGTGGTGTTGGTGGTGGTGTTGTTCTTAGGGTTCGCTTCGATACGACGGCCCCGAAGTGAGGTGTTGGATGCTGCGAGTGGCTGGATAGCAGTCGGTTACATGGATGTGTATTGACGTTGAGTATTGTATGATACAAGCCTAGACGGTAGCGGGAAGGGGTAGAAGAGCCTGCTATGCGACCCCGGATCTGAGTTACGAGTTGGAAGGAGAGAGAGAAGAAGATGTGCGAAGATAATGAATGGGATGAGCAAAACAAAAAAAAAAAAAAAAAAAAAAAAAAAGACGGTCGCCCCGGTGGTTCAAGTGGTTAATCTCGAATTCTACTTGTTTGAGTCCTGGGTTCGAACCCCAGGTGGGTCGGACTTTGACTTTATTTGCAAAAAAAAAAAAAAAAAAAGGATTCAATTGTTGAGAGCGCCTTCCAGCGTGGGTAGGCACAATTCGATGCGAGTCGACGAGGGAAGAAAATGCTGAAATCTTCTGGCGATAAAAATGAAGGCACATACCGTAGCGGGAAGGGGGGAGAAGAGCCTCCTATGTGACCCCGGATCTGAGATAAGAGTTGAAAGGAGAGAGAAGAAGATGTGCGAAGATAATGAATGGGATGAGCAAAAAAAAAAAAGAAACAAAAAAGACGGGACCACAATGGTACGTAGAGTTTGTGATACATCTACAGCATTGGATTGATGTTGTCATTTTTGCTCACCGACATACCGCTTTTCCAGAAGGCTATTCCAGACAAAATTCAAATACCCATCTGTCCGCTGATAGATATTTTTCAACCGATTCGGATAGCGTAGTTTTTTGTCCCCAGATGTCCACAAACAGATGTTATGGAGGCGGGGCGTCTTGGTTTGGTACATGGGCAAAGCGTGCGAGCGAGCGCCCAATGATTAGAACCCAGGTTATATCTACAATATTCCCTGAGCTAAAAACATGCTGACAATGCCCTTGTCGACTTCCTTATGAGGGTTCTCGCTCTTATCTGAGTTTTTGTGTTCAGTTGTGGCTGAAGACAAAAGCAGGCTGCATCTTTTTGTGTGTGTGTGTGTGTGTTAGATTGTTGGTTTCCTGGTGTTTCACACGTATGCTGTTTTGAGTGTCTGTCGGCACGAGTGAGCGTGCTTCACTTTTCCGATGAGGAATTGCTTCAAGACTGGAATTACCGTCTGAGAAAACCCTGCGGAAACAACTTCGAAGCGGCTAAGCCTGAGGAAAAAGAACCTGTGCTATACTGCACCTTTTTTTCTTACCTGGTATATTTTTTTCCTATCGCCCACGTAGGTACGCAGAGGGTATACGCGAGTTTTTGATGTAGAGCAGACAAAGGGAGATACCGGGGGCGACAAGCACAAGTTTGGTTGCGGGATGTTTTTACGTTTTTAGTTGTGGACGCGCGACAATGTTGGCGAAGCATGCTACTACAGTCGTGCAAACGTGATGAGGTGTTGGATTGTGGATGTACTGTAGGGATATCGACCGGTCAGGGTGAGGCTGCCCTTTTTTCAATATAATACGAGGTAGGTAATAGTCACGGGGCTTATTAATATGGGGGGCCACAGCAATCAGGACCCACCATATACACAAAAACCTGTATATCCCACTACTGGTAATTTTACTGAGCGTGTTTGGTTTTTATTTACGATGTTGCGTAATAGTAGCGGTAAGGATACACGTGTGGTGTTGTACATCTTTCGCGATATGGAATTTTGGACTGGATGGGTTCACCCGCCACTGCTACTACCCCCCCCCCCGCGCGCTTGAGTCGTGACCCCTACAATGGTATCAAGTTTTTTTTTGTTTTTCTCGTTGGCAGTTTTTTTTCACGTCTGTTTAGTTCAAGCCAAAGTGTGTGTACGCCCGATGATTTGACCCAGGACATATCTACAATATCACCCCTGAGGCAGTATGTGCTGACAAAGACCTTGTCGACTTCCTTATGAGGGCTTCCTTTTTTCGTTTTTCGGCTGCGTCTGTTGGTGATGGGGACTCTTTGGTCTAGATGTTTGTTTATGTTGAGGCTATTTTGGGCCGATCATTGCTTCCCAACCCGCCCCTTCCCGGAAGAATGCTGTAAAACCCGATCAGGACTCCACTTCTGTGCATGAACTTATGTCCGACTCTAATTCGTAGTAGTCTGTACTTATCCCAAGTAGTTTGTGCTAATCTCAAGTAGTTTGTACTAATTTCAAGTAGTTTGTACTAATCCCCAAGTATTTTGTACAAATTCCAAGTAGTTTGTACTATTTCCAAGTTGTTCGTACTTATCCCAAGTAGGATGCACAATTTTTTCAAGTAGTTTGCACTAATTTCAGGTATTAATAGTGTCTCCCCCAAACGAGAGTGCGGTCCTAAAAATGGTTATTGATGGGGTGAATAGCCATTTTAAAGACGCGATTTGCAGTTGGTGTCGTGTACGCCCATGCGCGATCATATAGCAGCCAGTCAAACATCGTGTGTGCGCGCATAAGCGTTTCTTTCCGCTCTTTATCGGGTGGCGTAGTTGGCGTGGTCTGACTTGTGAGCGCGTGGCGATATCTCCTCTGAGGAATTGCTTCAAGACTGGAAATACCGTCTAATAAGAACCCTGCGGAAACAACTTTGAAGCGGCTAAGCTAAGCCTGATGAGGAGAAAGCCAAGTATCCATCTATAGGGGAAACGAGCGTTAAGCGGTCGAATCGTCTGTTTATATTGGCATTGTATTTTCATGAACTATTTTTCGCTCATGTCAGACCCAACATCATATACTATTAATAATAAAATAGTATACCAGGTATGTATATCAATGTAAAATAGGGCGTGGTACGGCGAAAGGTCGGGTAGACACGTCTTTTTTTTTGTTTTGCCCTCTGTTGTATATCTCCGGTGACGAATTGCTTCAAGACTGGAATTACCGTCTGAGACAAACCCTGCTGAAACAACTTCGAAGCGGCTAAGTCTGAGGAGAAAACCCACTGGGGTGAAAATCGGGCCAATCGAGGGAGTGTCGTTTTTGTGTCATGACGTCGCGTTTTTTTTTCTTTTAATTCCTCTGTTTGCATTTAGTAGTGTTCTGTTTTGTGTACGTATCCCGTGCCCGCAGCATGCGGAAAAATGTGGGGTAGGCTCTGTTTATGTTTGGCTGTGTTGCGCCGTATTCCAAATCTCCCGTGAGGAATTGCTTCAAGACTGGAATTACCGTCTGAGAAAAAACCTGCGGAAACAACTTCGAAGCGGCTAAGCCTGAGGAGAAAAACACCGAATCGTTTGTCGTTTGTACTCGTTGACCCATCTTTTTTTCACAACCTGGCCAGTTCTAACGCTATTACGGGGGGGCCATAGTTAACAGGACCAAATATTGTTAGTAAAAATGGTTAAACACATAGGTTTTTATGTGTACCATATGTCCTGTTAACTATGGTCCCCCGTAATATCTGACTCGTCGGGTGTGTTCGTATTAATAGTCTATACTTTAGCTCGAGCCCTTGATTTTCTCCCTTGACGAATTGCTTCAAGACTGGAATTACCGTCTGAGAAAACCCTGCGGATAAACCTTCGAAGCGGCTAAGGCTGAGGAGACTTTATTGAAAATCAAGCGTCTCGTATGTAGAACGATTGGGTTGTTGCATGTGTTGGTGTTGTGTTGTCTTTTGTCAGTTCATGAAGACTGTCGCGTTAGCCTTCTCCTTCCAGCTAATTATGGCCGTGTGCGTAACTTGTTTTGGCTGAAGCGCGTGGCGGTCTCCCCTGTGAGGAATTGCTTCAAGACTGGAATTACCGTCTAAGAAAAACCCTGCGGAAACAACTTTGAAGCGGCTAAGCTAAGCCTGAGGAGAAAGGCCACAGTGGGATAATCGAGCCAATAGGAGGGAGCGTCAATTGTTTTATAGTGTTCATGTAATATTTTCACGCCCTTTTTTTCTCTTCTGTTTTTATCATACAATCATTGGTGGTCCTGTTTCATGTATATAGTAGTCTGTGCCCGCAGCATGCGGGAAAAGTTTGATATTAATAGTTCCGTGTTGGCTTGGTTGAGCCCTTTGCTATATCTCCCGTGAGGAATTGCTTCAAGACTGGAATTACCGTCTAAGAAAAACCCTGCGGAAACAGCTTCGAAGCGGCTAAGCCTGAGGAGAAAACATTGCCAAAAATATACCTGGTAGGGAAAGTGGCCCATTTGGGACACGTGTGATTTTTGTATGGTACATCTGTACATGTATGTTTCTTTCTTTCTTTTTGTAGTAATGAAGCAGTCGATACAACAGCGTTCTCGTTCCGAGCCAGTCGTGACCGTGCGGAGGACTTGTGGAGGACTTGAGCGGTAGGATGTATGCGTATTCCTAGATTATTTGGGCGATATACGGGTATGGGGACGGGGCAGAACTGCCTACTACCAGTACTGTACGTGGCCCCGAAGCTGAGTTACGACTGTTGATATCATGGGGAGAACGAACAGAGGGAAGATAGTATTAATAGATGAGATGGAAAAAAGTATGCTCGAGCCTTGCGCTTTCGTTTCACCTCCCGTGAGGAATTGCTTCAAGACTGGAATTACCGTCTAAGAAAACCCTGCGGAAACAACTTCGAAGCGGCTAAGCCTGAGGAGAAGAAAATGGAATCGTTTGTGGTTTGTGCTCGTTAACCTATCTTTTTTTCACAACCTGGTCAGTTCTGACGCTATCTGACTCGTCGGGTGTGTTCCTAGTTCTTCTTGGCGTGAGCCCGTGGTTGTATAGCAATTGCTTCAAGACTATAATACAACTACCGTCTGGGAAAAACCATGCGATTTTTTTTTCGGAAGCTGCTCTGAGCCTTAGGAGGGAGCCTACTGCCGATTAAGCGACCTACCTGTAGTATGTTCGGGCGCTTCTATTAATAGTTATGTATATGTTGTGTCGGTTGAAGAGACTGCTGTACTACTGGCATACCGGTCTACAGTAGTACTGTAGTTTTTTATATGGGCTGCCTGCGGTAATTTATATGGATTGCATGGACGCCCCTGTTTGTCTTGTTCTGACCCCTATGGTTTCATCTCCCGTGAGGAATTGCTTCAAGACTGGAATTACCGTCTGAGAATAACCCTGCGGATACAACTTCGAAGCGGCTAAGCCTGAGGAGATCATTGGTCGTACACCTGTCTGACTTTGTAGCGATTTTTCCGTTCGTTCCGTGCTGGTCGAATTATGGATTTCTTGTTGTTTAATCGGTGGGATATATATACCAGGTATATGTTTACCGTCTTTTGGGGTCTCGTCTGACATCCCTTGACTCTTTGAGTGGTTGGCACGCCAAATTTACTCTAGCATTGTCTTTAAGGGATTCCCTGAAGAATGGAATTGCCGTCTAAAACAACCCTGCGGAAACTACTTGGAGGCGGTTAAGCCTTGGGGAGAAAGGAAGCCTGTGATAATTATGGCCATTTAGTAGCGAGTTGTACATTGGTGTGTGTTAATTTCTTGTTTCTGCATTTGCATATGTTTGGGTTTGGCAGCTGTTGTAGATGGTTGGCTTTCTTTTACGTAAGGCCTCTGTTTCATCTCCCGTGAGGAATTGCTTCAAGACTGGAATTACCGTCTTAGAAAACCGTGCGGAAATAAGTTTGAAGCGGCTAAGCCTGAGGAGAAAGATCCCGTGATAGCACGAGCGATGTCGTAGCGAGTTGTTGTATTGGTGTGTTGTATATGCATACACAGTCATTGTTTTTTAGCCAGTGCCTACGTGACATTTACCGCTACCAGATAGCGTGGGTAGGTACAGTAGCATCGAGATTTGGCTTTGTCTCCCGTGAGGAATTGCTTCAAGACTGGAATTACCGTCCTAGAAAATACTGCGGAAATAACTTCGAAGCGGCTAAGCCTGAGGAGAATGCCTGTGATATCGATAGCCCTATCGTAGTAGCAAGTTGTTCACTGGTGTGTTGTATTTTCTCTTGTAATGTCTTCTATTGCGTTTGCCTACCTTCGGGTTTGCCAGCTGTTGTGCAAAGTTGGCGTTCGTTCTCTTGGCCATAGTTTGATCTCCCGTGAGGAATTGCTTCAAGACTGGAATTACCGTCTGAGAATAACCCTGCGGATACAACTTCGAAGCGGCTAAGCCTGAGGAGGTCATTGGTCGTACACCGGTCTGGCTTGTAGCGATTTTTTCGTTTGTTCCGTGCTGGTCGAAATATGGATTTCTTGTTGTTTAATCGGTGGGATATATATACGAGGTATATGTTTACCGTCTTTTTGGGTCTCGTTTGACATCCTTTGACTCTTTGGGTGGTTGGCACGCCAAATTTACTCTAGCATTGTCTTTTTAAAGGATTCCCTGAAGAATGGAATTGCCGTCTAAAACAACCCTGCGGAAACTACTTGGAGGCGGTTAAGCCTGGGGAGAAAGGAAGCCTGCGATAATTATGGGCATTTAGTAGCGAGTTGTACATTGGTGTGTGTTAATTTCTTGTGTCTGCATTTGCATATGTTTGGGTTTGGCAGCTGTTGTAGATAGTTGGCTTACTTTTACGTAAGGCCTCTGTTTTATCTCCCGTGAGGAATTGCTTCAAGACTGGAATTACCGTCTTAGAAAACCGTGCGGAAATAACTTCGAAGCGGCTAAGCCTGAGGAGAAACATATCAATAATAGTTTAATACGTTTGAACAACTAGATGTGAACTGGCGTGTGGCGTGGGTGATTGTTAGTTGGGCTGAATACTTGTTTTCGTGTTTCAACATGATAGGCACATCTGCAGGTTTGCTTTGTTTGCTGAGAATTTTGCTGGTGATGTAGTGATTTCGGCGTACCGTGTGATACAGTGGGACTTGGGGTCTTGATCGCGTTGGTCCTAATCTCCTGTGAGGAATTGCTTCAAGACTGGAATTACCGTCTGAGACAACCCTGCTGAAACAACTTCGAAGCGGCTAAGGCTGAGGAGAAAGTACACTATGAGAGCCGCAAATTGCCCGTTGAGTTCGCAGTCGTTTTTTGTCTATTATTAATGCTGGTTCTTGCTTGGATGCGCACGCTAGTGGTAGAGGTTGAGCTCGCGTTGAACTGTGCATGGCATGACCGCAGATCACAAAGAGCGCCCCATGATTAAACTCAGGTTACATCTACATTTTATTCCCTGAGCTAAAACTATGCTGACAATACCCTGTCGACTTCCTTATGAGGGCCTCTGCTGTGTTGTGAAAAGCATGTTGCATAATGACATTTTAAGAGTTGAATCTCATTGGCAAAGGAGGCCGTTTGTTTTACTATTTAACCTCAAATTGAATCGTCGTGCATTCGTACAACATTGGATGTGGGAACAAGCGCCCTATGATTAAACCCAGGTTACATCTACATTTTATTCCCTGAGCAAAAAAAATCATGCTGACAATACCCTGTCGACTTCCTTATGAGGGCTTATGCTGGTTCCTGAGTTTTTTCCAACCAACACTCGTCCAACATGCTTCGGCCATCCTTCAATACAGGCCTAACACCGATTTGCTCTGGACTGTGCTGGGCATGTTTTTTTTTTATGGAGGGCGCCGTATGGTTAAACTCAGGTTCCATCTACATGCTATTCCCTGAGCGAAGACCATGTTGACAAAACCCTGTCGACTTCCTTATGAGGGCCTCTTCTATTTTTTGAATATGCACGTGTGTATATGCTCTCCAACATAACGTGGATTTGCGTACGTATTATCGGCGAGACCGTTTGACTCTGAACTACTGTGCAGGGCATTGCCCTAAACGACAAATGAGCGCCCTATGATTAAACCCAGGTTACATCTACATTTTATCCCCTGAGCTAAAATCATGCTGACTGCACCCTGTCGACTTCCTTATGAGGGCCTCTGCTTTCTTTTGAGTTATTTTTTACGTCTCTTTACGCTATGGCAGTGTTATGTAGTGCACCAAGTATGCTACATCATGTATACCCGTTGTATTTGCCTAGCCCGCTGTTGGAGGTTTTTTCACCAATAGACCAAGCACTCTATTCAATATTAATGGTAGCTGGAGGAAATACGGTTTTTTTTTCACGTTGCCCTTGGTTTCAGCTGTAACTCACTTTGGACTGTTGCGACGGAAATGTATAGACCGTTCGTGTGTAACTATGAAGATATGATGGTGCTTACATTTACGTTCAGAGAGTTATACGTGCTATTAATATTAATAGAAATAAATGGAAAAAAACACCCCAGCCGTGAGATGAAAAATTTCCCCAGAACTCGTTTTTGCAAGCTGGTGTTATACCAGTGTAGTCAGTATGCGTACTTCTATATATACCTCGAAGTATGCAGCACGCACCCATCCATTAACTCAGGATGCATTCTGTTCGGTTTTACTCCCCAACTGTAGATGTAAGGCCTGCGGTCTTCGTTGCCGTTCTTGCCTTACATAACGCGCGCTCTATGCCCCTTCCCCCCCCCCCCTCTCTCTCTCTTGCCTAACCGGCTCTCGCAGGTGATTGACTACATCCTGCAAAAGCGATACGTCAAGCTTGTTCCCACTGGGCTCGACTTCGGTGAGAACCGCATGCATGCAATGAATGTACGCTCTTAGGTTTTACTGGTACACTTATTATTTCATGCCGAATTTGTTTTCTTGGAGAGTTTACGTGGTGTGGACGTACGTATCGAAACATAATTTCGACAAGCAAACAAACAACAATTTTATTTGTTTTATTAATTACAAAACAAACGAGCGTTGTGCCGGGAGGGGTGTCTGTAGTTTGAAGGCGAAATCATGTTTCCCGGAGGGTATGTGTTTCGTGTGAAAACGTATTTTTCCGTTTTTGTGCGAGGCTATTCTGGTTAGAGTAGGCAGATACGCCAACGGTGGCCGTGGACCTTTTTAAGGTGATTTCGACAGGAGTTGTTTTGCACGTTCAAACGAAACCGCGCATGGTTCAAACAAGTCATGCTCACCGGGGCAACTTTTGCAAATTTGGCGAAAATGTGTCGACCTAACTTGTTGGTGTGCTATGATATTCTTTTTTGTCTGATAAATGTACCAAGCACGGATGAGCAGCAGGATACTGACTGTATCCCCTTGACGAGTACGCGTCAGTATTCGCCTAATGTTTAAGTTGCAGCCCTTTCGCATCATTAGTCTATCAAAACTCGTACTGTAGGTACAAGTTGTACGATTAAGCAAGTGGTTGATTCTTGCGCAATCGTTCAGACAAGTAGCCGACCGTGCCGACTGGTGTACGATATATGCTGTTTTTTAGCCTTGCGTACAAAAATACCAGGTACTCATTTTTGTGCTTTTTTTTTCGTCTTGTCCCTTCGAAACCGTGGCCACTCTTCCAGGTCGTCCCGGGTTCAGCCGATTCCAAGAGCGGAGATTCCACCCCAGCATGAATCTCACCAGGAGGTAAATAACGCCGGCAATTGTTTCGCTTTTATTTTTCGGAGGAGCGCTGAGGTTGCTTGGTGTGACTCCTGTATGGTACATGCTGGATGTTGCTGCCGCTGAAAAATCACGAAGCGTTGTGTTCCTTTACGCATTCGAGCATGCTTGGGTTATTTACAAAATAAAAACAACAACTGTAAGATCGAGGATTTCGTCGAAGCTCATCTTTGCCAGCTGTGCGTGGAACTTCGATCGCGCGTACTACGGGTTTTCTATGCATGTATGGCCTTATGACCTCATACCGGATTTACACTCCGTATATGAGGACCACAAAAACTGAAGCTGCAGAATTCAAAGAGTGGTTGTGCCCAGAATGTATGAATATTTTTCGGTTGGTTGCTTTATTTTATTGATGTTCAAGAGTTGACCCGAGTTTCACGTGCGCGGACAGCAAGTATATATTATTTACGCCCATCTGTTTTTTGCGTCGGATTTCAGGGGATGGTGACACCATAAGTAGTACACAAAGCTATCGGTATTAATGACCGTTCTTGCATTCCTAGTGTTCTTCAAGCGCCCAACAATGGTTCTCGTGTAGATCGACTATGGTCCCTGCTAGTGCTACAGTAGTGCAATACTGCTTGCCGCGTGTGTGATGTATACTTGCTGTCGTTCAATGTTTCAGGTTCTACCCGCACGTTCATAACATGGACGGCTTTTTCGTGGCAAAGCTGAAGAAGTTTGCACCGGGTGAGAGAAAGATGGCCGTCACCACTGCCTCGGGAGTGCCTGACAAGGATGCTCCGGAGGCGAACGAGCCTGGCGGAGGTGCTGACGCGATGGACTTCGAAGACAGGTGGGCGTTTTTTACCGTCCATCACAGCGGTAATAGTAACATATAATATCTAGCATCTAACATATAATATCTAACATTTAGTAGTATTATATTACACGCCGCAGGCATATATTTTACATTTTTCTGAGCTACGTAGATGTATCGGGGTAAAAGTGGAGAAATAGGCTTGTTTTGTCTCTTGTTTGGAATTTTCGTCCGCTCTTGACGTGCTCGAAACCGTGGTCAAACGCTATCGCGCCACCTACAGTAGACTTATTTGGGTTATATAGTACCAGGTATGAAATAACCTTTTGGGGGCCGAGAGATAGCCTTTTGGCCACCAGAACACTCCCGTCAATTATTTTCCTGTTTCAATATTGTAAGGGCTTATTCAGCGCGCAGCGGATGACGTAGCGTATAGCACTATTGACTATTGATAACGTACAGCACAAATCTGATTTTATCGACAACGAGGAGGATGCAGACGCCGAGCGATGCCTCTACAGGTATGTAGATCTCGAAAAATGTCGACCACGTCTCTCCAGAGACCTGTTTTTGTTTTGTGGGCCCTACTCGCTGTATAACTCAGTCTCGGAAATTCGCCTCTGGGGTGTGTCATATACCGTGATTATGGGAGTGTGTTCACAGTGGGATTGGCCGATTTTGCAGGCTTGGAATTCCAACCGATGACCAATTCGCCCAGTTTCGTTTGTTTTTTCTGAAACCAGGTGAATTATACGTACTTCTATAAGATACGAAACAGCCGCGAAGATGTTGAAAACTCCTGTTACGATTTCGCCTACCTCAAGAGTTGGCCTTGCAACCCTTTCTACTATTTGTACTGTAGAACTGTCCTCAATCTAAAATTCCTAGTGAGTTTATCCCCGAAAATGTGGTTGCAACTTTTTTGACGGGGAAGTCCCTTAATCGTTGGCTTGCGCTGAGCCTGTGTCGCAACTGTTCCGTGACCGCTGTGTGTGTGTCCAAAACGTTGTGTACCCCCCCACGATCGCCAGCGACGACGAGGACGCGAAGACGAAGCGAAAGCGCGCCAAGAAGGACGACAAGCGTAACGCCAAGAGTAACGCCGCCGCGCAAGAGGCGGTGGGAGCGGAGGTGATTTTTTATTAATGTTGCTGTGATTTTCGGGCCTGATTATGATGCGAGCGGATTTTTTTTTTTGTCAGGTGTTGGTCGATGGCACCGTTTTTTGTTGAGGTTTGATCGATCGGACCTTTTTTCGTTTGGTCAGGTGTTGCTCGATCGGACCTTGTTTTGCTTCTTGACGGGTTTGTGTTATTTGTTCTGTTGCTGGTGGTTATTTTGTTGTACTCAACGCTTTCCCTACTCTCACGTTTCAAAAACTCGCACCTGACATGGTACAGTTGTGTCACTGTCACGTGAGTGTAGATTTGTTGCTCGCTTCGAATGGAGCTACTCCAAGTTTGCCCTATTTCCCATCTGAGAGGCATTTTTTACTTGCTCTAGAGAACTAATACCTAGTACTGCACTCATACCTACGCCCTGCTCACTACATATTAATAGTCAACATAGGTACTCGAAAACAGATCGACGCAGTGTTAATCACCCAGCGTATATTTAAATATGGAAGGGACATTGGGAACCAATTGCCAGTAGCCAGGACGTGCCGGCCACATAGTACGTTTTAGAAAGTTTAGACTAGAAGATGTGGTGACACATCTAATAAAGGTGTAGCATATACGTAAAGCCGTCGTAATAATGGCGCGATTTCGACCATGATGTGCAGTGCGAGTACGTATTGCCCATGTTTTAGTTTGTGGAAAATATGTTTTTGTTGCCTAAAGGACGCGGACTGGATTGCTTAAACTCCGCCTTTATCGTACATTTTGGCTATTTCTCTAGGGCATTATTTTAGGTTTTGACCATCTATCGTAGGCGTTTTATTTGTATTGCATCTCTTGCACGTAAGCCTCGCCATAGCCAGGGTTTTATTCAACACTCGCACCATGTAAATAACCCCTCCCCTACCCCCCCCCCCCCCCCTCCCCGCCTGTTACATTGAACTCCCTGCGACCGCAGATCAAAGAACTCAACAGCGACGAAGAAGGCTCTGACGAGGCCCCAGCACCTGCCTCCAAGAAATCTAAGGCAGACCCCCCCGCCAACGGCCACAAGCCAGCAGGCCGGGGCAGGGGTCGCGGGCGAGAGGGTGGCGGACGCGAGGGTGGTGGTAGAGGGAGAGGGGGCAGAAGTTCCTTCGGGTCCACGACGGGCCGAGGCTCGAGCCCAGGGCGAGGAGGCAGGGGAGGGAGTTCCTTTGGGGGGCGTTCTTCGGGAGGGTTTGGGGCTGGGCGTTCACCCGGAGGTTTCGGGGCTGGGCGCTCCCCGGGAGGGTTTGGCGGGGGCAGGGGAGGCGGCAGAGGTCGAGGGAGGGGGGGCGGGGGGCGCGATGGTGGCCGTGGTGGGCGGGGGAGGGGGGGGCGGGATAGTGGCCGCGGAGGTCGCGGGGGGAGGGGTGGGGGAGGAAGAGGGAGGGGGCGAGGGTAAAACTAATAGTTACGTAGATTGGGAGAGGTATCGGAGCATGGCAGGCTGAGTTCTTGCTGTAGGGGGGGGGGGGGGGGCACTGCGCTTGGCGTGGGGCACGGGATTTGGCTTAGGGCGAATGATACTGAGTCAAGTTTGAGCGTTTTAATTGGGTCACCAATACGTACGTTAGCCTCCGTGAATAATAAGGCCGTCTTTGGAGTCTACTGTTGTGGACAACGGATTGACGTATGGTCGCGAAACAGAAACAAGTGAAACCTGAAACACCTGGAAGCCACTGGAAATTTTGCGGTTGGCATTTGACGCATTATTTTCTTGTGTATCTCGGGGGTAGATCGTTATTGAACATTCCGCCACTATTGATAAGAGATTCAGATCAGCCGGTTGCTGCACAGCACGGAATCGAACGATTCAAAGGACCCCTCCCCTGGATTGTAGTACACGACATGCAACACAACCCCGTAACCCATTCATACATGCCCTGTGTCGAGTAATTGAAATGCGTCTCATCGCAGGGCGAGGTTCATCGAACACGTACTTTTTACAGCAGTCATTATTACTGTACCTGGTAAAGGGGTAGTCGTGGTTTCGCGGTCTTTCTCCTTTCAACCCAAAACGTATATGTGGTGAGGGGTCAGGAGAGAGCGCCCAAGTTTGCCGACATTTTCATTACCCAACGCCACTACTGCTGTACTGTTAATACCACCTGTTTCATGGCCAAGCCCAACGTGCTGGGGTTAACGGAATTCACTGGTGTCTCGATCAACATTTTTCTTCGTATATGTATATATCCTGGTCACACTTTTTTCGCATTGACACACTTGGGTGTTTTTCATGAAAGTGTGTCCCCGTGAGCCCATTGGAGGAGCTGCCCTCACGTTTTCGAGGACGAACTACTGTGTGCTCGGATTTTTTCTTTTTTTGCAGGAATCATTTTTGCAGATTTGAAACTACTGGTCGTGGGTGAATATTATTGAGTGCATCACGCCGGAGGGGGGGGGGCATGGCGTGTCCCGCGTGCCCCACGGCGTGCTACCGCCTCCTTGCACGAACGATTTTTGTTGTCGTTGTGTCTTGTCCCTGTATATACCAGGTAAAAGGTAACCAACCCTCCTGGTGGTGCCCCCTAAGTTAATAGTGATCCTGTCGCAAGAGGCAGTCGCGACCATTTTCGTTCGGGGCATGCCTGCACTCTGACCCGACCCCCGTTGGCTTTACTCCTCCTTGGCTTTCACGACTACGCCACACAACACTATGCCAAACTACCTACCGCGCCTCCTTCCCTCCTCCCGCCGCGCTCCACTCCCTCAATCAGTCGCTACGTGTGCAGCAGCAGTATGTATTATGAGCTTTTGGAGGGGCCTGCCATTGGAAATAGTGGAGGCGGGTGTGGTGCCGTGCCCTGCGGCATAAGTCATTGCTTCTGACGAGTCGAGTGGCGGCACCTCCATTATTTACTCCTCAAAATTTCAGAACAGTACGTACGCACACCAAGGGGAAGGCCCATCCCGGGACTACTCGATACTTTTTGAGTGCACCGCTCTGGCCGTCAAAATAAGCCACGATTGATGTTCACACCAGAGTTTTTAAACCAGGGGTATATTATCTGGCAAAGAGTGGTGCACTGTTTTATGTATCTGGCATATACTTCTCGTCTATTATAAACTGTCCCTCTCTGTGCGTTGATGGTAGCATAGAAGGGTCGGCGTTGATTGGCGGCGGTAGTGCTGTCGTTTTCTTTCTGTGATTCGTTACTAATATGTTGCCTACTGTTTAATAGTGCTGGACGATGCGGATATCAGGCTCAGGACATTGTAAATGGACCTCGCCAGCTCAAGGTTTTGCAAGAGGATCTCTCCGGCTCAAGATTTTGGAAGGATCCTGGGCTCAAACATTTGTAAAGGATTTGCTTTTTTCATCCAGCTCAAAGGCAAGGCATGCCCTATCTCCCAAAATAATTATACGACTTAGGCGGCCGTGTAGATTAGCAGTAGCAGCTCGCTTATTCCAGTGAAATCATTCGACGGAGGAAACGACATGATTGGCCAAAATATCGCACGCGGGTGCGTTTATTGGTCGGCCGACAGATAATGAATTACCGTGTTTTTATTGGCCAACCCCTCGCAAGCGGGCGCATCCATAGGCCCCCAAACTAAGAATTGACATGGCGGTGTCACTTCGCCTCTTGCTGGTTAGTCTGTAGGCGGGACGTTTTTAGGGTTGCACTGGTGCGAAGTATCTACCATGCTGGGATAGACATTCAGTATATTTTTGGATCAAATTTTGACATAAAAGTAGCAATAAAGTACGAGCTAGCTGGAGTTTTTTAACAGCACAACAAGCACAACTGGGCGGGAACTACTACGCAACAAGAAGGAATCAGAAGAAAACCATAATAGAAAACGAAGCATAAAGTTCGGGGAAAATACCAGAGAACGGATGTAAGCCTCAACGTTTTTCGTTGTTATGATATATCCTCCAGCGCTCTAACGGTCGAGATAACGGCCCAAGCCCCCCACGCAAGATACACCGGCACGTAGCCCAACTGCGAGTTGGCAGCACTTTTACGACTACTGCGTAAAACAACTACCAGGAAATCGCTAGGTGGCATTAGCTGACGATTAATAGCTGGCTTTAGTTGGCAAGTCGGCTGGCTTCGCCGGCTGGTGCCCGCCGACCTGATGGCTAACATCAGGCCTTGACAAGAGTAAGAGTGAGGAAACACAAAAAAATGAAACGTTGGCACCTACGATAAACGACCAACTATTCGTCCAACAAAATAAACAAATTGGTGACTCAAGTCGTGCTGACACAGCTCTTAATACATGAATAAATGACACCCCGCAGGTACCCGTCCGCACCCGATATTCATGCGCCTGCGCTTCCTCTCGCCTGCGCGAGGCTTTTCTTGCCAGCCTGTGCGCCTCTACTGCTGTACCGTTGCTGCAGGAAATATCAAAGCCCATGAAACAGCGTACGAATGCTGACTTTCTTCCCCCCGGAGTCCCTCTTTCGTCTCGAAAGGGATGCGAGGTCAATCGTCGAAGTGCTACGTAGAAGGCAAGCAACAAAGACTACGCGCCCGCCGCCCCCCCCCTCGCCGAGACACGCCTATTCAGTCACAAAAGTAAACCACCGTTCTATAAATGAAAAAACACCACAGCTCACTGATGTTGGACCAGAAGCGGTTTCACTAAACAACTACAACCCCACCATCCGGACTGATATGAGACGGATTGCCCCCCCCCCACCTCACGGCGCTTCGCCCTTGGGGCAGCAATGTCTTCCTGGTCAGCGAAACCCCAACGTGTTCCGTCCCGGCATTGTAGGGATGCGAGGATCTACGGTCATACGACTACGGCCCTGCATGATATGGAGTACCCCCCCCCCCCCCCCATCCCCCCTCCGTCTCGGAAGGGATGCGGGGTCAATGGTCAGATGACGAAGGCAATCGACTGAGTACGCCCCCCCCTCCCCCTCACTCCCTTTCCTACAAATGCCGCCCCGTGCGAAAACATACTATTCGTATTATTCGATAGTCTTTCGTCACGACCCCCTAACGACCCCCCCGCCCCCCCCCCCTCCTCTCGTCTGAAAACCTTAAGGTAAGCGCCGCAAGCACTGCAGGTGGTCGCAAATCAAGGACAAGACTAGGGACCGCCGCTACACTAGGTCCCTGCAACACTGCCACAGGTACCGGAAGGGTCAAGCCCCCTAACATGTGCGAACCACCTAAAAAAATGATTTTTTCATACCGTATAGGGGCCCCCTTGTGGAGCTTCAACTTTGGGCAGAGTCGGAGATCCTACGATTCACCCATCCCATTCTACTATTGGTATCTGAAGATGAGAAGATGTCGACATAAAAACACGAACGGATCCTTCAAAATACGGATATCGAGAAAGGTTGAAAACAAACCCCCTGTCCCCAACCAACTCGAGGAAACGCCTCATCCAGAGCAGTCTAAAAAAAAATCACACCTCGGACAGATGATCTACAGATCAGACAGATTATCATCTAGATCATCAACTTCCCCACCTACTGTTGTGAAAGGTTGTGCAGGATCTGCACATTTTGATAGTACGTACCCAACCTACTGTAGGAAATATGTGCTAGATCGTGCAGAGTATACGATACCCACCCTAAAACAACATGAGCTACGTGAATCATACAATATATGAAATAGGTTTTGCCTCGATAGATCGAGATCGTGAATGGGAATCGATGATCAGTCCAAGGCTGTGAAACCTCTGCTTCTTCTTGGAACTGCTGAAATCTTTAGCCCTCGTATAGAAAAGCTGAAGCAACGAAGATCCGCGCCAAACATCCGACCTCCCAAAAAAGTGTCCATTCTTTATGTTACCTTCCCACCGGTGCACACAGATAATGACACTTACGAATACACACTACCCCAGTGCGAGTTCTTAGCCAGACTACTACTAAATAGCAAATAGCTCAGCTTCTCGAAGTTATGAGGGTTGAAAACTTGGTAAAAGGGCTACTGTACGTATACTATGTACCGGGTACCTGGTACCTCGTATGTACGACGGAAGATATAATCGAGCCTCGGTATAAATAGATCTTGACAAGCTGCGACCCCGCGTTAGCACGCACCCTACTTTCCCTTTCACATCGAACCTACCAGTAAGAATGTGGGGGGCGCGGCAGCAGCGCGTTGTGCCTCCTTCTTCACCAAGAACGAGGGATGGCGCCTCACGTCCCGAAAAAACAATTGCGAAAATCTCTTGTTCGAAAAATATTATTTTCTTCGAAAATTATTTTCGAAAATTGTTTCCTTCAAAATTATTTCCTTTTCTCCGGGGTGCGGCAGCATTACGTCGTGACCCTACTTACCCCCCCGGGGCCAGGGTGTGGATGTACGGCAATACGGCAGTGCTTTGTGGCCTCCTTAATCCCGGGTCAGGTGTGTGCGGCAGCAGTGCGTTGTGGTCCTCCTCCACCCACCCACCCATCCATCCCGGAGCAGCGTGTAGGGCGTGAGACAATGTGGTCCGCCCTCACTCCAGATCATGGGGGGGGAGGATTGCGTTGTGGCCCACCTTCATGCCCTGGAGCAGGGGGTGAAAGGGGGGTTTCGGCAGTGCGTTGTGATCCTCCCTCCTTCACCACGGACCAGCGGTGTGAGGACTGGGTGCGGCAATGTGGTCGTCTCATCAACCCCTAACAATCTTTATCACCACGGACCATGGTGCCGGGGTTGTGGGGGGTGCGGCAGCAGCGCGTTGTGGTCCACCGCTGTCGGCGCTGGCGGGGCAGCCCTGTTGGTGGCGTCGAGTAGTCGTTGCATCCGCGCCACTTCTCGCAGAGCGGCGTTCAGCTTCGCTCTGTCCCGTTGTTGTTTTATCATACCAGAGGGCATCAAATAATATCGTATCAGGATCGTCGAAAGACGTAGAGGGAGGGAAACAGACAGGACAGGGGGTACGTAGTTAAAAGTAGTGTAGTGTAAGGTGTACAGCGGTGAACGAAAAAAGGAGAAAACGTGGTCACAATCGCCACCCTACTGTACAATAGGTCGGAATGAAACGTAACCTACTCGCAGCGGGTTGGAATTTATGTCACAAAAGAGACAAAAAAAAGTGGTGTTCTCTTCAGTTTTTTTGTACTTGGTTTTACTATTTCTCTCTGTCAGGGGCTAAAATAAAAACGTGGGGTGTCGACTTCTTTTTTCCGTGCGCCCTTGAGGTGGACCGCGTGATAGATCTACATGGGTACTGTTGTTCTGTCAAAATGGATTGCGCATCGTTGGGAGGGGGGGGTACTCTCTTCGGATGCCACGCGCGGGAACACACAAAATGCGAAACTATAAAAACAAAATCCGTATCATACTCGTACAACAGCAGGCTTTGAGACTGCAGCAGGCTACTTCACGCTCTGGACGGCTACCGCTCGAGCGTTGGCATATACCTGGTACCATACAACAAGCTGAGCTGTTTCGGCACAGCTGTACGAGTATATCGCGACGAGTCGTCCTTCCCACTACCGTGATGGGTATCGATGCAGCAAGCACACCCCGAAAATACGTTCTAGTCGACATTTGTAACCCCATCAGCCCACAAACTACCACTAATAGCACCAACCTCGTATCGTCGACAGTATCCATGGGCAGCGGCTTCAAGCAACGCGGCGCCGCTTTAAGCCCAAGCTTTTTCAGGTTGTTGTGCAGCGTCGTATGCGGGATACCCAGCGCCACTGCAACCGCTCGCTGTGAAGTGCGAGACTCGACGGGGACAGTCTTCAAGGCCTCGCGCAGATAGTCCAGGTTGATCCCTCGTCTACCAGACCTCCCCTTCCTCCGGTTGGCCAGGTCTACAACGACGACGCCATTCGCCTTCTGCTGCTCGTGGCGCTTCCACACGGTGGAGATTTGTCGCGGGTTGCACTTGTAGGAGTCTGCCACCCTTTTGATGTCACCCCGAACCAAGACGCCCTTGTTGCTGCTGCGGAGAAGCTCTTCGATCGCCTCTCTCCTCTGGCCTTCTGTCAGATTTACCCTTTTTCTTTTAGGAACCTCCTCTGCAGTAGAAGCAGTAGCAGCAGTGGGAGCACCACCAGCAATAGCAGCGAAGGCGGTAACAGCAGCGGTGGCAGAAGGAGCAGCAGTAACGGCAACAGCAGCAGCAGCCGCCGCCGCTAGAGCAGCAGGCGCCGCTGCAGCAGGAGGAGGACGAGCAACACCAGCGGATCTATCCATGGACGCTGACGACTACTGCTGCTACTGCTGCGGAGAGGAGGTGATACTGCGCCTTCGGTCTTGTTCACTGCAACTTCTTCCGTGATGCAAGAACTTGGAAGCTGGTTCCTTGGGTGCGCTGTAAAAAAAAAGTCACAAGGCACATGAAAAAACAAAAATGGACTTACAGTAGATAGAGAATATGCGAACACAAAATCAATGGGAGACGGGACATGAGACACGAGCATGCTGTCCATACCCAGATCTGAGCCCTCCAAACTGACCCTGGATGCCGGTGCTAATTAAGCCGCTACATACCTGGTGCCTGGTACCTGGTATGTAGCAGGGCCCACTCGGCACATGGCCCCCTGATCCCACACCGACGGCTAGAGGCAGCGACCAAACGGAAGGGCAATATCGCTCCAAGTCAAGTTATTCGAAACTTCCTGCCGAACGGGTTGTTGGGAAGGTTCATAACCCACAACATGATATTGCCTCGGCAGCAGTATATCATCACAGGAGTATGATGTACTCGTACACTGGTGCCTGATACTGATACGTACACTAGTATATGCAATATGTATACAAAACGGCGTTATTTTATCCTCTCAATTTTCGACAAACAGTTAATTTACTGTCTTGCAGTACCGGTAGTGGTCAGTCGTGGTGTCATATCGCAGAGGGGAGTTTAGTACTACTCTGTTACGACCGTACCTGCCACATATTAAGTACCAGGTATACCATACTACCAAGTGTTCGGGACAGTGGACAATCATACCTGGAACCTGGCATGTAAGTACGTATATATAGAGAGAAGAATTTCAGGACCGGGCCTTGGGTTGCCCTGACCCAGTGTAATATACTGCTGTAGCTCTCATGCTGGTTGCATCAGAAGCCAGCACCCTGGATCCATCAGCAACCAGTACCCTGGGTCCGAACCGTGTACTGGTCGCGACGAAGCCGCGACCACTTTCTCTCCCAGCCGGTGAGGCACCTCGCCGGAGGCACGTTTTCACGCTATCCGTCGTCACTATTATTGAAGCTAAAAAATAGGTTGACTTTGGGTCATGTTTCAAAGGCAATTCCTGGGTCTCAGGGGTGGTGTTGGTAGATTGACTCTCAGTGCAAATGAGAAAAAAACGGACCAAATACATGGCCCTCTGTCCCCTCTCCATTCTGTCTGCGTTCACCGTACACCTCTCGGCGCCGCGCAATTTGATTGGGTTTCCGTTATATTATGAGGCGCTACCGCCGTGGGACCTGCGTCAGTCGTCACACAGTATTAAGTATTAATAGTACTATTAATAACAGCACTGGCATCTTCCTCAGCCAGTGCAGTAGCACTGCGAGAATACAGATGAGCAGTAGTACTGCCGGGATAGCCGTGGTAGCTGCCAGTGCAGAGTACTGGCATGCATACTGCACCAGGGCCCAGCCCTTATATTGCAAGAGTACTGATGCACTATTATGTACTGACTGCTGTAGGTACGGGTGCACGAGCAAGAAATAAGAACCAAACCACGGGTGAGGAACAAGAAACCGAGGTTCACTTCTTTAGGAAACGCTCAGGAAAATTCATGGTCAGACGTGGGTTTTACCCGAGGTCTTGCTCAAGGCTGCAAGGTGTTCATTTTTGGTTGGTCCATGCTGTGCTAAAATCGTACTCTCTTTGTCCTCCGTCTCCCTGTGCTACTGGAATCATTCCGGGTTTCTTGTAATCTACGCAGACTGCAGCAGTCAGCGGTGTATCGTAACGCTGTACGAATGACTGCTGTTGTACGTACTGTACGCTGTACTCGTACCAGAGGGTGGTGTGCTGTATTACCACTCGAGAGGTGTACTTTTAGTAGAAAACGTATATGGGAGACGGCACAAAGGCAAGGGTTTTGAAGGTACCAACCTTGAGGTTGATGCAACGTTCTCGCTCTTCTCTTGAATTTACAGCTGATCCGCAAGACTTAAATTCCAGACTCCCCACACAACCCGTGGTTGCAGCCCGGCTTCCCAGCCCATTTTCTGATTTGGTTCGCAAATCGCAAATCTGGTTGGCCGAGGAGGTTATATTGGTTGCGAAGGCGTTTACAATCCGGGCACGAATATATACTATTCCTGGCCTGATCCGCCGATCCGCCCCTGCGCCCCTGCGCCCTGCGCCCCCATCCTGCGAGTTCAAGCTAGACTTTGTATGGGCGCGTTACTTTCTTAGTGGGAAGACGCCTCGGGGCTAATCAGTGCACCGGGCGTGCGCTTGTCGCAATGAGAGGAGCATATATCGCACCTCTACCCGTACGTGTATTTTACCGCTCTGTCGTTCGCTCTTTGGTCTCCGCTCGGTGCCTGTCTTGCTGTGCTGGTACTTTGTCGGTTCGACGTCGACAGAGTACCGTACGGTGCTTCGTATATCTGATCGCTGGTTCACCGGCACCGTAAGAGGTAGGAAGCCGACCACATCAACCCAAATGCCCAATCTCTCCAAGGAAGGTTTACTGGCAAAAGGTGACAGTCCCGTAAAAGGCAAACGGCGAGAGAGGGATTCATCTACCAGTACGGGCAGAAGCCGGAGTGACCGAGAGCAGAGACAGGCGAGGGGCGAGAGGCAAGGCGAGATGAGCGGATTGTACCCGACGATCAAATTCAAGTTCGTGCCCCCTCGGCCGATCGACGGCAAGCCGGCGCCCTCTGACCATGAGCGGCATGCACGGCGTTCGCCGCCGGTGGCATCAACTGCGAGTACGAGTACTGCTTCCTGCTGCGCCTCTGCCGCGCCTGTGAAGCGCGTGAAGCACCCAACAACTCGCCAAACTACCCTATCATGGCACAAGCCGAGGAAGCTGCAAATGCTCAGAGTAGCAGAGGCGGCGCAGGAAACAAGGTTTCATGGAGATCGATCTTCTCCTCCTCCAGCAGCAGCAACAACAGTAGCGGCACCACCAGGCCCAGCACCGGCACCACCAGCACCGATACCAGCAGCAGCAGCAGCAGCAACAGCAAAAGCGCAACCATCACCATTGCCATCACCGCCGCCGCCAACGCTGTGCGAAAACGAACATCACGCTTTGAAGCCCGAAAAGTCCTGCTGTCCACTTCTAGCTGCTCCTCCTCCTGGCTGCCGACGTATCATTGGGGCGGTTATTGACGAAGAGGGTTCGACTTTGACGCCGGACACACCAACAGCCGGTCGCGGCGGTGGCGGCGATTGCAAGGCGCTCATCATGGCAGCAGAAACGCCCGCTCTTGATCGGGTCAGTTCAGACCACCGCCTGTTACCACGAGTCGAAAACAAAGAAAGCTTGAGGATCCCAGACACCCAAGAAGGAGCGGAGCATGAGTCTAACCCGCAGCCGGAGGCAAAGCAAGGGAGGGTTAGGGTTCCGAACCGTCCCAAGGTTGGTGGAGGTGTTAACGCACAACAAGAGAGGGTTTCGGACCGTCCCAAGGGTTTTTGTGGGCGTGTTAATGCCGGCCAGGGCGGCGGGGGTCTCTCGGATGCGATAGCGCCAACTCCTCTTGAATTGGACGGAGGCCTAGAAGAGAGCCGAGGGATTAACGTCAGCGTGGATGTCACGCTACCCGGTTGCGTCGAAGCGCCCAGTAACAGTGAAGGGGGCCCGCGCTCTGGGTCGGTGTCGCCGGACTTGCTCCGCCGGTTCTCGCCAGGATCGAAGGCTGTATCGGAGAACCTGGCGCGGAGTGGTGTCGCTGGGAGGTTTGGGGCGGGCCAAGGCCAAGCGGGCACCAGCGATGGGTCGGACACATGGCCCGAGTCTCCAGACCTGCTCGGCGGCTATGATTACGAGGAGGGTTTATCCGAGATGTCGACGCGTAAGGTTGGAGCTGAGGACGCGACGGGTGAGCGGTTTGGCTGTTGAGTTTGCTGTCGGCGATGCTTCTTGGAGTTGCGAGTTGTGAATGTAGCGACCGGTCGCTTCCCGGTACCGGCACCTTTGTTACTTTGCTTCTCTATTAAATAGTTACGATGGCGTGTGTGTTTGTGTGTGCGTTTCTCTCCCTCTGTCACGAGGTAGGTGGCAGGTTTCGTAAACCGAGACGGAGACAAAACAAGAAATAGTTTATCCACGTGCTGTACGTAGTGCTATGAAGTCAGCGCTATCGACCGATAATGATAAAAAAATAGTCCCGACGAGACCGACTAATGCTGCTATGAACTGTATAGGTAGAACAGGCGGAGTCTTGGCCACTTCGTCAGGCCTTGTCCAAGGGTGCCAGTGACATGAGAACTGCACGTTTTTGCTGTCGGGGTGCAAAAAAAGGGCGCCCTACCCAGCACGGCGTGCTTAATCATATCGTGGAAAGGACGTGCTCGTTCTTCCTTTTCCTCTTTCCTCCTTCGCTCCTCTCGTACAGATATCTCGAAATGATCGCCTGCAGTACCGCCTAAAAATCCGAAATCTACGTACGTGCTCGTGAGAGGGTGTTACCGAAAGCGCACGGAGTCCGACCATCTAGAAACCTCAACCTTTCTCTTGGTCACACATACAGTCAATAAGTGGTGTATTCGAAAGTAGCCAGCCTACACGCAGTCGATACCTTTTGGTCATGTAGTATGCTCGCGCGTGTGTCTTCACCACCCATGGTCATGTCCATGTTTATGCTGACGTTCATGGTCGTGTTGTCGTCCGGTTCGTCTATCTCGTCGTTACGTCATCTTGCGCCGAAAGGGAACCAAGAAACTACAGGCAGAAGCCGTGGGAAGTTGCAGCAGCAATTGCCGCGTGCGCGTTCGGGCGCAGCGAGCAAAGCACAGCAGCAGTGGCCGCCGACGGCGACAACCAGAGTCACCACCGCCAAGCCACATCGGGGGCGTCCGGGTGATGTGCTTGGCCATGAAGACCCGTCGCGCGCTGCCACTGCGGCAATCGCGACGGACACCAAGCCCCTGGCGAAGAACAGCACTCGAGGTACCTGGGATGATCTTTATACGCAGGAGATGTATTTTGTTGCAAAGTTGATGGTGAACAAAATCGAGAGCTCGACAAAACCTTTTTTCCTTTTGCTCGCGCTTCCATGGTGCGTTTCATTGCTCGCGCGTGAGCACCACCGGTGGAATTCGTCACTTAAGAAAACGTTGAGCGTGATTAGATTCTGCCTTTTTTCTAGATGCTGACATTTTTTCATCCTACTATTCGATCTTAACTTTCATCGTAATCTTCGTCCTCATGCAGGTGCAGGCTCGGCCACCCTCGAGCCTTCGAAAAAGCGTCCCCGACAGGAAAATTTTCGACCGGTCCCCTTCAACCCCTACCTACACGTCAATATCCCTAGTAGTAGTGGTGCACGAGGTTCCAGTCTGCCGGGAACCCAACGGTGTTTTCCAGCGCCAACGGTTATGCTGCGGGACGGCAGGACGATAAAAATCAATGCGGGTGGGGTGGGCGAGCAAAAGCCACCCGCGGAGAAGCAGAGAAGCTTACTTTTGCGCTCAGACAATGACAAGCGCAGGACAGCAACAGTAGCAGGAGGGCTAATGAAGGGCGAGTCGACTCCGGGGGCTAGTGTTTTGAGTAATGACGAGGGAGGGGGAGACGGTACAGGAACTGAACCGGCTAGCGTGATCTCAGCAGAGGGTCTTTTGCCGGTCTTGCCGACATCTGCCGGACAGTGCAAGGGGGTAGCGGCTGGAAGGCAGGAAGAGAAAGGTTGCGGTTCTGTCGCACGCGGTTTGTTGGGGCCGGCCCGAACAACCGCCGTGGAAAGCGCGAGCGCGAGCATAAACAGCAAGAGTTTAAATCGTAACGGAGTCTGTCCGCAGACGGGCGATACAAGACCTCGGGTCGACACGTTCGCTCCCAAGAAAGGAGTTGGCCGTGCGGTGCAAGAGTCGAAAGCAGGGGGGTGCGCCCCAGCGGTCAACTCCAACCTCTTGCAGGAGAAGGGTGATGGAGCCCCCCGGCTTGCTGTTGCAACGGTGGCGGATGACCGCGGTTTTATGGACGAGTGGAAGCGACGTGGTACTGCCTCTGATTTGGAAACCCCTTCTTCAACACCCGTGGGTGCCCCCGCTATGAAGAGTGAGTCCATGGCGCTGCTGGGTGCATCCGATGCCGGAGGGAACGTGGTGTCAGGAGTTTCTCGAGCTTGCCCGCCGGGTGCTGTGAGCGCGAAAGCGCGGTCTTCTGCTCTTCGACGTCCCGCAGTCTTCACATCTGCTACAGCGGTAAAAAAAACACCCGCGGCTACACCGAAAAAATCTCCAGCGAACCCTGCACAGAGTCTGCCCGGCGGGCGTGGCGGATGTGCAGATGGTGGTGAGACCCTGACCGATTCTAGTGGCACCCCACCGGAAGAGAGGTTTGAGATCGGACGTTGGCACCTGTACAAGCACGCGGGAGCAGGGCGGGGTTGGAGGGGGCGGGGGAGGGGGCGGGGAGGGGGGTGGGGGGGCGGCAGAGGTGACCGGCGGGGATCTGTAGCACCTGTACCCGCGCAAGGTGCCCTGTTGGGAGGTTGGCGGACGGAGCGGGGAAAGAAGGGGGAGAGGAGCAAGCGGTGAGAACGTTCCTGGTTCGTTTTTTTTTTAAATATCAGTCTGGTCTTTTGATACAGGATAAAACCCGTTTGGACTCTACCGTCAATATATAACGTGGATTATATTTGCGTCTAGAGCGGTACATGTGACACGTATTTTGGTGACTGAACGCTCTGTGGGGTAATATGAAGGCAAGCACCGGAGGGAAGAGAGGCACTTGTGGTGGCTATAGGCAGCTCCTGCGTACGCAGCGCGAAGGACCTCCGTGTGTGTCCAAGAGAGAGAGAGAGAGAGAGAGAGAGAGAGAGAGAGAGAGAGAGAGAGAGAGAGAGAGACACCACTGGCCGCGGCTGCAACCCGTGTCTTGGATAGCGGGCCCTCGCTGCGACGTTTGCCCTTCAATCTGTAGACTATGCGGGCAGTTTCGTTCGAATTCCTGCATTTTTATCGGAAGGCGTTTCTTCGTACCAGCTCGATGATTCGCTACGCGACAGCAAAGTCGACACTTTTTGGCCATGGTGTATGTTTTTAGGGTCCGACAGTTTGTTCGTTTTTTTTTTCTCGAAACTATGTGAAAAGCATTCGTGACAGTTTTCATAGTTTCACGATTCGATGTCATCCGGCACTGCGTTGTTGACAGTATGCGCATCTTCCCAAGCCACATTAAACGTCACGTACCTGTTCAATGCGTCAGTCTCTCTATCCCCTGTGCATCTTTGGCTTAGGTTTTACATCACTCGGGGTGGTCAAAAGCTGACAGGAAGAGAAGCCCACAGGGCAGAGCAAGAGGATAAGCAAGCGGCCAAGAAGGGTCCGGTGGTGATGAGCCGTTCGGCCATAATGAGGTGGGAGCAGCCTCGCGGCGCGAAGCAGGTCGAAAGAAGGCTTTAGAAGAACGACTCCGCATAGTTAGAGTGATGCAGACGTGGAGGGGAGAAGTATTTTGGTATGCGGGACTTTCCTCTTATTCCTGGCACCCTGAGCGAGCATATTTTTGTCATTTTTTATATGCCCGGTTGCAATGTGTTGGTGGGACTGTTCTCCCCGCGATATCGTCCGCCCAGGCCACGATACCCCCGCAATACCCCTCGGCCACACCGGGAAAAAAAATGAATTCGACGCTGTCATCCACATGCAAGAAGCTGCGCACAAGAAATCGATGTCCGCCTCGCAAGCGGTTCTCCTTAGGATGCGGGTCACCCTTCATGCGACTCGCCAAATACCTCACGGCGCTTCGCGCCTGACGTGCTCCGTCCCGGCATCGTAGGGATGCGAGAGCCTGGCCGTGAGAATACGGCCATGCATGGCATGAGTACACCCCCCCGCGCGCTCTCATATATGGGAATTGCTACCGGTATGTAGTAGGAAATGGTGCATGCCAGCGCTTGACGCCTCTGTTTTCAGCAGAGCAAAATATCGGTATCTCGGTATTCCCAATTCCGTTTATCAGACTACAGCGCTCCTGACGTTTTTAGCAGGTATGCTGTGTGCTCCGACCCTCTTACGAAAAATGGGACTGCCGAGTCAGTTTTCAGCAGCGAAGCATATCGGTACAGTACTTCAGTATTCCCGATTCCATTTCTCGGGTGACAACATTTCTGACGTTTTTTCTCCTTATTCCGATTCTCGGATTGAATCATTTATGATATATTTAGCGAGCGTTTCTGTACTCTGGCCGTGGTATACGAGCAGGATGGGGCGGGGCGGAAGCATCGAGTCAGGAAAGGATGACAGCGGCGGGGGCGAGAGCCTAGACGAGGGCGCCCTCATGCTGGAGACTTACGGTATTCCTGCTCAGCTTGTCGACTCCTACCGCAAGAGGTGAGCGAGGAGCGCAACAGTAAATAAGTACTCGTACGAACTGATATGGCTCTATGACACTATGGCACACATCTGGCAAACATGACTTTCGAGCAAATCCTCGATCACACAGCTGTTTTTTTTTTATTAGTTACAATAATTGGGAGAAACCGTAGACTATACCTCCAGTAATGTATTGACCGATCAGATCACCGTAGACGATACGCCCAATTATGTCTTGATTGATCAGATCACCGTCGACGTCATGTCCGATTATGTATTGATAGATCTGATCGCCGTAGGCGATATATCCAGTTATGTTTTGATAGATCAGATCTGATCAGATCAGATCAGATCAGATCAGATCAGATCAGGTCAGATAGGATGAGATTCCCGTTTCATGATGGCATCCACGATTTGTATGATCTGCATGATACAAACTCTTGCACAACAAGTAAGTATATTGTGTACTCGTACCATGGTACCAGGTACTGTATATGATGTATATGATGCATTAATAGTATATCATGATCGTTCCGATTTTGTGCACGCTTCCGATAACTGCTATACCTGCCCATATATAGCACACCAGTTGTGGTATGTTATGACCGTGGAACATTGCCCCTTTTTTATAAGGCCAGCTCGCGATCGGAACAACCGCGCCATTTTTGCTCGTGGTTGATGTAAGTTAGCATTCGTCATACCTGGTCGGTAATTATGCGTAGTTTGACGGCACTAGGCGGTCGTTTTTGGATGGTGATATGCCATGTGTTCTATAAGGTTTTCTTTGGGTCAATGCCCAAGATGATTTCAACAATTGCGATCACAAGTATAGATGTTTTATAGATTGCTTACGTGGTGTTCCAACGTTTTTGTTTTGTTTCGTGTACCCACCTCTCCTCCATATTCTCGCTCGCTCGCGTTTTGTTGTTTATTTTTGGTCGTTTTTTTTTTGTTGATCGTCTTTTTCGGTGCCGGCTGGAATACTTCGTACGCGTCAATGGGAGAGCAGGGGAGTTCGGAAGCTGTTTGACTGGCAAGCGCGCTGCCTTCGTGTGGACGACGGCAAGCCCCTCTCTGGCGGAAATCTTGTTTACAGGTGGGGCTGGGTTGGGGGTGTTCTATGGCCCTTATCTCAGGGGCATGTGTCCTTACGTAGCCTTTTTACTATTTCGCGGGAACTTTTTGTGCCGGCTGTGAGAACAGTGGTTATTGCTGTCGTGATGGCTAGCGTGTCTCGTACGATGGTCGCGGGTTAATTGGATGACGATGTCAGAAATGACAGCAGTAGCGTGAGATTAAAAAATCATAGTCACTCAAGACGGTAATTAGTTTCCACCTCCTCCGCTGCTACATAGACGATATATAGTATTAATAGTAATGAGAGCCAAAAACGGTGTGTGAACATTGGATGATGCATGTTTTTTTTTGTTGCATCGTGGGTTCTCATTGCTGTGTATTACTGTGCACTACTGTTTACTACTGTGTATTACTATGCCCCCCTCCCGTAATACTGACTGTAAACATCATATTACTCTAATTCCAAGTACTACTGCTGTGAACAGCATCCCACTCTATGAATAGTGTAGCTCCAGGTGGTACTGCTGTACTGCCTTGAGCATGCCGTCAAACACCCCGCGACGAATGTCACTGAGGCTACAAACGGGGGTTCTCCACAGCAAAGGAGGCGCACACAACCGCAAGGGTTGGTGGCTTTGGAAATATCTCGCTGAGGCCTTTCTCTTAGACGCATGCGTCGCTCGGTGTTTGCACTCTCCCCCTGCGTTGTGAAGATAATCAGCTTCGACATTCGTCCGAGAGAGGGAGTGTGTTGTGTTGCTTCGTATGATGTTGTCTTGCGTGTTGTACGTACTCGTACGGGTATTCTATTATCACTCCAATTCCAAGTACTACTACTGTACTGCTGCACTCCAAGTACTACTGCTGTAGACATAATCCCAGGGCTGTTCATGGGCCAAGAAGTCACGGGTAGCGTGAGGTTGGGTCGGTTCGGGTTTGGCCAGGAGGTCTGCTAAACCTCACGCGACGGGTCGGGGTCGGATTAGGTGACCGACCCGACCCGACCCGCTAGTATTTTTAAACCCGACCCGTACACAGCCGTGCGTCATTCCACGTGCTACTGCTGTAAACAAGGTGCCACACTAGATCGAAGTTAAAGCTTGTCCCCAAAAACACGAGTGGTGCAGTGGCCAAGAAAAGTGGTTTTAAATGCAAACCCCCTTCATCCCATCCCATCCTATCCCATCCCATGGTTGACGACAAAAATGGTTGGCACACACAGCGCACCTACGAGCGGCGGGAAGACTTTGGTAGCGGAGCTTCTGCTCCTGCGCGCCCTACTGCAGCACAACGGGACCATGGTACTTCTGGTGGTCCCCTTCATCGCATTGGCCACGGAAAAGCGAGACTACCTTAGGGACGTCTGGGCTCCTTTGCAGGTTAGGTTCGTCGCTTGCTATAACCCTTTGGTGACTTGATTGTAGTACGATGGGTATAATATGATTGTATTGAATAACGTAGTAGCTTATATTAATAGTATGATTATATTACGGGGGACCATACTTTAATAATACAAACCTGGTAGTACGCAGAACATACTGCTGTAGTATGGTGTGTAAATATTCGGGGGTGCATATAAACATATAAATATACTAGTTGTATATGTGGTTGCTGGGTCTATCGTGGGTTTTGGTTACTTCTACGAGTAGTTGTAAGTCCCTCACCTCATAATACGTACCAGGTAGTATGATTAAATTATGATTTTATTAATAGCATGATTATAGCACAGGTGTCAAGATTGTGTCAAGAAGTAGAAGTGGTGTAACCAACCGTCTGTGTAGTGGAAGCACACAGGCGTGCAACCGGCACCATGCGGCATACGTGTCGGAGATCCCCAGGTATTGTGGCTCGTGCACATCATACTCCCTGCCGCAGCACCTTAGCACATTAGATATACCCCGGCCTGCTCGGTGTGACTGATGCCTGCTGTGCAAATCGTCATTTGTTTTGAACGTATTTGTCCTTTGTTCTGTACGACTATAATCGAGTCTCAAAGGGATTGGTCATTGTCCTTGATTCTGCAAGGAGAGGAGCCATGCTTCAGTAGAAGATACGGCAGTCTACGGCTGTACCTACAGACGGTACCTACAGTACCTTCTGTACCTTATTTTTGTAAGGTTCTTGGCGCGAAGAGTTGTATGCCTCACTCCAAACCTGGATTAGGTATAATAAACGTCAAGAGAGAGAGAGACATTTCGTGCTCGCAGTTTTGTGAATGGGCAATTTTCGAGGTTGGATGTTTTACTGGTGGAAAATCCGTGGTCGAGATTGTCGTCGTTAGGGATCGAGACATCACTGATCGGAAACAATAAAATAAAAATGGGGATAAAAAATTGGCCGGGATGATGTCGTCAGCCTTCTGTTTTCCTATTTTCGGCTGGAAAGTTTTACGGGCAGCATTGTTATTTTTTAGTATTTTCGAAGAAAGAGTAAATAAAAAGAAGAATGTTTAAAAAGTCTGTTGGAGCTTGGTTACAGTACGCATATCACAAACATGCTTCATGGTACAATACAGGTGGGATTGCACAAGCGTTGCACAAACATTGCATTGGGCACTTCCTCGTACAATACTTAGCCTATTAAAAGTCAGTCAGACAATATGTAGCATGCTGATATATAGTCGGCCGGCAATACGTAGGCCATTGATATTCGTATAGTCAGGCGGACGATATCGGGCCCAACGGTGCCCCCTCTCTCATCAATCTACAGACAGACAGACAGACAGACAGACAGATAGTAGTAGTATGATAGGATGCCAGTAAATGTGCTGGGCGTACGGTCTATAGAAAAGCGGCGACAGTCGTTGTCTTGCGGAGCGGAGAAACAGGGGCTGGTCGCTCATGAGTGTCGCAGCCACCGCCCGTGTTGACGGGGCTATGGTTGCTGCAATAACGCAAAAGTGCAATGGTACAACCGTAACATTGTCTTGCAGTAGTGTCGTGGGGTGGCGGGACGGCAATAAATGTGCTGGACGTGCGCTTCAAGCAAACACCGTGTTCTTCGATGGCGAAACGTGTGCTGCTGGGCGTCCGTGTTCAAGAAAATATCGCCAAGGTGACTCAGTGTTTGCCCCCTTACTGTGCTCCATTTTTCTCCCCGTGGATCGTTCCGCGGATCGTTCCGTCTGAATTGTCCCGCACAGCTCAACGTTCAAGCATTTCACGGGTCGGAGGGGGGGGATGCCAGGGCTGAGGAAGGCGTGAATGTCGCTGTTTGCACTATGGAGAAGGCCAACTCGATAGTCAACAGGCTGGCGGAGGAGGGCAGGCTAGAAGTGAGATTCGATCTTCAATATTTCAATCCCAAATCCTTGATTAATGGATCGGTTCTAATTTGATCGATTTTTAGTCGATGCCAGTGCTGGAGACCGTCACCCGAAATAGATGGCGGTCGATTTGCGGAGAAAATCGGCAGAAAAACCCTGATCTCGATTTTGTAGACGATCTTTGGAAAAACTAACGATCTCGATTATCGCGAAAGCCAACCTATGAATATTTGATGCTCGTGCTGCCACAGCAGAGACAGATAGTGTGAGATAATTGTTGTGGTGTAAACTACTTGGAATTAGTGTGGGATTATTTTCTCGGTGGACGAAACACTCGAGTTGTTTCTGCAGATGTGTTGTTTTCGGCGGTGTCTGCAAACAAGGGTTGAGCGTCGGCCTCTTTACACGCTGTTCTTTATATTCCTGTTTTCAATTTTATGCCGTTTTTTCGCTCAGGCTCTGTCGGCAGTTGTGGTGGACGAGCTGCATCTGATCGGCGATGGGCAGAGAGGCTTCCTGCTTGAGCTCATGCTCACCAAGCTGAGGATGATGTGTCCCGCCAAAGTTCAGGTGCGAAAAGGAGGGCCAATCATTAAACAGTGAGCGTTACACGCCAACCATTGTTGTGTCGTGTTGGCCCTTGTTGTCGGGTGCTAGTCGTACGCTGATAGGTCAGGACTGAAGCTGCGTTGGCCAATAGCTTTTGCGTTTACCTGATTTTCGCGCAGGGAGGCGACTTCAGTATATAGAGCGTACTATAAGTAAGAGTTCACCACATAGTCGACCCTATGCACCTGCTCCTCTCGGGGCCCAGGCCGGGTCGACATACATGCTCACCCGCCCGAGGTAGGTACAGTACGAGTAGTATTACGGGGGACCATAGTTAATAGGACCAAATATTGTCAGTAAAAATGGTTAAACATATAGGTTTTTATGTATACCATAGGTCCTATTAACTATGGTCCCCCGTAATAGCAATCGATTATTCGGCTGTTTCAACGAGGGCGACGGGTTCAATCGACACACGACACGTAGTTTATACCATGTGGAAGTGTGATAAGGTTGACCTGTTTTGTGTCTTCTTTACCAATCCGACGGAGGATTAAAAAAAAACGAAAAGGGTATGGTTGACGCACGCTGTGCACGAGACGAAGAGGACCAGCGCTAAACAATGGTTGGTTGGTAAACCATTGGGGTTAGAGTTAGGGTTAGGGTTAGTTATTTTCGTGTCGTATACAGCAGGCAGCAGTGCCTGTCAACCATAGTGTCGAAGAACTGGCATTCCGCCCTCGGCGATTGGATAGTCTCACTGCGTCTCTATCGACGCTGACAATTGCGGACACGGTCACAAAGGGCTCCATATCGTAGGTGAGGCCGTGTTTTGTCACAAGGCTTTGGCCGAAACCGGCGGTCTCTCCTTTACTTGGCACCCCCATATCGGCACGCTGCTTGTACCGGGGCGTTGCAGCGTGTTTGCTACTGTACTATTAATAATACACATATGGTACCTGCTACGATATTTGTTGGCTGGCTGATAGAGCTACGAGTGCGTACCGTGCGATATTTTGACTTCGCGTTGTTCCGATCCTGCGTTTGCGCAATTCTTCCCTGGAGATGGGTTTCAGCCTTATGTTGTATACTGCTGCCTGTTGAATACGAGATAACCGTCACGATCTCTTACGTTGTACACTGCTGCCAACGCTGGCGTGCTGCAGTTACTGTGCGGTGTGGTACAGTAGCTGGGCATGTGCATGTGCATGTGCATGTGCATGTTGCGGTAAGGCTCAGTGTTGGACCCATCTTGACCCTCGCAGCCCATTATTTACGGTTCGGCCCAGAAGCAAACGCGCACACAAGCGGGCCTAGGGTCGTTCCGACGGAACACCGACAATGCCACCAGCCCTGAAAAACAAAGGGACGGAGGGGGGGGGGGGGGGTCCGTGAATCCTGTTGCTTCGTCACAAATCGTGCCAGCAGATGATTTTTTTTTTTAAATACCAAGGAGAGGTTTTGTAACTATTCGTGATTTCCTGTTTACAGAAGCTGGAACGAAATCGTTGCATAACGCCTATTTAGCGAAGACAAGTTTGGTCGTATCGCGAAACGACCCTTCCCCTCGATATATCTCGCTTTCTTGTCTCCCCCTCCCCTCTCCCAGCTGGTGTGTCTGAGCGCGACCCTGCCGAACATCGAAGTAATGGCCAAGTGGCTCGAGGCTTCCTTGTATAAGACGGGATTTCGACCCGTGGACCTTCGCCACCGCGTGTGCAAGGGGCGAGTGGTGTACAAACCTAGCGGAGTCTGCCGTGGTGGCGGCCTGGGACGAGATCGATCCGAGAACCGATTCGAGGAGAGGCTTGTGAAGGTGGGTGCCCGGTATTTAGAGCGAACGGGGCAGATAGGATGAGGCACCGTGGGGGCAGTAGCAGGAGCAGCAGCAGCAGCAGCAGCAGGGGCAGGTGCACGGTACTGGGGGTCACGCTTTCCCTCCCCAATGCTCCGATCGAGCATTTCCTCGGTAATACCCGTGTAATTCCTTGAGCGGTGCTATCTATAGGGAGAATGTAACACGTTTGCGAGTGTCAACCATTGCAGCCATTGCAAGTGAGGGGCTACCCATAATGTTTGTACTGTATCCGATTATACTACATTACCAGGTACATTTTACTATTAATACGTTATACTCTATTCTCTACTACTGTAACTGTAGATACTATTAATATACACCTACTGCTGTAGCCCATAGGGATGTGTGTCGAAGTTAGCTCTTTGCTGGTACACGCCTAATCGACCACCTAATCTTGAGGAGAGCCTCATTAGCCTGATTCAAACCAGCCGCTAATCCTACCTATCCGAGTGATGCGGTACTCGACTGATGTTGGATTGAAGTATGCACTGTGCAGTATTGGGCGACAAACGAAAGTATGTATGAGTACTCGTATGTATGAGTATGTATGAGTATGTATGAGTATGTATGAGTATGTATGAGTATGTATCAACATGCATCAGTATGTATGAATATGTATGACACACCTCGGACAAATCGTATATACATGATATCCCCAGTTGCTGTATTTGATATGTAAGGGCAGATAGATTCCTGATCTGCATGATCTGCATGACCTACCTCATGTTACCGAGTGGGAGCCGTATTATATACGAGTAGCCTGCATGGTCTAGGGCACGTTTTTTGCGTTGGATCTGTACTCTACAAATCCTGCACCACATATCATAACGGCAGCTTCGCATCTAGATGATGTTAGTGATCTATCTGTAGATGATCTGTACTGGAGATGATATCTCAGTCCGACGTGTGGCATGTTGTAAACGATAATACGCTTATCCTGGTGACTGCAATTTTGATGGCATCTTCTTTGTCCCTGTGTTTTTGCGTGAATTGTATGTCAGGTGGCAGGAGGTGGCATCCAGAGAGTCGGCAACACGACCCTTGGTGCAGATCCAGACGGGGTGATCGACCTCGTCAAGGTAGGCAGATTGGGATTACCTTGATCAGTGATATGTATGATGATGTGATGATGGTATGTATGATAATGTATCATGATGTGCCGAAATGTAAGGACCGTTTGGACTAACTATTGAAATACCAACGTTCTTTTTTTGTCTATACAGTGCAGAGCGGTACAGACTGGAACATGTTTTGGAAACATCGCACAACAAACAGGGTTTGCGCTTGCCGGCTGTGAGAAAGCTTTTGTGTGAAATAAAAATGGCATCAGCCGCCGACGTAAGGTCACCACGATCTATCTGTCCACTGCTGTACATCATCTACTGCTGTTGATCCCATGTTTGCCGCTGCGACATGTTGCAACACATCGGACACATCACGATCTACTGTACTACTGTAGGTCAAGATTTCGATCCTATATTTGCCGCTATGACATGGGACAAATCACCAGCAACTGTAGATCAAGATCTAGATCCTATATTTGCCGCCATGACATCGGACAGATCGCGATCTAGGTCAATATGTGGATCCATATATATCTAGATCAAGATCTAGATCCTATATTATACATTCCTTTGCGAGATGTTGCAACACATCGGATAGACCATGATCTAGATCAATATATAGATCCTATATTTGCCGTTACGAGATTTTGCAACACATCGGACAGATCACGATCTAGATCAAGATCTAGATTCTTTATTCGCCGCGATGACATCGGACCGATCACTATCTACTGTAGATCAAGATCTAAATCCTATGGTATTTACCAGGCATTCCGTCACGAGTGTTGCAACACATCGGACAGATCACGATCTAAATCCTGTATTCGCCATTGTGATGTAAGCATATGTTGTGCAAAAGCCGTATCATACAGACCCTTCCCGGCGAAACATGTGCAAATCCCACTTCAAAAAACATGATCTACAGTAGATCGTGCAGATTATATAAATATATCAGGGATCTGTATGCTCCGTATCGATATTATCAAGTGGAGACCCCCTAAACCCCAACCCCGCCCGCCTAGGAATATTCTCGGAAATTTCGCTATAGTTACGAGTTAGTGTAACCTGTTATCCGATGTGTCGAATCTAGTAATAGGTCAAGTCGTGCAGACTACTGGTGCACCCTGCGGCCCCCGACCGCATGGATTTTTTTTTCGGAAAATTACGATGTGATTATGATTGAGTGTAAACTGCTGTATCATCAACTATTGTGTTGAAGCTTTTACTAGGCCAAGTCGTATACGCTACTGATGCATCCTGCCGTCATACGCTACCACCCGCGCTATTTTCTAGCTGATCGCGCATGCATATATATGTATGAATAATATAGCCGGCCCGAACCGAACTTCCCCACGCCACGATTACTTTTTGTCGACGAAAAGGATGCTTTGGCGAGAGACATGTCGGTGCTGGTCTTCTGCGCCACGAAAAAATGGTGCCGAACAACCGCGACCCTGCTTGCGCACGAGATTTTGTCGGACAGGGCTCGGACGAAGGCTGCTGCTGCGGCGTCAGCATCAGCATCAGCATCGTCGACTACAGCAGCGCCAGCACTACCATCGTTATCGTCAAAAACAGCAGCAGCGACTAGGGGGAAGAATATTGGTCCACCTTTTTGCGGCCCCGCCAATTGTTCAACATCAGCATCAGCTTTTGCTGCGGCATCACCAACTTCATCATCATCATCAGCAGCAGCAGCAGCAGCCGCAGCAGCACCACCAACAGCGGGTAGGGTGAAGAAGCGCGGTCCTCCGCCAATTAGCGGCCCCGAGAACGGTTCTCGGAAGCGTCCGGCGATGGCAACACCAACTGGCAAACCGCACGGGATATACGACCGGCCCGGCGTCAGTACTAAGCGCATTGCTCCTAACCCACCACCATCGGGACAGCCGTCGTTCAACGGCCCACGCGACGAGGGCAAAAAGGTTTCCACCGGAGGCGTGTTTTTTAAAGGTTCCTCCGTGGGGATAACGACAGAAGGTCGCGGCGCGATAGCTGCCCATGTTGACGGGGTACAGCAACAGCAGTCTACTGCCGTTCAACAGCAGTCTAGTGATGTACGGCAGCAATCTACTATTGTGCAACATAAGTCTACTGCTTTGCAACAGCAGTCTACTGATGTACCACAACAGTCTACTGCTGCACAACAGCAGTCTATCCCTGTGGTAGATGCGCTGGGGTGTGCGGAGATAGTGAGGACGGGGGTCAGGGCCGCGAGGGTGGGAGCGGTGGCGGCGGCGGCGGTGGTGGGGTCGGTGGAAGGCTGTGTTGCTGGACGCCGCGGAGCAGCAGTGGGGGTAACGGCGGCTTCAGCTGTTCGAGCGAGATTGAGAGAGACGCCGGTTGGGTTGGACGTTGACCTGGCCTATCTGGTGAGATGTCGGGGATATTGTTAAAGGTGATGTTGAGCTTCGTGTTGGTGTTGTTGATGTTGGTACTGATATTGTTTCTTGGTTTCGCTGTTATGTTGAAGTTGGTGGTGAGTGGTGGTGATGTTGATGCTTATAATTGTCGTCAACTTGTGTGCTTTGCTTGATGGTAGACGGTGGTAATACAGTCAATAGCCGTCGTTGTTGTCTTGTCGACACTGCAAACTATGTTTCGCTGTAAAAACAGTTGTGGTTGTTGTTCGATCACAAGACAGAAGTCATCGGATCAGGCTCCGATACGCTAGTACGTGTACTGTACTGATACTGCTGTAGTACCGTACACAAGAGAGAAGACATCGGAATCACATCAGGGATCAGGCTCAGATATTATACTTCTGTGTCGTCTACGAGTAGTACAACTTACTCGTACAGTAGTACGACACAGCAATAACAGCATTAGGGTGTCTTAACTCCCACCAAAGAGCATGGGGCGAGCGGAACGGATCGAGCCTGCTCGTGGTCATTCGTTCCGTTCCTATCTAAAAAAAAATGTTTGGGTCCATGCGGAATCCTGGGCCTCGCCAGCCGAATCGGCACGATCGACATCTTTTGCACTTGCCACGGCAAATTGGTATCCACATCCATCTTCGGTGGTGTCCATCTCTACATGGCATCTACATCAAATAATCTGCTATTTGTTCCCGTTCGGTCGGGCCGTTCGGTCCTCCCGAACAAGAAAAGGAGGGTGCAACACTTCTTCTTCCTCTTCCTAGATATACTGTTTTTCTCGGGCTGCACTGAATCTATTCGTTTCCCAAAACCAATCAACGCCAATTCATGCGGCAAATAATATTCCATTCGGCTTGTCCCAATGCTCTCTGGGGTGGGTTAAGACACACCCTTATTGCTGCATGATGTTATCGTACATACCAGTACGTGCGTCCAGTAATGGTATGGCACCCGTCTGAAGTTTGGAGTCGAACTGGAGTGGGGAAAAACAGAACCAGGAACAGCGGTGATGCTGCTGTCGCTGCAGCTGTAGCTGTGCTCGCGACGGGGTGTTTGGTTGAGGCTACTCGAGTCGGGAGTCGAACTCGAGTGGGGAAAACAGAACCAGGAACAGCCGGATGCTGCTGTTGCTGCAGCTGGAGCTGTGACCCCGATGGGGTGTTTGGGTCGAGGCTGCCGATACGTAGCTGTCTCGCCTTGGCGCAGCAATCGCACAGCAAAAAACACACCAACAGGACGGAGCCCAGAAACGCAGTTCCGGTGGTTCCCACTTGTGTCTCTGGGTGCGCAGCGGCGGCGGCGGCGCTGTTCAACTGCTTGTCGTTTAATCGATAGCTGGGCCTGCTTGCTCGTGTTTTTTTTGTTTCTTTCAAGCCCAGGGACACAAAATCCTATGTTGTGTTTGAGAAAACGCCTCACCATATACTACAAATCTCAAGGCGGGGGCTCTAGGCATTTCTTTTTTGCATCCATTTTTTTGTCGTCGTCAAAATTAGAAGCTCTCATCCGCTCGTGAAAACAAATAAACTATCCAAACAAAACGTTCCAACAACTATACCGGGTACCAGGTGTTATAATATATATATATATATTGTATCCGGTACCACTGCTGTAGACGGAAATACAAGGGGCGTTGGGGTATATGCATATATATATATATGATATGAAGACCAAAGGGACCGGTTGTATATACCAAGTATATCTCTGGGCAGAATAGAATCCCATCATTACCACTCCCACCTAGTCCCGCCTAGTCCGGCATCGCTCTGGCCGTAAATATAATTACCGTATGATATGGACACAATAGTCCAAACGTGAAAGATAGTTGCGGCCGGATTGGTAAATGTTGGTAGAAATCTCACCCCGCTCATGTGTTTTCATCCTGACCCGGGGGTGAATTTGGTACGTACCAGGTTTCGTTTGATGTTTTTGGCGTGTTCCCTTTCAACCAACCAACGGAAGTTTTTTCAGCCGTTCGTTCGCCCTGGAAGAAACACGCCTCCGAACGAGAAAAAATACAACGCCTCGGTCAACAACCCCAGCAGGGCTGTTCCGGTAAACGCTGTCGAGCTCGATTCTGCGGCAACGACGACAAAATTGTGTGCGTTTTAGCCTGTTTTCAACTGCACCCGCCTTTGGGAGACCAAGTACTTGGAATTTGAGTATTTTTTGTGGTAGTTATAAAAGACTTTGACTACGTATAACAGTATACCCTGCTGTATTCATAGATAGTTCTTCCTTACGAAAACGATTATTTTCTGGGTTTTTTTTGTGCAGGCGATGTTCGACTGGGCGACCGTTTTAGGGACATCCACACGTAAAAATAGTGCGTACCTGGTAGTAATGTTTTGCTGTACGTACTAACTGTAACGGCTGTAACGGTTAAATAAAACAGTACCCTGGTACCAGTTGGCAATATTTAACGAAAGTGATTGTGCCTTGTGAAAATGTTTGTGCAGGTGGAAGCGGGCGTAGCGTTCCACCACTCCGGCCTGGTGCTGGAAGAGCGCGCCATCCTCGAGGACGCTTTTCGTCAGGGCTCCATCAGGTGACACCTAGGGCAGAGAGATGAGCTACAGATAGATCTTCAGATATTAGATCATCTGGATCATTTATTTCCTCACCCCTGCCGTTGTCTTAGGGTGTGCAGGATCTGCAAACGTAGTACACATCCGACCCAGGAAACATGTGCTATATCGTGCTGGTTATGCGGCTCCCACTCGGCAACATGAGCTAGATCATACATAAAAGAACGGGAATAGATCCGCCTTGGAAGGCCAGATCATGGTCTGCAGATGATCTGCCCGAGGGGTGAAGATGTTCGTATTGAGGGGGGCGCCTTTTTCGTTGCGGTTGTGCAGACTTTTTCGGCTCTTTTACTGAGCGTAACACTGCTTGTGGGCCTCTGGCGCGATGCTTACTACCGTGCTGACCCGTACGGCTCATGGTTCCTTGGGCGAGCGTGCTATTTCATACCAGGTACCAGGTATGTGTTATACCTACGGTATGGGGGGAGGTATTGGTGAAATTGATTGGCTAATGTATTGAAGTTAGTATGCACTTATTCATTGCTTTTCTTGTAGAGACAACGTGGGTTGAAAAACACGATGTCTACTATTATGGGTGATGGGTAATCGAGTGAGCGTAGCACGGCGTGCGTGTGCGTCCCTGGTACTTTGTACACCCGCACAGAAGCTTGTGCAAGTCGGTTGGAGTTGTCAGTGGCATTTTGGTTTTTGTTCCTTTGCACGTGCACTGATTGGTGTTTGATTGAAATATCACTCGACATTATCGGAAGGCTAACGTAGTGCTACTGTAATACCGTCGTACACAGTGCGGATGGGGCTTTCGAGGAAAGTTCCCACAGCTCGGACGCGGAGAGATCGTGATCTACAGTAGTTCGTCTACTGTAGTTACTCAGCTGTTTGTTGATACTGCTGTAGTACATGCCCAATAAAGACGCTCTATATACGTAGACTGTTCAGATTGTAGGGGACCCACCCGGCAACATGAGCTATCATAGACCACTAATGACGGGAAATAAATATGCCTTGAAATATGTAGAGTATACCATCATGCGGTAATGATCTGTAAATGATCTGTGCGTGGAAATTCGATGATGTCATGCGTAGCTGACGTATTGTTTCAAGTATTATGGAAGTACAATATACTACCTGGTACCTTGTACGCCCCCTCAGTTCCACAGCTATCAGATTTTGTTCCCGTCTAGAAGGTACCCTCAATATGGGCCATATGTGCATCCCTCATCAGGTCATATAAAACCCATACGTAGTACTGTAGCATTAGTACTAGTACTTCGTACAAGTATTAGACACAGGTGGCCAGCATGGGCTTCGACGAAGTCCTCGATATCGCAGCTCGTGTTTTTTAGTTTGTGTAAAGTCATTACCTGGTACATTGGAGGTGCGGTGATGCGGAGGTATTGCACGGCGTCTACCTTCCAGCCTTTTAACGCTCGCTTTAGCCGTGTAAAGGCGCGATGACCCGTGTCAGTATCATGTGTATGCAGCGTTGCTGTGGTGACGCGGCCCTGCTCGGCGACGGTCCTCAAAGCTTTGAACGTTGGCTTTTGAACGTTCGCTGTGGAGCCGTCTGGAGTATCCCGCTTTCCGTGTCTTTCGCGTGCCTCGTCTCAACGACCCCACCTCTCCTTTTCCAATTACCTGCATACCGTGTAAAACGACGTGTGTGTGACAGAGTTATCGTGGCGACGTCGACGCTGGCGGCTGGCGTCAACCTTCCGGCACACCGAGTCATCATACGCTCTCCACAAATAGGCATCGGAGTGCTGGATTCTACAAGGTGAGTTCCCTCGTCGTCGGCCAGACAAGACGGCAGAGCAGACAAGACGGCAGAGCAATGCCTGCTTGTGGTGCTTGCTTGTTAGCTTCGACAACAGAGCAATCCCTGTTTGCCTGTTGCGTGCTTGCATCCGGCCAGACAAGGCGGCAACTACTGTAGTATGCCTGGTTGCCGCAGCTTGGTTGCTTGCTTAGATGGCAGATCAGCACCGGCCTGCTGCTGTGTGCTTGCTTACTTGCTTGCTTGCTCGCTCGCTCGCTCGCTCGCTGGCTGGCACACATGCTTCCTGAGACCACAAAGAAAATGCCTGGTTTCTGCTTTGCTTGCTTGCAGTTTCTATTTTTTGTTGCTCGCGTCCCCAACATATGAAGGTGTATAACTTGATACCTACGAAGCATGTTGTTGCGTTATTGCTGTACTTGGAAGCATACACGAGCAGTTGAATAAATATTATCGTTACCGTTAGCGAAACAGGCCGGACTTTCGAATTCACGCTGTTTAGTGTGTACAAAGCGTGTGCGAAATAGACCGATAACTTGTCTCACGGAGATACCGTCGAGCCCATGAGAGTCCCGACCCGTTGTTTGGTGGGAATACAGTGTGTAGTGTGTGAAAATTTGACCGATTATTTGTCGCACGGGGCATATACCGTGGGACTCCATGGGACGGGATTCTCGCAGGAACCCATGGAGGGAATTCCCATGGGAGGGAATTCCCATGGTAACATGTGCGAAATAATTATCATGGTAATCTGTGGGAGGGAACCGATGGGGGGAAATTCCCATGGTATCCTGTGGGAGGGAATTATCATGGTATCCTGTGGGAGGGAATTCCATGGGAACCAATGGGAGGGAATTCCCATGGTATCCTGTGGGAGATTCCCATGGGGATCCTTGGAAACGAACTCCCATGGGAGCCTCTGGGAGGGAGTTTCCATGGGAACATATCGTGGGGTTACTTGGTTGCGTGTCGTTCGATGTCGTGTTGCCGTGTTGACACCGTCAGCTGTGAGTGAGGAACTTTGCTCGCTTGATGCAGTGGGACTGTAAATAGTAATGTGTAACAATTCTATAATACCGGGTATACCAATATCCCACTGCTGTGCCCGTGGGGATTCTACTATCTACATAAAACGGGATTCACATTTTCGGCCGGACGCTTGAGTCAACTCGAAGGAGGTCCTTATCGTTGAAAGTGATACATAAGGGACACCTTACCTACAAACTGGCATTCGTTTGTCGTTTCAAAAATAGGTGTATAGCTACAGTAAGTTGTGTTGCTGCTATACCTGCCTACTGTAAAGTTGCGGCTAACCGACTATATATATATACTTATATTTGTTGGTTGTCACTGGTAATGTTGTCTTGTCAGGTATCACCAGATGGCGGGGCGCTCTGGGCGGGCGGGGGTATCGAGAGGGCAAGAGGGAGGAAAAGCGGCGGAAGGAGTCGACACGGCCTGCGGAGAATCGTTTCTCATTATACCGGTGAATGTCGGGTTTTTTCGTTCTAGTTTTTTCTTCTCAGCGTATATTGTACCAGGTATGGACTAAAAGCCTTCCAGGCAACAACAAAACCTAGGAGAACCTGCACACCTCGTACAGATGATGGATCCCCCCACAGTTCATGATTTAGATATTTCATGGCAGATACTGTCCCGATCTGTATGATCTAGCTGATGTTGCCGGGTGGGAGTTGCATAATCCGCATGACCTAACGCGTGTTTCCTGGGTCAGACATGTATTACACAGATCCTACACAACATATCGTAACGGCAGGTTATAATGTACAGTAGATGATCTAGATGACCTATCTGTAGATCATATATTTGTACTTGGTCTATCCGACGTGTGAGACGTTCCGTTGATTTTACGCACGGGTGACATTTTCGAGGAGAAGCGACCGTGCTTTTCGGGAATGGTGAGGAGGGGAGAGGGGGGTGAATTGGGTTCGATGTCCAGCATAGTGCCGTCCGTCCTCTTGGTGATGGCAGGTTAGAGTGTACCTTGACGGCAATGGTTGTTTGCTGGGCTCGACCGTTTTTTGCTGAAGCCCACCGCGTCGCGCCATCGTTTTGTTTCGATCTCCGTCGGTATTTTTCTCTCTTTTTTTTTTTCCGAGCGACGACTACCCCCACGGTGCTCCGTCTCGAAAGGGATGCGTGGTCAATGGTCGAATGACTAAGGCAAGCAACAAATGAGTACCCCCCCCCCCCCCCCAACACACACATCCGCCCACCCACCCAGAAAAACGAGAAGAAGTTCACGATCCCGGATGCTTCTGAGTTGATTTCCGCTCCTCTTCCTGAGGTGAAGTCGGCGTTGAGGGGGGCGAAAGGCGGCGGGCTGGAGAGAGCTTTGCTGGAGGTCATGGTCAGCAAGACCGTCAAGACCAGGGGCGATGCGGCAGAGTGAGTGCTTTCGTACATGTTGTATCTCAAGTGCAGACATTTCGTGTTGTATTTCAGGTCTCTTTTTGTGTTGTGTTGAGGCTTTAGTATTGGGCGTCGTATGTCGCGTTGCCGTCTTTCATCCTGGGTGTTTTTGTGTTGTGTTTCAAGTACAGGGCTTTTGTGTCACCCGGTACATTTGAGGGTCTTTTGCGTTGTATCGGCAGTTCAGGCATTTTGTGTCGTGTTTCCGTGTTTCATCCAGGCCCCGTGGTACGCACTGCACACTGCACACACCAAGGAAATAAATGTATGTGACGGAGTTATACACACGGTGGGATTCTTATCTGACATTTATACGCGTAGCCCCTTTTTACAGTAGCATGCCACCCCCATTTTGGGGGCCCAATGACTTGGAATTAGAGCTAGATATATTCCGTATATAGTGCAGCCCTAGAAGGCTTAACCTTGGAACCATGAAACGTATATCGGCGTGTTTTGAGTTGCCAGGAGACAGAAACTACCGCCGCCGGACGATACAAGCACGCTCACACGCATGCAAGCTTCAACACGCGTGAGCATTGATCGATAGAGCGCGAGTGCGCGTTCTGCAGCACTATACTGTATACAGCAAGAGCATGATACGCACCAGGGTTCTATACTCAGCCTTCCGGCACGTGGTGCGACCCCGCACCACCAGCCGAAGGCTCAGTGCGGCCCCTCGCCAGGGGCCCCTGGAAGGGCCCCCGAATCCCCCCCGGAGGGCTCCCGGAGGGCTCTCGGAGGGATTTTGGACATGATACGAGTAAGTAATGCGTCTGTATACTCGTAATGTGCATCCTACACGCTCCTTTTACCCTCTCGTAGTAAGCGGGCGAGCTTCAGGCTCCTTTTAGCGCAGATAAGCACTATCATACACTGGTACGGGTGGAATAAAAGTACCGCAAACAAAAAGAAAAAAATGAAGATGAAAACGGAAACGAAAACGAAGCAAATACATTACCCCTATTATGGTCGAATGGTATATGGCGGGCGAACACTTAACTCAGGGCGAGCATCATTCAAACATCACACACCCAAGCTCCCTCATCCACTTGACACAGCCATGAGCGAAACACAGAAGCAGTTGTATTGGAGCACGTTGGATTAGAGTCCCGCCGTCAGAGTCAGAAACGGACCCAAATCATTTTCGCCTACTCGTATCGTACGGCGAAATGACCGCGAAAGAAAACGCCTATGGCGAAACAGGAACCCCATTTTCTTAAAGCTAAAAAACGGAGTTACGGCAAGCCGCACATTGACCCCAGCACTTGGCGCGCCATGCGGACTTCTCGCGAAAAAGGCACACGGCCGCACGCCCATAAGTATATTCCTGATACACGTGCTCTGTTTCCAGGTAGGCTAGTGGGGGTGACGTGCGTGTCAGGCCTACAGTATTAATAGTACAGCTCTATTAATAGCATACCCTACAGCATGTCCTCTTGAATTGAAATAATTACCTGTATTGTATAGCTTTTGTGTGTCTGGGCCAAGTTATTTGAGCTTAACTCAGTACCTTCCTAAAATCGATGGCTCTTCAAACGTAACCCTCACTGCAAACTTACTTTTCTGTTCCGAGACTGCGTGAGTACAGGGCAGTAGCGTTAATGTTATTAGTACGTACCCTCGAAGCATACATGCAGCGTACGGCAGTGTCTGTCTGATGTCTGATGTCTGATGCCATACGTACCCAATTACCGCGCAGATGCACAGGTTTTACCTATGCACGTCGTAGCGACCTGAGGTAGTGTCCACTGAAATGAAGTTATTTACGAGGCCGAAGGAAAAAATATTTCTGAAACTACTTTTGTGTTACACACTACTGGTGTATGTTTTATCGTGTACCTGGTATCACGAGTGTCCGAGTACGCATATACGTATATGGCTGATGCTTGGCGGCACGCTCGCCTCCCCGCTTTTCGGATCTGTGAAGACCGTGAAACACTTAAGAGAACACACCCCTCTGAATGAATTTCAAAAATGTTTTTCTCGACAACGGGGATGGAAACGCCTACATACATACTGGTACGTCTCTCCAATTTGTGGCGTCGAGATTTTTCCAAAGGCACCATTTTCGTCGTTTGTGCTCCCCTCTTAATGCATGGTTTGGAGGGGGGGAAAATGCTCGAAAAAGTGCATCCCAGGGTGCGTGTTAGCTGTGTTGTCCCATGACACGTCTGATACGGCATGTACCGGCACGCTCCCTCGAACTCTTCTGCGGGACGCTCGCCCGAATTACTGGCTTAGCTTCGCTCGCTCTTGCATTGGTTTTCCGCCAGGTTCGCGTCGAAAACTCTCCTGGCCGAGCAGATCGAGGGGCAGGGCGTTGCGCAGGCGTGTGACAAGGCGATGGAGTTCTTGCTTGACCACAACTTTATCGTGGCGACGGCTGCGGAGAACCGGCAGGACGGCAAGAAGAGGGAGGGCGGAAGCGAAGAATATGGAGTGGCTCCTACGCAGCTTGGACAGGCACGTCTGTCGGTTTTTTAACTTTTTGTTTTTGGCGGGGGGGGGTGATGAGCTGAGTTGTTGTTTATTTTCTTCTTATTCCGCTAGATGGAGCTGGCGGCTCGTATTTTATGCATGGTACGGAACAAGAGCCGCTTTGTGCTTGTGTTATACCTGGTATCGCTTTGTTTTTGTAGGCGAAACAGGCGCCATTCCTCTCTGACTACATTCGTAGGTGGAGCTATTAATAGCTGTTCAGTTTTGGTATGAAGCAGCATACACTATTCTAGGTTTGCCACAAACTGTATGCTGTGTCATCTATTTTATGTTGTTTTTTCCTTGGTTTTGCTGGCGAAGCAGGTGACACCCCTTTCCCGTTATGCTGCTGATGATGATTATGTTCTCACACTAGCTCACTTTCCTTAAATCCTAGCTGTGGTCACAAAAAAACAGGCTGTAATAACAATAAAGCATCTCCATGGGAGAAAACAAACAAGTTACGGAATTGTGCTATATACGCAATATATGGAGCAAAACTGTCCGTTCTTGTTTTGCACCAAAAGGAAAATGTTTTGTTTGTCGTGTTGCCCATTTATTTACTTTTATTGCGTTTGGTTGCGCCGGCTACTATTTGTATACAAACAGGCGACCTTTTTCTCGGGTCTTTCACCCCTAGCCGCGGTGGACGCTCACCAAAGCCTCGACAGGGCGTGCCAGAACCTTGTCGTAGCCACGGAGCTGCACGCCCTCTACCTCTTGACGCCTCTCGATGGGCTCGAGCCTGACTGGGCGCGGTTTCGAGAGGAGTACACGGCTTGGAGGGAGGATGATCCCGCCCGGATTGTGGGGAAGGCGGTGAGTCGGCTCAAGAGAATGACGCCCTTTAGGTTTAAGTTAAGATTCCGAGTGAGAGTAGGATTGAGGCTGAGGCTGGGATTGAGGTTGATATATGTTGAGATTCAGATTAAAAGTGGAAGTGATATTAAGATTGAGGTTGAGATTGACATCGGGAAGAGGATCCCGCTCGCATCGTTGAGAAGTCGATGTGCCTGGGCCTACTCGTCTTTGCCCTTGACGAAGTGTAACATGGGGCATGGGACCGCCTGCATTCAGTAGTCGGCGGTTTGGAGTTCGGCGCAGGAGGGGGTATGGTGTCCCTGAGGTTGGGATTGAGGTTGGGATTGAGATGATGTTGCGTTGAGAATGATAATGAGAATGGTATTGAGATGGATGCTGTTGATGTTGAGATTGTGAGGAGGGTGCCGCACATGTTGTTGGGAAGATGGCGAGTCTGTCCATGCGTGCCTTCGGCCTTGGGGTAGTGGAGCGTGGAGCATGAAAACGACTCTATGCAGCAATCGGTAGTTGTGGCGTTTTTCGCAGGAGGTGTTGCCCTTTGTTGAGGTTGTCGCTAAGATTGAGATTGAGATTGGGATTGAGATTGAGATGATATGATATGATGCTGAGATTAAGATTGATGTTTAGATTGATATTGACATCGGGAGGAGGACCCCGCTCGCAATGTCGGGAATGCCGTGAGGCTGGGCGTGGGTGTCTCCGGCCTTAAGGAAGTTGAGCATGGGGCACGGCAACGCCCACCAGCAGTATACCGCCAGTATGCCAGCAGAAGTCGGTAGTTGGAGTGTAGAGTTCTTGGTTGGAGATTATGCTTTGGGGTTGAGATTGAGTTCGGGACAAGGATGTGGCTCGCAGTGTTGGTAAGGCGGTGAGTCTGGGTGTGCGTGTCTCGGGCGTTGTAGTTGTCTGTTTTGTTCCGTCTCTTTTTGGCCTCTGAAGTCACCAAAAATCCCTGGGTTGCTAAATGCTATACCTGTACTTACTAGGGTGCGCGCGACGCTGTATTTGCCGTTGTGCTTGTCTCTGTTCGCCTCTCGAGCTCCAAGATATTTTACCAGATATGTACCGGTACGCAAGCTATTCCGGTTGTGTATCTACCGACCAGTACTGTACTGTAGTCTAGAGTGGTATTAGACCCCCTGGTACCCTGGTAGTAAGAAATGTGACGGGTTTTTTTTCTCCATTTATCATTGGTTGCTTCCCCTTATTCTCAGCCCACCTTCAGTAAAAGCCGTTTTCTTAGCTGTTATGTGATACGTGGTATGTATTTTGGTGACCTGTTGTGTACGCGCCTTTTATTTGTTGAGTTGTTGACGTTTGTTGACGGTTGTTGATGTTTTTATTTCAAAGAACACGCCTGTTAACATTTGTTCACGTGTGTTATTGTGACAGGTCGGTATCGAGGAAGGCGTGCTGGTAAACGCGGCGGGACACACAAGCCCCAAGTACGGGGAGAGGTACTACGAGTTCCCTCGCGGATCGACCCGCAGAGTGGATCTGCAACCCTACCGGAGATTTTTCGGCGCCCTCCTTCTCCAGCAGGTGCCTTCAGCAGGCGTCTTGGAGTCGAAAAATGGGACGCGGATTTTCAAAACTCTCACGGCACTGCTTGTATTCGATAGCACAGGAGTACATGTAGGTTTGGCGTTGTCTGGAATTCGTGGTTCGATGTGTTTTTTTTGTTAAATTGTTGATACTGAATACTAGTGGTACTTCGAACGCGTGTATATGCCCCCATAAAGAATATTCTTGTATATTTCTTATTGGCATAATCTGACAGCTGTGAACCTTTATCTATATCGCATTCGGTGACAGAGGATAGTACACGCACGGTAGCGCGCGCCGTCGCTATATCACGCGCAGCTTACAAATATGAGTGTTCAACGAAATTCTCGATGTCATACGTACCTGGTACATGGGTGAGGTGCCTCATATGCCGGTATACATCGCCGAAATGCCCTTTCAAGTTATCACACACAGCTTGCAAAGATGCGTTTCGACGAAATCCTCGATCTACCCCGCAACTAATGTCGTCTAAACTTTATTTTTTTAAACGTGATTGATCGTCTGCGGATGAGCAGGCGGTGGAAGAAGTGCCGATTCGGAACATGGTGGCTCGATTAGGCATCGAGAGAGGGACTCTGCAGGCTCTTCAGAAGGAAGCCGCCGTGTTTTGTGGCATGATCGTGTGCTTCTGCCGCCACTTGCAGTGGCATGAGCTGGCCAATGTCCTCTACTCCTTCCAGGTGACCCATTGATCAAAATGGCTGGTCTGTCCGTTTTAAAAGGTCTCTACGCCTCTCTGTGGTAAAGACATTCCTGACGAACAGCGAGCGAAAAACATCACAGTTAATGACACGAAATCACGATTCGTGAGTTTTTCAAATCATGTCCCTGGTATTGATTTTTGTTCGTTTGTTCGTTTGTTCGTTTGTTCGTTTGTTCGTTTTCTTTTATTTTCAACACCCCAGCTATGAGATCGAAGACTTCGTCGAACCTCATCATATTCACAAGCTGCGTGTAATACTTCGATCGAAGATGCTACACGGGGTGCTCATGTCCTCGTTTTGCATGTTTTTCTTTCATGAATTGGTCGTCGCATACAAACTATACTCTTGAACTTTTTTTTGTCACTTATCTTTTGTCGTCAGGGTTCGTGAAAAAAATAGCTCGATTCGCGAAAACATCATGTTTTGTTTTTGTCACGATTCGTTGACATTTTCTTTTTTGTTTTGTTATTACGGGGGACCATAGTTAATAGGACCAAATATTGTTAGTAGAAATGGTTAAATATATAGGCGTTTATGTATACCACAGGTCCTATTCACTATGGTCCCCCGTAGTAGGAAACGAGCCTTGCGATAAGTCATTGTGGTGTCGGGGATAGTACTGTACCTGGTAGAGGCGTGCTACAATAGTAACACCATTTCTTTCTGAGGTGGCGACTGGACTCTAGAGAACCTGATGTCACACCTCACGCAATAGGCGACGTCGAGAAACATTGTAAGCTACAGTAAGCTCGAAACACAACCAACTCCATCGTCTGTACTGTGTACGTATCAGACGAATATTACCGTAGAATGTTAGAGTACAGAGCACCTTATAAAAAGCAGGAAATGTGATCCAGGCTGGGTTTACTATCCGAGAGGGGTGCGTTCTACACGAACTTCGGTAAAACGACTCCTGAATGTTTTTTGTTTCCTGTAAACCCTCAGCCTGCCTTTGTTATTGCTCGTTTTCTTATTCGGTGTACTGTACTGTAAAAAACACGTCAGATGGAGAGGACATTGTCAAAAACGTTGGGAGTCAGAAAGCGCAGCCCTACCGTAGCACGCCTCCGTCAGTGCACTGGTTGATACCACGATACCCCACTTTTAATAATATTTGGCAATAGTTATGTACGTAGTTTCACTCCGCCAGTAGACCGCCATATCCACGCACGCACCACAAGGCTTCACTTGCTACGTATGCCCCACCCATCCACCCACCCCTTCTCAAAAAGCTCTCTCTTTGTCTCTCTATATATGACACGACATGATTCCTCGCAGGACCGGCTCGGGTATAGCGCGAAGCCCGAGCTGCTGCCTCTTGTCCGCCTCAGCCGCGACCTGCCCCCTTTCCGAGCGAGAGCCCTCTTGGAGGCTGGGTATCCATCCCCTTTGCAGCTCGCCGCCGCCAATGCCGCGCACGTCGCTGAGGTGTTGCTGCGTTGCGTTCCCTTCCGCAGTGCGGGGTGGGAGGAGTCGGCGGTGAGTGCAGTGCAGCGCAGGGTGGGAGGGAAGGTGGGTTTTGGGTGGATAGGGTCGCGGCGCGGTTGTCAGTTCTGCTTTGTCGCGAAGGGCAGCAAGGGTGGCAAACGCTGTGAACACTCTTGTTGGATGTCGTATCGAGTGTTTCGATATATCGATATCACAATATATCGAAATTCGATACCAGGCATATATGGTGTTGAACGCGCTCATAGAAATATCGAACTTCGATATATCTAAATATCGACCTTTGATATATCAAAATGTAGAAATATCGAACTTCGACACATCGAAATTTCGAACTTTGATATATCGATATATTGAAATATCGAACTTCTATATGTCGAAAATTGATATATCAAAATGGCGACCTTTGATATATTGATATATTGAAATATCGAACTTCGATATATCGTATTGCACGCGTTCATCGATACTGTGTCCAACTCGATTATCGTTCGATGCCCATAACAATGTCACAACATCACGATGGCAGACAGCATATGTCCATAACCATATCTCTCGGAGCGTTCGGCGTTGCAACCGGCTGCTTGTTGGTCGGTTTGCTCACTCCAGGCAGTCTCAGAATGATACGTGTCCAAATCAGGAATTACTACAGTAGTGTTTACTACATTTTTTTGTATTTATTGTATTCATATCAGTGCTAACGACGGGGTTGGCGGGCATTTGTTGTTCGGCTTAGCCGAGGTTGTGGCGATGCAGGCAACACCAGTAGATGTTGGGGAACAATTTTCGTTAGGTCTGCACTGATTTTGAAGCGACCCTAACCTTCTGCTCCGAGTTGCTGTACTGTAGTACATCTCAATAGTTGTAGCCGTCACAAGACGTGCCACGTTTGGTTCGGGCATACTCTGAGTGTGAAGCAATCCGATGCATTCTTTTTGGTAGACGTCAGATCCTGAGATCCTGAGGTGTGGTATCGTTTGCCAACCGAAGCGGTGGTGGGCTCAACATTTTCTTCTACTCCAAGCATTGCCGGTACTCCATTTGCCTTTTTTTACGTGGTGATAGTATCATGTATCACGTATCGTATCGTTTGCCGCTCCAGACACCCGTGTGGAGTGCGCATCAGCCGTCTCCGCCCTTTCTGGGCGCGAAGATAAGGACCATTTGGGCTTTCTGTTCGTAATATTCCTATATACATACCTCTAAACGTTCCTTTTATTTCCGTCGTCACCTCCTCATGCGCGCCTCCAACCTCCTGTAACACTGAAACCCACTGTAACATTAAAACCTACCTATTGCAACACTAAAATCTAGTGTAACACTAAAAGCGGTATATAAGGGAACAGCAGGGCAACGTACATCGTTGCCCCTGCTCTACAACACTATCATATCGTTCGCTGCGTTTTACCTGATTGCATATACGAAGTACCCTCTGTACTTGGTGGTAGACTCAAACCTTTTTCTGGCTTGATCGTGTTTATCCCCAACTATTCCAACTGTTTTTTCCCTGAAGCGCCAACGGATCTAGAGGGGTTAATAAGTTTTATTCACTCGTCGGGCAGATCATCAACAGATAGATGATCATCTACAGACATATCATCTACATATAAATCATCAACAGGAAGATGATCATATACAGATAGATCATCTACATACGGGCATAGATGATCTAGTTCCTCACCTGCCGTTGTGGGATGTTGTGCAGGATCTGCACATATTAATAGTACAGATCCAACCCAGGAAACGAGTGCTAGATCACGTAGATGATGCTGCTCCCACGCGATCTGCAGCAGATCATACAGATAGATCATACAGATACATCAGAAGGTAGCTATCTGCCCTGAAATATCTCGATCGTTGATGTAGGAATCGATGATGCGTCCGAGGTGTGAAACCTTTTTTCTGCTTCGATCGCTTGCAACTTCAATTGTTCCGAGTGGTTTTCCCTGAAGCGTGAACCGTTCTAAAGGGGTGAATTCCTCGTGTTGAGAGGCTGGTATTCTCTGACCCTACCCGCGCGCTCCCTTCGACTTGCTTTGACCTGCTTGGCGACCAATCGTTGGGGTCGTGTGCACGAATCGTGTCAACAGGAGCGGTATCGGTCGACGCAGGCTAGGCGTCTGGCCGAGAATGTGATACGCTTGGCGAATGCTGAGATTCTGCGCCAGCTCCGCTCCCAGCTGCCCGGCGTTGTCCCAGGCGGGAGCTCGCATGTTCCGGCAGAAGGATAATCTGCTGGAGGCGTTTCTGTTGCCATTGGCGTCGACAAGTTTAGATATATGAACAATGATACATCCTACCAACGATAAATGCCCCAGGATGTGTGTAAATGCGAGGAACGATTTTGGGTTTTCACGTTGTTAATAGTACCATTTTGTTTCTTTTATTCACGGACGTACTGGTTTGTGCCAGCTGTCCGCGCGGGGGGTGACACCTGTCCAAAGGCGCTGCAGGTACCGTACGTACGGATTATTGGTACGATTGGTTGGTTGTTTTGTCGCGCTGACGGCGCGGTCGTGGGAATAGTAGATACCGGTATGTGGTTTCAAGCTTTTGGATGTGAGCCGAAATCGAAGAAAGTGAATTTCATGGCTTGTGTTTTTTTTTGTAATGCTTCTTATTTTTATTTTTGAGACCGGCTTGACTTGATCGTCGGTAGGCTCGTACTGTTCTCAGAGCTAAAACGAGGAAACCTTGTCGTGCTGTGGTTTATTGCTATTGTTGACGTTGAGGTTGATGCTACCTGGTATGTGATTTGCATGCCGTAACATAGATGTCTATATGATCACACCAGCATAATAGCAGGTGCATCAGGAGGATCTGTGACCCGTTACTTTCTTCCCGGATAATCAAGTATCAGCCCCCCGTCGAGGTGAGGCCCAATAACAGCGTCTCTGCTCCGCGGCAATGCCGATATCTATGAGGAAAGGGGGCTCGTTGGAAACATAAGGGCTCAAGCTCTAGTGTATATACCATGATTGGGTGATTGGTGCTGGCCCACGGTGGTGGAGTCCTACTGTAGCTTGTCAGGGTACTTGTCGTACTTTCGATTTTTGAATGGCGTGTTGACGTAAAAAATCAAAAATACATCTACCTCAGCTACGAGATCGAAAAGTTCGTCAGAATGTCAGCCATGTGCAGGCATTATGCCTGAAAGCGCTTTTCGCTGTACGTACGCAGTCCTTCCTCGGCGTGGAATTCGAAGTATTAATTAACACTGTTCCTTGTGCCCGTAGTTGACTCCAATAAATATGTGACCTTTGTGCTACATATTTGGCAGTTCATGTTTGGCGAAAACGGTAAATATCCCTCTCAACGCTGTGCTGTGAAGGATCACCCCCTTTTCGTGTGTTTAGCGCGGTATTGGCGCGAAGCGCTTCATCGTCAGATAAAAGCAAGTTCGACTACAGTAAACCGGTATACCACTGCATTTATTTCGACACTCACTTTTGAAAGTCGCGTGATATTTCGGTATTTGCTTTTCAAGTGTTTCGTCTGACGCGCTTTGTTACTTTTAAATATCTCAACATACTATTTCGGGGGAACATAGTGCTGTTCCTGGTGGTAGTAGTCCGAAGCTGATGCGGTTAGTAAAAACAGAGGGATACTCCATGTACATTAGGGTTAGGGCCCATTGTGGGTTCTCAATAGTGTGCCCCCCCGTAAAACAGTTTAGTACCATCTACCAGGTAGCAAAGGTATCGGGTATGCCTGAACCTTTGTACGTACATACTTTTTTTCAGTCTGCGCCTACCCGGCTGCACGTCGAGCAGTCGACCGAGGCATCACCTGAACATATTGACTACTATACTTGTAGCCATATAGTGAGCTATACTTGTAGCCATATAGTGAGGACGTACGATCATGAGCGCACAGTAAATGACATCTTATGCGGGACGTACAAGTCGGATGCTACGGCGATATTGCTACCATGTCGTCGGCAGGTTAGCGGATTCATCCACCCAAGGAAGACTTCCAAGCCCTTGGCCGTTTTACAGTGTACCGCCGCAGACCAAAGAGAGAAAATCGCGCCCGAGGCAAGAGCGTGCACGTATAATATGGATTTGTGCAGGTCGACGGAAGAATGTCATTTTAGAGTATATTTCTACTCTATTAATACGAACTATAAACTGTGTAGTACTCGTACACTGACTGTACACTGTAGCAGGTACTCTGTGGTACTCAGCCCGAATAAAGTGCACCATAAATAGCAATATGATGAGCGACCGTGCATAAATACCGCTAGAGATGTACGTATACCACCCGGCGCACAAATAATATAAGGAGCGTTTGTACGTTCATATTTTTGCCAGACAGCACTAGGATAGAGTTGTATAAGAACACCAGAAACTGCTGCTGTACTTGCTGTACTTGATAGCAGTGCGAGAAAAAAAGGTACGAGGAGATGGCAATGCAGCGTACCCAACACCCACGGAGAGACAAACGAACGAACCGACCTTCCAAACATGACATTGGACAGATAAGATAGATACAGTAGTATATATCATAACCCTACTTCATGATTTAGATAATCCAGGGCAGATATATGCTTTACTGATTTGTACCTGGAATGATCGATGCCAATCATTCTTGATCAGCCGAAACTACTGTACCTGGTATCTTAAATACCAGAGGCGTATATCTATAGCTGCAGCTCATCATGTTGCCGGGTGGGATCTGTATAATCTGCATGATCTAGCCACATGTTTCTGGGTCGGATCTGTACTATGCATGTCGTGTGCATACAATATCTCATGACGGTAGGTTAGGATCTAGATGATCTAGATGACCTATTTGTGTAGATGATCTATCTACAGATGATCTGTCCAACGTGTACAACCTTGGCCTTCCCGCCATCCACCATCCCTGCCGCAAAACTTCATACCGATGTGTTTCATAGATATCAGCTCTTTGCAGGAGACTGCCGACTGAGAGCTGCTTGCTGCTCTCTCTTTGATATCCAAGGGGAGAGAGGGGAGAGAGATTTGGCACAGGATACAGGTACGAGTACGGGTATACGAGTATACAGCAGTATACAGTAGTATACAGGCTTGGTCGGACAAGAAGCGAAAAAAGCGGCGGAATTTCACCAAACGCGAAATATGCGGCGGAATCTGGACCGTTTTGAACGAATATTTCCCAACAACATGCATACCGGATACCAGTACGCGCGTACACACTAGGCACGGGGCACACGGCACAGATAGTGCTCCACCTTGCGTCGCTCCTAGAAGCCGTCAATGGTACCACCAACCCTCCGCGTAGACCACCACGACAGCGATCGTGCGTCGCTTTCGCGTTCGCCTTCGCGCTCGTCTCCTCAAAAAGCGGCGGAATCTCCCCCTATCGCTGCCTTACCAGAAGCGGCAGGTGTACTCGCAGATAAGTCAGATCGTGCTGGTGCTGGTGCTGGTGCCCTTGTCCGCCTGCCGCCTCGACTACACGCGCCCTTCGTATCACCAGAGTTCGCGGGAGACCTGGGAAGGACAACGCGCCTGGGTGCCGGCGCCTCGCGGCACTACGGCCTTGATGATGGAGACGGTGGTGGTGGGGTACCATCGACCGGGGGCATCATCCGTGATTATAACGAGGATGCGAACCGTAATTCTTGGTGGGAACAGCAGCCGGAGATTGATGGTCGGCGGGCGCCCCAGGCCGCTCCGCTGTACACAGTTCGCGCTGGCGATGGCGCTACTCGTCGGGCATCCAACAGCGATATTCTTGTCGCCCTCCCAGCCTCTCCTCTCCCACCTTCGCTGAAGCTCGCCAAGAGATTGGCGGTGAATGGTATGATGTCCGTATTGCAGGGGAGGGACGAAACACGGCAAACAGATTTTAGGCTCAAGTCGTCGGCGGCGGCGGTAGCGGCGGCGGAGGTCGAGGCTACGCCGAATACGCTGCTCCCGCAAGGGGAAGCGGAGAGCGTTATGCCCCAGCAGCGGTCGCAAAATCCGTGTAAGGATATTTCACCCTTCGTGACGGAGGCCACTTGTTCGTGGGGACAGGAGCTGGGGAAAATTCTTGGACAGGCTGTGCCAGATTTCGCGGCGACAGCAGCAGCAGCAGTTTGTTCTGGTACGAGTACAACCGCGATGGTGTCCAGTTCGCTCGGCGGGCTAGCGCTGACGACCACCGGCCTTTTCCCTCAGACGATGCATCTAAGGTGCGATTCAGCAGTTCTGCAGTATGGGATATGGCAGTACGGGACGCCTGGTACGTAAGAAAACGAGGACTACTCTGGTCCCCCGTAATAGAACGGTAATATTAGTAGTCGTAAGAAAGGCAGGCGGAGGTGCGCAGGGGCAGTAAAAAGTTAAAATCAATACTAAAATCCCGGCGCGGCGATGTTGAAGCATATTGTGTCTTGACGTTTGTCGAGAATACGCCCTTAATCCTTTCCACATATTTCAAGGGGAACATAGTATTTAGAACCAAACAGGATGGGTACTCGTACACACAGGGGAATATTTTTTTTTGGGGTCCATCGTGGGTTCTAACTGCTATGCCCCCCCGTGATACTAGGGGGGTGCGTGAGAGTTTGAACACCTCCTTAACTGACCCGACCCGACCCGACCCGTGAGGTTTCACATTTTTTTTTACCCGGCCCGCGGGTTGGGTCTTGATCCGTGAAGAGCCCTGATTTTAGCGACCTCAATTGTCGCATACCTAGCCCATGGCATAATTTGCATTTATTTCTCGTCGGGGTGCGCGTATCATGCACTGTAAGGACGTTAGTTTTGAACAAAAATTGTTCAAAATTTCCTGATTTTCCCGCTTTTGCTCTCCTAAAAGTATGCAATAAATAAGTTATTGTTTGTTTGCCGTCTGATCATTTTCTAGGAAAAATCGTGTTGTTCCTGTTGCTTCTTATTTTGTGATTCGAGAGAAATAGTATAAACCAGGGGAAAAACTTGGGTAATAACGGCCCATAGTTGAGGTACGGAGCTCCTCATGTCAAGAACCCTCAAAGAATGAGGTGCCCCCTCTACGTTGCATGCCATTACAGTAGTCACAGTAGGTATCTCTATGGCTGCATGATATATTGTTGTAGCCACAGTAGGCACCCCCCCTTCCGCTGCATGATATTAAAATACGAGCCACTTACTTCGTACGTCGTATAATAGCCACAGTAGGTACCCCCTGTACCGCTGCAAGACATTGCAATAGCCAGGTACTCGATATTGCAGTAGCCACAGTTGGCAACAGCTCTGCCGCCGCATGGGATTTACAGTAGCCACTTACCCCATTTCAGGCCAACCAAGGGATGAGGCAAGCCGTTTCAACACGGTCTGAGTCTGTACACCTAGCAGACCTGGGCGTCCACAGTAGGCCTCTCCGGTTTTCTTTGCGTTGTCCTCCTTTCTTCGTCTGCCATTGTTGATTAGGCGGAGGAAAACACCCACAAAGAGTCATGGCATCTTGATTTGCACCATGGGCGCCTGGGGATCCGCCCGATTCCCCGATCTCGCCGCGTTTTGGGTGTGCAGGTTTTCGAGCCCAGTTTGTGTGTCGTCGGTTCATGTGCGGGCCAGCTCAGTACTTGGCCTAGTCGTGCAGCCGGGTGGGACGGTGTCTGGTGGAAGCGAGGAAGTCGGCGGCAAGGCGGTAGTTGTGCCGGCAAACAGTATCGATGGTGTTGATGGCAGGCATGGAGGGGCAACCAGCGAATCCTCTGTACCGATGGCGCAAGACATCGACGTGGACGTGCGAGGCGAACCGAGGTGATTAAAACCCTTCCTGCTATTAACACTACGTATTCTCCATACCCATCCCACTCTAAATCCAAGTACTGTAGTTTGTCTTTATGGTATCGTATGGCATGGAAAGTATGATTGTCTGGCTATGATATGATGGCTATGTTGCTATGTTGTTTTGATTCTATGATGCTATGATGGTATGTTGCTATGATTCTATGATTCCATGTTGCTATGTTGCTATGATTCTATGATTCTATGATGCTATGATGCTATGTTGCTATGATGGAGGACCCGTGCCACGGGTGGTGGTGAGGTTGCACTTTTCAGCCCACGCATTTATCGCTGACTATTAGTAATGATAGGCTCCTCAACTCAGGAGCTACCCAATATCGTGGGATCTGACGAATGTTTTTCAAGAGTATTCATTGAGTACACCTACAGTACCCCATGATATCGATTGTGTATGAGTCTCACAGCTAGTAGCTCCTGAGGTGAGAGGAAATTTAGGAAAATTACCGGGGGTTCGTTAGATATAGCTATTGTTACTAATAATAGCCCATGCAATGTTATTCTTTGCCATTCTTACAATGTAATGCTATTAATATAATGAACTTCAACATCGATCACTCTAAAGCATTCCGAAAGAAGAAAACCACGGAAACAAAAGAATCCCTACGCACAAAGTCTAACTCCCTTTTGTACCTGCTTTTTTTCCGGCTTGAGCTCTATCTACTCCAATGGCTGCCCTTGCTCCTGCTAATGTGCGCCGGGCTTACTGTAGCTCCTCCAGCGAGAGGGGCCTCATAAGAGCAAAATGACCTAAGAACGTAAGTAGGGTGCCAGGCCAGGTAGGTGCTACCCCCTATTATATCCCGGATCGGAACACACAGAACACACATTATGGTACAATATGCACATAGGTCGACGATGCGCCATGTAGATAGGCAAGGCTAACACATGTTACATGTGGTTCTGGCACTCGATCGGACAAGAAACCATAGTTGGTTGCAGGTCAAAAAGGGTCGAAGTTATGCGCTTCGTACACCGGTGGTCTACGTAGTGTTTATAACCGGACGTAGCTCGTGGATTATTTTCTTGAACCCACCTTGACCTTTCTACGAGTAGTACAGTAATGCACTGAGCAGACAGACACTTCCCTCTAGTTTCTAGTAATTTGTCTCCGAAGCGTGAGTGCAGTCCTAAAAGGGCCAGAACCCCCCTCAGAATACCACCTTACGATTTTTAGGGCAAACTACTTGGAAATAGAGTAGGACATTTTATTCAGCAGCACAAGGGTTATTCAACCTTCGACCCTTTGTATGTATCACCGCAGTAGGGGCAATAGGGGTACAGAACGCCCGCTGCGATAGGGGTAGCGATTTTTGCCTTGCAAGGCAAATATTTCTGACCGAGACGAGGGCTCCTGAACGGCACTGAAGAACTACCCGTCAAGGCATGACCCTTATAAGGTATTAAGGCGTGCCTTATAGGTGGAATATCATTCAACCTCTACCACAACGACCACGGCGCGATCGGTGAATATGGGTATGATGCTGCTGTCATGGGTGCCCGAGTTACAATGGTTGAGTGCAAGGTGCCGTACGGCACGGGCGCGGCATGACCCTATGCACCATCTACCATCATATCCCTACTGCGGCTGGGCGTCCACGCTGCTGGCAAAAGGCTGATACCACCAAAAGTTACCAACTATTATTTTGATCGCTATGTCGGGGTCTCAAACATAGGGGTTGACGTTTTTTATCACGATTCGTTGTATACCCACTTTAGGCCATGGGGATTGTGCATGGGGTTAGGCTTGCCTTGCTTTCTTCTTAAAGGAAGTTTTTTTGGGGGGGGGTAAAGAGATTCACGAATGAATAGCCCCAGATGCCGCGACATGTACCAAAAAGGTACATCCCTGTTTGGTTTTGTTGGGTCTTTTGAGCTGATTTTCTACCGTCAGCTGGCGTAAAAGTCGCCGGTGGTATACCGTTTCATGGAAATTTGGCGGGTTATAACGGACAAGCTTGGATTTTTGTTTTAGAGTAAGAAGACCCCACCTGGTGAACCGGGGAATTGACGCATACAATAGTATCAAGAACACCACCACCATCACGGGCGGAATGCTGATTATGGCGAAATGCGTCTGCAGCCTACTCGTTTCCCGCCCACTCCACTGCCGACATATGAACCTTTATCCGTTTTCCGCCCGCCCGCCCGCCTATGCCACCCGTCATGCCCCCTTGATTGTTCGCAATGCCATGCCCATGATATGTGCCCATGCCCACAGCTTCAGAAACACGCGGAGTATCAGCGTGATAATCACCTCCGGAAGCGGAGCTTTTTGCTCGGTGCGCCGAATCTATGCTCTGGGCACGCAGGCGTGAGCTCGAAGTAAGCATGGCTACCAGCTGCACATTTACATACGTGTGGCAACTATTTCGCGCACGCGCGGGGGTGGGGGGGCGTAAATATAGCACAGGCTAGCTCTTCTGGCACGAGACAGGGAAGCTGAGACAGGCTGGGTTTCTTAATTGATGGGGGGTGCGTTCTACACGGACTTGAGTACAACAAATGTATCATTTTCCTTTAATTCTCGAGGTGTTTCTCTTACAGTAGTTTTATTGTTAGTCCTACGTCAGCAGGTGTCCTCCTACGCTGCTGTACCTTGCCGGAGTGTCGCTTAGACGACATCTTGAGCGTGCTAAGGTGGACGCTGCTTCGCGTTTGGTTGAGGTGCCCAAACATCTATAAAACATGTTACTATTAATATCACGTCCTCGCTGGGGGGGAGAGGGAGATTTAGATCCAGTAGTACCGGCGTCACAGCGGAATATCAGAGGGTGCCTTGTGCAAAACGAAGTTCAATACGACTCAAGTAAAACACTCTTATTTGACGCTGGTGGTTATGGAGATTTTTTTATGATTCCTTTGGCTTGGTCGATGAAACCATATACACATACTGTATACCAGGCGCCGACGATATCACGTGCCCCTCTGTTCCCCAATATAGTGTTTTTACTGCGCTGCTTAACTATGAGGATTGGACGCTCGCACGAAGAGGTAGGCCACCACGGGAAAAGAGCAGACATCCCAAACGGTCCTTGCAAATGTTCTGCTCCGCCACGCTGACAGCCCAAATGGTAGGACTGGGCACTGCCTAGCGCAGTCAGTAGCGATAACACTGTGGCCAAAATCAATCCGTTTACAGAATTGCAGCAATGTATAGCGTCTCTCCTCTCTCATATCCTAAGTCATTGCCAGGTGTACTGCTCTTCTCTCCTCCCGGAGCGCATTTGTGGGATTTTGTACTATAATACGGCGTGGTTCTTGGATGTGCGTAAGCTGAAGAAAGTACTGGCGGATATACTGGCCGGGTCAATCAGTAGATTACAACTGCCAGCACATTGTGCCAGTACCCAGCCCTGCCAAACGGTCCTTCACAACTGGTTTTCTCGGTCGATGTCCCTATACACACGCGTATACTCTCCCCCCCCCATTTTATTTGCGTCGTACGTACGAGAAAATAATCCCGACAGATGTGAGGCAAGTAATAAGGCTACTTAGACCTATGCCAATGGTACAGCGAAGTTGCAATAAAAAGTTTGAATTTCAAAGATACCCGCCAAAAATTTTCAGAACACGCTTCCTATGGGCCACCTAAAACAAAAAAGAAGTTCCTAACTTTTGGAAAAGCCCGAAAAAAACAAATCTGGGGCCGATGTTGGGCCAACATCGGCTTGAGAAAAACTCAGGCCGATCTTTGGTTCGAAGCGGCGAGATTCCGAGTCCTCGACAGACATCGATCAACAAAACCAACGATTGCGTCACGAATTCTGAACGGAGTGCGCTCGTTAGGGGCTCCGACCCACCCTAGGGTCACCGTCTTCACGCCATGGCCTGTGTCATGTGGCGGGAGCTGACGAGGCGTGTGATAAAAAAATATTTGGCCGCTGGTTTGCACAAAACAGAAGACAAAACTTCTCCATCCGTCTCGAATGGCAAAAAATAGTCTTTTTTTCAGGTTTGGGAGGATACCGTACGACGCCGCCGGCAAGCTCTCGCCCCCTAGACCATGGATCCGCCTGATATCTTCGAGGCCGTCATCTATACTCGTTGGGCTTGCCAGATACCGAGTGGGTTGGCCGTGGGCTGAGTCTATGTCGAGATCGAGGGTCGATCGTCGCACGAGCTGGTTTCGATCACCGTGTTGACAATTTGCGACCAGAAAAACACAAATTGCGCCGCCTGCAGCCGTTGGGGGAAAAAAAAGAAAAAATCAAACATTTTTCTCTTTTTTCCCCACAGCGGCGGTACGATAAATTTTTCGGCTGTTTTTTTAAAGCCATATATTTGAAAAAAAACTTTTCAACTTTGCGTTTCCATTGGCATAGGTCTTACTTGCGCTAAACGATTTGTTTTGTTCGGGTGATCGACAAAATAAAACTCGTACTGGAAATAGAGGTACTTATTTATTTTCCGTCTTCGGGCACACGAAGTTAATGTACGAGGAGCCTCCCCCGTTTTTCTATCCGACTGTTTGTATACGTACCAAAAATGTATCCGAGAAAGGCGTAAGTCAAAAGCAATGCGGAAAAGGTTACTGCACCGACAGGAGGGGGGGGGGTGTACTCGATAGGAGAGATGTACTCGATCTCATGCATGGCCGTAGTCGTATGACCATAGGGGGGGGGGGTATTATTTAGCCAAGAAAATTATGTGTTGGCGTATGTCCCATATGCCACTCGTGCAATGATAAATAGACAGCTGGGGCTTCCGAAATCAAACATCTTGTGCCGTAATCAGCCAAGGGCAGGCTTAATTAGGCGAAAGTAGTGCCACTGTGACAGTGGCTCTCAACTGCTACTGTAGGATTACCCTGGGCTGGGTAGGGTAATCGATCGATTTTTTATCTGAATGTCTAGCCATCAAATTCGCTTAGGGTACTGTACTTCAATAATTCCGACCCGCAAGTTGCGCCAGCCGGCGCAAAAACAGTAGCGCAACCGCTATTTGACGCTCTGCGTACTCTTCGACCACATGGAAGTTCCCAGGATACCACTCATACTGCTGACATACAAACTTCAAAGTATATGTATGATGGATACCTGGCAGACATTACTTGACTTACTATTAAATACCAGGTAGTAGTAAACGCCCCCGAGACAACACCCCGGGAGGTGTTTACTACACAGGAGTAGCAATATTGCAGTAGTAACACATGGCTCCGATTTTTAGCGGGTACTGTATCCGGCGGGGTATAGCTCTACAGCACTAGATCCTGTAGCCTTGATGCCATGATACCATGATCATGATGATCGATCGCATGATGATCGCCTGGCAATCTGTCAGTTCGCCATCAACCCACGGGGTCGAGCGGTCGAGTCGCCTTCTATATCCTACTATTAATATTATGGGGGGACATACTATCGACAATCATGAACCAAGATTTGGTGAGTATACAGTAGTAACGATATTAGGAGCATAGGGGAATAATACATGGGGTTTGGTCTATCATGTTCTGGTTGCTATGCCCCCCCCCCCGGAATACTCCTATTATTGTTAATAATGGTGTACATACAACACGCAAGGTAACACGGGAAGGGATCCCTTTTGAAGCCGGTTTTCTCTTGAACAAGGGGTGAGGCTCATGATATCATGATATCATGATATCATACGTATATACTGCTGTATGTACTTCTATACATACTCGTATGTGTATATACATACAAAAAACATCAAATATATGGTGGCTTGGCCTTGGGCAAATGGACGTCGTCGCGATGTTCCATGCATATTTTGTAGGGTAGGGGTTGATGAAATTTATTATTGCCTTGATCTACAGTAGTACACTGACAATAGCAGTGTGGAGTAGATGTGTTACCCTTGTGCTAATTTCCCGGGCACTCGCGAGTATCACCGGGCTTGCTAATACTCGTCACGGGTACGAGTAATATGTCATGCTCGCCGAGTATTTGGCACCCGGGTACTTGGGTACCCGGCTTGAACGAGTACCTGGGTATCCGCTTTGGGTACCTCAGAAATTCCGGAGATGCAATTTATAATTTATCATCCCCTAAATCACCCCCCCCCTGGGTAGCATCTTGTACATTTTCTCGAGGAAACCCTTTTCGAATGAAACTGCTGTCTCATGCCTCATATCTCACTCCATACAATAGGTTTTACCCTGTTGCCAATCACGCGGGTACTCGCGAGTAATACCCGACTTGCTAGTACCCAACAAGGGCACGGGTGACACTTCATAGTCGCCGAGTATTTGGGCCCCGGGCACTCGGGTACCCGGCTGTCAGACGGGTACCCGGGTGTTACACGGGTAGCCGCCGTTGGACGGGTACCCGGTACCCGCCCAAAATGGTCGTATGTACTCGTGAGTACCCGAGTATTCCCCCCCCACAGTTGGCGGGTACCCGTTTAAGACGGGTACGTCGGATAACACCTCTATTCATAGTGTAGTTTGCTACATTTTGACAAGAAGAGAGGGAGACGATGTATGGACGCATCCCTCGGCGTTTGCTCTCTCCCTGTTGTCGAGGGAATCAGCTCAGCTTGGAGATCCGTCACAGGGGGCGTGTTGTTAGTACATGTAACACGCATGCATGACAATATGGCACATACATTGTATGCATGCAGCATACATGCATGACATGTGTCCGTTGGTTTATGCCCCCTCGTCTCTATATATATACGGGTTTATGTGAGCTTTTCAGGGCCACCCCCCATATGATACCTGGAAGCTTTTTGTGGTCCTACAAGCAGTGGTATATCGTATGATACTCCCAAGTCCGTGCGCCATACAAGCCAGCCGCTTCTTCGGCCAAGCTTTTTTAAACCGTCATAAAATCACACACAGTCAGTAATCAGAACCAAAATATGGTGGTGAACATCCTGTAGGCTGTAGGGGTCACACATGCTTTCTGGGTCCATCGTGGGTTCTGATAACTCTACTGCAGTCAGTGCTACTGCTTGTGTATCTGCTTGCCCTGGCTGGTATAAGGTACCTGGTATAACGCTATACCGGTACCAGGTATGCTTGTACTATACGTGAGGCGTTCCTGCGGTTGCTCGCCGTGGTCGCACGTTGGTGTTGAATACTGCTGTACCTGGTACGAATATACGAGTCTTCACCAAGGCTTTACTCGGCACTGCTCGCACTCACGCTGGAAACTCTGCCGCAAGCCTTGTATATCAGACAACAAAGAGCGGTACTGCTCGAACAGCAGCAGGAAGCTGGAAGGAGCACAGAGATGTTGACACATCCCCCCCTGAACTTTAATTCCTCCGCAATCGAAGAAATACACACAGAAATATACCTGGTAACTTTTTAGAACAACACTAGAACACAAGCTCACCCACCCTATATTCCCCGGACCAAGAGGCTCCTCGCAAAGACGCACCCCTACCAATAATAACAGGCACATATAGATCAGCTAAAAAAAGTATCTGCGCTTCGCTTGCTACCCCTGCACCCTGCATGGAATTTGAGAATTTGAATGTTTTGGGTTTATAGAGATTAGGGTCGGAATTCTATGTCGGGGGCTAACAATGTTGGTCTCCTAGACACGCGCGCGTGATTCCACTCAAGTAGGCCTTTGCTTTGGCGCCGTGCCACACAGAGCAGACGGAGCGGGTAGCGCAGAAGCACCAGATCGTTTAGGGGCTATTGTTTCTCTCACTAAACTGTAGGGCATACATTCGGGGAAGCGGGGGCAAGGGAGAGAACCTCGAAGGACTACGAGGGAGCTAGCCGATCACATCTGGGCTTTTGGAGCAAGCAAGGCAAGCGCCCGAAGACTCGAAGACTCTGCGCAGTGCGAACAGCGCCACGCGCGAAGCTAAGCCGTACGGGGTGAGTGCCGAAGCCGCATTGGTGTTACATGCTATTGCTCCTTTTATTATTAATATAGTATTTCAGACAGCGTGTTGTTTAGACATTGTCTGTCAATCAATGATAGCTGTACCTGTCTAAACACAGGGCTTCCCTAGCTGGGGTACTTTCTAACTTTTGGTCGTACTTGTTTTCGTCTGATTTTGGGCATGTTTGGGGTACAGCAGTACGTACCTGGTACGATATACTGCTGCAAGTAGGGCCCTCGGCTAATCTCTTCACTCATCTATTCCTGTTGAGTCTCAAGTGTCGAGTAGAGCTCGTCAAGTGTCACACAAGGGGGGTGGGGGGTGATGTACCTATATTACTGCATACCAGGTACCAGGTATTCATATTAATAGTAGTAAATCAGGTATTTATTAATAGTAGGTCTACTGCTGTAGGTGTACTTTCTGACTGCAGCGTTCTGAGTCGCACCTACTGCGAGGGCGCAGGTGTCTCCCTCCACCAGGCCCTACTGGCCGTACTCGTAGTTTGTATCAGGTATATCCAATGCCAGTAAAGGCAGTGCCTGGAGCGGTATGCAGTAGTTCGAAGTATACCTGGCCCCCGGGGCACCCGGTTGCCTGGTACTCTGTTATGTTGTAAGCTCGCACGCATGATCGTAAACTCGTGGACGACTACATACGAGTACGACGTACTTGACTGGTACCAGGTACCAGGTACGTATGGTTTAGCAGTACGCGTACACGTAGCGTACTAGGTACATCCCTGGTAGTTGTGGTACGAGGCTCAGGCAGATACGAGGTACTGCTGTATGCATACTGCTGTACCAGGTACCCTATACACTTCGTACGGCAACTATTCACTAGTTGGTAGTTTGATATCATGGAGATGACCGATAGCACAGCTGTAGGTGTGCTGTTGCTCGACAGTCCCATCACACCGCCCTTTATTCGCCCACGAGCAACGGGTACCAATGGAAATGTAAGAAAGCACGAATAACTTGAGTAAATATATGTGTGCATACTGCCAGTTTAGACTAACCCAGTATCTCGCCAGTACCAATAGGTCAGAGCATTTCCCAGTACCTCAGAGTATTCTCCAGTACCTCAGAGTACTCTCCGGTACCTCAGGGTATTTTCCAGTACCTTAACCCTTTTAGAACTCCGGTCCTGTTTTGGGGACACACCATTCAAATTCCAAGTAATATGTCCCCAATTGTCCCCAAAACGAGACTGCGGTCCTAGAAGGGTTAAGAGTATTCTCCAGTACCCCAGAGTACTCTCCAGTACCTCAGAGTACTCTCCAGTGCCTCAGGGTACTTTCAGTACCCCAGAATACTCTCCAGTACCCCAGAGTACTCTCCAGTACCCCAGTGTACTCTCTAGCGCCTCAGAGTACTCTCCACTACCTCAAAGTACTTTCCAGTACCTCAGAGTACTGTCCAGTACCTCAGAGTACTGCCCAGTACCTCAGAGTACTGTCCAGTGCCCCAGAGTGCTCTCCAGTACCTCAGAGTACTATCCAGTCCCCCAGAGTATTCTCCAGTACCTCAGATTATCCAGTGTCTCAGAGTACTCTCCAGTACCAGAGTACTCTCCAGTACCACAGAGTACTCTCCAGTACCTCAGAGTACTCTCCAGTACTTCAGAGTGCTCTCCAGTACCTCAGAGGACTCTCAAGTGCCTCATGTTACTGTCCAGTACCTCAGAGTACTGTCCAGTACCGCACAGTATTCCTCAGTACCTTAGAGTAAGAGTACTCTCCAGTACCTCAGAGTAGTACCTCAGAGCACTATCCAGCACCTCAGAGTACTCTACAGTACCTCAGAGTACTCTCCAGCACCTCAGAGTACTATCCAGTGCCTCAGGGTACTCTACAGTACCTCAGAGTACTCTCCAGTGCCTTAAGATTACTCTCCAGTACCTCAGCGTACTCTACAGTGCCCCAGAGTACTCTACAGTGCCCCAGAGTACTCTCCAGCACCTCAGAGTACTCTCCAGTGCCTCAGGGTACTCTACAGTACCTCAGAGTACTCTCCAGTGCCTTAAGAATACTCTCCAGTACCTCAGAGTACTCTACAGTGCCCCAGAGTACTCTACAGTGCCCCAGAGTACTCTCCAGTACCTCAGAGTACTCTACAGTACCTCTACTCCAACCCCAACTTTATAATTACTGGGCATGAATCAGCACCTCACAAGTAATACGCAATGCCCACAAGAACGGTTGGAATGATGAGCGTGACAGATGCTCCTACTGCAACAGGCGAGGCTCCCATCTGCATTAAGCTACGCGTTGCGTTAGCGGTTCTTCTCAAGTACATGCACGTGTGCTGCTGCTGCGGGAAAGTAGCAGCAGCAGCAGCAGGCACCACCACCGACGAAAACATCGCCATAAACGAAAGCAGCGGCAGCAGCAGCAACAGCAGTGAACTGCTACTATGTGGGGGGTGCTGTGGGAAAGCAGCAGCAGCAGCATCTGCACACCACCACTATTAATAGCAGCAGAAGTCCGTTCATACTTCAGCGAGGCAGTGCATTACTCGCTGCTTCAATACCCGTAGTCGTACTTTTCGTCGGACTCAACTCTTGTTGTTCGACGGTTTCATACTCCCGAGCCCCTGACGGAGTCATCCAACCAATGCTTTACAAAACCTCTGGTTCGTGAGCAAAAACAAAACTGCGAGGACAAACTCTGGGGTACTTCCATCGAAGAACGTATAGACAGCACCAAGGAACATGCCCGCTGGCATCGACCCTCCCCTCTATGATGTAATAGGAGACCGACCTCTGCACGTTTTGTTGGCAGACAAAAGAGCTGTTCGTGCAGCTGCTGCTGTCGAGAAGTAGGCACGCCTTTTGAGGGGCTTTTGCTGTATTGGCTATATGCGTTGTTCTCGCCGAAGGCACGGCTCCATTCCTTTTCGAGACTCAGGCATCGCTCTATCGGCGAACTCGGCATGTTCGTGCAATGAATGCAGCACACGATGGAGGTGGTTTCACTGCACTAGGTCCTGGAGACAGTACCATGCATGAGATTGCTCTCCGGGTTAAGTGTGCATTTTTTTTATCGAAGCCAGTCTTTGTGAGAGATGCCGCTATTACTTCGAGTAGTACCGCATATAACACGTGTAACACTTGAGATAAAACACCCCCTTGGACGAATTTCCCACCTTATTTTATCGACGACGGCGACAGCGCATCTGCTCACAGTGCCGAGCGAGGGAAATATCTCGACGTGCTCTTTCCAAAGCCATCATTTTCGTTTTGTGTGCCCCCTTCAATCTTCTTGCGGGAAAAAATCGACCGGACATTCTTCTCTGGGAGTGTGTTATATTACTATTAATGCTAATAATAGTATAGAGCTCTTTTAAGGAGCCTCAGAAAATTGCAGGTGCATTTATTCTACCATGGCACGCGTGTGTGCTGGAACTGCTTTTCGAATTCACTTTCCAGCTCAACTGGAGGTTTGCTGATACGCGGAGCGGTCTTCTGTGCAAGCCGTGGTCACAGGAGTCTCTTCTTCTCCCCCACTGATTCTTAGTTGCCTTATTTTTTTATCGCTGATATTGTTGAGCGTCCCCACTGCTCATCAATTTTCATCGGCGACTCGCGCTTTTTGTTAGGGTTAGGGCATCCCTTAGGGATAGCGTTCCTTTTTCAGCGCCGCGGAAGAAGATTCAGAATAACGAAAATCGAAAAGTGTCTTTGCGTAATATTTACCGGAACGCCAGCCGAGATGCGAAACCCCGGAATCAACCTCCAGCAGGGTGACGGCATTCTATCCGTTGGACTGCGGTCAACCCTGCTCAGTTGTGCTAGACAGAAGAGTAGAGCAAGAATACCAGTACCAAGTGCTGTACTAAATGGGACCGTTCGGTATAAGGGACAACGACGTAAACACACACATAAAGGCAGATTATTTGTTACCTTGTAAGGGGTATCGACGTAAAACAGACACAAACGAAGGCAGGTTTAATATTGCCTACCCTGGTAGTATTTTGGATGCCAAAGCTGCACGCACGCACACGAAGCCGATATGATATGATATGATATGATATGATATGATATGATATGATATGATATGATATGATATGATATGATACGATATGACGAATCCACAACCCAGAAAAAGGGTCGCACGCCTCAGTATTGATGTTGTGCCAGACGACGGCTGCTTTTGCTACGTGTCAAATGGCCTTGGTTTGCCTCGGTATATATGGGTGTCAACGTAGGTACCAGTATTTATAGTGTGCCCTTTTTTCGTTGCACCCGGTTGGTGTGGTAGCTGCACTGATTATTCCCGCAGCGCAAATAGGTATCGCACGGCACTGTCGTATCGGCACTATTAATGGTGCTTCGTATCGCGGCGATGCTATTTTTTAGTTTACAGTAGCGCGCGAGGAGATCCATCGTACCGGTTTTTGTGAAACCCTATATATGTATATATATGTATATATATACATATATATACCAGGTATATATAATATATATTTATTATATATATAAATAGATATACATATATATATATATTATATATATATAATTTATTATATACGTCGCACGGAACAGCCGTCGTATCATGCCTTGCGCGAAGAGAGTGCGCTGTTTATGTGACTGAAAAGACACTTCGGTTGTATGGTCACTTTTCTTCTTCGAAGCTCATCTTTGCAAGCCGCGTGTCACACTACAGCAGTAGTAGTGATAGTTTCCCTCGAAGCGCGCTGCAGGCTGCATATGGCCTCATGAAGGATGTAGACCCCTTTGGTCGATAAGGGATACCAATCTAACCCGAACTATAGCCAATGATATTGACGTCATATTCCAAACGGGGATTATATTTACGGCCAGAATGGTGCACAATGATGAGGTGTTCATTGTGTTTTTTGCACCGGAAAACGCGGCAAGCAGAACCCGTACGATGAGGCTTTTTCTCTTTTTTGGAGGCGATGTGGCCCAGAATGACTTAAGCACTTCCTGGTCCATGGTCCGTACGCCACAAGCAGTATCTACGACGCTCGCAACCCTCACCATGCCCAAAGGAAGCCGCGGGCGAAATCGCTCCAGTCTTGAATTGGACGGCAACACTCGTTTTCTGACCCGACACGATATGCGTACCCAACCCTACTATTAATAGCGTGATAAATACCCCTGGTACCTTTGAAGTAGCGACGTACCTGATACCAGGTATCAAGTGTAGTCTGCAGAGTTACTCAGATAGTGGAAAAAAACGAAGAAAGAAACTTGGAGTTCCTGTCATGTACCTCTCCCCTTGTTCGCTGTCGTTTATGCACCAATTAAGTGCTGTACTCCCAAGTACCAGGTACCAGGGTACATAATTTTCGTGGTTACGTGTATGAAATACCTGGTATGTACCAGGTTACCAAGTACTACTCGAAATGACAAGCTATGGCGGATGGTGAATGGTTTAAGTGTCGCGTGCCACCTCAACCAACCTTCTCTAAGCGATGCGTTCATGCCCAATGCCCCCATGCCCCATGCCCCTACTCGTATTCCCCATGCCACAGGCGCCGTGTCTACAAGATCTGTCTAAGTTCTGTGTAAAGTCTGTCGAATAGGATGAGCGAAGTCGTGAAGGCGGGCGTGCTGGAGGTGACGGTGGTGCAGGCCGTCGGCGTTGACCTTCTGGGCTCGGGCTCCGTCTTATCCAGAACGTGGGTGTTTCTTATTGTTGTTTAAAATGCTACGTCAATTCTCCTGTACCATGGACTGGCGCGACCTCCTCCGACCCCCCGGTATATATACCGTTTCTGTCTATTGTAAAATAGGGTACATGTTGAGTTTTCGCAGTAATACCTCCCACTATCCTGGGGAATGATGAGATGGAGTCTGATGTTGTCTGTCTTTTGTGTTGACGTTCAACAGTGTTCTGCCTTACGTACGGATTGTTGTGCCTTACGTTCAACATTGTTCTGCCTTACGTACGGATTAAGGGGGAACCTACTGTAGTAACAATGTAATATATTTATCTACACACCAAAATTACTTTTTTTTCGCACATTGGTCGCGATTTATCTCCCGGCCGCGGGCCTGTCCTCGCGCTCTCGGCCGCGGGAGACACAGGGGGTTCGCGTGTATACCGCGGCGCAAGTGTGGGTCCCGGCCCGGCTCCGTTGTGCGTGCTGTGAGCGTTCTAAGTCGCGCACCTGGCAACTTATCGCGGGGAGGCGTTCCGCCGAGCTAGAGCCAAGCAGGACGATGGAAACCTCACAATTTGAGATAGTTAATATGCCGCTGCTGTATCACACTGTCCTCCCAGCTCTCAAGCTTTCTATATTGCGGTAGCCACGGTACAGTAGCAGTCGCACACCAAGCTCTTCTTGTTGTGACGGGTATGGATGGTGCCTATGCGTGTGTGCGTGTGTGCCATGGTTCCTATTCACCCTAATAAACCAGAAGGAACACATACCCGTAGTCTCACGAGCGGTGCAATTACAGGGGCAGGACGTTAGTTCACTACATTTGCTCGGAAATACGAAGGAACGCGCAGTCACGGGATGAAACACTTGTACAACGACAGCAGCGGTATAACAGCAGAACAACAACCGCAACAGCAGCAGCAGCAGCAGCAGCAGCAGCAGCAGTCCGACGGCATTGGTACAACAGCACCCGCGCGTCACGCTCTGGCCCTTGTGACAACCACGGTGCTCTCGTGTCTGTGTGTTCAGTGTTCACCACCATCCGGGAGATGCAAAATTCGTGACGATGATACAGTAAATTTTCACATCCAATTTGATAAAACCATCCACAAACCGTCGAACCTGCCCCGTCACGAAAATTGGAATGCCTGACGATGTTCCCTCCCCCCTTTACAAAGTGCGACACCCTCGGCATTTCGAGTCAAGCACCTGCACATCCCGAAGGGAACATTGATCGTAATCAGAACCCAATATGTTGTAAACGTAGGGGGATATTGTTTTCTGGTTCCATCGCGGGTTCTGATTATAACATTAGCCCATCCGTAAACGCTCGCCTCCCATTAAAACCCTTCCCCGCCCTCTGGTATCTATGTTGCGCGCTGCATGGCGCGCGGTGGGTGGAAGCTGCAAACGTGCCATTGTCTCTGCCTTTGATTTTCTGAATGTCATGCTGAATTGCACAGACTAAAAGTATTGACGAACATTTCTCACCTTGGATAGACCGTCTACAGATGGATTATCTACAGATCATTCCCACCTAGCGATCTAGAACTTCCAAGGCAGGTATATTCCCGAACTTGTGTGATCTACAGTATCATAGCCCATGGTGCCGGGTGGGCGCTGTGTAGTCCGCATGATCAAGCGCAGGTTTTCTGCGTTGGATCTGTACTCTACAGATCCCGCATAATCTCTCACAACGGCAAGTAAATAACTTGATTGTGATCTGTATGATCTGTAGGTGATCTATCTGAGGTGTGTATATTTCAACTTACACTGATGAGCGCTTTTGCACATTATTGTGCTATCCCATTCAGCGTACAAGCGCTGGGTTGGTGGTCGATGGGCGCTGTTATGGAAAATACACTGATACACGATGAATATGTTGGGGAATTCGGTTTGTTGATATGGAGGCTAGGATATCATACTTGTAGGCGGCCATTGTTTGATTGGTCGTCGAAGGTAGAACCGCCAGTCCCGTCGGGACTTATTGGTCTAGCACCCGGGTGGTTTAACTATGAATAAAGCGGTTCGTGGTGTGTTCTTGGTCTTGTAGCCAAGGCGCACGGCTTATTGTGATGAAAAAAATAGCGTGTGGTGTGTATTTAATAGCGTTCTACTGTAGGTCTGCCCTGCTGGAATATCCCACACCTCGTGCAGATTGCCGATTCCCGCTTGATGCTTTTTTATTTCAGGGAAGGATACATTCCTGACCTGTATGATCTGTATGAGCTGTTTGATCTGTATGATCTGTTTGATCTGATGATCTGTATGATCTAGGTCGTGTTGCCGGATGGGAACCATTTAATCTACATGGTCTAGGACAGGATTCCAGGGTTCGATCTGTGCTCCACTGACCAATCACAGCACCTCAGAACGATATAAATGATCTACATCTAGATGATATAGACATACCTGGTATATAATATATACCAGGTATATACCAGGTATAGATAAATTGATAGATCGTCATCTGTCCGACGTGTAGAATATTCCAACGAGCGCCGCGATTTTCTCGTACAGCAGTGCAAGTGCAGCAGTGCAATATCAATGCAGCTGTACTGCTCTATAGAAACCTGGTATATACCTGGTACCAGGTATGCTGAACTGGAGACGTACTTTCTTGCCAAAACTTTGGCGATTCCAAACATGTGCGTACAGCTATGGTACACCATGCACCTCGTACCTGGTACTGCAACAGTACATGCGTGGTAGGATGTTTTCTGTATATCATTTACTAATATACCTGGCATGTCGCGCATGGAGTGTTTTTACCAATCAACCAATATTTTAACATGTACCAGGTACCTGGTATCATATACCAGGGTATACGTTAGCCGCAAGACTTTTGATAGTCACTCCGGCATGGCGTGTTCCGACTGTGTAGTGGTTAGCGTTCCGTCCGACTCTGTGTTTTTGTGTCTCTGTGTTTATGGATGTATGTACAAGGCGCTTCGCTCCGCGGGCGGCCTACGCCGCCCGCCACGCTCGCTCAGGAAGGAAAAAAGTACATCAAATTATGCGAAGCGAACAGAGGTCCACGATTGAGTTTAGTGTTTTCAAGGATCGTAATTGCAAACCGGCGACTTGATAATGCCAAGAGTCCCGCCGCCATGCTTCAGGGAAAAACAGCTCCGACGTCAGCTTGGATGCCACATATACGCTTCGCGTCGCGGATGTCGTACGTACGTGCATACACCCCAGGTAGGGTACTACTGTCTGTACTTATTTTCTTCTTTCGATATGCTCTATGTCTGTACTGCATGTACGAAGAAAGCGAAAGCACAGCACGGCACAGCAGCACAAACAATGAAAATGAAACCGAAAACTCGGAAAGGAAAAACAATCCCCGTCCCCTCTCGTGTAATATTTTTCTGCCTGATTGGAACACCTTACACCCGGCCGAAAAGAAGAAAAGAAAAAATCGCACAGAAGAGCTTCTCTCTCAGCCTCGTACGCCGCCCGCCCCTCTCGCGACCACCTCGCTACCGATTCGGTCCGGGTAAAGCTTTTATCACTCTCTGCCACAATCAGCCCCGTCGCCCGCCCCGCGTGAAGCCCGTTGCTCACCGTGGCCGTCGTTCGCCAGCTCGATAACGTTGGTGTTCAAACTGCACACCTCCCTCTTTCAACTTCAGCGTGGTCGCAAAAATAAGCACCGCTTGAATATTATCTTGCCCTCCCGAACGACGTTTATAAACTTGTACATACTCTATCAACAATCATAAATCGAAGCCAGACAAAGCCCGTTCATGCATCCCTCGTGTCTCGAGGCACACGCGACGCCTAGGCACGAAAGCGGCGACCGCGCTCCTTGCAACCCCCCCTCTACCCGCCAGCACCCGCTGGCACCCGCGACGGTGCCGGGTCCTCCCGCGATGCCGTGGTCGGAGAACACGCACGCACACGAAACGAAAGAAGAAAAAAGGAAGAAAGGACCGAGAAAACAAAGAACTGCTGGAAAGGTCCGGCAAGTAATGAAAGGAGGCGGGTTGGAAGTGGGAGCTCTGAGAGGCCAGGGATGCACCAACCGAGCACGCTCAGGGGTTGTGATCTAAGTATGTAGTTCTATGTATGTATGTATGTATGTATGTATGTATGTATGTATGTATGTATGTATGTCTTCCTCTATACTCTATACCTCTCCATGTTTTTTCTTTCTCTGGTTACTGTGTGTCTGCCTCTCATCCCGTTGTCTGAGAATCCTTTTCTCTGTGTCTGTCTCTCCACCGTATGTCTCTGTCTCTCTGACCCCTGTCTCTCATATCACTGCCTCATCATCCTCACTTTCTCAATCTTTCCGTCTCCCTCGCCCCCTCCACCGTTTTGCGTCTATCATCCACAGTGCCCGCAGAAAACCCGCCGTGCTAGCAAGAGTAACCGTCGATGGCACTACCAAGTCAGGCCAGCCGGCCACCAGAAGCCACCACCCCGTCTGGTTCCCCGCACAACCCTCCGGCGATAACGCCGAATCACGCTCGTCGAACTCCCACCGTAGGCAGGACGGGAGCAGCAGTCGAACCCTCGGCGGCAGCAGCAGCAGCAGCGGTAGCGTCATCGGTCGGAATGGTGGCAGCAGTGCTCGCGTGTTTGGCCGCGCCTCGTCTCGCCTCGAAGACACGGACGCTGCCGCCGGAACCCTAGACCGTACGCGGGGACGCTTCCGGGGCGGTAGTGGTAGCGGCGGCGGCAATAGCAGGGGCGGCGGCAGCGGGCCTCTTGCCGGTATAGCCGGCGGCGGTGGGGGGGTCGGGGTTGGCAACGGAGGGTGCGATGCGGTCGATGGGGGGCGTAATGTCGCCCGCGGGCTGCTCTTCGAAGTGCGTGAGTTTTACGGGCCAACGCGTGTGGTGGTGGAGTTGGTGTCGGGCGGAGGCGGTGGCGGCGGGAACTCGGGGGGGCGGGCCGTCCTGGGCAGGTGCGAGGCTAGACTGGCGGAGGCCTTGGTCGGGAGGGGGGGGGGCTCTGGGTCTGGTTCGTCCTCGCTGGCCAAAACTGCCCCTGGATTTGGGCTTGGAAAGGGTGAGTGAACGCCTCAAACACCGGGTTGTGGTTCTTATTTGGCGCTGTACTTGGGCCGGGGTGAGACGCGGGCGGGTCTGCTATGGTTGGGAGGAGGGTCCAACTGAAGTTAGGGTGGTAGATCTAGGTCCGGTTTTCCGTCGGGTTAAGAGAGGCGTGGAGGTCGAGTTGGTCTTGAAAACCGCTTGGGACGTCAGAGGGGAAATAAAGTTGGACGATAAGAAGTATCCAATACAGCAGCGGCCACTGCATGATTAGGGCATGATACAATTGTTGCTGTCCGAATTGCGAAGCAAGGAGTGGTGCTGTACAGCATGGTGATGGGCGCGACATGATCCCACCCGTACTGATGGGTACTGACGCTGCTCCTAGATGGTTGATGACACCAAAGTTACCAACCATTGTTTTCGGCGCTATCTCGGGGGTTCCAAAGGGTTTGAGGAAACCTCTGCGTTTATCACTACACTCGCGTTTTGGGAACAGAACACGTGGCACTGGACTACTAGTAGGAAGACTTGGGAGTTGTTTACCACCACTTGCAAAACTTATCCCTCATTCTCTAGTCCTGTTGATACGTAATTCCACGTGGTTCCCTTCCTCCGAAACGGTTTGTGCAAATCTCGAGGGGTTTGTACGTTTAAACGGGCGTTCAAGTGTATCACTCTGGCCGTGAATTTAAGCCCCGTTTCGCCTCTGATGGCCAATGTCAAATGGGGGTAATATTCACGGACAGAGTGGTATTGCCGTACTAAATCAGCGGCTTATTATCAAGTCAGCGGCTTACTATTTCCGTGAAGGTGTGGTGGTGTCATGGCATGGTGTTGCCAAACCAACCCCTGCCTACTTGCTTTCCTCCCCCCCCGTGTCTGCCTCTTGCCTTCCTTCCTTCCCTCTTGTCTGACACTTGGCTTGCTTGACGCCCTTTTTCTTGTGTCTTTTTTTTTTCACACTTATGTGCCTTACGCACGAAACGACCGGCAGCCGTGCACGCCGCCGAACAGCCGCGAGCGGCGACAGCGTACTCCCCAATTCCCGCGACCGGAACGCCAACCCTGAACATCCAGAGCTACAACAGCGGAGGCAGCAGCGTTGTCTCCCCCCCGCTGCTCCTGGAGTCTTCCAGCTCCACCCCCGATATAGCCGACGATGATCTGGTGGAGCGGCTCCAATCTCCTCGTTCGTCTCAGGATGAGATCGATCACCGCATCGTGACGGTGCCCGCCCCTACCTCTACAGCGGCTGCTACCACCGACACCGCGCACGCTGTTCAGTGCGCGTCATGCCTTCCCCAAGGAGGCGTGTTTGGTCGCTGGCGGCGCGTGAGGGGGGGGCGGCGCATCTCCCGGGGCAGCGACACTCTCAGCGTAAGCGATGTAGGCGGAACCCAAAGCAGCATCGGGGGAAGCGGAAGAGGAGTCAGAGTCGGGGGAGGTGGAGAAGGGGGGGTGGGAGTGAGGATGGGAGGAGGAGGAGGGGGAGGAGGAGGAGGAGGAGGAGGAGGAGGAGGAGGGGGAAGTGGAGGAAATGAAGGAGGAGGAGGAGGAGGAGGAAGAGGCGGAGGGAGTGGAGGAGGGAGTGGAGGAGGAGGAGGAGGAGGAGGAGGGAGTGGCAGACCCGAAAAAGTTCTGGACAACAGCGCAAGGAAGAAGTCGTGGCGCTCAGGGTCTTTGACGAAGGGACCCAGCTCGGGAACAGGAGTGTCCCCCGTAGTCGCCAAAGAAGCAGGAGACGCCAAGCCCAAGCCCACGACAAGGACGTTGACCCTAGAGGAGGCCGAGGGGCTTGCCACGACAAACTGGGGCGGAGGCGATGCGTGCGGTTCGGCGAAAGACATCTGGAAGGAGCTCGTCTATGTAGGGGCCGGGGGAAAGGCGGGGACTGGGAAAGCTGGGGGTGGGGGTGGAGGTGGGGGTGGGGCGGGAGGGGGGGCTGGTGCGTCTGGTGCGGCGGGACCGGCGGTGCGGTTGCGGCTGCGCTTTGTGCCCCTCTGGGACTGCCTCGTGGTGAGAATATTTGTTTATGAGTTGTTGGAAGATACGGTACCGATGTGGAATACCGGGCAGAGGTTTCTTGTGTTGTACCTGGTAGGTACGTTTCTGATGTAGAAGCGATGTTGCTGATATTTTTTATGTACGTTTGTGATGTTGGAGTTATGTTTCTGATGTGTCGGAAGATGAGTTAGTGATGTTGATTATATGTTTCTTATGCTCTAGATACGTTTTTGACGTCGAACATATGTGACTGATGTTGAAGAGATGTTACTGGTGTGTTGAAGATATGTTACTGATGTTGATGGTATGTTTTCTGATGTTGATGACCCTTCAAGGGTATTTGGCCGCGTTCTTCGCGCCGTTGGGGGCATACGAGTTCTTGTATTGAGCAGTCCGAAGCTGTTTCGCCCGGCACCGTCTGCTGTGTTTTGTTTGCCAAACATGCCAGGCTTCCGCATCGTGCTGTGCTTCGTCAAGGCGACTACTCCCCATCGTTGGCTCATTGCTGTCCTTTGGGCTCTCTGCCTCATTCCCCGTTGGCTCATTGGTCATTGACTGATTGGTCATTGGCTCATTTCTCGTTTGTTCTTTGCTCGTTGTCCCATTGACTTACTGGAAAATGCGTCTGGCTCAGTGTTCATTGGTTCATTGCTCATTGGCTCGTTGCTCATTGCTCGTAACGTAGCTCGTTGTTCATTGGCTCTTTACTCATTAACTCATTGTTTATATGGTTTTACAGGACGGAGGAGGCATGGACGGGCTGGGGGCATTGCACGCGGCCGCGAGGGATGGGGACGCCAGGCTGGTGAGGGTCGCGTCGTTGCGTGATGCGTTGACACTGGTCCCCTCGCTTGCTTCAGTTCCATTTTACTACAAAACGAAATGACACATGCGTGCTACTATATAAGGATGCTTTTTTTCTGAGGCTCCTGACTTGAGCTCTATATACGTATCATTAGTAAGTCATTACTATCGCTACTATTAATACTAGTTAGTCATTGCTATCGTCGCTAAAGTCCCCCAAACGCTGAATATGACAAGTAAATCGAAAGTGCAACCGAATGGCCTATATAGGTATACTAAACAAGGCATGCCTTACTGTATACCGGGTAACACTATATATAATGGTGTGACAACAATACCTGGTATTGGCTAGAGTTCCTCGGTGCTGTCAGTGCCCTTCAGGAAGCCCTTGATTGAGGAAGGAACTCCGGCAGTCAGAAATGTCTTCACCGAAAAGGCCACCCCTGATCGAAACCCCTATATCGTCTATAGCACGTGTCAAGTACATGCCCTACGTACAACGGATTTTAGATTTTACCGAAACTTCAAGCCAGGTGCGAATTCAAACGGCCATCTAAAATTTACCAGATACATACAGAGCAGCGCCAATGGTATGCGCCGCCGTGCTTTTCCTACCAGGCAGGTGTTAGTACTTAGGGTTTGATGTATGAAGTGTTTGTTGATTTTTTCGGGGGTTTGGTAACCGCTTACAACAGTATTGCCGGTCCTTCTATAGTGCCGGTATGGTATGCGCCAGCCAACGCTACCAGCATTATAGCGGCAGCAGGCATTACTCAGCACACTATTAATATCACACTGGTGAATCCCATCCGTGCCAAGCGATTCCACCGGCACTATAGCGGTTTCATAGGCACTATAGAGGACCACTACTGTACCTTACCGTAGTGCAGGCGTGTATATTTACGGCGATGGTGGCAGCGGTAGTCGGTGGTACGGTTAAGGCTAAGAACTCGGTTGGGAGCAACCAATCCGAACAGAAATCAAGTGGCAAACCAATCTAACACCTAATACGCTTTATAGCGGGGTAAACGGGGCCGGAGATCCCGTAGACCGTGTGAAGCTGGAAGCCCACGCCGGCCGCGACTGGATATCGGCGATTACAAATACCCACCAGGGCGAGTTAGCGAGAGCTGTACACCCTAGTTTTTTTTTCGTCGTCGATTTTTCTTCCCGGTTCATCTCGCATTTGCTTGTTTAGTGTCGACGGTGTTGTAGACAAGCCGTGGCGACAGATCATCTGCAGATCTTTCACAACTGCATGATCTGACCTTCCAAGGCAGATCTATTCCCATTCTTATATGTATGACCTAGCACATGTTTTCTGGGTTGGGCCTGTACTACGTTTGCAGATGCTGCACACCCTGGCACAACGGTACGCGACGAACTAGATGATCTACTGTAGATAGATAGATATATCACGATCCGACTGATATGTAGATGATATGTCCGAGAGGTGTAAATGGTTATAACGGCATCCGCGAAAGGTCACAACCTCCTATTACAGCTTGCATCACTTTCCAAACCGAAGCCCCTGAAATCACATGGTTGCACTAACAGACCCGAAACCTAACGTGCTCCATCCCGGCATCGTAGGGATGCGAGGGTCTATGGTAATACGACTACGGCCATGCATGACTTGAGCACCCTCCCCCCCCCCCCCCCCCCCCCCCCTTTGACGGCATGGATGGAAGGTCACGTCCTTGGTCAATCTTTGGCGGAGCCTCAGCCCGGGATCCCAGGTCCTTTCTTTGCCGTGCCGGCGGGGGTTGACGCCCATCCAGCACTGCATTCAGGCTGGGAAGCAGAGCGCGCTGAGGGAGCTGCTGCAAGGGATCGCGAGGGACTCCTTGCGGGGCTGTGGCAAAGAGGTGAGCCATCGGTTTGGAGTGAGTCGCTGTATTCACCGAGGGTGGTGCGTAAACCTTGAGCCATTATCGGCTTCAACCCAAAGGATTGCAATAAGGAGTTTAACTTAGCCCCACCCTTCACCTGCATAACCCCGACCGCCTGGAATTTTCTTGAAATTTTTCGGGAAAATAAGCTCCATGAGAAGGTAGTGTGGGAGCTGTCAACCAGTTTTTGGAAGCCATGAATAGGCTAATTCGTAAACAGTGCTGGTATCGTATCACCGCTGCTATTTTGTGACGGGATATATATGTTCGAGCGAGCGCGAATTTCTAGTACCGAAAAAAGGTACTGTACCTGTCCTGTATGTATCCGGTCGCCCCGGTGGTTCAAGTGGTTAACCTCGAATTCTACTTGTGTTTGAGTCCTGGGTTCGAGCCCCAGGTGGGTCGGACATTGACTTTATTTGCAAAAAACAAAATAAAAATAAAGGATTCAATTGTCGAGAGCGCCTTACAGCGTGGGTAGGCACAATTCGATGCGAGTCGACGAGGGAAGAAAAGGCTGAAATCTTCTCGCGATAAAAATGAAGGCACGTACCGTAGCGGGAAGGGGGTAGAAGAGCCTGCTATGTGACCCCGGATCTGAGTTACGAGTTGGAAGGAGAGACAGAAGAAGATGTGCGAAGATAATAAATGGGATGAGCAAAAAAATAAATAAAAAAATGTGCCCTGTACGCCTTTCGAGCTGCCTGAAGCCAGATTCTACGACCGAGGTTCTGCGACCGGCCGCTGGCTGAGATGGTTTAGTTTAAATGTTTTTCCACAATCTCCAAGTCCCCCAATGCGGCGACATTCTTAGAACGGAGATTTTAGTGTACACCGCCGGCGTCCCCGGTGGCTTGGTAGGTGATCCGCGTGCCTATCAAGATCAATTTCGTGGGTTCAAGTCTCACCGAGTGCATGCTTGTAGGGACTTTTTCTTGCATTAAAAAATGATTAGCGGAAAGCGCGAGAGCGTGAGTTAGCTACATTCGATGGCAATCGACGAGCAGTGGGAATGCTGAACCCAATGCGTGACAAAAATTAAGACACGTATCGGGGGCGGAGAAGGGACGACACCTGTGACCACGGCTTGTCCAGAAGATCGCTGATGGTAAAACCTCCAACGAGTTAAGGCTGGAAAGTAAACGTGATGATTGAAAAAAAAAAAACGCGTCTCCAAAAAGGCATTGTACCCTCTGTGTACCCGGTACCCCTCTCGGGCTGGTTGAAGCTGGGCTCTACGACCGAGGTTATACGACCGAGGTTTTACGACCGACGGCCGACCGAGTTGGATTAATGTGCACGATTCTTCATATTTCAAAAGCAGCCATCGCACACAGTTTGACGACAGCAGACGACAGCAGTTGCAAGTGTCCTGCTGTGCGAGTTCCCAGCAAAGGCCGTGATATGATGTGCTGCCTTTTTTGTTATTTTGTTCGCGTCGGTTGCGTGAGTGTGCCCCCTGCTGCTGTACTTGGGGGCGTGCCAACAACAGTAGCAGATCACGGAAACGACCAGTCCCCTACGTCGGTACTGCACTACTGCACCACTGCTGTGCGTGCTATTCATAATACGGTATGGAAGAGATGGGTATGGCATGCTGCGCGTATGCTGTGCGCACGGCACCGATCCGAGTAACACATGCTTCTTTTTCGATTTCTTTCTAGGACCCACATCCGAAAAATCAACCGAGCCTTAACCCCCCCCCTAAAACCGTTTTCAGAAGTGCTCCCATGTGGTTTAGGGACGAAGTACTTGAAAATAGACTTGGATTAGTTTTGCATTTCGTAGTAAGACGATGAAAAGTGCAAACCACAGAAAAATATCCCCTAGTATTTCCAGGTGGTCACCTTAGAAGGGCAAACATATGTACCATGCTGCAGAAAACTACACTCCCCCTACTCGTAAGTAGCAGGCGCGATCTGCAGCAGGTACGACTACAGTAGTAGTATCACGAGTACAACTATTTATAGTGTCACGCAAAGTTTGCAAATATGACTTTCGAGGATTTTTTCTTTTTTGTTTTTTCTTCCACAACATTTTCCACACTAATTCCAAGTAGTCTGCCCCCAGAGGGGTGGACGCAATGCTAAAAAGGGTCGATGAAGAAGGCAACACATAATGGTCTACCTGGTATGTAGTGTGGCACATGTAGTATATGATGTGTACCAGGTACCAGGTATGCTGTAGTTGCGATATGCATACCCCCTGAGTTCCGCAACTGTCAGATACTGCTCCCCTCATTCGGGGACCCTCAAGAAACAAGGGACCCTCATCAAGGGTCCCTTGTTGAAGGCTATACAGACATCCTTCATTGGGTCATACCACCCACATGTAGTATGCACGGACGATCGAATTATCACTGTTAATAGTATCACACACAGCTTGCAAATGTTAGGTTCGACAGAACCCTCGATTTCACACCTGTTTTTTTTTTTTTTTTTTTTTATTATAAACGGTTGGTTTCGATAACGTAGAGCTTGGCCTATGTATGTAAGTACACACGGAAGCAGACGAAGCTGGTGAGGTCAGGTTGCCAACCTGCCCTTCTCGTTCGGCTTCTTGGACGCATTACCCCTATTCATACATTCAAACGTTCGTAGAGATACGAGTTGGCTGAGTACAAGTCGCCGATTAGTTTCTACACTAGTTGGCTACAGTAGTTAATTGCGGAGTTCTGTTTTTTTTTTTTTTAATGTCTTAAGACCTATGCCAATGGAAACGCGAAGTTCAAAAGTTTTTTCCAAACATATTGCTTTCAAAGAACAGCCGAAAATGTCCTCGTATCGCCGCTGTGGGAAAAAAGAGAAGAAATGTTTGATTTTTTCTTTTTTCCCCCCCAACGGCTGCAGGCGGCGCAAGTTGTTTTTTTCTGCTTGCAAATTGTCAATACGCTGATAGAAACCAGCTCGTGCGACGATCGACGCTCGATCTCAACATAGACGTAGCCCACGGCCAACCCGCTCGGTGTCCGGCAAGGCTATCGAATATAAGTGACGGCCTCGAAGATATCGGGCGGGTCCATGGTCTAGGGGGCGAGAGCTTGCCGGCGGCGTCCGACGGTATCCTCCCAAACCTGAAAAAAAGTCTCTTTTTTGCAATTCGAGGCGGATGGAGAAGTTTTGTCTTCTGTTTTATGGACACCAGCGGCCAATTGTTTTTTTATCATACGCCTCGTCAGCTCCCGCCACATGACACAGGCCATGGCGTGAAGACGGTGACCCTAGGGTGGGTCGGAGCCCCTAACGAGCGCACTCCGTTCAGAAATCATGACGCAATCGTTGGTTTTGTCGATCGATGTCTGTCAAGGACTCGGAATCTCGCCGCTTCGAACCAAAGATCGGCCTGAGTTTTTCTCAAGCCGATGTTGGCCCAACATCGGCTCCAGATTTGCTTTTTCGGGCTTTTCCAAAAGTTTGGAATTTGTTTTTTTCCTAAACGTGCCCATAGGAAGCGTGTTCTAAAAAATTCTGGAGTGTATCTTTGAAATTCAACCTTTTTATTGGTACTTCGCTTTCCCATTGGCATAGGTCTGGCACGTGTGTTTGTATCTCGAATCGTGCATTTTATTCATAAATACTATAGTCAGTTGGTTGACTTCCTTGCGCCACCCAACCGATAACTACCCACCTTTTAATAGTACCAGGTATGTCGTCACGTCATTTTCAATATTATTAGTAGCAAGGGCCCATCTTAACGGGGAACGCTATATGGACGTGAAATATCAATTTCAACGAATTTTAATTTGAATTCGAGAAAAAAACGTGTTCGTGTCCTATCGGGGAACAGCGTACTAGCTCTCAATAAAAAAAGAAACCGAAAAAAACGCACCGCATCACACAACGCCCAGCCGACAAACAACGACGCGCGTAGGCGAGAGTAAAGGTTTGCGCTGCCGCGTGCGCGCCGCCGCCAGCCTCCTTTTCTGTTTGGTCGCGCAGGATAGGAAGCTGTCAGTCTCAGGGTGTCGTGGGTGGGCGAAGGAAGCCCTCGAGCGCTACGTGCGGAACAGCAGCGGTGATGCAGCTATCGAGGTCTCGAGCGTATCCTCCGCTTTTTTGCTGGTTTGCTCGGTTTTCGCGATTGTTGGCCGATCGAGCAGGCCGAAAAATTGGAATTGCGGCCGCCATGATTACTTTTGAGGCGCCACCGCCGGGGTACGATGTTCTGTGTGGGGGCGTGGGCGCGGCTATTGCTCCGGTCACCTCTCGTTGATGTTCACTTTTTATCGCTTCGATCGTGGTCACCAAAGCGCACAAGAACCGCCCCAGACTCCACCGAGGGTGTTGACCCATCATGAACATGCTACATCAAGACCGAGGAACTCCCAAATTCCAAATTGAAATAAAAAAAAATCACACGAAAAAGTCCCAAAGGAGTTTTCACTCAAATTCAAATTTTCTAATTTGCCTGCTTGGTCGTTTACTCTTCGGCTAATCAGATGCAAATTAAATTAGAAAAACAACAAAAAAATCAAATTGGAAAAAACGAAAGTCCCCGTTAAGATGGGCCCTAAGCCAAGGCATGCCTTGGTGACATCCCTATAATAACATTAATGCCACAATATTGGCTCACAGGCCCATACACCAATGCTGCAACAGTGGGTCGGAGGAGGCAGAGGCAGGGGGGAAACACGCCGCTGCTTGCTTGTGGCTTGCTTTACATATTTTCTTCAGTAGTAAAGACTATGCAAAGTCGATTCGTTTTCTTCCTTCGCCACCTAACTATTATAATAAGCAGCCGTCACGTCCAGCCAACGCTTGCCTTACTCGCAGCCCTATCTACAAATACTGCAATAATTTGTGTCGGAGGGGGCAGGGGGAGGACACGTCGCTGCTTTTTGCTTGTGGCTCGGATTGTGTCTTTTTCTGAGTAAACACCAGGCACAACAATCGGTTAATAGGGTTGCTTCGCTACTCGACAAATTTATACGGTGTGCATGATGTCGACTAATATGCACTAGTACCACTTGGCCGGAAATGTAAGGAGCGTTTTGAACACTATTAAGAATACCAAATGATCCATGTATTTCCGCCCAGAATGGCATGTTATATCACACGGGTCAGAAGAGAAGACACACCCTATTACGGGGGTCCATACTTAACAGGACCAAATATTGTTAGTAAAAATGGTTAAACATATAGGTTTTTATGTGTACCATAGGTCCTGTTAACTATGGTCCCCCGTAATAGGACGGATGTCAAGAGTGTCTAAAGCCAATTCACTCCAAAACATGGGGGGCAGGGGGGCATTCACTAACGAAAACGCTCGGCGTATATATGCTGTCTTTCGTATCTCTTCATTGTCCGGAAATCCCAGCCAATCAGAACACCACACCTTTCAAACTCGTCCGAGGGTGTGTGCTACGTAACCGTACCTTAACCCCTTTAGAACCGCAGTCCCGTTTTGGGGACAAACTACTTGGAATTTGACTGGTTTGTCCCCAAAACGGGGCTTCGGTTCTAAAGGGGTTAACACGCCTTTAGTGTTTACATGCTAGAGTAGAAGTGGCAACTAAGTAAAGTTGCTTAAAGTCGTCACTCGACCTCAAGGAGCTCGAAAATATGGTGTAGAGAAAAGCCAATGGTGTGACCCAATGGATCATCCCAAATCTTGAGTGTATGACGAAAAGTATCGTACAATACTGTTGATAGTCCAACAAAATTGGATTGAGGAGCCCGGGCAGTCCCCATTATGTGCCTCGGAAGGCAAAAGTACTACCATTTGTCTTAGCATGCGTCCTATGTAACTACTAATAGTAGTAATGCTGCAGCCGTCAAGTCCAGCGTAGACATGCCTTACTCACAGGCCTACTGCGTGTTTTTTTTTTTTTTTTCTACTGCTGCAATCTTTTGGTCTGCGGAAGGGGGAGGATACGCCGCTGCACACGGCCGTCAAGGCGGGGGAGGAGGGCATGTTGAGGATGCTACTCTCGTCGACCCGAAGGTGACTGGCTGACTGACTGACTGACTCACCAAGAGGCGTTTTTTTGTTTTTGTTTTTGTTGTATTTTCATTAACCGTGCAAGAAAAGGTGGGTGTTTTCACGAATTGTGCTTTGTCGTGACATGAAGAAGAGCCTAGAAGAAATGATCGTCATTTTCAAAATTTGATCTCACGACTATGTAGCAACAAAAAAGGCAACGGAAGACAAAACGTCGCTGATATGACGCCAATGTGACAGCCGTCATCGTATACGTGGTATATTTGGAAAGTGTCCACACGTCGACAGATCACGATGTATCTAGATCATCTGTAGATCGTCTACCAGGTAGATCCTAGCGTGTCTGTATCAGATGTTGTGCAGGATCTGTTGAGTACAGATCCAAACCTGCAGAAGGAACCCTGTTCTAGATCCTGCAGGCTATACACGGCTCCCACGCAGCAGCATGGGATATTATAGTATTACAGCAAACAGATCAGGAACATAGCTTCCGTGAACAACCTAGAACATTCAAGTAAGAATCGATGACATCTCCAAGGTGTGGGCTCGCCACGTGTTGCGATAGTTTGTTGCAAATGATGTTCGCGTTCGTACGAATTTCCCTTGCTCTTGCGAGTAGATCGCGTCTACGTAGACCGGGGAATCGCCGCGAACGACTCGCCTCCCGTTCCTCACATCCTTCTGTTCCATGCCTTCGTTTTCCCATTGCTCAATTTTCATTTGCTCGTGCTTTCGTTCCTTTAGGCCTTCATTTCCTCTCCCTGCTTTCACTTGACCTCCTTCATTCCGTTATCTTAACATTCCTTTTTCTGCCAACATCCCCTGCTGCCTTTGACGCCAACATCCCGTGAGCCCTTCTCATGCCTTACATGCGTTGTTCCATCCCTTTCTGCCTGCTCTTGATCGGTCCGTCGTGTCTTCATGCCTCCATGTCTTTAGTCCACGACTTAATCCCTTAACCCCTTTAGAACCGCAGTCCCGATTTGGGGACAAACCACTCAAATTTCAAGTAGTTTGTCCCCAAAACGGGACTGCGGTCCTGAACGGGTTAATCTACCGTAGAACCTTACCTGGCGCTATGAGATACCACACGTCGGACATATGATCTATACATATCATCTGCGGATAGATCATCTAGATCATCAGCAGTAGCTCCTAAGCTGCCGTTGTGATGGGCTATGCAGGATCTGTGTAATACAGATCCAACCCAGGGAACATGTTCTGGATCATCCAAATCATACGGCTCGCACCCGTCAGCATGATCTAAAGCACACAGATCAGGAATGTATCTGCCCATATCGATCTGGATGATGAAGTGGTAATGATCTATCTGATCCATCTGATCTGTATGAACTGTCGTAGGCGTGCAACATTCCTTCCGTCTCACATGCCAACATGTCTCCATTATTTGAGTCCTTCATGCCAACATGTCTTGATAGTGCTCTCATTGTTTTTGTCAACATTCCACACCTCAGATCGACAATCGATTCCCACTCGATGCATCTATTGACACACCTTTTCGAAGCAAATCAGTGCGGCTCTTGTTCATTTGATCTGTTCTACTTTACGTTGCCGGGTGGGAGCCGTACAATCTGAGTGGTCTAGCGCATGTTCTCTGGGTTAGATCTGTACTATTTATGCCGATCCTGCACAACCTCCCACGACGGCAGGTGAGGAACTGAATGATCTAGATCATGATCTATCTGTGGATGATCTATCTGATTTGTACATAATCTATCCGAGGTGCGCAATATCCCTCCATCCCGCGATGCTTCCGTCTTCGCCTCGTCCTTTCCTTGATTGGCATTGATACCTCTCCAATGTGTTCAGGACCGAAACGCCGTCCCGGATGTTGAGCGCCCTGCGGTTTGGCCTGGGTGCTTCGCCGAACACGATGGTTGACTCGATCGGCAGTGACGGCCTCACGCCACTCACTCTTGCGGCCATCTACGGTAAGCCGTAAGCCGTAAGCCGTAAGCCATCTGCCATATGCCATAGGCCATAAGCAGGGCCACCGACGGACGTTGTTGTTGTCGTGGAAGCGCGTCGATCGATCGATTAGGTCCTCTATTGGATTCGACCCCACTTTAGTTGGTTGGGTTTTATTTTGTTTTCTTACGAGCGAATGGTAGTTATTTTTTCTGGTTGACACGGCGCCAAACAAATTGGGCTTGCCTTAGTTTCGACGTGGTTGGAAGAGACCTTCGAGGTGGCTGAAGATGCCGGCCAGATCGCTGTAAGATAGCGACCAGATGGTCAAAGAAATCGATCATACGGCTTACGAGACCGACCTTGTGGCTGAAGAGACGGACCAAATGGATGAATAGACCGACTGACCGCCGACGCGCACAAGTTGACAGTTTCAAATACCCCGGTGCGCGAGTTCCTAGTGGCAGCTACTCGTACATAGTTTTTCCTTCTTTTCACAGCGGTGAGCCTTACACAGGGCGACCCGACCGACGGTATTATTACACTCACGGAAGGGGTCGTTTGATCGGTAACATACATTCAGCGGTTGCCAAAAATGATCGATGACTATGATAATGCAAGCAAGCATTCATCGCCTCCACAGCTCCGTCTCGAAAGGGATGCGTGGTCGATGGTCAACGGACTACAGTGAGTCAAGCAACAAATGAGTACCCCCCCCCCCCCTCCGCTCACCCCCCCACCCCTCACCTCTCACCCCCTGTCCCAGGTAATGAGTTGATGGTGAGGTGCCTCATCGAGGAGGGAGCCAATGCATCCGCGGTTGACGCGAGAGGAATGACCCCTCTCGCGCACGCCGCACGCGGTGGGAAACTCTTGGCGGTGAGGGTGCTGCTTAAGGCCAAAGCTTCCGGCGGGACGGGAAGGTGCGCTTGGCTTTTCATAAATATGTTACGAACATATCAGATGCTTGGATCTCGCGTACTGGAGGTTTCTTGTATGTGACCGAGTTCATGTTGCGTCATATTTTGCTTGGTGTGCTGTTTGCCTTTTTGTCTACGGCGCCGCTCTATTAGTAGGAGGGTTTGGTGGTCAGATTGAAGGCGTTGCGGACGGGCACACGGGGACGCTGGAAGGAAGCAAGGGCTTGTAGGTGGCGGTGTTTAAAAAACAAATCCTCGCGGTTGAGGTTGATGCTAAATGGTATATATACACACTACCAGTACGTCACCAGTACACTACCAGTACACTACCAGCACACTACCAGTACACTACCGGTACATTACCAGCACATTGCCGGTACACTACCGGTACATTACCAGCACATTACCAGCACATTGCCAGTACACTACCGGTACACTACCAGTACACTGCCAGTACAGCAGTGCAGTACAGTGCAGTACAGTACAGCTGTAGGTACAGCATGGTACAGTCGGGCACAGTGCAGTACAGTGCAGTGCCGTATAAAGGCAGGTGTATCAACATGAAGGGTATCAATACCAAGGGTGTCAATAGCAAGGGTGGGCCAAACACCGCTGATTGGTCAGGTTTGATTTGTAGTTCTCACAACTTGACCCAGCTTCTACGAAATAGAACATAGTCCACGTCAACCCCTCATGTCATGTTATCTGCTTTCGGAAAAACTACCCGAGCGGTGGGGACTACAGTGCGGTTACGGTTATGACGGTTCCGGGGTAGGCTTCCGATTTTAACTCGAGTGTCTTTTCAACCATTTTTTTCCGAGCTGGGGCCATGGCCGATGTCTATCTGTCTGTACTCGTCAAGCCCTCGGATTGATAAGACGGCTTGATGACGGTTTTTGGTAAATACGCGTGTTCTGTGCGCCAACAAAGATGGTTCTAGACGTTACACACGGGGAAGTTGCAGACGACATTTTTGTACGTCGTCCGTCACAAATTTCGGATCTCTCCAACCGTGGTACGGCAGTTATTGATGTACGTACGTATGCGTTAACCCCTGTAGAACCGCAGTACCGTTTTGGGGGCAAACCACTCAAATTCCATGTAGTTCGTCCCCAAAACGGGACTGCAATACTAACAGTACTAAAAGGGTCAAGGGGGTGCACGTTTGCTCCTCAGCTGCCCATTCAACCACTGCATCGGCGATTGCATCAACAATTACGTCAACCATTGCATCAACCACTGCGTCAACCTTTGCATCAACAATTATATCAAACATTCCATCAACCACTGCATCAACCTTTGCATCGGCCACCACATCAACCGTTGCGTCAGCTGCTGCACCATCCATCGTATCAACCGTTTTTTAGATCAACCATTGTTCAGATCAACCACTGCAACCGAGGATCTTACTAACATCTTTGCGTCCGATTGGGTGTTTGCACATTCTCCTTCCTATTTCTCATCGATTTATGGTTGTTGGGTGACTTACTATTAGTACGACACTGACACTGCAGTAGTATGATAGTATACAGCCCCTCACGAGAACAGCCTCGCTGACAATCAAGCGGTTACCCCTCTACCAAGACACACGCCTATCACGTTAAAAAAACACCCCAAGGCACACGCCTATCACGTTAAAAACCACCGTGGTACAGTAGTATATCAAGTCTGCTGCGGTAGACGGCCGTCCAGTCATAGGCCTAACCTGGCGGTTCTCGACACATTCGATGGTTGTGTGTGTTTGCTTCATTCCATCTAATATTTCCGCCCATCTTTTCTCCTTCCCTCCTATTACGGGGGACCATAGTTAACAGGACCAAATATTGTTAGTAAAAATTGTTAAACATATAGGTTTTTATGTATACCGTAGGTCCTGTTAACTATGGTCCCCCGTAATAGTCCTATAGTAGCTCAAATCCGGGGTCACATAGCAGCCCCCCCCCCCCACCTACGGTTCGTGCCTTAGTTGGATACTGTTACGGGGAACCATAGTAAAGAGACCTAATAATGTTGGTAAAAATAGGTAAATATATACCTGGTATAGGTTTCTGTGGTGCCGTAGGTACTATTTACCATGGTCCCCCGTAATACAGTAATTCAAACTCTTTCTTCCCTCGTCGAGTCGCGTCTAATTGATGTATGCTCTATGCTGTATGATAACATCTATGATAACATCTATAATAACATATATGATGACATCTATGATAAGATTGGCTGCGTGCTGACGTGTTGTGTGTGCTGCCTGTATGAATGAATGGATGGATGCTTCGGTGCGGCCCAGTGGGGTACCTGGCCTGCGTCGGAGTCGGTTAGCAAGGATGGCGTGCGCTCCGTGCAAGACCAACGAAGATGGTATGGTGAGTCCCACAAGAGAGAAACGGGAGGGAGGGAGAGAGAGAGAGAGAGAGAGAGAGAGAGGGAGGTGCGGTACCGTAACGTTTGTAGTTTCGTACGAATACCGCGTCAGTATCATTTATTTTTTTGCAGCGCCGACAGGGCAGTTGTACGTCATGTTTAGTTCCTGTGATGTATACATAAAACATACCTGGTACTGCTGTACTGGTACAGGCTGGTTCAAGCAAAAAAAAAGCAAATTGCATCAACCATGAACGCTGCATGCAGTAGCTACTCGAATGTCAACGTATTTAGTATCGTACCGGCCGGGATGAAAAGCAGAAGCGGATGCCGTATCCACTTTTTTCCCATCAAGGGCCTAGGGCTGGCTGGCGCTAGCGGCGAAATTGTGTCCCGACCAACCACAGGCGTTTAAAAAATCCAACAGTAGTCTGGCGTTTCCGTAGGAAGAAATCGTTTTATTTTATTTTTTCCCATGAACGAAACGGTTCGCCAACGCGTATCTGTATAAAAGATTTAACGCAAATATTCGAAGAATTAACTGCGTGGGATCGATATGAAGCGAAGTTACCTCTAGAAGTCGATTCCATGCTAAAGCCATGTAATTCCGCAAAAAGGGTGGAATCCACACTTTTTTTCTCGAAAGCGTAGAACTTGGCGCGTTTTTTTGCTATTAATATTAGACCCTGAAACTTCGTACAAACCTTTTTTTGCTATTAGACCCTGAAACTTCGTACAAACCTTCCATGCCATTATGCCCATTATGTCCAGGGGTGGGTGTATGAAGGGAGTGCAATTTTTTTTTTGTGGTTCGCTAGATATCCGGGGTCCCAGAAAGCCCAATATTCAGAAAAGACCGAGACTCCAGATAACTGACGGGGAAAACAAGAAAATCTTGCACCCCTTCCACACACCTGTCGGCATATATATATATATATATATATATATACAAGGCGCTTCGCTCCGCGGGCGGCCTACGCCGCCCGCTACGCTCGCTCAGGAAGGAAAAAAGTACATCAAATTATGCGAAGCGAACAGAGGTCCACGATTGAGTTTAGTTTTTTCAAGGATCGTAATTGCAAACCGGCGACTTGATAATGGCAAGAGTCCCGCCGCCATGCTTCAGGAAAAAACAGCTCCGACGTCAGCTTGGATGCCACATATACGCTTCGCGTCGCGGATGTCGTACGTACGTACATACACCCCAGGTAAGGTACTACTGTCTGTACCTATTTTCTTCTTTCGATATGCTCTATGTCTGTACTGTATGTACGAAGAAAGCGAAAGCACAGCACGGCACAGCAGCAAAGACAATGAAAATGAAACCGAAAACTCGGAAAGGAAAAACAATCCCCGTCCCCTCTCGTGTAATATTTTTCTGCCTGATTGGAACACCTTACACCCGGTCGAAAAGAAGAAAAGAAAAGAAACGCACAGAAGAGCTTCTCTCTCAGCCTCGTACGCCGCCCGCCCCTCTCGCGACCACCTCGCTACCGATTCGGTCCGGGTAAAGCTTTTATCACTCTCTGCCACAATCAGCCCCGTCGCCCGCCTCGCGTGAAGCCCGGTGCTCACCGTGGCCGTCGTTCGCCAGCTCGATAACGTTGGTGTTCAAACTGCACGCGTCCCTCTTTCAACTTCAGCGTGGTCGCAAAAATAAGCACCGCTTGAATATTATCTTGCCGTCCCGAACGGCCTTTATAAACTCGTACATGCTCTATCAACAATCATAAATCGAAGCCAGACAAAGCCCGTTCATGCATCCCTCGTGTCTCGAGGCACACGCGACGCCTAGGCACGAAAGCGGCGACCGCGCTCCTTGTAACCCCCCCTCTACACGCCAGCACCCGCTGGCACCCGCGACGGTGCCGGGTCCTCCCGCGATGCCGTGCTCGGAGAACACGCACGCACACGAAACGAAAGAAGAAAAAAGGAAGAAAGGACCGAGAAAGCAAAGAACTGCTGGAAAGGTCCGGCAAGTAATGAAAGGAGGCGGGTTGGAAGTGGGAGCTCTGAGAGGCCAGGGATGCACCAACCGAGCACGCTCAGGGGTTGGGATCTAAGCATGTAGTTCTATATATAATATATATTATATATGTAGTAAGGGCACGGAAGGCGTGTACGTGCTAAGTTTCAGGGTCTAACGAAAAAACAGGCGTTATTTTTTTTCATGTCAAATACGTTTGTGACGAAGCTCGTACACCAGGCGTATTTTTTTGCGGAGGACAGAATAGAGTGGGAGAGAAATAATGAGAGGGAGAGGAAGAGGGGGAGAGGAAGAGCGAGGGGCAGAAAGAGAGAGCGAGAGAGCTATAGGAATGCCGGGATCGTTCCATAGGGAGAGTGCGTGAGACAGAAAGGGAGATCGAGAAAGCAGTATAGATGCTGGTAGTCTTTTCGATGTCAGACGTGTGGGACACATAAAAAAACAGCGCAAACCTGCCGAACCCCCACTCCCCTCGTCGCCACCCCTCTGCCAACATCACCCTCAAGACGACCACCGCCACCCTTCCCCTCCCCCCCCCCGACGACACCACCACTAAAACCCCCACCACCTCCACCACCACGACCACCACGACCACCGCCACTACTCCCACCCATCCCCACCACCTCCACCACCACCACCACCACCACCACCGCCACCACCACCACCACCACCACCACCACCACCCTGCTCCTCCTCCGCCACCCCCTCCCCCTCCAACTCCCCCATCTCAACCTCAACCTCCAACCCCACCCCTCTATCCGCTGCGCTCTTGCCCGCTTTACCTTGTACCCTCTCGCGTTTTCTAAAACGAAAGGGACCGGTTGCATTAGCCGCCGCTGGAGGCTCAGCACAAGTGGTATCCGAACTTTTGCGCGCCGAAATCCCTTACCGTACGAGAGATCGGGAAGGCCAGACTCCCCTGCACCACGCCGCGAGGTTCGGGAACATCTCCGTATTGAGGGTTTTGGTAGGAGAGATGCGGCGGGATAAAAGCGGGGGGGGGGGGGGCGGCGGGAGTGGGCGAGGCGGTAGTGGAGGGTGCGGGGAGAGCGAGCAGGCGGCGCTTCCTGGGGGCGACAACACGCTGATGATGGATGGAGGGCCTTTCAAGTGAGTCTGACGAGTTTTTGTTTCCATTGTTGTTGTTGTTGTTGTTGTTGGTGTTGTTGTTGTTGTTGTTGTTGTTGTTGTTGTCTGTTGTTGTCGGTGTTGTTGTTCGTGTCGTGTTTCACGTGCTGGTGCCGGGCTGTTTTTCTTGCTGGCGTGTGCGTCGCATGACAGCAGCCAGTTCTGCTGTTGCAACGGGAGCAATGGGTTAAATTGACACACGGTACGTATTTCAATGTGGAAATGTCGTGAGCTTGAGTTTTATTTTTACCCATCCGCCGGACTATGTAAAAAGGAAACAATTTTTTTTTATGTTTACCGGGTGGGGCTATTGCTGTGTTCATCGCTGTATTCATCGCTGTATTAATTGCTCTGGTCTAAATTGGTATCTGGCGAGGCTGCTCCTCCGGGAGATATATGTATACGTATGTTTGTCCAATTGTCGTACTTTTTCGAACATTTGTCTTCGTACGAGCACTTTTTGGCGAAACGACAAGGAGTCGACACGGGAAGCCCGGCCGGACACATTGGTCGAGGTCCGGGCGCCATCCGTGTCCTCTGGAGCGCGTGGCAAGCCCCCAATGTTGTTTGTTTCGGCGGGAGTGGACAAGACGATTTCCCTGGTTTCAGTGCTATTAATATTAATAGAGGCCTTATTTGTACGTACGTAACGGTGAAATTTCGTAATCTTTTTGCCCTTTCATGAGTGCCGTACGTACGTACCGGTACCTTTTTTTTTCGTCTGAACACGGCACAGACAATACAGCAGCAGCAGAGCAGAGAGCGTTCTCCGTCCCAGCTACCTACTATACTACAACCCTGCCGTCCAGCAGCAGCAGCAGCAGCAGCAGCAGCGGGCAGCCACGTGCGCCCGGGGCAGGTCCACATGCGCGTAGGTCTCCGCTGTACTGCTCTGTTTAGTTGGTTTCATCTGAGCCTGAGATCGATCACCCGGCAGCAGCACGCCCTCTCTCTGACGCTGTGCGCGATCGTGTGATCGCATACCATGTTGGGGCTGTTGCACACAGCAGTGCGACTCCGGCAACAGGCATCAACTCCAGCAGCGCAGAGAGCGTGCTAAACCCCAGCTAACTACAGCATCAACAGCAGGCAGCACCATGCACGTGTGGTAGACTCGTGCTGTACGGTGGATGGTTGCTCTATATCGGAGCCTGTGTGAGCACTCAAAGATCGCCGGTGCTCTGCTGCTGCTCGCTGTGTGTGAGTGTATGACGGCACAAGTTGATTTCTACTGCCGCTGTTGTGCTCTTCCTCTGCTTGCTATAGATGGGCAGCAGCAGAGCAGCAGCAACAGTGAAAGAGTACGAGTGCCATGCTCGCAGCAACGAAGAGCCCAGCAGTCTGCAAGTATGCACCTACGAGTGCCTGTTGCTCGTCGCTGTTGCCATGTTGGCCGCTTACACACTAGGCACACTGCTACTTGCTTGGCTTGCTGCAGTCTGGAGGCTTTTTCTGCATATTTTTTTCTTCGCACCCAAGTGGAACCCATCCCTTCCCCCAGTGTACGCGTGTATATGACATGTACGTCGTTGGCACAATCATCGGACGAAGCTCTGATTGTTGTTTGCCCTTCGGCTGCTGCTGTACACTACCGGGATTCTCCTACAGAGAGTAGTAGCAGTGTGATTATTACAGTGTACCGAAAGGGTAGCAGTGCACGTCCCTGTTGTTGCGTGCATTCTTATCTTGCAGTGTAGGTTCTGCAGCTTTTTTATTTCAGAAGGCGTCAAAAAAAGACACGTGTAACATTATACGTACATACCCAACTGTGTTGTAGCGAAGGTGTTTATCCCGGTCAAAGATATTTTGAGTACCAGGTATCATGTTTCGATGCTCAAGCTCGGTCCCATTTGTTGATTTGCATAGTCGATTTCGATTCCTACGCTGAAATCAAGTCAATTTCGATTCCTCACAGAAAATCCAAGTCATTGCCGGCCCGCACACAAAACCCAAGTCAATTCAGACCATCCATAAAAAAAACAAGTCAATTTCGACCACCCACACAAAAACAGGTGGATCGATTCCCACACTAAGAGCAACGTCATTTCCGACCGAATACAAGAATCAAGTCAATTTCGACCATCTACACAAAAACCAAGTCCTTTTCGATCGCCCGCACGAAAACGAAGTCATTTCCGGCCCGCACACAAAAACAAAGTCAATTTCGACCATCGCACAAAAACCAAGTCAAAGTTTGATCCCCCCCACAAAAATTAAGTAGTCTTCGGTCCGTACACAAAAAAACAAGTCGATTTCATCCACCCCCACAAAAAGCAGGTGCATCGATCCCCACACTAAGACCACGTCATTTCTGGCCAAGCACAAGAATCAATTTCGACTATCCACACAAAAACCAAGTATTTCGATCCCCTATACAAAAACCAGGTGAATCGATCCCCATGCCAAACCGAACACAAAAAATCAAGTCAGTTTTGACCATCTACACAAAAACCAAGCCCATTTCGATCCCGCACAAGAAAGCGTAAACTTTTTCGATCCACGCACGAAAATCAAATCAATCTCGACTGCCCGCACGAAAACCGAATCATTTTTGAACCCCAACCCCAAACACAACAAGTCGTGTTCGGCCCGCACACCAAAAACGAAGCCAATTTCGACCACCCACACAAAAAGCAAGTCTATCGATTTCAACACTAAAACCAAGTCTATTTCGACCTCACCTTGAAAAGGAATTTGTTATCGACCCTCAAACAAAAACCAAGTCAATTTCGACCCCCACACTGAAATCAAGTCAATTTCGATTCCCCACTCAGAAACCAAATACATTTCTTAGGTGTAATTGATTTGAGTTTTCCAGCCCCTCCTTCGTTGCATTCTTTTCTATTTTTGCAAATATTTTTCCACCACTATAACTGTCACGCGTCTGCGGTATGTCCTGTGTTTCTCGCGTGTTGTGTGCAATGTGTCATGCGCGAAGCGTCTTCAAACCTTTTTTTGTCGGGAGTCCTCGTTTTGGTGCGCGAGAGGCTTTCTTCACCTCGAGCGCCACAAGAAAAAGACATACATACACATACTGACACAGCATAACATGATAATAATGTTTAGCTGAATCTAATCAATCGTAACGGTTCCAAACTATTTTCAAGTATGTTTTGTCCCCAAAAATGCAGGTGTCTGCAGTTTGAAAGCTTTTGCATGTAAAATACGGATATTTCACTACGTAATGTGCTATCATATGCTATGGGATATGCGTATTTTACAACCAGGGATATATCAACATGCTGCATGATTTTCAGTTTGCCCTTGCGCCAATCCCCTGGGCACCTCTCGGAGGGGAACCTTGTACCTGGTATGGGCTGCTGTGTTCGACAGAGTATACTTCGTATGCCCAGGTCTTGGGTCTTGGGTATACATCGTACACCCAGGTCCTGGGCATACATCGTACACCCAGGTCCTGGGTATACGTCGTATACCCAGGTCCTGGGTATACGTTGTATTACCCAGGCTGCTTCTCTTGGTGGCAGTGATAACTGCGGTCTAAATGGGTATCTCAGGAATTATTTTGTGTGTTCGGGTGGTTGCTGCGGTCAAAACAGGCGGTGTGTCGCATCCCCACCGACTAAATGTGGCTTGGGTTTTGTTGTTTTACTGACAGGCGTTCCTGGTATATGCTTTCAACACATACCTTCTTGTCCGAGCAGCCTAACAACTCGGCGAACCCGCACCGCCTCTACCCGATCGATACTGACATATTAATACACAAGCGAAACCAAGAAACGTACCTGTTTTAGTGTATGGCTGTCCGTCAGAACAGAACACGTCGCCCGTGCTTTTACCGTGTCTTCCCTCTTGTTTGCCCGTTCGTCCGCCGATATGGTACCGGTTATTTTTGGTATGATTTCATTGGCACGAGGTGCTTGCGAGTTGCCAATTTTCACCGCACCCCCAGAAGAGGTACTGTACCCTGTAACCTGAACCCCTTTCGAGCTGGCTGAAGCTGGGTTCTACGACCGAGATGCTACGACCGAAATACGACCGAGATGTATATGTTCGATTCTCCGTTATCGAAACCAACCAATGACGCACAGAAGTTGACGGCGATTACAAATGTCCTTCCTTGCGCGAAATCCTAGCGACAGCTTTACCGTCTTTGGTGGTGCGTGCTCGCTCGTCGAAGCGTGCGCTTGGTACGTATTCTGACGTTTTTCTTTTCCCCTGTGAAACCCCTTCTTTTTTTCCCCCCTGTCCGCCAATACGACGCTCGTCGAAATGTAGTTCGTACATGTTCTGACATTTTTTTCCGCCTCCTTGGAATCCCCCCCGCCCCCAAATCCGCCCACCATCCTCGACATCAGGCTGCGCAGCCTCGATCTGTCCGGACGAACGGCTCGCGCCACGGCTCTCGCCTACGAGCAGAGCCAAGCGGCCGCCTTCCTCGAAGCGGCCGAAGCGGAGCTCGAACCTCTCCAGCTCAAAAAAGAAGAGTCATCCGGCAAGTCCAAGCGAAGACCTAGCGGCGTCGGAGGCTCCTCCGTTGCTGGGGGGAAGGGAGGGCACCCTCCCCGGGCCGGGGCACCCTCGCCGACATTGAGACTTGCGGAGGCATCCGGGTCGGGCTCGGGGCTAGGTTCGGGAACGTCGGGAAGACCATCTCCTGTTTCTTCTGCCGGGTTAGGGTCGGGGGGGTCGGTGGTGGGATCGGAAGACATGTCCTATGAGTATTGCGAAAGTGATGAAGAGTGAGAGGAGGAGTGGGGGGGGTTGTGTGGAAGCTCGCAGACTGGTTTCCGGTCGGTGCGGTTTTAATCATTTTTCAATGGGGCGCGCGTTTTTTCTTGGGTTTCCCAGGGGGGGGAAAAAACTCTTGATAGTACTCTAAATCTAGTAAAGCAGTTTGGACTCGAACGCGTTGATTACTTTTGTTCAACGAGTTCGTTTTTGACTGGACTTGTCATCGAGCCTTTTTATTTTTTCGTTTACTGTTTCACTTCGGGTTTTGTTTTTCGCGTGCGGTGGTTGGTGACTTTCCGGGTGTGTTTTTTGCTTTTTGTTACTTGTTATTGAACAGAAAGCCCTTCCGACTAATTAATGCCAGTTAGACTAAAATAGCCAATGCCATTCCGATAGTTAATGTCATGCTGTGGTCTTGTTTTGGCGCACGCGGCTGCTGGGGGCTAGGGGTGGCGGCGGTGCCTATGGGCGTGTCCGTTGTAAAGATGTACGGGAGGAAGGTGTTTTCTCGCCTCTCTTCACATGAGGTACACCCTTTTTTCTATGCCATTCTTACATTAATAGTGGTGTATTATGATGACAAATTCCGCGAAAGGCGTTTTTGAGAGTCCGCAGTTTTCTGAATAATTACCTGTTTGCTTTCCACAGGGGTGTTGCGAGTGGTCTTGTATTATATCACATCGATGTTTTCGATTTTTATCGAAATATTGAAGCTTGGTATCGGACGTGTTTTGCCCCTTTTTTCCCCTGACATCCCGGTATTTTTTTGCGAAGACACGGAACGAAATTTGTCGACTATCGATATCGAAATCGAAATCGAAGTCGAATCGATTTTATTTTTCGTTACTATATAACCAGCATTGCATCGTATCGAACTCGAATGTCGTTCGGTATCCGTCACTATCACTACAGTAGTTCTGACCAATGAGATATTGTGAAGACCGCAGGATTGACCAATGAGAAGACGTCAAATACGGGATACCTTTCTCTTGTCTAAAATACGTAGACTACACTTTGAAATTCCCGTACCATTCTTCGGCAGCCCTTGGATAATTTTGGGTTATTTTTTCCGGTCAGATTAATTTGACCAATCGGAAAAGTAACTTTCAACACTGCTGCTATTATCGTTGTTCGGACAGCACTTTTCTGCCGGCGCGGTGGCGTATTTGCCTGTTTTTTTGGTGGTTCGTTATCCCATGGTTGTGTTGTGCTCGTGGGCCGTCCTTGTTTCTTGGAATTTGGGGTGGGGGTGGGCAGAAAGAAAGGACACTGGATGGGTTGAGAGGGTGCCGCTATAAATAGCAGCCGGGGCTGCTGTAGTCCCGCCCGCGTTGCTTTTTGTTTTTGTTTTGCGGTTATATGCCAGGTACAGTTGTATGCAGTTACACAGTAGGATATTCAGTTACAGGATATGTACTGTAGGTACACGGTAGGATATATATGTAGTTGCACAGGATAGGCAGTTACACAGTAGTGCCTGGCACGCAGTTAGTGTACACAGCAGTAGTAGTTGGCTCTTTTATTGAGTGCTACACGGGGTCAGCCACACGCTACGCACGGAGTACCGGCCCTTGCGCAAGAAGCCGGGGTACTGCCCCGGGCACAGTATAACCACGCCCGATTTCCTTACAATGGGAAGGCATGCCTCATTGCTCAGTTTGTTTTGGGCTCGTTTATTACGGCATGCCTTTTTATGGCATGCTTTACGAGAGGACCGGGTAGTGTCAGGTACATACAACAGTGGTTAATACCTGTAGTTGCGTACAGGGTAAGCGGACGTGCGTTTGTGTGTATTTTTTTTTTTTGCATGCCCAGCAGCCGCCGGCTTGGTTGCTAGTGTTGCGAGTGCTGCTAGTGTTGCTACTTTAGCCCTGCTATGCTGCTGCTGCTGCTGCTGCTGCCAGTTCTACGGTACTGCGTGCGGTATGTATGTGCTCACACGTGCCTGTCGTTGCTGCATTATGTTTGCATATATCTTGTGAAATTGATTGGTCGCACTATGCAGTAGTAGTTTCTGTCGCTGTACTATAAGATACAGCGACATACACGCGTGTAATAATGTACGCGACGGAGGACCCGGTAGCCAGTACTGAGCGACCTTGGTTTAGTATGGTTTGATTTGGTCCGATTTGGTCCGGTTTGGTGTGGTGGTTTGGTTGGTTTCATTGGTTTGGTTCGGTTTTTGTCTCGGTCGGTTTGGGTTCGGTTTGGTTTCGATGTTTCGTGTTTTGGTTTGTCGTGGTTTCGTTTGGCGTCGAGAGGACACATTTGAATTTCGTAATGCGTGAAATAACAGCAGTAGTAGTAGTGCACAGTGCCAGGTATATTTTTGTTTCGGCCGAGACGGTCAGCGTGCCTCTCTGTAGATGCCGCGGAGAGGCCGTGTTTCGTGTTTGCTGGATGACCCATCCACGAGCGTATTATCTTGATTAATATATTAATCCATCTCACCGTCTGAAATACATACCAGGTACCAGGTGCGAGATACTTTGGCCTGTCTGCTACAAGCAGTGTTGTGTTGCTTTGAGGCTAAATACCTTTCCTCCTTTCCTCCTTTCAGGTGTGCCCAGGTGTGGGCAACGGTCGGCTTTTAATCTCGCCATAAAGTAGACAACCAACCTACCAGTACACCAGTACTGATCAGGTCATTCGCCACTCACCCGCGTTTTCGTCCTTCAGTAACAGACAACCAGCCTACAGTACATTTACGAATAGTACCTATACTCGCCCCGGTGGTTCAAGTGGTTAACCTCGAATTCTACTTGTGTTTGAGTCCTGGGTTCGAGCCCCAGGTGGGTCGGACTTTGACTTTATTTGCAAAAATAAAAATAAATAAAAAGGATTCAATTGTTGAGAGCGCCTTGCGGTGTGGGTAGGCACAATTCGATGCGAGTCGACGAGGGAAGAAAAGGCTGAAATCTTCTCGCGATAAAAATGAAGGCACGTACCGTAGCGGGAAGGGGGTAGAAGAGCCTGCTATGTGACCCCGGATCTGAGTTACGAGTTGGAAGGAGAGACAGAAGAAGATGTGCGAAGATAGTAAATGGGATGAGCAAAAAAAATAAAAAAAATAATCTATGTTTGGTCTTCAGCAGTACCAGGTACCTGGTACGTATTATATAGGAGAGGTATGTTATTGGTTGCCGCGGTATTTTTGTGTCATCCTTTCGAAAAGGAGTGTCCCTCTTATTTTGAGTCATCGATCCTTTCGAAAAGGAGTGTCCCTCTTGTTTGGAGGAGTTTCTCCGACGAAAAGTGATATCCGGAGATCGTCATGTCGGTCCTTGAAGTGTGGGCAGGTCTGGCCATCCGCCACACACCACTGCACCGGCTTGTCTTCTTCTCACGAAAGAGACAGCCTGGCTACAATGTGTATCGATACTATACGAGTACCTGGTGTGTACAGGAGTACCTGGTATGTAATAAATAATACCTGGTAATAGATATTCGGTACTACTGCTGTTCGAAGTCGTTTATTTCTTTTGTGGCCCCTTTGAATATTTTCCCTTGAAAATGAAGGGGTGCCTCCAACCCGGAGAGAGATGGCGGAGATACTACATTATTAGTAGTGACATCGGAGATCGTGGTCTCGGTGATCGTCATATCGGAGATTGTGCTCTCAGATATCGTGAGGCCGGAGATATTGGTATCGAAGATAGTACTCGTAGGGTCGGAGATAGTGACCTTGGGGATCGAAAGGCGGACTGAATGAACACTTATATTTTTCAACCCGGACTGATACTTACAGTTACTAGTAATAGTAGTTTAATTACGGGCAACCCCCCCCCAACCACCACCCCCGATTCTCGACCGATACCTGCGCATGGGCAGTATGTATGTCACCCCCCCCCCCTCTGTGCTGGTATTCCACCCACCAGCGAGAGGTTGGTATTGAGTGGAAAGTGCCTGGTGCGTTGGGTACCACTGCGTATAGTGTATCGCACGTGTGTTCATACTTCAGTACAAGATTGCCCTCCGGAGTGATTCGTACGGTAATTAATTGTTATTATTATGCTTGCCATTCGGCAATGTGTAGTGTTGCTCTAATAAACGACTATTAATAACAGAAAGTGAAGAACTCTCCTGAACCAAAGCGCGTAATACTTCGAAGTACAGCAGCAGGTAGGTATGGAAAAATGCCCAAACAAACCCAGCTACACAAAGAAAGCTACGATCGTATGGTGCATTAGGTTCTCAGAGGGGGGCGCAAGAGACATGCTACTACTTCGAATTTGAGGTATGCATATTGCTGCAGAGTATAAACTGCACGTAGCGAGGAGACTGCTGTACTCTTGCGTCCCGACGCGTTAAAAAAAAATCGTAACAGATATGATGGCATTAATCAAGCAGTCCAAATTGGGGCAACTAAAGACCCTAGGACAAGAGGAGCATTTTTTTTGGGTACCAAAGACAACATAGACACTTACACAGGTGGAAATTCGGCTATTCCTTGTTGTGAAAACCCTGCCCGTGTCGACACCCTGTGGAGACCCTGTGAGGACCTCCCTGGGGGTCTCGAACCCTGTTGAGGTAATATGGAAGCACCCTGTTGTTGTTGTTGTTCTCACATTAACTCTCTGACGAAGGAGTCCGTGGTCACACAAAAGGTGCTGGAGCCCTAGGAAGATCCGAAAAACGAAAAAAAACGAAAATTCGGCTGCATCAAAATACACGAGACGAAGAAAGCGCACACGAGCTAAAACCAATGTGCAAACTGAACTAACTGTACGGGTGCGTAACCCTGTTGAGGTTGTGTGAAAACACCCTGTCAGGGTGCGAACCCTGTACAGGGTGCGTACCCTGACCTTGCACAGGGTGAAGACCTTGGCAAGGTACTCGGTACAGACCCTGCGCCACCTGGCCACCCTGTTTGTGCAGGGGCAACAATACACACCCTGTACAGCTGCAGACCCTGCCAGGGTCGTGTTATCTAACCTTCACAAGGTAGACCAGAAGGACGACACCCTGTGCAGGGTCAATCGTACATACCCTGTGCGGGTTAAGACCCTGCCAGGGTCGTGCTGTCTAGCCTTCACAGGGTCGGCACCCTGTACCGGACCAATATTACACACCCTGTGAGGGTGAAGACCCTGCCAGGGTGGTATTGTCCAACATTCACATGGTTGACTCCCTGTACAGTGCCAATCATACGCACCCTGTGCAGGTTAAGGCCATGGCAGGGTGTTGTGGCAAGGGACCGTGTACCAGGTGGGCAGATACCGCACCCTCAATTTCTTGCGTGTGCAAAAAACACCCTGCATGGAGTCGACAATGACCTAGACCCTGTGCTGCTTGTTGGTGTACCACCATCGGAACAATCATTCCTTATGTCATGCTTCGTGTATTATACACAGCCACTACAGTATACTAGCAGCCTTTAACATAGTCTGCCATTTTCCCTCCTCACCCAAAGTTGTTGTTGTTGTTGTTTGTTGTTGTTGTTCTCACATTAACTCAAAATTCAGTGCAGTCCGTGGTCGCAGGACAGGCTCCAATAACTCTGGAGTGGAAGAAATACCTCAAGTAAAAACAGAGGCAAAAACAAAAAACAAGCATACGCACTCCACCACTGCGGACACCAGGGAAGCGAAAAGGAGACACTATTAATAGCAGACGAAAACCTAAAAAAGAAGATGAAGCTAAGCAAAAAAAACAAAACAAAACAAAAACAGACGCAGATAGCAAAACGCAAAAAAAAAGGCAAAACGGACCATACTAACAAAGACACATAGAGGTACAAACGGGAATGAAAGAAAAATGAAAAAAAAAGAAGGGACAAAAAGGCGATAATCACGGGCGGGGGGGAAAGAAAATACGAAAGGCAGCAACTGGAGCATACAGACACGCAAAGTTGCCCAGATGGCACCATGCTAGTTACTTGGGTCCCAAAGAAGGGAGTGCATCATGACGATGATGGCCATAACCAGGCTTCAGTCTGTTGGGCAGACCGCCTCCCCCCCCCCCCCCCCGCCATTCCCCCTCGTCCCCCTTTCGCCCCCCCCCCTCTTCCCTGCCATTCTGCACACTCGCGTTGGCGTCAACGGCTGTGGTCGTTGTTGCAGCTATTCTATGCCGTTCTGCCGATGCCTCCTTCTCATCTGTATGCCATTTCCGCATGAACGCCTCCGCCCCTTCCTCGACCCGTCGGAACCATCTGCCGGCTTTCTGTGCTGCCTCGCGCCACCCTTCGAGCTTGATGCCGAATTCCTTGAGGTCCTCCTCAAGGTACCTCATCCAGTCCCACTCCTGTCCTCCGGAGTAACCCTTACCCCCAACCATCTCCCCAAACATCACCCTCTTCGGCAGACGCTCCTCTCCCATGCGTGCCACAAAGCCCGCAAACAAGAGCCTACGTCTGCGTACCGTCGTCTCAACGCTTTCAGATTTTGTCCTGAGAAGCGCGCTAGCATAGGATAGAATGTGGTCTTCGCGCTTTCGTTTTCGCCACCCGATGCATCGGAGGAGCATTTTGTGGTGGACCTCCCGTAGCCTACCGTAATCAGTCTTGCTCGGGCTCCAAGTAACGCAACCGTAGAGCCACGTTTCGATCACCTCGGTTCTCAGCATTCGCACCTTCAGGCGTAGGCGCACACCCGGGCGGTCATAAATTTCCATCTTATACCGTCCGAAGCATGCCCATGCCCTCTGGAGTCGACGCGTTACCTCGAAACTTCTGCCCGTCCAATCTGCGCTGATAGCCCCGCCCAGATACACAAACTCGGTCGTTTGTTTGTACACTTGGCCGGCGGCGGTGACGGTGAACGGCACGTTCCCCCCATCTTTCGTTTGCAGACACATTATCTCCGTCTTGGCCTCCGAGACCGTCAGGCCGAAAGCGGCACATGCAGACACGATCACCGTCATCATCCTCTTCAGGCCGTTGGGTGATCTCGATACTATGCCTGCATCGTCAGCATAGAGCATAGCCCACAGTGTCTGGGCCTCTTTATCATTCCCCTGTCCGTCGGCGTGCCCGACCCGTGCCTTCCCCCTCTTCTTTTTTTTCTTCTCCTGCTTTTGTTGGAGTTGCACCAAGCTGTCCGTGATGGCTTTATCAGCAGCGAAACGTTTCTCCGCCACACGCAGCACCGCTGTAAAAAACATGTTGAACAACAATGGCGCGAGCACACACCCTTGCCGTAGGCCCTGTTTCACGTCGAACATATTTGAGCACTCGCCGTCATCCAGCCGCACGCATGCTCGCATGCCGTCGTGGAATTGGCGGATAACGGTGAGCATTCTAGGTGGCACCCCAAAGCGAGCCAAGACATCCCACAGGAGGGTTCGGTCGACGGAGTCATAGGCTTTGGTGAGGTCGACAAAGCACATGAACAGCGGAGTGTCCTTCTTCCTTGCCAATTCCTGCAAGCGTCGCACCACGAACATCATGTCGACCGTCGATCGTTCGGGCCTAAAGCCACACTGCTCCTCTGGCAGGATGCCTTCCCGTTCGCAATAGTCGCTGAGTCGGCGCGCGATGACTTTGAGGAGTACTTTGCCGGCATGCGCGACAAGGGGAATGCCACGATAGTTACCACACTCCGTCCTGTCTTTCTTCTTGTGCAGCACCTTAATCGTTGCATCCTTCCATTGCTGCGGCACGACCCCTCCCCTCCACACAGCGACGATAATCTCGTAGAAGCTTCCCAAGGTGTCCGAGTCTCCCTCGTCGGCCAGGACCTTCAGAAGTTCAGCTGGGAGACCATCAGGCCCAACCGCCTTGCGGTTCGCCATCGCCCTGATCGCGTCTTCCACCTCGTATCTAGACGGGACGTCGTCCAGCGGACTGCACGAGGGCCAGACCTTGAGCTCATCGACGATAGTCGGGTCGAGGGTCGATGACCTTGTGTTTAGCAGCTTATGGAACCACCTTACCCACCGTTCCCCGATGAGGCCTATGTCTCGTAGTAATCTACCTTCCTCGTCCCTGATGTACTGTGAATGGAAAGTCCTCTTTCCTTCCACATTCATCCCCTTAAGGTGCTTGTAGAACCCAAACTGTTCGCCTTCTTGGATACGCCTTTCGAGTTGACGGACGTATTCCTCGAAGAACTTCTGCACTCCGTCCGTCCTCGCACGTTTGAGCTGTTTAGTGGCAATCTTCACAGCTTTTCGCAGATTTTTGTCTTCCGGGTTAGCACGTAGTTGCGTCCTCGCTTTTTCCTTCTCCTGCCATCGTGAGTGCACCTCTGCTTTTACCTCTTCGGGCGTACACCAGCCCAGCGGCCCTTGTTTTCGACTGGTATGAGGTGCTAGTTTAGAAGCAGTCGACAGCACGGTCTCCACTAGAGCAGTTGCCTTATCATCGACACTCCCAATTGTACCAGGCGGTGGGGGGGTAAGTTTGGTTATCTCCCTATTGAGGTCCGCTCGGAGACCGGGGTCTGCCATCAACCGTTGTAGACCAATAGCTCGTTTTCCGCTGCCTGCTTTTACCCTCCGATTCGGCGCGAACCGACCCAAGAGGCGAATATTGCAGACCACGAGGTTGTGGTCAGATTCATGCCGATCCTCTGGGGGTTTCCGTACTGTCATGTTGCGGACCAGGCGTCGATCAACTTGCCGAGTAAGGATGTAGTCTAGCCTACCCTGACCCTTCCCGGAGTTTGGAGATTGGAAGGTGTACGACACTCCGCGAGTAGGTGTGGCAAAGAACGTGTTGAGGAGCGCAAGCCTGTTGTCATCTGCGTGGAGGAATAGTCGCTCTCCGTTGTTGTTCAATTCATCGCGCCCGTATTTACCCATCACCTTACTGCCGGCACATCCGCTCTCTCGCTTGCCGGTGCGAGCATTTGCATCCAAGAGCACAAGTAGGTGATCCCCACTTGGGACCCCCGAGACGACTTTGTTCAGTTCGTTCCAGAAGTGATATTTCTCGCGAACGGGTGCATCCAGTATCGGCGCATAGCCGACAACAAAAGAAACAGCATTTGATTTGCTCTCAAGTTGAATGCGAACTTTCATCAGTCTGGCACTAACGCACTCCACCTAGAGACCATCCTTGCCCACACCTGCCACAATAGACTCCCTGACAGCTAGTCCTACACCATGGGTGCCCTTCCTCTCGTATTTGCTGCCGTCTGCTCCAGAGCAAAAAATCGTGTATCCAGCTGCTGTGAGCGTGCTATGTCCGTCTCGCCTAGTCTCTTGGAGACCTACGACATCGCATCCTAGTTCCTGGCATACCTTCATGATGACCTCGCCGTGGCCGATGCCATTTTTGCCGTTGAAGGCGAGTGTGCGAACATTGAACGTACCCACGACGAGTTCCCCAGCTCTGTACCTAGCCCTAGCATCTGAGCGTAACCTTCGAGCTTCTCTGCGACCTTTCCGACCTTGCCTCCTCTTCTTCCGTGCTGCGTGTTTTTTCTCCTCTACCCTCCGCTTTTCCAAGGCGGTGGGTTTCTTCCGTTCCGTGTTTTTTCGCCCGGCCCGGTTCGTGCCGAGGTTCCGACGTGCTGGGGGCAGCAATCCCAACGCGCCTCGACGCCCATCATCTCCTAGATGACGTCGAATGGGGTGCTTACTCACGTGGGTCCTAGCCTCTAATCTCCGTTCGCTACGAGTTCCACGCTTTCCGCGACGGTGATACGACACGGCTACCGCAGGCAATACTGCCGCGTGGAAAAAATCCGCGAGGAAATTTTCCGCCATATCGCTGGCCATCACCGCCGGCTCGACCATGCTCGAACGCTAGTTAGACGCGCAAGCAAGGTCAAGGCCGCGCTCCACTGGGAGCTCTAGCACGTGTTGGGGAAGCCGCAGGCCGGAGCTCCACCCCGGCCGGGGAGCAGCCGAGGTCAGTATACAATGCTTGCGTGCCTCACAGACCTTTTTATGATTCATACCATGAGATCATCCGAACGTCCACGACGTCAATATATCCCTGCATCGTACAAACTTACAGTGTTATATAGTCTTGCCTTCATCCCGCGATCCCTCGTCTACATGTGCTTTGTTACGTACCCTCCCCCCACCACCCGCATGAGGGTTCACGCACCCGCCCCAACGATGCGACACCGCATCGTCTGCGTAAGAAACACTACATCACACGCATAATTGAGTCGGTTTACGCTTGCGTACGGAAGGTACGTCACCCCCCCCCCCCCCCTACCCGTTCCCGACCCCCGCTCCTTTCACAACACCAGGTCCTCCCCCGCTCCATCTCTTCTGCCCACGTAATCAACCACGAACGATACCTATTTCTGTTACAATTAAAATAAGGGGGGTTCTTGCGAGAATATAGGCGCAGTGCGAAAATTGAGACGGCAACGTCACACGCTGAACACAAAACAGAGCGAGGGGAGATCCATGACTTCTACTCGTATGCCGCGCCTATCTGCACTCTGGCTTCCAGCTCACTGACTCGCTGCCCGAGATAGGACTTCCGGAGTGTGAACTGCCTCGCGACTTTCTCCTCACGCCTAGCCCATGCACGCGTGACGCACCGCTTCTCTCGATCGCTCAGGACCGTCGAAGCCATCCATTCCCCACGCGTCACGTTAGCCCCTTCCCTGCGTTGTCGCTTGAACGCCTGTTCCTGCGGGCCGCTCAGACGGTGCAAGCTGTTCTGAGATTTACCTGACGCGTGTTGGACAGCAGGACGGGGAGGACGGGGACACGGTCAAGCTATACACCAACCGCAGCAGTAAAATTAGCAGTACCACAGTCACGTATTCGAACATCGTATAACAGCAGAGTAACAGCAAGGGGTACATCTGTGGACAGCACTGCTGCAACGGAACCAAAATCCACGCAGACATTTTGACGGAGGGTACAAGCCACGTGAGACACCAGGGGCGATGTCTAAAAGGAGAACAGCAGCAAACGGCAGTCCGACGGGGGCAATTGCACACAACTGGCAAGAACCAAGACATACACGGCATTTGGTATTTAAACGTGAAACAGCACGGACGACGTGACGCGGAGAACACACACGGCACGAGACATCAGTGTGCCAGGTACTATAGGATTGAGTAGTAAAAAGCGAGACAAACAGAACCAACACACACGGCGCGAGACAGCAGTATGCCAGGTACTCCTGCACGTACCTTAACATATACTGGTAGGATTTAGTATTGAAAAGCGAGACAGCAGGCACGACGTGGAGAGGAAAACAGCAAGCAAACAGAACCAACGCACAGGGCGCGAGACAGCACAGTAGTTCGCCAGGTACAACAGTACTCCTACGCGTACCTTAACATAAAGGATTTAGTATTGAAAAACGAGACAGCAGATGAGACGTCGACCAGGAGAACAGCGGAACCAACACACACACCGCACCAGACAGTAAAGCACCACTCCGGCCGAGAATATAATACACGTATTATTTTGGTATTAGGATTCAAACGGACCTTAATATTTCCGGCCAAATGTAAGACCAGGCTCGTACAGCAGTACCTCAACATATACGATTTAGAGTAGAACAGCAAGACAGAACGGATGACATCGCACAGCAAAAAAACAGTCCGCCGGAAAATTGTACAATTTTTCGTGCGAACCAACACACCCACAACTCGCCTGGCGGGAGAGCGGCAGCCACCGAACTTGATGCAGGCGCGGGGCCTGAGCTTCGCTCTTGGCCCGGAGGTGTGGACGGGTCCACCTTCTTGCCTCTGTGCCCCTGCTCCCAACCCAGCCGCCATCATGGTATCGTTGCTTCCACCTCCTCTCTTGTGCTAAAATACACCGATCTGGCAATCTCGGTCCGCTTCTTCGAAGTCGCTGTGTACTTCATCCTCAGCCTCCATTTCCCCTTGGTACGATCAAACTCGACCTTGGGTTCAGAGGTCTTCTTCCACTGGTTAGCGCCAGACGAGCTCGACGCCATGTCTCAGCGCGAGGTGTGCAACAGCAGCAGCAGTGTGCTGCAGCGCGCGCACAGCTCACATTTTTTTTTTTGAATTTTGTGCGTACGAGCTATTCCGCCGCAAAAAAAACGGTTTCAAAAGCCAATTAATTGTAAAATAAATACAAGTATGTTTTCGTCGAACTGATCATTTGGATAAATGGCGCCCAGTCACCTCCAATCACCTGGCCACGTGGAGCTGCATATATATTCACGATGATATGCCGATTACAGCGGTGTCTTTTGTTCAGTCTAATTCGCAGTGGTTCACAAGATACGACCTCACAACAAAAAATCCGTTTTATAGCTGGCCCAGCTCGTATGCTCTCTTTGGCGACAGGTTTTCCCTCTTCGAAAAAAAATCGAAGACGAGCATGCATACATAGTAGTAGTGTCGGGCTTGATGTCAAGTATTTGTAATCACCGTCTATACAGCGTTCTAAAGGCGACCATTCAAACGAAGGAGTCCTGTGTGGATGATGCTGTGTGTGGCGATGCTCGTTCAAAAGATAACTGTCGTTTTGCCAATGCCCGACACCAACTTGTACTTGTGTGTCTCGCCAGACCTTCGCCCCACCAAATTCACCCCTAATGTCGGCAACATCTCCGAGGATTACTGATCTGTCAGGATCCCTGTCCGTGACTATAACGGAACTTGGCTATAGAGACCGGTGTTAAAACGAGCAACGTTTTAGTAGTTTAAGGGCAGGCGCGTGAATGGGTATCTTAGTGTTGATCCCCAGATAGATGATAACGGAATACGGATACGACAGTATTCTACTACGCTATGCCAGGAGGGTGTGGGGCGGGAAAACTTGAAACTTTTTCGAGGTGATTGAGCATATTTTCACTGCATTAATTGCATAGATTGACAGGCGAAAGCACATATATTTGTAGTCCCGATGTAGGTATACGAGTATGGTGGGGGGGGGGGGGGAGGGGATTTATTTGGGGTCGAATCCGACGTACTCTCTTTTCTTGTTTTTTTGGAGTGGGTGGGGGGTGAGTAGTGGAAATCCTTTCGGCGTGAGCTTTTTTTTCCGTTTTGGTTATGGCCACATGGTAGGGGTTTAACAACGACATAATTCCATGGTACATGACTACTTTGGTAGAGCCCTGGACGGTGGAAGGCATAAACAAACGCGTTTTGTTTGCATTTTTGTTCAGTGGGTGCAGCGTGGGTGGTTTGGCGGGTGGTTAATTGTATCGACGAGTTAGTGGGCAGGCTTCGCTGGTTAGGACCTAGGTGTGGATGGTTGGGTGGATGGATGGGTCACTTATTGCGTCGGTGCTTTCATGCCCGTGGGTCGTGGCCTGCTTTAATTTATTAAATGAGTGATATTAGTTTTCTTTTTGTCTCTCCGCTACCTATAATATACCTGGTACCTGGTATATATATATAGCGTCACTTTAGTATTGTCGTGAAGCAGGCGTTTGTGGTGGCATATAGTTGTTTTGGTTACACTTAGGTGAGGGCGGGGGGCATCCACGACAGACAGTACTTCTTATGATATACCAGGTATATATATGTTGTTGGTGATGTAATACCTCCCATGTTCTGTATTATTATCCCATTGCAGGGAGGCGCTATCCCATTTTTGGGAGACGGTCCTTCTCGTGCCTTGCTGTTTTGATGCTATTTTTTTCTTGGCTTGCGTTTATTCGTATACCTGTATGTTTGTGCCCAGTGTACGTTCATATTAAAGGATATAATAATAAGCTGCATCCTGTAGATTTATTTGCGACGCGGATTTAGGTGTTTGGACAGCATATTGAACAAGGTAGTTTGTTTTGCCGTGTACTCGTTTATGGGGGAGGGCGTTTATTCCTTTTTTTGTACAGTTGAAAACAAAATTTTAATTAATTCCCTATATTTCAGTTTTATCGTGTGTATGTATGTATGTGCGTGTGCGTTTCGAGCATGTGTTTGACACGCGTATGTAATATATATATATATATATATATATATAAATATACGTGGCCTGTCTGTGGAGGTATAATGCGTCAAACATGTCGCCCCCCAAAGTGCACAGGTCTACTGTATACCTGGTATATATATATATATATATATATATATATATATAAATATACGTGGCCTGTCTGTGGAGGTATAATGCGTCAAACATGTCGCCCCCCAAAGTGCACAGGTCTACTGATGCGACCCTGCAAAGGGTTCGAATATAAACCTCAATGCAGGGTCTGCGAGATAAACCCTGTACCGGGTAAAAGCCCGTCTGACCCTGTACAGGGTCAGCGAATTGATCCCCGAACGGTATCTGACTGCCCTGACCCTGCACAGGGTCAGGACCCTGTGCAGGGTCAGGACCCTGTGCAGGGTCCTCCGGTCACGGCCTGCACAGGGTAATCAGAAATCGCTACCCCAGGAGATGGTATACCCTGTAGAGGGTGGCCCAAAACATGAATCCTGTGCAGGGTCCGTTCCCTACCACCCCGTGGGAGGAGCCGAATGTCCACCTGTGTACTCGTACTCGTCGTGATGTTGTGAGGGGGATACATATATATATATACATACATACAAGGGGGGCTTCGCCGCGGCGGGCTGACGCCCGCCCGCGGCTCCGCGCAGTGGCTAAAACGCGTACCGGTATGTAACTCGAGGCTGTTAGTGCGACAGTACTGCCAAGGGGTGCTTTATTATTCTAAAACAACTTTTTTGAGTGAAGTGAAAGCAAACGGTGGAAACGCAGGAAAAACGACCATTGCCATCCGCACAACAACACATAATAAGTCGTTCGTACAGCAGCAAGCAGTACTTAAAAAAAAAACTGTCACGTACGAGACGCTCGGTGTCCGTGCTGTATACTTCGTGTACACTGTGCAGAAACCCATAAAACAGTTAGTTGAGCAGCAGTCGATCGAGCTAATGTTGGTGCAGCAGACTCAGCAGCTGCAGCATAGCGTACAGGTACGCATCGTACGAAAACTACGCAGGCACGAGACCTCCGCCGAGACGCCACACAAATGCCAATTACGAGACGGTACTCGTACAGCTTCCGAAGCAGATGGATCCGTTTTGATGCGGAGACACATCCCCGAGAGGGGGTGATTTGCATAATAATAACATAATAACCATTCTCACGGGGGTTAGCAGCAAACACATATCGCAGACATAGCAAGAGCAGCAGCAGAACAGCACAGTAGTAGCACGTGCATAGCAGCAGCACCAGAGCAGCGGCAGAACAACGAAAGGAGCAGCCGCATTAGCACATAGTGCACACCCGAGGCTGCCCCTGGCACATCAGTCGAGGAAGGGGAGCCCGGCGGCGCACGAGGAGGAAAGGCGTAGTATTGCAGTATATATATCCCAGGGCGACCTACCCCGTGAGGCGGACTGCGTGAGCAGCAGCAGCAACAACAGCAGCAGCAGAGCAGCGGCAGTAACAGCAGCATTATAGCACACATTACGCCGCTCGAGGCCGCTCTCGGCACTGCAGTCGAGGCAGGGAAGCACCGTGGGGCACGACGAGGGAAGGTAAAATGGCGTCCCCGGTAGAGTTACTGTGTAATGGAATCTCATCCCTACTGAAGTCAAGTTGTGGGTTCGAGTCTCACCGAGCGCGCACTCCATTTGCCTCTATAGTCTACAGCAGTAGGCACTTACTTCAAGGAAAGACACAATCATACCCTCGAGGGTCAGCAACGAAACATGTTGCAGGGTGAGCGTAACGCGCACATACTTGCATACATGTACTCGTCGTTCATAACTTCTTCTTTATTTCTTATGGCAGTTACATAAGAATACAAAACGCCTTCACAACACAGTGCTGTGTTACAAAATTGTTTTCGTAGACAACATTTGTACCTCCATCACCGTACCGCTCCTACCGCGTGCACAGCAGCCGAAGAGGTTCGCGACGCTCGTTTCGCGACCATATATATGCTAATGCTATGGGCCACAGTACGAATCTCAACAGTTGTGCGCGAAACTCGTGCTTTCACACGTAAAATAGCCCGAATTAGAATTTCGACACTCGTTTTTGGAACGCCCAACCCTCAACGCACAAGCAACGGCGGAGCATGACACCCGCTACCCCAGCCCATATTCCTCACACACTTGCCGACATGAGCTGCAAAAAGCCGAAGAGGATGCGGCCTCTCCCGTTTCGGCCAAAGGAGAAGAGGTCCAATCTGGGTGCTGGCATCGAAAACAGAATATTTTTACCGTCTCGAGCGAGCATAGATATCGTTTGACGGCACATTCGCCGTCAAGAACATCCCAATGCTCAAAACAAATATATTTCAGAAGAAGGGTTGACGGGCCAATTGTAGGTCTGACGGGGCAAAGGTAGGCCGTCAACCGAAATCTTTGGCCACGAGACTGTGATAAGACTAGTATGTGGCCCACTCAACTATTAATAGTCCAACTCACAGTTAGTTGACGTTTTTCTTAAAAAGTTCCTGTCAGAAACGAGCACAGCACATCCGGCTACAGCTGTCGTGGGCATCCCAACGGTGAGAGCTATTATATTTTAGAAGAGGGTATGACGGGCCAACTGTAGGCCTGACGGGGCAAAGGTAGGCCGGCAACCAAATTCTTCGGCCACACGAGACTGTTATAAGTCAAGTATCGACCACTCAACTGATCCAACTCACAGCTGACGTACTCACACCCGGCCAGCCGGCAGCCAGAGCGCGGTGCAAGCACGCCCGAGGCCGCTCCCGACATAGTCGGGGTCTGGAATCATGATGAGGCAGTTTCGTCCCGTGATGTGAACCTCATCTAGCGCTAGCACGAACAACGCATAAAAAAACGTCTAAGAAACGCTGAGGAGCGCTGAGAGCACAGGGTCAACAATATCGTACTTATATTTATATATCATGGTTGCGCGACTTAGCACGTGTTTATTGTTGCAGGCGGCCTGAACTACACAGTACATAAATAATTAAGTTTCAGAGAGGGATCGAAGCTGCAGAGGAAGCCCTGCGAGCGTCGTATGCAGCGGAGCCCGGCGTGACTCGGTTTGGATTGTGGTGAATGAGTGTCGATGATGAAGGAGGGACTTCGACTTCTTCACGAGGACCGGAAGGTTAAAGTGGAGGTCGTATTGGAAATTCAAGAACAGCAAGTAAGTGGTTCGGAGCAAGAGCGAGGAGCAGGAAGAAGAGGAGAGATATGAGAGAAAATAGATGCCGTCCCAGCAGCGGCAACGCAATCCCAGGAAAGCCATGCATGAAAACCACAGCTGAGCTGGTAGATTCGCTTGGCACTAGTGGCGAAGGCGCTGGAAAGCAGCACCTTAGTTGCAGAGGCAGCAGAAGCTCCAGCAGCACCACCAGCAATGGCAGCAGCAGTCAGAGGATTGCTGCGCGTGTTGCGACGATGAATCGCAACTACCACTACCACCGTCACTGCCGCCGCTGCCGTCTCGACTGCCGCCGCTATCAAAACGAGCGGCGCGATTGACTGCACCCAAATTTGAATCACCTTGTTGTAGAATTTACCGTAAAACGGAAGCCCTGGGAAGCGGGGTGGATAAGACCTTCTGTGGCCTTAAGGAAACACAAAACCCTCCTATTCTTGAGAAAACCGAGAAAAAAAACGTTCCAGAACATAACACGAAGTATGTTGGATCTAAGAAAAAATAGCCTACTCTACGTATAACCTATCGGGAACGTTACAATACACGAGAGGATAGGGGGAAAAGCGTCCGACCCGTGCCCTTAATCTCACTCAAGAATGAGCACGGAAACTGCCCATCACTCTGAATGTGGCAGATATCAGGAGCGGGGGGGGGGGAGATCATGCATGGCCGTAATCGTACGACCATAGACCCTCGCATCCCTAAAATGCCGGGACAGAACACGTCGGGCTTTCACCTGCCAGGTAGATATTTCTTGCACCAAGCGTGAAGCGCCGTGAGGTGTTCGGCGAGTCGCATGAAGGGTGAGCTGCATCCTACTATTAATAAGAACCACTTGTGAGGCGGACTTTTTTGCCTATGATTATGGGGAAAGGAAAGAGTGAACTCTGGGGGAAGTAACAATTATACCAGTCCCGGTGAATCCTGGTAATCTCTGGCAGCAACACATCGCTGCAATTTCTCGACTGCACCTGCTCGGATAAACATTAGCATTCCAAAAACTAGCAAATATCGGTCGTTTACCCTCGTTATAACAGGGCCGGTCTTATTATCGAGGGCAAAATAAACGAAAAAAAAAACGAAATGAAAAAACGAAAAACAGAACTAAAGAGTACGTGAGTTTTATTGGTCAAATTGTAAAAATTAGAAGTAGAGATCCCGATACCTCCGTTTTCACATTTCGTTTTTTTTAAGGGACTTAAAAGAAGCGAAATGGGTGCCAAAAAAACGAAATATATATGGGATACCCAGGGTCGAAGAGGAACATAGGAGGAGCTCGACGCGTTGGGATGAAGTTCCGATAAAGTTATTACGACCGGTTGGCAAGCGCACGATGGCCGAGGTAGTGCATGTGGCTGCCACGCGGCTTGTCTGCTGACGGCGCGAGCACATATGGGTAGGGAACCACCATAGGGTGCCCTCGTAAGAAACTGGGGGATCAGGAAGTGGCTGTGGCGGTATATTTTTGGACATGAGTCCCACTCAACATTCAAACGTCTGCCATCGAACAGCGATGGCCGATACACAAGTTCTAGAGCACTCCGTAGGGAGCGGGTTGGACCACGAGAACCGCCTGCTGTGGAGGGTGCCTTACGTGTGCGAGTTGTGTCTATCCACCGTTGCTGTCGAGCGCTATCGCCGGGAACCACGTGCTGTGGCGGTTGAGTCATTCCGAAAAATTGCACCGCGTAAAAATTCGACTCGGCTTCTTATTTTTGTTTCGTTTTTTTTTCGTTTTTTTTGCCCTCGTTAGGACTCAACCTGCTGTTTTTTGCGAAAAACGAAAGTCTGTTCGTTTTTACTTCGTATTTTTTTCTCGTTTATTTTGCCTTCGATAAGACCGGCCCTTAGCACTTCAAATGCCATGACGGCAACCCTACTACTCGCAACATCGTACTGCTCGCCGAACAGTAAACAAGCCCCCTTCATCGTTCGGGTTGTGTTTGAGGAGGTGAAGTGCGCGATTCAAACCTTTCAAATGTGAGGAATCAGAGAAGAAGTTGCTTAGAAAAAAGTCAGATCCGATATGACGAAACGACATATATATATCAAAATCGTCACACAAAAAAAGTGGTTTTCCGTCGGAGAGTCCCCAGCCCGTATGGGAAATTGGATGTATTTGAAAAACGTTTGGACTTGTAACGCTCGCTTGTGACTTGCGACAGCGAAAAACATCGTCCTGCGTCCAAACCCTTACATCGACAGGAACTGTACGATGGCCGTGAGGGCATGGGCCACTGATCGCTGAATACTTTCCTGGTATGGTGTACAATATATGGCACCTATTTACGTATAGACATGCCGGCATTTTTTTGTGGGGAAAATATACATCAAGTAAGTATACATTGATTTCCTGTCGGGACAAACCGCCAACTACCACCTGTACTGCAGCAATCGCCCCAGAAGCCCAGACAGAGCTACGGGCAGTCGTAGGTTGCTGAGTAGAATATCTGGCGGAGCAGAACGTACCCCCCCCCCCCTCCCCCCCAAATCCCCGCCTAGTGCAAAGGAATGTTCGAGACGGTTTTCAGCATCCCGTCGCTGCCGCTACCCTATCGCACCGGGTACTCACTAATTTCGCGCAGATTCGCGGCCAATCTTCTCGCATATGGCCCTGTATATGCATCTGGGGCTATTGCAGTGCGTGTGGCCATTGGTTGTTGGGACAGGATAACTAAAACCCTGCGAAATAGCGTGCATGCGCACGCCATCCTTTCTTTACTTGTTTCCTTCATTCGGCGTGAAGAAAGAGCGTTTTTTCATTTTCCCATCCTGGTGTGTATCAACCACCACCCGCCGTCAACAAAATTACCCCGAGACATCAAAATCAGCCTTCCGAGGCGCAAGGAAATCAACACTTTCGTCCACGGTGCGATCGGGTAAAAAAAGCCAGCTACGCAGCTGTGAAAATGTGACTATATTGCGCGAGGGAGCAAACAACATGTGGGGGCCACAGGATCATTGTGTATTGACGCACGAAAGCGACGTCCGTACCAACCCACACACCAAAAGGGCGTGCTGCACACACCAACAGCCGGGACGATTCCGCACGCCCATCGAACTTTTTCCACACACCGATATAAAGTACCTGGTACTCGGGAACTATTGTGGCGCTTACCTTCACCCATACAAGCCACCGTTTTTCTGGTGGGAGGTCATGACATGCTCCCAAAAAGCCTGCCGTACTCGCTATGCACAGGACACGTGACAATGGCGAGCGGAGAATTTCGGTTGCCGGTAACCTCTCGGCACTGTTGCCACTAACCACATCGTCTGTCTGTGTTGCCGCCGAACGGGCCAATCGGTACGTACCGTGCTTTGCCCCCAACCAACAACGAACCAATAAAGCAAGTACGAGTGTGTTGTGTTTCGCACGCCGCCGATCTCGATCGGCCAGAGATCACCCAAACTTGCTTCCTGGCCGCAACCACTCAACCCTGTCGCCTCGTCTCAAGATCCCTATTAATGGTGGCGCCGTGTACTCTCGTCCGCAACCAACCATATCAACGATGACGAACCGTACTTGTTTTGGTAGGCAACGAGTATTCAACGAAAAATACACCCCAACACCTACACGCTGATGTTCAATGTATTGCCAGCAGTCTTCTCGCCCTCCGACTAAACTATACTGGCATGATATCATCCTTTGCGTGTTTGTTTCTCAACGTTTCGCCGCGTTTCGAACCGCCAACCTACACTCGGCATATAACAATGCAGCTGCCTGCACACATGCGCAACAACCCGTGGCTACGGTGCGGGATGGCTCAAAACTATTGCCAAACCGTATGATGCGTACCGTGTTGCAAATAACGGAGAACCAAAACCCTGAAACAACGTTGTTGGAAATGTAGAAGCATGTATGTATGCACCCGAACACAACGCGATGCGGTCACCGCGACCCTGATGTTCGTCCTATCCTCCATCCCGACCCGTTGGGCGACGAGGCAAACAAAATCGGACCGAGACATAAAAGACATGCAGCTACCATACTGTACATGGGTATTACGGTAGATGGGTCAAAATGGTGACGAAAGCAAACCGAACGCAACAAAATTCAAGACATAAAATGACACACCACAATAAGCATCATAAGCAGGGCTCCTCACGGGTCATGACCCGACCCGCGGGTCAGGTCAGGATTTTTTTTGAAATCTCACGGGTCGGCTCGGCTCGGTTTTTTTTTTGAAATCTCACGGGTCGGCTCGGCTCGGGTCAGGAGGCTTTCAGAAAATCACGGGTCGGTCGGGTCGGGTCGTGTCGGGTTGGGTCGGGTCACCCTAACCTGACCCGACCCGACATGACCCTTGAGTATCAACCCGACTCGTGAGCAGTCCTGATAATAAGGCCATATATGCATATATACTACCAGGTATCTAAAGTATACCAGGTACCTGATACCTATGTTAAGTTGGCCCAGGACCTGGTTCAAAGCATTTCTTTACTCCTCAAGGCACACCTCGTGTCCCCCATGCCCCCCGAGGTTTACGGAAAGCTTTCCAGGGCATTCATCGTTTCTCAGCACTTTGAATTTGGCCGTTCGCCGATCCAAACCAAACCATGGGAAATTCTCGTGTTTCCTCCTAAAAGTGCAGGAACATTTGCCTCAACTGCGACAAGAAGACTGATCCATCGAGTCGGCAAATCTTCGAAAAATTCCTCTTGAGAAACGGAACCTGCTCCGCAAACCTCTCCAAAAACTCTGTGGGTTTTCTTGAGGGGTTGAAGCCGTGCTTGGGGTATATCCCACTAGTTCAGGACCAACCAACCTGCTAGAAACATGCTCCTCTGGGTCGAAAATACAAAATCCCAAAAGGTACGAGGCCTAACAAAGCGTCCTTGATCACAGATCACAGACAACATATCCAAAACATCGTGACAAAATATCACGGAACGGTCACATCCTGCGAGTCAGCCACATCGCCAAAACCACAGCCACGGCGCCAAAGCCAGAGCCACAGCGCCAAAGCCACAGGCACAGCCCACCTAACGGGCTAAAACAACAATCGGAGAAAGTTGCGCTATGCAATGCTAAGCTAAGTGGGCATCACACGTACAGCCCCCCATCCTCCCCCCCTGACACAACAAACAAGACATGAAAGCCCAAGTACGCACGAGTGTCAAAAACAACGAGCACCATCATGCCCAAGAGTTCAGCGGAGCTACATGCAAGTGTAGAATAAGAAACACCCCCTAATATACCCCGTCAACAAGATATTCAACTATTTTTCCAGCGGAGGAAAGCCGCACGACGCACTACACCCCTGAGAGTCGCCGAATCGTAAAAAAAGGGATATATTAATGGGGGGGTGGGGCTTGCCTAAAGCAGCAGCAGAGTACCGTACTACAAGCATGGGGACACATCTCTTGGCGATAAAACATTTTCGTCTGGCCCATGCTGATCCCGACTTTCCCAGACGACGGCCATAATATTTGGCGGTGACAAAAAAAACTAAAAGTGCTGTGTACCTGGTATATGGTAGTGCGTTTTCCTCTAGATGGCCCCCTAGAAAAACGCCTAACCACGATAGAGACGATGAACATGACATAAGAAAACCGGCGACACTGTTGTCTGCTCTCAACTGCTACAGCGTAACGACGGATGCCGCACTTCATCGGAGCAGTCCAGCATAACTGCAATAAGAAGCACTGCTAATCGTATGTACCTGTACCACGCCGTAACGACACCAGAAAACACCGCTACCATCACCATCACCGCCACCACCAGTACCACACCACCAGCGCCACCACTGCCAAGAGCATCACGTTGCTGCCGGAAGCCCACGATCACGCTAAACTAACGCAACTGAGCGGACGCTGGCCAGCATAGCCTACCTCGCCTGTTTGTCAAGCAGGTACTGCACTACTTTCTGCGCCGCCCCCTCCCGTGCAGCCTTGATCGAGCCTGCTCTGGCCTCCTGCACCAGGATGAGGCCGGCTAGCTCTTCCAGCCTGGACGACACGAAGCACCTAGCCTCGAAGACTGTATCGTGCGCAGGGCCGCCCACCTTCCTCTCTTCGTATTCAAAAAAAGGTTTGATTTTGGAGGCGAGCTGAGTGGCCGTGTTGACGATACACCTGGAAGGATCAGGGAAGGATCATGAAGGGTAAAAAAATGATCAATCAAGGGTCACCGAAGGATCAATGAAGGATTTGCAAGATGATTCAAAGCCATGAAAGATCAATGATCGATCAATATGGACCGATGAAGGATCGATGCAGGGCAAACGAAGGATTGACGAAGGATCAATGCCATGATCCAGTCTCATGAAAGATCGATGAAGACCAACAAAGGATCAGTATGCATCGATGAAGGATCAATGAAGGATCAAGCAATGACGGGAGGGGGGGCAGGCTGGAGGCGAAGGCTTAGGCCTCGCACGCCACGCCTCACCAATGAAGCGGGCCTGTCATGATCAACTCCGTCGCTACACATGACCTAAAGGGATGATTTGTTGTCGTCAGCAGACTCGCAACCCCCGAAGTGAACATATCGTATTAGTATTAGTATTAGTAGCTGAAAACACAACTGCTCACATCGAGAGCAGAACAGGCTTTCTATGCATATCCTGGGCGAGAAAGGAACGGCCAGAGAGCACTCCCACGTTTGAACACCACGGCATGACCAACATGAACCCTCTTATCATCTCACCGAGGACGGTCTCGCGCGACAGGTTTTGCTTTTCGTCAGAACTCATCAGGCACAACTGCAACAAACACAGCGACGCAGTATGCATGCCGTGGAAGCACTGGAACCTGTCCCTTGGGTGCCCAGTCAGAGCGTCAGCGCCATCGTTACAGCCCCCGCCCCCCCCACTCCTTTGCTTTTCCGCTGGGGAGCCGTCGCCAAACTACACGCCACAAGCAGCTGTGAATACACTTCGGGTTTGTGTCTTCTACGTTCGAAACAAAACTGAATCAACATCACTGACTGTGGGTGCTGCCTCTAGAACGCCTAAGGATACCACCTACAAAATGAACCTGGCGAAGCAGTGCCGACAACCCCCCCCCCCCTCCCCCCGCCTCCCCTCCCCTGCGGAGCCCCTACACGGCAAAAGCCACGAGTCAAGGCGAACACAAAGCAAGCACCAACCTAGCCATTTGCCCAGGGTTCTTTTGCATCGCTTGCCGCACGCAGGTGGACAGGTACATCGCCGCGTAGTTTTCGGCTTCAGGCTTCAGCCTAGGAGGCAGCTCTTTCTTCCACTCGTTGTCCCCCCCAATGGCCAAGGTCGGCGCCGTGCGGCCTACGCCGGAGACCAAGAAACCCTCGCGGACCTCCGCGCCCGCGCCGGCTCTCTCCGACGAAACGAGCGAGGCGAAGCCTTCGTCCGCGCCGGCGGCAGCTTTACTTCTTTCCGCCGGGGGCTTGACCGGGACCACCGTAGCCGGCTGAATAGGGGGGCTATCGAAGGGGTTCCCGGTCGCATTCGACGCGCGGAACATTTCCGGAACTTCTGGACACGTTGCCGCCGGCGCCGGTATCTCAAACAGCGGGTAGCCTGGGAGGGCTTCTTCCGGCGTGCGCGCGCGCTTGACTCGACTGGCCCCGGCTCCAGAAATGCTCCCAGTTGACGGGGTGGGGGGGGCCGACTGATTTGCGTGGGGGGCGGCTGTGGCGGCGGCGGCAGCGGCAGCGGCGGTGGAGGGTTCTGGCGGTGCCTCCCAGGCGTATCGGCTGGTGGCGGCCGACGACACCGTCGCGCCGCTGTTGCTGCCGCCTCCGGCCGACAGCTTTTCGATGGCCTCAAGCATATTCACTTCTCGCAGGCAGATGCTTTGCACGTGCTCCTTGTCGGCAGCCCCGCAGTTTCTCGTCAGGCCCATGAAGCTGCGTGTACATACGTGGGTTTGAAGGGGCGTGCGTAGGTGTGCTCAGCGGGGGGTGTTATCACCATCAGGGCGAGGCATGAAAAAACATCGACGGGTGTCGGTCGGTTTCGCAGCGCTCTCATCGAAGAAGCACGGGTGGCTTGTCAAACGTCAGGGTAACACAGACCGTGCGCGTGTGGGAGGGTGGGGGAGAGCTGGGGTACCCATCGACCAACGCGGTAGCCAACCGCCATATTGCCCAAGAGAAAACTCGGGTGAGCACGTCATAATCGGGCAACATGACAAGCGCGTTTTGTTTCCGCAAGCAACTATTGTAGTATCACTGGCTGGCACCCTAGCGCACGCTACCGACGCCACCCCAGCTATCAGCACCACCACCGCGCCAACCATTATCCTTTACTCACGGCGGCAGCATGTTTCGCGATCTCCCCGACTGTACGTAATCTACCAAATAGCTTACTGCACCTACTAATAGCATACCTACCATGTTGACGATACTACTGTGCCTACTTATATCATACCTGGTACCTACTACCCTGTATGTTTTTGTATAGGTGTCAAGTTGATTTTGGTCCGAAATACTGTTACTTTTCTCTTCCGGCCGGGGGTCTTTTCTCGTGCTCTCGACAGCGGGGCAAGCGGGAGGCCCGCGTGTACAGACGACTCGAGTTTGAACCCGGGCCGAGGCCCATGGCGCGTACTCTGAGGGTTCAAAGTCGCGAAAACCACAAGTATCGGGATCTGTTGCCGTCAAGCGAGAGCCTGCGAAGACAATGCAAACCTCATAATTTGATATTTTGACGGACCGTGCTTTTGCACGTGTGCCATGTGTATGCCGTGATTCCTGTTCTCCTAGGAAATCGAAACGAACGCCGACAGTCTCAACAAGCGGTGCAATTACGAGGGCAGGACAGAACGATATTCAACTACACTTTCGCGGAAATACAAAGCAACGCGCAGGCACGGGATACACTACTCCTACAACGACGGCACGGTACGACAGCAGCAGCAGTGATACAACAGCACCCGCGCGTCATGGTTTAGTCTTTGTGACATCCACCTGCTTTCGTATTCGTGTGCTGTGTGCTGTGCTGTGTGCTGTGTGTGTGCAGTGTTCACCAGGAGAAGATACAAAACTCACGACCACAGCAGCAGTACATTTTCACGTCCAATTTGTTCAACCAACCACACATCGTCGAAACTATCCCGTAAAAACATACTGGTAGATAGGAACGCCTAAAGAGGTTCGTTCCCCTCTTATCAACGGGCGACAACCCTAGGGATATTCAAAGCCACAACGTCGCGAAGGGTAACCTTGTATTTGAATATTATATAGTACACCTGGTACCTACCGCAGCTACTGCTATACCCCGATATCTCACCGGCAATTCTCCTCGCAGCGTATACGGCCCCTCAGCTGCACAAGCGCCGTCCCGCTGTTTGGTAGGCTCGCACACACGACGAGCGCACACGCCGGCACATCGATGCCCTCCCCGCAGACAGACGTGGACACCAGCACGTTAGAGGGTCCGTCTTTGAACGAAGTCAGGGCCGTCCTCTGCTCCTTCAACGTCATCTCCTCCAGCCCCACGATGGCCGTCGCTTTTACGAACGAACTGATCAACGGCGCCCCCTCCAGCATCTCGGGGGTGGTCAAGGCCAAGTCCCTCGTGGAGACGAACAAAAGCGCGGAAAAGGGCGTGCGGGTCCTATCGCACGCGTCCTTGTGATCCTTCAAGAACCGCACCATCTTATCCAGCTTCGAGCCGGTCACGTTTCCACCTCTGGCGCCCCTTCCGCCTCCCGCTCCCGCTTCCGCACCGCTTCCCGCGTCAGAATCGTCGCCGCTCGAGTGGTCACCGAGGTACGACGCGATGACGTCGATGGCTTCCTCGAGCTCTGGATCGCGGGTGTCGTCCGCGGGCGCAGCAGCATCCCCCTCCTCGCCACTACATCCCGTATTTTGGTACTCAAGCTCCTCCAACACCTGTCTCCAGATGGCTTCCCCGCCCACCTCGTCAACCGCAAAGGCTAGGTTCATCAGTTTCCAAAGGTTGGTGTGGTCCGACCTGCCGCCGCCGCCGCCACCACCACCACCACCACCATTGCCAGCGCCACCGCCATCGCCACCACCACCGCTCCCGTCTGGACACGCCCGCTCGCTTTTCTCGGCGCAGTGGTACAACCCGGTTGTGCACCGCGCCAAGGCCTGCTGGCACAGCGCCGTGTAAGCTTTGTTCGGGAAGCGCCAAGAGTCGTCGCGGCGAGGAACGTCGGCCCCTATTGCGGCTGTCACCTTGGAGGCGGCCATGGCGTCTTTGATCCGAACCTCCAGCCCGTCGAGGAGGGCTTTCGCCTGAATGGCGACATCGGAATTTGCGGGGACTATCTTTGCCACGCGGCTAAGGACTAGCTTCTCCAGGCAGCCCAGAAGGGCCGTCTCTGGAGCGTTGGCTGTCACGTTCTCGAGGTCGAGACTGACGCGAGGGGTGCGAGATTTTACCTGCACGGGGGGGTGGGTAGTACATGATGGACGATTTGAGTGGTGGGTGACCATGGCGAGCGCAAGACCACAGGCAAGGCATAGCGACCACAATGAAAGAAAGGAAACGAAATCTAAGGCATGGTCAGCGTGAGCGTGAGGTAAGGCAAGGCAGGCAAGGCAAGGCAGACCATGGGGAGCGTAAGGTAAGCGTATGGCAAGGCATTCCAAGCCAACCCAAGCCAGACCTAGCCAAGCCAACCCAAGCCGAGCCGAGGCAAGCCACGCCAAACCACACCTAACACAAAAACGGCTCCGTGGTATCGGGCGCGAATGGTCTAGACAAGCGAGTGCACACACGATTCCGCCACAGGTGTCAAAATGCGAAAACGAACCCAGACAAAATTTATGAAAAAAATGCCAAGGATTTTTGGAGTATCGTCGTGTTCTACGGCCGACTTGAATCGACACGGCACAGCCGACTGTGGAAGTACCGGTATACACGTGGCAGTGCACCGTAAGCTTTCATGTTCTAGGTTTAGCCATCTACCAAAGAACGAATAAAACAAATATCCCACGGCAGCGACACCGAGCCACCACGGCACGTTCATGTCGCCTCCCTAGTTGCACATACTGCACATACTCATACTGCACATACAAATCAGGTACCAAAATAACGGACGCCGGAGTTGCAGCTTGGGGACGACACCCATCGCCACGCGGACACGTCTATAACCAAAACCCTGAAGACGAACAAACGTGTACGGGACACGTTAGAACAGACAGAGTTTGAAGGACAAAACCATGTACGGGACATGTTGCGACATCTTTCGCGGGACAAAACCATGTACGGGACAGCTTGTGAAAGTCTTTCAAAATACTAAAATGTACAGTACGGGACATGTTATGACAGCATTCAAAGGACAAAAAAAATGTACGGGACACTATTACGGGGGGCCATAGTTGATAGGACCTATGGTACATAAAAACCTATATATTTACCCATTTTTACTGACAATATTTGGTCCTATTAACTATGCCCCCGCGTCTTCAAAGGAAGGAAAAAAACGATGGACGGGACGTTATGGCAGTCTTGAAAGGGCAACGACCACGCCGCGCCTCCGACGCGTTCAACGCCGCCAGCCACCTGCCGCCCAACACACACCCCTCCACGACAGCAGCCTCAGTGATCACATTCACACCCACGGTGATGGTACAAGTACTGTGAATAATAATAGATGCGACCTCTGACGGCGCGCCGCCCGACGCACAGCACGTCATCAGCACAATATAAATTCAACCATTCGACTCGCTGATTAAAAAACAATATTCAACAAGAACTGCTTGAAGTGTTTCCACCACACCTCGTTCATCCGTTTCGAAAATAAATAAATCCGAGAACATCTTGAAGCGTTTCGACCGTACCATGAGTGTTTAACCTCGAGAGAAAAATTACAAACAACCTCTTACCCTTGTACTCCTTGAGGCGTTGACTTTCAAATACCAGGGTAAACGCGTTTTGATCAAACAAAGTACACGTAACTATTAGTAGCGTGGGATTTGAGCGAACAAAGTACACGTAGCTAATAGTAGCGTGGGATGCATTTAAAGTAGTAGCAAGGTAAACTCTACCAGGTATGACCGTTTCACTGCTGCAAAACAATGTCACACAAAAATCCCAAAACGGATGACCCCCAAAACGCGCGTAGAACGTTAGTAAAAGTGTCTTTACCGCACATTTTTCATTTGCCCACCCCTTCCACGGTGTCGGCAGCAAACGTTTTTTGCCGCGAAACCAGTCGAAGGTTGCGAATTGCTCTCCAAAATATTCGACGCGAATTCGAAGAAAAGTCCGACAAACCGTGGGTCCAGCTGGAACTCCCATAGAGATTGTAAAAAGGCGTGCTTACAAAATCTATGTCATTTGCTTTCCCCATTGATTGAAAGGTGTCGACTACATTTTGTTACCAGTAGCTCTTGAAGCGTTTCGACGGGAGCCGCCGGATCAGTCAAAGGTACCCGTCCCCGCCAACCGCTGCAAAAACCATATCACACCAAATTCCGGCTACTTTCCCTCAAGCCGTGGGTGGGTGCAAGTACCTTCTGGCGAGACACTCTTCAAAACCTGTTGGGTTAAACAGGATTGCGTACCATGAAGTCGAGACTTTTCTGAATACGTTTTTGTTTCCCTTGGAACTATGTCGACGACAGAATTTAGTTGCCACAGTGTACCTCTTCAAGGGTTTCCACGGGAGCCGCGAGATCAGCGCCGAGCCTGTCCAGCAGGCCCTCAATCCTCAAGACGGTCTCGTGCACCGTCTTTTCTCCAGCAGGGGATGCCGTCAGCGCTACCAACTGAAAAGGCCCAACAAACCAGGGAACGAAGGCGAGAAGGGGTGGAAGGAGGCGGAAGGGGGGGGGTGGTCATGCATGGCCGTAGTTGTATGAAGGGGGGGGTGGCTCATTTTGCTTGCTCCATGTCATTCGAACATTGGCCACGGATGGGGGGGGGGATGTACTCAATGTCATTCATGGCCGGAGGCGAGTCGTACGGATATAGACCCTCCCTCGCATCCCTACAATGTCGGGACGGAGCAGGAAGGGTTTTCACCGACTAGGCAGGCGGTGCATGCACCAAGAGCGAAGCACCATGGGAGAGGTGAACAAACAAACCTGCCGTACCGTACCTTCGGATACTCGCTGGGGCCCTTGCTGCCTTTGCTGGGCGGGGAAAGTGACAGGGACCCTCCCCCCGTTGTCAGTAACGATCTGGCGACCCTGTTGAAAGGGTGCTCCTTGCCGCAGTGATGCGCTTCGTCAAGCACCACACAGCAGATAGAGTCCGGGTCGATGTAGCTCTGGCATTGCCAGTCAAGGATCGGGACAGAGGTTGGCGGGAGTACGTGAGGCGTTGGAAATGGGGAACTGGGACGATTAAGCGGTACAAAAGGGTACACTACTCTGTCGGGGAAAGTAACGAGTGTTCATCAAGTATTCAGGATATCATTCTGCCCAGAAAAGAAGCGACCGTTTCGATACATATTGTACGACTGGGATATGAATACCCAAACGGTCCTGGCACGCTCGGACAGAGTGATACTACAGTAATAGTCGGCATGTCTCATACCTGGTATGCGTGTCATGCGGCGGTTGCAAGGCTGGAAATGTCGTAACGACGAGCGCATCCGCAGGTGAACGAACCGGACCGAGCAAACGAACGCGCGCCTCCCACACCCTCTGGGGCACAGGCAGGTCTCCAGTTCATAGAACCCTCATTGTTGATCGGTTCTCACACAGGGCGCAGCGCCCATCCACACGCACCACCGCCACCCGGCCCCCCACTTCTCCCCGTACAACGCAAGGCCACCCACGCGCGCCTCCTCCCCCGTTACATAGAGGCTTACCTTGCACATGGCGTGCTCGAAGGCTCCCGCCGTAGAAACCACTACTCTCGCCTCACGGACATCAACGAGTTTCATCAGGCCGCGGTTTAGATCGCCTTCCATGCCGGCCTGGAGGGAAGAGCCCACTAGCATTTCCACGCTACCGCCGCATTCTTTTTGTAGCTGTGCCGTCTGAAGAGCGCATGGCAATATCCGGCACGGAAAGCGAGCGTGGTCGAGGGGAGAGGTAGCGCCAGCCGCTTGTATTTCTGTCTGGCTCTTTCTGGATGTTTGTCTGCCTGTCTGTCTGCCTGTCTGTCTGCCTGTAAATGTGTCTACTTCGTTGTCTTGCCTGTCAGTCTGCCTGTCTCTCTGTTTGTCTACTTGGGTGTCTTGCAAGACTGTCTGCACAGGGTACCAACATACTAACATATGGCGCCTGCACTAGCCCACAAAAGGACTTGCCTGACGCGCAAAGTGGCAATTAAAAGTAATTAAAGCGCTGTCAGTACGATCTGTGGGAAGGTAAGGCCTGCCAGAGAGAAATGCTAGGAGGCTAGCCTTCTGTTGGAAATAACTGACAATAGTAGTAACGATATCGGGAGATCCCGAGGCACCTTCCACACGAGCAACAAAAAAAAACATCTTACATACAAGAACACAAAAATAACTCTTCGCGAAACAAGAAAACGAGAACAGCAAACCAAACAAAAGGAAAGCAAAAACGATCAAAAAAGGAAAAAAATACATACCACTACGAGTATGGTTTACGTACAGTAGAAAACCAACCAGACGAACAACAGGGAAGAGCAAACGCTAGAAAAACAAAATACAATACACATACCTGGGAGGGTTCATACGTACTCTAAGCCCGGCATTGGTTTAACAAAGGGGCCCGGGAAAGGGGGGGGGGGGAGAGGATAAAGTCCAAGGCTTTTGGGGGCTTTTTTTATCGGGTGGCTGAACGCTTTCGTGACTTCCATAGTTTTTGTCCGTGAAAAGTGCCCTCTGCAGTGACGTCACCACAAGCGCTACAGTTCCAAGCTCCCCGTGCCAATGGAGCGATTCGAACGATGCCGCCAATAACTATTCAAGGTGCGTCAAAATCAACTCAATTCATAGGAGGACGTGTGATATTAACCCAAGGCCTCAAGATCAGGCATTGACGCTCTGCTGAAGCACACCCACCCCTATGGGCGTAAACGTTAGTGTGAGGACCGTTGAATGCTCATAGTTATACCCCAACAGTCCTTACAATTCCGCACAGAGTGAGTGGCACCTTCAGACTGCTACATTTTTCTTCCTCAATTGTTCGCTGCGCCCTGCTCTACGCGACGCCCCCCCCCTTCCGATACAGCCCCTGGCCCGCAAGCCCACACGCAGCAGCAGCAGCAGCAGCAGCAGGAGCAGCAGCAGCAGCACCCACAATAGCACTTAATTGTACTCGTACAAGTTCAACCAACTTGTGTTTCGCTTGTTGTACGTTTTGACGTTTTGGTCACGTACTCGTACTATTATCTTTTTTCGCTCGCAGCGAGCCCCCACATTCGGCCAGCGCAGCTTTTTCCTCTCTGCTCTGATCTGTGTCCCTGGTCTTAGGGTTTGTCCGGTGCTGCCTCATATCGAGCTTTCTGTGAGCACACACGGCATCATACACCTCGTATACTGCTGCACGCGCGGTGTCTTCTGCATCGGCTGCACGCACGGCGCTGCTGCTTGCTGTGTTTGTTGCAGCAGCGGACGGAGTGTTCGGTGAAAAAATCAAAACAAAATGACGATTTTGGGCCAACTAGAATGCAACAAAATAACGCTTCTCAGGGACCCCCCTACTACAAAACTGCCGCTAAGCCTTGGTTGCTAAGGGCCGGTCCTAACGAGGGATAGAACGAAATAAAAAAACGAAGAACAGAACTAAAGAGCACGTGGGTTTTAATTGTGGAATCAAAGAAAATAGAAGTAGAGATCCCGATACTTCCGTTCTCATCTTTTTTTTTTCAAGTCCCAGAGCACTTACTTTTGTACGAAAGGGTGCCGAATATACGAAATATGGGTCACCAAGGGTCGAAGAGGAACATAGGAGGAGCTCCAAGCGCTGGGACGAAATTCTGAGAAATTATCTACGACCGGTTGGCAAGCGCACGATGGCCGAGGTAAGTGTATGTGGCTGCCACGCGGCTTGTCTGCTGACGGCGCGAACATTTATTGGTAAGGCATCACCAAGGGGGTGCCCTCGCAAGAACCTGGGGGATCAGGATTTGGCTGTGGCGGTATATTTTTCGACATGAGTTCCACTCAATATTCGAACGCCTGCCATCGAACAGCGATGGCCGATACACAACTTCTATATCACTCTTCAGGGAGTGGGTTGGATCACCAGAACCACCTGCAATGGAGGGTGCCTCGCGCGTGCGAGTTGTGTCTATCCACCGTCGGTCGTTGTCGAGCGCTATCGCCAGGAATCACGTGTTGTGGCGGATGAGTTATTATGAAAAATTTGCACCGCGTACAAATGCGACTCGGCTTCTTTTTGTTTCGTTTTTTTCTCGTTGGAACTCAACCTGCCGTTTTTTACAAAAAAACAAAAGTCTGTTCGTTTATTCTGATTTTTTTGTTTCGTTTTTTTTTGTTCTCGCTAGGACCGGCCCCAAGGCGCGCAAACAACAAAAACGCAACTCTCAATAAACGGGGAACCAACCTGCTGCATCGCCAGAGCATTGGTCTCCACCAGGAAGAACGCCTGCTTGTCCTCGTTCAACTCCAGCAGCCGCTTGATCACCATCGCCGCTACCAGCGTCTTCCCCAGCCCTGTCGGCAGGTACACCAGCGAGTTCCTTTCCGACTCCATCACGCTGCGAAACAGCTCCACCTGGTACGGACGGGGGGGGGTCTTCGTCAACCCCATCCCCTCCCCTGAATGCCTGTTTGCGTTCGTCTTGCCTGAGGCCACAGCGTGCCGAACCAGCGGACGCCAGGTGCGCGGCTTGAACTGGCGTTTTGTCTCCCCGGGTGGCGCGGGCAAGATCTGCACGTTTTTTAGGCTCGAGTTCCTCACAGCTTTCCAGTTTTTGGGAGAGACGTTGTCGACGAGCAGAGCCTTGTGCTGGAAGAATATGAGCTCGTTGTCAGACATAGGAGGGTAGCACTTGACGCCGCCGATCTGTAAAGGTGTGTCAGTAAGCCGTAGTAGGCGTAGTAGCCCGCGTGGGTGCAGAGGGAGTGGGTCGGCCCGGCAAAGTCGTCGTGTCGAATGTATGTAAGCGTAACAGTGAAGAGAGGGGGGGCAGCGAAGCGAGACGGGGCAAAAGAGAAGAGCGGAAAAATAAAGGCGGGGAGGAGGGAAGCGAGGGGAGCGAGGCGGCGGATGGGGGGGTACTCATTATCATGCATGGCCGTACTCGTATGAACTTAGACCCCCGCATCCCTACAATGCCGGGACGGAGCGCGTCGGGTTTTCACCGACCAGGCAGACATTGCTTGCACCAAGCGCGAAGCGCCGTGAGGTGTTGAGCGAGTCGCATGAAGGTTGAGCTGCATCAATAAATTTATTTAATTTCTGGTGTGGCCAGTTTCCAGAGACAGCAATGGGTTTACTACGTAACTGCCTCGTGGGTGCCTCCCCATATACACACGACATTATTCGACGAGGGGGGGGGGGAGGAGGGAGAGAGCGGCGGGAAGACGCCGCCATCCGGTTCTTGTAGGCGAGGGGTTTCTACACGAGGGGTTTCTACATGAGTACAAAGTAGTACCCGGTACAAGGGTACTGAGGTATACCATATATGCTTGGAAGTGAGTACATATTTATACACAGTAGCCGACAGCAGCAGTTCGTGTTCGCAATTTCTTCATCGCCGCAATCTATACATACCATGCATGATAACATAACGACATATTAATAGGCCGCCGTCACAAGGCAGGCTCCAATACTTCGAGCATACAACCTCGCATACAACCTACCGCAGCTCGAACCCTTCGTTTTGTTGTATATATATATATATATTTGTGTTTTTCTTCCCACCCATTATCTTCACCCTTCTCTTCTCCCTCCTATCAGTAGTCCAAAATTATATCCGGGGTCACAAAGCAGGCTCTCCCCCCCCCCCCCCCCCCCCAATTAAGTTTCGTGCTTGGCTTATTCTATCGCGAGGAGAATTGAGTCCTTTCTTCTCTCGTCGGCTCGCCTCGAATTGCGCCTACCCACTCTACTACAGGCGCTCTCAACAGTTGATTCCTTGCAACTTCTACAACTGAATTCGAATTAACTCACAGTCTCAACACGGTGGGGCTCGAACTCAAGGATACACTCTACGAAAGATAGCATTCGAGGGTGACCACTGTTGATAGACTGAATTCGAATTCACTCACAGTCTCAACACGGTGGGACTCGAACTCAAGGATACACTCTACGAAAGATAGCATTCGAGGGTGACCACTGTTGATAGACTGAATTCGAATTCACTCACAGTCTCAACACGGTGGGACTCGAACTCAAGGATACACTCTACGAAAGATAGCATTCGAGGGTGACCACTGTTGATAGACTGAATTCGAATTCACTCACAGTCTCAACACGGTGGGACTCGAACTCAAGGATACACTCTACGAAAGATAGCATTCGAGGGTGACCACTGTTGATAGACTACGGGGGCGAACCGGTCGATACGGTACCTCTTACTTTCAACACACTAATAATCGTCATGTAGTGAACAGCAAGACACCCATACGACAATGGGCAAAATATAACGTGAACACAACAAACAGCAACACGTCAATCGTTTGTTCATATTATGCGTACAGCATGATAATGATAGCCTGCGCCTGCGCCAGTTCGTTTTCGTTAGCGGAAGTACGTAGGTAAGTCGGTGAAAACACAGGGGAAACAGCATGAGGAAGGTGCATACGCCGGGCGATGCGCCTGTGTAAAGATCTCGCCAATATCTTTCTAAAATCTTCATCGTATTTGTGTTTTGTGTGTGCCCCCCTTGCCTTTGAGACTACACCCCCGGAATCCGGTGTGCTATCTTACATGTTATAAGTTACTCGGGACGCGGACGGTATCTCTCAGCTACGGTACTCTTATTTAGTGTACCACGGAATTGGTCATTCGGGGGCTGCTGCTGGTATGCGAGACCCGGCATGTGGTACTGTACTGCTGACGCCTATTCGACTACAATATGTGATACCTTCTGGTGTGATACAGCACCTCGCCACCTGGTCAAATGTGGGTATTTGGGTATTTACTGTTTACTACCAGGTGCTGCAGTACTATTTAATAATATTATGGTGTACAACAGCACCAGCATAATAAAAAACAGCCTGTAGCGATGGTTGAGCTATTGACCCCCTTGCAAGTTGAGGGGGGGGGGGAAATCACGAAAAAAATGAGTACCACAGAAACAATAAGCCACACGAAACCGCTCTTGGGCTGTTGCTTGCAGCAGCTACAAATGCATTAGAACTGTGTACTTTATGTCAACTGTGGGGTAGAGGGTTCTCACGTACCCGTACAAAAGGTGCCCGGACAACAACGCAAGGAATGTGGCAAGTATGCAGCATGAGACTTATCCCTACCGCTGCGCGCTCACCGAAGACGAGAGGCTGAACAGGAGAGGGAGATGCAGCTTCAGCCCAGCAGGCTATAAAGCCTACCTGGTATTCATAGTGGGGTCCGTGCAGGCTTCAGGCTTCCACTATTACGGCGAATGCGAGTTTTTTATTCATATACGTACACGGTGACAAAAAAGTAAGGACCCCTTTCGAGATCGCTGAAGACTGAACACTCGGTATTAACAAAGGCTGTGACTGACGGACCGATCGACCGACCGGGGTATGATCTCGGGACAAGAGATAAATCAGGACTGATGACTGTTTGGTTCGGACAAAAGTTTCAAACGCATACACACATAATGAACGTTGACATATTGAAGTATATTCGGGTGCGCGAGTTCTTAGCAGCAGCTATACAGCAGTACCGTTAGCAATCTACTCTGCTGTCATGGCAATTTTGCCACGGTTGTACATACCAGGTAGTTATTTGACAGATGTTGATCGCGACACTTTCGATACATTGCCGATTTATGCCAACGCGGCGTCTACAGAAGCGGACGAGCCTGCTCTAAGGTACCTCGTGGGGCTTGTATGGTCGAGAACCGTTCCGATCTGGCCGCGGTGGCCTCGATGGCGGCCGCGCTGCAGTGTTTTGTGGGGTAAAAGGGAAAAATGCTTGATTATTTCTTCCATTTTTCTAAGAAGGGCCCGTATCAATGAGAAGCTTCTTTAGTGACATTCCACCAACATTTTCTTGTTTGATTTGATTTGCATTTGATTGGTGGAAAATTGAATCACCAGGCAGGTGTTTTAAATACAAAACGAAAACATCAAATTCGACAAGAACTCTTTGGTGGCTTTTTTTGCTCAAAATTATCTGATTCGAATGGGGGTTCATAGCGAAACGAGGTGCATGCTGAAGGGACGAAATGCTTTCGTGCGGCTGAGAGAGAAGCGCCAGAGTACACAATAATCATCGCGGAGAGCACACCATGGATCTTACGGATCCAAACGCACAGCAAGAACAGTGGCAGCATCGTCTGCAGATGCTACTATTACGGGGGGCCATAGTTAATAGGACCAAATATTGTTAGTAAAAATTGTTGAACATATAGGTTTTTATGTATACCATAGGTCCTATTAACTATGGTCCCACGTAATAGGGCAGGAAGGCCTCCCGTCGGTGCTGCCAGTTGAACGCCGACAGCAGCAGCAGCATCCTATTTTGCTGCCGCAGCACCAGCAACACCAACAACAGCAGCAGCAACAACAGCATCTGCGACTCGTAGCAGCTTACACTCTCCCTCCCCAACGGCGTGGTGGGTTTCCCCACCTTGCTCGCGTTATATACCATTGTTCGGTGGCGTAGGCCCTGTCCGTCATTCCCGATAAGACCCGCGAAATTCTATTCAAATCAAGCCAAAATCACTTTTTCCTATCCGAATATCATGAAAAAGGTTTCTCGTTAAGACGGCTGCAGGAGGCGTAATTCGTTTCTTCTCGTTGAAAATTGTCCACACGGTGAAAATCAGCTCGTGCGACGATAGACGCTCGATCTCGACATAGACTCAGCCCGCGGCCAACCCGCTTGGTGTCGGGCAAGGCAAACGAGTATAGATGACGGCCTCGAAGGTATCAGGTGGATCCATGCTCTACGGGGCGAGAGCTTGCCGGCGGCGCCCTACGGTATTCTCCAAACCCTGAAAAAAAGTATGTTTTTGGCCATTCGAGACCGATGGAGAAGTTTTGTCTTCTGTTTTGTGCACACCAGCGGCCATTTGTTTTTGATCAGACGCCTGGCCACCTCCCGCCACATAACACCGGCCATGGTGAGAAGGCGACCCTAGGGTGGGTCAGAGCCCCTAACGAGCGCACTCCGTTCAGAATTCATGACGCAGTCGTTGGTTTTGTCGATCGATGGCTGTCAAGGACTCGGAATCTCGCCGCTTCGAACCAAAGATCGGCCAGAGTTTTTCTCAAGCCGATATTGGCCAACATCGGCCCCAGATTTGCCTTTTTCGGGCTTTTCCAAAAGTTTGGAACTTTTTTTTCTTCTATACGTTCCCATAGGACGCGTGTTCTAAAAAATTCTGGAGGGTATCTTTGAAATTCAAACTTTTTATTGATACTTCACTTTCCCATTGGCATAGGTCTAATTACGATAAATGTTGTTTTTGCTGCGATGTTCCGCTCATAATCTTGCGAGTTTCGATCTGAAAAAAAGAATCTCGTATTTGCGCGGCGTATGCAGACAAACGGAAAGCGAGCCCCTTTCTTAGATAAATTACGGTCGCTTTTGTATTTTTTCGAATCTTTGTATCGGTCATATCTCCCTTGCCTTCGATTTGTCGGTTGGTGCGTGATCAACTCCGTGTAAAAAAATCACATACGAATCCGAACACGAAGTATTGAGCGGGGCGTGGCCAATCTACCGCTCTGGCAGCGCCTTGGCTGATCCAGCTCGTGCGTGAACGAACGTAGAAAAAGTGGCCTACATACTCATACTATTATTAATAATACTGTAGATTGATGCAGGAGCACATACCTGGTACGTTGTTACCTGGTACCTGGTACCAGGTATATAATACCAGGTATGGCAGCAGTAGTTATAGCAGTAGCGATAGCAGCTGTAGCCATCCAAATAGTAGCTACTGGTATACCGTAGAGTATTGGCCGGTCGCCCCGGTGGTTCAAGCGGTTAACCTCGAATTCTATTTGTGTTTGAGTCCTGGGTTCGAGCCCCAGGTGGGTCGGACATTTGACTTTATTTGCAAAAATAAAAATAAAAAGGATTCAATTGTTGAGAGCGCCTTGCAGCGTGGGTAGGCACAATTCGATGCGAGTCGACGAGGGAAGAAAAGGCTGAAATCTTCTGGCGATAAAAATGAAGGCACGTACCGTAGCGGGAAGGGGGTAGAAGAGCCTGCTATGTGACCCCGGATCTGAGTAACGAGTTGGAAGGAGAGAGAGAAGACGGTGTGCGAAGATAATAAATGGGATGAGCAAAAAAAAAAAAAAAAAAGAGTAGCAAATAGCTCACACCGACGCTCACAATGAATAGGTCTACTGCACCTTTTTGTTGCACATGTTCCCCGCCGCCCTCTTATTGCTGCACAGGACGTGAGATACGGAGGCGTAAGGGTTCTTCTCCGAGGGTTTCTTCTTCTCTGGGACTTTCTTCAACATGAAGCCCACCCCCGCCTTTCGGAAGCCAATGCCCTCACGGCCCTCGTTGCTCAAGCTCATCACCAGGTGCAGCGACGTCCCATCCTCGCAAAAGGCCAGCTTGTGTCCTGCCTTGCTGTCAGCGATGTTGCCCCCGCACTGCCGAGACGCCGATTCAAAGTGGCGTCCGGGGTTATCAAGGATGTATATACCAGTACCAGGTACCAGGTACCAGGAGCAGGCAATGCGGTGCGGAACGCGGAATAAGTCCGGAAATGGGATCAGAATCAAGAGACTTTTTTACTTCACTACTCGTACCAGGTATTTTGCTTGACCTGCAGCACCTGGTATTTTGATGATTGGCTCTCGCAGAGCAAAGGTCCTGCATATATATTTTTCTTCAATATTTTGAAAGTCGAACGCCGACATTTAACAAGATCGCAGAGAAGCCTCACTATTCAAGCTGCTTGAATCGGACGTACACGTGTTGTGAGCGAACACAGGGAAAATGTTGTGGTTAGATCCTCTGGAGCTGCGGTGTATCGCACGCTATACACGGTGGTGGTGTACCAGCTTACGTGTCAAAGGACAATGGAGTAGGACATATACCTCTGCGCACTGAAGACTCATGTCCGGGATCTCCTGGATCTCTTCAGGTTTGCGCCTTTTTCTCTCCGGATGCTCGTAGTCCGTCTGCACTGTTCGCTTCTTTGCCTCTGACATGCACAAGCCTCCTGTATAAGACTCTCGAAATGGCTCTTGCACAGCCTGCTGAAAAAAAAAGGATCGAGGAAACGACCGCCGAAGACGTGAGACGAGAGAAGGGGGTAAGGGAAAATGGGGGTTTGCACACCTTGAACGCGGCATATGTGAAGGGGAGTAGTAGAAATCGACGAAAAATAAAAAATGAAAAATCGTGCATCGCACGTTCCCTCCGTTGCCGTAGCTACGGCAACAGCACAAGAGTACATTGCACATCTGAACCGCCTGCAGCGACCATGGCGAGACTGACGGCACTGCTTCTTCTCGTTGTCTCCGGTCACCATGCGCTCGGATTTACGGCTCGAGGATTCCTCCCCCGTCCGCAGTCAACTCGCGTAGTTTCAGGGTAAGCCATTTCGTCATTCGGTCATATCACATCAGCTGCAGGCTGCTCGCACAACCTGCAGCTACGTGTACAACAGCAGCAGCAGTGGTATTATACATTGATATTATACAATGGCAGATGCTGCCGCCTGCTAGACGCGCATGCTGATGTGTTTATACCGTCTGTGAGTGGATACTGGCGCCAAACGGCAAATCATCAAGGTTTTACATACTAGGTTAGGGTTAGGTGTGCGTCGCATTGACTATTTCCTACCAGGTACCAGGCACCTTGTACTAGTATTTTCTTTGATCATGCACACCCCATACCAGTTTTTTTTTTTTTTCAACCAGGTGTCGACCAATGTCGACTGTAATTCTCGGTGTTCATCATCGTGCATGCTGTTGTTGGCCATGCGGCGAACCAAAAGGCACGTCAGCGAGTAGCTTGCTGCTTGAGGCTCGACACAGCCCCTGCAGCCCTGCAGTGCAATCAATGTTCGTGCCCCACCCTGCCGAAAGTCTTCGTACAGCGACGCGGCAACAGCATGAGTAACAGCAGCAGCGGTGCGTGGAGAGCACAAAATGCACAGACAGCAGAATCGATGACGTCGCACATATATTCTCATCCCGCCGCACTTCTGTTAGTAAATAATAGGAGATTCCGCATCTCAGATATCAGATTTATCTTTCTGACAGGGCAGACATATAATCGTATACGACGTAATGTCATTGCTGATCTATATGATACCTAGTGCTGGTACTTGGTACCGGTTACTAACGATCTACGTACAGCAGCGGTATCATAGATTGTGTTGCCGGGTGAGATTCGTACGATCTGCATGACGTAGCTCATAGAGCTTGCCTGCGGGTTGAACTTGTACGATGATGGTGCTGCAGTATATAATACCTGGTACAGGGTAGCAGGGTCTCACAGCGGCACATATAGAATCGTAACCTATCTGATGTACGTAGTACCTGGTAGATGTTGTGACCAGATTATTGCCGAACACCGCATACCTCGTACATGCATGCGTACCGAAACATCTATTATACTCCTACCAGTTTTTTTTTCTACAGCGTTTCGAAACCGGTTTGAACCGCACCGCCGCTTTTTTTTTTTTTTTAGAATCATCACTTCCACTTTCCAGCCTAACTCGTACCTGGTAGGAGGTTTCATCCTCGACGACCTTCTGGACAAGCCGTGGTCACAGGGGTCTACCCTTCTCCCCCCCGGTACGTGCCTTTATTTTTTGTCGCGCATAGGGTTCAGCATTCCCACTGCTCGTCGGTTTTCATCGAATATAGCTAACTCACGCTCTCGCGCTTTCCGCTAATCAATTTCTTTCATGCAAGAAAAAACCCTTACGAGCATGCACTCGGTGGGACTTGAACCTGCGAAATTGATCTTGATAGGCACGCGGACCACCTACCAAGCCACCGGGGACGCCGGCGGGGCAACTTACTTGGAATATGGGATGGGCTCAAATTAAAATGGTACCTGGTATAGAACAACCGTAATGGGACTGCAGTCCCGTTTTGGGGATAATCCACTCAAATTCCAAGTAACTTGTCCCCAAAACGGGACTGCGGTCCTAAAAGGGTTAAGGAGTTGAGAGCTACTATTAATAGTAAGAAGGTTTCGCTCGGCTTTAGCTCGAACCAAAACCCAACTTTTTCATACTGATAGTAGTGCACGGCACCCCCTGCCTGACATAAAACGTTGAAGCCTGCTGCCTGGACTAAACAAAGAGCCACTGAAGTCCAAGTGGTGTGGCGTCCTGCTGTAGCGGCTACACACATACTAGGTGTTGCCTCTCGTATTCCTAGTAGTATTACGTATATGAAACCTCCGAGGAAATGAGCTCGCATGTAAAACTGATGACCAAACCAAAAACTAAAAAACTTGCGATTTTGTGATTTTGTCCGCGAGTTCGCAACAGCCGTCCTGCAGCGCCAATGAACATGCCCCCCCCCCCCCCCCCCCCCGTGACCAGGCCCGTCAGCGTAACGCCTTCATCACCGAGGCGGGGGTTACAGCGTGAGCAGCCCCCCCAGCGCGCTCGTCGCTCGCTGCAAACGCCCGTCATGCTGTCTGCAGCGCAAGATACGGCAGGAGGCGTGGATCCTGTGAGTGGTGGTGTGGGGGGTTTTGTCCACCGCTGCTATGATATAATCGGGGTTCAATAAGGTGCAGGTGGCGTGTGGATGGACGCGCCTCGGCAGCAGAGTCTGCAGGAGGCGGTGCGGTACGTGTAGGGCGGCTGTCGTAATTGGCGAACGATGACGTCGCTTGTTGCAATGCGGGTGATATATGTGATATATGTTGATATATTTGAATTTGATATGTATATACCGGGTGGGTATTGATATTATTATTAATAGTATTAATATTACGGGGGACCATAGTTAATAGGACCAAATATAAAAGCGGTTAAATATATAGGCTTTTATGTATACCATAGGTTCCATTAACTATGGTCCCCCGTAATAGTAGTCGCTACGTATGTCGGCTGAGACAGGGCTGTAGTCGCCTGGGCGGTGGTTGGCGTGTGGAGCTGTGTTGGTTGGTCACGGTGGGTGTGAAGAAACATGGTATTACTACTGCTGTGTGTGTGTGTTCTTCACATTAAACCGTTCTTTCTACCCGTCGACATCCAGCACAACCAGTGTCCGTGCCGATTCTTCAATCCTAGAAGAGATACAAGTTCTGTGGTCACAAAGCTACGCCACAGAGATACTACGTTGCCACGTGTGCAGTGTGAACTGCAGTGGGCAATGCAAAGCCATGTCATCATACTAGATACGACAGGCACGACATACGCAATCTATGAAATAGTGAAACGAAAAGAAACAATCAAAGAGAAAACAAAAACAAGGTAGACAAATCGAAAAAGAAAAAGAAGAAAAATGAAAGCAAAATCTAAGAGAAACAATCTGTCGTGCCCCCCCCCCCGCAGGCGAGGTGGCCAACACTTGAAAAAGAACGAGCTGGAAAAAGAAGAAATAACAAAAAACACCACTGCTTGTGAACAGAGTAAGACAAAGAACCAAGGAGAAAGTAACAAGGAAAAATAACAAAGGGGAAATAACAGGCAGACCAAAGCCCAAAGCACCTTCCAGGTGGCGGCAGCAGCTTGTGGTACGAGTAGTATAGCCAGGTTCTCCCTGCTAATCCGCCTGGTACCTTGCTACCCAGACTGCCGTCTCCGCCCTGCGTTCGTCAACTATGCCCAGCCCCTTGGCGTCAGACAATACGAGCCGAGCAGAGCAGGTTCGTCTTCCAACCACGCCACACGGCTCCTTGAGTACGGCTTATCAATCAGAAAAGGAAGAGGAAGAGAAAAAATGAAATGAAAATCACGGAGAGTCAGCGCAAGAAAGAAAAAAAAACGAAACTAAAAGAGAAGACAAGGAAAGACCACGTTCGAGCCAGCTGCACCTGTTGGTAGCACTAGTAGTATGGTCATATTCTACTTCCTAGTCGACTTGGTGCCTTGCTACCCTGTCTGCCATCTCCTTCCTACTTTCGTCTACCGCCGTTTCCCTTCTACCCCTCCTGTTCCCCCCCCTCTCCGCATTCCCTCGGTCGGGCTTTATGCCACTTCTCCTGTTGCCCCCTCCCCCCCCGTTCCCTTGGGCACCATCCACGGCGGACTGTACGTGTTAATCCTATGCTTCGCCATTTTGGTGCTGCACTGTCCAGAGCCCTCAAAGTGAAACTACCCTGAGTAACTGGAAGTGTCTTGTTTCCTCAACGGGAGTGCAGTTCTTATAAGGTCGACACGGATCATAACCCTTGTAGAACTGCAGTCCCGTTTTGGGAACAAACCACTAACTTTTCAAGTAGTTTGTCCCCAAAACGGGATTGCAGTCCTAAAAGGGTTGCTATTTTGGGGCACGTCGGCCTTTTTTTTTTGAGGGGGGGGGGGGGGGCTTAATGCCTTAAATGTAGTGGGTTTTTATTGAAGTGCGGGGAGGGGGTCAGTCAAGGGGTAAAAACGCTGCCTTTGTTAGTATGTGTAGCAGCTTCGTTTGCGAACGCTTGGCTGGCTGGGACGTCTGAAGCCCGAGGTTGTAACCCGGATGGTGGATGTGTTATTTTACAAGAGTAATAATGCTGTTGATAGAATTTATAACACGCCTGCAGTGCAACAGCAGTATTAATAGAAGAAAAGTACAACTACCAGTATTGTAGTAGACTGGGCGAAGGAATACACGATTGGCATTGTCGTGAAAGATATCCCTCTGCGCTTGTATCTTTCTACGTGGCCGTCTAGATGTTTCGTCGCCCGTCCAAAGACGAGAAATTGACGCGCACAGGTCGAAGAGAGTGGTGCCGTCGAGGCGTATATTCTTCTTGTGGGTGGTGTGGTGTGGTGTGGTGCATTGTATCGTATCGTATGGTATCGATGATGCAGTCAGTGTGGTTTGGTACCCTGTGAAATGCATGTATGGTACGCCATCCTGTCATACGTTACTTTGGTACCTGGTATGGTATTTTTTCGCACCATATGGTATCATGCACGGTACGTATCTTATGGTATGGTGTATATAGTGTGGTATGGCATGGTATACTGCTGTGACATGGTGTCATGTATTTGATTGTATGGTGTCCCAGGTGTGGGGTGGTGTGGTGTTTTGTATCTTGTGGTGTGATGTGGTATGGTATGGTAGGGTATGGTATGGCATAATATTGTATGATGCATGGTCCAGTAGTACCCTTTGGTATGGTGTATGTTATCGCCTACGGAATATCATTTGATGATGCCCTACGCCAGTACTCCGTATTATGGCGTCCCAGGAGTAGTCGTGTACCCTGTGGTGTGTTGTATGGTGTAGTGTGGATTCGTATCTCACCGTATCGTATTAGATTGTATGCTATGGTATGGGATGGTATGGTAGGGGATGGGATGGGATGGTATGGTAGCAGCGCCCGCCCCTGCGCGATTTGAGCACGATCTCTCTTGCCTCGCTCGACTCCGACCCCGACCCCCCTTTCTCAGGCGGCTGTCGTCTCCCCCCCACCGCTTCCGGCTCCGATCGTTGCCGTTCCCGCGGCGAGCGAGGGACCTTCGCCTTTGGCTTCCGGTGCATCGCTAGTGGCGATCGTCTTCGCGGATTTTGCCCTAAAGAGGGCGTTTCTTCGCGCGGGGCTGGCATTTCCGTCCAGCCTCGCGGGCATGGTGGGGCTGTTTGCAGGTGAAACGGGTGTCAGGAAAGGCGTCGGAAAGAAAGGGCGGGCGGGACGGAGGAACAGAGGGAGGGAGGGAGGGGGGAAGGGAGGGGGGGGGGGGGGGGGGGGGGGCAGGGGGTGAGGCTGTAGACCATTATGCGGCGGAAGCGTGGGGCAGGCGGGTGAACAGGTGAAATCATGGGGAAAGGGGCGACGGTAAGACTAAATTGGTATACACGTCCCAGTCGAAGCCGTTCTGCTTGAGCGGGCCATGAGGTCGAAAATATGCTGTCGGTACCGCTCTAGCGCTACGGAATCACCGTTGCACGTGAGGAGTGTTGCCATGTGTAGCGCTTCTTCAAGACGCGGCGTGCTTGCCCCACCACTGCAGTCCAGCTGGATAGAAACATGGGTGCATTAGGGCCTAAAGCGACGGCCTTGAAGCGACCACCCATGACCGCCCACTACACTAGAGCTGGTGTATTAAGGCCTAAAGCGACGGCCTTGACGCGACCACCCCTGACCGCCCCCTACACTAGAGCTGCTATATTAAGGCCTGAAGCGACGGCCTTGACGCGCCTAAAAAAAACGGTCTCATCACCAAGCGCACCACTCCGGCCCAGAATATTGCACCCGTTTGGAATCTGATGTGAATAGCAAACGTACCTCGTATTACCGGCTGGAGTGGCACGTCGTGTTTGATCCCCAGTCCCATCAGCGCGTTTCCTGTGTATTTTCTGTCTGGTCTTGGCTTTGTTGTGAGCCTACTGCAGTGCAGTTGCCGCCACCACGTTGGCATCGGTCTCGTGCGTCAGTCATGCCCTATGCCTCACGTCTCATGTCTCATGTCCCATGTCTCATTTATCATTTCGTAGGCCTTGTTGCGTTGGAGCGGGCTGCTCCCAAGTCGGCGGAAAAAAGCGTGAGCTTGCTGGAGCCCGGGTCGACTCTGCTGGCACGGTGCGTGTCGTCGCAGCCGTAAAACAAGAGGGGGGGGGGAGGGGTTCTCATGGCATGCATGGCCGTAGTCGTATGACCTTAGGCCCTCGCGTCCCTATAATGCCGGGATGGAGCACGTCGGGTTTTCGCCGACCAGGCGGGGGAGGGGGGGGTGCGCTCGATAGGAGATATATACTCGATATCATGCATGGCCGTAGTGGTATAACCATAGACCCTCGCATCCCTACAATGCCGGAACGGAGCATGTCGGGTTTTCACCGACCAGGCAGACATTGCTTGCACCAAGCGCGAAGCGCCGTGAGGTGTCTGGCGAGTCGCATGAAGGGTGAGCTGCATCCTACTATGAACCGCTTTTGAGGCGGACTTGCATATGGATGACAGCTTCAATGAGTTGATTTAATATCCGGTGTAGGCATTTCCAGAGACTGCAATGGGAGTACTATGTAACTGCGTCTTGGGTGCCCTATCATAAACACTACGTGATACGATAATTCCCCTTGTGCGGAGTAAAGGTTGTTCACCTCGCACAAATGGTCTAACTCGACAACCAGCTGTGACCGACCCCCCCCCTCAAAAAACAAAAAACCCTGGTTGTCTAGCTCACGTAATGAGCGGCATGTTTTACAGTGCCGTTGCCAACGGACGCCAACCGAACCTATATAATAGGGAGGGGGAAGACCAGGCTGGGGGGGGGGGGGGGGAGAATGCAAATTGTTTGGAGACAAATGTGCATATACCGTCGTGTAGGAATTGGGAAAAAAATAATGTAAACGTGTGGAGATTTATAATTCATACATCTCTACTGTATTGAAGTGGTCATTATTACTATTAATAGGATAAAAGAGTACCTCTACTGTAGAGTTGTAACCGCGTATCACCCAAGGCCGGGCGTGTCGTCGCAATGCTTGCTTGACCCTGTTTTCGCTTTCGGCGCGGGTCAACGGACCCAGCAGTGGCAGGCTTTCACTTTCCTTGCGCTCCCGCTATTACGGGGGACCATAGTTAATAGGACCAAATATTGTTAGTAAAAATGGTTAAATATATAGGTTTTTATGTACACCATAGGTCCTATTAACTATGGTCCCCCGTAATAGTTGGCTTGCTTGCTCGGTGCTATGTTTCGCCGTGCTGTGCTTGCGCTTGCCCTCCTCCGACTCCTTGCCTCTCCTCTGCCGTCGCTTGCACTCCTACCCCTCTCCGCATCCCCACCCCCATCCGTATTCCTATCCGTACCTCTATGCCCATCGACATGTCTCTCCCCGTCCCTGTCCCTGTCCGTCTCCGGATCCTCATCCCTACCCTCACCCCTACTTATCCCTATCCACCTTCACATCTCTATCATAACCCCGAGCTTGTTCCTATCCTCTTCAACATCCGCATTCCTGCCCCTACCCCTCTCCCCATACCTATCCTCACCCCTCTCCCCACCCAGCCCCCTTATCCCCACGCCCTTCCACACCGTCATCGACATCCCGATCCCGATCCCCATTCCTACCCCTACCACATCCCTCAGCCTGCCCCTGTCCTTTTTCCCATCCCTGTCCGTATCGCTATCCCCATTCCTCCCCCTTCATCCCTCCCCACCGAATCCGCCCACCCCCACTCCCGCCCCCACCTCTGTACCCACCACACCCCCGCCCCCACTCACATCCCTACCCCCCCCCCCTATCCACACCCTACCCCCATCTCTATCCACACCCGCATCCGCATCCCTATCCCCACCCACCTCCCCACTCCGACCCTTGCGTCCGTCCTCCGTTGCAGGTGGCTGCCGGTGTTCTTCGTGCCCAGCCTGGTGGTCCTCCCGCTGTCCCCTTCCCCCTCCCCCGCCAATGCCGCCAAGCTCCTGCTGCTTGTTTGCGGCGGCTGGTTCGTCAGTCTAGCCTCGACGGCCACCGTCGTTGCGGCCCTCTCCGCCCAAACCCCGACCACACCCACCACCCCCGCCACCTCTACCGCCTCCGCCGCTTCTTCAAATCCCGCTCCGCCGACGTTCCGCTCCCCGCTCATCCTTCGGCTCGCCGTGGGCGCCTCGGCATCAGGAGTTGTAGCGGTGCTGGGGGCGTCTGGCCGGGGCCCGGCGGTGGTTTCCAAGGTGGCAAAGCCAGCCGCGCAGTTGTCGATGCTGCTGTCGACTTTGCTTGGGTTTACGGCGGGCACGCGCGTCCCTCGCGGCATCTCTAAGGCGGTGCACCCGCTGGTGACGTGTACGGCCGTGGCTATGGCTACGGCAGCGGCCATTGGGAGGGGCTTTGGGCTCGGCTTCACCGACATGCTCAGGACGTACGTTACGAAGTCGAGGCGAGTGGGCGGCGGGATGTGTATTCGAGCGAGCGAACCAACCGACCGCTTCTATCCATTGGTTGCTCCGGCGATTCATCGACTCGTCCATTCATCCATGAACACGCCATTTCTGTTTTTCCCACGTTCCTTCCCCCATCCATATTCCCGTGTTTTTTACGCATCCGTCGAAACGTTAATGCTTCCACACCTCAGATAGATAATCGATTCCGACTTCCTCATGCTCTAGATCTGTATGATTTGCATGATCTGTAGGATCCAGCTCGTGTTGCCGGGTGGGAGCCGTATAATCTTCCCGATCTAGCGCATACTTCCGGAGTTGGATATGTGCTATACAGATCTTACATGTCGTAGCGGCAGCCTAGGATCTATAGTAGATTATCTAGGTCGTGATTTTTCCGGCGCGTGAATTGTTCCATTCATCCATCCATGTATCCATTCCTTCATCCTCTCCTCCATCCATCCATCCATGCATCCATCCATGCATCCATCCATGTATCCATCCTTCCATCCGTGCATCCTCTCACCCATCCAGCCATCCATGCATCCATCCATCGCCCATCCATATTTCGCCCCCCTCTTCCTCCCCCCGCATCTTGGTGCAAGCAATGCCTGCGTGGTCGGTGAAAACCCAGCGTGCTCCGTCCCGTCATTGCAGGGATGCGAGGGTCTATGGTCATACGACTACGGCAATGCTGACATGTGCACACACCCCCCCCCTCTCCATCGGGGACCCCGGGGTTTTCCCAACGTCGAGGCATGTTTGGACCCACCCATGCATATAGATTTGATACACACTTGTTACGCTTTTTGACACACCGGTCGATCGGTATTTGATCCATCAATACAGCGGACCAAACTGGCGGTGTTGTTCATATTTGAGGGCAGGTGTAGTTTAGTGTGTGGCACGGACTAGCCGCGGGGCAAACAGAGCAAGAGACGTTGTTTTTGTTGATAGCCCCCCGGCACACACGGTCTTTTTTTGTTTGGCGGTTATTACGGCTGGCGGTCGAGTTTGTTCATTTTTGTGCGGGGAAAACCTTAACTCCTCAGGAGGGGTTATGGTCATACGACCACGGCCATGCATGATGTTGAGTACAATCCCACCCGGTCACAGCTGATGGTCGAGTTAGATCATTTGTGCGACGGTGAACAACCTTTACTCCGCACAAGGGGAATGATCGTACCAGGTATCACGGAGTGCTTATGGTAAGTCACCCAAGAGGCAGTTACATAGTACTCCCATCTCTGTCTCTGGAAGTAGCTACACCGGGAACTAAATTAACTCATTGAAGCTGTCATCCATATACAACTCCGCTTCACAAGCAGTTCTTATTAATAGTAGGGTGCAGCTCACCCTTCGTGCGACTCGCCGGACACCTCACGGCGCTTCGCGCTTGGTGCAAGCAATGTCTGCCAGGTCGGTGAAAACCCTACATGCTCGGTCCCGGCATTGTAGGGATGCGAGGGTCTATGGCCATACGACTACGGCCATGCATGAGATCGAGCACATATCTCCTCTCGAGTACACCCCCCCCCACACACACACGAACGCTTTGTTTTGTTGCGTGTGTGTTAGTCTTTTGCATTTGTCCCCTTGACTCGGATTGTTTTTGACTGGCTCATGACCCGACCACCATTTCCATACCACGACCATTGCCATACCATAACCGTTACCATTGCCTTACCATAACCTATACCATTTCCGTACCATCGCCATTCCCATACCATGACAAATAGACCCGTGCCATGGTAACGGTAGCGCCTAACGTTTACGAGGCTCCCCCCTCGATTGACTCGATTATAGTGTAGGATCTCTTGTGCCCCACCCGATAACCGACCCTGACAACAAAACGGAAACAATCCCATGGGCTGAATATTTTCGGAGAATTGCATTGAGTTCAAGAGATACCGGGTAGCTGCCCGCCATCATCACCACCTCACTATTTCCACTACCACCGGCACTGTTGTAGCGTTACCCCCACCACCACCACCACCACCACCACCACCACTACCACCACCGTCATGACCATCGTCTCTACCATCCCCGCCATTGTCATCGCCATCAGCACCATTGTCACCCTTGTCACCCTTGTCACGGCCATCACCCATCGTGGTGATATTCCGCTCTGCACCCGCCCCCACAGGTGTCCCGTCCACCTCGGCGCGGGCGACCTCCTGCTCGGCCTCCTAGGCCCTTCGGTGCTCTCCTTTGCCGTGCAGATGTACAGGTAAGGCTTCAATCACCCCGAGGCTTCCCCCGGAAAAATTAGTTCTCATTGCGAGATATGATGATTTATATGATAGGTCGAGCGACGCGAGGGAAGCTATAGCGCCGTCCTCTGGGTGGGTGGGGAGGCGAGTAAGTGAGTGGGTGGTGGCGAAGCGGGGGGGGGGGGCGCCGTGGTGGTGGAATAGGGGAGGAAGGGGGGAGGGGAAGCCTATGACCTTTTACTGATGGGGATCCTCGCTCGTTCCTTGCACCCTGCTTTGGGGGAGGAGGTACGTGGTATGAGCGACAGCGGGGTGTGGTGTGGTGCCCATGTCGGGTCAAGGCGGGGGTCGGCGGGGAGGAGGAGCGGCATGTCCCCGCGATACGGAAACCCCGCCTTGTCTTCGGTATCGAGCCGCACCGCGCCGCACCACACCACATGGCACTGCACCGGCCTGCTGACTTGACTAAACTAAACTGCGTCACCGCATACTGGAGATACGCCCCGTCGCTCGCTTAGATTTTCCCGATGTGCCCCAGTGTATCAGTACCGAACCTTGTGTTTCTGATATTGTATTGCTGCTCGTTTCGAACCGTTAGGTTTATTTTTTGTTCGCTTCGATTTGAGTTTAGGTTGGTTTCGTTCATTCTCCATTTCGATATTGTACCCCTCTCCCACCCCCGGGTTTCGATATGTGCAGGCGGCGGACGCTGATATTCAAGAACGCGAAGCAGGTGGCGGGGGGTTCCATATTCTGCGCCTCCTCGGGACTGTTCGGGACTGCCCTCGTCTCCAGGTTCGGGATTTATTAGGACGTTGGTAAATAATTTGGTTGGTTTAAGTTTCTTGTAGTCTGTTGCCTATGTAGTAGCAATCCCAACCCACTAACTAAGTACTGTGGGAAAATGTAACGGAAATAACGTTTTTAGTCCAAGTATTCTCGGGTTCGGTGACCTATGTGGATTGGTAAGCGAACGGAGCAGCTTCTGATATCCTGGCGTAGCCAATCAGCGACTCATGTTTGTCGGTTTCAAATGTTTTTAGAACCCCACCGAATTGGATTGTCGCCAACACCCTATTTAGAAGTATTATTATAGCTGAGAGGCTACTATCTGTACGGTGTAGTAATAGCGATGGTGCTGCTAGAGGCATGTACCGGCAGGGGAAGGCTTAAGTGAAGACCTTGACTTTGCCCTCTTGCTGTACCTAGGCTGTGCTCACGTTTTTGTTTTTCGGGGGCGGGGACAAAGTAGTTGGATTTAAAGTAAGATGTTTTTTTTTCGCAGTATGTAGTTATTTTCCTGGATCCACGTGTTGGCGAAGTCGACGGCTTGGAGTTAGAAGAGGATGCTGTTTGCAGTACTGTAGGCTTTTCAGCTTCACCCGCTAAAGTATTGGAGTTACAGCAGTAGCAGTAGATATGGATGGTCTTTGCAGTAGCAAAAAGGTGGTCAATGCCTTTGCTGCTGCATGGTACAAAATGTTGAAACCACACTACGCGCGATTTTTGCAGTAGCCCAAAGGTTGAGGTATTCCCAGCTACTCCTGCACATCCGCAAACTACTCACATTTTAACTACGGCAGTACAGATATCCCTCTACGAGTATTCCCCGACCCCCCCCCCCCCCCCCCTATACAAGGAGGAACGGGGTGTGTTATAAGAGACGAGGGAAATAGACGAATGTGACACGGAGGAGTTTGATACACTACTATAGATGGAAGCGTGGATACGATCGCCTTCCTAGGAGATAGATGGTGGCCACAGGCGGCCAACAGGAAGGGGAGGAGATTAGCAAAAGTTTCTATGTAAGATGTAGAAACAACGTAATGAGCGCCCAATTGTTGGAGGTGTCTCTACTAGGAGTAGGAACGGTGCTCCGTCTCGAAAGGGACGCGTGGTCAATGGCCAAATGACTAAGGCAAGCACCAAATGAGTGCGCCCCCCGCCCCTCCCCCTCCCCTTGCCATCCCCGACATTTTTGCGATACTACCCATCCCCCCCCCCACCGACCGACGCTTTCCAGGTTGCTCGGGCTCCCCGAAGCTCTGCGCCTCGCAACCATACCGCGAAACATCACTTCCCCCCTGGCGATGGCCATATGCTCGATGCTGGGAGCGGATGCCTCCCTTGCCATTGCTATCGTGGTGGTCACGGGGGTCATCGGGGCTAACTTTGGTGCCACGGCGCTGGATGCCATGGGGTGAGTGAGAGGCAGCGAGGCGCAGCGAGGGACTGACGCGTGTTGCCATGGGGGGGTATTAATAGCACCTTTTGCGGGGTCGCTTTGCTGTGTTTGTTCTGCCTGCCGGGCGCGTCTTAAGCCTTTTTTTAGTGATGCACTGTACTGTACAGAAAACTCAATCTGACTCTAATCCCAATTGTCACCTCATCTGACTCTAATTCCAAGTGTCACCTCATCTGACTCTAATTCCAAGTGTTTTAGCCCCCTCAACGGGAGCGTAGTGTGGTCCTGAAAAAAAAGGGGCTTTAGTATACCAGAGGTATTGATACTACGTACACGATCTCGTCGGAATCTCGTTTTTTTTGTGTTTCAGTCTATATGATTCATGGTAAACCTAGGCCATGGAGTTGTAACGCGTTTGTTTTAACTCGGCTTATCGGGAGACCGTTTTTGGTGTGGGGTATATATAACTCCTATTAACTGCATACCTATCGTAAATGATTCATGGTAAACCTAGGCCATGGAGTTGTAACGCGTTTGTTTTAACTCGGCTTATCGGAAGACCGTTTTTGGTGTGGGGTATATAGAACTCCTATTAGCTGCATACCTATCGTATTAATAGTATGCCTCGGCTGCTGCTGCTGCTGGTGCTGCTGGTGGTAGTGGTAGGAGTGGTAGGAGTGGGTCCTGGGTTGCGGTGATGATTTTGGTGGCGCGGCGGCAGTCGTTTTCTTGTAGTGTGATTGTGCGGGGTGGATTGGGGGTTGTGCTGGTGGGTACGCTGTAGTGTGCTGCCCTCGACCGCGGACGGGGTATTGACCGTGGTGGAGAGCTTCCGCCAGGGGCGCTTACGCTTGGTAAGTCGAGTTTTTAATTCCCCCCCCCCCCGCTCCGCGCTTGGTGCAAGCAATGTCTGCCTGGTCGGTGAAAACCCGACATGCTCCGTCACGGCATTGTAAGGAGGCGAGGGTCTATGGTCATACGACTACGGCCATGCATGAGATCGAGTACATCTCTCCTATCGAGTACCCCCCCCCCCCCCCCCCCATTTCTGGCTGTTAATTCTTTCACTCCCCCCATTTTGCTCTCCGTTCAGACAGTGTTGAATTCCTCCTATCTCACCACCACAGCCCCCCTCCCCTCTCCCCCGTTCTTCATGTCAAAATTTCTTCCCCCCGTTTCCTCTCGGTTCAGGCAGTGTTGATTTCCTCCACCCCACTACCACCCCCCTTGTCGTATGTGTCTCGCTCCCCGCCCCCTCTGTCTTAACAGTGCTAGCTTCCTCTAGCCCGCCACCCCCACTTTTTGCCTCATATTCCAATTTCAGGGCGAAGGACCCTGCGACAAGAGGGTTTGCACCATGCCAGCCTCGAAGCCTGTCCTTCCCCTCCTTTCCCCCTTTAGCTTCCGTTTTTAGGCATTGTTGACTTCCTCCAGGGTACCCCCCCCCCCCCCCCATGTAAGTCTTACTCGTGCATCTTACTCGTGCAGTATCCCTCCCCATCCGTCTCCCCTCCTTTTTGACAGTTTATACTTTCCCTCCAGTCCATCCTTCGCCCCCCCCCCCCCCCATTTCCGTCGGATTACCGCCCCCCTCGTTTGTTCGCAAGCGGTTCTTAGTAGTATGCAAGCTCACCCTTTCATGCGACTCGCCCGACATCTCACGGCGCTTCGCGCTTGGCGCAAGCGATGTCTTCCTGGTCGGTGAAAATCCGAAATGCCCCATCTCATCAATAAGGATACGAGGGTCTATAGTCATACATACGACTACGACCATGCACGACATTAGTACTCACCCCCCCCCGCCCCCCCCCCGATCCCCCGTTCGATCTCCAGACAACCTTGATACCTGGTACTCTCTAGCCCATCACTCCCGCTGCCCATTTCCGTTTATACTCCCCCCCGCCCTTCACCGTTTCCTCTTTTAGACAGCCTCAATATTCTCCACCCCCCCCCCCCCCTCCCCCCCTCCCCGCACCCCTCATGTGTGTCTTCTTTGTTTAAACTCAGGGTCAAGGACCCTGCGGCAAGAGGGCTTGCTCAGGGCGGCAGTGCCCACGGACTCGGCACCGCAGCGATGGTCAATGAACCCACGGCGTTTGCTTTCTCTGCTGTGGCGATGGCGCTCACGGCGACGGCTAGCACGGTGCTCGTTAGCATCCCGTCGGTCAGAGCGGCTCTGCTGTCGGTAGCCTTGGGCACAGCCTCGGCATCGCTGACCCCGTGATATTAAGGCCCTTCAGCCCCATGATAACGTCATCCTGATGTCGGCGGACAAAATGACCTAGAGTTAGAGCAGGGAAGAGGGCTACGGTAGAGTGGCAGCACCATTTGTTTCGGCTCCTTACGTGTGGAGTTGTATACCCCCGCTTTGAGGAATATTGTAAGCGAAGCCCGACCGACACATAATCAAGAGGGCTTGCAAATCATACTATGCAACACGCAATGCGATACACATCGGGTGTAAACGTATTGGGTACATAGTGGCTCAGTTCAGAGGATCCCGCCGGTGGGAAATGTTTGGGCTATACATTCTATACCAGGTAATCATGTAAAATCCCCACTGCACCACGACTCTATATAGCACCCTATTGAATATTTTCCAGGGGCCCCTGTTAGATCTGCGCCAGTGCTTCGGGGGACAGACTAAATACAGTTGGAGTTCGGGGTGAGTAGCTTTCGTAGTGGTGAGCTGGGTGACGGTTTCCGCACCTACAATAATATGTCGAGGGCAATCGCTACCTGGGTGTGTGTCGTCTTGGGAAGTTGTTTTTTTTGCGATACGACTAGTTTTACAACCGCTTCAATATGATCAAATAAATGTGTGGGTGGTTGCTAGTGCTGTAATAGTACGTATGAGTATCTCATCGGTCAGGGTCGTGCGGCTTTGCTGTGGGTAGCCTTGAGCACGGTCTCGGCGTCGCTGACCCCGTGATATTAAGGCCATTCCCTCCTCTAAACCCTGTGAGGGCCGTTGTGGCCGGAAAGCTTTCCTTCCGCCAGAATTTCCATATTAGAAAACTGTGTTTCGTATTTGTGAAATACTTTCCAAATATACGTGGAATTTAACAGGGCAGCGTATCAGGAAATTTTGGAAATTATCTCACGAACATGAACACACAAGCTCTTCAGATAACATCGGCCCTTGAAACCACACTTTGCCTGCGCCCCCACGTTTGTTTTTTCAAAGTACTTGGGACATATGGAAATTAAACTGGAGCTAAGCTGCTTTGGGAAATTGCCGTCCGTCACACCCCTACAATGCCTCTACAAATAATGCCGCCATCACGTTAAATAATGTAGTACTCCTCGGACAAATCAGATCATACAGACCATTCCCACTTGGTGAACTAGATCTTCCAGGCAGATGGATTGAATATCTGTAGGGTCTAGCTCCTGTTGCCGGGTGGGAGGCGTATAGCCTGCATGCAATATCTGAGGCATGTTTCATGGGGTGGACGTGTGTTATACCTGGTACTCGTTTACAGGTTCTGCACACAACATCTGACAACGGCAGGCTATACAATACAAGTGATCTGGGGATGATCTGGATGATCTGTCTATGTAGATCGTGATATATCTGTCCGATATCGAAACGGTTTTCTACAGTTCACTTCCTTAACAACTCAGTGTGGATAGAAGGAAAACAAGGGTGGCCGTGATGGTTGCTCGCAAGTACATAGGACTCACGATGGCCATTATCTTTATGATCGGAGGAGAAGGAACAGGGGGCTAGAAAGGTCGTCGTGGTGATGCTGGAGGTGGCGGCGGTGTTTGTACTGTATCTCTGGGGTTAAGACTAGAGCGCAGTGTGCTCCACGTGCGAGAGGGTTTACTCACGCGCCCGAGGTAGCAGCAGCAGCAGCAGCCGGTTCTGCTATTGCAATGGGAGCGGCGAATTAAATTGACACACTGTACTATGTGGAATATGTGGAAGTGTCGGGGGCTTAAGCTTTAAACCTAACCAATCCGCCTGAGGGTTTTGAAATAAAAAATGCCAAAACGTAGATCGACGCTACTATTGCGGGGGACCATAGTAATTAGAACCAAATATTGTTGGTAAAAAGGTAAATATAGACCTGGTAGGTTTTTGTGTTTGCCGTAGGTCCTATTGACTATGGTCCCCCGTAATACTGTAGTAAAGGTAGGGAGGGAGGAAAGCCGGCAGCAGCAATATCTACCAGATATTGCGGCAGGGCAGCACCCGCAGCAGCCACGGCGGTTAGACAAAATTGGGGGAAGTACGCAAGAGGCAGCAGCTGTAACTCCGAATCTAGCCGGGTATGACCTGTGAAGATGGCGCCGATTGTATGGAATGGTAGTGTGTGTGAGCTATCAGCCCCCCTCATTCCTTTGTTTGACCTATTATTGTTAAGAGTTGTGTGTTGTGGTGTCGTTTGATGACCCTGGCGGACTCTCACGCGAACCACAAAATAATACCACCCACCAGCCACTTCGTATGGTTTCAAAATGCGTTTTCGCTTAAATGTGCTAAACAGCATAAACGCCCCCAACGGGTTCGTTAGCAAATAGCAGCAAAGCTGACCGCTGTTAGAGTGGTTGACCGCATAAGGATTGGCAGGCGTCTCGCGATCAGCCCTTGAGGAAATAAATAACCTTTTGCGCCTTAGTGCCCATGATAAATGAACCAATACACTATTGCTGGAGATACCCTCCTCTACCATCGTTAATGGGAGTATATTGCTGCGCCACCATCGGGTACCGTATATGTGTCAAAAAAAATATGATCCGGGGATGGGAACCTACGCTCCCCGGGCGCGGCGGAACTCCACGAACCTCGGCTAACACACGATCAGTCAGAGTGGGGTTGAGGTTTCCACACCGTGCGGGGCGGTACGACTTGGGGGACCATCGCCAATGGGTGCCACTAAAGGGTAGATCCGTGCCGTCAAGATAGGAGTTGCACTTTCAATCCCTTACACTTCCCACTGACGGGGCTTCTGAACTCTCAATCTACCCAATACATTTGCATCCAACCGATGTGTGTTGCACACAATAAAATGTTGTTTTCGAGACCATTTCATTGGGTATCGGGCTTAGGTTACACTATTCCTCAAAAGTGGGTTGTTTGCTGGGGTATACAGCTCCCGTCAGAAGCCTCAGGAAGGTTTGGTGCAACGTATAGACTGTGTATCACACCCCTACTACAGTACCAGGTAGCAAGAATAAGGGGCCCACCTTATAAGGCACCACCACCACCATGATGATCATGATGGTAAATGACGCACGCACGTAGCTCATTGCCCTGAAATCAAGCTTGGCGTCACAAGAACAGGCTGAACGCGTCCCGTCGGAAGACAAACAGCCACAAAATACTACAGCAGTGTGCGCACCGCACTACGCAAGGAAACGCCTCCACTCCACAAAACGCCCCGGCGTGAGGGCTGTACTTCACCATCCCTCATCACTTGCAATCAAAATCACACCAGGATCACATCCATGGTATTACTCGTGCACCCCAAGAGCAATGCAGACGGCAAATGTCGTGGGCATTGAAACTCCAGTCTTGCCGCCAATGCAGGTAGCACGCCGTGTTTGGGTGCGTATACTATACCAGTACCGCGTACTACCGGCATACTAGGTACACCGACACGACTCCCCAAGCGCTTCCACCATTATCCATAGGTTAGATAAATAGCGGAGTCCCATACTCAGAACGTCTGCGGGTGTGCTCTTCCAACAACAAAAAACGGGAACACCTCTTTACGGTGTCCGCCTAACCAAAGAGCTCGTCGCCTAGGATGCTTCAGGCCGCCATCACCCGCCGCCCCACCCCCCCTCACGCCCAACAAGACCAAGATGTGAGCATTTCTATTCGCAAACCCCATTCAACAACCACTAGTACATCAGAGTGAGGGGGCGGAGGGAGGGGGGTAGTCGCCGAGACAGGGCGTTTAAATTATCCACGGGTGCCCTTGCCCCCATAGTGTGGACAGCGTGCTGTAGCGCTTGTCTGTGTCCTCGTTAGTCCTCCTGGCCGTCTTTGCTATCCCTCCTCCTCTTTTTCTTCTTCTTGCTGCTGCTCTTCGGGGTCGCCTGCTCCGCGTCCCCGCCCCCCCCTTCCCCTCGGCCGGCTGTCGCGGGACTGTCGGCCGCGACCGGGTCATCCACCGCCGCCGTCGCTTTGCGCTTGGCCTTAGGCGAAGCCTTGTCCTTACTCTTCTTTTTCTTCTTCTGGCCCTCCTTCTCCTCATCCACAACCCCGAAAACATCGAGGCCTTGCGCAACTTCGCCGCACAGGAGCTGCATGGGGAGGCTGGCGCTAGCCTCCCCGACCGCCTCGAGCGCTGTCCTGAGTGCCTGCGCCTCCGAGGTCAAAGCTGCGAGAGAGCCGATGCCCTCGTCTGCTTGGATGGTGTGGGTCAGGCAGCCAAGCAGCGGCTTCAGGCGCTTAGCCTTGAGCATGGTGAGGGAGGACGAGGATGAGGGGGTGTTGTTGACTTTCTTCGGTTGGTTTTTCTTGGTAGGGGTGTCCGGCTTAGCCTCGGGCTTGGGTGCCCCCGCCCCCGCCGCCTCCGCCGTTGCTCCCCCCTCTGCTTCTGTTGATACCGCTGCCGCTGCCGCTGCTGCCGCTGCTGCCGCTGCTGCTGTGGCTGCCGTTTTGGAGATAACGTCGCCGAGGGCCTTGAAGATGGCCGGGCAGTGCGCGAGTAGAGCCTTCCGTGACGACGGCTCCATCGACGCTCGCCTTCGGCACATCATGCGACACGACAGGAGGCACAGCAGGAGGCAGCAACGACATGGTGATGACACGCGTATGGTCACGGGTGCACGCAGGACGACGGCGAGTAAACAAAGTCAAGAAGAAAACAAAATGAGGGGAGGAGAGGGGGGTGTACTCGTATGGTGCTCGCCTCAGTCACTTGGTCACGGAACACGTGTCCCCTTCGACACGGAGCACCCTTCCTACTTCTAATAGAGATACCTCCACAATTTGGCACTCCTCGTTTTTTCCTGGTGATACATATGTTTGTTTCACTGCTTTTTCAGTATTAATCCCACGCGACGCGTACCTCTGAAGGACACCTGGCATCACGCGGGGGGCTTCGACCATCCACCATCCTTTCAAAAAAGCGTGGTGCTAACACCCGTCGCTATCACAAAAAAACTCCCCCAAACCAAACTTTTAATACCGTTATCAGAGGCATCCCTTGCAAAACCTAGTAACGGAGGCGTGTAACACACGGGTGAAAACATATCACACCCCCTGTGGTTGAATGTGGGAGCCGATGTTTTCCAGAGCAAGACAGGTTGAGCACACACGGAAAAAATAGACGGCAGCAGGAAAAGGGCTATATAACCCTTTTCGGAGACCGCAGTCCCATCTTTGGGGGAAAAAAACTAAAATTCCTCTAGAAGTTTGTTCTCAAAACGGGACTCTGCTGCGGTCTCCCAAAAGGCTAGTATTTTCGGGCCAGGCTGAAAAAAAAACGTACCAGAGGGTTTGCACGTGATAGGTAGGGCGTGCCCTACACTACTGACGTATCTCCAGAGACGCATCGCTCGGTGTTTGCACTCTTCCTGTTTAGTTGCGGAGAAAATCAAGTCACACCCCAAAATCGTCCAAGAGGTTGTGTCAACTCGAGTGTTATACCACGGTACAAGCCCCATAAATCCACGGGAAAACACACACACTTTTTTTTGTCGTCAAAATTCCATCCTACGCGCATTTCTGAGAACTAGGACAGATCATCTACAGATAAACCATCTGCAGATAGATCATCCAGATCATTTGGTTCCTCATCTGACGCTCTGAGAGCTTGTGCAGGATCTGCACATACTAACAGCACAGAGCCAACCCATGAAACGAGTGCTACTATAAATCGTTAGAGGCATGTGGGGGTCCCACCCGCAACATGGGCTAGATCACACAGATCATTCAATATCGGGAGTAGATGATCTATCTGCCTTAAACAATCTAGATGATGAAATTGATGCGCACCTCTGAAGGGAGCCTGACAGCAGGCGGAAGGCCTCCGTCCTCAGGAAATCGCTCGCCGCCGCTCCGGCGGCCGCGTCGACGAGCACCGGCACCAGAACGTTCGGAAAGCGGCGCAGAACTTCCTCCACCTGCGGCGACAGAGTCGACAGGAGCAACAAAAAAAGGAGACAACAAAAAAGTGATCGAAAACGAAGGAGCGTTGTTGTGGTTGGACTCATGCTACGAGAGGCGTGGGCTTTAGCCTATGCTTATCTACGTCTCACTTGATCAGTTAAGTCTATATCTATACGACTCGCCCAAACACTACCCTTAAGGTACTCTGAGAGAGGGCTGTCAGTTCGGCGGACCATAGCCTAGTTGCCGACTAGATAGGAGTTAGTTATAGGTTTGGGTTGGGGACATGTTGCGGGCGAGGGACGCAATATCTGACGGACGGGGCCCTTGAACCAATAAGGCACGCTTTATAAAAAAAAAAAACAACAAGAGGGGTACGTATTAATAGCACTTTGTTTTAGCCCCCACACTTGTGTTTCGGACGTGTGGTGCGATAGGAGCAGGTAGCACTTTTTGACCCCATTTCTTTTTGTGACTGACGAGGCTCCTCAACCGAGCAGCTACCCAACATCGCTCGAGTATCATACCAGGTATGTGCTTTACACTACAACAGCTTCTTCTCATGAATACCTACTGTCGTCTATACCTAGGCCGTGGGAGTCGCGCTTTCATTTTCTTCAATATAATAATTTTGGCGGGGTACGTCCAGCGTTGGTTGTGATGGTAGTATAGAGGCTGGAACCGCAAGTACGGGTGTTTGAGCGGTAACCATCGGTGTTGGCACACGGATGTGCGGGGGGCGTGCTTCGACTAACATCGAGTTCGGGTATAAATTGACCCTTCAAACAATAGTAGTCCTCGGGCGAGGCACCTCAGAAAATATACACGTAAACGGTGCACCCACCTCTACCAAAGCATGCATCTTAGGACGACAACAAGCGCGGAACTAAAGCAGCATGCATATAGGCGGCACGCTAACCTGGGACGCGGTCAAGCCCCCCCCGCGCTTTTTCTCGAAGTAGCCTCGCACAGCCGCGGCGAGCGCATTCAAGGCCCCGTCAAGCGCCTCCCCTCCTCCCCCCCCCCCTCCTTTGCCCTTGTTGCTGGAGGGACGACCCTTAAGCGACCTAAGGCAGCACAGGGCCCCCTCCAGCGCCAGCGAAGCGAGAGGGGCGTTCTTTTCCCAGGTGCGGCAGAGACCCATAAGCTGGGAGAACGCCTCGGCCGTCTGAGAGGAGAAGCTTTCGGTATCGCCCCCTGTTTCTCCCGCCTCGTCGTCGACCCTCGGCTTGCACTTGCACAGGCGCAGGGTGAAGAGCGCCTGTGATTTCGGGACGATAAATAAGTTACATCGGTCGGGGTGCCATGAGACGCGGTCGCGTGTTACGACTTGACTCTAGTGTAGTTCGGACAACTCTCCACTACGTCGTAGTGGCTGATTGACAGCCCACACCAACACTTCATTACGACATTATGGTTGACGAAACACACCAACTTTCACATCACATCATGATGCATGAGAGTCCACACTATAATGACTCATTACGAACAACACAATGGTTGACAGTCTACACTATTTTTTCATCACAGCACACTGGTTGAACAGTCCAGACTATTCACTACAACTTCCGCAATATGGTGGGCAGTCCACACTATAAATACCTCACTACAATACAATGGTTGACAACTCGCGCAGGCGGCTGATTGTTACCGTCGTCAACTTGTGTGCGTCTGGAGGTTTTGTTCGAGAAAAAAGTCACCAGTCCTGATTTATTCATATTCCGAGATTATACCGCTGTCGGTGGTACTATTCATTTCAGTCTTGAGACGAGGATCTCGAAAGGGGTACAAGTAGTGGCACCCTTAGTTTTGCGACGTCTTAACTCTAAACTCGCATTTGCTCGTGATAATGCCTCCCATGATCCCCAAGCATAAGCTACTTTTTCTTATCAAGAGCTTTGTTTCTTATCCGGACCATTGCCTTTTCTCTAACAATACGTATGCACGCCGCGGGTGGGAGCAGGGTGCGAAATGGGAAGGGCCCACCGCGGAGTAACGGCACCAAGCGGGAGCAGGATGTCAAGCAGGGCGCCTTTAGCGATATCAGGGAGGCCTCTGTCCCCCCCCCCCCCTATCGTGTGCTATACCCTATAACCCTAATCCATCGTATGTTTCACCTGGAGGCGTTTGCTGAGGGCAGAAGCTTCGCCGCCAGAACGGGTCTCTATCCCCTCGAGCTTCTTGATGGCGTTCAGCATGGGCAGGAGGGCGCCGAGCAGGTGACGCGAGTCCTGTCGGCGGGAGCATACCACCTGAACCGGGGCAGGGGTGGGGGAGGGCCATCTGTGTCAGCATCAAGGTATTATAGAGCAGGAGGCGATGGTTGCGACGGAAAGAGGGGGGGGCTGGGGGTGCGGGAGGGTGGGTTTGCTGGAGAGGAAAGAGGCCGTGTCGATTTGGGAAGTAAAAAGTACGTGTGTTAACGATATCCGAGGGGAGTCGTGTGTGTCAGCAGAAAGAAAGGCTTCATAGACAGGAGACGATCGTTGCGCGGGAAAGAGGGGAGGGTGTACTCATGTCATCACGCATGGCCGTAATGGTATGACCATAGAACCTCGCATCCCTACAAAGCCGGGGCACGTCGGATTTTCACCGACCGGGCAGACATTGCTTGAACCAAGCGCGAAGCGCCGTGAGGTGTTCGGCGAGTCGCATGAACGGCGAGCTGCATCCTACGAAGTACATCTTGTGAGGCGGACCTTCTCTGGGAGGGAGGGGGGGGAGGGGGGGGGGCGTTGGGATGCCGTTGCCCTGGGTACCGTGCCAACTCTAACCACACATCATCCATATTTAATTCCATAGGAGAGGGGTGAGAGACTCACCTCCAACAATCCATTCCCATACTTAATCTCATACGATGGTGGTGGCAGACTCTAGCCTCCAGCAACCTATTACAACACCTGATCCCACATGATCGTGATGGGTGGGAGACTCCCACTTCCAACAATCCACCCCCATACTTAATCCCATATGATATGAATAGTAGTGATGGGAGGCTCTCACCTTTAACGACCCATTTCCATACTTAGACCCTTTTAGTACAGCACTGCACAGCGACGTAAGTCATGGGTCTACAACTACTTCCTAGTAACTTGCCCCCGAAGGGGGTTCATGGCATGCTGTACAGTATCCATCGTAGTGCTCGGGGATTTTCACCTCCAGCAGATCCAAGGCGCCAATGCAGATCTACGTCTGACGTATTGGCCGTTGGGCCTCCAGCGTGCACTTATTTCGCCGCTTCCGAAACACGTTCCCATTCGTACACCTCATTACCTACCGGGGTATATGATGGTGGTGGGAGACTGACTCTCACCTCCCAACAACCGATTTCCATACTTAGCCCCATATGATACCAGTGGTGGCGGGAGGGAGACTCTCGCCTCCAACAGGCAACTTCCATGCTCAACCTCCTGGCCCTTTCACCACCGCACTGTATATAAACTCGAATTCCAAGTGTTTTGTTGTGGAGGGGTTGAAAAGTGCGACTATTTTATTGGGACAACCTCCTATTAATACTTGAAATTACTGTGGGAGACGTTTTTTCAATAACGCAAGGGTTACTAGCACACGATAGCGGCGGGATGGAGACTCTCACCTCCAAGAGATCCAAGGCGCGGAGACGGATCTGGTATCCTTGCCGTTGGGCTTCCAGCGTGCCCTTCTTTCGCCCAGACTTTTTCAGGCTCAGGAGGGCTCCCAGGGCCGCATCCGCCCCCGCATGGTGCTGCAAACCCTCGTCGTCCGACCCGTCGTTTCCCCGCAATAGTTCCTCGAGGTCGGATGGGTCCAACTTCACCTGCGGGGCAGCATCGGAAAGATCGGGCGGGTAAGTTGGATATTGACAAACATCCGGTAGTGTTGGGTGTTTTTTTCTACTGTGCACCTGGTATATTATACGGTACCAGGCACGATTATGATGGTTGTAATGTACTTCGCATATACCTGGTACCTGGTAATAATAGAATGTGCCATCACATGAACGAGTATCTGAAAAAAAAAACGCCTCAGCTGTTACTACATCGGAAATTTCCCAAAACCTGAGTTGTGAGAACGAGTGCTACACCATGCACAATTGGAAGAATATCATGAGCGATAAATACACTGCCAGCGACCATGATTTCAACAACGAGCAGTATGTGTACCACTGACGGTCAAGATATATGATGGGTGATTATGAGACCATGAACGATTATGACATCCATCAACTTGCATATTGTTTGTTCTCCAGGTGGCTTATTAATGACTTACCAGGTATGAATTACTTATTTATAATGTAGAGCTCCTCGGGTTAAGAGCCCGAGGAAATAGTACTAAGAGGTGCTCCGCTGTAGTCGCATGCATGTATTGCTCATTGCCCATACAAACAACCAACATGACACAAAGAGTCATGAATCGCCAGCAGCAACCAACTCCCTCGCAACCGACTCACCTCCTCCTCCTCCTCCTCCTCCTCCTCCTCCTCCTTCTCGTCATCGTCGCTGCTTTCCTCGCTTTTGGCCGATGCATCGCCATCACCATCATCACCCTCCTCATCCTCCTCTTCTTCAGAAGACAACTCCAGGCCGCCTACACGCACGCGACAGGCCACACAGGCGACGACAGACCACACATGACGTCAAAGCGCATCAAATGGCATAACGTACAATAACAAATGCATAACAAAACTTACATAACCCAGCATATCACAACGCTACATAACACAAGAATATATTACACTGCATAACATAGCACCTCCGGGGCCCGGTACGGTCCAAACCCCAAGGGTCGGTGGTGCTTCAGTCTACTGTATCTGCGGGTGCTGTATAGTTTCTGTCTGCGATCCGTTCATACCTAAACCGGTGGTGCTTCCGTCACCTGGCCCGAAGGTCTTGCCGCTGTCGGCTCTGAAACGGCCGCCTTCGAATACCCAATGGTTTATTTATACCTGGTACAGGGTAGTATGTACCTGGTAGTATACTATACTACCGTGTTGCAAATACACAAGTATGACCGAAATCTACAAATACATACCAGGTACAGTCGTACATACAGTGGTATCTGGCCGCCAATATAATCCCTGTTGGGTATCGACATTATAGTCCAAAAGTATACTATATTTCCGGCAAGAGTAGCGACAGGTACCAGTCACTTCGTCGCTTGTCATATGCCGGTGCCAGGCAACAGGTATCAACATAGTATATCACACCAGGCGGCTGTATCACATTGTGCCAGATATATCGAAAAAAGCCAAAAACGAACAAAACGACAGCTCTCAAGTTGTATCCCTAGACTAAGACCACCGCTCCTTGGCAGGTGGTAAAAATCTCGATTCGATCGGGGCTAACCCCCCCCGCTCTCTCCCTGTCGCGATGGTCCCTCGCGCTTCGTATGCAGACGTCACCAAGCCCCGTGCCACTCGGTTGGTGCTACCAGGTATATCAGTATCTCCACGATAGGCGTGAGCCTGTTATAAACAATAGTACAGTATCATGCTTACTTGAAGAGCTCTACTTCTCACCAAGTAACTGACTTTCGAATCACCTGAAAGTAAAACAGGACAGTCTACGTAGGAGGTGTACATCTACTGGTTGGGTATAGTAGGGTTCCCCAGCGCTGTCAGGGCCCTCAAGGCCTCAAGGAGCCCCCGCGGCAGCGAGAATTGCTAAGGGCAAAAAAAATGCTACCCCTAATTGCAACCCCTATTGTACCACGCGTTTATCAATACTATCAACACTATCAACACTATCAACAGCGAAATGCTATGCTTCGTCGCTCACCTTCGGGGACGTTTCCATTCTCCTCCCCGCAGACCGCCTCCAGAAGGGTTTCCAGGGCGGACTTCGTCAGCGGGAGGGTGCCGCACACCATGCCCCACACGCGCCTTGCCACCAACGAAATGACGCAACAAAATCAGAAAACAAAATCACGGAACGAACTGGCGGAACAAAGTCACGGACCAAGTCCCGAAAAAAAGACGGAACAAAAACTACGAAACGAAACCACGAACAAAGATCACGGGGAAAAATAAATCACCAAACAGCCGCACGAGAAAAAAAACCCGAACGCAATTTGCGCAACAAAACCAACAAAAAGCACGAAATAAAGCACGGAACACAGTCACAAGAACTAAAATCACGAAGAAAATCACGGATAAGTAATCGCGGAATCTTCACAACCAAGAGAGCGGGAAGGCGACAGAGCAGGGGAAGCTTGGAAAAAAAACACGCTAAAACGAGAGGGTGGAGTGCAACAGGCTACGAAATACCATTTGGCCGGTTTCGGGGACGGTTTGTAGTGGTGGTCTCTCGATCGTGCCGGTAGGCGCCGGCCGATAAATATCGGCACTGCAGCGGCAATCGTCACTACTCCGCACACTGCCACAGCGGTTAATCAATCCCATCGGTGCCACGAGCGATTTCACAGACACTATACATGCGGGCAGCCCGCACTACTCCACCGGCACCTTAGAGGGACTACCCACAGTGTTGTACAGTACTTGAGAATAGACCTGAACGTTTGTTCCTGTACAGTGCAGTCTTGAAAACAGTTCAACAACCACATAGGGTATAGAGGGCAGAGGGCAGCACAACCTTGAAGCACTCTATGATAGCAGAACCGAGGAAGGGATTTGCCGGGCAGGGCTCAGGTCTGACCTGGCTGTGTCGCGGAGTCCTCTGACCGAGTGGGTAGACGGTTCGGCCACCACGGCCACGAGCACGTCGGCAAGCATCGACAGCGGGTCCGGGTCTGGCACGCAAAGGCAAGGGGCAAGAACCAAGACGAAGGTTGAGTGCGTCGAAAGGCCATTTTTTTTGTAATTTCGCAAAAGTTTCACAGGTCGGACAATCACGATCACGAAGTAGATGATCTAGACCCCTAACCTGGCGTCATGAGGTGTTGATTAGGATCAGGGTCTGTAAAGAACACGCCCAACCCAGTAAACACATCCTAGATCATGCATGTTGAACGGCCCCCGCCCCGGCAACGTGAGCTAGATCATACAGATCATACAGATCAGGGGTCTACCTGGCCTGAAATATCTAGATCATCAAGTAGGAATTATCTGTAGATGATCTACCTGATCTGCCAGATGATCTGCCCGATGCTGCATGAGTGAATCGCACATACTTCTTGCAAAGTCCAATCATGGACCTACATTGACCAATAAAACGCGTTGTGTAATACGTTTTCGCTCTCACCGGTGCCATCCTCCTCTTCGTCTTCGTCATCGTCATCACCCCCCGCTCCCGTCCCAGAGATGCGACCGTAGGTTTCCACGAGGTCGAAGATGTGCTGGCAGCGCTCCCCCCCGCGGCTGTCCCCCTTGGACCCTTCCAGCAAGTGCAGGGAAACCATCAACAAGATGCCTGCAAACGCTGACCCTAGCTTGTCGCCGCTAGAATGCCAGATTTTTGCAGTCAAGAGGTTTGCGGAGGGACACACGAGGGGACCACGAGCGACCCGAGATAACGTTCAGGAGGTTCCGACACCGCGGATGGGATGGCACACGAAGCGGCGTGAGGGGGGGGGGCGGGGGGTCGGGGTTCTGCTGCTATGGCGGCCCTTCTCTAGAACAGACCAGTCGGTTCGGATGTGTGATGAGGCGGAAATCGTCGATGCTGCAGACACCCCACTCCCCCTCAAAAGCTCAAAAGAGGGCAGGACTGGCGTATTTCAGTGCTTCTAGTTGATGCCAGTGATAAGGTGAAATCATCAACTTGGTCAATCACAATAGCCACAATAATGGCCAACCGATAAGTCCTGATCATTCTAGCCAAACACAATAGTCTGACCAATCAAGATCCCCCGGCCAGTCCTAGCCTAGCCCGATTACATAGCATGGCCAGTTACAAAATCCTGGACAATCGAGGCTAGGCAACCGTAGCCTGTGCAGTCACAATAGCATAGATATCACGATAGCCCGACTAAGCACCATGCCCTGGCCCTTCACGAGTACTTGGACAATGACTAAGGCCTGGCTAAGCACGATAGCCTGGTCGATCACGACAGTAGCTCGCCCGAATCACGATAGCCAGGTCACTGACGATACTGTGGCTGAAACCCCCCTGCACTCTACCAACGGAAGCGGTGCATGTCCTACATAACGAATGACTGTGCGCAACGCTCAAGAGGATAACATACTCGGGTAAACTCATGTGGAACATGGGCTGCATTGCTGCAGCATTTACGGTTGAAGAGTTAACCTCAACCTCGCACTTTCCCCACCCTATATACTAAATATATATATATATATGTCTGTAGTACTCTATATTCGTCTGCCATGGTCGGTCGCTAGCCGAGCTCTTCAACAGTTCTGCGCGGGCTGTTCGCCACATACAGTAGCATACGTTTACACAGTGACCTAAGATACACACAGCTGAACACACAGCTACGGTAGCTTTCAAAACCACCAGTATTTCTCGTTTCAGCTAACTTCACCTCAAAACCTGAACTAGCGTTCGCTCGCACATTGCCCCATGGGTGAGACAGGGCGCTACACTCTTCGTATAGGGTACGGCTGGGGTAGACTAGCATCCCGGCTCCCATATCTATAATATTTCGCACCTTGCCGTGCCAGCCCTGATCCTCCCCACCACCCCCAGCGCCACAGAGCACGCCTCCCTCTCGTCCAAACCCACGGCGACGTCCTTCACAAACTTCCTCCCGCCCGTTTCGAGGCCCTTCCAGGCCTCGTGCAAACCCCACAGCGCTTCCAGCGCGCCCGACGCCGGCCCCTCGCCCACAGAAGCAGAAGAGGAAGAAGAGGAGAAAGACTTGCTCGATTTTTTCTTGCCGTTGTTGCCGCCGTTGCTGCTGCCTATGCTGTTGCTTGAGTCGGCGTCACTAGTGTTGGCTCGCCAGAAGAGCGGCTTGGCTGCGATGTCGGCGACGATGCTGAAGAACTTGGAACGGCAGAGCTCGGACAGCTTTGCCGGCAGGGGAGCCGCTGCAATCGGGGCACACATTAATCATGGCACAGGGCAGTTGTGTGCCAGCGCGGCCGGCAGCGCGGGCAAGAACGGCAAATTTCGTAAGGGGTGGTGGAGAACGGTAAACTCGTAAGGGGTGGTAGATAGCGGTTACTTTCGTGAGGGGTGGCAGAGAACGGTAGTTTTCGTTAGGGGTGGTAGAAAACGGTCAATTTTTCGTTCGGGGTGGTAGAAAATGGTGATTCTCGTGAGGAGTGGTAAGAATGGTCAATATAGTAAGAAAGGTAGAGGTAGTAAGTAAGGAATGAACGAGAATGGTGAATTTCGTGAGGGGTGGTAGGACAAATTTTGTAAGGGCTGGTAAGGACGCTAAGGGGCAGTAAATAACGAAAACATTTTAGGGGGGGCAAGAACGGGGAATTCAGCAAGGCGTGGTTTTACAAAACGGTGGGAACGACAAAAAATAAGCAAGGGGTGATGCTTGTCATACAATTGTACCATAGAGATCAACAGGGGAATGACAACACCCTGCCGCGCGGGTAAGCGCGCCACATGAAGTGCGATGTAGGTAGGAACACCAACGACAACCCCGAAGGAGACCCGGCACCGCGCATGCTAGATCTACCCAGACACCCCATCCTGGCGAAACACACTAAAACATCCTAACCCGAACCCACACCCATTTTTAGCAGCAAAGAAGACCCCCCCCCCCCCCCCCTCTTCGAAGCAAAAAGCAAAAAAAGCCGTCCTTCTTCGTTCCCCGCTGGGTGTCTAGTCAATCATGGAAACGTGAGGACCGTTAGGACTTCATGTTTATACGCCACTAGGGCGCATATTTACGTCCAGAGCGGCATGAGTGAACGACGCAAGCTACACATCGTCGCACGGGAACAACTGGGATAAAAACAACCACCCGCCTACCCTCTTCTTTGAAGTAAACGACGAACGCCTGTGGCGGAACACGGAAAACCCACCTCCGTCTTCTTTATGCAGCTGCTCGTGAGTGAATTGCGTTAACGTGAATTCCGCACTTCATTGGACGGCAGCCGACAATAACAACGACCCGCACAACCCCCGCCCTCCCCCCTGTCTGCCTGGTGGGTGAAAACCCGACATGCTCTGTTCCGGAATTGTAGGGATGCGTCACAGGACTAAGGCCATGCATGGCATGAGCACACCCCCTTTTCAAAGCAAACGACGAACGCCTGCATCGAAACACGGAACACCTACCCACCCACCCACCTCCATCAGCGGGAGCAAAGAATCCAGCCTCCAGGAAAAACTCTGCCGTGCTTTTCAGCCGCTCGTGGCCCTGCGCCTGAGCTCCCCCAGCCTTCAGGGCGGCCAATGCCGCGCTCCTTCCATTCATACCCTTTTTACTACCGCTGCCGCCGCCACCGCCACTTCGGGCCAACGAGCAGAGGGCTTCCACGGCTTGGGCGCGTTCAGCGACTGAGCCTTGGGCCGTTTCGTCTGGGGTTCCGGCAGGAGGCGTTTCTTCGCTTGTCGCAGCGGCCCCGTTCGTTTCCTTTCTAATGCTGTCTTCTTTTTTCACGATCACACCGTTGGAGGCGTACCCCACGGAGATCACGAAGGGGTAGTGATGGAGGAGGAGGAGGGGGGGGGGGGGTGGTACAGCATATATTCAGTTTATATGCTATTTGACCCCTTGGGCGCTAGCAGTACAGTTGGTACAGTATAGTACAGAAAACTACAGTACAAAGCAGCGCAGCGCAGTGGAGCAAAGCGCAGCACAGCAGTGATACACAGCACAGAGCGGCGGATGGCGGGCCAAACCCCCTTCGAGCACTGCACCTACGTACGTCCTATCATACCCTCAAATACTACAGGAGCATCGCGCACCTTTGTCGGCCGCCATGATCACCACGCCGGCTCATGGCCGATCGTGAGCAGCAACATAAACCACAAAGCACAGAAACCGCCATCACCTTATCCTGCCCCTCACTGTAGTTCGTTACTGCACGTATTGAAAAAAAAGTACCATGTACTTAGTTTGCGGCTGGGTAGGTCATGATCTGTAGAATACCAGGAAGAACACATCGAACAGACCATAATCTATCCATGTAGTATATTTATCCATTAGTAGACCATCAAGATCTTGAGCTGCCACTGTGAGATGTTGCGCAGGTTCCGTAGAGTACGGATTCAACCCAGGAAACACACACGTTCTAGATCATGCCGATTACACGGCTCCCACCGGGCAACATGGACTACATCACACCAGTACAGGCCAGAAACATATATCCAGTGAAAAATCTAGGCCCATGAGCGGGAACTGATGATGATCTATCTGATCTATCTGATGTGTCCGATGTGTGGGGGGATGGCTTACCTTGCCTGTCGGCCCACCCAGCCTGCCCCTGGACGACCCCCTTGAGAAACTCGACGTGAGCATTCAGCGCCTCCTGCAGCAGACCATGAATGGACGTTGCACGTTACCAAACCAGACGAGAGGGCGACGAATTTTAGCTGAAAAATGGTTCAGTAGACGATCGTTAGATGATACCAAGCCGGACAAGGGGGCGCACCGGACACGTGTCAGCTGTCAAGACGTCCAATAAAATGACACCACACACCGGACAAGAGACCAAAACCGGGCACACTAGCTGTTTGCTCTCCGATGTTATCAACGACGTTCACCAAACCCGACGAAAAGAACAAATGTGACACATTTCACCTGATAGACGTTGAACAGGCGATACCGAACCAGATAAGAGAGCACATCGGACACACTTTAGCTGATGTACGTACAACAGACGGTGCCAAACCAGTCGAGAGATCAAACCCAACACATTACACTAAAGCTGCTAGATGTTCAACCGACGACACCAAGCTAAACAAAGGAGCAAACCGGATACACTACGTACCTAAAAATAGATGTCCAATGCCCGTAGACGTATCAAACCGGAAAAAAGCGGGAAGGGGAATACTTCCTTCCTTGCAGTACCACACACGTTTTGGGGGGGAAATACTTGGAATAAATAAGAGTGCGATTGTTTGGCAGTAGTGAAAGGGCTACGAACCAAGCAAAAAACAAATTTGGTCCTGTCCATCAAACCAGAGAATTGCTGTCTAACTAAAAGTAGAACAAGAGAAAACAAGGTGAGGCTGGGGCTAGCGTTTTGTGTTTGCTTATTGAACGAAAGAAAAACTAGGTACGACAAACAAGGCGACGGGCTGTCGTTATTTTGTTTTCTGGTCTCCAACTAATGAGGGACAGGTGCGTACATACAGACAAAAAAAAAACAAAGGGAAATAAGGTAAGACAAACTAGGCGACGGGCTGGCTTCATTTGTTTGCTGGTTGGTGCCCAACCGACCTGTCCCATCCCCTTGACGAGGGCAGACACCACGGCCACCCCGGCGAGACTGTCGAAGCGGATGGTGCCTCTTTGGAGGAGGGACGCCGCTACCTGAGCCTGGACCTGACACACGTGGGTGTAAATAAGGTACAACGTGCAAGGTATGAGGTACAAGGTACAAGGCAAGGAACAGGGTCCAAGGCACAATGCCCAAGGCACAAGGAAGGCGTACGAGGTACCAATATATTACACCATGTACAAGGTGCAAGGTACACGGTGGGCGTATCATGTCTTGGGTTATATAAGATACAACGGCACAAAGGGTAGCACATACTGTACGCCATCGATCTGTCTCGAAAAACCAGGACCATCTGGGTGAAAACATAACAGGCACCAGGGTATCAAAAAGTGGCACCTGGCACGTATTGCAGCATTCACGGACAGAGTGGTACAACATGTTGCTCTCACATCACGGATGCTGTCTTGGTGCATTAAAATATATCAGGACAATGTATCGCCTATACGGGAACAGGGCCTTCGAATAATAAAAAAGAGCGCACATACACGAAAACACAACAACATATAGGGCCCTTCCGTTCACATTTAGGTCCAACGTAAAGCAGCGGAGGACCCGCTATTTGTCACGCCAAGGAGACACAAATATAAGGACATAACCCCGTTCCATACTCGAACCCGGGGACTCTCACCCCGCCCTCCCCCCCTCTCCTATTTCCACGCGCAGTCGCAACAAACCTCATCGTCGTCGCCGACAACCTTAGGCAGCTGCTCCAGAGTCATGCGCACCAAGGAAAACAGGTAGTTCTCTTCTCCCTGTCTCGGCGACAAATGAAAGGCCAGAGAGGGAATAGTAGGCTCGGGATAATTACTACTGTATATCAGAGTGTATATCAGAGTGGCTAACAGAGTCAAGCAGAGGAAACAGAAGCAACAGAGTAACCAGAGCGAAACAGGGCAACCACGAGTGAACGGAGTAAACAGAGAAACCATAAAATCAGAGCGAAGAAAAAACAGCAAAGAAAGAACAGAGTAACCTAGAAATAGAGTAAACACTAAATACAGTAAATCAGCAAAGCGCGTTGAGCATCTAAAAAAACTCGTGGGAAAACTGAGTCCAACGCGAGAAGCAATGACCGACCTTGGTGTGGTTGAGCAGGAGGCGTACAATGCCCGGGGACAGTACGTGCCAGACCCCCGCTGCGGGCACCCTTGCCAAGACCTTAAAAACGTTCACAAGAAAGCGAACGAAGTAAAAAACAATAAAATGACACTTTTCAGCAGGGAGGAAGGGGGAGGTGGCTGTTCCAGAACTTGACACAAACGAAAGAAAGTGCACCGCGCGTTGCCCGGAACACCACTGCACGATACGAATGAACGTTTTGCGGTACAGATCTGCGGATCTACCAAGGTAGCCACAGTATTTTCTTAGCCGTTTGCGGCATAGAACTACATACTTAGATCACAACCCCTGAGCGTGCTCGGTTGGTGCATCCCTGGCCTCTCAGAGCTCCCACTTCCAAACCGCCTCCTTTCATTACTTGCCGGACCTTTCCAGCAGTTCTTTGTTTTCTCGGTCCTTTCTTCCTTTTTTCTTCTTTCGTTTCGTGTGCGTGCGTGTTCTCCGAGCACGGCATCGCGGGAGGACCCGGCACCGTCGCGGGTGCCAGCGGGTGCTGGCGGGTAGAGGGGGGGTTGCAAGGAGCGCGGTCGCCGCTTTCGTGCCTAGGCGTCGCGTGTGCCTCGAGACACGAGGGATGCATGAACGGGCTTTGTCTGGCTTCGATTTATGATAGTTGATAGAGCATGTACGAGTCTATAAAGGTCGTTCGGGAGGACAAGATAATATACAAGCGGTGCTTATTTTTGCGACCACGCTGAAATTGAAAGAGGGAGGTGTGCAGTTTGAACACCAACGTTATCGAGCTGGCGAACGACGGCCACGGTGAGCGCCGGGCTTCACGCGGGGCGGGCGACGGGGCTGATTGTGGCAGAGAGTGATAAAAGCTTTACCCGGACCGAATCGGTAGCGCGGTGGTCGCGAGAGGGGCGGGCGGCGTACGAGGCTGAGAGAGAAGCTCTTCTGTGCGATTTTCTCTTTCCTTCTTTTCGACCGGGTGTAAGGTGTTCCAATCAGGCAGAAAAATACTACACGAGAGGAGACGGGGATTTTTTTTCCTTTCCGAGTTTTCGGTTTCATTTCCATTGTTTATGCTGCTGTGCCGTGCTGTGCTTTCGCTTTCTTCGTACATACAGTACAGACATAGAGCATATCGAAAGAAGAAAATAAGTACAGACAGTAGTACCCTACCTGGGGTGTATGTACGTACGTGCGACATCCGCGACGCGAAGCGTATATGTGGCATCCAAGCTGACGTCGGAGCTGTTTTTTCCTGAAGCATGGCGGCGGGACTCTTGGCATTATCAAGTCGCCGGTTTGCAATTACGATCCTTGAAAAAACTAAACTCAATCGTGGACCTCTATTCGCTTCGCATAATTTGATGTTTTTTTTTTTTTTCCTTCCTGAGCGAGCGTAGCGGGCGGCGCAGGCCGCCCGCGGAGCGAAGCGCCTTGTATATCATTCTGGTATGTCTACACGTCTACATAGGGCTACTGTCGATGACAGCCCTCAACCCTAGTAGGCAATGTTGCGCCGTGTACATCTAAGAAGGGCCCGATAAAAGTCCTCAACACTACTTACTGCTGCTGCAGTACCACACTGTCTATAAATATGAGTACCGTTTGTGTATTAACATTTCATCCAAACGTTGATTATATATTGGGACAGAGTGGCTTCAGGTAACCGTTTGCGGTGATGATTCTATGTATAGATGTATGCATAGAGATCTCGATGAAATCGAGAGCGAAGTCCAGGCTGCTCCTGCCCTCGGGATTTTCTTCGGTCGGACACGCCCCGACAGGCCATGCCTGTTTGCAGCAACAGAGACCGGCCGTCGCGCTCTCTACTATACGAAAGCGGCAAGGGCGTGTCACCCCTTACGGACGGCAAATGCTCGCCACAACGCAACGCACCACGAATCGCGTCCATGCTGTCCCAGCACGGCGGGCTGGACAATGCCAACAATGACGACAACGTCGACGACGGCGATGGCAACAGAACAGCCAAAGCAGTGGCGACAAAATGCGGCGATAACGCCAACATATCTTATTTTAAAAAAAAACATTTTAAGTCGATGGTTGATTAAAATCGACACACGATACGTACTATTAGTAGAACACATGGGAGTGTGGTGAGCTTAAGCTCTCTTCGATTTTTTTCGGCTAATTCGACGGAGGATTGAAAGAAGAAATGAGTGTAACAACGACGGTCCAAGATGGTGGTGACAACATTCTGAAAGGCGATGACAAAAGGCAACCTCAAGACGACGAGAACAATCCTAAGCATGCGTGGCAGTCAAAACCAAGGAGGCCGATTGGCGGCCTGTCGCCCAAGAGTGAGCACCGGCGGCGGACGGACGGCCGACACAATTCCACACAAAAAAGGCATCTGGTATATACAGGTACGTATAGACTTGGTGGCAGTTGCGGTTTCGCAAGCGCCACATAAACATTTTAAGAAAAAGTCGGCCCGTCGCACCCCTAATTTTCCGGCATTACATCATACTCCTGTGGCCAAAAAAGGAAGCCGACGATATTAAGATGACGAGGGTGACAGGCAAAATACTAAAAGCCGAAAATGACCTCATTTTGCAAAGAAAAAGCGACGCCGACAAAGGCGACGGCGACCAAAAAGCGGAGGTCACGCGGGAAGGAGCACCGCCTTTGCTAGAGAAGGGACGGGCGCACCTGCTTGAGCAGGAGGACGGCAGTCCCCTTGCTGTTGAGGGAAGAGTTAGTTAGCCCTCCGTCCACCACTGCCGACCATACCTGACAACGGACGCGGGGCAACAGCATCGTCATGGTTACGAGAATGTTCAAGGTCATTACTACGTTCAAGGTGTATGGTAACATTTCGAGTCCAGGTCATGGACATGTTCAAAATCACGGCAATACGAATGGCATTAGTAAAACATCTCCAAGGTCATGGTCACATACAAGGTCGTGGTCATGCTTGAGGTCATGGGATATCCATGGCCATGGTTACTAAAGGTCACGGTCATATTTAAGGCAATGGTCACGTGCGAAGTCACGGTTACGTTCAGGGTTACTTCAAGGATGCGGACATGTTCTAGCTCATGGTCAAGGCTGTGGTTATATCCGGGTTCGAGGCTATGCTCCTTGCCACGCTTAAGGCTATGACCATATCCAAGGTCGCCAACAAGGTTGAGGTCGTGAACAATATACGAAGAGGGCGCGAAAGCGGTAATCGAGGGCATCGCTCGACAAGGGGAGCTGGAACAGTGGCGAGCTGCAAGAGCAGAGAACGCAACGCCGTGTCCCGGTCCGGAACAACGCTGACCCCCCCCAGGCGAACGCCATCGCACGCGAGTAGCAAACTCGTTACCGTGTATACAACACGCCAGCGACAGCACACCCACCCCGTGGGACGTATTTTCAAGCTCACCATCTGGACAACGGGAAGAGTGAATGAAAACGCTGAATGACGCGTCTACAGAAATACCACGACGATGTATCTTCAAAGTCGCCGTTTTTTTCTTGCGTGTGCCCCCCTTCGCTTCGAAGAATATCAACCCGGAAAAGCATCCCGGGATGTGTGTGACCACGCGTGTAGCGCAGAAGATCAGCGGTTTAGATGCCATTCTCTGACACTCTCCAACGCATAAAAAAAAATATCGCTGTACACAAGTATACGTGAAAAAAAAACGGCATCTCAGTCAACTGATACCAGCAAATCTTGAAAAAAAAAACGTACCTGATGCCCACCATAAATCTAACTCCACCCCCCCCCCCGACAACATACAACACCAATCCTATACTTTGTATACATGAGGTTTTATGAAGGGATGCCATGGCGAGGAGCGTACTTGTGTTTCTTAGGCGACAAAAGAATACAAAAAACATGGGGGGAAAAACTATTAAATAACGAAAAGAATGTATATCTGGCCACCCACCTCCCCGAGCTTCTTGAGGCGCTTGGTGCTGAGCGCGGCGCGTGGTTGACCCGCCGGCGACAGTCCGATGTCGTCCCACAGACGCCCCCACACTGAGTGCACCTTTGGGAACGCCAACGCCGACTGCTTGAGGGCGGGAACCAGGTCCTGCAATCGCGGGGGATTTTGGTGCAAACATGGAATGTGTTGATAAACTGCGGCCGGCGTCTGCATAGTGCCGGTAGTACAGCAGGTATAGCACACTCGCGCGCGCACGGGCTGTTCGTTGAAGGCCTGTGCGTACCTACCGAAAGCCTCGATGCTACCCTTGCGTTGTGCGAACGAGCAGGGCACCGCGCAGAGCAATTCTGAACGCTTTGGGAATAGCACGTCCCAAGGGTGTGTAGGGTATGTATGCACTATAGGGTACCCAGGTACAAACCCTGGTTGATTTGGCCATATACTCGGGTAGGTACTCGAGACCCCTACTACTGTAGAGTGCGAGTTGAACTACCCCACTACAGTTCGAAGCGCACCCTGGCATTCTTCATTCGCTGCCTCGATTCGCGCGGCACGGTACGCCACGCCTAAAATCGCACCTTCCCCCACATCGCGCGAGTGCTCTACGCGGTAAAACGCCTTGCCCCGTTTTCATGGCATCGGTCCATGCAAAAACTCTGCCATTCTTCCATCACACCAACCAACGGCTTGGAGACTGCATTCGCCTGACCAATCAACGCCTCACACTTCCCGCGCCGATCAATCAACGGTTTGGAGATTGCCTTCACGTGACCAATCAACACCGTCCGTTACCCCCGCCGGCCAACCCCTGCATTGCTTTGCCCACCTGCGCCTTTCCTACTCTAACGACCGACGCATGTCGCAGGAAGGAGGGCAGCGCTTGCTTCAGAGCGACATCCTCCTGCGGGTCGAGGCCCCTCTCCCTCATGATGGAACGCAGGCCCAAGGAGAGCAGCAGCTGATCCGGCGTCAGGTCGGGCACCTGTATTGGTTTGGCATGACGCGACAGGGCGACAAAAAACAAGAACGAACGAAGAACGCCAACCATTCGACACCCAGCAAGATAGCTCATATACAGCCACTATGAATAGCGCGGAGCCAATAGAAGCGAACTCAACACGACAGCCCCTCCCCCCCAGTTCACAACTGCAGACGCTGGGGAATGGTTTCAAGAGGACAGCCCTTTTGTAATATTATTCACTGTGGCACTCGTCCACAGCGGGAATCGGTTCTTACTCGGACAGAGCAACAGCAGAAACCACGAATGCCAGGCCCAGCTACGAGGGTAGCTGTTTGATGAGCACACAGTCTCCGGGACTGGCGGCAACTGCCATCAATCAACCCCCGAGCTGTTGCGTCCGGCAAAACACGCGAGATATACGGTAGGAAACGTATTTTTTTGGCCGAGCGCGACTAACCCCTTTAGGAAGGACTGCCGTCTCATTTTAGGGCACGAAATCACTCATTTTTGGAGTATTTTGTCCCTAAAGCGGGACTGCGGTCCCGAAAAGGTGAGCATACTTCAAAATGGGCACATCAAACAGCTTCCACCTATTTACACTTTGAAAGTGCGTACTCTGTCCGGAAAAGGCAATAAAAACTCAAACTGGTCCATACCTGATACCACTCAGTCTCGATATATAAGGGCCGTTCGAATACTAATAGTGAATCAAAACGGTCCTTATGTTTCTGTTCCGGCATACCAGGTATGCAGAAGTGGTATTCAACAACTACCACCTACCACGTACGTACACAATCAGTCCACGAGTACTGCCTGTCTTATAGAGCTGCAACACTACATACGAGTACATAGTTCCAAAAGGACAGTTGAACACGTGACCTGCAGGTTGCTTCCGTCCTTCCCCTTGAGAAGGGGCACCAAGAGCGGAAGAGCCGTACGCGCGAACTCCCCCTTCCCCTCGAATGCCTTCGAAGTCACGAGGAGACCGGCTTCGCCCGTCGCCTGACCCAGCCACTTCCTCTTCGTGTACAGGTCACAAACAGCCTATCGAAACAAAGTGTCATGTAGGTAACATATCGGCAGGGAGATGAATATCAGGTGCTGGTACGGAATATACCTGGTCGGCATCAATGTCGCGTGTGGAAGGGGAAGTTTTGTCACATTCGCGGCCGGATTCGCTTCCGGGGTCGCCTTTAACCCATTCAGACCTGCACTGTAAATACAACATATAGCTGAGTTTTATTGCCAAAGAATCTGCCCCCCAAGTGGGAGTGAAGCTCTAAAAGGGTTAAATTAACCAGGGACCGAAAAAAAAGCGGAGGTGCAGGCCGCGTGCTTTCTCTAGGAGGTAACCAACGAAGGGATACTTGCCGCGAGCGAGCTTGTGTCACAATGTGCTCGCAGTGGCCGCTATTGATAGAAGCGGCTGCAACTGTAATCAGGTCAAAAACAACCCACGAAACCACAGGAGTTCATCAGCAGCATAGTAGTTCAGGTCAACACGCGAACGCAGTAATGAATACCAGGCAACAAGTATGACAGTACGATGCCGTGTCAATGCAACCAAAATGCCCCTGTACGTTTGGTGCAAAAAGTGACAAAACTAAACCATCTAAAACCGAGCAGCGAGTACAACATTTTTTTCACTTAAGACAGAACCGGACAACGGCGCTAACGAGAGCTACGAAAAAACTTTACTTCTCAAACAGAGCAAAGGTACTGCTGCTGTACGGCAGCTGCACACTGCAGATACGCCGTCAATGGCGCCGCGCTGTTCCCCGAGGCCCCGAGCACGTGCAAGTTGTGTGCCCACCAACGCCTTAATTTTTTGCCCACCATGCCACCCCCTCCTTTAATTCGAGCGTAATGCCTCTTTACACCCTGCCCCACCTTTAGCGCCCCCTCCGCGCTCTCCGGGTCCGACCCCAGCCGGCCCGACAGAGCAAGAGAGGAAACCCCCAGGAGACGTCCTAGAACCAGTTCTCGCTCGTCGGCTCCCTTCATGGCGGACGTCGTCTGGGTGGCATTTAAAATCTGCTCCAGCACGGCCGCTGTAGAGGGCTGCGATTGACAAGAGGGGGTACGGCAAGGACGGTATTAAATACAATGTGTAAAAATACTTCGTATGCGTCTGTGGTGGTTTACAGGAAGTCCAGGGACTATAGTAGCCGCGGGAAGTACGCCAGGGTTGGACACAGGGGGAGTGGGGGGCGCGGCAGGTGCGCTTGTATAGCTGAACGCGACCCAAACCCGCACAGAGCACCGTACGTACAACTATTTATTAACCTATGACGCCACTTTGTATGATACGGAATTACACCCGTGTACAGGGAGTGCAGCACGGTGGACGAAAGCAGCTACAGTAGCTGATGATGACACTTTGGGGGGCCCAGGAAAAAACGACCTCAAACGCACCAAGTGCGTTCTCATCAACCTTGTTGCATAATATGAAGAGCTTGCAGCGTTACGAGTATCATCGTGCTGCGCGCGTGTCGCACACCTCCTTCCGTTGCACTGCGGGCACGCCCCCTACTCCCCTACATCTATACCCCAGTGTCCTGGGCTGCTTCGCGCGGCCGATGGTTGATGCTGTATTCGTCGCTACTTATACTACATAGTAGTACCTACCAGGTATCAATTTCAATAGTAACTTTCGACACTCTTTCCCCTACACTCGTACTACAACCAAGTTATTCTAGCCCCAATTGAGCTATATAACAGTAGTTAACAATGCTTTCGACAGCAATAGCAGGCCGGAAGTACGGCAGCTCCGCAAAGCAAGAGACCAACCAAAAGCAGCAGAAAGCAAGCCCCCCACCCCAACAACACGCTTGTGGAGTACGCCGCTCCGCGCAACCCTTATCCCGTCAAAGCTCACCTCGTCCTCGGGGAGCACCGACAGCACCTTCGCCAGGCAGGACGCGAACCCCTGCCGAGCAGACTCACGGCTGGAGCACATGCCCCGCACAAGACGTTTGACCGCATAACCAGCGTCCCCGCCGCTACTAACGTGTCTCACGATCATCGCTGCAGCGCCGACTCTGGCGGAGACGGGCCGGGGTAGAGATGGGGGCAGGGAGGTCAGGGTAGGGTACTACAGTAAGGGTGAGGATAAGGGTAAGGGTCAAGGGTAAGGGTGAGGGTCAGGGCAAAAGTAAGGATAGTAAGGGTAAGCGTGAGGGTAATGTAAGGGAATGGGTAAGGGTACATAGTGAGGAGAGGCGGTAGGGGTCGGGGTAGGGGTTCGAGAGGAGACAGTTAGAGGCCACCGCACTACGGGTACGTCAGCAGGGCAGCAACAGGGCAGCACAGCAGCAGCAGCAGCAGCAGCAGCAGTAGCAGTGCGAACGCGAGAGCGCTGTCGTTGTCACTTGCAAGCAGTTTGTATTGTTTTAGTCACAAATACTATTACTGAAAAGCATCTGGTAGGCAGCGCTACTACAGAAATTAATAGCGACCTGCGATAGCGAAACCAAGAACCTTGTTGGGCGGCAGAGCCCAGTGTACATCGACGACCGTCCGACGGAAAACGTTACCGTTGTGCACCACCGCATGGCAGTACCGCTACTTGTGGAGCGGGTGTATCATAGACGTGAAGTTTGTCTGACCGCAGCAGCAAGTGACACTTATGATGTTGAGGTGCATGGCGGAGACCACAAGCTGCTCTGACAACGATACTCCCTACCATTGGCATAGGTGTACAAGCGCAGGTGACATTGGCAACAGCAACGGTGGCGGCGGAGGCAGCAGCAGCAGCGGCAGCAACTACTGCTGTACTTGTGTGTTGAATGCTGCATGCACTCGGTGAGTGTACCGCTGCTATCGCTCAGTTTGAGTAACAGGAGTACGGGTTACACGTACCTCACGGGCACATCTACACTAGCCAGGTCCCAAAAGCCTTGCATAAACTTGCTGAAGGCCGGGTTAGCATGGCTCTCTTCGTTCTCCTCGTCGGAGTCTTCCATTGCTTCTCGGCCACTCTCGACCTCCTCCCCTGAAGCATCGCTGCTGCTGTCGCTGCTGTCCACGTCCTCCGTATCCATGGCCTGCTGTGCGCCATTTTCGACCTCCATTTTGACGGCGGTCATGACGTCCGCTGAAGTGGCCCGCTGGGATCGATGTAGGAAGCAAATGAATACGAAACTGCCGGCGTCGACAGCAGTAGCGCCGGTAGATGGCAGCAAGAATTGGTCGGGGAGCGCTGCCGGACGAGAGGAGGGAGGAGGGCAACGCGAGGAGCGGCACCACCAAAAACATGCGGTCCAATTACTCGGTTTTGACCCCACAGCAACAACGCAAACATATCTCTATAACACCTCAAAACCCATCCACATACAGGATTGAACGACCAGCTATCTGCACGCCCGTCCCTTTTTTAATCCACAGCGAACCTTTTTCAACGAAAAAAACATTGCATCGTGTACTGCAAAGCTCATCTGAGCAGACGCCGAGCGTTGCTGAGGCCCTCGATCTCCAACAGTTGTGAAAATGTCCGCAGATGATCCTTCCGGATCGGGAAGAAACGACTCCGACGATACCCCGCCTCGTCAAGGTCGCTGGCTTGGAGCCGTGCGGTCGTGGATAGGTGGAAGCGAAGAAGGAGAGGGAGCGGAGCCGCAGGGTGTGACATCGTCACCTGCGGCTGCGAGTTCGCCGGCATTAAGCGCAGACGAGATTCGTAGGCGACGGCTGGAGAAGATGGAAGGTTCGAGATCTCAACAGGTACTCTCAATCGTTCGCGTTCGTTCGTGCAAACAGAGTTGACTGCACCAAAGCAATGATTGCGGACCATGAGACTATTGATATTGATACTATTAATACAGAGTACTGGTACTTATTAATAGTACTGATGTACGTAGGCTTACAGCAGTGGCAACAGGGGTCTGGTATGGGTCTGCTCTCGCTCGAGTATGTGAGGATGCCTTCTGAAGAACACGCAACCTATGGATAGAGTGTACCAGGTAGTAGTTTACTTTCCGAAGTGAGTCCTCGTACCCCTATCAAACTTGGGTCTAGAACATCCCTACAGGTAGGCTCCTGAATGTTCGTGCTTGAAGCAGCAACACGCCCGTAAGCCGCCTGACTTGTGCATCAAACTCCATGCTAGGTATGTCCCTTGCCCAACTTCCACGCTCGTGATATCGGTCGTCTCCACGCCACGCGTGTCTCCCGAGTACTCCTTCCCGCCCCTTCCCCCCCCCCCCCCCCGACTTATCCCCCTTCCCCCCCATCCGAACCCCACGCACGCAGCCTCAGAGGCAGCAGCAGAAGCAATCGCTGCCGACGTCGCTGCCACCCCCGCCGGAGGGAGAGGGCAGTGCTGGCGCCCTCGCAGGTATGGGGATTGCGGCCTCCGCCCCCGCCCCGCCTCCCGCCCCCCCCTCCGCCCCCGCCACCGCCTCCGCTACCACCTCCACTGCGAAGCCTGCCGCGCCTTCTCCCGTCGCCGCGGGAGTGGTCGGGACTGGTGGTGGGGTGGGGGGTAGTGGGGTGAAGACGGCCTTGAAGGCGGGCGGTGCTGGTGTCGGTGGCGGCTCGACGAAGGCCAGGATGACGTCGGAACAGCGCTTGCACAACGCGCTTCGATCTGTGTTGAAGGTAAGCGAGAGCGCGAGTGAGAGTACGAGGGTGTACAGCGTACAGTAGATGAAATGGGATCATGATAGCTGTTTCGCGAGAGTGAGCAATGGGATCATGATAGCTGCTTCCAGTTGGGAGCGAAAGAGAGGGGAGGGGGGGGGGTTGCTGGGGGCGAGTTGTAATCTGCTGCGGTCGCCGAGCCGGAAGCTGGCCAGTGTATTCCTTCGTGTGCCTTCGTGTGTGCCTGTATGGGGGGGCAGGGGGGGTTCCATTTCTGAAGTTGTATTGACACCTCTTGAAGGTGCACGTGTCCGCGCTAGAAGAGACCGCGCAGTGTCGACAAAACGCCCTTCGCTCTCTGTACTACAGTAGAACACAACAGTATGGTGGAAGAACAGAATACCAGGTAGGGAGTAGGAACCTTCCTCTCATTCGCGGTCATGCTGGAAGCGATGCTTGAATCGATGCCTGAAGCGATGCTTGAGGTGGCGCTTGAAGAAACGTTTGAAGCAGTGGTTCAAGCAGTGCTTCACACTACTTGGATCAATGCTTGAAGTAGTGCTTGAATCGGTTGAGGCACCAACTTCTTGAGCAAACCCTTTACCTCTATTGTAGTCGTACGGCGCGCGTAGCCTTCGCTGCGCAGGGAGGGGTCTGACCTAAAACAAACGCGTAATTATGTACCCGCAGAGCCCTTGGGTATTTCCTCTGTGAGGAGGTCCGTTTTACGTGCGTTTGTTTTTGGTACTGCATCGCATTGACAGTCGAAAAGAGCGAACTTGGGAGACTTGGCAGAACTATTTCGACTATGTTGCTTCCACCTGCTGTGTTCGTTGTTTTGTCCCTCTCTCGACCAATGCAATTCTGTTGTAGGTGACTCTCACACAGGGGGAGGTTTCGCCCCAGGGGTTTGTATACGTGGGGGAGGCGGTAGATGGCGCGACTCTGCTCGGCGAGGACAACTTGCCGGAGATCATTTGTGCGAGGCTTGGCGCGCCCGAGCCCAAAGAGCGGGGCTTAGGTGAGTGAATCGCTAGCGCGGTCGGTAGCTCTATACCTGGAATACACGACACGCGTGTATCATGGTGATGTGTACTGCTCCACGCTATCGCTATTAATAGACGATTCTTAGATTAATTAGAATGCCGCACTTGTTGTTCAGGTCGCCATACCTTAGTAAAGAAAAAAGGGTAATCCTAGTGCTATTTGCCTCGTTTGTTGTGTGCCTTATTGCGCCGAGTGTATGCATCGACTCTTTACGCACGAAATACTAAATCTTCTAACGGTAGCTGGGGAGCCAGCATCGTTGCACACCCGGCTAAATATGTGGACTCGCAGGAGCACACGCAGGTAGCAGCAGAGAGTGCTATTTCGTGGTGACATCCCAGTAGGTATCCGTGTTGCATGCCTACATATCTGTAGGAAACCCACTAGTATTTCCTCCGGTGGGCCAGACGCTACAAGCCAGCTCTCACTCACGAATTCGGGAAACGCAAAGAGTTATGAGCACGAGCGGCGAGAGCGAAAACAGGAACAGCTACCCATAGCTTACCGGTTAAGAAGATGTTCGAAGGTTCCTGGTACCAAGACCAACACTCGGATCTGATCGATTACCTGGTGATCGTTGGCCTGCATTTTGCCTAATTCTCTATGCCTCGCCTGCTGTGCGTCGTTCCGTGGAAGGGTACCTGGCTGGCGCGTTCGGGCGCTGCCAAGACGAGGTGCAGGCGGCCCGGCGGAAGGCCGACAAGAGCGACGTCACCCTCACCCTCAAGGGGCTGGAGGTGGCCCGCTCCCAGCTCGTAAACTTCAGCGCCACTTGCCTCATGGAGGTGAAGAGGGGTGGCGGGGTCGTTACCTTATTTTTTAGCGAATAAAAGTTTCTTGTTAACACGGCGCGAAAAAAATGCTCTACGAGCACTGTACACAATTCGAGCTGGCCGAAGCCAGATTATACTAGAGTTGAATAAAATACAAGTACGCCCCTTAAATCAATCGTCCGGCGGCTTGGTTGGGAAAAAAGAAACGCTAATAACCAATAGTTAAGCGCGATTTCCCTCTTGGAGGTGAGATGTGCTGCGGAGTGGATATAGTCGTCTCCTCTTACGTTGACAACGCACGTACATCCAACTAATGAAACCTCTCAGAAGGCAATGAACACCCAACAAAACATTGAAACAGTTGTAATCCTGCGAGGCTTCAGAGGAACAAATTATGACGATTGCAGATCATTGGGTACACGAGTTACACTACCGTAGTCCGGGCTGCCAGGGTAGGAGGTTTGCCCGAGGTGACAGGTGTCTAGTGGCAGCGTAGGGCGATGTACAACAGGCGCAAAACATCGCAAATACGTGCATTGCACTGCCGCACGGTTTTCCTACTCGTGGGCGGTTTATGAGTGATAAGGCCCAACTGCCCGGGTTTTAGGTCGCCACCCGCTATACTACAATCGAGCCAAACGGTTTAGGTGAATAAAGACCACCGGATAGAGCCAGCGATGTCGGCAACGTAGTGAGTGCCGCCTGCCGATGGAGGGCAGCGGTGGGGCTGCCCGAGTCTTGCGTATGTTCGCCGTGCGAGGGAGACTCGGCATACATGGCGTATGGGAGCAACACGTACATATATGTAGAGAAATTGAGCATGCTATACGCAGTGGTTAAAGTTCTACCCGGAGTTGATACGATATAGACTGGCTCCTCGTTCCTTTGGGCGCAGTCGAGACCCGTCAATAGCAGTGATACGTCAATACATGGAGAAAGCCGGCCAAAATAAGGGTGTACCGTGCCCATTATTCAATATTCACCGACGGCCAATAGCCCAATCGCGTCTCGCGGAGAAGGCGGATCGGCCAATCAAAACGAGGCGCGTCTCAAGAGGGCAGGGTTTGCGTAGACGGTAGAAGTCACCACAGAAAACAGAGGGCAACCAGCGTTGATGTTTCTCCTCCTCCTTCTCCTCCTCCTCCTCCTCCTCCTCCTCCTCCTCCTCCTCCTCCTCCTCCTCCTCCTCCTCCTCCTCCTCCTCCTCCTCCTCCTCCTCCTACTCCTACCGCCGCTCTTTGTTGATGCTGTTGATGTTTTTGTGTGTGTTTCTCGTTTCTGGTTGTTGTTGCTGTTTTTGTCCCTGTTGTCTTGTTCTTGCTCTTATCCGTGTTCATGATATTTCCGGTGCTTGAAATTGTTTTTTTGTTTCTGTCCTTTCTACCATTCTTATGCTGTACTGGTACGTTTTTTTCATGTTGTTGGCGCCGATCGCTCCTCCTTCCCGTGCCGTGTGCGTCGAACGAAGCCCGGAATCTTCGAGGAGCCGGAGGCTGACTCTCCTGATCAGCTGCTGAAGATGCTGCTCACGGAGGGACAAAACGGGGCTCTGCCGGCAGGTAAGCTAAAGACAATCTATACAGCCGACAATCTACACAGGCCATCTACTACTGTAGGCTACGGCCATACCAACAGACCAGTACTGGATATGGTGCTGTCGCACTGTGATACTGCATACCAGTACTGTATTTGGTACCCGGCTAGCTAGCTCAAAGGCTATGTATCGGCACCTGTCAATACCTTTCGCGCGTATTTTTCCCCATGACACCCGCCTATGGCGACGAATATACCACACGTAGAATGTATCATCTACAGATAGATCATTTACAGATATATCATCTACTTACAGAGTATACACAGATGGATACTGTACAGGTAGATCATGTGCAGATATATCATCTAGATACTAGCCTGCCGTTATGATAGGTTGTGCAGGATCTGACTATTAATTGTACAGTCCCCACCCAGGAAACCTGCCCTAGACCATGCACGTCGTATGGCTCCCATGCGGCAGGATGAGCTAGTCATAGATCATACATATCGGGAATCTACCTTCCCTCTGAAGATCTAGGTCATGAAGTGGGAATGATCTGCTAGATGATCTATTAGATTATCCTTCCTACGTGTAGAACAGTCTGTACACAATACACGTCGATGGAAACCTGCGCCCCCCCTGTCCCCTGTACAGGGTTCCTGACCCCGGTGCTGCTGGAGTTGGATGCGCAAGGAGGCCTGGAGAGCGTGGTGGGAGAGCTCGTCGTCGCATTGAACGACCGCCTGGGGGTGAGACGATGTAGTTGAACGGCTGTGGTTATTTTATGAAGTTTTTTTAGTTCATTTGTTTGTGAAGTATTCATGCATCCCTTGTGAACTACCTGATACCTTAGCATCGAAATATTTTGTCAGTCATGGATGACATCTCATGGTAGAAAGTAATATACCTGGTATGTTTTTTTGTTGAAATTACATGGCATCTTATGAAGTCCATTTATGAATAGTTTAGTTTATTGCGAGTTCATATAAATACCCTTGGTGTCTGCTGTCTCTAGGGCTGGCGGGAGGGCGTATCGGTGGTGCATACGTAGTACTCCTTTCGAACTTTACCCATGTTTTTGGGGACAATTTTACTTGAAATGAGTGTAAAAATGTTTTGGCAGTGGCATGTAAAAGGGTTGATCTCGTGCGCGCGCCCTTTGCTTTTTTTGTGTTCGTTTTATTCACGGTCTTGTTTTTATCGCTCTCTAATCGACCTTTCGGGTTTCAATGCACTGGCAGGCGTGCAAGACGGCGTCGGACCCCTGGCTAGGCCCTTGTGCGGCCTTGACGACGCTGTTGCAAGCATCCAAGAAGGCGTGCGAAGTGGTGGTCAAGTCGAAAGGGTTTGCACTGCCGAAGGCGGGAACGCCGGCTGGTGAGTCTGCCCCCTGGTCATTGAAATGTTGCTTCGAGGGGTGCACGTAACAACAAAAAAATCCGACACCCCACTACCCATTTTCGTGACCTAGACAAGGAGGACACTACTGTAAAACTAAGTGAACAAGGGCATGAGTCGCAAGTTCGTTCATATACGCACCCCACCCTTGTTTTTCGTTGTGACCTTTTCACGAGTGTGGTGGTTTTTCTTGTTGTGTTTTCGTCGTGCGCTGTGGTTTGCTGTTTGCTGCCAGCATGGTGCGTTCGCTTCGCGCTTTTCTCCAACATATGTACCTCGAAATGTTTGCGCTAGTAGTAGTAATTGCGCTACTGCTGTAGTTGACGTTCTACGATAGGCTTATCTGTGTGTGAGAGTCGTCTAGATGCCGCTGTGAGGGTGTGTCTTAGCCCCCCCCCAGAGAGCATTGGAACGAGCCGAATGGAATATTATTTGCCGCATGAATTGGTGTTGATTGGTTGTGGGAAACGAATAGATTCAGTGCAGCGCGAGAAAAACAGTATATCTAGAAAGAGGAAGAAAAAGTGTTGCACCCCTTTTTCTTGTTTGGGAGGACCGAACGGCCCGACCGAACGGGAACAAATAGCAGATTATTTGATGTAGATGGACACCACCGAAGATTATGTGGATACCAGTTGGTCGTGGCATGTGCAAAAGATACCGTTCGTGCCGATTCGGCTGGCGAGGCCCAGGATTCTGCGTGGACCCAAACACGTTTTTTTAGATAGGAACGGAACGAATGACCACGAGCAGCCTCGTTCCGTTCCGCTCGTTCCCATGCTCTCTGGTAGGGTTAAGACACACCCTGATCGGATAACCTTGCCCTTCAGAGCATAGACCACGTTATGCTTTACCATAAGAGTATTGACTGCTGTAAAGAGTGGCCGTGAAGAATTGTGAGCGTCGAGAGAGCGAAGGGGGATTGCTGTCCGTGCCGCAAGAGAGCTAGAGCGGGATAAAATAGACCCGAACAGAATAATTATTTCCCAGTACCACAGACTACACATATATATATATATTATATATCATATATTATATGTATATATATATTTATATATACTGCGGTACAATTAGCAGTTCAAACAACATACACACACAGTTTAGTTTACATTCTGGCCACCGTGCCCACCCCCGCTGCCCCCAAAACGCCTCCTGATGCAGCCGCGCCGGTACGGGCCCCCATCCCGACGGGACCTATGGCGCTGGAGATGCTTCTCATGCAGGGGCGACCGCAGGAAAGTATGATTAGCCCGAGGGCGGGGCCAATGGCGGCAGACACGACTTTGCTGGGCCGGGTGCTTCGACTAGGTAGGAATTTTGAGGGGCTGGGCGCTTGTGCTACTGCGTCTGAATGGCGTCATGGGGCACTTCTTGCTGAAGCATAGTTGTGTACAACCTCGCTGCTTTGTCGTGCTTTGTTTGCTACCGCTTGATTTGTCGTGCCTTTTCTTTGTTGGAGTGGTTGAGTGTTCTTGCGGGCTCGGGGGAACCGGTACGTATGCGCTGCTTCTCCGAGCTCGCTGGTTTGCGTGGCGGCTGCCGATGAGTCTGCCGGAGCGTCTAAGAGTTGGTTCTTGGCGTCCCTCGATTGAGTCGGTCGGCTATTTTCCCGTCATCGTTTTGTTTCAGGCCGCACTCACTGTTCGAGAGCAGACCTGGCGACGACTGTCGATGGTGCGGAGGCTTTTAACACGGGTGTTGTTGCCGCTATTCATATTGGTAGACATTTGTTCTCTGTGTATATTCGAATGCTGCACTGCAGCTGTACCATCTTTGCTATCCGTATTGCCGTAGCGTTGTATAGGTGCTTCGGGCCAACCATTTCTTTGGTCCAGATTTTTGAAGCTTGGCCCGGAATAAACCTCTTGGGGCTTCGAAGATAGATGACCACCATTATAGCGTCATTGGGGGGTGATACAAATCGGGGTTAGGGTTACTCCGTAGAGGATTACTTTATACCATACGAATTATCGTCATTCATATTAGTTATCTTCTGATTATGACTATTAATGTTATTATTATTTGTTGTTGTTGTTTATCATTATCATCATCATTGTTGTTGTTGTTGTGTTGTTATTAATTTTACTTTTATAATATATTATTTGTTTGATACAGCTCAGTTCACCCGTGATTCACGTTTTTCGGGAGCCAATGCTTCAAATCTGTTTTTGTATGTTTGCCGTTTCACCTACAAGACTCACTGCCCTTTCTTCTGCGGGGAAAACGTCCTTGTGGTTAGACTCGGCTTTACTGCTATGTTTCTGTTGCGTGCGCGTCTAAAAGGATTAAACACTATTGATAGTGTACCATTGTGGTAGCCGTCTCCTACGCTCATACACTCATAAGGAAGAGTCCCCCAAGAAAGGCAGCCTTGAGGCATGCCATAGCACGTACAGTGTACCCCGACTTGGGAGAGGTGTGGTGCAGGCCGAAAACACCTCTCTTGACCCTTTAAACTATTACGGGGGGCCATAGTTAACAGGACCAAATATTGTTAGTAAAAATGGTTAAACATGAAGTGTTTATGTGTACCATAGGTCCTGTTAACTATGGTCCCCCGTAATAAATAGAATTAGACTTCTTTGTCCCCAAAACGGGACTGCGGTCCTAAGGGGTTAAGTTGCATTATCTCGTGTCAATAACAGTGGGAGACATTTACCTTTAGGGCATAGGCGGGTCTAGCCGATTTGGCCCCTCCTGGCTGTCGTGTTATCCTAGCGTGCCCTCTCTATAATAGCAGCACTATACCCGCTGTAACCGCATACTACTCGTACCGGCTCTCATACCGGTCAGAAAGAGCTCCACAATAAAGCCAGCCATAACGGCAATAAGTCACGCGTTGACGCTTGCGGGGAAATACGTGAGGGTATCAAATTCGGGCGCGATGATCCACCTATCAGATATGTCATTCAGATGGATCGGATAGATCAGACAGACCATCTGCAGATAATTCCCACTTGATTATCTAGATGCCTCAGGGCAGATATATCCCTAATCTGATCTGTGGGATGCAGCTCATGTTGCCGGGTGGGAGCCGTGTATTCTACATGTTCTGTTGCTGTGTTGGATTTACACTCTTGATATGCGCACCCTGCACAACATCCCGCGGCGGCAGCTGAGGATTTAGGTGATCTAGATCTATCTGTAGATGATCTATCTGTTGATGATCTACGTATGGATACTTTTCAAAGGTTTGAACACCCTTTCTCGAACAAGAAATCTACGGGTGTGGCTGGGCCAGCATGCCGGCTTCTTACTAGGGGGCTGGTACGGCATACCTGGTACCTGGTATGATACACAACGTTTGTTTTCCCCCGTTTTCTTCTGCCCCAGAGTTATTGGAGCCTTCCCTGTAACCAGGGACTATGTTATAGTGATTCACTATTGGGAGGACTACTACAGCAACAGCTGCAACAGCAGCAGCAACAACAATAATAACAACAGCAGCAACAACAATAAGTACGAACGTCAATAGCTTTTGAGATCGATTACCCAAATGTCCCCTCCCTCGCGCAAAATCAACCGCCCCGCCAGGCTTCCCTCCTACGGATCAACTTGCCAACGACAGCTTCGACAAAATCTACCGCAGAGGGCAGGCGGAAGTCAACACTCGCTTGCAGGCTGTGCAGGGTCGGCTGAAGGTGGCCCACTCGGTGGCCTTGAGCTTGGTCATGGTTCTCGTCAAAGGTTCAGTCGAGGTATGCTATGCTGATGCTGGTGCTGATGCGATTGCCGTGCCGTGACAAAATGTGTTATTGCTATCGCAAGTGTACATACACACGACGTCGGACCAGACCACGATCTAGACAGTCTCGATCGTATCCTGCCGTTAGGACACGTGGTGCTGTCTGTATACTACAAATCAAACCCAGGGAACGGGGTATACGGCTCCCACCCGGCAACATGAGCTAGATCATACACATCACACATATCTAATTGACGAATTCGGAATGATCTGCATCATCTGTTTGATACGTATGATCTGTATTATCTGTATGATCTGTATGATCTGTATGATCCGTATGCTCTATATTATGTATATGATCTGTATGATCTGTATGAGCTGTGCGAGGTGTGCAAAGTGTGCAAGGGGACGCAGCGTTCGCGTTGTGGAATGTTTGTAACCGATGGCGCGTTTCTCCGTTGTTGTCCATGATGGTGTTGTTTTTTGTATCTGTACCAGGTAGTCTGTAAAGCGTTTCTGGCTTCTTCGTCGTGTCTTAGGGCTTGTAGTCTATTTCTAAGGCGCTTTCCTATTTTCCATCGTGTTTAAGAGTTTTTGTTGTTGTCAGTGAGGCGTTTGTCGCTTCGTCTCCATCCCCGTTACGCCCCTCTGCCAAGCACACCTACCTGGTACCCGGGTGCACCTCTGTAACACTAGCTATTCTTTCGATCTGTAGTTTCGGTTGAATATCGAGGGAAACAAACAAGGAAAGGGTGGGTACTGGGGATATCACGCTTGCACCTCGAACATTTAATACAAATCATTCCTACTACTACTTGATGATCTAGATCTTCCAGGGCAGATATATCCGATAGATAGATCCCTGATCTGTATGACATAGCTCATGTTGCCGGGTGGGAACCATATCATGGTCATTGTCTAGGACATGTTTCCTGGGTTGGATCTGTACTACACGCATCCTGCACAGCATCTCAGAACGGCATGTTAGAATGTAGATGATCTATCTGATATATCTGTAGATGATCGATGTGCAGATGGTCTGTTCGATGTATCTGCAGATGGTCTAGATCGTGATATCTCCAACGTGTGCACGGTTGTGATTGGCGGTAGATTTCACAGCAAGCACTTTACGTTGGGATTTTTCGGTCGGTAGATGGGGCGGCGGACTCGCACCTTCCTCATATTCCGATGCGCGCCCATTGGTGGAGTGATTGGGAGACAAACAGTGGACGATCAGTAGGTATGCGCATGCAACCAGGGATGCAGTATGTGGGCATCACTACCGTGGCAGGTAATAGGGCGGCGCTGGATGCGCCATCGTGCCAGACCAGTAATGAAGTACTCCCTCCACACCCACCAACCCACCCACCCACTCACCTACCCACCCACCAACCCCGCCCATCTAACGCCATCTTACCCGGCATCACCTCCCCCACCGAGCAACCCCCCCCCCCCCCCCCCCCGCCCCGTTCGATATGACGCCTTCAGTCTCGCAAGGCCGTGGTGGCATGGTTCGCCGACGCCCTATTGGTCAACGCCCCCGCAGAAGCTTCGAACCCTGACCCCCGCAAGGCCGCTAGCTCTGAGTTCTTGATGAACGTTAGCGTGGTGCTGCTCGGTGTGGCGATGCCCATCGTCAGGGACGAGTCGAAGTTCAAGAAGGTCAGTTAAGGTCGACGTGAAAAGCAGAACTGCCGTGTTTGTTTCCCTTCGGTTGGAAATGCGCCGTGGAACACATATTTTCGGACGTATGTATCCACGGGGTGTGTGGTACGGGAGTGTTAATCCCACGGACCCCTCCTGAGGCCGCCCTATGAAGTGTCCCACGTGGTAGGTTTCCATGGGAGTGCTGTGTTCGTGGAGTTGTGTTAGAAGGAATGCGCCACAAGGGCTGCTTTCGGGCTTAGCTTGACTCGTGGATGAACGCTGGTACGGAGGCTTGGGAATACTTGTGAGCTGGGCCTGGCGATGATACGCGTGTTGTCAGGGATGAGCCAAAGTTGAAAGGTGAAGGAAGGTCGACGTGATGAAACATGTGACTGCTGTGTTTTGCTTCAGAAGGGCAAATAGGCCATGAAGGTTCGCGAAGTAGGCTACTGTGAAGTTATCAAGTCACGGGGTTGGAAGGCATGCCTCATTGCGGTTGGTCTCGTTTGTTTGTTGTTTTTGCTTGCCCGAAAATTGTCTTGCAAGGACAGCGTAGCGACGTGATAACACGCATATTTTTTATCGGAAAGTCGATGTGAAAAAAATCACGGCTGCGGTAGTCTCCGTAGGCAACGGAGTGTTAAAGTCGTGGAAGTTATGATAAGAGGCTGCGCCCCAAGGGCTGCTATGGTTTGTAGCTTGACTCATAGATAGACGCCGTTATCTAGGCCTGGAAATCCCTCCCGCTATATAAAACCTTCCTGCTGACACATACGACCCCCCTCGGGACGTCGGTTACACACGCACTTGTGCTTCCCAGATCGACGCGGCCGCCTTCCTCTCCAGCAAAACCGCCATACACGACCTTTTCCCAGAGGACACTACAATGCTCGTCACTAAGCAGGAGGCGTCGTCTGGGGAGGGTCATGGGGAGGGTCAAGAGGAGGGAGCAGTCGAGGGGGCTGGGATAGTGGGAGGAGGCGCCGGTGGGGGTGAGGGTGGGGGCGGGGAGGCGGTTGGAGATGGCGTCCCGCTTGAGAAGCTCAAGAGTTTCACGACACAAGCATTCTTTGTGTGCTGGAGGGGCGTGCACTTGGGGCTCTTGCAGGCGAGTTTTTTTTTTTTTTCTTCTAGTTTCGTGGATCTGTTTGTTTGTCTGATCGGTGGCGTGAGTTGATGTGCCGTTCGGTTTGGTTCGGTTTGGTTGGTTTGGTTTGGTTTGGTTTGGTTTTGTTTCGATCGGTTCGGTTCGGTTCGGTTCGGTTCGGTTCGGTTCGGTTCGGTTCGGTTCGGTTCGGTTCGGTTCGGTTCAGTTCACAACTGGAGCTGTGTAGGGAGGTTGTTTCACTGTTCATGTGACTTGGTCGTTTTTTCCCATCCCCCGTTTCTTGTCAGCTGTCGTCGCAAAGCCACGCGGGTGATCTGTTTGTTCGGTATTGGCCGTGGACATGTGCCTGGAGTTGCCTGAGTTCCTCGGTTTGGCCGTCCTGTGCCGTGGTGTGCCGTGCCGTGCAGTGCAGTGCAGTGATATATCGTACTTAGGGTAGGGTGTGCGCTGGATGTTGTGAGTCGGGCCTCCCAGCTCGAGGGTTTCCCGTGGAGCGGTCTGGTGGTTGGGTGGACGGGGATGTGGTTTTGTGCAGCCCGAGAGATTCGCTATGAGGTTTAAGGTTGCTGAAAACCACCTGGTATTATACGTAGGAGGGACTTAAAGCTACTTTGGTTTAGCGAACATCGGCACAGCGTTGGATGAAGCATTGCAACATGGACGTTGAAGCGTTGAAACGTCGAAGGATGTAGAAACAAATGCCATTGAACTAACGCGTATACGAAAACACGTACTTTCAAATATTGAACCATTGGGTTGCTGAATTTTTATAATATTGGAGCAGGTGATGGGCAGGCATGAGCAGCTTCATCGGTACCTTGGACAACTCCAGATGTCGATGGGGGGGCCCGGCGCGCCCAACCCAGATCCCAGGATGGAGCTCCAGTTCAACATGCTTTTCAAGAAAAAGCTTGCCGCCGAAGCCGTTATCCTGGTGAGATATTTTCACACATGGGAGAGAATATGATGTCGGTCGTTCGGGGCAGATGTACTCTTGAGATGTACCAGTTCCGGTCTACTGTCGTTCTTGTAGCCGGGTGGGAGCCGTATCGTCTGCATGATTTAGGACACGTCTCCTGGGTCGTACTGCACCTGTACCCTTACAGGTCATGTGCATACATCTCTTGACGGGAGGTTAGGATCTAGATGATATATCTGTAGATGATTTATCTGTAGATGATCTATATGTAGATGATGTATCCGTCCGACGTGTTGGTACTTTTAAAGCCCCTATCTATTATTACTACCGAGGGGATTGCATTCTACTTTCAAGTAAGTTGTCTCCAAAACGTGGGGGCAGTTGTAAAACTACCAAGAAAAGTGTCCTGGTCTGTCTGCATGTAACTTGTCCAAATGGGTTAAATATTACTTGCAGTAAGGATAACACTCTTTTCTGAGGCTCTAGAATACTATTAGTATACTATTATTGTGGGGGGCCATATTTAATAGGACCAAATACTGCTAGTAAAAATAGGGAAATATGTAGGTGTTTGTGTGTACCATAGGCCCTACATACTATGGTCCCCCCTTATAGTGTTACTAGTACTAGTAGTACTTCACCCCAAAAATGACTCTGAGAAAAAAAAAAACTTTCCCATAGCCTAGGCGGTCACGAAACATACACCAATACTAGTAAGATACTACAGTTATCTAATGGTATTCCATGGTATTAGGTGATTCTTCCCCGTTTGTCACAAATGTGTTGGTACGTGCACCTTTCGGGTCTAGCACGCCTCTACACCGTTGTTAGTAAGTACTGCTGCTGTAATGCGTGTTGTCTCCAGCTTTCTCCGAAGAAGACCTGATCTCGACTTTTTTGCATCGCAGCCTTTGTCGCCCAATGGTGCAGCATGCTTTCATGCGCCAGCTTGAGATTTGTGATGTGATCGGTACTGAGCGGGTCGGTGCGGTGGCCGCCTTGCGCCGTACTGGCATGCTCGGGGAAGAACAAGAGGTGGTTCCGCCGTCCGCTGGTATTTGCGAATAGCAGTACCTGTAGGCAGCTTTAGGTGTCGGTGTTGCTTTCGCACGGCGAGGATAACGCTGCCTGCGGCTGTTGAGATCGACACCAGTTGGGCTGTTGCCGAGCCGCCTTCGCGATATGACGCCATGGACGCAGAGTCTTCTGGTGCCTCTTCATGACCATGCGACTGGGTGTGCCGTGCATTATCACATGATCAGCCATCATCTGTTTTGTTGAAGTTGTGTGTTGTACTCTCGTCGCATTGGCGGCCTAGTATCTAATATCTAATATACGGCCCTGCAGCTGACCGCGCCGTGCAGCGCGTTTTCAGCTTCATGTTTGTACTTTTTTTTTGCTTCTTTCAGGTTGGGGGGCGGGTAAGTGAGCCTGCCTGCTATGTCACTCCGGATCTGAATTACCTCTAGGATGTAGAGGGAAAAGAAGGGCAAATATAATGAATGGGGCAGACAAGAAGAAAATAAAAGGGTGTGCTTTTTTTCATCTTTCGTACTATTCATAGCATCGGCGCTGCCTTGTTGACATTTGCTCCCTGTGTCTACTTTCGGCGCTTGCTGACACCTCAGGAGCCAGGCGTCCTCGCCGACTGCCTGCTGTTCATGGTCAGAGCGGGGTCGTGGCTGACGGAGTTCGTCGCAAAGGAGGCGGGTGTGGCGATCGATTCCTCCGAGCACGAAAGCTCTGCCCAGGGACTTTCGGGAATTTCAGAGGTGAGCCTATTCATGCATCTGGTATGCACCAGGTATCTATAAATAGCTTACGCCTGTGTTTACGCCGCAATAGTTGTTTTTCTCCTACACTCTCGTCACGGTGTGGTACTCCAGCTCTTTTTTCCCCCCTGACTCGCTCGGAACCATAGAGTAAGAAATGAGTAGGGATTCCTCCGAGCACGAAAGCTCTGCCCAAGGACTCGCGGGGCTTTCATATTCAAGCTTTGTGAGGTACCGGTCCTCTTGGTAGAGTAGGAATGATACCCGAGGATGGAAGGGCTCGAACCTACCTACATGTAAGGCGAGCGGTTGCCATGAAGATACATGTACACAATATGCCAATGGTTTATATAGGAAGGCGCATGCCACGGAAGGAGGTGTAATAAGGCGTATGCCACGGTAGAGGGTGTTGACTCGAGGAGCTCTTTCTGTCCGACCCAGTACCCCGACGTACACCGTATCACGCGCGTGAGAAGATAACACACCCCTTGGTTTGAATTCCCGAAAGAGTCGATTTTCTCCAAAAGCAGGGGGGGGCACCTTAGCAGCACACACCAAGAAAATGGCGACTTTGGGAAAATGGCGTCGAGGTCTTACCATAGACGTATGTATGTTGGCGTTTGCACTCTCGCCGCTGTCGAGAAAACCGGCTACTATGGAAAGGCTTGATGGCATGCTATAGTCCCAGTGGCAATTCATCCTAGGGGGTGTGCTATCCTATCACCCGTGTGATAGTGTCATAGTGTCATATGGTCACCGACTTCAAGGAACCTTGTACTCACCTAACCCGATGTATAGCACGAATATAACTGTATACACACAACAACGGTATTGGGTACCATGGTATGTGCTCGGCTGATGTTGCAATCCCATCAGGCGAAAAAGTTTGGACACAACGTGCTACAGTCTACAGTAACCTTGCTCCTGGTACACCGTAGCACGCTTCAGCATCCAGCGGTATACTATACCTTCGCAGCGCGGCAGTCTTCTCTAGCAGGTGGCCCTGGCCTCGTCTCGAGTGCTTTTTATTTTGATCGTTTGCATCATGCGGAGGGATACAGTCAATGGATGCACCTGGTACTTACTATCGATCTCCGCACCCTCATCAGCGGCCCAAAGCTGTGGCGTGAGATACCTCATGTGCCAACCACATTTGTTTTTTGTCGTTAAGCCCTCCCCCCCCCCCCATCCCTCCGCCTAGCAATGCCTGCCTGGTCGGTGAAACCCGACGTGCTCCGTCCCGGCATTGTAGCGATGCGAGGGTCTATGGTCATACGACTACGGCCATGCATGATTATAGGTACCCCCCCCCCAGCCGCCCCCCGCCCCCGCCCCCCCACTCCTTTCCCCACTCCCTCCCTCGCCGCTTCCCACGCCGCCCCCCTCCCCCCACCTTCATCGCGCCTTTGTTTCCTCATGGGTCGCGTTCAGTTTTCGCCTTCAGAGGGATGCCACAACTGGCAACTCTCATCTATAAAGGAACCCTAACAACTGGTAACCCTCACCTAAAGAGATCCGAGGCCTTGGCGTGTTTTATTTTATTGTTTTGCGTCTGTGTGCCCCCCCCCCCCCCCCCCTCCCTTCCCCCTTCGTGCGCCCCCCCCTCCGCCTTTCCCCTCCCTCTTAATTATGCCCCCCCCCTCCTCGCCTCTTGACTGCGCAGGGCTCGCTGGTGTGGCTCCTGCCGGAGCACCTAGTGGAAGACATAATCGAGCTCATTCTGTTCCTTACGAACCATCACCCTGCTACACTGGGGACGTGCCAGCTGTACCCGCTCATGACCATGGTGAGAGCTCTTGATAGGTCACGGGCGGGAACGCTTGACACCCTCTGTAGCACAGATCATGATCTAGATCATCCATATGATCTAGTTCCCCACCTGCCGTTGTGAGGGGTTCGTCAGGATCTGCCTTATACAGATCCGACCCAGGAAATATGTGGCTAGATCATGCAGATCATACGACCCCTACCCGGCAACATGTACCACGTAGATCGTACAGATCAGGAATGTATGTATCTACCTCCCCTAAAATATCTAGATAGTGACGTGGGAATGATCGGTAGATGATCTGTAGATGATCTGCCTGTCCGATGTGTGGCATGGTTCGTGTGTTGGCCGGAAACTCAGTCATCAGAAACCCGTCGACAGATCCTGATGATCCCGGTTGTCCGGGGCACTTCCCGGTTTCCCGGGGTTTCCAATGGAGGGCACAGCAGTCAATGTGCGATGAAGGCGCATGTATGTTTTGAGATAATGGGTTGGGTCCGCGGAACTTCGAGCGCGGGTTGCTCGCTCAATTGTTTCAGCCCGACCCAGCACCTTTGTTGGCTAACGTGGGGCATTTATTCGGGCTACCGTGGGCTTCATTATCGAGATTTGCGAAATTCGTCGACTTTAGTATGATGTGCCGGCCTCAACACCTGAGCCCCTCCCCCATATGCATGAGATCGAGTACATCTCTCCTATCGAGTACACCCCCCACCCCCCCCCCCACACGCCAGCCCATCCTGGTATCTTTTGTTGACCACCATGCGCTGTTTCTCAAGTTTCGCCGAAACTTGACATCTGTTGCACACCTGGCGTGCCTCACCCCTCCCCCCCCCAGCCAACCTAACCCACTCTCTTTCGTTGGCCACCGTGCGTTTGATTATCAAGAGTCACCAAACGCGACGCATATATATTATACCCCTTGCGTGGCTCAACACCTCGTGCATGCTTCTACACCTCACCCCCCCCCCCCCCCTCCGTCCCTGCGCTGTAGAGATGGGAGGGTCTATGGGCGTACGACTACGACCACGCATGACATGATCACACCCCCGTCGCCTCCCCTTGCCACCCTGTCGCCCCCCCCCCCCCCCCCCCGTGCCGTTCGATGTGGTGGTGGTGGTGGCAGGTGGTGTTTTTGTTAGCGCATCCCTCGCTGGTTCGGTCCCCCCACTTGAGGGCGTCACTCGGAGACGTTCTGTACAAGGCCTTCCTGCCGCGTTCGGAGCGTGTCAACGAGGACCCCTACGGTAAGTGGACACTACTGTTTCATCGGCACCATGGGTCGATGTCGATGTGTTAATTGTTGTAGCCCCTTCACACCTCACACAGATGATCTACAGATATAGATCAGATACATCATGATCCGAATCATCTAATTCCTCGCCAGCCTAAGCGAGAGGTTTTGCCGGATCTGCGTAGGACAGACCCACACCAGGAAACGCGTGTTGCCGTAGATCATACACGACGGGGAAGATATTATCGATCTGCCTTGAACGATCTAGATGATCTGTAGATGGTCTGTATATGATCTGTGGATGATATGTCCGAGACGTGAACATTTTCACTCCTACACTGTGCGCAAGCATACGTCTGAGTCTATTCCAAGTGATTTGTCCCCGAATGGGAGTGTATTCCTAAACGGTACAGTAGGGGTTGCGTCTGTTAGGGCCATTACATCAGTTGAGGTCCTCAACCGAGGAACTACGCGCCAGTTATTTTGAGTTTGATGCTTGTCACCTTGTGTATTTGTTTTAGCACTGCGTAGCGCAATCGACACGTTGGTCGGGTTTGTGAGCGAACAGGCGTTCTTCGAAGTTCCCGTTCCGTGTGATGTGTGATGTGTCGAGCTCCTCATGTGTGATGTGTGATGTGTGATGTGTCGAGCTCCTCATGTGTGATGTGTGATGTGTGATGTGTCGAGCTCCTCATGTGTGATGTGTGATGTGTGTTATGACCTGAGATAATAAGGCCCCACCCCTAAAGGGGCGTCGCTCGTTACCCTTCTACTGCTCTTCAGATAGTCATATGTCTGAGCATCATTCTAAGTTTACTACGTGGCCAAAGGGGGAGTGCACTCCTTAACGGGTTAAACGGGAGATTACGTCGGTGACACGTGTCGATGCACCGTAGGGTAGAATTGAAGTGGCGACAATGGTCGGCGTGGTAAGGGAGGGAGGGAGGGAGGGTTGTGTTGGCGGTACAGGTGGATGCGGTGTGTCGCAAGACGTCTGCCTACGCGCAAGCCGCTCGGCGTTTTTTTTTTCCTTTTTGGCGAAGGTTTTGTTGTTGTTGCTGTTGTTGTCGTCGTTGTCAATGTAAGGGAGTCTGGAAGTGCCCCGAAGGCTTCCGGCATCTCTTACGTTTCGAAGCATACTGCTACCAGGTACTGCTTACCCCTCCGGGCGTGTAGATATAGGAGCCGCTTGGTATTCATACTACTGTTTGAACGGTCCTATTAGTATAGTAATACAAGTATTCCCGCCGCCAGTGGTTCAGTTGATTTTTTCTAGGTGCTTGCTTGTTGAGGGTTCTAGGGGGAAGTTTTGTGGTGATGACGCCTGCTGCCATATGCAGGTAGCACTTTTTGGGGCAAGGTATCACCGGGACTGACTACTAATATGCTCCTCAATTCAGTATCGCTGGAATATACTTGAACGTTTACACCTTTTTTTCGTGGTGTCCCGGGCTATATATGGCGTTATTCATCGGCTTGCGCTTTCAGCTGTTCGCAAAACCATTTTTTCGGTGAGGTCTAGAGCTCCTCAAGCCAGGGGCGTGCCTCAGAAGGCAAAATTAGGGGCTACCCCATCCGCCGCATGCGTCTCTTGTCCTCTTGTGCTCATGTCCGCCGCGCAAGCACAAACTTTGCTCACCCCCCGCGTCTCATGCAGCGTTGGAGTGTGTATATACCCAAGCTAGAGCAAGTAAGCGTGTGCAGGAGTGAATACTCCGTGCGCGTTGTGGGTGGGTGTGTGCTTTCGTGTCACCGCCTTGTGATGTCCTCGCTGTTGCTCTCTCTCGCTAGTCCGGACTTGACGCTGCCTGTGTTGGGCCGTGCATGCTTTCGAGGTGGCGTATCACCCGCGTTCTTGCGTTCCACCAACTCGCCGAAACAACACTGAGATCCGGGATTGGCAGGGTGCACATAGTAGCCGCTTCCAAGGTGTCCTAACTCAACTTTTGGTATTCCTCGTCTGATTGCGGGCAATGTGAAAGCGCCATCGTCACTTGGCTTGGGGATACACCTGAACTGTCCCGCTTGGTCGATGGACGGGGTTTTACTCGCGGCTGGTCGTCGGCTGAAACCAAAAACGTCTGTAATATTTACGTACGATCGTGAAGGGCGTTTTGGTGATCATTGCTCGTGCCGGCGTTCCCACCCGACGCGATGCTTTTTCGTCGGTGCTCCTCAGGCGCGGCGTTGGGAGGCGATGCGCACACGGGGCTGCTATACTCGCATCCCCTCGCTCAGAAGCACCTTGCCCCCTCGCTTCTTCTGCTCTACGGCGACGTGGAGCACACTGGGTGAGAAGAGACGTTTCTCTCCATTTTGCTATTGTGTATTCGCGGCCACTGTATCGGCTAGGGGTTCAGCGCTCCGTCGACCGGATGCAGTCGTGCCTTGTGCTCAGCACGGGTCGCGCGCGCGCCCCGCCGGTGGTGTATCATTACCACTTTGGTTGGAGCGCCGTGGACGCGCGCCGAAATCGGTTAAGGGACTTCGAGTGGCGTTCGACCGCGCGTTAGTATTTCTGTTTATGGTGGAAATCGGCGACCACCTATGTGCCAGGTGGCTGGGCGGGTATCTGTGACCGCCTAGCGCCGCCCGTGGTGTAACCGCCATGCCACACGGACTGGGTTAGGGGCTGACCACGGCAAGTTGTACCCAGATTCAGATGTTTTCGATGTTTGTCAATGCCCGGGGTTGCCTCGGTTTTGGTTGTCTACCATTAGGGGTGGCAGCTAGAAAATGCGGCCGCGCGGTTTGGTGCAGGCTCTGTAGTTGTGGTGGCAGAGCCAGCGGAGACGAAAGCCGCCTGATCTGATTTCTGGTTCATGTGTGGTGGGTGCCATGATGTACGTTTTTTAGAGACAAAACGACGGTGCATACTGTACGTTGTGTTTGTTCGTTGCAACTCTTGGGCCATTGAGGCTTGCAGCGTCTTGTGCCGGTACCGCTGTGGTCGAAATGCTGTCGTCTGGACTGTGTCCTCGAAACGGTTGGTGCTGAAATGACGTCGCCGATATGCTGCGTGTCCAAACGCTGTTGTCGTACGACATGGACAGGTTCTACGAGAAGCTGACGCATCGGTTCTACATCGCCGCTGTTCTCAAGTTCCTATGGAAGAGCGACGAGCACAGGTGATCCCGCCGCAGCCAACACCCACCAGAGAGATTTTCGTTGAAATGTTGCGGTGCCGTTGCCTTCAAGATCATATACGATATTCAAGTCCGATACGAAATTTGATGCAATAGTAACGTGGCCCACGTAAATTTCACACGGATGCACCAAATATCGCAACTCGAAGGGGTTTCGAAAACGGAGTGAAACAGTATCCGTCCAACCTGTATGTATCCGTGGGGTGACAGGTACGCTGGAACGCCGAACGGTAGGCCGGTAGGTTGTCTTGTCCCGGTGGCAGGGGTGATAAGTGGTAAACAACGATCGGTGTATTGTCGTCGTTGATGATGTCGCGGTTGTTACTGCTGAAGTTGTTGCTGTGTTTTAGCACGTTGTAGCCACGACTTAGTCGGTGATCACAACACAGGAGCTCAGGAAAGAGCGAATACCATAAAATAGGAAATACCAATTGAAACAGGACTTTTAATAGCGAAACTTGTACGCAACACGTTACCATTAATATTGGCGTTAGCGTTAGCGGTGGCTACCCGTGGTGGACAGAAAGACAACACAACATATCACCTGCCTCAATATCCGCCTGTGGCGCGTATGCCTTCCGCTGTTGTCGCGGTTCCTATCCTAGGGCGGCTGCCTGGTGTTATTGCACCCTGCAGATGGCACCGCAAAATTTGTAGATGTTCGTGGGGTTTATTCAGGTCAAATCCTGTCCTCGACAGCAAAACGTTGATGCGGGATTTGAGACATCGAACACAGCAGTGACCCGGTGAAACTCCACGGGCACAATGAAATGTGCTTGTCGCCCGTTGACCTTATTTCGCTAGAGTCTGGTTTTCAGCTGCAAAGTTGGTGACGCGAAATTTTGATGCATCGTGCGGTTTGCCTGCACACCGATATACGGCGTGCGTTCCTCCGTATCGTCCGAAGGTTTTCACGGTTCTGATTTTCGTTTTCTAATGGTACGGTGCGGTGCGGTTCGATGCGGTTTTGTTGGAGGCAAGCTCACACGGTACAACACCGACCCGCGCACCGCACCGTTAAAAGGCTTGCATGCATATCGTGCTTGTGGCCCCGAATATTTGTGACTAAAACACCCCCCAAGTCAGAAAGTACCCATTATACTCAGTGTCACTGCGATTACCATCAGTATTTTACCGTGTTACTCATTTTGTGCCTTCCCATTTTGTGTTTTTTCCGCGTGTAGTCATTGTGGACGTATCCCGTGGGGGTTGTTTGATGGGGCGAGCGACAGTATTCCTCAAAATATCTGTTTTTGGGTGAGGCTAGTGCAGGTCTTGAGGCATACAGTTCCTCAAGTGAGAGGAGAGCCTCATCATTTTGATCAATTTTGCCTCATGCGTACTTTAGCCACCTGTCACACCTGGCCCGTGGTATTGTTCGCCGGGTTGACCGACTGTAATCACAACGAATATCGTTTTTCGGGTTGAGTTAGTATTACTTGAGTAGTATATAGAGACGCTAAAGCGAGAAAGGAGCCTCAGAATACCAAATACTGTAGGCGCATCTCCTCCGCTTGCAGCTGGAGTCTCTTGCCATCCTGTTGCCGCAGTATCTGTCTAGAGTGCAGCTCCTTGTGTGAGGAGCCTGAGAAAATACGACAGTAGAACCGCAGACAGTAGTACAGCATCCAGTAGTAAAGTAGACAGTAGACAGAAGCACAGTAATAGTACGTGTAGACAGGAGTACAGCAGATAGTAGTACAGTAGACAGTAGACAGTAGTGCAGCAGGCGCACCCCCTACCCTAGCATGCGTGGTATCTGTTTGATTGAGAGGGCTATCATGTTTGATTGACGAGGTTCGTTGCGAACCCGCTCGCTCCACAGGTCCACCTTCAGGCGCATTTCTCAGGACACCGGCAAGTTCGTCCGTTTCGCGAACGGCCTGATGAACGAGAGCAATTCTCTCGTGGCGGCTGTGATGGAAAAGTTGCCCGAAGTCCGAGCGGTGCAGCTCCAGATGAGGGACCCCGCACAGTGGGGGACCATGACGGAGACGCAGCGGAACGAGATCTCGGAAAGGTGTGTGGCGTGACGCGTACTGGTAGGGCAGAGGACCACCATCTTGGTCACCCAACCCGATCGGATGTTTGTTCATCATACTGCGAAAAACACCGGTGCTGCATGCAGCGTGTGCCGCAGTTTTGCGTTTTGTGCAGGTGGGTTGGGTATTTTACGGGTGCTGCGTTCAAGTGTAATATCATATCATATTTAACATCATATCACTAGAAATCCTCCATGTACTACGGCAGTAGAAATAGTCCCGGCAGATTGTTTGTACGATATCACTTCGTTGTCCGGGCTGCTGGCTTTGGCCAGAGTTCCCCAGGAAACGCGTCGCTTGTCACTCGTCCCCCCTCTTCCTTCGTATGTCACATTGGCTGGACTTGCCTTGCTGGTGATGGTGATGGCGATGGTGATGGTGATTGGAATTGCCCTTTTCCTCCGATCTTCTGGGAGTATTCCCACCTTAAGGTCTTGTCCCAAATAGTCCCTCTCGGGTTCACGGCAAACGCGTGACGACATGTACGACGGCATAAATGTGTGTGCGCGTCAACCACGCCCGTGGTGACGCTGCAACGATATTTAACAGCGGTGGGTTGTAACACGGCGAAGCCACGCACTTGCATCAGCCAGGTATTCCTAGGATTACGCTAGCGGGTGCTTCGATGTGTTTTCAGCGTTCCTTTGTTTCCGCACGTTGTCGCATAGCCACCATCCAAACAGACTTATTTGCGTATTTTGCGTTTCTGAGTCTTGTCACTCTGTCACCATCCCCATCGCCGACGGCCGCTCCGTTGTCAAACCTCTCTTTTCTGTTCGTTGTGTTGGTTTGTTTTTCCATGGCTGTCGGTGTGTGGTGCTTTTCGTCGCAGGCATAGCGAGAACGAGAGATCGCTCAAGTCTAACCTCAGTCTGTGCAACGAAACGCTCCACATGGTCACCTACCTGACCTCGGACCCGGACATCCAAAAGCCGTTCTTGAGGGAAGAGCTCTTGCTGAGATTGGCGGAGATGCTCCTCTGCGTTCTCAAGCAGCTTGTGAGTATTCCCGTTCGCTGAAGCAGCAACGGCGGTCCTGTGACGGCTATGGCACACTCCAGTGGGTGCGGCAGGTCTTGCAGAGGCGCCGTGCGTGTGTTTGCTGCTTCGCGGTTTGGACTCTCGCCGGAATACCGGTACTACTAGTAGGGCTGGTGCGCTACTTAAACCCTCTCGGGACCCACTTCAGGGGGGGAACTTGCCGATATAGAGTAACGATTAGAGCAACGGCCCCTGCGTGATCAGCGGATGATTTCATACCATTGGGTGTCCCGAGTTACAATGGTTGAATGCAAGGCGTCGTACGGCACACACGGGCGCAACACGACCTTCTATACCCGTACTGCTGCACTGCTAGGAGCGGACGCTGCTCGTAGACGGCTGACAACAAACAGTAACAAACAGCAAAGTTGTCACGATTGTTTGGTCTCTATCTCCGAGTCCCAGAGAGGATAACCCTCTCATCAGCGACTCATTTTTCCCTCACAAGCTTCCAGGCGGGTTCCCCTCAAGAACGTTGGACCCGGTGCAGTTAGTTCGAATTCGGTTATTGACCAGATTTAATCGTGAACAAGTAAATGTAATATCTAGCTGTTCCACACCCAAGAACTCTCGCGGTGAGTAGGTGACGCGCGCCTATTCCGTCTATACCCGCACCCGCGATATTGGTAGTACAGTGCGTGACCATGCCGTTGCTCTGTCGATTGTCGCTGACGTTTTCAGGTCGGGTCGAAAGGGCTAGAGATTAAGGTCGACAACCCGGAGAGCTACAACTTCCGCCCGAAGGAGATGCTAAGGGAGATCTGCACTACCATCTCGCAGTTTTCCACACAACCAGGTTTCCACAAGGTTCGACCGGAGTCCGCCCCCCCCCGCTTTCCCTCCTTTTGCTTGTCTTCTGGGAGAAATCCCTCCACTTTCCACCCTCCACACTTTCTGTAGACGTGCCAGCCAAGGTTGAAGGGTGCACACCACGAGCCTAGCGCGTGTCTGTACGCGGAGTTTGTTTTACTATCGATGTCGGTGCGGTAGGTTGCTCTAGTGGGCAGGCGCGGACATAAAGTCGCGTGCATCGTTCGTATTGGCAAGGCACCCAACGATCGGTTGAATTTCGACGCCCCCCCCCCCCCCCCAACTATTTTCTCCGGATAGAGGCGGTACTGAGGCCCAGATGGTGATGCCAGTCGCTTGTGCCTCCGATTTTCTGGATTTGGCCACTGTAGCATTCGCTATCGCTCGTGCCTCCGATTTTCTGGATTCAGCTGCTGTAGCATCCGTTCCCATGCACGCGACTTCCATAGGTAGTTTATTACCCCGTAGGCTTGGACTTGGGGGGGGGTATTTCGCGACACGCTTTACATGTCTGCATGGGAGTCACAGAGAGAGAAGGAGCGAGATCAAGGTATGCACGCAGCAGAGATATATTTTTGGATAGCGAGAGATTATGAGAAAGAGGCAGAGATACGGCGAAAAGAGGCATGCAGTGTTGAAGCTTGTGATACGCGATGTGCGGATGCTGTTGTGAGGTAAAATGATGAATGCGACGTTGAAATTGGCGCCTCCCGGTTGGTGTTGGACCCTTTTCACTTCAGCATCTGGCGATGAGCGGATACTACCAAGCTGACTTGCTCCCAAAGGCGACGTCGACGATGCGCCGGCTGCAACTTCTCCCCGCCGCTGCCATGGCCGACATGGATCGCCTCTGCAGGTAGGAGGTGCACTGTGCTGTGGTGTGGTGTGGTGTTGTGTGGTGTGATGTGATGTGATGTGCCGTGTCGTGTAGCGTGGTGCAGTGCAGTGTGGTGTGCGGTGTTGTGTTGTGCTGTGGGTGCGATGCCATACGGTGTGGTGTGGTTCACCCATTGACACATTCCGTCTTCATAGTCCAGTAGTCAACGACGTGAGGGCGCTGTTTGATGAACACGCCCTACTTCGTCATTCTCCGTGTTCGCAGTGCGGTTGTCGAGGCCAGGGTGGTGTACGAAACTTCGGAAGCTTCACTGGGGGAAGTGCCAGACGAGTTCCTGGACCCGGTTCTCTGCCACGTCATGCGAGATCCTGTCCTGCTGCCCACCAGCGGGACTGTCATGGACAGGCAAGGGCGCTAAGTATTGATGATCCTTGAGCGATGTGATGTCAAAGACTTACTAATAGCGCTTAGGTATGGCGGAATGCGATTTAGTCTGCGTTCTATGCCAAGGGCTCGATTGTGACGATTTTTTCACCATGACGGAATTCGGTCTTGTCTATTTTTCATCCGATGGACTAGATATCGATGTGCTTCAACCGGATGCCACATAGCTAGCGCAACTCCTAAAGTTAGGCCAGCAGTCTGCGCCCGTGGTAGCCAGTTACTGCTGTCAATGGTTCTAGCAAAGTTCAATGCAAGGCACTGTGTGAATTGTGGTGATTTTTTTTTTTTTCAGGGAAGTGGGCGACTTTTTCGTCGTGCCAGCGATGCCGTCAATGTCTTCCCCTTTCCCTTCCGCAATTACCGTCTCCCTCAACTACCAACAGATCGACGATTGTGCAGCACCTGCTGAATGACAGCAACGACCCCTTTAACCGCCAGCCGCTTACCGAGGCGATGGTGCAGCCGCAGCCGGAGCTTCGGCAACGCATCGAGGACTTCGTCGCACGAAGAGTTAACCAGGCCGCACGTCCTACCACGGATGACTCTGCGGGCACGCCGCCGCCCACGGACCCTTGAATGTGTTATTGTGAGATAATTCAGTTGACCCGACTGATTTGAGTTTGACCCACAGGAGAAGTACGTAGAGGTCTTCGCATTCTGATGGTGACGGCTTTGTTGGCGATTTCGAGGGCCTCCGCTGTAGATGTATTTTGTGGTTCATGTAGAGGCAAAAGTCACTACGTTTAACACGTGTTGGAAGCGGTGAAGGGGAGATAGAGAGTGCTTATATTGCGAAAAGTACCATGTACAAGGTACCAGGTAATATTTTCAGCGACGTCGGATCGAAATGGCGAGACGCAATGTTATCCCCGAGTTTTTTTTCATTAATATAGTATTTGGCGCCTGCGGCGAAAGTAGCATCGACATGCAGAAGCACACTGCTGTTCGATCAAGCAGTTGAGGCAAATCACTTGAATATAGTCAACAACCTGTGAGGCACATACGTTGTACAATCTGGGTTGCCCCACGGAATCCTAAAACGGTGACCGAGGGTGGGCCGGGGGCCGTCAGGTGCCAATTCAACTGGGCGGTTTACACGCTTACTGTACGGCATGGCGGAAATGCATGCGCAGGTATAGCCGTGGCCTCCCCTTGCATAATATGGACGTAAAAAAAACCCACGTGGGGTATTGAACAAGGTAGCTAACCCCGGTGCAGGTGGCCGGGACCCCGACCCCTTGCGCATTGTGGACGTGGAAACCCCGCTATGGAGAACAATGTGGCAAACCTGCTTTTAATAGAGGGGTTCCCAGTCGCCTGCGTGAAGTTCGAATTGAGCTATTGGATGCGCGGCTGCGCCGACAGCGACGCATGCCAGCTCCAGAAGCTAAGCGTCTGTAGCGGTAAGCTGGTCCACATATCACCGATGTGACCAACAACATCCAATTGCCCTGGATGCGCCGACGTGGTTCACAACTCAAGAGAGTCATGAGTCATGAACACCCGAACAAGAAACGATTGATGGGTCTTCAGTGGTGTTCCAAGAGGGAGGCCACCTGTGGGTGCGTCGCTAGCATGTTAGCCCGGGACAAAACTTGTGAAACCCTCGTGACATGCCACCAGATCTTCACAAGAATTTTCGTCCAGGTATAATCTCGTTGAGCAGGCTCCTCTACTGTAGGTAGAGCAGCTACGAGTATAGTGGTCCAAAGTGGTACTCCCGATGGACATCTGATTAGAGGACCAGGTTGTGCCCCCCCCCCTGGCACAGCTGAACCCTCTCGACGGTGCCTCTGAAGAACTATTATTTACATACCTGGTACCTGGTAGGATTTGTTGTATTCTCAATCCTTAACTTCTACTTCTTCTACAGATCTTCAAAAGCAATACCATGCCAGAATAAAGCAACATATTAATAGCCGCTTCGTGCATAATGGCCCATTGGGGCATATGGAGACTGTTCTCGGATCCCGTCCTCCCATTCCGCTGCTACTGCCTTCTTTGGCGCCGCCAGCGCCGTTTCAGAACTTACGGCCCACCAATGATGGAAACAAATACATGGCGGGAATAAATAAGAGTGACAGTGGCAAGCACGCGGTCAAACAGCTTCTCGCGCCCGCGTCATGGGTTAGAGCAGAAACAGAAGACAGCGATGGAAAACAAGGGACAACAGCTGCTAGCAGACCGGAGACTGCTCAGGGCAGACAACAATGTACATCTAATACAACTTCGTTTTACTGCACATGACTCATTGCTGTGACCAAAAATAGTTTTGATGCTGGTGGTCGAGGGGCGTTATCTATCTACGATTATGGTAAATAATGCCATTTGGCTCAGTTTAGCAACGAGCTTCTCGTGCGTACGTACTCGTAGATAGTATAATAGCAACGCCCGATCCTGACGGCTACGTGAGCAGCCACAAACCCAGCGTACTCATGTACTCGTACGTCAAGATCTGTTGCAACATTTACAGGGAGTATATTGAACAAGTTTCATGGTGTAGGTGTGCCTACGTTTAAACTGTGTTGTAAAACTAACTTTCGAATGTCTTGTGTACCCCGACCTTCGCGTGTCGATCTGCTGTTTCAGTGTACGAAATGGTACAAGTATTATCGTCTCGTCCACCCTGGTAGCATCCAGGGGAGTCACCGGCCAGTACGAGTAGTTATCGCTAGGAAATAATGGAAAACGCGCGAACGGTTCACGCAGCTTGCAAAGTTGAGTATCGATCGATCTGCCGATCGATTGAACTCACAGCTGACGTACTCTTTCAGTTTTTTATTAAGGCCAGCAACATGATGAAAGCAAAGTGTGATTAAATAAAATCGTACTGGAAATAGAGGTAATTATTTATTTTCCGAATTCGGGGAGACGAAATCATCAGCACAGCACTCTAAACAACAGCAAACCTGAAACCGTCACTTTCTCGCGGCGAAACTGGAATAGAAACACCCCGTACAGGATACGCCGGCCAAGGATATGAAAACTCACTTTTCGTAGAACCCTAGATGTACCCATGCCGCAGTACGAGTACTAATCGGTTCGGTATGTTCTGTAGGTGTGTGAGTACTTGCAAGGCGCACTGACCGTACCCGGCATGTCGCTCAGCCCGTCATTAGCTCGAGGTGGGCTTTCGAGCCGTCTAAGCGCCTCCTCGTCTTCCCCCTCCCGGAAGGTGTTCTGCGACTTGGATGGTGTGTTGGCCGATTTCGACAAGGGCTGCATCGCCGTCATGGGTACAGCACCCGACCAGCTCAGCAAGAAGAAGATGTGGAAGGGGCTTGCCAATGCGAGAAGCTTCTGTGAGTAACGCTGGGTGGTGTTTTCGGATGAAAAACCGAATACGATTGGTATCAACTTACAGCAGGTCATGTGTATATCTGTCACCGTCGTCTCTGTGCTTCGCACTTACACCACTGGTCGCAGTACTCGCCCGCAAATTGGGTCCAAGTTGATCATGCCTGATCGTCGCACCGAGGAACAGCCTTCAGTGGACAACTACTGCCGCTGTTCGTATATACTAGGTATGGGGTAGAAGAGCGCCGTCAGCACTTCTTCCACAACAGCAGCATTAGACACACCGTACATCGCAGGTATGATTTGCGGCAGAATGGACGATACATAGCAGTGTGGGTTGTGGGCCGACCATTGTTGTGCTTAGTTTGGGGGATCCCTTCGGAGCTCCCATGGCACCCCTCGGGCTCCCGTGGTTGTATCATGGTCTCATGGGAAGCCACGGGGTCCCACGGTGGCATCCCACGCGACTCCCGCGGGATCGCACGGGGTCCCGTGGATTCCCTCGTGTTCCTACTTCTGTACTCCCGGGTATCCCATAAGATTTCCCTGCAAGGGGCTTCCAGGGCGTCCCATGGGTCCCCTCTTGTTCCCACCTCTCGCGTCCCGGGTATCCCATGAGATTTTCCTCCGTTGGACATTCAGCGGGAAGTCCTGTGGGATTGCCTGGTGGGAAACCCTATGGGACCCCACGGTATTTCTGACCGGAGTTCCCATGGGAATCCCCGACATCTATCGGGATCCGTTGTTTTGTTGTTTTATTGAGCCCGTGAAGGTTGTATAAACAATACGAGATCCTATGTTGCATGTCGTCCCGAGTATTACCGCGAAACAAGTCTAGAGAGAAACTGAAGGTCAACCCTCGGTTGGTGGTTGGTATCCCCATACCGTGCCCCTGTCGCCATCACTACCTCGAACACCACTATTAAATATTATTCCTCACCTAATTCTCTCAGAAAATTTGGGTCGCCACACACGCAACGTGGAGAATAACGGCATCCTTCTCCGGGAACCGCCACTGGGAACGTCGCCGACTACGACGGATTAAAGGACAGTCTGTTTCTCCGTCCTAGAAATCGGTCCATCCACCTAACCGGATGCTACATCGATGCTGGTCCCGAGCTCCTGCCGAGTTCAGGAGTGTGGTAGTAGGGCTGTGGATGATTCGTCTCCCCGCGAAGACATCACACTATGATCGTAATCCGGAAGGTTCGTGAGTAACAGCGGAAACTCGTAAAAATCGAGAGAGAGCACAACAAAACAACAAGCTTCGGACAAGATCTGGTCTTGAGCTGGAGAGCACATCCATACCAGAGAAAAGAGGTCTGGGCACGAGCGCGGAGCGTCGCCAACCAGATAGATATGAGACATCGGAAGGGTGAGAGTGGTGGCCTGGATAGGGTCCTGCAGCTAGATCTGGCGATAAATCTATAAAAGGTGAAAATGCGGCGCAATTAGCCGACGGCATTCCGTCGTTGTACGAGTACTTGTGCATCATAATGCGTACGTCGAATCAGCGTGCAAATCATTTCAGAGGAGATCCCTTTGCTGGTAACAATGCGGTCAGTGTCAATCTGGTTGAAGTCCTTCATGGGCTGCAGCGCAGTTATGCCAAAACCCTCCCTCCATGTTCGACCAGTACGGACACGGAGCCATGTGGAAGGTCCTTGCGTAGTTTCCGCGATTATCAGCACGAGGCAAATAAGCCAGGGCGTGACCGTATGATCTTGCATAGCATCAACAACTTTTGCAGATGCATACCTTTAGACAAACTTCCCCGAGCGTCACACTCGGTCTATTACCGATGCTGAGCTGCTCGGTTACCTGCACGATGTGGGGCGTATATCGGGCGGTCTAAGTGCTGCAGCTATCACTGCGCGTCTGCAACAAGTTGCCAACGCCGCATCGTCGCCCATCAATGCCGACGAAGTTCACGAGCATGTGTTCAATATTTGGAAGACCATGCGTGAGGACGTGGACAAAACCAAAAGATCTGGCCAGTACAAGATTGACAGCGACACGTTCGTCAGATGGAGCCGACAGCGGCGAAGTCGTGTGGTCGAATTATATCTGGACGCGCTGCGCCCAGACGTATTTCGCGAAAGCTTCCGGGGGCTTTGCGTCTTTCATAAACCACAACGGAAGGACCCGGGCGCTTTGATGAAGCTTATCCAAGATCAGGCGTTGCGCTGGCTGGACATCCAGGTGGCGCTTGACGCTAATGGGCTAGCTCATCGAGGACACGCCTCTGGAGGCCGCGAACAATGGAGTGTACGGAATCGTTGCGGAGGTGAGGTCACCAGTTGTAGAAGCAATGCACGGTGGGTACAGCAAGAGTGGTCGAGGGTATTCAGGGATTTCCGAGCACTGGTGTGGGAAACGGAACGCAGCTACGAATACAGCGACGATGTGAAGCACCGTGCGTGACGGCACGGCGGAGAACAAAACGGTCCAACCAAGCAGCGTTCGGACAAAGGGTGTGGTCAGTTTGAGCCTTTATGTTTTTTCCAAGAACCAGATGCGCGCACAATCCAACGACACGACTTGGTGAGATGTACGGCCGAGCACCGTGGTGAAACTCATATTGCTGGCGATACCGGTATTAGTGGTTTTCAAGTGTGCGTTCCTGAGATGCATACTGGCCGTGATCTGGAGGCATGCCCTCCAGAAATGGGTGCGGTACAAGACCGCCGCGCAGCCTCTTCTGTGATGCGCGTTCGGGCCCGGTCAGTTGAAATCGCAGTTCCGCAGGAGGAGAGTGACTCTCCGAAGAAGGGGTTGGTCATTGCTCCCTCTGTTCTACTAGCTTCATGTGCGGAACGCATGGATACTCCAGCAAAAACTATGGTCGAGGGAGACGGAGGCGCATTGTTTTCTACAGTGAAAAGAGACTTCGCGACATCATCGGGTATGGTGCCTCTCTTGGTCGAGGGAACACTCGTAGAAGGCAAAGAAACTGCGCCTACCTACTACAACACGCTCGATCGATACGAACACACCGAGCTTGTCCGGACAGAAGAGGTCGTTGCTAAACGCCACAAGAGTACCATAACCATACTGGAGGCGAAGAATGCTGGTCGGGGGCAAGGACTGGCATTGGGGTTGCTATTTCGGTGGGTTCTGGCTGCTACTGTATGTCTACTGGTCGGTACTACTGCGCTGCCAACATCAATCGGAGCGCGGCCTTAGAGTTCCGCCAGCTTGATAAGGCTGTACCAAGAACGGATATGACGATGGCGCTTTCGCGAAAGGTGGTTTCAGATTTAGAGATACCCGAGCTGCAAGGCATATAACAATTTGCTGCCGGGCTCTACACACAGCAATGCCAGACTCCTGCTATTTAGACTGTTTTTTGGAAGACTTTCAGGTTGAGGGCTGGGAACAAAATGAGGGAGAACATGGAGCTGTACTGGCTGGCTGCAACTACGTTGGGAGTCAGTGTGAGGAACTTTGTTACGGCGAGCAAGGGCGAAAGGACCGCTGCGGGTTGGGGACATCGGTTCCGGTGACGGGTATATCGGGTAGGCTGGGTACTGTACAGAGAAGAGATGGTCCGGACCTACCGGATCGTTCCCAATCACATTACTGCTGCTGTGAAACGGCAAAAGCTTTTTTTCATGCTTTTGTATTCATATGCTGGAGTCACATGTGGTCAGTAACGCTGCGTTTCTTTGTTTTGGTCTGTATACTGACTGTGGTCTGCTAAACATGTGAGTCAGTAGGTTGCCTTACCTGTGTTACTGTGTTTGCTTCACATATTTGTGCTTCATTTTGGTGATGTGGATGCTCTGGTTACTTCGGGCACTGCGCACACTTGAACAATGCTAATATCAGTCTCATGTTTCACTCGAATATACCATACACTGCTTACTTTTGTCTAATAATTTTATCTGGACTCTCTGTCTGCTTTGCAAGATAATATTTGTGTTGTGGGTGTAATGAACAGATTGCATGAGCAAGTGGCTTCTGCTGCATATTTTTCAGATTAACCCTTTTAGGACTGCAGTCCCGTTTTGGGGACAAACTGCTGAGCATTTCAGTCGATTGTTCCCGAAACGGGACTGCAGTTCTAAAAGCGTCAGGGTATTTTGTACTTTTTTGGGTGGAATATTGGTTAGGACTTCTGGTGTTTTTTCGGCATGGATATTTTGTCTGTCCCTTCCTTTTGTTTCACCAAGTTGCTCCAAGTCTTTTTAGGCCTGTGGGTTACTCCGGGGGGGTGCCGTGGCATCTGGGGACCATCTTCTGGCATATCCACGGGTTTACTACTGATGTGTAGGCATGCAGGTTCGTGCATGAACCGCAACTTGTAACCGTCACTGAGTACGTCACCGACTACGACGGGTGTAATGACACTGTTTCCGCTACTGAACTTGGTCCATCCATCTAGCCGGGTGCTACAGCTATGGTGATCCCGGGCTCCTGCTGAGTTCAGTGGTGACGTTGTAGTGCTGTGGATGACTCGTCTCCCCTCGAGGACATCATATAACAATGCTCAAACCTAGACGAAAGCTGGAAAACGAGACATAGTCCATCACAGGACGAAGCCGGGAGTCACGCTTTGTCATTTCAAGGCCGATACACTCTTGTAATATTATTTCTGTATGGATGTACCCTACTGTACAGGTGTAACCTGTAGTTCCATAGAATGGCTGCGGCGTTGCTTGGCGCATAAAGTTCCGAGATATCAACATCAGCAGCAATGTGCGAAGTCCTCTGTATTTGAAACAGTCAAAATAGCCAAGCAGCGAAAATGACAGAGTTTGAAAATTCACCACTTTCCCCCCTGTTTTCCGCGTCATTGGCATGTCCTTGGTGTTTACTCTGTTGGACTTCGGCGTAATATACTGTTATCGCCGCATGCCACAAGACGAACACCTCGAGTGGATGTCCGACGGTCGAGAATTGTGGAATAATATCGTGGATCTCCAGCCGGCGATCCTAACGGGACTGCCAATGGGAAAATGGGCAGAGCCACAAAAGGTAGGTGTCTGGGATCGATTCGTGCTTCGTTTTCGTCCGATCGTACGCATTTTATACTCGCAGTATTCCTCGAACACGTGGATATTGCCCTTCAGAATATTCTCGGCGTCATTTTTACGGCAACTCGGGTCAGCGTTGATGATGTTTCGCTTGCTTTTCAGCTCTGTTTGCATTTTGAAAGCTTATGCGCCGAAATGGTGGGTCATGACGGGCCTTTTCCCTCTGTCTTGGCAGAGAAAATGGTGCCTGCGAGAGCTGGGACATGTGCCGGTGATCACCTGCATGTCCAGAGACAAGCACCTACACTGCACCCCTGGCAGTGTACTCATCGACGACAGGTAGGTGTGGCCCGGTGTGCTCACTGTAGGAGTCTCCGTGTTCCGCCCCGCATCCTATGGAACAGCTGTCGCATTCCTGCTGTTAGCACAGGGCCTGGCGATCCTACAGTAGAGTGTTTTCGACGATGCGGCACTTACGCGGTATCCATAGGTATGAAAGAACGTTCGATTGAGTAGATGGCGCTTTGTGAAGGTTCCCCCTTTCTTCACCCCTGCTCAATTTACAGGTCCGTCGTTCCACCCTCAATTTTGGCAATATCAGCTCAATATATTTTCTCCCTTTCATGTGTGTGATGTCGTGCGTGTCCACCGGTAGGTTATCTTTGCAGGCTGACTGGCAGAGGGCAGGCGGTGTGTTCATTCACCACACTAGCACAACATCTTCCCTTCAGGAGCTGAAGGCGTTGCTCGACTCGCAACCTCTGCCTGAGGCCAACCCGACCGCCGCTGCGGGCCGCAAGAGAGATTTTTCGGAGGTGGCTTAAAGCATCCGGTCGCTTGTTGTGTTTACGGTTCACGGGCGCTTCGCCGTGCGCTGGCTCCATGAGCCGTACCCAAATCAGCAATCAGCCGATAGGGGCGGTTTCCACACCTTGCGGGGTGTATCGACCTGGGGGAACTTCGTTTTTGTCCCGAGGTTGTTGGATCTGTAGATGTATGGAAGATATAAGGATTTAGGCTCCGGGGATGGGACGTTATCGTCACCGGGCGCGACGGGATCTCGACATTGCCCCGTGGGGCAACTCTCGCCGCTCGCTGGCTTCATGAACCCTAACCAATCGTAAAACAGCCAGAGTGGAGTTGGGGTTCTCACACCTTGCGAGGCGGTATCCACCCGGGCAATATCCGTTTCTTCAACGGGTTGTTGAAGTTATAGATATACGGAGGCACTTATGATACGAGGAGGATTTAATATCCTCCGCGGGTACGGCGGGACCCCGACGTTGTCCCAGGGGGCAACTCTCGTCGCGCGCTGGCTTCATGAGCCGCACCCAAATCAGCAATCAGCAATCCGCCGATGGGGGTAGGGTTTCCACACCTTGCGGGGCGATATTGATCCAGGGGAGCTCCGTTTTTGCCCCCGGGTTGTTGAGTACGTTCATGTATGGAAATATAATGATCCCGGGATGGGATACTATCATCCCCGGGTGCGGCGGGATATCGACGTTGTTCCATGGAGCAACTCTCGAAAATACTACTGTTGCCGGTCCTGCTGCTACTGCTGCTTCTGCGCTGCTGCGGATTGCTGTGCGATGGTGGATGAAACGTCGTGGTTTACTTCCGCCGCACCGCACGGCTGTTGCAATCGGCTAATGAGCTGCCTGTTTCATAATCTATACTAGAGCCAGCAACTCTGGCTTCGTGCCTCATTCGACCAACGAGATGCTTGTACGGTGTTAAAGCCAGAAGCAATGCCTCACAGGTTCGGGGACCGGCTCGCGGACCGGCTGGGCATTGTGGGTAGCGCAGAGGGACGGCCACGGCTCGGCGCGACGCGAAACCCGGTGTTCTGCTGGTTGTGGCACTCGGCCTCCCTACCCAAGGGGCAAGGTGGGGCTGAGGCGGTCTCGATCGCACTACCCAATTACAGGCAGACAGAATAGCAGGAATTATACAGTTGAGATAAACAAACTAATACGTCAGCTGTGACTGCTCGATCGGTCGACACTCAACTTTACTAACGGCGTGATACACATCGGTCGCGCGTTTCGTACGTTCCTCCTGAAGAACCAGTGTGCGGTGACTCCCCTAAATGCTACCACCGTCAACGGGACGGTAATACTAACTATATCATCATGCCTCCTCTACCATGGCATGTCTCGAATGATCTTCGTGACGTCTCTTTGCGTTCGTGTGTTGGTTTTGTGCTACGATTATTCGGGTCTCCGTGGTATTGCTGCAGTTCAAGGCTACTGTATAGACGGGTCCTGGCCGAGCCTGCGCCAGAGGCCAGCTTGCTTGTGATAACTTGGTATGTGTTTTGCACATAGCAAGTATGGGACATTCATTTGTTGGGGTCGGTGACTTGACAGCAGTGGTGCAGTAGTGCCGTTGTGCAACACCTGTAGGAACAGGGCCTGTAGTGTGGGTATGCGGGGGATTACCTGGAGCATCTTATTACTTCAGCTTCGGTAGATGTCTGGGCGTGGGAAGGACAATTCTACGCTGATAGAATCGAGACAGACCACGATCGCGCAAATTTAGATTGCCCATGAAGCACTGGCGATACAGCGCCACATTTACAGAGATATTCGTAGTTCAGTCTCGGATGGATACGTAAAATTCTGGTCTACTACACTTCTAAGGTACATTCTTAGGATGTGACGGAGCGTGAAGGATCCTGCCCTTCCTTGGCGCAGCGGATTATGTACGGCAGTCATATCGCAAGTTCAAGTTATGTACTCCAGCAAAAATGGTTGCACCGTATGTTTCCATGTGTTTAGGCGGCGACATTACAGCTGCCTGCTATTCCTATCAGAGGTGGCTGGGGCCTCTTTGCAATTTGTGGGCGTAAAATCCTTGTGGAGACTTTGAACAATACAGCTAACCCCACCAGGTGTCGACAACCTCTAAATTCGGTACGCCATATGGTGTGCTACGTTGGTGGGTTCTTGTACTGCCAAATGCATTGCACCCATTTCAACTGCTTGGCGTACAGCCACTCCACGAAATACCACGAATCATGAGGTATTTTGGTAATAGCAGACTCGCTACACAGAGAGTTTCCTTGATTATCATTATACGAAGTATCTCCGGGATTCCACAAGGGAGTCGCCGCCCGAATACGACGATAGATATATCAAGCTGCAAAAAATACCCTCGTGTATTCCAGTACACCGCAACCTGGTACCACGGCATTCTTTGACCAAACTCAAGCATATGTATCTTGCACGAGAAGGAATGGCTAATCAAATACATCCTCGTCTGCTCTCGGATGCCCTGTGACAGGTGTCGCTCGAGTCCGCGACATTGGAATATTCCCTCCGCCAGCATTCAGAATCTCTACGATTCCGACAACTTCGATCCATTCTCGCAAATAAGGACATTTTCCAGCCCTTCTCCAGACTATACGTACTCGTTTTTACGTAGATAACTATCTACACGCGGTGGGGGACTCCCCCCTGCCGCGCCTATCAGCCCTATTGGGACTTTCAGAGGGGAAATTGACGATGACAGCAACGACCACTGCACGATTGGCCGCCCTATAAAAAAGCAGGGGGTCGTGTGGCACGGGCCCAACATGATCTTACCCGGACAACTGCTGGACCCTCACGCAGCTTGATAACACCCAAGTTACCAACGATTGTTCTGGTCGGCATCTCGGGGTCCGCAAGGGGGTAACCAGCCGGGTAGCAGGATGACATCCAGGCCGCCGCTGACTTCCTTTGTACGCGACGGGAGACTCTCCTCGCCATACCGAGGCTACTACCCAACGAGACGGGGAAGTACCTATATCGCCCGCACTTGACCGTAAATCCTAAGAAATCAAACCCGTCGTGGACCTTGGCGTCCTCTCGAGGAAAACAAGTCACCCACAAGTCCACACCCACACCCCCGAACTCAGAAGGAGCCCAGCGCTAGCATCGCTGTAACACCCGGCTAGCTGAACGTGCCAAGTTCAATAACAAAAGGGTCTAAGGAGTGATGCTATTGCGCCATAGTCGGTCGACGTTTCCTAGTAAGTCTCTTTGTCGGTTGCACGTAACGAATCGAGGAAGGACTCCATGCCTACGCACCGGTAGTAGACCCGTAAATATGGTACACGATCGTCCCCAGACGCCACACCCATCTCTCACCTACTAATTTTCCAACTACCAAGTTCTCTCCACATCACATACTACTCACCCATACACTCCTTCGACGAAACGGACTTGGTGTACACTCCGGCATGCTCCATTGACCTGAGCATGCCGTCCATGTCACTTAGGAACGACGATGAGGGCCCCATCTCCCAACTTTCAACCCAAAAATCTCCTCATATTGGTTCGTTTGCACCCTTGCGCACCATCGATTTCCCACCAGAACAGGCAACTTCTCTCCGGACACCTCGAGTAAGACGATTCCCCTAATTACCGCCTCCATCTTCTCCAACAGGTTGTCAATATTACACCTGGTACTTCGCATTTGACAGTCCGATGGAGAACCGACAATTATCTAAGGAATATTGCTGCGCCCCTCCAAAAAAGTGGGCCGAACCGAACAAATGACGTGCTTGATTGCTGTACGGCATACACACGAATGCCTGAGGCCGTGTGAGAACAGCCGACAAAAAACGCGGGCTAGGCTTGTCTTCCCTCGCTTCCTTCCCCGCCACGCCCCCCTTTCCCCGAAAGCAGCAACAACGCAGATGCGGTAAGGAGACCAAGTCCGGCGACCTTCATAATTCGACTCTGGAGTGCGTGACGAACGGTTATCCACAGTGCATCCCCGCCACTTCGCTGGACGGCATCGTCTCCCACAACTTGTGCCACGAACTCCTTGGAGTGGTCGAAGACCTGCTCGTCCTCCAAAACCTTGTGGGACGAAGCGGAGAGTATCGCGGTCAGCGTTTCCTGGACATCCGGGTCTTGAATTACTCTCGATGACACTTCAGAGGCAGCAGAAAATACCTCCTCGCTCTGCCCAAGCGCGGTCACAAGCTCGGATACACCCTGCCGAAAGCGGGGGTTCGCCATAACTTGCAAGGCCATGTCGGTGACCTGTTCGACAGTTTCGGGACTGTCAAGGACGGCCTTCACTAGCTTCTTCGCCAAAACTTGGGTTTCGACAAGTGTGTCTGGATGCTGGAGGACGTAAAGCGCGAGGCTCATCACGGCCGCCTGGGTCTCCGGGTTGGTAGATGCTTCTCGAAGAAAGAGCGCACCCGCACGAACAACCTCCTGGTCGTTCAAGAGAGTCTGCACCAACGCCGTTGCGAGCTCCTGCGTCTGAACCTGCAGGGCTTCGACCTTAAGCGTTTCCCTCGCCACTTCGGCGGTTTGGCTAGCGAAGTACCGCCGTATCTCTGACCCGAACATGCTGAGAACCCAGACGAGCAAAAGTACACCCGACAGGCCAATTGCGCGAAATTGGTTCTTGTCTTGTGCGTGCATCTTCGACATAAGTGTACGCTCCATTTCAGCATACAGTTCTGACACCTGATGGGGCAAGCCACCCCCGACCCCACCCGCAGCCTCCCCTTTGCTTCCGACCGCAGCGACGCCTTCCTCCTGATTAACAGCAGACGGCACCTTGCCGGCGTTCGATGGCATCGATTTTTTGCCTTCTGTGCTTTGGTCAGCGCCAGGTTTCCCTGAGGACACTGGCCGGCAGCATTGCCATCGCGATAAAAGCGCTGGTCTCCCGCGACTTCGGCCACACCTTGGAAGCGAAAGCACCGGGCATTGCGTACGACGCGGAGCAGTGGACACGTAGTTCGAAGCCACCGTGTGTCGTACTGGTGCCGGCTTCGGTTGCTTCGATACGTGGTAGGACTGTAGGCGCGGTGGTCTCACTGACGACGGCCGGCCGACCACCTTGGCTATCCCAATAGTCGATATGTCTCTAACTCCCCGCATTTCGTACGTTGCTCTCGCCGCGCTCCTTATGTTCGTCGTGAGGCACCTGTGTTGCATTTGCATTCCACACGAAGACAAAATTGAGATAAATCATAAATGCCTCATTCTGGGTTTAGAGGGGTTGTATCAGCCCCTCACAAGGGCTTCAAAGGCAATCTTCACAAGTACCGTGCTCTTCACTGAAGACTCCAAATGACACATCACGCGGAGAGGGACACAATCGAGTCATGGTAGAACCTGTTTTGTAGACTGCTGGTGTTCGGTCCTCCAAAAGTTGGACGAATCCGGTTCACCGCAGCTGAAAGCAGCTACAGGAGTAGCAGCTTAGGTCAAGGCGAGCACGCCGCCCGGAGCGGGATCTACTCGAAGTTTAGTGGCCACAGCTCTTGCATCTCTCCACGACTGAATAATCGGCACGGTCACTGGGTGTGCTGTGTGTCGACTGGTAGAAATAATGGTTTGATGTTAAGAACCCACACCCACGGCCGAGCTCCGCATCGAAGACAACGACGAAATAAATCAAGATTCCTGCTGTGTGCTCATGCAAAGCGAGGCATGTCATTTCTGCCTTGCGAAGTCAGAGATCGAATCGACAGCTGACGCGATCGGCCTGAAGACTGACGCCTATAAAACACACCAGAATACTCTTAGGGTGTGTCTTAACTTCATTCAACCCGTTTGACTGATTGGATCGGAATGATATCATTCGTGGTCGTTCGGAGTCGTTCTTTCCATTCCACGCTGTTTGTGTTCGATTGGAATTTGGGCGACCGATCATGAAAATACCGAACATATAATAACCCGACTGATTTTTGCGGCGGGACCGTTCTGCTTAGTTCTACAACAGGGGTACCGTCACGGGGGCAGCGAGTGCTCTTGACACAGAGGATAGCTGTTCACGCAAATGCAGCGCCAGGCACGCTTCAAAGTAGGCAGTGTTAGCTGATCAAGTGACACCCTCGGGACTAATCTAGAAGCTCTCATGTCGCCGTCGCGGCTCGACAAGGACTCCTGGAGTTTCTATGAACATCAGTTCGGCACTTTTGCTAGAAATATGTCACCAGAGTCTCGTTCGACACCAATTTTTCCCATGGCGAGCCTCCTAGTCATGGCATGGCCAAAGCGTGGCTGCTGCCGTGGGCGAGTCCTATGGCGTGTACATGTGTTCCATCGCGTGCTCCCATGTCATCTCGTGTGTCCCCATACCCCCGTAGGCCTCCGGCAAGTAGCCCACTACACTCCCAGCACCAACCATTCGAGTTCATCTCGTTCTTTGAGCCCGTTCGGTCGGGCCGTTCGGCTGTCCTGAACAAGGATTGCTGTTTGGAGACATGCGCTTCCTCTTAAAAAAACACGGACAGGGTAGGCCTATGCCAATGGAAACGCAAAGTTTCAATTTCAAAGATATCCGCCATAATTTTTCAGAACAAGCTTGCGGTGAGCGAGATTTTTCAAACTAAAAGTTCCACACGTTTGGAAAACCCCGAAGAAAACAACTATGGGGCCGATGCAGGGTCAAGATCGGCTTCAGAAAAATCAGGCGGATAACTACTTCAAAGTGTCGAGATTCCGAGTCCTCGACAGCCATCGATCGACACAGCCAACGACTGCGTCATGAAATGTGAACAGGGTGCGCTCGTTAGGGGCTCCGATCATCCTAGGGTCGCCGTGTTCACATAAAGGCCGGTGGTATGTGGTGGGCGCTCGCCAGGCGTATGGTAAATAACCAATTGGCCGCTGGTGTGCACAAAACAGATGGTAAACATTCTCGATCCGTCTTCAACGGCAAAAACGAGGCTTTTTTCAGGTTTGCGAGAAGCGTAGGACGCCGCCGGCAAGCTCTCGCCCCCTATCTGTAGACCATGGGTCCACCTGACACCTTCGAGGCCGTCATCTACACTCGTCGGCCTTGCCCGACACCAAGCGGGTTGGCCGTCGGCCGAGTCTATGTCGAGATCGAAGGTCTATCGTCGTGCGAGCTGATTTTATCAGAGTGTTGACAATTTGCGAGAAGAACAAACAACTTGCGCCGCCTGCAACCGTTAGAAAAAAGGAAATATCGAGCATTTTTCCCCTTTTCCCCCACAACCACGGTACGACAATATAGCCAAAGCGAACATATTTTAATGAAAATTGAGGATGATGCCCTCGAGAACGAGGTCGGAAGTTCGTTCTCAGTATAATTTCAAGTTTGGTCCAGGGGCGTCAACGTTGGACGCGTCACTATTTCCATGGGAGGCCCAACGACGTCCCAGAATCGAATTGCCGTCGCGTTGGCCTGCTTCTGTGGTGGATCTGTGTTGCCGAGCGCTAGATTGCCGGCATGTGAGCACAGTTGCGAGCGGCCCAAGTAGGTTGTGCTCTCCGTTGCTTTTCGCCTGGATTTCTATTTTCCTTTTTCGATTCTGTTTGGACACCTTGGCTAATTTTTATCGAAATCGAAATTAATTCGATTTTCGATTTCCCTTTTTGATTCTGTTTGGACACGCCCTCACAGCTGTTTCTTGAAAGCACTCTTAAGATACAAAACTTCCACACTTCGCGTTCCCATTGTCATAGGTCATAGGAACGCTAGGATCTGTTCGCTTTGTTTTTTCGCTTTCACCAATTAGCAGTAATAAACCCCCTCCCCCAGAGAGCATTGGAACGAACCGAATAGGATATTATTTGCCATATAAATTGGTGCTGATTGGTTCTGCAAAACGATTAGATTCAGTGCAGCCCGAGGAAAACAGCATATTTTGGAAGAGGAAGAACAAGACTTGCACCACTTTTTCTTCTTCAAGAGGACCGGTCGGCCCGATCGAACGGGAAAAAATAGCATCTCGTTTGATGTAGATGGACACCACCGAAGATGGACGTGGACACCAATTTGCCGCGGGATCTGCGAAAGATACCGTTCGTACTGATTCGGCTGGAGAGGCCCAGGATTCTGCATCAACCCAAAACCCAAACACGATTTTTACAGAGGAACGGTGCGAATGCCCACGAGCAGCCTCGTTCCGTTCCGCTCGTTCCCATGCTCTTTGGAGAGGGTTAAGACACGCGCGTTAGGGGAAAATAGTATTTGTTTCGTTCCGTTCCAATGCCCCCTTACCAGGTACCGGGTATACAGCAGCAGCAGCAGCAGCAGCAGCAGCAGCAGTAGCATGCACGAAGAATCGGCTCTGGCGCGCGCTCGTTTGCGCCGACAGTCGAAATACGCCAAAGCACTCCGTGTTCTCAGCTGATACTCACCAGACGCGTTGTATTATTCGAAAGATCAGCTGGGGAATTACGGAGCATGTTTTACACTGCTGCTGCAGAGCTATGAGCTACGCGTAAGAGGTTCGTACTACAAGTCAGTAATATTCTAGCAAATGTAGGTTTTGCTACCCCAGGTTATCACGTTATCACAGTAGCAGTAAGCAGTACGAGGTGGGAGGTACCCCACAGGTTTCAATACGAAAACGTTACAAAAAATCGTTGATGTATCAGTACCAATACAAGCAAAAGTATCATGTCTTGTACATGCTTCTTCTAAGTCTGCATCGTCATATTGTTGGCCTGCAGAACACTCGCACCTGTGAGGCTGCTGTAGCTGTAGCTGCTGCTGCAGTCTAGCTACATAGACCTAACGATGAACTCTACAGGTCTAGCCCGCCTAGGGTTTTCTGAAAACGCGAAGGCGGCTTTTACCAGGGGCCAAAACAAGAACAATGAAAACGGAAGTAGACGTGGTTCCAAAGATTCTGCAGAATGAAACGTTACAAAGTATCCCCTCTCCCCTATTGTTAAACCAGAGAACCCCCCTTCGCAGCTCTTTACGCAACCTTGTTTTGCCTCGTGCTTCGTGCATCCCAGCACCGGTAGTTTGTTTTTTGCTTACCGTACCTGTTCCAAGCCGGTGTGTACTTGAGAGCATTAAGCGCTTGAGAGAAGGGTTGTGCTGCTGTAGCAATGAAAGAGAAAAAAAGAGACGGAGAAACTGGCGGCAAGCCTCGTGGCTCGCGCAAGAACATCGTCGGCAGGTATGATACCGACCCTCGCTCTCTGCTGTGCAGCTATGATAGCTCTCTCGTTTGTCTCTCACATTTTCGAGCAGTGTGTGCGTGCACTGACTATATTTTTTCCTCGTCCCGACCCCCCCCCTTCAACCCTTGGCTATACTTAACTGTTGTGCCTGCTGCGTTAGCCACAACGAGCTCTCGCACTAGATATTTATGTTAGTGCGGATGCGGACGGTCACAGGCGCACGTAAAGTAAGACTCGTACGAGTACAACTTTGAACACGGGGACCGCAATTGTTTTCCAGCTGTGATGCAGGACCAGCAGTACGTGGTGCACGAGTACTCTCGTACAACCGTAGATGGCAACACTCTCCTTCGTGTCCTACTGTGTAGGACAGGGAGGACTTTACCAAGAAGAAGCGTGTCCTCGCCAGATGTTTGTAGACTGCAACAAGACGTCGCTGCTTTTTTGCAAAGGTCAAAGTTGTTGTGTCGTCTTGGCGTCTTGGCCATCTTTATTTACAAAAAATAGTACCAGGTAGGAATGGCCAAAAACGGGTATACCCGACGGGTTTGCGGACATTACCGGGTATCATATTTAAATAGTATTAGAGTGACCGCGACGACCCCAGGGCGCCGTCTCATTGGCCAGCGTCGGCCACCACCCGACCCTGGCCACATACCCACCGGGTCTACCCGGTTTTGGCTACTCAACCCCTAAGAGGTACCCGATGCAAACACCCACCTACCCGAAAATGTCCGGGCTGTTCGACCACAACGGCCCAACGGCCCACCACGCACCAGCCGACGTATTGACGTATCAGCCGAGTTCCACAAAGTTCTGCCGTTTTGACCGACAGAACAATCTGGTTGGATATATATCCATGATTTGGTTAATTCGCGCTCCCATTCCCTCCCAACCAAAAGCCACCTTATCATGGCACCGCATTCGTGGTTGTGGTTGGCTCACGGCGCTCTCGTCGGGGCCTTGAAATTTTCAAGAAAGCTCTCGTCCCGGAAACCAAAATAAGAAAAACCAAAATAAGAAAGCGCACCATAAGAATAAGAAACTGTGCTTGCGCCCTGAAGAAGAAAGTCAACCTGAACCAGATTTCCGGTTTCTTGTGAGGGTACTGCTACTCTGTACTCGTACTGCATGCTGTGATGAGGCTTTTGGTTCGGAAAAGGAGAGAGAACGCTCGCAATCAGCTAGAACTACTGCTGTGCTTGTGGCTCGGAGAGGAGGGAGAATGAGAGCGATGTTTTTTGGGTGGGAGAGGGAGCGAATAAGCTACTTCTGTTGTGCCGTGAAAGGGTGGCTTTTGGTTGGGAGAAGGAGAGATAGAAAGAGAGCTGTGAATCAGCTACTACTGCTGTGCCGAGGTGGATGGTGGGTTGTGGTTCGGAGAGGAGGGAGAGAGAGAGCGGTGTTTTTGGGGTGGGGAGAGGGAGCGAATCAACTGCTACTACTGTTGTGCCGTGATGAGGTGGTTTTTGGTTGGTAGAGGGAGAGAGAGCGCTGTGCACCAACCACTACTCCTGTGAACCAACCACTACTGCTGCTGTGCCGTGGTGAGTCTTTTGGTTGGGAGGAAGAGGCAGCGCGAATCAACCAAATCATGGATATCTATCACGCAGGATATACATCAAGCAGATTATTCCGTCGGTATCACGTCAGAAATTGGGTGAACTTGGCTGGTGCGTCGGCTGGTGCGTGGTGGGCCGTTGGGCCATTGTGGTCGAACAGCCCGGACATTTTCGGGTAGGTGGGTGTTTGCATCGGGTACCTCTTGGGGGTTGAGTAGCCAAAACCGGGTAGACCCGGTGGGTATGTGACCAGGGTCGGGTGGTGGCCGGCGCGGGCCAATGAGACGGCGCCCTGGGGTCGTCGCGGTCACTCTAATACTATGGTACCCGGTAATGTCCACAAACCCGTCGGGTATACCCGTTTTTGGCCATTCCTCTACTATTAATATTAATAGCCGGCGTCCCCGGTTCCTTAAATACAGTCGTAGGTGGTCCGCGTGCCAATCAAGATCAGTTTCGTGGGTTGAAGTCTCACCGAGTGCGTGTTCGTATTAATAGGGGTTTTTTCTTGCTTTAAAAACATGATTAATGGAAAGCACGAGAGCGTGAGTTTTTTTTTTTTTTTTTTTTTTTTTTTTCCATCCCATTCATTATCTTCGCACATCTTCTTCTCTCTCTCCTTCCAACTCGTAACTCAGATCCGGGGTCACATAGCAGGCTCTTCTCCCCCCTTCCCGCTACGGTACGTGCCTTCATTTTTATCGCGAGAAGATTTCAGCCTTTTCTTCCCTCGTCGACTCGCATCGAATTGTGCCTACCCACGCTGCAAGGCGCTCTCAACAATTGAATCCCTTTTTTTATTTTTCCAAATAAAGTCAAAGTCCGACCCTCCTAGGGCTCGAACCCAGGACTCAAACAAGTAGAATTCGAGGTTAACCACTTGAACCACCGGGGCGACCGGCTGCATAGTGACAATCCGAGGGGACGGACCTCACAAGGCGGTAGTGAAATGCCGAGGAAATCCAGCCGGAACGCTGCAAGCAACGCTAAACCCGGCAATTTCAAAAACAGGTGTGAAAATGACACTCGATGAGTGTCAATCAGTTTTCACACTGATTAGAGTTAGCTACTTTTGATGAAAATCGACGAGCAGTAGGAATGCTGAATCCTATGCGCGAAAAAAAATAAGGCACGTACCGGGGGGGAAAAGGGCAGACACCTGTGACCACGGCTTGTCCAGAAGCACGTTGAGGGTAAAAACCTCGTATCAGTTAGGCTGGAAAGAAAAAGTGACGATTAAAAAAAAGAAAAAGAAAGTACTCGTACAAGTGTATCCACAGCCAGTGCAACACCATACGTACTATTAATAGGTACCAGGTACCTGCTTATAATCCTTTTAGGACTGCAGTCTCGTTTTGGGGACAAACTTCGTGGAATTTGACTGATTTGTCCCCAAAATGGGACTGCAGTTCTAACAGAGTTTTGGTCGTATTGGATACTGCTGTAGTACGATCGGAACGTTGTTGCCGCAAGAAACTGAGCGAGCCGGAACCTTGCAAAGGTCGTCAGAGTACCAGTATCAGTGATTACCAGTCGTTTCCGCCCCTGGTACGTACGACTTGGCACTCGCGAGTACTCGGCCATTTGAGCTCCTCGCACCCTTGGGACTCGCGAGTACTCGGTAGTTTCGTCATTCCAGCTCCTCATACCCTTTGGGTTCGTGGGGACTCGATCTTAATACCACCTCCTCGTACTCTTGGGACTGAGTACTGAGTACTCGTACTGCCATATGGAAAAATGACTGGCACTCGCGAGTGGATGGCTGAGTCCTCATGACTGCAATAGTGGCTGCCCCCAGATTGTGGACCTTCCCAAGGAAGGCTATTTACGCACTCTGGCTGGCTAAGGGATGTTTGGTAGGCGGCCCAACCAACCTATTAATAGATTGGTTCCCAGCCACGGCATCCCGAGCCGGCCAAATCAGCCTAGAGCCTTTCCAAGCACAGCATCCAAGCCGGCCGAATCAACCCATCAGTAGAGATTTCACAAGCCACAGCATCCAAGCACTGGTCATCCCATTGCGTTCGGGTTAGGGCGAGGGCTAGGGTTCGGGTCGGGTGGTCGACTTTAGGCTCCACGGCCAAAACCCCGGAACAGGGTGCATCCACGGCTCGATGACTGGTACTGGTACGCTGACGACCTTTTTGCATTTTTTTGGGGGGGCTGTGGCCAAAATCAGGTATACCTGATGCGTTTGGGTCAAACTCAGGTACATAATAAAACCCAGTGAAAAACGCGCTACACGAGCGGTGTTTTGTCCATGAAAATCTAAAAAAAAAGCTGCGCCTGGTGTGGCTCCGAAACCTGAATTGTTTTGTTTCCTTTATGGGGTGTAGGCCATAGAAAACAAAAGAGTACACATCATAACAACTGAAGCACATCATACACCCCAAAGAAGAAATAGTGAAATCACCGTACGCATGTACAGTATGCATAAATACGTACGTACGTACGCACGAGTACAGAGTTCCTACACAAGAATTGTGCAACCGAGAGACCGCAGACGCATACGCTGAGAAAAACAGTGTACGTATGGCCTCTCTGATCGGTTCAAAATAGGCCAAAGTCAGTTGCCTAACCCCAGGTCTACCATGGCCTTTTCGAGCCACAATCAGGTACAGTGTCAGTCGCAGGGCTCCTGGCGTGTGATTTGCACTTGTTTTTAGTATGTAACTGATTCTGGCCAAACTGCTGTGGCCAGGTATACCTGGTTTTGGCTAAAACCCTTTTTTTAGGGAAATGACAACACAAACACTAATACTAACACACACAAACAACGTGTTTTTCGTTTGTTTGACCCTTTGCACTCGCAAGTACTCAGTCATTTCAGCCCCTGGCACCCTTGGAACTCGCGAGGACTCAGTCGTTTGAGCTTCTGGTACCCGTGTGATACCCTGGGGACTCGCGAGTATTCAGTCAATTCAGCTCCTCGTACCCTTGAGACTCGCAAGGACTCAGTCATTACTATTTAATAGCGAGGACTTAAGCCGTTTTACCTCTTCGGACCCTTGCGACTCACGAGGACTCATTCACCGCGGCTCCTCGTACTCTTGGTGCTGAGTACTTCATAACGCCTGGTACTCGCGAGTCAGTGGCTGAGTCCCGGTGGCTGGTAATGATACTCTGACGACCTTCGGAGCTTTGTACCAGCTCCCAGCATCCAGCGCCGTGCTTACACCGACTACAACGGTACTTTCGCCGTACATGATACATACCTGGTACCTGCCTGGTACAGGCATACTCTAGCTATGAGTACCTGTTAGCATGCTGCGTTCTCTCCTTCCTCGTGTCTTATCCATGTATCATATCATGTGTTACGAAGTACTCGTGCATTCTTGCAGCCGCACCCAATTCCAATGGCCCCCTGCCGCCCCGTGCACCACCCGCTTTCTGCTTATGCTTCGCTTCGCTTTGCTTTGGCTACACCCCAAGTGAGTCCCAGGGGCTTCTCCAAGCCGCCGCCGGGTCAGGGTTCATCGGGTTTTCGGCCTTCCAAACACCAGCATCGCCATCGTCGACCGTACCCCCGACACCGGGAGCGTTGACCGGAGCGGCGGGAGGGGGGACTGCGCGGGTACGGCCAGGGGGTGCCAAAGGTTCGGCGTTTGGTGGGGGCAAGCGGAGGATAAAAACGGCTAAGGCGGATGGTGGCTACTCGCCGGGCGCGCTTGGGCAGGTGGGCGCGATTTGTGGCCGTGGCCGTGGGGTTGGGGTGGCGGTTTGACGGCGGCTGAGACAGACTAGAGGGCTTTCGTCTTGGAGGCACCTCCGCACTACGATCTGGTATATGTGTAGTTGTGCATGCTACACGGGCAGCGTACGAGAGATACCCGTGCCTGATATGTACATATAATACCAGTTTCTGGAGAGAGATTAACGCATTCGGGGAAGCCAAGAATGTCTGCTACAAGCAACAGTGACTGGTATGACGTACCACAGCACAAGGCGCAGGAAATCACGCGAGGAGCTCAGGTGCCGTTTTAACGTCGAAATTGTTAACGTAAAGCGCTTCCGTCCACTACTTAGCAATACCTTCGTTTGGTACTTTCGAGACGTCAAGCCTAAAACGGTGGGTAGGCCCCATATCGATTGGAGGAGTTGCGGCTGAAGCTATCCGTACGCCCCCCTCCATGAACTGCTGACTCTCAATGTTGTGGGCTTCCCCGCGTCCATTACTGTAACATACGGCGGTACGGCAGGTGCTCCCTCCTCACTATGCGGGGGGGGACAGCCATCTCGCAGTTGTGAGCAAGAGACTGTCCAAGAGGGACACCACCACCAAGCTCAAAGCGCTGGCCGAGCTACGAGCAATGTGCAGGTGACACCAGCCTTTTACGGTACATGCATACGGTAGCTATGTGCTGCTGTTATATTCGCGTCCCCAAAGCTTAGCGGTTTTTATCTGGCGCTTACTGTTTGTGAGAGTGGGCGGTATAGGTAGATGGATGAAGAACCACCAAGGTATTTTCGAATAGACCACTACCGTGTACGGCCTTGTTGAGTTGCAGCCGCAGCTGTAGTGTTGGTTCTCCGCCTCTGCCTACCGGCCCGTGATCTCAGGCAGCCGCAGTCTTCCACGTCTTCCGTTATACAGGTGTACACATACTGATACTCTCATACAGGTGTTAACTATAGGAGCATTAGTGCTAGAGGATGATGTTGGTATCGGCTGAAGTCGCCGCCCAACACCCCTTACAGCAGTAAAGCAGTACCATAGGTAGCAGCTCCTACCTCAATTACCTGGCCATCAGGTAGTCAGTAATTTGTTTGCAGTGTAGGTACAGCAGTTAGTCGGTCAGTTGACCAGTACCGCAGCAGCTTTATACCGGGTGTATTTTATGTTTGGCATGATACGTGCGTCCAGCACGTGTTTCTGCGGGAATGCTCGTGTCCCCCTTGTCGTTTGGTTTTGATCACACGGTAGAATTGAACCAGCGATAACAGCCAACCCGTTCAGAGATGCGCACTGCACACACGTTTCGAGAGCTAAACTACTCCACACATATAACAGATCATGAACGGATCATGTACAGATGATCCATTCCTACTTCGTGGTCTATATGTTTTAAGGAAGATAGACCCCTATTCTGATCTGTAGGATTTAGCTCATGTTGACGGGTGGGCGCCGTATCACTAGCACAATCCAGATTTAGCACAGGTTTCATGGGATGGATCTGCCCTATACATATCCTGCACAACAAATCATTACCGCAGGTTGTGATGTAGATGATCTATCTGTAGACAGATATATATATAGATCGTGATCTGTTCGGCGCATGAAACGGTAGTCGACACTACGTACTGTAGATTAGGCCTTTATCTGCAGTTGACCCCATTACGAGCACATCTGGGGTACACATTTGCTATTTGTTGGTGCTGATTGCGCGCTTTCGTCCGAAACCTTTTTTCATTCGTCAGGCTGGTAACTAAAGACCCAGCAGCCGCCGCATCCTCGCCACCGCCGCCAACTGCGTGTGGCCCCCAAGTGAAGGCGGCGGCGGCGGTGGTGTCTAGCCCTAGCCTGGATGAGACTTTGTCGCCGGATGCCACGGTTCCGTCAGCCGAGGACCTCGGAGGGCTGGCCCCGCACTGGGTTTTCATGTACCAACGCTTGTCCACGGAGGGTGATCGCAGGGTGAGCGAGGCAATTGTGATACGTAAGCATGACATCATGCTATCTGCGGTGGAATGGTGGGAGGGTGTGATGGTATGATAATGTGATGGTGTAAAGCTTTGTTAGGATTGTGGTGTTGTGAGTGAGATCTGCAGGCGTTTTCCCACACTTTTCGTCGGGGTACCGTGCAAGCATGGTGTGTGATGACATGACGATACATTGCTTTTTCAAGAGGAGTTGATGATGCGACGCTATGTGTTGAGTGCATGGTGGGCCTATACAGAGAGGCTTTTTGTCGCACTCGCCGCCAATATGCAACGCCATGACGATGTGAATATGGATCAATCTGGTAAACGGATGCTGTGGCGCTATGTACATATCGTGGCACCATGAAATATGGAGTCGCTCTCCTCTTATTTTCCCCTGTCCCGTGGTGCTGTCTTGAGCGATGCTGCTGCCTCTCGCCTTTCCATGACTGCTCATCGCTTCCACGTGTACATGCCGTTGTTCGCGTTTGCCCCTCGGGCTATAACCGCGAGGTCGGGCTTGTCTCGCCATGAAGGCGCTCGCTTTCATCTTCGACAAACCCTGACACGGCATGCGCGCGTTTTCCGCGGCTCTGTCCTACCGCGCCAGTCTCGTGAGGCCGCCAATGCAACGCTGCTGTGCATGCTCAAAGCAAATCGGAAGGCGTTCCAGCCACTGATGCAGTCCTTGATGGGGGCGTGGTGGTGTTCCCAAGCAGACACGGCTACGGAGGTGAGTGTCTCCACACCACGCAGACATCATCGAAAGCTGCGGTATTTTCTTACGATTTGTTTTCTTTCTTGTGGCATTGCTTTTCTTGTCGGGAATAGGCTGGAACATTTTCGCCCGTTGCAGCTGGTCTACCTTCTGAACTGTAAGTGTTCCTGATGCGGTGGGTGGTATTAATAGGGGCTACTATTCGGGACTACTATTATTAAGAGGTGCTGTTATTGGGTGCTAGTAGTAGTAAGGGGGACCATAGTAAATAGGATCTACGGTACTGACAAAAGCCTATAAATTGCGCTATTTTTACTAACAATATCTGGTCCTATTTACTATGGTCCCTCGTAATAGTAGCAGGTCTGACGGCTTGAGTTAGTTCTTAGAGTGTTTCTGTTAAAAGCATCCCCTATGGTCTTACGACCACGACCATTCATGATAACAATATGTATCCCCCCCTCCCCGAGATGTTCGAATTGTTGTTGAAACTCGATCCTTGAAGCAGAGTGGGGGCATCTCTGGCTGCAGCACCACCCCCCCCGCAGCGACGTTCTAATGAATCTGCTGCTATTAGTATTACTAGTGATAATGCTAGTATGCTATTATTCTATCGCTACTGTTAATAATATCAGTGTACCACTACGACTTGTATTACTATATATTTTTCAGAACTACAGCTATAAAGTGTTGATGGCACCATTGCTGCAACTACTGCCCTAGTACAATACTACTCCTACGAAGTGCCGTGACATGCCAAACTCTCTTTGCCGAGGTTCCTTGCACCTGGTTTATAAAATTTGTGTACGGCGGTGTCTCGTCGATCCCGGCAGGTTTCCATCTCGGCAAAGAAGGCGTTTGATGCCGTTTTTCCCGAGACGAAAAGAGCAGCTGTGCTAAGACGCTGCGCCGGTAAGCAAAGGACTTGCCAAACTTGCCAAAACTCTCTAAACCATTGCATCGCAGGCGGAGGGCGTGGCACTGGTTACTGCACCGTAGCTGCGCGTGCTCTCGGCTGCCCTGAAGTTTGTGGGTTGCGACTTGACGTCGGTTTTACTCGGTGGTGCTGCTTGTTCCCGGGAGTACTCCGTAGCTGCGCATGCTCTCGGCTGGTCTGATTTTTGTGGGTTTCGACTTCATGTCGGTTTCGCTCGATGGCGATAGCTACTGGTGCTGTTCTTCGCGATACTTAACACAACGACTCGCACGTGTGCTGCAGAAGGTAGAAGGATGCCCATCCCTTGCAAACACTACCTCTGGATACAGACAAGGCCAGAAAAACACTTGTTTCCGCTTATACAGGCACGCGTCCTCACTGCCACCTGTACAGTCTTGCCTCCAATGGGGCACCTGTGATACCGCCGTGTATTTTCTCCAAGCCGGCGTCCCCGGTGGCTTGGTGGGTGGTCCGCGTGCCTACCAAGATCAAGTTCGTGGGTTCAAGTCGCACCGAGTGCATGCTCGTAGGGACTTTTTCCTGCATACAAAATTGATTAGCGGCAAGCGCGAGAGCGTGAGTTAGCTACATTCGATGAACATCGACGAGCAGTGGGAATGCTGAACCCTACGCGAGACAAAATGAAAGCACGTGCCGGGGGGGAGAAGGGACGAAACCTGTGACCATGGCTTGTCCAGAAGGTCACTGAGGGTAAAGACTCCTACGAGTTGGGCTGGAAAGTAAAAGTGATGATAAAAATAAGGAAAACAAAATGGACATGCCCGTACAAGCGACACCCCTCCCACGCCACGCCACCCTGCCCAGTCCTCCACACTGCTCGCGGTCGTTCTCTAAAGCGTATTGCTATTCCTATCAGTTGTCCCCCTTTCATGAAACCAGGTTGTGTTATCAGTGTTTTGTTGTGGTGGCACGGCATTCACTACTGCATAGTAGCTCGCTGATCACCGCCCATGCCTCATCACCTACCAGCTACCTGGTACCTGACATAGTACTTGTTTGATTACCGGGCCATGCCTCCCTGTGTTGGTTGTGTTCTGCGACGATGCGTTCGTTTGCTTGCGTCGGACAATGCTGGCTGGTGTCCCGCGGTGACAGGCAACGTTTTGAAGCACATCGCCGCTGCTCTTCACCAGACCCCGGAGATGCTGGCAGAAGCTTCTGGGTGCACGCTCGAGGAGGTGAGGTTTTCCAAATGTTCAGGCGTCCAGCGCCAATCCAAGTTGTTCATAGGGTTGTTTTTATTGCACGAGGCGGTACTGAAATAGCAGGGTATGCTCCTTTTTTCTGACTCCCTTTTTTGGTCGTAGCGCGAGGGGGGGCTACTGTGCTGACCGCCAAACGAAGCGTATCGCCGGCACTGCCACGGTCGCGCAGCTATGTGAACAATTTATGCCAGTTTACTGGTGGTATGTGGCGGAAAGCGCGAGAGCGTGAGTTAGCTACATTCGATGAAAATCGACGAGCAGTGGGAATGCTGAACCCTATGCACGACAAAAAAATAAAGGCACGTACCGGGGGGCAGAAGGGACGACACCTGTGACCACGGCTTGTCCAGAAGATCGCTGAGGGTAAAACCTCCTACGAGTTGGGCTGGAAAGTAAAAGTGATGACCGAAAAAAAAAATCTAGTCACATTTGGAGCCGTTTTTTCCACCCCAACGGCGCCCACGACAGCCCGTACGTGCTTACTGTTCTCCATCTTGGTAGAGAGGTACCACGTGAGATGACTGTGGTCACAAGCTGGTACTTGAAGTAGCGTCTTTTCTTTCGTTTCCACCCCATGTATTGGTGTTACCTTTTTTTTTTTTTTCAATTTCTCCAGCCCCCTCCCTTTCGTATCTCAGATCTATTGTATGGTCACATAGTATATAGACACTTGACACTTCATATAGACACTTGACACTTCTCCCCCCCCCTTCTACTGGTGTGCGCGCCTTCCTTTTTGTCACGAGAAGAGAGCATCACTTCCTTCCCTCGTTAACTCGTCGTCGAATCGGTCAAGCACACGCGCTGCTACATAGGCGTCATCTGCGCTATCTGCTGCTATCTGCGCTTTCGGGGGGGGGGGGGGGGGCGTAATTATAGTGATCAGAACCCACCATGGACTCCAAAACCGTATAATGTCCGCCAATGTTTAGGGTCCGATTGATGTTTCCCCCGGGTAATACCAGGTAATCGACTTTGCCGAATAAAGGATAGCCAGGAACACTTGTCGTGAAGGTAGATGCCCCGTATCTGGTTTCTGAGGGACATAGGGTCGCAGGGTGACCAGAGGTGCAATCGTGTTGTCTTCCTTGCGTACATGTAGTATGGCATGTGCGGTCGCGAATTGTATCGCCATCGCTCTTCCCAAACGTCTGACGTGGGTGCCTGATTGGGCGCGGTCCCGCCTCTCTTCTCTATAAAACCCTGCTGCAGGCTGTGAAGCGGGCCGAACGGCTGACGGTGTCGGCGCTGACGGGCCTGTCCAACTTGCTGGAGGCTTTGGGGCCGGACGCCGAGTCTGTGCTCAACCTCATCCTTGAAGAGGACGCCATAGGGACACGCGGGGGTGCCAGCCAGGGCCGAGAGGTGTGATCATCAGGCTCCACGAGTAGTATTTCAGATAGTATAGCTGTCGCTAGGGGAGCCTGCGCTGTGATGTATTTGTAACTGTCGTCTGCTGTTGTCAACTTCGGTGCGTTGGTAGGTTAGGAGAACCTGGGAAATATTGCAGAAAAAGCCCGGTCGGCAGTCGTAGGACCTCGATCGTAGAACCCGACTCCAGGCAGGTCGAAACCTGTAACGGGTACAGGGTACAGTACCTTTATTTGGCGCCATGCAAAGTAGAACACTGCCGTTCGCCCGTAATTTGTGGCGATTCCATGCCGTTTCGGTGTTCGGTGTAAACTGGATGGCTTGTGTGGGCATGAGTTTTGAAGCAAATTTGTCAGGAGGCGCTCCAGTCACGAGAAAAAAGTACGCCCTTGAGGGCCGAGCTTTCAACACTAAAACCTAGTAGTTTAGCGTCCGTCAAGGTAATTGAACGGAAATGCTCCGTCTACCGAGGCGTGAATTGAAAGAAGTGCGTCTCCTGGCATTATTTCTTTCGGGGGGGCCTGTGTTCCCGCCGAGGAGGTGCAATGCTAGTTCGTCGCCATCCCTCTCGGAGCGATATTTCTGGAAGTCTTGCGCACAATGTACAGACCATGATCTACAGATCAGATAGATCATCTACAGATAGATAATCTAGGTCCAAGTCTGCCGTTATGATGGTTTGTGCAGGATCCATATAGTACAACTCCAACCCAGGAAGCCTGTTCTAGATCATACAGGTTACACGCCTCCCACCCGGCAACATGGGCTACTAGAGCAGTAGGAGCTACTGTAGATTACACCCAGGTGAGGTGAGGGTAGGAGGAAGGAGGATATCTCCCCTGAGATATTTCCATGATGATCATCATGAAGCGGGAATCGATGGTATGCCCAAGGTATGGAGTCTTGAACTGAACCAACGAACGAGGTGTATGGTGGCGACTGGCTTGGAGAGCGGCGTCAACTTTCTTGATGGGGCTCGTTAGTACAGCAAATGAAGACGAGATCGACCTGTGCCATGAGCGTGCGCCTCGGTACTGCTATGAAGGATAATAAATACCGTACCGTAGCCCGTAATAGCTGAGAGATGTTCACGCCGTGAAGACGAGAGTGGAGTGGAGTGGAGTACCACATCAGCGTTTGAGTTTACCACCCTACCCCCACATGGTGATGGTTCACCCCCCCCTCCCGACACAAAAGGCAACACAGGAAGGGCATATACGGTACGCAGGCAACGTTTTTCGAGAATGTAATACTAATATATGGGGAAATGTAATGATTGCCCAACCGGTGGAGGTGTCTCGATAAGGAGTACCTGGTAGGAACGATGCTCCGTGTCGCAGGGCATGCGTGGTCAAGGATGCAATGACCAAGTTAATAAGAAAATGAGTCCGCCCCCCCTCCCTCCCCGAACCCCCCCACGCGCGCGTGGCGCACGCTTCCAGGAGGAAGCTACGTACTCGAGCGTTCTCAGCGAGAGACTGTGGGTGCTCTTAGAGGACCCCCAACCTACAGTGCGCCGTGCCACGCACTCTTTGGTCTCCTCCTGCTGCCGTCACGCCCGGGGGCTTCTCCTTGCCCGCCCGACCCAACCCAAGGCTTTACTGGTAGGTCCGCCGAGCGCTGCCAACGGTGGGGACGAGGCTGTGCCGAAGGGTGGGAAAGGGGTCGGCGGGGAAGGGGAGATACATGACGGCAACGCGAAGAGGCGTGCGGGGGATGGGAGGGGGGGGAAGAAGGCGAGGGTGTCGACGCCTGCCCTCCTCGTTAGACTGCTGTCCGAAGAGGAGGTTTCCAACCATAGCGAGGCGTGGCAGGCGGTGCTATTGGTGCTGAGGGAGTTCAAGGACACGTGGGCGGGCGAGAAGGGGGGCTCGGTGAGTACATACCGGTACCTGGTAGTACCTGGTATGATATTGATATGATTGTTCCTCTTTCCAACTAAAAGTGAGTCCTACTCTAACTCCAAGTGTTTTTTGCCCAGACAGGGATAAGGGGGAAGAGACACCGCCTGAAAATATGTGTTTTGCTTCCGTCGTGGCACGCAGATGGTGACCTGCTGGTATGCCCACCAGGGGACCCACTCCGTGTGTGATCAGCCTTCAGATCATCGTGATCTGCTTCTACTTCTACGTTTGACGTCACAGCACTCGCTCGCTTCTTTCCGTTTCCCCTGACGTAGGCCTTGAAACATCTATTTTTCCCCAAGAGGCGGGGTTCAATTCTGAAAGGGACAAGTGCACTTTTTGGGTTGCTATTATTAGGGGCCATTAACTTCGGAGCGCGTCCTAAATTTTAAGTTTTTTATTTATTTATTTTTCTCCTTGTGTTATTTACTTCTTGTATTTCCTGTTTTTCTGATTTGGTTCCCTAAAAGAGCAATGCTACAAAACAGTTCCTGATTTTTTTGCTCTTTGTTGATTTTTGCTGATCCAGGAAGTGTTTAGGAAGTACTCCCTGTTTTCCTGTTTATTATTTCTCAAGAATAATTAAGGGGAGGGAATCTTGGATAGTAACGGACCTAAATTGAGACAGCCCCCCCCCCCACCCCCCGTTTCCGTCGGCCTCGTCTTTATCCGGCAGATGGTACTACCGACTCTCTTGAAAAGACTCCGCAAGGGGGCCTTTCTCCCCACCTCTGGCAGCTCTTACCCCTGCCTCCTCCCCTTCCTGGCCTCCCTCCCTGTGGAAAACCTGCTCGCTCCGTCGGACGGGAACAAAAACAGCAAGTGCAGCACCCCTTTCTGCGCTGACCTGGTCGAGACCCTGTGGACCACGGTAGCTTCCGCCACGTCTCTTGGGGGCAATGCTGCTGGCGGTGTGACCCCGGGGGGAAGCGACGCAGCGGGAAAGATAGCTGATGTTGCATCCGCTCACATCGAGTGCGTGACGTTGCTGCTGTTGAAGTTGCCCGCACCCCCACCGCCGCGTCCGCAGGAGGAGCAGCAGCAGCAGCAGCAGCAGCAGCCGGTAGGTGTCTTCGAGGGTGGGATGGGTTAGTCTCTTCCTGATCGATGTATGTGAACATCTGCAAAACCTGTAGAGCTTGGTGCAGACCACCTTCCACGTCAGTGTTTTTCAAAGAAAAATTACTATTAGTAGTAGCTCTGCATGCATCACTGTCATATCGTCCCGCATCGTGTGTCACAAGGCTCAACTAGACTAAATTATATTGTTGATTTTCCCTCTCTACACCTCCGATACCCAGCTGGCGACGAGCATTTCGGTGGCAGCGATGAACCTCGCTCGAGCGCTCGGAAGCTTTGTTCTTGACACAGAGACAGCAGGGGGGGAGGCGGGAGTCCAGGCGGGAATTGGGGGACGCGAGCGTCGACTGAGGAGCCTGCTCGAACGAGCGGGGAAGACTCGAACGGTCTGCGAGGCCTTGGGGCGTGCGCTTGGGCAGCTGCATCTGGGGAGGGAGAGGGGGTCGGGGGTGATGGGCTCGGTGGCCGGGGTGGAGGCGGTGTGGGGGCCCCTTTTGGTGGAGATGACAGGGGCGTTGGACGAGAGGTGAGGCGTGAGGAGGGCGTGTTGTCGTTGGTGGGAGTACGTACGCATGTATGTTTATTTGCTGTGTGCGGTATGCTGTATGCCGTGTGCTGTATGCTGCTTGCTGTACGCTGTGTGCTGTATGCGGGATGGGTAAAAGGAAGTAGTGGGTGATGTGTAGGGTGTACCGGACGTGCGTGTGGAAGGGGTGTAGCAGGTTCGCTTGGGACAAAGGATATAAGGGGTGTGCTTGGTGCTTGGGGGAAGGGAGTTGCCGCTGTGTTGATGTCTTTAACAGTGGCTCTGCCCAGCGCATATATATCTTGGCCACAGCAGCGGGTTCAATAGTGTACCGGCATTTGGTATTTATGTTATTCATGTGTTTATTTTCCCATTAATTTCTTCGCCCTTCTCTTTCTCTTCCTCCTAGTGGTATCTCAGATCCAGGGTTTACATATATAGCAGGCTTTACTCCCCCCTCCCCACTACGGTTCGTGCCCTCTTTTTTATCACGAGAATATTTCAGCCATTTCTTCCCTCGTCGAGTAACGTTTAATACACTGATTCAACTGCGCCTACCCACGCTACGCGCCCTCAGCAGTTAATTCCTTTTTGATTTAGAAAGTAAGGAAATTATCACCGCTGTGGGATTCGAACTCAAGGAATCAACTCTAGCAGCATCCGAGGGTATTATACAACTGAGCCACCGGGCCGACCTTATGTATCCTATAGACATACACCTCGTGTGAAATCTGTACTGCCATTTGCCCCCGACGACTCTACAACAGTTCACAACATGTATGTCGTGTTTGCTCGTTAGGAGTCTGGTGTGGTGGTGGGCCGACACTCCATCATAACATTTCACAAGTACGACATATCATCTACAGATAGATCAGATAGATCCCGACCTTCCGGTATGATACGTTGTGCAGGATCTGTGTAGTACAGATATATCCAACCCAGGAAACGTGTCCTATGTCGTGCAGATTATACGGCCCCCACCCGGCAACGTGAGCTAGATCATACAGATCATCTAGAGATCATGACTATATCTATCTAGATGATCTCTCTAGATGATCTGTCTAGATGATCTATTTGTAGATAATCTGTAGGTGATATGTCCGACGTGGTGGGCCGGCGCTCTACGACCTACGTTTCGAGTGGGTCTCGAAATGTGCTTGTCTTTTTGAGATACCGGTACTTTGGCGTGACTTGAGTGATTGAGAGGAATAAAACTCCTGCAGATTGGTATAAGCACCGCCCCATTGATGTCCTTCTGGCAGTAGAGCTTACCACTTATTCTAGATTCGGTCTGATTGGCTTAAGGTGGGGGATAGAGCTGCTCTGATCGGCTTACGGTCACGGTTAGTTGATCCTTCTTTCTCGCACAGCCTGTGCCAGTCATTTTATCGAAATGTGGTAAGCTTCCTTCCCTTCTGTTGCCTCGCGTCGGATCATGGTCGTGATTTGCTTGGGCAGGTCGGAGACTGGCGTACGTTGGATGGGGAACGTTCTCGGAGACGCTCTTTGGACCTTCAAGGAGCGTTGTAATGACGGCGGTGGGGTCAACCAGAAGGGTGTCGCCCGCACCAGGAGAAAGAACGAGACCGACCTGTCGTCAGGACGAGGCTCCTTTGCGGGTGGCTTGCGAGACATGTGCCGGGCCCTTTTCCACCACTGCCTCTTGGCGATCGGCTTCGTCCCACTTATCACACCTCGTGACGAGGACGCGCTTGAAGGGCAGGGGGTGAGTGGAGGTGCCGTGACGCTGATTGCCGGGGTATGGGGTAAGCGTGTGTGTGTGTGGGGGGGGTTGTTCATGTCATGCATGACCGTAGTCGTGTGACCATAGACGCTCGCATGCATCCCTACAATGCCGGCACGGAGCACGTCGGGGTTTCACCGAGCAGGCAGGTATTTGCTTGCACCAAGCGTGGCGCGCCGTGAGATGTTCGGCGAGTCGCATGAAGGGTGAGCTGCATCCTACTAGGGACCGCTTTTGAGGCGGACTTTCTTGCACACTCGTATGGATGACAGCATCGAATGACTTGGTTAGGGGGTGTCCTGGCGCGGATTGGTTCGTGATCGGCACGCGTTTTTCGGCTCGATCTCATGTTTGACGACGTGTCAACCAGAATTGTCAATATGTTGTTCTATAAAGTTGTCAATATGTCTCTCATAGTTCCTGGCCGGCTCTACCTTCAGCCCTTTTCTATTATATATTCCAGGTACATGTTATGATAATGCCGAACAAATCCTACACAATGTACTATAGTTCCAAGACCCATTTTCCTGCACCAATTCCACGACGTGGTATCCTACACTAATTTTAATCGGTTGCCCCTATTTCTGCCCAAATTCTAAAACCTACCTGGTATTACCCTTCACTAGTTGCAAGACATCCTACACTAGTCGCAAGACATCCTACATTAATTAAAAGACATCCTACACCAATTGCAAGACATCCTACACTATTTGCAAGACATCATACACTAACTGCAAGACATTCTACACTAATTGCAAGACATCCTACACTAACTGCGCAAGACATTCTACACTCATTGCAAGACATCCTACACTAATTGCAAGATGTTTGTACTCAAACCTGATCCTGCACTAATTCCCAAAGACCGTTTGTCGCCAAAGACGTGAGTGAAATCGCCCGGGTCATCACCCTGTCCTGTCGTTCGCGCGCGGGTGTATCTGCTTTCCTTGCAGGTCGTTTCCCGGCGCGACATCCCTCTGTTGAAGTTCATGTCGACCATGGCGGCCGCCTTGAGCATGGCAGGCATCTTCTGCATGGACGAGTCGGTCTCGCCTTCCCCCGACGGCGTCAAACAGGAGGGATACGTGCCAATAAGCTCCAGCCGTGAAAACGCCAGTGGGGGAGATGCGGCGGAATTGGTGCCGCTTGGTGGGATTGGGAGCCGGCGGTCCGCGTGGGAGAGCGGCGTGGCAATACAAGGCGTGCTGTCGCAAGAAGCGGCGACCGAATTTTACCAGAACTTTCTCGTCCCTCGACTGTTGGCAACGACTAGTGGTGGCAGGGGGGGCAAGACGGCGCGAGGGGTGGCCGCGGCGTCTGCCGCGGTGCTCAAGAGTTTGGTGGGAAGGTTTCTTCTTGCGAGAGGCGGTGAGTGCGTGTAATACACAAAAACGGGGGGGATCGGGTTGTTTGAGCTGGTAACGTAGACTTGCTGTTGGTTTGGCGGTGTGTTTTTCAGCCACCCATTTTGCAAGTAGTGATCTACGACTCGGAAGGTTTCGCTGGTCAACGGGGGGGGGTCCGATGCGCGTCGAAGCACCTCCTGCTCCACTCGAGGCCGTATCCCCTTTTTATCCTCCCCCGGCTGCTGCTGCTCCTGCTGCTGCAGCTGGGTGTGCATGTCTCCGGTGTGTCGTCAAACACGGTGCGGCCCCTCCAACAAGAACACAAGAGCACTCTGAGCTGGTGGCCTTGTTGCTACATCAAGCTTGAGCATGGACTGCTCTATAGCCATGAGCATGATGTACGGATCAAAGTATTTCACACCTCGGCCAGATCATCTACAGATAGATCATCTACAGGTCATTTACAGATCAGATATATCATCTAGATCCTCGCCTGCCGTTGTGGTATGCTGTGTGGGGTACATGTCCAACCCAGGAAATATGCCCTAGAGCACGCAGATTATACGGCTCCCACCCGGCAAGGCAGCATGAGCACTATGTGGATAGACCCTGCAGGTTAGGAATGTGCTGTATCTGCCCTCAGATGCCTATTACGTGGGACCATAGTAAATAGGGCCGTATATTATTATTACGGGGGACCATAGTTAATAGGACCTATGGTATACCTGGTACATAAAAACCTTATATTTAGCCATTTTTACTAACAATATTTGGTCCTATTAACTATGGTCCCCCGTAATAGTAAAAATAGGGAAATACATAGGTTTTTGCCTGTGCCGTAGGCCCTATTTACTATGGTCTCCCGTAATAGTGTAGATCATCAAGTGGAAATCGATTATTTGTTGATGCATGAACCATTTCATGGTGTACCCTGACAGGCGACCCTCCTTTTGTTGCTCCTGGGTTGTTTTTTGCCTGGGCACTCCGTGCTGCTCTACGTACCCTCCACGAAAAAATCGACGAAATTTGGCTCCAGGCACGTTGTCGACTCGCCCTTAACTCTTGCCTGCCCTCTGTCGGCCCCCCTTTGCTTTTTATTTGAAACCTGCCCTGCAGCCTTACACCCCGGGGAAGGAGACGACTTCTGTTTCTTGCTGGACAACGCTCTAAGCAAACCGGGCTCGGCATGGCTGGAGGCGGTGACAACGGCGCTACGCTTGGCCCCTCCGGGCGCCTCCAAAATATATCCCAAGGTGGAGGGGGCCGTTCTCAGGGTGAGCCGCATACCCCCCCCCCCCCCCCCCCCCCTCTCCTTTCCCCGGGGTTTCCAGAAGATGACTAACCTTATACATCGGTTGATTGGTGTAGGGTTAGAGGGTTAGTTGTGTCTGTATGGTATATACGCAGAGACCCTCACCCCTAGTGTCGAATAAATGCTAAGATACTCTCGAGGTTTCTTGTTATTTTTGGCCCTCATGTTGTTAATAGTGTGAATAGTGGAAGAGTTTGCTCGCCTGGAATCAATCCCGGACGACCGCGCTTGATTACGTTTCGTTGTCGCTTCTTCCCGCCTCCTCCCGCCCCCACCCCGACCGGCTGAACTGGATTGGACTGGACTCGACTGGTAAACACAGGCGTGCGGTGTTTCCCTTCCAGCAACGGAGAACTCCCAATCCCAGTCGACGCGGCCGAACTCCGACGGTGACTGGGACACCATCCCTTACCTGCCGGCCTTGCTCGTTGCGTGTCTAGGGGTGGCCAGCGGCCGCGCAAGCAAGGCCCCGTTCATTGGCGCCTCGGCCGCGTCTAGGATCGTGGATGCTGCTATCGTCGCCGGTGCCGGTGCTGCTGGTGTCGCCTTGGAGTCTGGTCCGGGGGTGCGCGAGGGGGGTACCGCTCGCAAACCGGGGGATGGTGGCGACAAGGGGAGAGGGGTCACGTTTCGGGACCAGGGTCTTGCGCTGCCGCTAGCTCTGTTGGAGGGTCTGCTTGGCGTCGTCGCCGCGTCGCAAAGAGGGAGGGCGGTTGCTACACCTACCGCTGACGCCGATGGTGGTGATTGTAGTGATGGTGGTGATGGGGGTGATGGTGGTGCTGGGGGTGGTTGGGGCGGCGGTACGGGTGGTGGTGGCGGTGGCGGCGGGGAAGGGACGGCAGGGCGAAGCGACGGCGGGGCTATGGCGGCTGTCGTTGACAAGACCCTCCCGTTGCTCTTAGCGTCTTTCTCGGGGTGCGGGCAAGGGCGGGAGGCCGACCGGGTGTGGCGCGACTGCGGCGCCCCCGCTCTCGCGGCTCTCGCCTTCCCGCCCTCCATCTCCTCCTCCCCCTCCTCTTTGTCCGAGGCAGCCGGGGAAGCGCGCCCTCGACGGGGGAGCGTCTGGCAGAAATTCTCGGACGGGGCGGTAGAGGTTGTTCGGCGGGTCATGGAAGGCGAGGACAGCCCCAGCGAAACCACCTGTACCGGTGCGTCGAAGGTGACAGGGACGTCACCGCCGCTATCGGCAAACCCGAGAGCGGCCGAACGCGCTGCGAACCTAACGCTCGCGCTTGTCGATCTCGAGAAAACGGCAGTGCGGCGGCGGCGGCGGCGGCGGCGGTCCGGCGACCGGCCCGGCGACCAGTCCGGCGACCGGCCCGACGACCAGTCTGGCGATCGGTCCGGCGACCGATCCGGCGAACGCACGCCCGTGGAGGAGTCGACGGCGGTGGCCACAGCTGTCGGGACTGCGAAAGAAGGAGGGTCTGAGGCGGCGCCCGTGCTCTGGCGCCTTGGGCTAACGAGGCCGTCCACTTGGCGGAACCGTCGGGTGGAGGCGTTTTCTCGAGGGGGGACAGGGGCGGCGGCTACACCGAAGACGAGTACACCTACGGCGGTCGTGGATTTGGCACAGGCCTGTGTTGGAAGCAGGTGGGCGCGGCGGTGGGAATGCGCGGCGCTGGTGCTGGGTCGGGTCCCGGATGCCCGTGCGCGGTTGGCGTTTTTGCTTGAGGGAGTCGAGGGGGTGGGTCCGGCCTGTAGCGGTGTTGAGGTCGCGGGCGAAGTGCTGCACGAGATTATCGCGGCAGGGGTCATGGTGGGGAGGGCTGCCCGGCTGCTCGAGGGTGAAGGGTATGGCGGGCTGGGAGCAGGCGACGATGGCGTGGTGGTCGATATCCCCCCTGGCCTTCTGATCCCGCCCGTAGGGAAGGCCGGTGGTAAGGGTAGGGGTGCTGTTGGGCGGGGTACCGGGGGTAGAGGAGGACCAGGAGGAGGAGGAGGAGGAGGAGGAGGAGGAGGAGGAGGAGGAGGAGGAGGAAGAAGAGGAAGTGACCCAGCGGAAGAGTTCGGAGTAGGGCTGCGTAGCTTACGCAGCTTGTCATTTGCTGAGGGGGACGAGACGGTGTCATCGGCAGCGGCGGCGGCAGCTGCGGCGACAGTGCTTGACGCGGCGCTGTCGTACCTCGGAAAAGACCCCACCGTGTTCGCGATACCGGAAGCGGCGGTGAACGTTGGCGCAGCGAAGGCATCAAGCGCTCATGCTGTGCGTGCTCGCCGCCATCGCGTGGCGTCGGAAGACGCGGGTTCGGACATGGCGGGGGGTCTGCATCCGCTCGCCCTGCTTCTCCCGCGCGACCTCTGGCGGGCTGCTTTCGAGCCGCTGCCGCTGCCCCCGGCAGCAGGAGGGGTGCTCGCAAACCTGCCGCCTATTGACAAGGTGGGAAGCGACACGACTGCCCCCCCCAGGCGTGGGGGGCTACGTCTCCCGGAAGAAAACGTGCTTCCCCCTCGGGTTCCGGTTGGGCCCCTGGACGGGGATATATCAGCGCCCTTGGCCGACCGGGGCTCGGGCTCGGGCTCGGAGGGAGATGGGAAGCTGCACGGCGTGGTGCTTTCCGCTTTGAGGTCTGCGGTGGAGGTGACGGCTGGCTCTGACGCTGTCGGTGCCGGGGAGGGGGCTGAGGAGGCTGCGGCGTGGCGGGCGTCTTGCTCCGCCGAGGTTTCGACCGGTCTTCTAGTGTCCGTGGTCGGGGAGGCATTCGCGCGTGGGCTGGGGCTGGGAGATGAAGCCAACAGGTACAGCATTAATAGTGGGGGTCCCTCTATTAAGGCCGGTTTAGGAGTGCGGGTTGCGGCCATATGGTACCGGTAACCAGTGTCGCCACTGCTACCATAGGTAGCGAATTCGTTGCGTACAGGTCAGATTTTGTCGACCGCTCTAGAATCCTTACACCTCGTAGCACTACGCGCGTGATTGCAGCATCACGCCAAGCTTGCAGATATTAGGTTTGATCCGTTTTAGGCGTGAGTGTGATTTTGTTTCGATATTACAAACACGGTGTGGTATTGCTTGACCCCTTCGGACTCCATTCACGATAGTGGGAGGCCAAGCACGTATAGATATTGTGGCATCTTTTTGGCACTATGAAAGGGTGCTCGTTTTTGCTTTCATTGTCGCTCGGCGGATAGGTAAACAAGTATACCGCATGCGGTTTTGCTGAAGAACTAGTTTGGATAGATTTTTTTTTATATATTTTGTCGGGTCTCTGGAGGTCCAGCCTTTTCATACCAGCCTTACGTCGTGCGGGTACGGGATACCTTGTCCATTTTACGCGGTCCTCGTTGCCAGTCTCTGCTGTCACGTTCTGAGTAAAGCAGCAATCACACGCTGCAAGCATACAGTGGTGTACCCATTTTAAGGTACCTGTACCCCTTTTAAGTACTACCACCCCGTGAAAAGCCCGAAAACGTGGTCTCATCTCTATTTCGGGGGACCATGGTAAGTAAGACCAAATATTGTTGGTAAAAATAGGGAAATATAGAGGTTTTTGTCTGTACCGTAGGTCCTATTTACTTTGGTCCCCCGCAATACTATGGTCTCATCTTTTTCTACTGAAAACGTGGTCTCACATCAATTCCCGAGTTTTTTTTCCTTTTCTTGTGGCAAGCCGATCTACCCGGTTTTATTCCGAACGCTAGTACTTGGTATGGCCTTAATATCCGGATAGTCTCAGAATGGGTACACCACTGCTGTATGAGCTGGCGCCCGCGTGTCCTGTCATGGCTGGCCCGACAAAAGACGGAGACAGGCCGACACCCGCCTTCCTACCTTTATGAAACGCCGCGCTTACCACCCCTCTTGGTTCGTTTCCAGACTGATGGCCGTCCGCTGCGGGACGTACAGCATAGCGCCGTCTATCGCAGACCTTGCGCCTGGGGCGAAGCCGCTGTACACGAACGATGGCCAAGCGGTAACCATCGTCGCCGCGCACGCTGACTCTGGTGAGCCGTTTTTTATTGTTGGCGTAGTGAATGGAGCTGCGGTGTTCCGGCGTTCTGTGGGCGGGGATAGGGGACAGTTCACACGTCGGACACATCAGATAGATCATCTAGGTCATCTATAGTATACCCTAACCTGTCGTTCCGAGATTTTGTGCAGGATGTGTCTACAGTATTAATAGGACAATATACACCCTAGGGAACGTTCCCTTCTGTAGATTATACAGATTGTATGTCTCCCACTCGGCAACATGAGCTATCATAGGTAATACATATCATTCAGATCACGAACAGATCTCCCGAAAATATCTAGATGATTAAGCGGGAATTATCTGTAGATGACCTGTAGATGATCTGTCTGAGTTGTGGAACATTTGCTGGTTTGAGTATTTGAATTAAGCAATCGGTAACTATCGTTGTTGCACACGTCGACTGTGTTTGTGTTTCGTTTTGTTTTGTCCAGGAGTTGCGATAATCCGGCGTTTTATGGCCCGGGGTAGGGAATAGTGTGGGCTCAAGTATTTCGTTTTGTCTGGAGGTTCCCGTGATTGGTGGTTGTTTGCGCAAACTGGGACGGCGGAGAGAGGGGGGGGAGAGAGGGGGGGGTGTGCGGGTGTTTCTGCTTTACCCCGACGGGTGTTTCCCACACAAATTCGTGTTTTTTTTTGTGTCCCGGCGTGCGAGTACCTAGCAGTCACGGGTTCCGAAAAAACGATATTTCTGCGGGATATCACGGGAACGGAATCGGGAAGCCATGGGCAAACAGAGGCAGGCATCGAGTTACGCTCGCAATGACTCATAGTAGCAGATGCGCCGCCTTTTTTGTTCCGCCCTCGTGGTGGCATACGATGTCGACGGTGAAGGCCGCTGCATTGGCTATGGTAGTCACGAACGATTGTGTAGGCTTACCTGTACCTGCTGTCGCTTTTTTTGTTTGTTCCTATTTCGCGCGTTGCTTCCCGCCTGCCCCCCCCCCCCCCCCCTCCCCCCTCAGGCGGTGGTGAAGACTTCTACACCGTTCGCCCGGCCGCGACTCCCGCGCCCGGCCTCAGTTCCAGTTCTGTGGAAGAAGCTGTTGGCTGGGAAAAGCAAACGGTCCGCGACCGCCTCTTCCTCCAGCCGCCGGTCGGGGTGGGCTCATCGGCGGCCCTCATGGCACGTGGCATGCCTGGCCCGACGATTACCCCCTGCCCATGGCTGGTCAGACCGGCCGTCTCTGCTAAGCTGGCCGCGATTCTAGGCGGACCTCTGTTGACTATCGAGGAACGCCTCTGGCAAAACCTCGGTCGGTCTTCTTCCGGTTCGGGCCCGGACGGACCGGTTGTTGTGTTGGCCGCTGCGGTTGGTCTCCGCAGCTGCGCGTCGACATGTCTAAGAGCGGCGCTGATGTGCGCCGACGATAGCGCCTTAGAGGCCAGCAGTTGGGCTAGCGGTGGTGGTAGTGGTGGTGGTGGTGGTGGTGGTACCGGTAGCGGTGGTGGTAGCGGTAGCGGTAGCGGTAGCGGTAGCGGTAGAGGTGGCGATGCGCAAGCGTTTCAGGGGGTCGTGCAGAGAATAACGGCGATGCGCAACCGGTGGGCCTCCGCGGCAGTCAGGTCGGGAAGCGCGGTGCTAGCCGGCGGGCGCGACGGGGGCGCTGGAGACACCACCTCGGCGGCGACGGTAGCGCTGGCGACCACTGTCCTCTCGGGCTTCTTCGCCGCGACGCCGCTCATGCCCTCGCAGGACGAAGCAATGCGGCTTTTCCCAACACGATTGCGACAGGTCTTGTCTGATGAAGCTACCACAATCGACGCCAGCCGGAAGGCTGGAGCTCCGCGGGAAGGCTGGGCGCGCGTGCAGACTCTGGCGGCGTTGCTGTGGCTGCGCGACTCAGTGGACGCTTCCACCAAGGTGCACTCTAGTCCCTCCTCCGTCGGGTCCGTTACCGGTAGCCTCTTCGCGGCGGGCCAGGTGGATGCCGAGGCGGCTGTGGTTGCCCTAGTGAGATCGGCGTCGGCTAGGCGAAGAAGCAGCGATTGCTGGAGAAGCCCCACGGACCTTGCTCTCGCGAGAGCCTGCGCCGGGCTTCTTGCCGGGGAAGGGTGTTCCCGTGTGATTGGCGTGATTGGCGGCGGGGGGGAAGCAGCGGCGCCCCTGTCCTCTGAGTCTAAAGCGTTGATTGTGTCGTGGGCGGTGTCCAAGTTCTTGCTCAGCGGCGGCCGGATGTCGTGCGGAAAAGCAAGCTTCCCCCTCGGGGGAGATGACGCCGCGCTTTGCCTCGAAACGGCGCGCCTCCTGACCGGAATCGCGTGGGACTGTCGGGAAGAGGGAGAGTTCGGCGGAGGGTCTTCCGGTGGGTTGGCGGCGGCGGCGGCGGCGGCGGGGGGGGGGGGGTCGCCGCGATCGGCGCCGTGAGGGGGCGCGACTCTGGGCGGCGGCGCGTGAGCCGGCGGTCTGGCGTGGGCTTCACGCTGCGGTGGTGGGAGCGGTCCGAAGTCCCACGCTCCAGCTGTGCGCGTTTGAGGTGCTCGAGGCCGCAGCTGCGGGGTGGGACTGCGGGCTGGCCTCACCCCAGAGCGACGACGAGGTCGATGCCTTTGAAGAGGGATCGGGGAACGACGCCGAACCAGAAATGGAGCGGCAGTCTATCGTGTCCAGGTTGGCAGCGGCTTTGGGGGGCTGGGGGATTGCGCAGCCGCCGCCGCCGGAGGAGGAAAATTGTGGGGTAGAGGAGGTGGAGAAGGGTAGTAGCGGCGACGAAGACGGGCCTAATCCGGCGATCACTGCACAGGAGGAAGCGAAGGAGCAGCTGGACGACCTCGAGCTTGTCGCCAGGTGCGAGGGAGGAGCCGGACGAGCGCTTGTCCGTTTGTCTGTCTCTCTGTCTGTCTGTCTGTCTTGTCTGTCTGTCTGTCTGTCTGTCTGTCTGTCTGTCTGTCTGTCTGTCTGGGTGATGTTCGGTTGCATGTATGTATTTTGTATGGTATACCAGTCTATTTGTCTGTTCGTCTGTCCATCTATCTGTCTATCTGTCTGTCTGCCTGCCTGTCTAATTGTCTGTCTGTCTGTCTGTCTGTCTGTGTGTTCGTCTGTATGCCGGTCGGTCGGTCTGTCTTTTTGTCTGTTCGTCTGTAGGTCTGCCTGTTTTGTGTGGTCGTCTGTCTACATGTATACGTAAGCGATCGTCTGCTCGGTACTTCGCTTGTCTTGGCCAATTTAATCTGGTTCTAATTCTTGCTTTTCCTGCTCGCTCCTGGATGGTGAAAGCGGGCGATTCTATTCATTTTTCACAACTACGTCAGCTGTGAGTTCGCTGTGGCCATCATCAGAACTGCTTCCACTTTACGTGTGCTGTATGCATGGGTCCCATCACGCTTTTCTGGTCTGTCCCTGGGTAGGCGAAAGCTCTAGGAGTATCACCCATAAACGCCGTTTGTCTTCACTACCCGTTCAGACGCATGATTCTCAAGTACGTTATTGACAAGTACCTCATTCAAGAGTACCTTATTCAAGAGGGCCTGAGTCAAGAGTACCATGTTCGAGAGTACATCATTCAAGAGGTATCTGTCTCAAGAGTACCTTTTTCGAGAGTACCATATTCAAGAATACCCTTTTAAAGAGTACCTTGTACAAGCGTACCTTATTCAAGAATACTTGTTTCAAAAGTACCTTTTTCAAGGGTACCTTACTCAAGAAATCGCTATTCAGGGGTGGGCGGCGACTCATGACCATTGTTGGAATCGGGAGCGCTGCCGGAAGGGAAGAGACCTCCAGATTCCCTACATTTTTTTCGACTCGAAATGTATTATGTTGACGCCCTTGCCGCCCCTGGTTCCTCTTCTCTGTTTCTTCTTCCCGTCTCCTCCTCCCTTTCCTTCTCCTTCTCCCCCTCCGTGTTCGTGCTCTTCATCGAATCGTCCTCGTTGTGCTTCTTGCCCCTCTGGGGCTGCGGCTTGCATCAACCATTTGTTGTTAAATAGATGTTTCCCTGAAGACCTTCTTCTCGCGGTAGAGGTCTTACCCGTCACCATGGACCAGCTCGCGCATGCTCAACACAGTTCGAGAAAATTCCGACTGGGTGGGCATGATGACCAAGACCATGACGAGGAAGAGGAAGAGGAAGAGGAAGAGGAAGAGGAAGAGGAAGAGGAGGGAGAAGAGGATGCCGAGGAGGAGGGTGCCGAGGAAGAGGAGGAGGAGGAAGAGGAGGAGGAGGAGGAAGAGGAGGAGGAGGAGAACACGTCAGAAAGTGAGGTTGACGGAGATGGAGGCACCGCGCCGGGAAAACATGGTTCGGACAACGACTCGCAAACCGTGGGTGATTCGGACGACGATTCGGAAGAAACTATCGTAGAGTCGGACGACCACCCCGCAGCCGCAGCCGCCGCCGCCGCCGCCGCCGCCGCCGGGAGTTCCTCGAATTTGGCGAGGGAGAGCAGGCGGAAGCGTCTAAACCGTCGCCGCAGCGAACTCAACAACCGTCGTGGCGGCAACAGTGCTAGCATGCCCACGGGGGGGCGTTCGGGTAGCGCCCCGGGGGGGGGGAGATCGGGTGGTGTCCCCGGGGGATACCGCGGGAGTCGCCGACGAACGGCGGCCGGACCGTCCTTGGTTGCCCCGTTTTTGACGTGGCTGTTGTGGTTAGAGCACTGCGAGCGGGCGTCGGAGGTGGAAGACAAAGCGAGATCAGCGGCAAGGGCGTTCCTGGTCAGGGCGGGTGTTATAGCACCGATTCTCAAGGCGTGCTTCCAGGTTTTGAGAGATTTTCAGGTGATTACGTCGGAGGGTGGGCTTGTACAAGGGGGGGCAGGGAGATGAAGGGTTGGGGGTGGGGGAACGGAAGGAAGGGGAGGGGGTGGGGGGGGGAGGGAGGGAAGGGAGGTCAGAAGGGGGTGGGGGGGGGCGAGGCGTATTCATGTGTTGCTTGCCTTAGTCGTTTGGCCATTAACAACGCATCGCTTTCGAGACGGATCACCGTTCCTACTCGTATTTTGACACCCTTAACAGTTGGGCGCTCATTACGTTGTTTTCATATGGAGGGGGGGTAGGGGCGTAGGCATTTGTTGACTGTGAGGGGGGAGGGGGTAGAAGGGAACACACAACGAAGAGCTATACTGGTATAATATTTCCAGAAGTAGACTGGAAAGCGGTGAGGTTTTTCCTTGTACACACCACATTTCATGTCCCATTTCCTGGCTCATGTGTTGGTATTAATTCGTAACTCATACCGATAGCGACCCCCCCTCGCCGATGGCGACCCTCGCTCGCCACCTTGATCCCGCTCGGCGGCTGTTGCGGTTACCGATCGTCTGTCGTTGATCGGCTCGATTGACGGTGGCAGGGAGACGGCGGCAGGAGCAACGCTATGGGGACGAGACTGGGCCCCGCCCAAGCCGTAAGAGTGTCACGGCTGGACCCTCGAAAGCCCCACGACCTGGCCAAGCTGGCTCTCGCTGTTTATTTCAGGTCGGTTTCGGGAAGCCCTCGGCGTTGTTGTGGCTGTTGTTCTTGGTGTTGGTGTTATTTTTTCTTGTTTTTTTCGTTCACGTTGTCCTTGTTTTTAATGATGGTGTTGTCGTTCTGATTGTACTGCTGCTCTTGACTTTGCTGCTGTTTCTGTGTTGACATCAAGTGAGTTACAGTGGACATTGCAGCCTGAGCCACCATGACCACGGTTAAGCTATCTTTTGAGCTGCGGCACCAGGGCTGCTTCGTGGAGGGGGTGTTTTGCATGCTGTGTCTCGCTTTGTCTGGGCCTAGCCGAAGTTTGTCACCGCACGCCACGCGTTCCGGACACAGCCGGTTCTGCCGACCTACGACGGGATAAGTGCTGTCTTCACAGCCTGTTATAAACAGAAAGAGCGTCCCACCAGACGAAAACAAGTATGATCACGCGTCTCTTCTTATGCTGCACTTCGGACACGCCCCCTTCGCCGGCAGCCTGGGTTAGCATGGCTATCATAAGTATGCTGCCTCGTGTGGCAAATGTTCTACATCTTATCGCCTTTTTGGACTGCAGTCCCGTTTAAGAGACAAACTACTTAAAATTCGAGTGCTTTGTGCCCAAAACGGTACCGTACGAGTATATACGTTTTATACTGTACTCGAGTTAATTAAGGCCCAAAGGGCTTACATGTATTCACTGTCTGCACAGCAAATTACTCGGTCCGTTCGCCCGCAGTTTCCCACGACGCCCCTGGTGTATTTGCCTGCCCCCAGTCACGCCCCCTGTCCCCCCCCCCCCCTCCCTTCATGGCCTTATGATTTCGGTCATGCATAATATCGACCCCCCCCCCCCCCCTCGCCCCGAGTGTCTATGGTCATAAGACTACGGCTATGCATGATATCGAGTTCCCCTCCCCCGAGAAAATGATCGCTACTTTACTAATAGGAGATAGCTGATGGTGGCCACTGGCGGCCAAACAGGAACGGGATAAGGTTTGCAAAAGGTTCCAATGTAATAGATGAAAACAACGTAATGAGCGCCCACCTGTTGGAGGTGTCTCTATTAGGAACGGTGCTCCGTCTCGAAAGGGATGCATGCGTGGTCAATGGCCAAATGACGAGGGCAAGCAACAAATAAGTGCCCCCTCCCCCCCCCCCCCCCCCCCCCGCAACGGTTTCGTGTTGTCGACATGCGCCATGGAACTCCCTTCGCAGGACTGTGCACATCTTCCCCTCTCTCAGCAGGTCGTGGTGGGCGGATGACTGCGCCAGAGGTCTGCGCGTGTGGGCGGCGGAATTCACTAAAAAGTGAGATATTTACGTTCGCATTTTTTTTTCTTCATATTTTTGATGATCACTTTCGCTTTCCAGCTTAACTCGTGGGAGGTTTTACCCTCAGCGGCCTTCTTCAGGACAAGCCGTGGTCACAGGTGTCGTCCCTTCTTCCCCCCCCGGTACATGCCTTCATTTTTTGTCGCGCATAGGGTTCAGCATTCCCACTGCTCGTCGATTCTCATCGAAGCAGCTAACTCACGCTTTCGCGCTTTCCGCTATTAGTAATCAATTTTTTATACAAAAAAAAGTCCTTACGAGTATGCACTCGGTGAGGCTTGAACCCGCGAAGTTGATGTTAGTAGGCACGCGGACCACCTCCTAAGCAACCGAGGACGCCGGCCATACTTGAAATAAATCGAGATTTGTTTATAGAGCAGTAGCAGTGGTGGCCTCTTTGAAGTGCCGGATTTGTATTGGTAGTGCGGGCTGCCTGTTACCTATAGGGCCTGTTCAATTCGCCTGGCACAGATTGGATTGGCCAGTGTGCTGTGACGTTGTGCGGAGCAGTTTCGGTTGGCGTCATAGTGGCGGTATTGTCGGCTGGCGCATACCATACCATACTCTGGTGTGGAGGAGGGGCCACCACTGGGATACGTTCTGTACGATAAAAGTATCAGTGACACACGCAGCTTGCAAAGATAACCTTCATAGAGTTAATGTTCGATCTATTCATAGCAGGTGAGGTAAGGTGAGGTGAGGTGAGTGTGTGTGTGTGTGTTTTTTTTTTTCTTTCCGAATGCATCAGCGCTACTAAGTATAGGTGTTTATATGTGTGTACATGTTGGGGCGTTTTGGTAGAATTTAGCGAGAGGGTTTCTTTTTCAAGATGTAAGCGTCCTTTTACGTAACCGCTTCATCACGCTCATCTGGTACCCCGTTAGGATTCGACTATAATGTAGGGACCGAACACTTTGGGACTTGATTATAATCTAGGGACCGAACACTTTGGGACTTGATTATAATCTAGGGACCGAACAAACCAGAAATGCAGTCATCGTATCAGTAGGCAGAGCGCGCAGCAGTACCATGTATCAATCAACCGTGCTTCCTGCTCTGCTTCGTGCGTGTCATACCCCCTCTACCTTGCGCTTCCGACAAGTCCCGCACACTATCAATAGCAGCACCATAGCCCATACGAGCCCGGACTGATTTTGCTTATGTGGCAGATGCTGCTGTAACCGACAGTTCTTTTGTACACTTTGTTTCCCCCCTACACCCCATGCTACAATTGACTGCAGTTCATCATGTCCCAAAGGAGGTATACCGACCGTCGCTATTACTATAACGGGGGACCATAGTTAATAGGACCTGTGGTATACATAAAAACCTATATATTTAACCATTTCTACTGACAAAATTTGGTCCTATTAACTCTGATCCCCCGTAATAGCTGTACTAGCCGTCACCAAGATAATGGTTGTTGTCGGAAGCCGAAACCACCGTTTTTTTTTTTCTTACTTGCTTTACCGCTCGATGCCGCTCTGCTCACGGTACCTACCTACCTGCCTGTATCCATACTCGCCCCTCTGCGCCGCTCGATGCTACTGTACGTGCATGCAACGCATCCTTCGCTCTGCCGTGGGTGAAACCGTAAACTACTGTGCAGACACGTCAGCCCTGCATTGATCGAGATCGAGGCTCAGACCATCGCAGATGCGACGGACCGCGGCATCTGGGATGACGGGGGAGAGATGCGCGTGAGATGCAGCGCCAGCTCGAGGCAGGCAAGTCCGACCTCTATCCTCCATGAGGTCATTCGAACCGTATGTACACACACCAGCATCTACCACCCGTAGCATGCGCGATCGAAGTATCACACGCAGCTTGCAAATACGCACGTGCTATTATTAGCGGGTCTGAGGTTTAGGACGCAAAGGTCGATCTCACAGCTGGGGTGTCTTTTGACTTTTGTTTTTCAAGGGAAAAATACCAGGTATGTCGGCGGACGGTGTATGTTAGACCCGTCAAGGTCTCTTTTGACTTGGCTGTACTAGGTTTAGGGTACGGATTTCCTTGACGACTGCATTTGACGGCTGGACTTGACGGCTGAATTTGACGGCTGTCCTTGCCGTCAACCATCGTACAACATCTGAAATGCGGTGCCGAATGCGTTGTATGCGACGCACGGGCATGATATAGGTGGAGACTTTCCATGTGGTGGCCTTTTGGGGTGAAGGATGGGAACGGGGGTGGTCTCGTCGAGCGGTGGGAGGGTAGGGTAAGGCGGGGCAATGGTCGGAGATAGGTGACAGGGCGGGGTATACTCATGTCCATCCGTGGCTGTAGTCGTATGACCAAAGACCCTCGGCACCCCTACAAGGCCGGGATGGAACACGCCGGGTTTTCACGTACCAGGCAGACACTGCTGACAGGGGGAGAGAGGGGGGGGGGGGCAGGTTTCGTGATGCGTTCTGTGCTGTGAAGTGTATAGCTCTCGGGCTCCTGGGTGAAGAAAGCGGGGGGGGGGGGTTGGGCTTGTCGCGAGGTGTCGCGAGGGGCCGGTGTAGGAGTCAGAGATTAGTGAGACGATGGGGTGGGGGGGGGGGCACGTGGGGGGGGGGTGGGGGGGGGGGGGGGGGGTCCTTCTATTGTGTTCGACTTACGCTCGGGTTTTTTTTTCACCTCACGAGCTTTGAAGGCGTGGCAGGGATGCAGTTTTGATGCTGTTGGTGTAGGAACGCTTTTGTTCGCGGATTTTCAAGCTTCGAAGCCCGGCACCGGGCTTCGTCTTGTGTTGCCTCTGTACGGCGGTTTTGGTTCGGAGTTAGGGTTAGGGGTTGTTGTGCCGCGCGGTGCATCGGGTGTTGTTGGGGTGGTGTGGTTGCCTTTGGTCACCCAGCGAGGGCGCCGCAGCGAGGAAGTTGGGGACATGATTGGCTTTCCCACGTCAGCGCTATGCAGGGTGGTTGATTACTACGGAGAGGCTATTGTGTGTTTCCTTGGTGTCGCGCGGTCAACCATCGCACCCGGTACAGGATCGTTATCTACGACACTCGTAATTGTATCACCCGGGTTCCGAGAAATGAATCGATCTCACAGCTGTATGATATATATATATATTTGAGAATCAACCACTCTAGCTGTATGTAGCCTATGCCGTTGTGTATCAGGCTTTGCCTACAAGTTGTTCTTAAAGTGAGGTAGATTTGTAGTCTTGCATATGTTTAATTTTTTACCATTCGACCCCCCCCCCTCCCCCCCTCTTCCGTGTGCGTGTTGTACGTGTATTGGGTGGGTGCCCTAACGTCAGGTGGTGGCTTCGTATGTGAAGGACGAATGCACGCTGGAGGCGGTCATACAGCTGCCGCCGGAGTACCCGCTGAGGAACGTGGAGGTGTCCTGCTCCAAGAGGATGGGGGTTTCCGAAAGCAGGTATACCAACGTTGCTGTTAAGGGCGTGTTGATGTACTGGTGGATACCCGTTAATGAGGGGCTGCTTTTATGTTGGTATGTAATCAACTATTAATAGGTCATTTCAATTCGGGGCGCACTGGTGTTTATTACTGATACCTGGTATGTGGGTACACAGAGTGGTGCGGCGGCGACGTTTTCTGACATCCTATTTCTTCGGAATTTTCGTCGATCAGGCCCACCAAGATATAAGTTGTGCCCGCCGAACACGCTGTACACATGGCAACCGACAAACTGACCCCCTGGTCTGCTGCACGTTGTTTGGAGTGTCCTGTGCTTTCGCTGCACTGTTATTCTCTGCGCTGCACTGTGCTGTACTGCTGTACTTCTGTGTTGTACTGCGCGATGCAGCATTGTACTACGCGGTGCTGTACTGTACCGCACTGCGCGTCACCGCTCTGCGCTGTGTGCTGTACCACACGGTACCGTACTGCACTGTGTTGTACCGTACTGTGCTGTGCTGTACCGACTAGTCGGTACCTGGCCCGACGCTACCCAACTAACCGATTAGTTACGCAGACACGGCGAATCCACTTTAACCCTTTTAGGACCCCAGTCCCGTTTTGGGGACAAAAAACTTAAAACTTAGAGTGAATTGTCCCCACATATGGGAGTGCGGTGCTAAAGGGGTTAACGGGGGATTATATAATAATACAGTATACCGGGGGACCGTATTAAATGGGGCCTACGGTACACACAAAAACCTACCAGGTATATATTTCGCTATTTTTACGAACAATATTTGGTCCTATTTAATATGGTCCCCCGTAATAAAGCCGAATGTGGTGTGTAGGTATACTGCAGGGGGGATGTATGATATTAGGGGCTATGGTGGGTTCTTATTATTACGAGGGGCCATAATAAATAGGACCTACGGTATACAGAAAAACATATACCAGGGTATAAATTGCTGTTTTTGATAACAATATTTGGTCCTATTTACTATGGTCCCCCGTAACTCCACCTATTACTATGTACGAGTGCTATCTATTACTATGTATCACTATGCCCCCCCGTCACAAGTGCAGGCGTCGCATAACGCCTCCAGGTCAACCACACCCTCACATCCTCATGCCACAGGTGGAAGAAGTGGGTGCTCCAGATCGTCACCTTGCTCTCCCTGCAAGATGGCTCGGTTCTTGATGCTGTCATGCTCTGGAAGAAGAACGTCGACAAGGTGACATCACACGGCGATAGACTATTGATCTTTTGCCATATTATAGTAGGCTACTGCTGTAAACTGTTGCTGTTTCTGCGCTAAACTGTTGCTGTTTCTGCTGACTGTTATGAATTAGTGCTGGATATAGATTTTATAAGATTATGAAATACGTCAGCTGTGAGTTCGGCTGATAACATAGTCTATACCTGGTACTCAACTTTGCAAGCTGCGTATATTCTGATATATAGAAATGTACCAGGTATAAATTTAATGATCCGGCGGAATTGTAAAAAAATGGCTCAACCCTTTTAGAACCGCAGTCCCGTTCTGGGGACAAACCAGTCAAATTTCAAGTAGTTTTGTCCCCAAACGGGACTTCGGTTCTAAAGGGGTTAAGCTCATCACACTTCTACATATAAAAAAGTCTCAATTCAAGTATCTTACTGTTAATAGTAATTGCTCCCGTTGCAGCAACAGACCAGGCTGCTGCTACCTCGGTGGCGTCAGCATATTGACCGGACCTGATTCCGAGGGGGTCCGGTGCGGTGGAGAAACGTCTACCGCTGTAGACTGCCGCTGTAAACCAGTGCAGCAAAACTCTGTTGCAGACTGCTGCTGTAGGCCACTGCTGCAGACAACTGTTGCAGGCTGGTAATGATAAGGCACAATTCGATGCGAGTCGACGAGGGAAGAAAAGGCTGACATCTTCTGACGATAAAAATGAAGGCACGTACCGTAGCGGGAAGGGGATAGAAGAGCCTGCTATGTGACCCCGGGTCTGAGTTACGAGTTGGAAGGAGAGAGAGAAGAAGATGTGCGAAGGCAATCAATGGGATGAGCAAAAAATAAAATAAAATAAAAATGATACACCTGGTGGCGTGTGCTACCGTGGATATAGCACCTGTTTATGCCTTCTGAGGCTATGCCTCTGTCAAAAAACTGTTTTCGACGAAAAAAACGGACGCTTAAGCTCGGCCTATCGTAGGTGTTGGTCGAAAAGCATTGCAAAAAAAAACAGATCAACGATATTGGGTACCTGGTAGTTTCCTAAGGCGAGGAAACTCGTTGGCCAGAAACAACAATGGACAAAAAATGCTACATCTTTCGTAGCACGCGTCTGATGGATATTACCCCTGCGGTAGACAGGCGCCTCTGGATTTTATTTTGGCATCAGCCGCGAAAGGACAGAGGACTCAAGCTGTAGAATGCTGCAGTGTGTGTACGTGAGCCCAATGCACCCGCCGCTTGCTTCAATCACCTGCAAAGGCTCCGCTAAGTGCTGTACTCGAGCGTGGCTATTACGGGGGACCAGAGTAAATGAGATCTACGGTACACAAAAACCTATATATTTCGCTTTTTTTACTGACAAATTTGGTCCTATCTACTATGGCCCCCCGTAGTGGTCTCCTGCAAATATTGATGTTCCGCTTGCATACGAAACTCGACCTTAACGATGACTGAAATGTAGAACCCGGCACCCTTGCTGGAAGTGCCCGGAGCTGGGAAGCTCGAGTCGGGTTGATTCCGTCGCGGGCTGCAGATTCCGCCATCTCGGCCTTCTACTTGTCTTGACCTGTCTACGGTACGGCGTTTACTTGGTTGTAGTATAGCCCAAACTTCCCCCAACCATTGCAAACATTGAAACTCTCGAAGTTGCCAATATCTTTGTGTCTGATGCAATGTTGATGCAATCGTTGCATACATCTGCCAGATCTTTCGTCATAGACCTACTAAATGGCCGATTTGGGTATCAATTCGTCTCAGAGGTCGATTTATTGGGTGGCGTATTGAGCTACTGTACTATAACCAAGTAAACAGCCTCAGAACATGTCGGTACCACCCCTCTGATAGACCGTACAAACGTGTCTTAAACATCTCTTGAAACGTCTCTCAGCATGTCTGAGGCCCGGCACGCCGCCGACTGGATGTTTTTTCCCCGCCTCGACCGTGTTTTTATTTTATCCGTCGAATTGAACCCTGCAGGAGTTCGAGGGCGTCGAGCCGTGCGTAATTTGCTACGGCATTCTGCACCCGAGAGACATGGCCCTGCCCCAGATGACGTGCAAGACGTGCAAAAACAGGTCCGTTGACCCCCCCCCCCCGTTGACGGCGTTACCCCCCGCACCTCACGCTGCTTCGAGCTCGGTGCACTTCATGTCTACGTGGTCGGTCAAAACTCGATGTGCTCTGTCCTATTATTTTAGGGATGGTCACATGACTACGGCCATGGATGGTATTGAGTACACCCCCCTTCCCCCCCCCACCCCCAACCTGGAAGCAAATCAATCATTCGACGCTGTCATCTGCATGTAAGAAAGTTCGCCTCACCAGGCGATTCTTAGTAGGATGCGGCTCACCCTTCAGGCGACTCGCCCATCACTTCGCGGCGCTTCGCACTTGGTGCAAGCAAGCAGTGTCTGCCTGGTCGGTGAAATCCCGACGTGTTCCGTCCCGGCATCGTAGGGAGGCGAGAGTGTATGGTCATGCGTCTACGGCCATGCATGGCACGAGCACCCCCCCCCCCCCTCCCCATACCTGACACTTTACCCCCTACCCCCCTCCCCTTTTATTGAAATCCATCCGCGCTCCTGGGATCCTCGTTGTGGGTGCCATTCGCAACTTTTGTTGAAGCGCGCGAGCAGATCCAGCGCGTCAGTAGAGCTGTGGTCGCTGTGTGTATCGTAAAGAACAAACAGTTTTGCGTGCCGTGTCACCTTGGTATTTGTCTGTATTCCTACGTAGTTTGTGAGCCGTGGGTATGATGAAACAAATCAGCCTCAAGGTTTGTCCAGCGAGAACGGCGCAGTCACTCGGAGCGCCGAGAAAAACACCGCCTTCACTTTATTTCGAAAAAAAAACACCCCTCTTCCCCCCCCCCCCCCCCCCCCCCCCCCCCCGCCCCACACCCAGGGCACGCACAACCCAGACGTTAACCTCAACCAGGAGCATGGTAGTAGTTCATCTCTTTCCTGGGGTGTTGTATAAGCCAGAGCCAAACTTGTCCGTCACCAACCAAATTGGCCATTATACGGTTTTCCGGCGGTTGTGATGCCAGTTGAAGCCATCTAGATGCGCCGGTGGAAGCCGTGGGGCCTCACACTTTCACGCTCCCGGCGGCCTTCCTATCAAGCAAATGCGTTCTGCCGACTCATGAACGCTGCCCGCCTGCCTTCCTCCCCCCTACTCTGCTGCCGTGCGTGACTTGTCCATGTACAGGTTTCATTCTTCGTGTCTTTACAAGTGGTTCCACACCAGCCACAAGAACAAGTGCCCCATTTGCCAGCAGGCGTGGGCTTGATCCACACAGAAACCCGAGTGTGTCCCACACGATAAGTGTGGCATCGTACAGCAGTGGCTGTGTATTCAATGGGATGCTGCTACCTCGTACTAGTTTGTAGTGTGTTTTTGGAGGTTGCGGGCAGTGAAGGTCCGATAATCAAAGGGTGCGGAGTGGCACTAGTAGTAGCGTTTTGGAGGTATGAGGTGCTAGTGACGGGGGGTGCTGCAGTGACAATATTCACTTTTGTGCTACGAAGAACACTTTCAAGCTGGGGTGCTGAATGGCGCCGTCGTGCGTACCAGGTACGTGCTAGGTGATGGTATCTGATTTTTCTAATACTGCGTTGGCACGAATAGTGACACCAGTAACAACCGCTTGCCGTAGGAGACGTTGCGCTGATGGGAGTTGTGGCGGCGTGTTGCCGTAATTTTTGACGCCGACAGGCTACTCGTAACGATGGTTGTGGTTGCGGTCGAGCTGGAAGGAGGGGCATGGAGCAAGTTGTCAGTCATGGATAGCAATGCTTGTGGTGTGCTCGGGTGGTGGGAGGTGAGAGGCTCGACCGGCGCAACTCACTCGGGTACCAAAATCGATTAATAAAGTTGCGATTCGACCCATCCATTCACCACAAACAATTCATAGGGAGGGTCAAGCAAATTATGGACAAATACTATCTGAGGTGCAGCGATAAGCATCAGAGACACAATATGGACACTGGCATAATCACCAACAGGACATGCCAAGTGAATGGAAAAACTAGGGTACTCATTAACACACGATAACATCAGCACGACCCAGACGTCTGGTCGAGCAGAAAGACACGACATACTGCAAAGCTAGACATTAATCGATGGTGGGGATGTAGTTTGTTTCGTCGCCAATCTGCGCGCCTGGCAATTTGCTCGTTGCAGTCGTGTCTCAACCATGGACCGAGTATGATCTACACCGCACCTGCCCCTCTCGGGGGCCAGTGAGATCAGGTCAACGTGCCCAAGCGTCAGCGGTAGTAGCAGCTTTAAGCTTTATTTATTACCAATCCGCCGAGGGATGAACACAAATCAATGACAATAAATTTGGCGCAATATGCTGTTATGGAGGCGTTTGTGAGTCTCGAAACCTGTGTGGAGTGCTTAAAGGATGTGCCTGATGTCGCACAGACAATCCAAAGCACGAAAATCTGCTATGCATTGTCACTACACTTTTTTTCTATCTACAATTACCTCGAAGCACAAGAGCAGATTGATGCAAATATACTTCAATCGCATTTGCAGTTTTCAGTGCGTGGCGCGCACCAGCAGTAGTACGACATGCACGATCAGGCTGTAAAGGGTCATGTGCCGGAGTACGACCGTACGAGAACTTGAATTATTTTTATACTTCCGCCGCCACAACACTCCGTGTCCCTTACCTCTTACACCAGCAACAGAGGCTATTGATAGCGTAACACTTCTGCTGCAATCGCCGTGTTTGAACTACCGTCTACTGCTGTAGATTTTGTCGTTGCCACCCATCTGAAGCTCCAAAAGGCCAAAAAGAGAAAACACAGCAGTGTAAATATAGGCACGGGGCAATAAACTATAGACTATAGACTATACATACAGGCGGTTACGGCCAACACGATCAGTTCTGGCTGACCCCTCTTCGGACTCCAGTCCCGTTTTGGAGGCGCGCTACTTCCAAATTGAATGGTTTGTTTCCAATGCACAGCAATCTTGAAAAGGGGTCGAGGCGTTGTACATCTACAACACTAGTATTGCCATTAAACGGTATACCGGGGGGGGGGGGGGTCGCGTTCTACGACAGAGGTAGCACTGTCCGTTGAAATATTTTCTGAATGACGGGGTTCTCTAACCCAAAATCGTCGGAATGCCAATCTTGTTTCGAAAAATAACGTTTTTTTTAGACGTGGGCGATGGATTTATCCATCGGGATGCCATTTGATTTGTGCTGACGTCAGTTTTGGGGTGAGGTATGGAGCTCCTCAAGTGAGGAGCCTCACAATTTTTGGGGTGAACCTCTATCGTAGAACGCCTCGGCGGGGGGTGTACTCGAAAGGAGAGATGTACTCGATCTCATGCATGGCCGTAGTCGTATGACCATAGGGGAACGCCTCGGGGGGGGGGGGGGGGGGGGTAAATTAGAGATGGCACCCGGATTCAAAAATCGGAACCGGGACCAGTACCGCCTTCGGTGGGATTTGATCAGTACCGTCCCGGGTTCCCGCGGTACTGGGTATCCCGGGTACCCGGGTTTCCCGGGTTCCCGGGTATCCGGGGTTACGTGTACAGTTTGCTCCATTCTTGTGTTTGAGCGGCGTGAATGGTTCTCAGGCGGGGTGGCGAGGCGTAGTGAGGCGGGACAAGACTTCATTTCATCTCTCTCGATGGATAAAAATGCGAAAGAGAGGAGGCTGCGCGTATTCTCCAGTACCGCCGGGTACCCGGGTACCCGGGGTTACATCCACTCTTCTTGTGTTTGAGTGGCGTGACCGGTCCTCAGGCGGGATGGTGAGGCGTGGTGAGGCGGCAGGTGGGAGGACAATCCTTTAGGTCGTCTCTCTCGATGAATAAAAATGAGAAAGAGAGAAGGCTGTGCGTATTCTCGGTGCAATCGAGGAGGTGGGGCGTGGGGAGGTGAAATAAAAGCAGTCATACAATCAAAGTCAACAAGTAGAGATAAAAAACTACCAGGTATCAATCTAATTTACCCTTAATTCGCTCGTGAAGTCAACTCCATCAGGAAATCCTTCGAATATAATTGTTTACATCCACCAACCAAGCCCTGCGAGATAAGCCCACACCCAGAAACAGCGAGCGTATACATAATAAGCAGAGGAAGTAGGCTACAGCAGCCTCTGTCGGTTGCTCCATGAATGGGCAGCTTCCGCTCGTAGCTGGTAGGGGTCTCGTGTGTGTATGGCGTGTTGTGTGAAGGTAGGTAGGGTATGCTGTGCGCTGTCTATCGAGGGCTCCGTGGAGCGTAACTAACGGGGTACCCGGGTTCCCGGGAACCCGGCATAACCAGTACCGCGGGTAGTGAAAATTGAACCGGGACGATACCGGTACCGACGGTTCCGGGTACCCGCCTCCGGGTACCCGCCTCCGGGTACCCGGTTCCCACGAATCCGGGCGCCAACTCTAGGGTAAATACCGAACTTTCGACTACTTGGGAAACCTTGCCGAAACCCTGCAGTACTGCCATCATTTGGCGTGGAACGCCCTCCGCATCGCTCGACGGCTTTGTTCACGAAACGGAATGCTTGTGGGAGTTTTGGGAACACCCTGGGCGGGCGCACCTAGAGCAGTGGTAGGGAATACGCTATCACGGCCACCGGGAGCCGGTTTAGCCGCCGTTTCTCCGCGAAAACTTTGGCGAATGTATTTCCTATCGGTAGAGATTCCGTCAGCCATCTGCTATGTGCTCGAAGGAAACTCAACAACGCGGGGAGCAATAGTTCTGCCGCGTCCCGTGTCTTACTTTTGTCGCCGCCACGTATAATACACCACCCTACAGTCAGCGGTACTGTAGTACAATACATTAGTACAATACAATAGTGATTGTACAGACTGCTCCATGTACGTATGACGTTCATATTTATTGCCCGGCCCGTAGTATATAACGGGATTGTGACACTCAAAACGTAACTGGGACAGTCATGCGAGGTCAAACATTTGTAAGGGGTAGCAGCCCACCGATGAGCGCTTTGCTGCAACCCGCCTCATGTGTGCACATTTAGAGGTGACTCGCGGCTATGATACACGTAGAAGCCATCAAACGCCATCAAGCGCGAGGCGCAAAACATCATGTCCAAACAACGAAGCAGCAGTGAAAACCAATGTACCCGAACAAAAGGTGATGGAAGTTTTTTTTGTTTTTTTTTTGTTTCCGGTGGAGAATATTGGAATCAGCGGGCAAGCCACCCAGGCCCCGAACAGACCGGAGCTACTGCAGCTTCCGAGACCCGAGGAATCACGTCAGCACAGCCCGAATGCGATTCGGACGATACAGACATCCCTTCCTCTGCGGCAAAAGGCCGTGTCTTCGAGCTACTGCAGCCGAAAAAGCAGCTCCCCGCCTTTTCCATCCAGCACCAAAAACAATCCCCCCGAACGCCGGAACCCGAAAGAGCCCTGAACAATCATGGAGACCGCCCCCCTTGGTTAAAGCCACCTCCAACGAAAACCCTACAGCCAAAAGATGAATTAGATGTAAGGCTATCGTGTGCCCGCAGGCGACAGGAGATCTAGGCTTCTTCCTTGACTCGCTTCGTCCCGTTGTACTTCTTCGCAAATTTCTGCGAACAATCGAACCGAAGGGCAAACGGGCGGACGAATGCGGGGTGGGCGAGGGAAAAATGAGAAAAAGTCGAACCGGACAGTGGGGGATAGATACCGGACGGTGGCACGCGCTCGCGGGGTTAAATCACGGTTGCCTTACAGGCCTAGCCTAAAAGCTGGGAATGCATGAAGCACCAGGTACGCATTTTGCAAATCGCTTCTGTTAATAGTTGTTGGCCCGGTGCAAGTACACACTAAAAAGTAGCGACGCTCATACACGTGGTTTGTTGTTTACGAGCGCACTTTCAGTTTAAGACAGCCCACGTCGCGGAAAGTATGTGGATCTGCAATAATCGGGTGATGAATGCCCTCCTTACAACGAGACAGGAACCGACTACGTCCACGGACGGCAATTGGGCACTTTGTACACGTTCAAAATAGTTTTAGGAACCAATTTGGTCCATGACTTAAATTTACCTGGTGTGAGCGTGGGACCTAGCAAGTGCCAGGCATAGGCGCACAACCGAATCGGCGCAGCGCAGGGCAGTCGAGTGAGGGATCTAAAAAAAGTAAACCCCTGCAACCACCGTGTTCATACACGAACCCCGACGCTGCCGCCGACACGGAGGAAACAAGGACGGGGACAGTGTACGGGTCTCGAATCTCACCATCAACGGTCCAACAATGCTGAAGGATGGTCGATGCGTACGGCACGAATTACCCCGCGAAAAAACCTCGGCGGTCAATGTACATAATTGTTAGCCGATACGAGTGTTGAATAGTGACCGTCCGCCCGGCAGAGTCACGCCGTCGTGCAACTCGTGGCCAATCAAAATCCAAGAAAAAAAAAAAACACACACACATACACACACAAATACACACGCAAGTAAGACTCTACGCGCACCTGGTTGCGAAGGAACTTAGGGTCCATCTGAAGCACCGAGTGCAATTCACGATGATCGACCGTCAAATCATCGCCCAGCGAGTGAGTGCCCAGAGGAGAGACATGAGCGACCGATGAGATTCCCCCACCGTGAAGCAAGCGTATGCACACACGCACAACGAACGAACGGCGGGAATGGAAACACGGGGCAAGAGTGAAAATAGAGCTTGTGTCAGTCAGGCCCACGGAGTTGGGGGAGGAGGGGCTCGAGGCGGACACTACCCAAAACGGCTGTGCAGCAGTCTTCTTTCATCATCGCGCCTTACAAATTAGCATGTTCTGGTATGCCTTTTCACGCTACACGATATACATATCAGTGGTATCAATATCAAGACAGCGCGGGAGGGGTTAACAAACACTTTCCGTGTTCTCCATGCTTTACCCTTACTCTGCGTGGGAGAACTACCAAGGATGATATCTGAAACGGCACAACGCTCACCTCCAGACGTGCCGAAAAATCAGAGTACTTCGCAACCATCTACATGTTATCATTTTGTAGACAGCACGGCAACAACCAACTCGTCTTGGTGCCAAATTTTTGAAGACCGTATGCACTACACAGGCACTCACCGTTGTTGGCGGCAACACCGGCTCACCACTCTCGTCTGCACGGCGGTCAAGACAGAGGGCTAAAAGGCCCTCATGCCCAAAGATATTTACCAAAAGCAGATATCAATAGTGGACATCACATTGTACACGCCTGCTTACGAGGTAGGCCAAGGCATATTTCTCTCCACAGTGAATACGCTACTATAATTAGTACCAGGCACTAATAAATAGTGTGTGAATATTGACGCGCGACACAAAACGCTGACGCGCGACGCGTTCTTTGGTCGCTACCCTTTTCTCTCACCCCCTTCATGCTTTTGTACTTGTGGTTAGGAGCCTTCTTGATGCCGTTGACGTGGTCCTTGAAGGTGGCGTTACGCCCGGTGTGGTGCTTTTGCTACTCGAGAGAAAACAAAAAAACGCACCAACACGGCGAGCAATGGGGACGGACACAACACAAAACCCAAGCAAAACACGTTACGGTGGGCCAGAGGGCAAGCAGGGGGAGGCATTCGGGGGGGGGTGGGGAGGGGGGTCAGAACGGGGAGGGCGAACCCGTTTCACAATCGCCGTGGCTGAGTAAACGAGTAAACCATCGGGACGATTCAAAGGCAGCAACCCGCGGGTTGATGTACAAAACAATGATAGTATGTAGCTACTGCTGCGATATGACATGGCTCGGTCTCGTTGTACTGCCGGCACCGGTGTGTTTAATTCTGTACAACGACAGTTTCCCAAAATTGGTCATATCACCGACCGACCGATATGCAATTACACCCGTAGGCAGAAAGAGATAAACAACGTACACGACAGGGTGCAATAGGGCAATGTATCGCTTAATGGGGGCAAGGACACCCGCGAGGGCATGTGGACGAGGGACAGCCGTTTGAGCTTGTCGGGGAATGTCTCGCTGTGTCAACATCCACTACTCTTTCACGAGCTTTCCATACGATCCATATGCCATGAAGACGCTTCTTCTAGACCCGTCCCACGTCTCATCATACCAGTACGTGCCGACAGCTAGACAACTACATTCGCAACGTCGGGTACGATGTTGTGACGCTACCTAGTTTTGCTCGGATGGCTATTACGGGGGACCATAGTTAACAGGACCTATGGTATCCATAAAAACCTATATGTTTAACCATTTTTACGTACAATATTTGGTCCTGTTAACTATGCCCCCCCGTAATAGTTCGTGTTGTCCTCTCTTCCTCGCCGTCAAGGACAGTTTCAAGAAATAAACAGGAGGAGGAGGCGCCGCTGTAGACTTGGGGCCGAAAACCAACAACTGCGCCGCCAGCGGTCAGGTGGGAGGATCTCCCAAGTCCAAAGCGCGGCCGCCGTCGTGTCAATTTAGTGTCTGTAGCGGTTTGTTAGGTATACTACAGCAATAGCAGTAGCAACCGCAAAAATACAGGTTCAACTGGCGGCGATTGCAGGGCCTCGCTGCTGTGATTTTTTACACAGCTTCACAGATGATCCCATCGGAGGTACCACAGTAGGTTACCATGTACAGGTTGAAACACGCCAGTTGTGTACTTAGTGTACCTGGTTTAGACTGGTTTAGCGGGGCTGAAAAGGGCAGGCAAGAACACGTGACCAAAGGGTTTCACGGTAGGTCACAATAGCCTACTGCCGTACAACTACATTGAAAATCATAGTACCTGCGACTGCCGCTGTAGGTGGTATAGTATCCCGCTGTACGGCACCAAACGTATACCCGTTAAGGTGGTCTACAGCAGCAACATCACGCGGGGCCTGGCGTCACAAGCGAGGGTTTGGTACCAGGTAATGGTAAAAAAAACGTAGTGACCGATAAGCAGATCGCTACGCGCTCGACACGTAACACACGTAGGGTGTACACCAGGCGTCCTACTTAGGGAGCAAGTGCGCTCGTCTGGGTTTGCGCCCTTTGATATAATAACGATCAAAACACTGACAGCTTCGTTTGGTGCTCGCAACCGTCTAAGAGCTATAGAGCAGCGTGAGAGCCGACCCGTCCGCACGAGGAGGAGGATCATCTCGTGCCCTTGTCGTACGACCCCCTGCATTCAACCATAGTAACCCTCGGACACCATGACCAATGACACCACTATTAATAGTATGACCCCCCAATAAAGCAGTGGCCGCTGCCACAATCATCAACGTGTATCGTCGACGTTCTCCTCTGAAGCCCCAAACCGGTCCAGGTGGTCTACAGCAGCAGTATGAAGCAGGCCGGGCGTCATAAGGCCGGGTTTGGCACCAGGTACTCATCTACAAAACACCACCTACTGCGCGTGCTACGTTGAGGCCAACATGCAGATCGCTGCGTACTCGTTACGTAGACTCGTACGGCATCCTGTTTAGAGCGCAAGTACGCTCGTCTGGGTTTGCAAAACATCGCCATCGTCCCAAATGGCGAAAGCTGTGTTCTTGTTCCAAGGTCATAAAGGTGGCACAGAGAGCCAAACCACCGACGCCCGGCCCCGCTCACATACGAGTATATACTTTCAGTGCTTCAAATACCGTGGCTCACTAGAAACCATGTACCCTGCTGGGTGAATATTACGAATACTGGTGGAAATTACGGTAAACTTTGTCCGGGAAAGTAAGGCTCGTATGCAAATGAAATGAACATGCATACACAAAGTATCCTTACATTTCCGGAGTAGGATGTAAATACGACAGGCACCCAAACCCCGTTTTTATGCCAATGGTAACTTAAACCTTTGCTACACACATGCCGTCCACACCAATTCCTACCAGTACTTGGTAGATAGTAGTTCGTCCCCAAAACCGCGGATGCAGTTCCAAACGAGTGCATAGCCAAAACAGGCTGCCATGGTGCTTCCCTAAAAACAGCACTTCCATTTACCGGACTTTTCAGCTCGTGTTAACGGCATCGTTGACCTATCGCACCTCTTTAGTCATGCTCTACCGCAGTCAACACCAAAACAGCTCTACGTCGTGAAATATGGACACCATGACAACATTCGGGAAGCCGTCGCTTCTACAAGCAGTGGCGTTCGCGGAGTGCCGCCAGCTGTAAGTAAGCACGGCCCCGTTTCGGGGAACAAACTACAGGTATTAATAACACCTACCTGGTACCTGGTATTAATCATAATAGGATTAGAGGAGGACTCTTTTTTCAGTAGTAACACCTTGTTTCCGGTAATCGAGTGACGTTCTGTCTTTTATGTTGGTTTTAAAGTCGGGTTACAGTACCTGAGGTGCTAGAGCGACTGCCCAGAGAAGCCTGCAGCCATGTAGGCATATTCTGGGTCCGGTGGGAAAGGGTCGAGCTGCCAAGCGTCGTTTATGGTTACCGAGGTCGAGTGGCCCGGTGCTTCGTACACTGGCGATGTCCTAAATCAACGACACCGCCGTCTTAGCTGCTTGGAGCCTAGCAACAGAGATGTTTGCAGACACAGGCCACAAACCAAAACCACCGTTAAAGAGCGACAAGCCCACAACAACACCAACTGTTGGCGAAAGGCGAAGGCTTGCCCGCGCGCTATCCCACCTCTTTCAACCGATTGCAAAGGGGTGTTCGTGAATTGGTGCCCCAAGGACCAAGGAAAGCCATAGCTGGTGGCGTGAGGTTTCAAGAGGAGCACACGAGCCCATCGAGCAGGATAGCCACAGACGACAGAAAAACTTGCTTCCAAATGCTACCAAACGCGCTTGTACATGGCTCCTTCCCCGCCAAGGGGAGGCAACAGCACCCGACGCGATAAGCCTTCCACGTTCCATCGCACCGCGGTGGGTCGTGGCTACAGCAACTGCTTGTGACAAGGACCACGCCGCCCGGACACGGCGGTATCAAGCGAGTCAGGAAGCCTAGGACCAAGTGTCGAGACCAAAAAAAGCAACCTTGCAAGGCGAGCATCAGATCGCAAAACGTCGTGCGGGCCAGGATTTTTCCACGCAAGGATCGTCCGCCGGAACTCAGGGAACTAATCTTCCAGTCATGCTCCCACCTTAACCATCTTGGAGCTTTTGGGCGGCTTGGAGGGGCTTCCTTCGGTCCGGTGAACACACGAACACACACCACATAAATGAGGGGGTGGGTTCCCGATCTCGTATCCTACTGCAAGCAATACGAAACCCTCATTGAGATTTTGATTTTGATTTTTGTTCGATTTTCACATCCAGAACAGAGGGCAGCCAAGCAGCATTGGCTCCATCGAGAGAACGCTTGGGGTTCAGCCACCGTGCCCTTGGCACAGCCATAACTGGTGGTGATATGGACGAAACCGCTTCCGCCGAGAATATCGCCGAAGGGCTGGTGGGCCTGTCGCTCCAAGATGAGGAGATTGGTGCCTTGGAAATGCGGCGAAATGACGTGTTGGAGAGGGTTGACGGTGACTGCGCTCGTACTGGCGCTGTCCATGAGCTAGAGAGCAAACTTTCTGCGGTGGGATTGGTCGACATGGCGGGCGAGGTGCTCAGGTAAAGAGTGCAGGGCACGTTTACCACCACTGATGTGCGTGTTGCTGTTTAAGCTGGACGGTAGAACATGACTGCGACGCGCTGAAGCTACTTCTTTCTTCTCTATGCAGAATTATACATGACACATGTTGCAGTTATCGAGCAGTATGGACCTCCTTCTGCTGTAGGCACGTGCCAGGTACACGTATCTTTGAGGTGCCTGCTCGGGTGTCGGCTACTCGGGTACCAGGTATACCTGTGCAAGTAGAAAACGGGCGTAAACGTGTTGCTGACAATACGAAGAGCTAGTCTGCATTGGAATAAAATTGGTCCCTTGTCCGCATATAATAATGAAGCAGTAAAAACATTGGAGGATTTCTGTGCCCTCCTCCGACGCGGAGCTCGTCGGTTTGAGACCATCGGCGCGAGGGCGAGGGTCCATGGGGAAGCGAGAGAAGGTCGCTGTTGATGGGAATGTATTCTTGGTGCTATGTACCAGTGTATGTATACGGTTCCCTTTCGAAATGTGGTTGCCTTGAAGTCCCAGGGGTGTCGCAAGTTGAAAGGGGGGGAACTCACACGGTTCCTACTACCTGGTACTGCTGTACTGGTACCAGTATTTAAATACAGTATTATCACGATACTTCGAGTATTGTTGGCCTCGCGCCCTAAACTTTCTTCAGCGTCTCTTAGGCGGTTTCCTATGCGGTTCGATTTCGAGCTTCAGATTTGTATTTTTCGATCTCAAAAACGAATGACCCTGCTTAGACCTATGCCAATGGTACAGCGAAGTTGCAATAAAAAGTTTGAATTTCAAAGATACCCGCCAAAAATTTTCAGAACACGCTTCCTATGGGCCACCTAAAAAAAAAAAAAGTTCCTAACTTTTGGAAAAGCCCGAAGAGGGCAAATCTGGGGCCGATGTTGGGCCAACATCGGCTTGAGAAAAACTCAGGCCGATCTTTGGTTCGAAGCGGCGAGATTCCGAGTCCTCGACAGACATCGATCAACAAAACCAACGATTGCGTCACGAATTCTGAACGGAGTGCGCTCGTTAGGGGCTCCGACCCACCCTAGGGTCACCGTCTTCACACCATGGCCGGTGTCATGTGGCGGGAGCTGACCAGGCGTGTGATAAAAAAACATTTGGCCGCTGGTTTGCACAAAACAGAAGACAAAACTTCTCCATCCGTCTCGAATGGCAAAAAATAGTCTTTTTTTCAGGTTTGGAAGGATACCGTACGACGCCGCCGGCAAGCTCTCGCCCCCTAGACCATGGATCCGCCTGATATCTTCGAGGCCGTCATTTATACTCGTTGGGCTTGCCAGATACCGAGTGGGTTGGCCGTGGGCTGAGTCTATGTCGAGATCGAGGGTCGATCGTCGCACGAGCTGGTTTCGATCACCGTGTTGACAATTTGCGACCAGAAAAACACAAATTGCGCCGCCTGCAGCCGTTGGGAAAAAAAAAAGAAAAAATCAAACATTTTTCTCTTTTTTTCCCACAGCGGCGGTACGAGAAAATTTTCGGCTGCATTTTTAAAGCCATATATTTGAAAAAAAACTTTTCAACTTCGCTGTACCATTGGCATAGGTCTTATGCAGTCGAAATCTGCGAAATCTGACCGGATTTTTTTCGATTTGAAAACCCGATGACCCAAGTCGTCGGATTTTTGGCCCAAAATCCGACGACCTGGGTCATCGGATTTTCAAATCGAAAAATGGGATGCTCTCTAAATTCAAGATGTTATCCATGACAGCAAACAACAGCAGAACGATCGATGAGTTGGAAGGTGACACAGCTGTATAGCGGCGTCGCTTCGCGCCCGACGCCCGGGCGGCGGGCGGCGCGACCCTCCGTGGCCAGACCTCAGTCGCCTGGCGCGGGCTCGGGCCTAGAGACCAAGAGAAGCGCACTCGGCACGCACCTCTCCGTGGAAACGTACGAGTACTCGTAGACTACACTGCTGTACAGCAGCAGCAGTCACAGTCACAGAATGGAACACAAAATACCAAGACAGGTTGGCTCTAGCGCACTCGCCACGTCTCTTTGCCGCCAGACCAGAGGCAGTCAGCCTTGGCTCGCACGCTTGGGTCCTACGCGTAGGGCAGCGCACCCAGCGTGTCTCATCGCGGCGCCAAACCACAAAACAGCAGTTGGACTCGGCATTTGCTCGAATCTCTACACACACAATAAATATGATTTTTCCGCATAGGAAGACTGTTTCGATTTGCCAAGGTCACATCTGAAAATGCGATCGGGGCAAAATCTGAAGCTCAAAAATCGAACCGCGTAGGAAACGGCCTTAGACGTATTTTTTGCTTGGTTCGTGCTATATAGCGCGATATGAGGTTCACCTGACGGGACAAAACTGCCTCACCATGATCCCCGATCCCGACTGAATCGGGGGCGGCCTCTACCACGCTCGCGCAGTGCCCAGACGGGGCGCGAGGCACGTTTCAAATACGTCAGCTGTGAGTGGGACCAGTTGAGCGGTCGATACTGAGTTCAACGAGTGGAGTGATCGATACTCAATTTTGCAAGCTACCGGTACGTTAGTTATCGGGCTCGTGGCCAAATATTTTGGTTGACAGCCTACCTTTGCCCCGTCAGGCCTACGTTTGGCCCGTCAAACCCTCTTCTAAAAAAAAATAGCATCGGGATGATCTTGACAGCTGTCCGTCAAGGGGCAAATGTGCCGTCAACCGACATCTGTGCTCGCTCGTGACGGTAAAAATATCTGTTTTCGATGCCAGCCCTCAGATTGGACCGATTGTCCTTTGGCCGAAACGGGAGAGGCCACAGCCTCCGCGGCTTTTGACAGCTAATGGCGGCAAGAGTGCGGGAAGTATGGGCTGGGGGGGCGCTTTAGTGCCTCGCCGTTGCGTTGAGGGTTGGGCGTTGTAGAAACGGGTGTCGAATTAACGATTCGGGCTATTTTACGTGTGAACGCACGAGTATTCCGCAAAAAGGTCGAGTTTCGGAGGCTAGCATATGGTCACGAAACGAGCGCCGCGAGCCTCTTCGGCTGTTGTGCACCCCAGGCGACCAGACTCCGTGAGGCAGAGAAGACGGGGTTTTAGTTTCGATCGAATCGGATGAGCCTATGCCGCGGAAGGAGCGGTACGGTGGTGGAGGTACAAGCGGTGTTTACGATTGGTTTTGTACATGCAGCAGGCAGTATCGCATGAAGCGTGGGGTTCCGGTTGTGTTATGAAGGCGTTTTTCCTCATGTAACCGCCAAGAAAAATGAATTCATGAGCGAGTTCGTCTGCGGGTTACGACGAAGTATGACGACGACGTCGGGTGTCTTTTACACCCTCGCGTAGCTCCCCTCACGGAGTAGGTCAGCCTGTAATATGCTTCGTGCCTGACCCTCGAGGGTGTGATTATGCCTTTCCTCGCCGTGCCCCACCGTGCTCACTTTCCCCGACTGCTGTGCCGGGGCGGCCTCGGGCGTGCGTGATGTACTGGTTGCTGCTGCTGTCGCCGCCGCCGCTGCTCTGCTGCTGCTGCTCACGCAGCTCCCCTGATGGAGTAAGTCAGCCTGCGATATGTTCCGTTGCTGAACCTCGCGGGAGTGGTTATTTGTTTTATTTGTTTTATTTTTTTACTCTCACTTTTACTTTCCAGCTTCTGGACAAGCCGTGGTCACAAGTGTCGCCCCCTTTCCCCCCCCGGTACGCGCTTTCACTTTCATCCAGCAGAGGTTTCAGCATTACCAACGCTCGTCGACTTTCATCGAATTTAACTAGCATGCGCTCTCGCGCTTTCCGCTCGCCAAATTCAGACGCAAGAAAAAGTCCTTACGAGCACGAGCACGCACCCGGTGAGACTCGAACCCAAAAATTGACTTTAGTAGGGACGAGATTCACCTACAGACCCAGCACCACAAAGTAAATCCATCGGGGACGCCAGTATACCTTTCCTGGTCGTGCCCCACCGCGCTCCCCTCGACTGCTGTGCCGAGGGCGGCCTCGGGCGTGGGTGGTGTGCTACTGCTGCCGCTGCTACCGCCGCTGCTCTGCTGCTGCTGCTGCTCTGCTGCTGCTCTGCTGCTGCTTTGCTCCTGCTCTGCCGCTGCCTCTACGTGCACTTGGTGTGTTATTTGCTGTTGCTGTTGCTGCTGCTGCTGCTGCTGCTGCTGAGCAGTCCCCCTCACGGAGTTGGTCGGCCTGAGATATATTATTATGTCGTTCCTCCTCGTGCGCCACCGGGCTCCCCTGCCCCGACTGTTGTGCCATGGGCAGTCTCGGGCGTGCATGGTTGTGCAGTTGGTGTGTTTTTATGCTGTTACTGCTGCTGTGGCTGAGTAGTTCCCCTTATGGAGTAGGTCGGCCGGAGATATACTATCATGCCGTTCCTCCTCGTGTGCCACCGGGCTCCCCTGCCCCGACTGTTGTGCCATGAGCAGTCTTGGGCGTGAATAATGTGCTACTACTGCTGCTACCGCCGTTCTGCCGCTGCTCTGGTGCTGCTGCTAATACGTGCTGCTGCTGTGCTGTTTTGTTGTTGCTACTGCTATGTCTGCGATATGTTTTCGCTGCTGACCCCCGTGAGCATGGTTCTTATACAAGCCGACCCCTCTCGGTATCTTGAAGCTGAAAGAGGGATACATCTGTTTCGGAGACTGTACGAGTACCATCTCGCATTTGAGATTTATTTGACGTCTCGGTAGAGGTCTCGTGCCGGCGTAGTTTTTGTATGATACGTACCTGTACGCTATGCTGTTGCCGCTTGCTGCTGCTGAACTTCCTGCACCAACGTAATCGCCGGTGATTCGTGCTGTCGGTTAGCTCGATCGACTGCTGCTCAACTAAATGTTTTTGTATCTATTTGTCTACCCGGCACGAATTAAACAGTACGGACACCGAACGTCTCGTACATAGTACTTTGTAGTGCTGCTTGCTGCTGTGCGAACAGGCGTAGTTGTGCCGGATGTTTTTTTTCTTGTGTTCGCAGCGTTGTCTTTCTCTTCGCTCAAAATGTTTTTTTTCAATGCACCCCTCATCAGTACTGTCGCTCTAACAGCCTCGAGTTGCATACCGGTATGCGTTCAGCCATTACGGGCATGCGCGGAGTCGCAGGCATTCTGCCGGGTAGTATGTTTACAACGAGATAGGCTCGATGATGCGTGTTTGACTTGAAATAAATGGACGTGAAAATGTACCGATGCTGCTGTAGTCACGAGTTTGTAGATTCTCTGGGGGTGAACACTACACGCACAAACACAAAATCACCATGGATGTCACAAAAACAAAAGAGTGACGCGTGGGTGCTGTTGCATCACTGCTGTTGAACTACTGCTGCTGTTGTACAGCTGTTGGAGTAGGTAATCCCGTGGCTGCGCATTGCTTTTTAATCCCGAGGCGGTTTAGGGCCCTTTCTAACGAACAACAAAAGTCACGATTCGTAAGATTTTTGTCTTTTTGTCGTGAATCATGACAAAACAATCACTACGGTTCATGACGCCAATTTTTTTAGTCTTCCCCTGAAAAAACGCAAAATCACTTTTCGTGACATTTGTCGTGTCTCAAAACACGCCTGATCAAGGCACTACGCAACCCACACGCCTACGGTATCCGAAGGCCGGGATAAGGGCATGGCAGACTCTGCTTCGTACGCCGCTTGTGGACAACGGGCGGGTACCCAAAGGCACCGCTGGGCACGGGATAACGAGCAACGTTGTGGCCTCCATTAACGAGGAGGAGGAGCCACAGCTCGAAGCCAATTTTTAAAGCGAAAATGATATGAGAATGTCACAGGCCAGGCCGGGCAGACGGCCTTCGAGATGAAAATCTCGCGGACCGGGCTTGGCCGACGGTCGGTGAGATTGGAATCCCGCAGGCTGGGCCAGGCTTTGGCACGTGGTTCGAAGATATCACGGGCCGGGCCAGGCGCGGTCGGCCCGACCCAGCCCGCCTGGCCGTGCCCCACTCGCGAGAGTTGGCTCCGCTCGCAAAAACCGTTACCAGATAGGTTTGAAGTACCAGGGTATCGATTTTTTTACAATTTGAAACTATCACGAAATGTGACGTTTTTCGGCTTTTTTCGCTAGCACTGAAATGCCACGAATCGTGTTTTTTTTTTGGTTCGTTAGGAACGATCCTTAGTACCGTCCTGCCGCCGTAAATACACCGCTCTTTGAGACTACCGGTATGCTTTCGTTTCGATTTCCTAGCAAGACAGGAAGCATGGCATACAGACGTACACACGCGAAAGCACGGTCCGTCGCCGCCCGAAAGGGAAGAGCTTGATGTGGGACTGTTGCTGTACCGTGGCTGTCGCAGTGTACCAAGCCTGAGAGCTGAAAGGATGGTGTAGTACAGCAGCAGAGCAGAAAAATCTAAATATCAAATCGTGGGGTTTGCATTGTCCTGGCAGGCTCTGGCTCTGCTGAAAAATGTTTCCGTAGTTATTTGTTAGTTTTCGTGACTTTGAACACCCAGAGCAGGCGCCACAGACCTCGGACGGAGTCCAAACTTGAGAGCCGTGTGTACGCGCGGGCCTCCTGCCTGCCCCGCATACCTATGCACATATCGATGTCAATGTTTGAGTTGGAGCGATCAGGTTGAAGCGCGGGCGCAGCCTTGGCGCCCGCGGCGAGGTGTCTCAGCGACCGCGGCGACGTGTCTCATGTTTAATGAGGCGTTTCATGATGGAGGCGTCGGAATACTTGAACGCCGAACACGATGATCACTGCATCACTGCAGACGAGTGGGGGCGTCAGGGCACCATGCGAATGGGATCGCGGTCAACGGGCAGCACCTCGAGGCTGCTTTTACTCTATTGATGAACTACCTGTGTACTTTGCGCATCCAGCTGTCTCCTCAGGCTTACGAAGAGGAACACGGCTGGCGACACGACCCCAACAGCTGCTAGGTCGGGCTTTCGGCGACGGTTCGTGTTACAGCAGTCGTGCTGCGGTAAGGCTGATGCGCCGGTACCTTCCGCGTCCGTGTTTGAGGGCGGACACCGGCGGGGGGGTGCGGGGGTGCGGGGGACCGTTCTAATACGGCTGTACGGCGGTGGCTGTACAACGGCATGCAGTGGAGGGATGCGCATATCATTGCCCCTGAGCCTCCTCCACGCCGCAGTACTTCGAAGCTGCAGAGCTGCGCTTGGACAATGACGCGGAGTCAGTTGTGGGCGAAGGCCTGTGCGCGTCCGGGAGGCCTTACTGTAGCCTTATACTGCAGTACGTAGCGTAGGCGGGGGCGTTCGTATCGTCTACATGCACCACGGCACCAACGGCATCATGATACATGCTGAGCGGTTATCATCTGCATATCAGTATCACCGCAAGGACCTCTATTTAAGTACCAGCAAAGCCGTCCTACCCGTGGTGTCGAATTTCTTGCCTCCTACAGAGGGCGCCTCGCGCAAACTCAGGATCGATAAGGAAAAGTGTAGGCGTGTGGCCGTAGGGAAGCCGTGCCATGGGGTGGCATATTTCTGGCGCCGCGTGTTCACGGCTCAAGGGATCCAGCCGAGGGATTCGCGATAAATTTCGCAGTTCATTCGGGCGTGACTCGTGTTGACGTATCGGTCGGTTTCGAACCCGCGTAGCGCCATTCCCTTGCCTCCTTTCTTGTTCGTCCGCCGTCCCTCGTTCGATCTCGCTTGCTCTTCACTTGCACTATTTGATAGTTCGGTGGTGTGCCTACTGGGGCAAAAAGACGTCGTCACCCTCGGAATCACATGCCGTGCGCTCTACCAGGCGGAGAGAGGGTTTGCAACGGGACAGCAGGCGTTTCCATTGGGGTGCGTTCTCTGAGAGCGTGACCACGTGCTTAGCTGTCAGGATATTGGGATGCTATCTTCAACAGGGCAGCGTCAGTCAGTTGGGGATTCGCACTTAAATTTTGAACTCAGCAGTTTCGTCGACAGCCCTTTGGTACGCGACGGGAAAAAATAACGAGTAGCTCTGAAGAGGAAGGCATGGTGTGAAATACATGAAGCGGTACCGTACGTATTACCAGCTTTGGTGTTCGTTAAGGGGATTTAGACCACGCAACATTAACGTGTGAATCGTTGCGTTCCTCGTGGTCTCGCGAAGGCCTACTGTTGATGACAGGCACGGAAACGTGGACAATGCCGTCGAAGTGGATATGGAAACAGGAGTATTGAAGAAAACCCCTCGGCCAGGCATGGGTACCATCATGGCTAGGGAACGAGTCGGTGAGACACCCGCACAGCACGTAGTACAGTGTGTAGCGCAAGTCCTGCCCAGTACTGTAGTGCCGTTCTGTAGTGCAGCAGCGCTACGCCGCTCTGTGCTTTGCCCGAATGCGAGCCTGAACTTGTCGGGGAGAAAAGGCAGTACTGCAGTAACATCACAAATGTATTGCCGCCTTCGTCTTCGGCAAACGCAGTATTTATAAATGATTTCGATTTCACACTGTAGCGCACGAGATCTGCGCGACACAAAGATGAGATAGTTCTGCATCTGCTACGACTGCCTGGTTCGAATAACTGCTGCTGTTGCTGGTCTGTCGCCCAATCCTGGAGTGATCTGCTGCGTTGTCCTCCTGGTAGCACCACCGCCTCAGCTCAAACTCATGGAACGCCTCGGCGTGAACCCATAGCTGCAAGACACCGTAGGGTACATTCGCTTTAACCTCTTTCTTGCAGCATCCACTTTTTGGAAATCACCGTGCTTGGAATTTTGCCGAGGTATAAGGACAAGGGTTAACTAGTGCAACCGTTCGGTCTTGAACCTCTCAGATACTATGACGTGCTACTGGGAAGTGAAGATTGATACCTTCACGGGTGTAAGTCTGGAGATCGGAGTGGCGACCCGTCGCAGCATCTACAGGGGAGGACACAGCAGGGACGAGGCGCGTTGCTTGCTTGATTCCGGTCGGTGCCCTTTTTTGGTGGTACATAACTGGATAAACGGGTATCTGGCTTTGCTTGTTTAAGGAAAGCAGCCTCGTTTGCGTCACCGCAAGTTACTCCAGTATCAGTGCAGGGCCTGGTACGGCAAAAGTAGCTATTAATAGTTGCTAGAGTACTCAAGATGTTGTTAACCCTTCTCGCAATCCCGTCTTGGGGACAGATTGCGCTTATAATTCGAGTGGTTCGTCCCCAAGAATGGGCACTGCAGTTCTATAAGGGTTAACGGTGTAGATATGTTTTTGTCATTTTTTTACTGCAGCTTGGAGGCTTGCCAACTGTACTCTGTCGAGTGGGACGTTTCTGTGACGAAAGCGCTGTTTGTGTCGAGTGGAAATTGTGTTAATAGACCTGTCGTTTGCGGGGAGATCGATGTCTTGCCAGCATTCTTTCCGTTTTTATGATTCGTCTTTCGCATGTACTTGCTGTAGGTGCCAGTATGTGATTCACGTTGAAACACGCCCATAGCGGGAAGGGGGAAGAAGAGCCTGCTATGTGACCCCGGATCTGAGTTACGAGTTGGAAGGAGATAGAGAAGAAGATGTGCGAAGATAATAAATGGGATTAAGAGAAAAAAAAGAAGTGAGGTCAATGATATATATAACCCCCATACCCGTCCAAGCTTAGCCCAACTCAATGACGGTTACCGGCCGAACGCGAGCGAAGTCCCCTTTGAACGAAACGCCTCCTACCCGCCCGCGCCACCTTTTTGCGCCCCTTCCATGTACACGAAACGCTCGTGAAACAGTGTTGGGTTTTTGATTGCTTTGGGCGTGCCTGCCACGGATCTCGCGTGCGAGGCTATGGGTGCAAATTCAAGGTCGGGGACGTGGTGGGCGTGCTGCTCAATACCGCCAACAACTCCCTCTACTTCTTCATGCAAGGTGCAAGATTTGTACGAGCAGACCCTTGGTGGCGCAAAGTCCATTTGCTGGAAAGCACGTTTCTTGTGTTCGAAGTTTGAAGGTCCTTACCCACAACAATTAATCGGGTACATTTTAGGCACCACAGTCGTTGTATGCACCATATACTACCAAGCTACAGTATAATTTAGTGTGTCAGGTACTATGCTGTGCGAAATGGTAGAGTATTGCCCTGTTGTGCGAGACTCGTCCAGCACGGGGGGCTACTGGATGAAAGAGTACCGTATGAAGGGTGGGGGCGTCCCATTTTCTCTGCTGTTTTTTGGCACAGGCAATATGGGTTGTGCTCGATACTCGTTCGTCATCCCATTCTTTCCTTCTGTGCTCCGTTCAATACGCTTTTCCTTCGTACCGATTGCCCCAGGTTTGAATATACCCCGCTATTGGGCATCCTACTACAGTAGAACATGGTGTAGATTGAGCTTGACCATACCACCTTTCTCCTTTTTTGTTCGATGACTTAGTAACGTAAAACCTTTCTTGCAGAGAGTTTCGACTACTGTATCTGAAGTTGCTACCTGGCAGTTACGACGTATTCGCCGTCAGTCTCAGCGCGACCCCGCCCTTCCGGTGCATCGCTGCAGTTTATGCCGGCTACCGTTACCGCAGGTATGATTTTGAAGAGGAACTGCTACTCGTTCTCGATACTCGATTTGGCGCCTCATAAAATGTTGCATACCCGTGCTCCCGTCCATGCTCGCACTTGGTTGGCACCTTCCGTCGCCGAAAGAAAAAGTTGCATAGTTTTCCCTTTGCAGCTATTACACGTCGAACCCCGAATGACTTTAAGCAGTACATCTGCTGGTAAATCTTTGCTGCACGATTTTTTTTCACTCTCGTCTCAACCAACATCGTCCATGGGCAGATATCCCGTCACTCGTGTGTAATACCGTTGTCTTGACGGCCTAGGCAACTCACAAATTGTCGTCCGACTCCACGCGTCGTCGCAGTCAAGGCGTCATACTTGGGTCGCAAACTTCTATACACCTGACGAACGGCCGCTCCACCCCCTGCCAGATATGTTTCTGCTCGCCTTTTGACGGTATCTCCGGTGCTGCGCTTAATTTGCAGGCAAGTGCATGGGAACAGCGTTTCGCAATGTGTGTGCCCCGGCGGGACTAGGCCTCTACCCGCTCGTCGTGCTGCCCAGCGTACCAAACGAGACCGTGAGGTTGGTCAGGCGCCCGGAGGGGGGAGGTGCTTCGTTCCCTGCACCTGTAAGGTGAGCGCTGCCGAGCTGATTCGGACCCGTTGGCACCGTCGCGTGCAGCTGCAAGGTGGCGTGTATTATTAGCAGATGATAATGTACTTGGTACCGGTATAATATTTCAATAGGCGGCCTTGCATAGCTTCGAGTGGGGACTGTTCGCAAGGGTGTGCATGCGTCATATGTGCGTTCGTGTGTGTCGCGTTTGCGATATTTAGACGAGAAGTTGAGGCGCACGGGGCGTGAAACCACATAAGAGTGCAACGGAAGGCAACGCGCAGGAGCGTCGCCTCATGTGCTAGAATGGTCTTCAAGTATTGCCGAGTGGCGAGGTGTTAGACAACTCGATACGCTGCAGGTGGGCATTTAGCTGTGTATTACAATCAGGTACTGTCCGGGGCGGTTTTCCTCTCGTTGCCAAAGGGTCACCATCTGTGCTCCGGGAAGTTAACAAGACGTAGACCGCATTTAATAGACCGCCAGCCGGCGTCCCCGGTGGCTTGGTGGGTGGTACGCATGCCTACGAAGAGCAATTTCGTGGGTTCGAGTCTCACTGGTTGCATTCTCATAGGGACTTCCATGCTTAAAAACTTGACTGACGGAAAGCGCGAGAGCGTATGTTAGCAACATTCGATGAAAATCGACAAGCAGTGGGAATGCTGACACCCTATGCAAGATAAAAACCAAGCACGTACCGAGGGGGAGAGGAAATGGCACCTGTGACCACGGTGTGTCTAAAATATCGCTGAGGCTAAACCTCCAACGAGTTTAGCTGGAGAGTAAAAGTGATTAAAAAATATAGATGGTGGGGTCCTCATCGCAGAAGCTTAACAGGGCGCAAGACATCGGGAGCTCAGCGCAGGAACAACACTATTTGGCATACTGGAGATTGCAAGAACCCAACGACATACCGAATGATAAAATCATATGGTTCGTACGCTGAAACCCCTTATAGCTAATGCGACTTGCTTGGACGGCGCGCATTCTCGGTGTTCTTGCTCATGCTGAAAATCGTTTCAGATATTTGTTGCAGACGGAGCGGACGTGGCAGCCGCGCACACATCCGAACGACTGGGATATTGTGGTGGAGACGTACGATGCTCAGGTCAGACCGGTGGGACTGCGATATGCGGTATGCGTCGCGTGGTATCGCTCGTATGTCACATTGCTGCTAGTCGTGCTCCTTGCGCACGTGGCGGCGAAATGCAGACCCATTCCCGCGTCCTCGGCTCCAAGCTGAGGCGGCGGCTTGCCTCGATATGGAGAAAATCGATGGGCACTGATTAAGGAGCGCTTATCGCTGCTACTGTAGTGTGTTTCGCGGGTTTATGGTTTCTCACGCGAACAGACTATCCAACACGTCCCCATTGTGCAAATGACGCCGGCGGCGATACCATGTTGGTTTGTGGGTGACCGCGCTGTAGAGGCCTGTGGGTGGGGGCCGGGCCGAGCTCCTACAATATCGCTAAGCTAAGTGATGTCCGCGTGTGTCCCTCGCTGAACAGGCCATCTACCGGCTGGGTGGATTGGACCCGGCCTGCACAACGGTGGGCGGCCTTAAGGAGGCACTTGTCCAGTGAGTTACCATCATTCCCGAAAAATCTTTCCGTGCACCTGGCACGTCGGCCGAGTGAACGTATGGGTTATGGGGGCTACTGTACAGCTGGCTATGACGTAAACACACTTTGTCCGGGAGCCCCGTTCGTTTGTTTTTATCTGAAAACCGAAAGGAGGGTACGCACCAACTACGTTTTTGATCACTTGATGGCGACCCTGCTGCAGCAGTCCCCTCTTGACGCTTTTGCATTTTTCAGTAACCTCTACTGAACTTTTTGAAATGTCAGTAACCCCTTTTTGATGATTGTGAATTTTCAGTAGCCCCCTATCTACGATTTATGAAATGCCGGTAGCCCCTTGACATTTTTTTTAAAACGGCCAGCAGCCCCCTGTTGATCCTTTTGAATTGTCAGTAGCCCCATGGGGATGCTTTTGAAGTGTCAGTGGCCCCCCAATTGACCTGTTCAAATGGCAGTAGCCCCCTGTCGGTGCTGTCGAGCGAAACTTGATCGTTTCCGCGGTCTCGACCCCCTTTCTCGTCTGGCTTGCCTTAACCCTAATGACCAGGAAAACGTAAACTGTTTGATTTGTAGCTGACGCAGGGGTAGTCAACGTTCGACCGCCCTGTACCGTTCCATGATCGTACCCTCTGGTGCGTCGTCATGTTCGACCGGAAGTCCGCCGGCGCCGTACCATGCCTGCACCTCCTTTTGAGTCCTCACGTTGGAATGGTCATGCTCATACCCTCGCGTGCATTGTTATGCCCTCAGGTGTGAAGATATTAACTTGTTCACCCCGGGGCAGCTGGCGCTTCGTATTAAGGGGGCGTTGCTGTTGGACGACTCGGTTGTTCTTAGCACGCTAGGCGTTTCGTTTAGCTCTCGAGGATCACAACTACAGCAGATATACCTGTACGTACCGCATCTCATTAGCTAGCGCAGCAAGACTCAGCTTGGCGAGGGTGTTACACGCGTGTGGTTGGGGTGTCGACTATCGCTTGCCGTGCTTGCTGATGGTATTGCTATGCACGGTCTAACGATCCCTTCCACTTCCAATCCGTGGCCGAGGATACCCGTTTCCGCTGCCTAGTACAGCGTAAACCTTTTCGCTGAGGTGATTATTTGGCGCCGGTTTGAAGGTCTCGAGCAATGTAACGGCGGAAAAAGCGCTTGGGAGGAGTAGTAAACACGGTCGATGGGTGTAGGGAAAGCAGAATTGCCAAGGAAGTGAACTGTCACCTCTGAATGCATTTTCAAGATTTGTCGCCTTGCGCTTGTTGATTACGAGTGTGCCATGGCTGACTTCATGGTGCTGAAGTGCTTGTGCTCCTCTATGTATTGCCGTATGTTGCCTAACTCAAGGTCTGGCCTCTGGGAGTGTTTACCTGCTTTCTGCGTGTCTACACAACCCCCGCCCCCCCCCCAAACAGAGACCTATAACACGACATCCCAAAAGCCAAGCGGTGGCTTTCCCTGGTTAGGGTTTCCAGCGATTTCGACTCCAGAATCTTCAACAGCTGTTTGCTCACATGCATTTTTTGTCACGATCTGATTCCCGCCGCTCCTTCACGGTGCAGTCGTGGGATGGAGGCGAGCTTTACCTACAGTTCAGTTACTCCCGTCTATACTTGAACGGTGTACACCTGATGTATAGCTTCCGTGCCTCCTGGATTGGTGGAGTTTTCAAATGCCTGCCCAAGCCTTTCGTTGACGCCGACAATCAGGTTTTATCAGTATCGAGTTGGTTTTGCTACCAGTTCTTGTCTGACGAGTTTTATGTCATTTCTTGATCAACCTTTTCAGATAATTGCCTGATCTTGTCAAATGTCTCAATAGGCGCTTGCCTTTTTTTTACTGAAACAATCCCAAATGACGAACGCCCCCATATCGCAACCGAAATCCTTGGCTAAAGAGCCCACCATCAGCCGGTCCACAGATTATCGGATGCCCTGTGTATTGAGAGTAACCGCCTTCCAAATATCCTGCGCCAATGTGGCGGACATCATGTTCTTGTTTATCGGTTTACAAGCAATACCTTGACGACCGAATTTCATTTTTCTCATATTGTAAAACTGAGTCTCTATTTCAGAAACTGCAGATTTGTCAGTCTGTCTGTCCGTCTGTCTGTTTGTTCGCACCCCTTATATTTTCGAACTTCTATTAGTTCCTTCCAATGATCGATGGCATTTGTTCGCTACAAATTATATTCATACGGCGTACTCGACTCTTACAGACCTGATATACTGAAACATACCGTACCACCAGGCAATCCTTTGCCCTATATTATACCCACCATGCACCGTACCATCATACCACACCACCAACGTACCATATCACACGCCGTGGTTTTCCCACATAGTATGCCAGGTATCCAACAAACCGTACCAACATACGATATTGCATACCGTGCCACAGCACACACCATGCCACACCGTACCGTAACCATACCATACCATACCTATACTGTACCTACACCACCCGAGGGCTCGAATATATGAGGACACAAGAAGAACATGTCCCACGAAGAGAGCTCTCGAGCACGAACGATTGTAGATACATTACTGCTATATCAACACCACAAGTATGCATGTAAGGAGCAGGAGGCGTGGAGAAGAGCGTTTTGAACAAGGGAAGGGCTATTGAAATTGAATATCACCACCGATGTGTGTTTAGCTCTTCTTGTCTGTGGATGCTCCACCCAAATAAGGGTTATGCTGTTGAACCGAGGGACACGAGAAGAGCATGCCCAGTATCCTTGTAGATCTTATTAAGCATGCACGTAAGAGGCAGGAAACGTTGAGAAGAGCATGCCCCGCATTGAGAGCACTCGAGCACGCGTTTAGCACGAGGGTCTCTTGAATCGGATATCCCACTGATAATCGACCACATCATCACATGATTAGAGCGAAATGCTAGTAGACTATGTCCTGCCAGAAATTGGACTACTGCTGTATCACAGAAAATGCTATTGGAATCTGGCCGTCCTGAAAATAAAGACGGTTGGGGTACTAAGGTTCATTCCTAATAGTAAGATCAAAACGTTTTTTTTCATTTATGTTCAGAGGGTCTGCTAGGGGTACCTAGTAACGTCATTTGAGAGGAGTCGATGGGCGTGGTTCTGATTAGCAAATGGGCTATAGTTTTTTCGCTCCAAGTTCACAGCAGCATCACAGGGCGGGCGTGCCTGTTGTCGCATCATTGAAGAGGGTCGTGATTAAAACAAGTTGCACATACATTTAGAAAAAGTCATAAATTGCAAAATGGTCTCCACAGACAGCAGTAAGTAGATGAAATAAGACAGCACGACGAAAGGAGAACGAAGCAAAAACAGATACCGGGCAACTATTGTCAGCAGATGAGATATTTCCACCAGCCTGGGAACTTTTTCTTGTTTCAGAGGGTAGTTGGCTAAACTCGATGAACATCGGCGAACAGTCGGGAATGCTGAACCGCCTGGGCATTAAAAATATAGCGGAGAAGGAACGACACATGCGACCACGGCTTGCCCCGAAGCTGGAAAGTAAAAGTGAAATAACCCCCCACAAAAAACACGCGATTGGCCTCTTGTTAAATCAGGTACCCCACTCAAGACTCGCAACTGACACAGACTTAGCCTTCCCTTGTTGACTTGTTGTATCGAATTGTTTTATTTGCAATTATTTGTGTTTATTTCTGTAGTATTCTGTCTCTCTACCATGGATAATTTAATGCTAGTAAGTATTGAATTGGATGAGGCCTCCTGCACCGGGCAGGAGGTTTCGCCCGGTATTTCCCCCCGCGCTGAGTAAAGTGACGAATAACAAACTCTGCGCGGGGTTAGTACCTGTAAATTATCTGAGTATACAAGCCCAAGAATACTATAATAGTATTATTCTGTTTCTCTACCGTGGGGCATTTAATGTAAGTATTGGATTGGATGAGGCCTCCTGCGCCGGCCTTTGGTCTCGCCCATACTTCGTTACGCCTCAGTTCAGATTGCCTTTGTATTAATAGTTGACCGCTGGTCCGGGGCAGAATTGTCTCACCCAAACTTCTATCTCATGACTCAGTCCCTTACCCGCACACGCCGCAAAGTCCTTTCTGAACTCCGCGACAACGGTAGCTCGCTAGCGTCCGCGTAGCTCTGGCCACATTTCTTCGTGCTGCCCCGCACTTGTCCCAAAATAGGGCTACCTGGCACCAGACACCGCCTGCTATACAGCATGGGCCTGTCTGTGCGTTCTTCACACAAAACTGCTATTTCCACCCGTGCACATCCAGCACATCCAGTGTCCAAGCCTTATCCTAGGCATAGACAAGCTCGCGCGACAGGAAGTCGTAGTTGTACAAGGTTTATGCGCTGTGACGCGCATCACCTAAATGATTTATTTAGCAGTGCTATCATCGCGACTAAATATATCCCAATGCTGCAGTACTTGTGTGGTCGGCGCTCGTGCCGCTGTGGTGCACTGCAACTAGTCGGACTACATTTGAAACCGAAGTGTTGCTCCTGTGTCGCGGGGGTCATCCCTGGCTTGCTGTGTGCCCGGAGTCTCTGCCGGCTGGCAGCAAGCACCTGTCGTCTGTTCCGGTCTAGCTAGCGGGACATCTGTCGTTAGTACTATATTACGAGGCTGAGCACGACAGCAACACATGCATGCCAATACAATAACCGCCAACGCAGTAGCTGAATGAAGTTAGAAGCTTAACCATTGTCGCCGTAGATCTGCCACAAATACAACAACCACCAGCGCGGTAGCTTAATGGAGTTAGAAGCTTAACCACTCCCGCCGCAGATCTGTCACGTTCGTCATTCCCACTCTTTCTTAGTAATAGTAGGCTGTGGAAGAGTCTAGTGCATCACCACCAACAACACGAAGAAGAAATGTGTGTAGGATGTTGAAAGTCCGTTACGGACCACGACAAATATCCCATATCCCCGCCCAGTACGACCACAAGTAGTACCGATAGCCAGCACGCAGATGCCCAGTCTGAGCCAAACCCTACCTACCTGCTGGGGCGCCGTCGGCGCCGGTGCTGATCGGTCTCTCTCGTCACTTTCACCTACTACTCCAACTGCGACTTCACAAAAAAAAGACAAGCTAGCTGAGAACAGCGCTCGAATGCAGTTCATCGAGGGCAATGATACCTTGACGACCGAATTTTCATGTTTTGAAGCCAAGTTCATTCTTATCGGAGAGCTTCTTGTCCAGATTTTCGACATTTTTTTCGCGCAATTTTTCAATCTTCCATATTTATTTTCCTGTTTTTTTCCCAAATATTGGAATGTTAACGAACTTGATATTTTTGGTTCTTCTGGAGAATTTCACGAATAAATAGTGACAGAACGCCTCCGTATATTGATACATATCTCCAATTATTTCCAAACTTTGGAAATTATGGAAAAAACGCTCTCCGATAAAAATTAACCTAAGTCGAAGCACCCACTCTTCGCCCTAGGTTTTCACCAGACTCCTCTAATCGACGAGCTATCTAACGCGGCAGTGATGTAGAAGAGTGCATACACCTTCGTAGGCGTTCTGAGGGATTAGTGGATTAGAGATGTTGCGCTCAAGGCCCACTGTCCCTTGTTCTGTCCTCTAATACAACGAACATTAAGGATATCATCCGACCACTGCGCTGTCACGCCATCCGGACTTGGGACTTACGACGAAGTATTTGCTGATTCCCCGGTGATCTATTGGTGGAGCGACCTTTACGTAATATTTTAGAACAATTTCGTGCCCCACCACAGCCATCTACGTAGTGATCAGCTCGCGTACTGGGACCTCGTCACGGTCTGCCAACAACAGCTCTAGGAAAATTGTTCGTGATATCTGAACGAGAAGCCCCCCGTGGGACGAACCTAAGTTGCACGAAGTACCCCGCGTAAGGGCACTACCTTGACTTGTTTGGAGGCACTGCGAGGTCCCCTCCGCTCCGCCAGCCGTTGTGTATCGGGCAGAGAACAACGCGATCTTCGTCGGTCTAGGGACATCCCCCACTCGAAGGACGCGCTGTCCAGCGGTGGCAGCGTGTGCGGAAATCGTTCGAAGCCAAACAATCTGATCTCGGGTTGTACGCATACCAGAAGACTTGGTAAGCTTTGACGCCGAACATGGTGCCGTAGAATCGATGGTCCCAAGTTTGACCAGTGACGTGTTACTTCAAAGCATAGCCGTAGCCGAGAGACGTGAAGTAGGTGTGTTTGTAACGAGCTAGGTCCCCTCGAGCGGCACCGGTGCGCATGTATGTGGTCACAACATATATATCTGCCGACGATGCAAGGGGGCACCGGGGCACAATGGCAGGACGTCCCGGCGGACGTGGTAGAGGTCCGTTTCGAGGTCTCGCGATGGTCACCAAAGGCAATTTTGTCCCGGCCGTCCTTTAACCCCTTCAGAACCGCGCAAGTTAGCCGGAACCACTGTGGTGGGATACGTTAAAGAGGCAACATGGCTAACCGGTGGTTATTTGCTGCAATCTTCTCGGTCTCCAAGCTGCCCACGGGTATGGAGGCGCTGATTTCGGTGACGTGTCATGCAGAGGGTTGACCGGTACCGCAGTCACTGACGTGTTGCGTGGAGTCTATAGGCAAGTACTGCGGAACGTTGAAGCTGCCGTGCGGATTGGTACAGGGCTTGCAGCGGGCCACTGAAACTCGGCGGTGGGTATCTGCTCCTATTTAATAAGAAACGTAAAGGACCCAGACAAAGCAGCTCGGCCGCCAGGGGGGGGACGCTTAGAGTTGTGTCGTTGGGTGAGGGGCCGATTGCACAATCGTGGAAGGAGCTGGTTCAACTGGGCGACAGTTTTGGTACGTGACCCTTGGTGTTGGTACCGGCTTTGTCATCTAGACTAGCGAAAGCCGCGAAGTTGTAGACCGCAATCCTTCACCGACGGTATACATAGGAACTTGTCTCAAAGCGCGTCATACACCTTTGAACTACTGAATCTCGGCGTGTCAATGCAGGCAGGACGCTGAGAAGACTTGTTGTTTGTACCGAGTCGTACGAGCAACGCTTTGGTCGGCCCCCAGAACGCCCAACTCCAACTGGTCACGGTTACGCTGATAGCATTGGCCATCGACAGTGCTCAGCGACGGGGAAGGGAAGACCAGGGCAGGTTTTCATGAACACCCTTCTGAGGTAAGCCGGAAGCGGAACTGGTGGGGAGGTCTGGTTACGACGTTCATATGCAGCCATTGTGGAGAGACCGCCAAGAAGAACCCCGCAAGGGAACAGGAGCTCAACGCCTTCATCAAAAGGAAAGACAAACGATTGCAGCCGCTGCAGTCACGTTCCGCCCACGGGGGTGGAATCCAAGAGGTAACTTATGAGTTGGCAGTCGCACTCCTTTTTCGGTAGTCCAGGGTGTGCGGGAGGCGGTGGCGGTGAGAAATCGATCCGGTGTTGCACTCGAGGGTAGCGTACTCGATCTCGCCAAAGGTTTCCGGTGCCTTCCGGATGGATCCCACTAAAATCTGTGTGACTGCTTGACTCCGAAGTCCGTTCTGCCCGCCTTCATATGTAACGGAGTTCGTTGGACGCTGGAATCACCGGTAGCGCGACTGATGTAAACTATATGATAGATTTGCCACATTTACTGTGTTTGCGTTGGCGTGGCCTCGAAACGATCTACTCTAGCGTTGCAGTAAAATTCACGACAAACGTAGGATAACGTTCTGTGACGGCATCCCAGCTGAGAGGAAGGCCAAGGGGCGGAAGCTCTGCTAACATAATGGAGATTAGACGTGCGACGAGTTCAATGGCAGGCAATTTCGGCTGGAAATGATTCGCGTCGACACTCCGGGCAGCGCCGACGCCATAGTTAGATAGACCGCCCACAAGAGGTGCAGTTACTTGACGCCACGAGGAACTGACACATGCACCAGAGTGTCCATGCTGCCCGCACTTCATCGGGCATCTGCTGAACAAAAGGCGCGAATAGGAAAATCTGCGTTCGTGGAGACGTTGGTTCTGCACTCAAAGCGCAGGGCTTGCAGTAGTATTTCCATATGTGCGAGGCAAAGCCCTTGCTATCGAAGATATCGGCGGCTCGTTCAGCGTGACAACAACGACGCTGTCGAGGTTGGCAGCGACGCTGCTGAGATATCCAATATCTCTATTGATCACCTCAACAATTCCCTCCGGCCTCGCGATTCTCCTTTGCCGCAAGACGAGTCGCGCCGCAAGACGTGACGTCGCACATATTTCTGTGATAGGTACAGTGTCGTTTTTGGACTGTGGTACAGTAGAACGAATGTATCACAGCATCACAGCCGGAGAGTGAAGTAATACGACCATCACCCAGCTTGTCGAGGGCCTCGACGACGCGGGGAAGGGACGCGGTTACTTTGTTGTGTTGCAAAATTCTGTGTTCAGCGGGACATCGCCGGTAGGACAACCAGCGGGCTTGACTGCGGCAACGCCAAGTGCTAGGTCAGGCCGGCGTCGAGGTATGATATGCGTCCAGAACTGCTCCCTCCTGTTTTACGCAGAGAGGACTAGCGCGGTATGGGTGAGACGTCATCCGAGGCTTGTCCGACCAGATCAGAACGCCAACTGGCGGCAGCGAGTAGTAGTCAAAGACGACGGGGACTTTGGAAAACATGTCGTCAACGAGAGTATCACTTTATTGAGTAAGCCAAATAGAGTGCAATCGGAGCCACGCCTAAAAGAAAAGTATCGTACATGTGCTGATACGCGATCCCATCCGTTCATAACATATACACTATGCGTTGCTCGGCGTGAAAGCGTTTCAAAAAGGAAAACACAGGCCCGAGGTCGAAGCTTCTCGAAGAGGTGGCTGAAGCTTCACGACAAGAGTGGGGGCTTGGCCGGTGATGAACGAAGCAGTGGCGGTATCGTAGCGCGGTGGGCAGCGATCGAAACGAGCGAGTGTCGGCCAACGGGTCCATGACAAGGCCTGGAACTGCTGATGATGTAGCTGATGCCGCAGGAAAGGCGCGCGGATGTTGCGTGAGACATTCTCGATCTATACGAGTAGCAAGGGGCAGAAGGGGGTGCCCAAAGCTAAGTTCACGTAAGCAATGGCGTCCTGAATATCGGAGGTGGATACCGATGCCGCTTCTCGACCGAGGTGAGATTCGATGCTGACAAGTAGCACATGCCGGGCCTGAGGTTAAGTGCTTTCTCAGCATTGACTGATGACGATTGTTTGGGGTGCCGTTCCTGTTCGAGAAAGCGACGCAGTACCTTCAGAGACGTCTGTTATCATGACACCGGGATTGAGACAAGGCCCCCTTTTTGACTTAGGGCGCGGGGGGTGTAGCGACGTACATCGCTGTGGTGCACGGGCGCATTAGTCCAATGCATGGGCTATCCCAAGGCGGTGGCGGCTGCTGATGCTTTCCACATCAGCAGTCCCTGTGGCATGAAAAGGCTCACTTTTGAGGCGTCGCCTCGACGCTGTGTAGGAGAAACGCCCTAACTAGCAAAAAAGTACAGGCGGCATGCCAGAGGTGGAACATGACAGGGTGGAGGTTTCGCCGCACAACCAGGAGAGCATTGCCCAAAATGCTCTATATGCTACCTTCATGGTCGTCTCCCGTTAAGATGGGTACGTTGTCCGCCCGGTAACCTATTGCTAATAAAGTCTCGTAAATGCTCACCTCCTCAATAAAGCTATCGACAATACTCCGGAGATAGATGCTGTGGCACGACGGGGCTACAGACTAAATTGCTTATCAGATGACACGCACGCCCTTGAAGACATTTCAACGGTTGGTAATGTCGGTTCGGACCAGGCATACGCGTGATGTGTAGGAGCTTCTTGTGGTCACCAAGGAGACTCGCCTCGCCCGGGGAGGGTTACGTGAAATTATCTGCGTGGGGTGTCTTGGCAGGGATGCCCGTAAACCAATCTACCCCCCACCGGCGTGCGTCACATCTTTTATCCACCAAAGGCCTCTCGTCTTTCCGTCCGAAGGCATTATTAAATCGAGGAATTCGGGCGGCGTTCGTGTATACGGGGACAGGGGTTTGGCTTTCTGGTCTAGAACGAGAATTTTTGACAGAGCATCGAACGCTCCCATCCGATACTCCCGTGCCCGCCCCTCAAGGACACCGTCACCTCTAAAGAGCTAGGCCCAGGCGTGATATATCCGCCAAAGCGGGGATGGTGATACCTGCACCCAAATGAATACGAACCGTGTCCTCTTTGCGTCTCTGGCAGTAAGAATACCTTCGGCAACAGCAACGCAACCGTTTTTGAGAGGGATAAGAGAGAAACGGTCGATATTTATAGGCTGCAGTGAACCTACGGCGGGGATAGGGCGGTCGCCTGAGAACGATACCCGAGCGCAATACTCGTCAGGATGCGGCGGAAATTAACCCGCTGCCGCGATAGCGCGGCCGCTCTGATGAATGGGGGCGCGACACTAGGTGCTGCTGAATGTCGCTATACCTACGACGGTGATATCGCGGCGCCACCTTCGCGAGGTACGGAAGCTTAGTGCTCGTTGCTAGTTGACGGTTGTAAACCCACGGCAGCGTTAGAGTGGTCGTCTCCACAAGGCACGGGGGTGAAACGCTCGTTGGTACTCCGAGGAAGCTCAAGGAGCGTGTTAGAAGCACGGAAGTCATCGGGTCGGCGTGGTTTCCACTTGTGTTGCATGCGGACACTGCGCGAAACACCGGTAGTGAACCTGGTGGTCGAATATCCCCGGGAACTTTCACATCCTGAGAGCTACGCCTTGTCGGCGGGGGTGCTTCAGTTGACTAAGAACATAAATGGAGGATGCATACGTTAAGTGTGACAACCTGGCTGGGCGGTCTTGGCGGGAACCAGGAGCGCTGCACGCAACGGCCAGTCATGAGTCAATGCGGCAAAGGGCTCTTAGCACGGAACGAGCGGGCAATGCTCAACGTTCTGTGGTAATTCACAGGAAGGTGCGTTCGAAACGTGGATGATGGTGGCAATTCCTGCTTCGTTTGCCGAGGATGCCATTGGCGGAACGGAGAGAGCAAGCGATTCTCCGTTGATTGGTTCGTGATACAAACAAAATCCAGCTGGCCCCGTAGCTGGTGAATGCCCTCACGTGCGAACAGAAAGGCCCGAGGTGAACCTGGAAGACAGTAAGAAAGTAAGCTTGTGGATTAGTGGGTACTGCTATAGCTCCCGTTGCAACATCAGCACAGGCTGCTGTTGATATACTGGCGCTTGGGCACATTGACCCGACCTGACCCCCGAGAGAGGCAGGTGCGGTGGAGATAGCCACGCGGGAGAGTCATCTCTCCTGGGTATTGCGCGAGCTCACCCACTAACAAAAATCGAGGCTATGAGGCCTTTCCGCCGGACTTGATCCAGTATCGGTCCACCCTATCCGTTGGGGCATTACTACTGATATTTAGCATGACCTTTATTCTGCAATACTTGACATTTCCTTCATGTACCCCTTCCTTGTCTAAAACACTTACTGTTAATGGATGGCATTACCCCGGTGGTCCAGTACATAGCCTCGAATACTATACTGAGGTTGCGGTTTCGAGTTCGAGCCCCCGTATATTCGTACCGGTAAAACATGATTTATTGAAGTTTTTTCCTACGTTTTGACAGTCCCGTATAAGGGATTTGGAACAACGCCTCTTCTACGTGCAGATCTCAACATATTAGGCTCAATGATCGCTCTCAAACCCTCAACTCGCCAACTTCCCACTCAGTTCCATTTGCAAACCCCTGTTCGCACCCACCCACGAGTAGAGTGCCGTACTTTTAATAAACGATATGCTTCCTTTCTCTCTCTAACCCTTCCCAGCCTCTGTCTTCCCAATTCGACCAACTCCACTCTCATGAACTTCGTAACACTCTTCCCCATCCTCTCTTCAATCCAGCCCACGATTCAGCACCTCTCCACAAACCCCACATTTCTTTGTTCAGCCTTCCACGTTTGTACGGGAGGTTGTTATAAGGCTCAGATTGGGTAGGCGATTGTACCTTCAGCCCAACGGGCTAGGGCCTTAACAAATGGCGTCGTCGGCAGGACATGGTTCGCTGGTCGTGAGTTCGAATCTCACGTCCACCTTGAAATCGCGTTTTAAAGAAAAGTGAATTTCCTCACGTCAAGGATCTGAAAAAAACTTCTGGATCTCCAAAAATCGGAACCGTGTGATGGTGGCACGTCTGCCCATATATCCGGTATGTTCCAGGTGGGGAGAGTGTTACAAGGCTCAGACTGGGTAGGCGATTGCTTTTAACCTGCTACCTTCAGCCCAATGGACTAAGACCTTATCAGGGTGCTGGTGATAAACCATACCCGAATAATAACCAAAATCTTTATTTACTACCAGGTATTATTTTATTTAACGACGGCTTTTTTGGGGTTATCATGCAGAGAGCCTAAAAACAGTTCTTAGTATCGGTTCGTGTTTTTTCGGTCTCCACCACCAATCAGTGACACTGACGCTGAAGTTATCCAAACTCTTCTTCTAAATTCCGTCGTTTTTTTAATACTTCTATTTTGTTGTCTTCTCGACCAATGACGCCTTCTTAACGCTGTAGGCGCTAAAGGTAACGAAATACTGTTTTTGTGGGCGGGGAGATGTTGTCTCCGCATAAAAACCAATTTTTGACTACGCTAATTTATTGCGGTCTCCATCACCAACAACGCCTAATAATACCGCTGAAGGCACTAAAGTTAGGTTATTGCCTTCTTCCTGCACCACTGGGTATCGACATATATTATCCTGTTCGTAGATGCGAATGGTGTTTTCATATTAACTTGCTGAAGTAATCACAAATCAGCACGTGAGTATATTTTCCTATCCGGAGCATGGGTGCCGACAGGCACCCATACGGAGCACTCGTCATTGTTTGAATTTTTGGCTCTGCTTTCGCGAAGAACGTCAGCCATTTTCTAGGCCAAAATTGTTCCCGTCTTAAGCCGCTGCTGTAAAGAACAACTAATACTATACCCTTCACAGAGCTGCCACGTCCGTTCTCAATTCGAGCTGCTGCTGCGAAGAACAGAAATAATTCCCAACAAAGCTGCCACGATAGTTGCCCCTTGGAGCTGCCGTTGCTAGTGGGGTCAGAACGTGTGTGTATAGAACTCGCGTTCGATCGTACGAGGGTCCTCCGAACCGATTGCAAAAACTGTACACAGCGCTGATATTACTACGCAACAGATGAGCATGTATGTACAGAATGGGATTTTTCAACGTTAAAACCAGCCTTGACATAATGTGTACGAGCCCTGACAACTTCGATGGAGGCTATGAAATTTAGCTCGTGAAATAGCGCAGCCTCTTATACTTTGACCACCGGGTGGGTATCATCATCGCCAGGGGTTGCCTCAATCTATCTGGCGACGCAACAAGACCTTTGACAGGGTCGCTGTGCAAAGTATCATTTGGGACTGTTTGATGACACCTTTGGAATATTTTGTGTGCGATACGGTTCGTTTTAGACTTCGAAAGCATCCGGGGTCGCCGCAACGTCAACGTGGGGTCGCCGGAGAGGTGGCGCTCGGAATCGGGCCACAACGCAACCTTTAGGGATTATCGGCGTACAGTACTACTGCATGTGTTGCGAAATTCGTAACAACGTTTCAGGGTTCGCGGGGAAATAATCGTTTCAGATCTAACACCGCATCATGCGTCACTGCAGTGTCATCGTTTTCGACGTATGGATTAACGTGCCGGGCAGCAGTACCATTCGAACAGCCGGGCATCACCACCGTCTGGGGTCGTGACGACTTCGACGCTTTTTTTACTACGTAGCAGCCCCACAAGTTTTTTTTGGTAGGCGAGCACAAAAGCGAAATGTGGTAGAGTGGGAGCCTGGCACTCGTAGTTGGCTCCTTTTCTTGGTCAACATACTGAGCGCTGTATGTAGTGTTCTTTCTTGAGGTAGATACAGTTGAGATTTTCAACAGACATAGTAATACAGTTTACCATATATCGTCTAGCACAAGCCCTGTCTTGAAGAGTTTACCCACCTTTCGGCACCGCAGCACCCTGGAAGCGTGATTTGTGCTTTCGGAGAAAACTGGTACTTCGTACATGGTGGAGTTTAAGAAGTACATCAATCTACGGCCAATACGGCGCAGTATTTATGTACAACAAGTAGTCTAATGGCTTACCCATTCTGGCAACCTTTCAAGTGTACTTCGTCTTTCGAAGGTCTTTGTATGATATTGTTACGGTTTGCATGCCACCTCCATCAAGGGGTCGTGTCAAGTATTGATATGGTGTTACTGTACTGCAGAAGGATACACTCATTCACACCTGCAGAGTCGCTGACCGGTACCGAATTCGTGTGCAGCAAGTATAATCACATACACTACTGTATTTTTCGAATGCAACAAGGGCCTTCAAGCCAGGATGCAATGGCATGCAATATAAGTCGCATGCAAGCTTGCAGGCATTTTTCGTCGCTAAACTAAATAGTGCGTGCACTTGATATACTTAGGGCGTGTCTTAACTCCCTTCAAGGAGCATGGGAGCGAGCGGAACAGAACGAGGCTGCACGTGATCATTCGTGCCGTTGCTATATTAAAAAACGCGTTCGGGTCCATGCAGAATCCTGGCACTCGCCAACCGAATCAGTACGAACCGCATCTTTTGCAAATGCCACGGCAAATTGGGGTCCACATCCATCTTCGGTGGTGTCCATCTACATAAAATAATATGCTATTTGGCGCGTTCTACGAGGTGTAGCACATTTATTTCCGCTAATTTTTTTTCTGGATGACGGGGGTCCTTAACCCAAAATCGTCGCAATGCCAGAATCTATTTTCGAATAATAGCGCTGGGATTATTCCACGGGGTGCAATTGGGCTTTTGCCGAAAGTCAGTTTTCGGGTGAGGTGTGGAGCTCCTCAAGTAAGGAGCCTCACAGGGTGTGTCTTAACCCTCCCAGAGAGCATGGGAACGAGCGGAACGGAACGAGGCTGCTCGTGGTCATTCGTTCCGTTCCTATCTAAAAAAATGTGTTTGGGTCCACGCAGAATCCTGGGCCTCGCCAGCCGGATCGGCACGAACGGTATCTTTTGCACATGCCACGACCAATTGGTATCCACATAATCTTCGGTGGTGCCCATCTACATCAAATACTCTGCTATTTGTTCCCGTTCGGTCGGGCCGTTCGGTCCTCCCCAACAAGAAAAAGGGGTGCAACACTTCTTCTTCCTCTTCCTAGATATACTGTTTTTCTCGGGCTGCACTGAATCTATTCGTTTCCCACAACGAATCAAAACCAATTCATGCGGCAAATAATATTCCATTCGGCTCGTTCCGATGCTCTCTGGGGGGGGGTTAAGACACACCCTCAGAAAAACTAGGGTGAACCTCTATAATATATAGTAGAACACCTCATTTGTTCCCGTTCGGTCAGGCCGTTCGGTCCTCCCAAACAAGAAAATAGGGTGCGCCACTTCTTCCTAGATATACTGTTTTCTCGGGCTGCACTGAATCTATTCGTTTCCCTCAACCAATCAGCACCAATTCATGCGGCAAAAAATAATCCATTCGGTTCGTTCCAATGCTCTTTGTGGGGGATTGAGACACGCCCTTATTACTTGTTTTTATTATAGCTACCGCTACCCAGGTGGTGCCTGCAGTGTTGTGATTGGCCCATTTTAAGGTTGTAACTTTTATTGGTAGAAAACACTCGGTCGACAGGTGTCGTCATCCAGGGCGTGACGTCACTTTTCCGCAAACTTAAAAATGACAAGTCGGCGGTGGACTTCGACGTCAGTCCTCTCTTATATTACCTTTAAAATTTTACGAGAATGGGTTTTTAGAATAATTTCCGAATATATATACCAGGTATATATAACCAGGTATATATAAAAATATATACCAGGCATATATATATATATATATATATATATATATATATATATGTTTGGGTTGTTGTGTACGCGTAGAAGAAATTCCAGTCTCAAAATTGACCAATCAGAGAACAACTGCGGACACGAAATGTCTTGCTCATTCTACACCAAATCGGTGATTCTCCACAACAACAGGAAACTATATTACTACTGTACGACGACAGTACAAGCAGTGCGGTATGTTCAACACCACTCAACGTATATATATGTTGAATGTAGTCTAATGTCGATAGGTGTAATTCACCACACAAGATCACGGGAGAATCCCAACTGATCAGTATGCGATCGGGGCCACAAGAAGAGAAGAAGCGACAGCGCGGTGCCTGCCAAAAACCACAGGGAAACAACAAGCCTACCGGCCGGGAGAAGAAATCTAGATCCGAGGGCAGTGCCGGGCAGAAGTTCAGCACTATGCAAAGGACGCCCACATACACGGGCGCCGAAGGCTAGGCCCCAGGGGCTTCGCGCTCACTGACGAGTACTATGCACATGACGGCTGTAAGGGGAGCCTGAACCCGCCCAGATGACACCGAAGATGAGCTGGTTGGTATGTTTGACTACGCCTTCGACAAGGGCTTCACATTTTAGCTTGTGAGCATACAACAGGGACCACCCGCTAGTAGGGGTCGCCCCATCCATGCGAGGTCGCCGGAAATAATACATTTCACGGGATCGCTACAAACAGAAGAGCCTGGGGCTGCCGGGACGACAACCTTCGGAATCGCTATATATCATTATTTTGTTTGGACGGCCGGAGCTTCAGGAGTCGCCGCACCCAAACAGTACACAACGTGGGGTGGCCGAATCGAAGTGGTTTTTCGGGATGGATCCACAGCTAAGTCTATATATTGGGATTGCCGGAGGAGATTCGCCGCATTAACATCCTACTTTTGTAGGGCTGCTGGAACATCACTTCTGGGGTCGCTGGACATCTTCACCTCGTTTGGGACTGGGCCGTAACATACACTGTGTAGTCGCTGAACATCATCGCCGTTGGGGACTGGGCGGGCAATATTTCTGAGGTCGCTGCATCATCATTATCATCTGGATCGCCAGGAGAATCTCTGCATCGCCCAAGGTGGCACCACTTTTTCGCCAAGATATGTTTTTGTAGTGCATATATTATATCGCCACATATTTCCTTTGGGCAGAGGCGTGCTATTATAGGCTGCTATGCGAGCATTCCGTAGTCAACAAACTGATCAGTGAAGCAAGTTCGGTTTGACGTTCAATTCTGAACTTTTTGCAGTAAAACGCTTTGACACTCTCCAACATAAACCTGCTGTCAAACTCGGATGCTCGACCGGTGTCTATTCAGAAGAAAAACCTACTGCCAACAACGGCGTCGAGGTGTTCAAGTAAACGCAGGCTTCCACTTGATTCCATGGAAACAGAGTGCGCTTCCATTGAATTGCAGGAAGCCCCCATGGGAGTGGTGCAGAAGCCTCCACGGAACTTCCATCTACTTCCACGCAAAAGATCAATAACGCATAAAACATGTATCATACCATGTACATCATTTTAGATATATCTCCTACACCCCGGCCCGTAATTGTGTTGTAGTACTTGCATATCACCAACACGGAATGCCATGTACTCCACACAAATGTTCACCTGAATCCATGATACTCCCTTTCTTTGTCAGCTACACTACTGCACGTCCCTTGGCAGGGTGACCGCTAGCTACACAGTTGGCTACCCCAATCCGCGATACTCCCTTTATCGAACGCCGTACTTCCCTTGACAGGATGGCCGGCCTGCTGCCGCAGCGTGCCTAGACATTCTGACGTCATCACACGCAGACGCCACAGCCGCCGTGCGTTCGTCTACGACAGGTCTGACTATTTGATATATAGTCGATGGTATTTCCAATGCAGTCGATCATACACAATTCCTAGCCCGACAGTACCGTACCAGAGCAGCAGCGAAACCGTCACCTGAATACGATATACCTGGTATCTGAGTTCAGAGCACCGTGGCTTGTTGCCTATCTGGAACTCCACCGTATATCGGCACCACTACAGTACTACAGCTCTACACGCCTGCTCGCAATCAGATCGTCCAGTGCACCCTCCAGGAGCTCCGTAGACGCTAGCACCGGATCACGCCACGAACCAGTAACAGGAACCCACAGGTACCCCCTCTCCGCCACAGCAAGTGGGGGGATGGTCTTATACTGGTATGGCGTACTGGGTCCCCCGCAGTCCGTTGAAAAGAGCGATATCCCCTTCGTTAACAGCCCGGCAACCTGACCAAACGTGCTGCACCCCATCAACACGGCATCTGCCTGAATCATGCACGACATAGCGTTCTGCACGTCGGAGCCTACCTGAAGCACGATGGGCTTCCCGGCCACGCGGAATATCCCCGATCGGTTCGGGCTGCAGAATCTGCCGGCTTGTTTTTCGGGGCAGTCGTCTGGTGTTTCCGCCGTTAAACAGGCGGGTACCTGGGTGAGAGGGCAGACAACAATACCACATCGGAAATACGGTGTGCTGTAAGTGGAATGCTAGTGGGTCAGCAAGACGCTCAGAGAACACCAGCACCCAAAAGCCATGCCAATAAGCAACTCTGAGCCCAGAAAGGGGCTGTTACACGACTGGGTTCATTCACATTGTGGTGCCCCAACCAGATAGATAGATATATCTCGATCTGACGCGCCCCTGGTGTAAGGTGGTCCAGCGAAGTACGGTCAATATATATTTGAAGGCGCGGGCCCTGGAGGAAATAACTTGCTTTCAAAAATCGCCTTACCAGTTAGTTGTCAGGTACACACAATTCAACTTGGCAAACATAATCTCTGCCATGGATCCCCGAAATTTTTAATGAGTTCTCCAATCTAACGGATGCCTAAGGGGCGCAGTAAAGCCGGAATATACCAGGTATATACTTCGAAGTATGCCTTTTGTTTCCAACGTGACCACCTTCCAGCTTCTTCACGAACCTGATCAAGTTCCACGGGCCAAGTCGGAAACTCGTCGAACAAGCCGGTCTCTCCCGACGGACACGGAACAAGCGTTTCAGAGAAAATGTGAAACAACGGCGGCTCCAGCCCCTTTCCCTCCGCTTCTCGTGAAAACGTGGACATAAACAGATCCAACAGCTGGAAGTACTTCAGACTACCATCCTGAAACTCGCGTCGATCGCCCATACGAACGTGTATAGCGACGTTTAGACGGGTTGAGTCGTATGCACACTCCGGACTCTCGTCATACCTGGGAGCGGGAGCACGAGGACGCAGTACGGGGGTATGCGGACAAGGCTAAAACCGAGAGCAAAAACCCTGCGATGTCGAAATGTTCCATATAATAGATTGCGCACGAGGCGAATCAGCGGTAGGCGTCTGGAACGGTAGGAAAGCTGGTTTGACCAAACAATGAAACAAGGGTCGGAAAGAGGCCAGGCATATAGAACGGGCCGGCAACCTTATCCACGTGGAACACGCTCTGCCACCCCTGGTTCGTATTTAAATTTTAAAAGGCGGGGCACAGCAAAGCACATATATATGTCGGGTCGTTCGTTTTCTTAAAGCAGTATTCTGCAAGCCAATCTTGGACAGGAAATATTCGTAGACACGATCCTGTTAAAAAAAACACTATTCATAGTAGACGCTTTTACCCACCCTGTTCCCATCTATCTGGCACCCTGACGCCACGTCAACCTAGTTCTACCCAGACGTGAGCCCTCCAGACCGATGCTGAATATACAAGTGGCCCGGCAGGGCCCCATCAAGGCTCCCTGATCACATCCACCATTTATTTGTCGACGCTTTCCCCAGGATGGACGCACCAAAAATGAGAACAAAGCTAAAACTATGTTATTAGCGCCCCTAATGTGGGTTTCTCGCACAGGCTCGTGTCTCCAAATGTATGTGCGCGCTCCTAATTTCCACGCCCGTACATACTCTATTGAACTTACCATGGACGCGGGTGCCGGTGGAAGTTTTGCCTAGCTTGGAGAAGAACGTGTCGTACGGACTGCCGCCTTGGGGCGTCCCAATTTCCTACGGCGAGAAGATGTTGGCTCGCAAAGCTCGGGTGAAATGTAAACATTACATTATCATACGGCGAGTTCGCGAACCCAGCACTCTCGAGCTCTATCTTCGTGTCCTGGATGGCATCTGTTGACGTCAACGCAGTCTGAAGATCGATTGGGCAAAATTGCAGCAAGTTAGAACATCATTATCGGTATCGGGTGTCTGTTGTCTGACTATATTTGCAAAATCGGTGCAACGTTGTGGATATCGCTATGAAGCGCCGACGTCGTTCGCGTGTTTAGGTGAGCATTCACATGTGCTGCAGAAGTACCAGCTTTCACCTAAAACACTTGTTTTGACCAAGCGCCAGAACTCTGCAGACATTAGGGCTAACACCTTGACCCTAACCGGCCACCACCTCTGGTGTACGGCGTAGGCACGTAGCCCTGCAGGCGGTGCGCTTTGAGGCAGGCTTACTGTTCCACAGGTTTTAGTTATATTCTGTAGGGACTCCGATCACCCTACCCAACGAAAAACACACCGCAATTAGGTCGTTCGTGTCATACGAAGAAATGGCGTGAAGTAGGCACGATTCGCCTTGGGTCGACTAGCGAGGGAAGTGCCGCGTTATTATTGTGCACGACAACATCCAGGATGATCACCACCGAAGGGAGTGAGAGGATGAATTATCTGCGATAGGGCAAAATAACGATACGGACGAAAACTAAGGGATAAAGAATGGAACCCACTACGAAATAAAATGGACGTGCAGAAATATCCCCGAAACTCGCAAGGCGACACCGGCTGGTTAACCACGCATGATCTCCGTGCCTCACTGCACAACTCAATGCCATCTCTCACGCGACAGTACGTAGCATCATCGACACACCACGCACTCACCCACAAAGAAGAGTAATATGGTCCTCCATACCCCGGGCTCGTGTACTGAACGCGACGGCATATACAATGGTATAATATATATATACACAATACTTCAGCCGCATGCATGCGTCTCTTCGACTGGGCACTCGCTCGACGGCGTGTGCGTCTTCCACGACAACTCGATCATTCCTTATTTGTTACGCTATCGTCAAAGCCGAAATAAAATTGCGCCAAGCCGCACGGGTGGGGGATCACAACTCTCAGAGCCGTCCGGCACGATGAGGAAATGCCATCGAGACGTTATCGCAAGCAACGTGTCCTTATGGTGTATGCCAGGTAAATCGCAACAGGTACCAGGTGGGTATGTAATATACAAACGGGAAGGAGCGAGCGGTGTATTCATCCGTGGATCCATCGTTGCCGTTGCCTTTATACAGCGTATATAGTCCGTCTCCTGTTCGATCTCCGCTAAGGACATGGTATTGGTTGCTCCTCTGCTCGATCTCGAAAGCCCCATCTTTGAAAAAAAACAAATTATACTTGTACGTAAATGGATTGGTATTTTTGTGATGTCTTACAACCCAATCACAGCGGTGACTGAAGACTCCCTCAATTTCGCAATCCTCGTGCGGTGGCCGTCACTTACTCCTACTGTAGTCTGTGATTCTTATCATGGCGGACGCATGCAGCACAACCCTGTTACCCGCAGCGCTTTACAAGGCTAGTCCCTGGATAGTACTCCGTACCAGGCACATACATATCGGTCAATGCACTTGGTGTTTGCAGGAAGGGATATCTACGATTCATCTGCTGTATGGTGTATCTACGGACAATGCCGTATAATAGCCGTTTCTACACAAATGCTTCGAACCATATTCGTACAGACGAAATCTACGGGGAAGAGGGCTCCCTAACCCACTTCCTGGTTGCTCTACGCGCAATCGTACCTACAGTTAGCTGTCTGAAAGGATTGAGATATGCTTGGCTTGGTCTACTCAAGCTGGCCGTCACATCATTTTCATGATCGGCTGCATTTATAATCCGGTAGACTCAACCTGACCCGCTTTTTTTGCAGCTAAATGTATTCACGTTCAAAGCAGAAGTGCAAGCAGTGACAGTCGTCCACACGAGCTGTCAGGGTTGCCAAACGAGGCCATCTGATATGCCAACTGTTAACAGTGCACATTTAAATACTACGAAAACCTTGTTTTGCCACGTTTACTGCTGTGGACCTACTGCGATTGTAGTTTAGGTAATAATGCTTACGCTGCAGTTGCGTGCCACTGCACTGACTACGTACGAAAGAACGTCCACAAATCCCGGGGAAACTTAGTCAATTCCATTCGCCGTGCAACACTCGCCTGTATGACCTTAATCGCTCCCCCGACGGGCCTACTGACCGATGGGACATCGAACTGGAAATATGCCAGCCAGTCTATGACCGCACAGCGACGCAAAGCTCGCAACTCTTTGTTCGGCTTGGACAGATCCATCTCTTGAGTAGTCGCAGTCCGATGGCAGTACACCACCGTCCCGTTCCCTCCATCCACATGTTTTTTCCCCCAGTCTGGCGTCACCCAGTCGCAGCCCATCTCCTCAGCAAAAATCCACGTCGCCAAGTGCCGGATTGTGGAGCTGCCCGCACCGTCAGAGGTGGGCTCTGACGCAACCAGGCACGGCGACCCCACTCGCCTAAGCTCCGAGGCTGCCTTCCTCCAGATATCTACATCAGGCAATCGCCGCTGAAGGCCGCTGGGAACAGTGCGGGCATACCGCGTCCAGACGTCGATGCAGTTATCGAGCGTCCATGACGAAGTAGGGTAGCCTCCCGCCGCAAAATCCACACACGCCTCCTCGGGTTGTAATATACCATTCCGTTGGCCAGACGATGGTAGTGATCGGAGAAGAAGAAGAAGCAAACCAAGGGGAAACACCAACTGCGCTGCAGGCTGAAAGCTCCTCATCGGGCGGCTGATATATATATGCGAGCCGCGGAGCCTGAGGGTAATGCAAGGACGTATGGAGAGGGGAGGAGGGTATTTGGACCAGAGCGGAGCATAGCACGACCTCAGCTGTGAGTATATATATATACATACGTGCGCGAGCATCAGATTCCCAGAGACTGTGCGAAGGAATCGGCCAAGAAGAGCAGTTAAGTTGCCAGACAACATTTTGCATACCAACTCCCAGGTAGACGTATTTTGTCTACGTTATAGGCCAGCAAATAATAAGAAATCACCTATTAATAGTGTCAAAGTAAGCTTCACTTTGTGGAGAACGCTAAAACAATTGGGTCAAGAAATTGTGCTCAGCGACAAGTGCTTCGTACACTAAATCGTACCACGTGTACAGTAGCTGTTGTTATATAGGCAAGGTTGCTTAAGGGTGATGTCACGATAAGGTTTCAAGCCTTAGGCAGATTTGGCGTCAGCTACTACTGGCAGGACCATGCTGTAAATACTAAACGAGTGTTTACTGTAGTAGTGCTGTTGTTTGGCCACTGGTCTTGTGCCTTATGTGGCCCCAGCGTATACGTAGTAAAGACTTCTCGCTTCGCCCCATACGGTAACGGTTACAACGATTCCAATTTTATAAAAGCTTTGACGAAATGACGGTTGCATCACCTTGAATACCTTCGCTGGTGTGTCTGACACGGCTGCGGTCGTCTCGAATCCGTACAGCGATGGAGGTTTGGAGTTCTATCGACAGGTTTCGCGGGATGTCTGCGTGTGACAATGAGGTGGACGTGTTTGTCCAGAGGCCTGGCGCGAGTCACTGTGAGGCGGGCTTTGGATCTACCCTCATAATACGTACCTGGTATATCGGTTTGAAAGGTGACACTCTCTTGGCCACGATGAAGAGGACGAACCGGATACTACGAAATATAGCAGAAATAATAATGCGTTGAGCTGTGAGCGAGGTGGGTGCACCACCTGCAACCACCCTCGATCAATCTCGGCGCGATGCACGCTCTATGGTGATGTAGAGATACCCTACCGGGTCATGGTACTGACCGAACCGCAGCAATATTCCTTGATAGCTTCTAGGGGTGGTTGGTCTGCTACGGGCCCCGTGGTATTGGTAAAGTCCCGGTGACCGACGACCGATTAACAGGCGGTTTTCTTGTAACGTTCAGACCGTAGTTCGCCGCACAATACTGAACATACCAAGCGTAATGCTGTTTGCCGTGCTATACTGAAGCAGCCGGGCTGTACTCGTACATGCAGCTTTTTTAGTCTCGCGGGATGTTTCAGTTTTGAGAATTGACGTTGATAATCGAATCACGGGTTGCCAAACGAAGAGGCCTCTGTTCAATGTCTGCGACACACCGTGTACTAAATTGAACAATAATACCCGCCGATTAGTACGTAGACTCCAGCTGAGACCACGAGCGAGCTCAACGGACACCGCGGCAAACAATACGCGTCCCTGGTATGACTACCATGTGGCACATACTATATGTATACGCTGTTGAATCATGTCGCCAACTGATCGTTCACGCTATATTTTCACTTGTTTATAGGTACTGTACCAGGTAGGTGTCTCGGACTGTCGTCTCGTCGCAGACGCGGAGACGGCTTATTATGTGACCCATGTTTTCGTCGTTTCTGTTGTTGCTCCATGACCAGAGAAGCCACACACCACGCCACCAACAATTTTATCATGTCTGCCCGTCAGAAGGGCGTTTTGACCGTGTTACTCTCCTCTCACACACCACATAGAGGCAAATAATCGATTTCGCGGCTGGTGATCGTCGTTATGGCCTGCGGGCAAGACATGTCCGAGGACGACAAGCGTATTTTCAGAGGCTGTTTGTTTTTACGTGTGTCTTTGGTTTGTTTCTCTCGCGAGGTTGCTGTTTGATCCTGCTTGCCAGCATCGACCTCGAGGCACACAGGCCCAGTTCATTAGCTGATGATGGCTTCAAGCTCCCGTACGTCGCACGGAGGACAACATTCCATAACTTGTGTGTGGTCGTCCCTCGACGACAAAGCTATTTAATTTTATCAGAAAACTCAAAACCGCTCTATTCGAGCCAACATCAACCTTTTTCATTCTATCTTTTAGGCGAATCAGGCAGGGGAAAAGGGAACGATTCGGTCTATACTCTAGCCAATTTTATATCGTTTGCAGCTAAACAGGAAGGAACGGGGAACAATTGGTTCGCCGCGCTCCCTCAAGTGCCAACTATGCGCACGTAAACCCGTACTCCATGCTGCGTCATGCACCTACCTAGTATTATAGACGACCTTGTTACCGGCCAGCAACTTGGCAGACGACTGACTTTTTCTTGCCGACATCAGCAGACACAGTCCGTCCAAGTCAGGCTGAGAAGCGATACACCCTAAAACATGTCTATTTGTTCAGATGAGCCGGCCCTAGAAGGTCTAGAAATCGCTTCCTGACTTTATTTGTCCGAATTTTTCAAAATCGGCTGAACTTCTAACTACAGTAGTATTAATAGTAAGTATTACACCCGATCCCCTGAAGACAGTATTAACAGGTCTATATCTGGTACACTGCTACTACTACTATACTGTACTGCAGACATCTCTCATGATGACAAGTCTGCACATTTCCCGACAAGATGTAGTCTGATTAGGTCGTTCTCTGGACCAATTGGAACCTTTTGTTAGAACAGATTTCAAGGCAGCATTGTTCAGGCCACAAAATCTGAGTGAATGAGATGATCTATCAATATCAACATTAACATCATGCCGTTCTATGTATGTACCCACGGACCCACCCAGCGCGCCCAGTGTCGGGCGTCCGTATTAACGTGCTGTTGTTGTAGGCTATTAATAGAATTTGGAGACACGTTCGTGCATTTTGTCTCTCGAAGCCATTTTTATCCCGTTAGTTCTACTCATCAGGTTCATTCTTATCGGAGAGCGTTTTTTCCATATTATATATACAAGTATGTAAGTTCCAAAGTTTGGAAATAATTGGAGATAAATATCAATATACGGAGGCGTTCTGTCACTGTTCGTGAAATTCTCCAGCAGTCAGAACCAAATATATATATCAAATTCGTTAACATTCCAATATTTATTTGGAAAAAAAAAAAGGAAAATATGGAAGATTGAAAAATTGCGCGAAAAAAATGTCGAAAACTAGGACAAAAAGCTCTCCGATAAAGAAAAAGACACGCAGTACACACCGGGCCCCTGTGTGCTGATTTGTTTGTTTCCAGACGTATTCTCACATACATGTTGTCCTTAAAATGAACACCTTTGTGCAGCAGATATATAAGTTTCGTTGCACATACTTGTGAAGTAGAAGCAGGTTAGTCCTGGCGTCGACGTCACAACATACAAGAGTAAGAACCAGCTTGGAACACGGGGCATCCCTAAGGCTTGCCAGGCTTGCTTATTTAGCAGGTACTCGCTGGTACCCACGTGTGTGTTGATCGCTTAGATAAAAACACATCTATCTGTCTTCGTTTCGAGCGCGATTTAAGACTAATGACCCTAAAAGCAAAGACTTGGTTATACCGCCTGCTGCTGCTGTGAAACCCCTTGTGCCCCATTTAAGACACGTGCGTGCCTCCGACACACAGACAGTAGTAGTACTAGTACGATCCCATTTTACCTGTACCCCAGGTAATTACCGGTCTCTCTCTACGTCGTTCAAAGCCCTATCATAACATAAAAGGGGGGTCAACAAATGCGACGCCAAGCGTGCTGGATCGTGGGCCCGATATACTGTATCTGGTCTACAAATAAACTACAGCTTGCCCAGGCTTGACCTCTGTTAAATTTCCCGACCATATCTTTTAGGAAATAAATGTTTCTTGATAAAAAGTGGAAAACCAGGAAACACGTGAATTATTCTATACCTGGTATATAGTAATAATGTCTCTTCAAACGCTGGCGGGGTGATGGTTCGTCATGGATGGGACTATAATAGAGGAACATGCGAGCAAAACAGACAATGATCACTACCGTATGTATGTATGTATTGATCACACATACATAGAGTACAAAGCTCATTGGCCACACGAAGTGGTTCAGGCTCCCTGCCACATTTATTTGGCGTCCGAGCTATTGATAATGTGTGTACCAGGTACCAGGGTGGTATGTAGTGTGTAACGTGTGTGGGCGTACGTCAACTACGATGCAGGCGTTGCACCGCAGGCTCGCACATATTATTATCAGTGCGTATATCTCCACTCTTTCTTGCGCTCCGCGCTCATTCATGCGCGCTCTATCAAGGCAGTATATATATGTCCAACAGTAAGTTAGTACTGTAACATACCGGGAAAAACAACAATAAAATATCGTACCCTTCCTTGTCATACCAGGTAGGTACTTGAATGCAGATATTGTTATTATTGTTGTTGCGGGTAGTGCAGCCGCACGCAATAGAGCTACAGTATACCACATTCTTGTGGTGGCATCATGTGTTCCAGTAAACTTCGCATATTATATATATATGTATAATAGTGGTGCAAAGCGTACAGCACAGACAGGCTGTATGTAGTCTAGATCCCGTTATACATATCATACGACAATGTGAAACTGTTTTTGTATTGTGGTTTTGTATCGGTAGCTAGCTGCACATCGTCGGATGTCAAACCTGATACCAGGTACATACTATACTATAGCACCCTGATGTTCAAGAGAGGTGTGGTACAGGTCGAAAACGCCTCCTTCTCGTTTATTCTCACGGTGGGAATTATACAGCTTTACGCAGTGTAGGCGGGTCCGGCCGATTTGGCTTCTCTTAGCTACTATAATTGAATTATTGTGCTATTCATCTCTGAGCGTGCCCTCTGTCAAGTCGGGGTACCCACTCTAGTACCATAATAATAATAGAACAAATATTTTAGTAATATTATTGTTCTTGCCATCTGACAATTAATTTTGAATGTGAATAGTGCTTGTTTCAATCACAACACCCACATGTTCATTATTCATGCATCATGTATCACACTACAGCAGAGCAGCACTGCTGTAGGGAGTGACCGTGAATACTTTAATTAATATATATATATACCTGGTACAGAAGTAGTAGTAGTACTTCTGGTATGCGCCGGACACATTGAGTGACAAAAAAAAAATCCACAAAAATGCGACACACGAAATATTTGCCACCGGGTGGCACCGGATTGAGCCCCCTACAAAAATTTATTCTAACAACATTGTTAGGGGTTCTTAGAAGGCAGCTTGGGGGGGAGGACATATATTATGCCCCGGCTGGAGGAAGACTTTAAGTTTGGACTTTGAAAAACAAATAGCTGAACTTTTTTAATTTTTTTAGATGGGACATCCGAAACGAAAACAGAAAAAAGTAACAGCGAAGAAAGCAAAAAAAGGCATCAGCCTACAAACAGGACTGGATGCAGCAGCAGCCGGCATGGGGGTTCGTCCGAATGCAACTGGAAACGAATGCCGTGCGGTCTGTCACCTCTCTACCATAGTTTGGTCACAGCGATGCCAATACCGATACACACACCGCTATCATCGCGACCCGATCTCTATAGTATGTGGACAACGAGAAACAAGAAAGGGAGGGAAAAAAACGGGGAAAAAAGGTTCACGAAAACACACCCACCCACACATACTGCATACTGTACCTGGTGGGTAAATAACACAACAACTAAAACTACTACACATATTATACCTGGTACCTGATAGCGTGTTGTACTGAAATGGAAAATTACACACGAAGCACGCGTCGGGCGACGCCGTACGTACGAATAATAACTACCTGGTACAGTAACTAACTGCTGTAATACACTATAATACTGCTGTGCCAGACTGTGAGTAAAGGTTTAGTACTACTACTGTTGTTCTAGTGAGTGTATATTGATTGGATATTTAGCCCTCAAAAGCACGTTGGCGCCTTATAGTAAGCAGCGCTTGTTTTGTGTCCGTCAAATACTGGCGCCTGGAGAATAATAGTAACACACCGTCGTTTTTTTGCCGTTGTTGTGCAGCCCGTTTCTACACTGCTGTGTACCCGGCACACTGCAGCTCGAGGCAAAGTTATTTGTACGAGCACCAGATCAAGGGTTTGCTATCAGGCATCACAGACAGGTACCAGGTATGTATACATATATTCTGCTGCTTGCTGTATGTATGTGCAGTGGTTGCCCTTTTAGATGTATGTGGTTGGTATGATTGGAACCAGCGCTGCACATTGTCGAATGAATGGCAAACGGAATAAAAACATACTTGTATGTAGCATGCACCAGTACCTCGTATCATATAGTGGTTGCGCACTAATACTGCTGCTGCGTGTGCCTGATGCATCTACATGAGCTCTCCGCCTATACTGGCCTCCTGATGATACGAATCTCCGTCGACTGTGCCGTACGAGTGGTGGTCAAGCAAGTAAGTACTGCTGCTGTAAAACACAGGGCTTCGCGGTGGAAGGAGACGTGGGGATTTCTGTTCTCCTAAATACCAGGTATAGTTCATCTTCATCTACATACAGTAAATATATATTCTTATTTCTCTGTGCAGTTCTTGTCTGGTCTGGTGCTCTCACCTGTGCTGCTTTTCTGCCCGGGCTGCGTGCTCCACAATACCACTGCAGTAGACGCTATGCTCACGGTTACAGACTTCCCTCTAGGCTTGGCGTGTTCCCTCTCCTCTCTTTCTCTCTTTCTTTCCCCCTCTCTCTCAGAATAACCCTCTCAGTCCTGCAGGGAGAGGCTCCAAAGGCTTGTTTGTGGTGGTGCGACTTTGTAAATGACGCGTGTCGTCCGCCGGCACGTGCTTGCTCTGATGATGTGCTTCCTGTGTCTTTTTTATTTTCGGAACGAGGCAGGATGTCAGCCACACACACACCCGAGTGCTCGAAATAAATACTCGTATTCTGTGCGGGTTTTGCAATTCTGGAAGTTTAACTGACTGTGTTGATAATATTCGGTCATACCTCGTATATACTGGTATACATTTACCAGTCCTCTGTATTCCAGTAGGCCTGGTACTACTGGTGCTACTACTACACTCAGTACAACAGGGTACCTGATACGACCTGGAACGACATATATACAACAGTAAAATGCATATACCACCATAGGATATTATTTTATGCCCCGACAAATTATATGCTGCCTGGTACCATACTATTATACTATATACCTGTGGTGGTATGTATGATCCGGCTCTTTATTTCGACGTTTTTCCGTTGGCTCTCGGGTTTCGGATCGAACTCTTCAAATAAAATATTGGATCGGGCGGGGTCGTCTGATTGTTCTACCGACCGAGCAACCCCTTTTCTGCGTTTTTATTATATAACTTCATTAATGTGGTACACACAAGCAATCATGTCTTTGATCTCTTCTATATCAATAGAAGCCGGTCGCCCCGGTGGTTCAAGTGGTTAACCTCGAATTCTACTTGTGTTTGAGTCCTGGGTTCGAGCCCCAGGTGGGTCGGACTTTGACTTTATTTGCAAAAATAAAAAAGGATTCAATTAATTGTTGAGAGCGCCTTGCAGCGTGGGTAGGCACAATTCGATGCGAGTCGACGAGGGAAGAAAAGGCTGAAATCTTCTCGCGATAAAAATGAAGGCACGTACCGTAGCGGGAAGGGGGTAGAAGAGCCTGCTATGTGACCCCGGATATGAGTTACGAGTTGGAAGGAGAGAGACACGAAGATGTGCGAAGATAATTAATGGGATGAGGAAAAAAAAATAAAAAATATCATCAGCGGATTCATTCGATCCAAACGATTCAATCGACACCGGAATCGCAAAACCGAATGTGTATACGGGCTGTTCCAGCAAGATGCCCAACATTTTTTCACCTTCGGGCCCTCAAACACTCAATGAATATACTCGTACGCTGGGTTTTACTCAACATTAAACATACAATACCCTGGTATATGTTATTATGTTGATGATGTGGCCACATCAACAAGGAAGGGCACAACGCATCCATTGCTTTTTGTAAATCGTAGATCGTGAGGTATGGACAATATATATATATATACATATACATATATATATAATTATTAAATGTTTGATTGATCACACATGTACATTGTCATACATACACACAGGCCGGGGAACCAACAAAGATGAAGAAATTCCATCGGGATCTTTGGAAGTGAATCAGGTTTGATTTTTTCCCTTTTTTATTATTAGGTGACCATACATACGGCGACATACTGCATTGCAATTTGATTTACTGCTTGCCTCGTGATATTGATGGGGCACCAGCACCCGATAGTATCTATTAATAGCATTTATTTCTTGGTTTTGGTCGACCATCGATCTACACCCAGCAGTAGTTCAGAAAAAAGGTTATAACGGGAGACGAGGACCGCGTGGGACAGGACGGGACGGTTTCGCTCGCCGGAGGCGTTTTTTTTTTGCCCCCCATTGTGATGGGAATGGGAAACCTTTTGTCAATTTTTTGCATTCCGTTGTGATTGATGGGAACGGGAAATCCCCACTTGCTTCTTACTTGGGATGGGAATGGGAAGGGAAGCTAGTGTTGGCGATATGGGAGTCGAACGTGACGCCGACGGGATGGGACGGGACTAGCGTGTCGTATAGAGGAGAACCTAGGTGTGGGAAGCATTGGAGAAATGTGGGGAAAACCATGGGGGCATACCGGGCGATAATGGGGACACAACGGCAAATTATATTGGGGAATATGTGGGTCTAGTCAACGGAACACGGGAGGTATACACGCCGTTAGTCTCCCCTTCATTGCTGGCGTGAACTCCACCACATGCTTCCAAATCCCTGACGTCTGCCTGTTTCTCCCAGCTCCGCAGCACCGAACACTTTCTACAGCAACACCGTTGATCACCAGAGATCTGCCTGGCTGTGGGAGAGGCTCAGCAGTACAGCCACCACAGTGGGCTCCGCCATCGCCCTTGCTGTGCTTGTTGTGTGGTTGTGTGGGTAGCAGGCGCGTTCTCTCTCTCTGAAAGAACCACAGGAGAGCTCTTCAACTAATCTGGTTCTTCCCGTCATCCGATCCAAGACTAAGAATAATGCCAGTTATGGTACGGTACAGGTGTGTGTGGGCGTGTCATTGGGAGGTTGGAGGGAATAAGGTGGGAATGGGGATGGGAGAGCCGTGCCCTCAACGGGAATGGGGATGGGAGAATCCGTGCCCACAATGGAAATCAGAATGGGAGAAGCCGTACCGGCAACGGGAATGGGAAGCAAGTGGGGTGGGGTGTGTGTTGATAGGCCATTTTGTTAGCAAGCAGTAGTTGTGAAATTCATCGTGGGATGGGCAGGATGGGAATGGGGAGGGTCAAATTCACGGTGGGATTCCCCGGCCCATTCCCATTCCCGTCCCACCCACAACAATGGAAAATCCCGTCCCGTTGTCTCCCGGTATAACCCTTGAAGAAAACAATTTAATCAGGACATTATAGGCCTACTTGAGGCCTGTTACTACGCAATCAATCGTATGAAATCATTTTTTCTTCACAAAAAGCATCGTTTTTGCGTCATGGTTTTTAGTGGGAAACAAAAATTCGCATGGTTGTTTTGTTTACATGTGGCACTATGAAAATGCGAGGACTGAGTGTGTGTGCTTTTTGTGTGCGTTAATAGTTATAACATCGAGTTTGGCCAAAAACTCCCGAAACATATTGAAACCAATTATTGCGCTTTAAGAACGATAAAAATACCCCTCAGCCCATTTATTGCCATGAGCCATAACATACATGCCAAATTTTTGTAGCCTACAACTCCCAAAGAGATCATCATGGTGCGAAATTCGAAATCGGAATGTTCCGCCTGTCTCTGGATACATACAGCTCGTATTTCACCGGCTGCTTTGGCCCGGGGGCGGTTGGCTATATACCAGGTATACTTTATTTCGCGGGCTCGCCGTAAAAAACATTTTTTTTTCGTACTGCCATCATATAACGTTTGAATTGGGGGGGGGGGGTGATTCTCGCTTTCTTAGTTCATTCGAGTTCGCTCGGAAATAATTTCAAAGAGAGGCTCGTTCGATTTCGCTTGGAATTGCATGCACCATATATATATGTATAATAACACTATTAATAATCATTACCTGGTATAATATTCCGGCCTACCAGTACAAAGTATAGTCAGCGTTTGCTGCCGAAACATTTTAACATACATGTATACCTGTTACATTTTATTATTGTTGTTGTTGTTGTAGTCGTTGTTGTTGTTGTTATTGTTGTTGTTGTTATTATTATTAACCGAGTATCCTTCCGCGAATCAGCTGTATCTCTCATACGCTTCTCTGCCAGCCGTTTCCTAATTTCCATTCCCCACACGGTTTCCTTTATAGATCCATTCGCGCATTTGCTTTGATTGATTCTCAGCGCTACCTGACTCGGGCCAACACCCGTGTAAGATACCTGGTATGATAGAAAACGCAAGAAAACCCACACCCCACTACGGGGGACCATAGTAAATATATATGACCAAATATTGTGAGTAAAAATAGGTATATATACCCTGGTACGTTTTTCTTCTGTCTATACCGTACCAGGTAGGTCCTATTTACTATGCCCCCCCGTAATAGAACAACTTTCAATGCAGATTTCTCCGAACACAGATAGATGGAGGTCCCACTCACCGAAAATGGTGCCTTTGGAAATATCTCGACGAGATCGTGTTTCATAAACGCGTCACTCGGCATTTATTCTCTCCTCCCGTTGCCGAGAAAAACGTGTTTGAAAACTGCCGTACATACGAGGAGGTTCTACGGTGCATCTGCTGCGTGGTAAAGTACTGCTGTACCTGGCCATAATAGTATATTCCACCCATCTTATCAATACTACTTACTGCTGTAAACAGGCAGTATACAAAATATACCTTAGTACTGGCATGTATGACTCACACAGAATACATTATATTGTTTCCAATACTTCAAAGTATACATTATACCCACGAGTACGTATGTATACGTATAGATGAATGAGTAGACGTACTCGTGTTAATAGCATCCATCAAATACTCTTCTGATAAATATGTATTCTGGTATCTGCCAGCTAGACTTTTTTTGTGAACTGCTGTTCTTGATGTTTGAAGTTTGTTTGGGGGACATACCATACATACGTACAAAGTTATTATTTATAACAGTACACATATATGAACAATATTGTACCTGGTATATTTTGTACCTGGTATATCTTTAACCTTTCCTCATTTTCTCCGAAAATACCGGGTATGTACGTCCACTGCCATGTATGTGTAGTGCAGGTGCGTGCGAAGCACGCGAAGCGGTCGGACTTCCCCACCTTCATCCCCGCCTTCAGTGATTTGTGAAGTCCTACTTTTGCTTCTTGCAAGAAAAAATGAATTTCTTTCGAAATTCTTTGGCGTTGTATTATCACTATTGATAGGTGCACGCGGGGGTTGTCCTTATACTTGAGTAGAAAAGGGACACCCTCTCACTCGTATTAATAATATACGTATAATGAACCTACCAGTCGGACACGTACGTATGTATGCAGACTATACTCGTGTACACCAGTTCAAGTTTGTATTTGCTGAGAGGAGGGGCTGTAATTGTTTAATTTCGCAAAAGAGGGACGCAATACAGTATAATATACAGTATATAGGCGCCTTCCGCAGCAAGGCGATATTTGCTGCTGAAACCCGAAAACTCAGAGGAAAAGAAAGAACGGCGGGCGAATCATGGAAAATGTCGCTAAACGCGATGCAAAATGTGGAATGCAAAAAAGCCGAAAGTATCCAAAACCCCAAAACCCAAAAGTAAGTCCTGAAAAACTTTGAAGGAAAAAAAGGTACACGAACAAGGCGGATTTGCTTTCTGTTCCCACCCTCAAACGACGAGCCTTGGTGGTTTTAGGGCGGTTGGAACTTCACACGGCAGCGATACGATCTCTCAGAATTCGGGACCTTCAGGCGATTGGGACTTCATGACTGAAAGCAGTACATTCTCAGCATGCTTCGGTTTTCGGGTGATGGCTGCTGAGTTGCGCGTATTTAGCGACACACTCATGAGGGACAAAAACATGGCGTGGGCTTTATAAACTGCCAGCCGCGCGGTTACGATTCCGTTTCCTGTTTTTCAACCCGGATCTTCACCAAGCTCCGAACGGCGCACCGCTAAGTCCTCCTGCGGGTCTTGGGCTTCCAGCGCCGACAACTTACCTACCATACCACCCTCTCGTACGTGATGACCCTAAAAAAACCACGATGCGCGAGCATCGAAACGACCATCCGTAAACGACGGTTCATCTTTGAAGGGGACGTGATACGGCAAAACGAGGGGCAACTGCACTGCATGTACTCAGCGGGGCGATGCGGCTGCTTCGAGTGAGATTTGTTGGGTGTTTCGGTTTTGGTTTTCCTTGTTTTCTTGAATTGTTATATACCCTGGTACCAGGTATCATTTAATATTTATTAAGTCTTGTTTGTCTTGGTGGGTGGCGAACCTGTTCTTAGGCGTAGTTAGTGTTTTCCTATTTTTTTAGTGATGTTGTCAGTTTTCTATTGTCTTTATCTCATCTTCTCTGGGGGGGGAATGATAGCGACCACCGCTCGCTGTAGACGAGGAACGAGAAATCAGCTTTATCTTCCCCTTCTTTTTCTGGAGCGCTCTCCTGCGATGTCGTGTTTCTTTCGTGCAGCATCTTCTCCGCTTCATGCATTTCCCACCAACTTTACTTAGGTTTGGACGGTTATGTTTTCTTGACCTTGTTACCCTTTCTCTGTTATCTATTTCGCATACGCTGGGCAATATTTAAAATATATTTATTATTTTATTAATCGTTACTTTCACTTTCCAGTCTAACTCATGTGTACTATCACTGTTAATGTTCAACGTGTTCTTCGCTGCTGCGTTACACGTCGTACTAGTACGCTTCAGCCAAGACGAAGCCATTGTAAGGGATTTGGTCCAACTCAGTGAAGCTGGAGTAGTTCGAACAGGGAAGGAGGAGCCATTGGCGTGCGTGCGAAGGTCTGTATGGGGCATGTTGTACGCCGATGATGCAGGAATTGTCCCGAAGTCGGCTGAAGGGCTCGCAAAAATGATGATAGTCATCGTGACTGTCTTCGAAGCAGCAGGCCTCACGGTGTCGGAAAAGAAGACTGAGACAATGGTCCTACAAACACCAGACCGGACAACCCTCGCACCACCACTCGTCATCGAAGCGGCAGGTCAGAGGTATAAGCAGACGACCCAGTTCTTATACCTAGGCGGCGTTATCCACGAAAACGCTGCGCTCTCCCTCGAAATCGACCGACGGATCCGCCTCATGCGAGCATGCCTCAAACGATTCGGCCCGGAGTTGTTGGATAGGACGACCGCCCCCCTTAGCCTTAAAGTCCGAATGCTGAAGGCCAAGGTGATTTGAGACCCTGCTGCACGGGTGTGTGACGTCGACCCTCAGAGCGGAACACTTTGCCAAGCTTCGAACGGCTCACCACCAAGTCATGTTGCGAGTCATTGGCTTCCAGCGCCGACTTCGTACTGACCATGCCACCCTCTCGTACGCGAAGACCCTCAAGATGACACGTTGCGAGAGCATCGAAACGACCATTCGTAAACGGCGGCTCTTCTTTGCGGGGGGCGTGGCACGGCAAAGCAAGGAGCGATTACCCGTCGGGTAATGTTCGGGACGATAACTGGTGGGGAGAACCCGAGACCAGGCGGACAGTGTAAGACTTGGCATAGATGCATAGTCGAAGATCTTAGGGAGTTCCGAGCCACCGAAGGGTCAACGGATGTTGCCCCCTTGGTGTTGGGAGTTGAGACCGCGTTGTGGTCCACTGCAGCCAAAAAGGCGGGGAAGTGGTACCGGGGGATCCTTGAAGCAGCCGAACGGTTCATGATGAGGTGGCACGAGGCTGAGGCTGAGATGAGTAGGTAGCGCCGCACATCTGCCGTGGATAGTGCCCAAGGGAACGGGGGGGGAGGGGGCAACAGGAGAAGTGGCAGAAAGCCCGACCAAGGGAATGCGGAGAGGGGGGGGAACAGGAGGGGTAAAAGGGAAACTGCGGTAGACGAAAGTAGGAAGGAGATGGCAGACAGGGTAGCAAGGCACCACGCCGACTAGGAAGTAGAACATGACCATACTACTACTAGTGCTACCAACTGGTGCAGCTGGTTCGAACGTGGTCTTCCCTTGTCTTCTCTTTTGGTTGTGTTGTTTTTTTCTTTCTTTCTTGCGCTGACTCTCCGTGATTTTCATTTTTTTTTTCTCTTCCTTTTCTGATTGATAAGCCGTACTGAAGGAGCCGTGTGGCGTGGTTGGATGACGAACCTGCTCTGCTCGTTTCGTATTGTCTGACGCCAAGGGGCTGGGCATAGTTGACGAACGCAGGGCGGAGACGGCAGTCTGGGTAGCAAGGTACCAGGCGGATTAGCAGGGAGAACCTGGCTATACTACTCGTACCACAAACTGCTGCCGCCACCTGGAAGGTGCTTTGGGCTTTGGTCTGCCTGTTATTTCCCCTTTGTTGTTTTTCCTTGTTACTTTTTTCCTTGGTTCTTTGTCTTACTCTGTTTACAAGCAGTGGTGTTTTTTCTTATAGTTTTTCTTCCTTTTTTTCCAGCTCGTTCTTTTTCAAGTGTTGGCCACCTCGCCTGCGGGGGGGGGGCACGACGGATTGTTTCTCCTAGATTTTTCTTTCATTTTTTTCTTTTTATCTTTCGATTTGTCTACCTTGTTTTTGTTTTCTCTTTGATTGTTTCTTTTCGTTTCACTATTTCATAGATTGCGTATGTCGTGCCTGTCGTATCTAGTGCACACGTGGCAACGTAGTATCTCTGTGGCGTAGCTTTGTGACCACAGAACTTGTATCTCTTCTAGGATTGGAGAATCGGCACGGACACTGGTTGTGCTGGATGTCGACGGGTAGAAAGAACGGTTTAATGTGAAGAACACACACACATACTATATAGGAGGTTATACCCTCAACGATCTTCTGGATAAGCCGTGGTCACATGTGCCTACCCTTCTCCCCCCCGGTACGTGCGTTTGGTTTTAGCCGCGCATAGGGCTCAGCATTCCCACTGCTCGTCAATTTTCATCGAATGTAGCTAGCTCACGCTCTCGCGCTTTCCGATAATCATTTTTTTTTTATGCGAGAAAAAACCCTACGAGCATGCACTCGGTGAGACTTGAACCCACCAAATTGATCTTGATAGGCACGCGAGCCACCTACCAAGCCACCGGGGATGCCGGCTATGCTCCACCGTAGCAAATATATTCGACTATAGACAAGGGGGGATATCTACCGATATCCATAGTTGATCATAGATAGGCTGTTGAACATGTGTATCGATATATACTGTAGGCGAGATATACTATATTTGGAAACTTGGCAGCAGTAGTCTACGGAAGTAACGATAGGCTGGGGATACTGTTATTCGATAGACATTGCCGGACACAGTAGTTTGGGACACGAGTCCATCAATGACCATCGCCGGCCGCAATGGATCGTGCAAGCTATCCATCGATATACTACATTGTCCACCATGGCCGCAATAGATTGTGCACGGACGGTGGCCACAATAGATCGAAAGGGAGGACGACGGGCTGAAAACATAATGCACCCATAGTACCAGCTTTGGTCCTTGCTTGCCCTACTGCTTCATGGGTTCGGACGCCTTCTTGCTCTCATAAAAGCCTCGGCGGTCGGCGACACTGGCTATTGATATCTACTATTGCACAACAATATCAATACGCGGCAAGGAGCGTTGTGTATTGTGGAAACGCGGCCCAATATTTTATTGTGGGTGGGGATGGCTATTCATGGACTCAATTGTTTATCCACTGTTGACGACAATACTTATCGATAGACACTATGGTTGGTCCATTGTTACGTAGTATTGAGGGTTATCGATGGGTAGCTTGCACGATGTACTGCGGTCGACGATGACTATCGATTGATACGCCACACCATATATGGTGGTCGGAAATGGCCGTCGATGGACACGTTTTCCCAATCTACTGTGATCGGCAATATACATGTCGATAGACCGTGAGTTACACGGTTAACAGTAACCATCGATACGCACTTTTTTCGACCTATCTATGTATGGTCGCGGGAAGGCTCAGTTTGTTTTACATCGTCCAGGTTGAAGGCACTTTCAGATATAATCTATATCATCATTCTATTTGTCCATTCAATTGCCCAAAATATCAAACTATATTGTTGCAGACAACGTATATCGATTGACAGCGTTGCCGGTCTGTTGTCGCCGACATTAGCCATAGACAGGTGGCGTGGCGCATTGCCTATGAACAGCTATTATTATACATTCCTGGTATATATTTGGAAAACGAATTAACGTTAATCATATATATGATGCGTTTGAAGAAACAAACCGGAAAAATATGTTTTACGTTCGTACCAGGTATACGAAGTGCACTGCCTGGCAATCTTAGAGCATGATACCCATCACCCCCCCCCTTCCCCCTATATTTTATATACGTTGGGTTGGCGTCGGTTGGCAACGCCACTGTAAAACATGCCGCTCAATTCGTGAGCTAGACAACCAGGGACCCGTTTTTGTTTTTTGGCGGTCGCCCACAGCTGGTTGTCGAGTTAGATCATTATTGCGAGGCAAATAACCTTCGCTTCGCCCAAGTGGGAATGATCGTATCACGTACCTGGTAGTGTTCAAGGTAAGGCAATCAAGAGACAGTTACATAGTGCTCCCATTAGATTGCTGTCTTTGGAAATTCCTGCACCGGAAATTAAATCAACTCATTGAAGCTGTCGTCCATATATATGCAAGTCCGCCTCAAAAGCGGTTCTTAGTAGGATGCAGCTCACCCTTCATGCGACTCGCCTGACACCTCACGGCGCTTCGCGCTTGGTGCAAGCCGACATGCTCCGTCCCGGCATTGCAGGGGTGCGAGGGTCTATGGTCATACGACTACGGCCATGCGTGAGAACGAGTACAACTCTCCTATCGAGTGCACCCCCCCCCTCCTTGTTGCTCTTACATGGTACCAGGTATGATGCCAGGTGTGCTACATTATGTGATGAAAATACAACGTCCATCAGTATGGTGATACACCCGGTACCATACACTCTTTGCTGCCGATCGCAACATAGCACGCGCTTATTCTTGCCACTATCACATAAGGTAAGACAGTATGTGATATCTTTGTCGCACGTCATGATGCAGTTTCAATTGATTTGTTCGAAAATAGTGCCCATTGTATGTGTGCAGCACTAGGCTGACAATACTTGTCAATTGAAAGACATTGCCTACGGCAATACTGGTAGATTATGCCCATTGAAGGCCCTTGCGCCGGCCACCATAGATTATTTAAGGGGTTATCCACAGCCGTTGTAGGCGGCAATGGTCTATACCGGGGGGCTATCGAAGACTGCTGCCCGAACAATATGCTGGGGAAATGAATCCATCGATGTGCATTACCCTGACAATATGTTGAGAAATGTGTCAATCGATACCTTTTACAGACACTAATAGACTCGTCCATTGCACCATATTCTATTGATATTGCAGAGTTCATTGTCTATTACCCAGGGTGTTTATTTGCTCATTTCCTGCTGTCCCTGGGGGTAGTGTCGCAACGATAGCGGCATAGATGCCGCTATCACCAAAGTATCTACTACTGTGGTAAGGAGATGACAGACCATGTGACAGAGGCGCCTGAATCACCAAAATATAGGATGACTCAGCAGTTGTTGCGTGACAAGCTATAGAGCCAGCCCTTGCTAACGCACTCACTCTTGCCGACACTACCTTCTTCTTCTCAACCGAACAATTTCATAGCGTTCACGACAATGTTTGTATTCACCAATTTTCATGTGAACATTTATTGATAGCTCCGACATGCTAACTCGTTGCGCCATTACGTGGCAAGGTTTAGCTTCCAGCTTCATTCTGCAGCCATGTTGGCTTCTTTGTCGCGTTCTGTTGTGGTCCGCCTTGCATTCTGTATGTTTTTGTTATTGCTTTGTATTGCTTTGTGTAGTTTGTCTGTGCCAAAATTTTGCTCTCTCGGGTCGAAGTATACATGTCTGGGTGCCTGGGTTGCCCCGCCGTCAGATGACATCCTGTATGTTCGCTGCATTATGTTCGGTGCATTAGAGGACATAACGAGAACGGTGGAGACTTCGATGCCCCGATCTGTCAGGCCAACTGTTCGCGATAACGATCGCGATTATGTATGCAATAATTTAAATTATTTAACCGTTATTTATTGCTGAAACGATCCTCACGAACACCCCCCCTGGCTCTTCACATCATCATCAGTGACGAGACCGAAGGGGGGTATTCAAGACAAGCTAGTCTAAAGACAGCCAACGACAGTCCCGCAGCAGGAAACCCGATTCACCGGGTCAAACATCCCTGTAAAACACATATACTGGGAACCATTGCAGTTGAACCCACGACCGCATTCCCAACGATGACGATTGTCAGAAAATAAGACGCCAAGTAGTACGCTACTCACCCGCTCCCCTCAACGTAGCTCGGGGTGGCAGCCTGGCAACGTTTCCTCGCACCACTCAAACATAGTTTCATCGAATGTTGCTCATACCCCTTGCTTACCTTTCAATGGCAGGTCTAACCAGAACCCATGGTGTGCCTTAACAGGGGATACAACGAGGGGATTTCGTCAATATAACCTCGTGCAGCTCTTTCGAAGCTACCAACTGCACACAGTTGTTTCCTGGCCCAAAGACAAAGTTGATGTCACCATATCCTTCGATCGAGCGAGTATTGCCGTCGGCACCGAGAACGTTTAGGCTGTCTTGTTGTTGGTTGGTCATGCAGTTTGCTAAGGGTGTCCTGTGAGTAGACGCTCCACTATATCAACTCCAAGTTTCGTCTCCTATCTTCCAAGCCAACTCCCCATCCCCCATTCTGCCTAAGACATCACCACACCCACCTGTCTCTTCGGCCTCGAAGGGTGATACCTAGACCGTACCGTCGTCACCACCGTCCCTACCTCTAACCTGGCTCGTCACCACCAGCGCAACGTCTTCCTTCGACGTGGTGCAGACATTAGCAGCGTGCCCTTGTCTACTGCGCCTCTAGCGTAGCTTAATGGTACTACGGGGAAACTTGTTGCCACACTTCGAGCACCCCCTCGGTGGGGGATACTACCTTCGCCGACTTTGTTACTATTGCCATCGCCACCGATAGCCGCGACCGAGTCACCACCTAACCAACTGCTGGAAAATGCACCCCTCTCTCCAGCCCGTCCAGGCGTGTCTGACTATTCCCCCAATTGGCCAACCTCAATTGGAACTGCAGCTCCTCCTCGTCCCATTTTCCCGAAATACTGCGAATCACCATTACGCAAAATTGTCTCCCTTCCTGCTGTAGTATCTCGCACAATGCCTCCTCCAGCAGCAGTGGGTTCTCCCGCCGTTGGGCTCGTTGCCGCAGCAGCGGATCCTACCCCTCCTGGGCTTCCCCTACAACAGCTACACCCTCTGCTCTGCCGGACTCTGATTTGTCAATACCGCCAGCTGCAGTTCCACGAGTCTCTGGTACAGGAGGGGATCCAGGTCTTCGTAGGCTGCCCCCTACAGTAGCGCTGCTTCCAGCGCCGCCGGACTCCGACCGGCTGTTGTCTCTCATGAACTCAGCCATCATGTTTCGCATGGCGTGAATAACCGACGACTGCCTCTGCTCCAACACCACCAGCTGGAATCTCATATATTTGGAAATTTCTTACTCCAGGATCCTCGTGAGCCGACTCTTTCCGTTGTATCCTTGTCACTCTCTTACAAGAGCTCATTAGCTAACGTGGTTGTAGTTTCCAAGTCTGGATGCCCAGACTACCCCGCAATCGGAGGATATTACCAATTAATTTTCATTTGATTCGAGGGCATAACGAGAAGAAAGAATGGGCTCTTCGATGCTCCGGCCTCGCCGCGAATTGTTCCACACCTCGCATAACGTAGCACCTCACGTTTTATGTTAATAATAAGAGGCGTCATCGAAAAAACCCCGTAACAATACGTTACTACGTTAACTACTCCCTGGATTTTGTGACAACATAGTATTAGTGTGTTTTGGCATTGGCGGACGATTGCGTAACGCTATGTTGGAATGTTGCCTTGATCCCGCATTGACCGCAGTATATGTGTCATGGCGTTAGGATAGGCTGCCCATAGCGAGTGACGCCATGATAACGTGTTAGCGATTTCCTTGAGGGTATCGTAACACACGTTGGAGGGATTACGTACAACATGGCCAATTGAACGATAACATTACGTTACCGTGTTAGCGACATCAGCCCGTGGTGAGTATCGTTATGTTAGCGTGTCAGAGGAATTCTTACTTGCTACCGCAACACACTTTAGACGGATAACGTATACGGCCAAATAGATTCCTACATAACACTATGCTAGTGTTGGTAAATTGGTGAAATTCCTACCCGTAGAGGCTATCGTAACACCCGTTAGAGGGATAGCGTATGTGGGCATTACTTTTTTTTGTGTGAGTTTCCGAATAACCCACTGCACCAGTCCGTATCGAGCGATGTTATGTTAGGGTGTTAACGGAAGTCTTGTTACCATAACATACGACGAACGGATAACGTATACGTTGTATGGTCCGTAGAACACTATTAATGGCATTTTGTTATTGCGCTAGCTCGTATGAAATGTATTTAGTAACATATGTTAACAGACAACGCACACCCCCAATCTAACGTCAAGAATATGTCACTGCCGTGTTAGCTCGTACGTGCGAGTATGCAGTCTACGTTTTAGATGGATAAAATACCGTGCTATAGATTGATAACGTACTGACTGGCGGGGTCTAAAAAAACGCGGCGTTGTTTTACGGGGATCCCTTCCAAATATCCCCTGTAGTGGGGATTTAAACGTATTGAGGCGTTTTTTACCGGGGACGTCATGTTATCGTCCTCCCGGAAGATGTATTTGTATGTCACCTGTGTTGCACTGCCCACAAAACACAAAGAAAGTCCCGACAACAAAGCACATGGAAGCACGTCTGCCGCCGTTTTTTTCCCGAGGACATTTCGTTTTTCTGCTTTAGCTCCGAACGTTTCCATGGAGCCAAAATTTGGCAGACCGGATATGAGCTCCTTGGTGCACTCCCGTGAGTGTGCCAAAGCGACTGCACTTTTCGTTTCCTCCTTCATATCGGACCTTGTCGCTGAAGGTAGAAACTATGGTTCCAGGCGCTTGAATCTTCGGTTTCTTGTACTGTAGCCAAGTATTTGTTTCTGCTGTAGAACGAGAGCTGGAGGAACCCAGAAGTCTCCTTCTCGTTCTACAGCAGAATAAAATACTTGGCTACAGTACAAGAAACCCAAGATTCAAGCGCCTGGAACCATAGTTTCTACCTTCAGCGACAAGGTCCGATATGAAGGAGGAAACGAAAAGTGCTGTCGCTTTGGCACACTCACGGGAGTGCACCAAGGAGCTTATATCCGGTCTGCCAATTTTTGGCTCCATGGAAACGTTAGGAGCTAGAACAGAAAAACGAAATGTCCTCACGAAAAAACGGCGGCAGACGTGCTCCCATGTGCTTTGTTGTCGGGACTTTGGGCAATATCAGTTTTTTTTTGTGGGCAGTGCAGCACAGGTGACGTGTCCACTACTACTGGGATCTCAGCGAAATTGGATAATACGGCTACATTTTGTTACTCTGCGACGCCGCTTTACCACTAACACAGGTAACACATGTTCGATATCGGAAAGACCCAAAGGGTAACGTCGCAACATGATGTTAAGATCAAGGTCGGGACACTTTGTATCCCTTGACAAGTTTACCTATTAAGTCGGTACTCGTTGGTACTCACGTGAGTTGTTTGCTTAGAGATGATGAAAGAAGAGCAGCTTTATGCGCATTCTGTCAATCAGCGTTTCCACTTGCCTAGATTGTTTCGCAAGAACTGTAGGTAGGTATACTCTCCATGCAAACTACACCCGACACTTACGGTCGGCGCACAGCGTCTAAGAGCGGGGTGCGCTTGAGCTAAATGTGAAGAACGTTGCTTTGTTTGTATGAATCGGGGGGCTGTGACAGCAATGAATGGTCAACGAAGACTGCTTCTGCGCGGTTCAATCAAATAGGATTGATTCACAACCGATTCAGTCGAGGGGAAAAACACCAATAATAATAATGACAAAAGATGAGACCACAATATGTGCCAAAGAAGTACTTGATTTTGTCAACAGGTGCCACGTACAGGAGAAGGTACGATTGACACATCTGTGAGTTTCCACCGTGCATAGTGTTCCACCTGGATGTACTCATTTATACTTCTTCATTTCGCTCTGTCGGGAAAACTGCTTACTCGAGGTGAGTGCTCGTGATGTTGTCATAGGCATGCTGCAAGCAAACATCGACTTATTGAATTTTCCAAGGAGAAACGGAAGAAGACCTATCTATACATGTACAGCCGAATAGGAAGAGGGAGTGCACCGCGTCTCTGTTGTGTATAAGTATAAGTGGACCCTAAACCTGCATTGAAGACAGGTACTACAGCAGTAGTCTGGAGGTACATGAGGCCTTGAGCGCTCGCAAGAAAAAAAACGGAAAATACAACATCCTGCCGCACTCAAAACCCACTAGTAACACGACAAATACGAGCCCAACTCATGATGGCTTGCGACAAGACAAGTCCCACGCGTTAGGTCAAAATGGTGCGCGTCTGCAGAAACAGGGGGTGTGGAAATCGGTAACGTACAGTTCTCGCAATCAGTACTTCAAACATACCACTAAAACAGGCAGACACACTCGTAAAATAACGGGGAGGTTGTACGCATCGCTGCGTTTTGTTTGGTCGCTTCGCTCCCCATGAGTTTTTGGCGCTTCGCGCTAAACGAGGTTAACTTCCCATATATATTAAGTAAGACTATGGAAGTGCGACCCATTCGCCTATGAAAACCTCCCTTCATTGCGCCCCTGCCCCACATGGGTCCGGGAGGGGCGGGACTTATTGCCTAGTACTTTTGTATATATAACTCTCGAATATCTCATATTTTGTTTCGGTGCCTTCATTTGGAGTAGAGAGCGCCATCTTTCAAAACCATAATTCTGTTCTGAGCGAAGGTCACGAGCCCACTTCGCCAAGCCTCTGGGGTGGCCCGCCCACCACACCGTCAAATGCGTACACTCGGTTAGCAACGGATGTATTGTATCAATAGTTCAAAATTATAAGCCCTCTCAGGTATGGCTTTGGACGGATCCCGCTGTCCTCCTTCTGAAAACAAGTGCGCCGACTACGTACTATTTCTATAGCGACACCACTTAATGTAGTAATCTATGGGCATGTTACCCAGTTGGCGGGAAAACCGGAAGGACAGCTCGATCGGCTGCTTACTGTTGACCGGGGATGCACGACGGAGTCGCCAGCCACCATCACAAGCGTGCTACCGGTGCATTTTTCCCTGTTTTATTATATATCTGTCGAATTGCATCGTTTCCTGAGTCGTGGGAGAGAGAGGTTCCTCCCCTCGGCCAGATACATGTATCGCAGCTTCCTGCAATACCCTGGGTATCTCGACCACCCTAATTCTACGTCTCTCTCTCCCTCCTATTACACCGGCCGGGTTCATAACTATTACGGCCTACAGTTGTCTCGGATGACCAAGCCTCCGAATGGTGCGGTACCATTCGTACTCCTCCAATCTAACTTACGGTAAACCCTAACTGAAGGAAAGACGTTTCCTCCGTACCCCCGGCTACTCGTGCCCCCCCCCCCCTCCCCCTTTGAAAGAAAAAATAGGGGGGGGGGGGGTGGGGCGGCAGAAATAAGGCACAAATTCCTGGCTTGGATCCACAAACCAGCGATTACCTAACGTCCGCCCGTGCTCGTCACAGGACCTCGTGCTTGCTCGGGCCCGGCGTGGGGATGCTGACCTACGACCCGTTCTACGATAGAGGTAGCACATTTCCGCTATTTTGTTCCTGAAAAAAGGGGGTCCTTGACCCCAAATCGTCTGAATGTCAATATTGATTTCGAAACAAAGTTTTGTAGACTTGGCCCATGGGATTATTCGCCGCGATGCATTTTGATTTTTGCTGAAGTCTGTTTTCGGGTGAGGTATGGAGCTCCTTAAGTGAGGAGCCTCGGAAAAAATAGGGTGAACCTCTATGGTAGAACGCCTCCTACGCTCGATGCTCTACTTGGATGGACTGCGTGCGCGGTCTTCCCTTCCAACCAAACTTGTTCTATCCCAGTTCCCGATACAGACATGCCACATTCTCTCTACCAATAAACCCTGCTTTGTCCGTTACTTCGTTTGCGGAGGCCGTTGCCTCGTCTACGGACAAACCTACCCTTTATTGTATATCTTTCGAATTGCATTATCATTATCGTTTCCTGAGTCGTGGGAGAGAGAGGTTCCTCCCCTCGGCCAGATACCTGTACCGCAGCTTCCTGCCATACCCTGGGTATCTCGACCACCCTAATTCTACGTCTCTCTCTCCCTCCTATTATACCGGCCGGGTTCCTAACTAGTAAGACCTACAGTTGTCTCGGATGACCAAGCCTTTGAATGGTACGGTACCATTCGACTCCTCCAACACCGAGGTGATGTGAGGCTACTGTTTGCCGTACTCCAAGTTACTTCTTACCCCACGCCGTTCCTTCCCCCGGCTGTCTATCCCTTACCACCTTTGCCCTCGCCAGCGTACCTGACACCCTCGTGGAATCTTCTATATTATTGCGCGTGTACGCATTGTACGCGTCCGACCTTCATCTCCCTTCTCTCTGGATAACTCGCTCCGCTATGTCACTCCCCGCCGCGAGCGTGGTCGCGGCTCCTATACGCAACGAGTGCAAGGCGAACTCGTCGGGGTTCTGACCTGACTTCGCCACCACCTCCTTGATTGCTCTAAGGGCACGGCCATACCTTACCACTCTTACGGCCTTGCCACACCGACACGAGGAAAGGGGGGCACAGTCGGGCAAACCAGGGAAGCAGGACATCAAATCCAACATAAGGGCAACGTCCCCGCCGTCTGCCCTAAAGGACGACCTTGGCCCGCGAACCTCACGTCGAGTCCGCACGCGCACACTTCCCGTCTGTTTCTGATCCCCCTTATGCCCCTTAAACCGCACCTCTACCCTGTCCGGTTCTTGCCCTCGCCTCTCTCCCAACTGAGTGCCCTGGGCGAAAACCGCCACGTCCCCCCGCGTCAGGCAGTGCACCGGGTGCACCGCCCCCGAATCCGCGGCGAACATTTCGTCCGAACGCGTCATCAGGAAGTAACTCAGACACAGACACAACCACAACACTTTCCCCTCCGGGCCCCACGTGGGAATGAGGGTTTCCCCCGCGAGAAGCATACCGAACGACACCGGTAAACGGACGCGGCGCGGCGTCCCTGCCGTCAGGTGGGCCCGTGCAATATCCCTGAGCGCACACTGGACCACGGGAGCCGTGACCGGCAGCTCCAATCCAATCTTCAATCGATGGAAATACTGCACCGCCGCAATTTTTCCGGCAATCGTATTCGCTAAGTTACCTTCCGACGTACAACACCACGATGCAAACTCGATCAACGCCCAGGCCTTAAAACTCTCCGAATCGCTCGACGCCAAGAACTCCTGACAACCCATCAACCTGCGAAACGTACTCCAAGATCGGCGACCAGACAGGTACGTACGCCTAGTCGAGCTCGCAACTGAACCCCCGACCTACTGGAGGCCGATATGTCGGTGCAGAGATCCCCCCCCGCCTCCCCCAGGCGCTGCTCCTGCCTATTGATGTCGGGACGAAGCGCGTGGAGGTTGGGAGCGATGGTGGGACGATCCCACCGTGATACACCATCCGCCAAAACATTCGTAACGCCGCGCACATGTTTGGCCCTAAAACACCAACCACTGCGCATTTCAAGGCAGCCGAGTATCCGCATTAGTGCGCCCGCTCGCGGCTCGCGCCCCCCCCGACATCGACTAACCCAGTGGACGGCCGACATATCGTCGCCCCGCATTAGAATACTCTCGCCGACGTATTGGGGCGCCGTCTGGGCCTCTACCGTGAACGCCCATGCCGTAACTACCATGGCCAGCAACTCCAACACGTCAACAGACAGGCCATCCCTCCCCTGATCGTGCGACTGGAGACGGTTCTGGGTATCGTCTTCGAAATCCCACCGCCACCACCGCCCGGTCTCCAAACAAAAGCCCCCCATCGCGTCCCCTGAGGCGTCGCTGATGAGCGTACGCGAATGGGACTGCAAATAAAAACTCAACAGTGGGGCGGAAAACTTGCCGCCCCCCCCCGGGCCCATCGCTGTTTGTACCATCAACCGCCAAAACGAAAGGTCGTCGTGGAACTCGGCCCCAAGGCGGACGTGTGAACGGCTCGTCGACGAACGTTCGCCCCCCTCCGAACCCCGTACTTTCTCGTGCCAGGCCTGCACGGGGAGCATGCCTAACTGATTGAGCACGCGCCGCACGAAGAACTTACCCGGTCGCACGGCTTCGCACACGTGCATAAGTTTCCCCACCAACGACCGTAACTCGGATTCCCGCGCGCTACGGCGGTCGCTCGGCCACTCCGCGAGCCACTCACGGAGCTGGTCAAGTTTCCCCTGCGGCAACGAGATTGTCATCGCTACTGTATCAAGCTCCCATCCTAATACCTCGAGCCGCGTGTACCACTAGGACACCTTCTCCGGTGCTATCAGGGGCGAGTCATCCGCTCGTCGTTCACCGAGGAGGCGTCCGTGGTCGGATCCCATACTCTGGGACGCCCGCAGGCACCGGTCCCCTACAGGGGAACACTGTGGCTCCACCAAGACTGCGTCATCTACGTACATTCGAGTAAAGAACGGCTTGGCCGCCCCCGCCGCGTCCCCCGGGGGTATCAGGTACCCCGGGGGTAAGCGGACGGGACATTCTCCTGTGGCAGGCTCACTCACGGTGACGTGACTCGTGACCGCCTGGCCAAAGGGGGTGACCACCGCGTTACGGAATGTTGTGTGGACGTGCGCGTGTTCGAGAGCGGCCGAAAGCAGACACCAGAATCCCGGGCTATTCCACCACCCAAACTGAAGACGCCAGTCGACTACGACCAGGTCGCGGAAAGCGAACCCGAACAGGGGGCACTGTGCCCATTCCACGAGGATCTGCCGGAAGGCGTCCTTCACGTCCATCTTACTCAGCAGGATGCGCGTGGGTGTGGCCGACGGGCGACGCAGGTGTAAAACACGCCAAATAATACCACGTAGTACGTGGCCTAGTTTACAGGGGGGGGCGGATGAAAACTCTGTGCCGGAGTTGACGCCGGGTACATATGTCTCAAAGGTAAGGTCGTGAATGATTCGGATCTTCACGGGAGACACCGCCACCCTTAAAGGGGACAGACGGAGACCGGGGATACGATCGACCGTGTCCCATGGGAAGACGAATGCCCGCCCAAGCCTCACATCTTCCGCTATTTTACACAGTATGTTTCCCTCGTACGGGACGGTCGATCTATGATTACCATACTGCAGGGCGGCACCCAAATCCCCGACGCCGTCTACCACTACCGGCACCCCGTGCGTGATTATTTTCGCCAACAGGTCAATCTGCGGAAAACGCTTAGTATACCCAAACTAGGCCGCCACCCGATCTGCCTGTACGCGGGGGACGCGTAGCAAGTTTTCGAGGGCCCGCATGCACACGAATTCCCCCCCGTGGACCGACAAAAAATGGGAATAGTGACTCGCTACGCGCTCAAGCGCCTGTTCTACCCCCCCGGTTCCGGCCACTGCCGTCAGTTCATGTGCCGACTCAACGCACGCGCGGGCAAGGGCCAGCCCACCTGCCGCTGGCCCCGTCGTCAGGTGACGAGGCCCGTCTCCCTATCCGCGCCCGGACGCCGCTGCCCCCGAGACGGCCCCGCCCCGGGCGGCGGTATTCCCCCCCCCGCTGTTCCTGGAGGCGCTGGCGGCCCATTCGATTTGGAGTGGCCCTCCCGCCCACGCCCGCCTAATGGCGGGCCGCCGCCTCCGCCGGTGCCGCTGCTGTCGTTGTTTGCACTTCCACCGGTCCCGCCGCGGCCGTTGCTCGCCCGGTACTTCTTGTGGACGGGGTGAGCGTACACACGCTTTTCGCCGAACCGGCACCCGCGTGCCTCCCCCCTCGAGAAGCAGTCGCCGAACCGGCTGCCCCCCCCCGAGGTCTGGAGGTCGCGCTTCTCCGCGCGTCCCGCTGCTGCCTTCGGGGAGGCCACAGCGCCTAGGAGCCCCCCTCCCCGTATGTAGTTGGTCAGAGCTGGCCACGTCGGGTACACCACGCCCGGCATGTTCTCGATCATCGGGGGTGGACCCTTTGCGACGTCTACCGCTGCGAAGAACAGGCGCTGGCAGTATTCCTTCATATCGGCGTCGATCAAGGTGGCCATGAGCGCCTTGTTCTCCGGCATGACGGCCTTGAGCCGGTGCTTCCGGCAGTGGGTCCGGAGATCGGAAAGACCCCGCCGGAGTCCGTCCTCCAGCATGCTGAGTCTGTCCACGCCGTCCTCCGAAGACACCCCGTTCCCCATGACCGCCAGGATGGCCTCCACCATGATCGCCAGTTGCTCCGGCAGAAACATGGCCACAGCCACCAGAGTGGTGTCGTCCTCGGCCTTATACGCTCCGACCCGGAACCCGGTGAAGGTGTTCAGCTGGGAGGTCGTCTCGTCCGACGCGAGCGCCACATCCCCCAGTAGTGCCTGCATCTCCGCCCGCTTCAGGTTGTACACCACCGGTTTTTCCCCGGTGGTGATCCACATCTTCCGGACGCCGAGGATACGCCACGCCGCGAAAAACTCCTTGTCCTCGGCTTGTCGCCCCGGTGCGGTAGGCCCGTCCCCATAGGCACCCGGCTGCTGGGATCCCTCGATGGAGCGCTGCATCTGTTCGCACATGGCGGCAGCGGCTTCTCGGTCCTCGGTCAGAGTGGCGACCTCCTCCTGCGTCGTGGAGAGTTGCTCACGGAGTTCCCGGAGGTCCTCCCGCATCTCGCTGACCGCCGCCGCCAGCGCGTCTGAGTCGCGATCCGTTTGGAGCGGGCAGATACGCTCGGCCAGCGACGCGAGTGACACTCTCGCCGGGCACGCCGATGTCGACGCCCCGCCCCTCGCGCCCGGGACGTTTCCGTCCCGGTCCGTTGCCCCCGGCCCCGCCTACCGCCATTCCGCGTTGCCGACGGCATCTGGTTGCGTCGCTGCGCATACGGGAGATGCGCGGCGGGAGGTTGGTAGGGGAGGGGGGGGGGGGGTTATGTGGTGAAGATATATTTCTCCCCCCTTCGCGCCTTCTCTGCACTCATACGTAGGTGTATCTTCTTCCACACCGCCCCTGGCGGGTGACTCAGAACCCGTGGGCGCCAAGCCTAGCATCCCGATCAACAAACCAACAAACAAACAACGTGGGGACGGTGGGGGGGCTTCCCAGCGCTGTGCTCTCCCCCCCCCCATGTTCGCCACCCCTAATTTGAGATAGTTGCTTCTTCGTAGGCCGCCGCCCTGTCCAAAACGTGCTTATCAGACGGGGTGCACGACTCACGCCAGACGGCGTGGGCCGTGCGTCCCGCGGCGAGGGATACTCCCCCCGCCCAACACGAATTCCGGAAACAGGGCCAACAGCAGGAGGGCAGTTACCTCACACGGCGTTGTTTGACTATGTCTGTCTCGATCCGTGTCTACGTCACTCGCTCGGTTCTTCCCCTTCTCCAGTCTGTGTGAGGGATAACTTGCAGGTCAATTGTTTTTCCCTTCTCTCGCTTCTCTTTTTTGTTTTTGTTTTGTTCTCTGCGGTGCTACCGGTGGCGGGCGCGTGGTTTGTTTTGATCATTCTTTGAAATTTGAGACGCCGAATAAGTAACAATCCCCGGAAAGGAGAAAAAAACAACAACTAGGCAAATGGGGAAATCCAGGCTTCCAGCCCCCCCTGCTCTTCCTTCTCTCTTCTTGTTTTTTTTGCTCTCTCTTTGTCTGTCTTTCCTCACTCTCTGTATGTCTACCCACGTGGTCCTTCCGAACTACTTCCCTCGTGCACTTCCACCTGGGTGGGCCCTCCCTGCTTCCACAGCGAGCCCGCCCCTTGCTGTCTTTACAGCCGGTCAGCACCGCGTCGGTCGTACGTCTATATATACTGTTCCCGTCGCACGCAGCAGTACTGTCTCCACAGCGGACCGACTCTAATTATAGCAGCGGCCCATCCTAGGCCATGTTTCCATTAGTATCGGGCCCAGAGCTTGTAATATCAAGCCACACCATGTCGGTCGGGCGTCGATATGTTTTCATCGCGCACCGCAGCCCTGTCTTCACAGCGCGCCGACTCAAAGTATTGATATAGTGGCCCCCCGCCAGCAACCCGTGTCAGTCGTGCGTGTATATGCTTCCTCACTCACAGCAGTACTGTCTCCACCGCGCACCGGCTCAATTTAGCATTATTGTTATAGTGGTTCACACCTGGCATGTGTTTTTTGTTTTCTCTCACTAGTTTCAGGCCGAGAATTTGTAACCGGACTGTGTCTCCACACCCCACCGCACCGTGTCGGTCGTTCGTCCACATTTTTGCATCACGCACAGCAGTTCTGTCTCTACAGCTGCCCAAGGATTGACACGAGTCTGTTTTTTTTCTCACAGCACACCCCACCGTGTCGGTCGTGCGTCGAAATGTTTATTATGATTGTGATTATTATTGTCATAGTGGTCAATACCTGGCATGTGTTTTCTTTCTTTTCATTATTCTCAGGCCGAGAACTTGTAAGCGGACTGTGTCTCCACACCCAACAACACCGTGTCGGTCAGTCGTCCACCTGTTTGCCTCACACGCAGCAGTTCTGTCTCGACAGCTGCCCAAGGATTGACACAAGACTGTTTTTCATTTCTCTTTCTCTTTCACAGACCACCCCACCGTGTCGGTCGTGCGTTGATATGTTTTCCTCGCGCACAGCAGCTCTGTCTGCACAGCGCGCCGACTCTAATTATTATTATAGCGGCCACGGCCAGCAACCCGTGTCGGTCCTGCGTAGGTATGCTTCCTCGCACACAGCAGTGCTGTCTCCACAGCGCACCGACTCCAATTGTTATTATTGTTATAGTGATCAATACCTGGCGTGTGTGTGTGTGTTTTTTTCTCTCTCTTCATTAGTCATTTTTCTCTTTCTAGCCCGGCACACCACACCGGGGCGGTCGTGCATCGATATACTTCCATCGCACGCCGCAACACTGTTTCCACAGCGCACCTACGCCGATTATAATATGTCTCCCTCGCACACCGCCGCACTGTCTCCATAGCGCACCGGCGCTAATTATCATAGTGGCCAATACTGCGTCATGATTCTATGAGTATCGGGCCTCGAGCTTGCAACAAGACTGTCTCCACAGCAGCAAGCAACCCCATGTCGGTCATGCGTCGATATTTGTTTTTTCCGCGCGCACAGCAGTACTGTCTCCACAGCGCACCGACCCACAGTATTAGAGCCGCCAATTGTTATTAATAGTATTGCTATTATTATTAGTATTATTATTATTATTATTATTATTATTATTATTATTATTATTATTATTATTATTATTATTATTATTATTATTATTATTATTATTATTATTATTATTATTATTATTATTATTATTATTATTATTATTATTATTATTATTATTATTACTATTATTATTTCCCTTGTCTTCCGACTATGTGCAGCCTGATCTGCACCATTGAGCACTCATCGCTTTTCTGCGTTATCGTTATTATTGTAGCTGCCACTACCGTCGCCCCAACGCCTCCTCCCCCTGCCGCGTTCAGGAATGCATATCCTATCAATAGCGTGTTTGCGATTGTGCCTGCATGCGTCTCGAGGCCTGCTCTCGTCTCCCGTTATTGAGAATAGCGTGTTTGCGATGTACATGCATGCGTCTCGAGGCCTACCCTCGTCTCCCGCTTTTGGGACGTGATCGCCACTCTCACTCATCGTTTCTTCGCCTATCGTTACATAGCACCTTCTCGTCGGTCAACCATCCCTACACACGCGAACATGCAGTGTTGTTTTCCTAGGACTCGCTGAACCCAGCTCTCACAGCAGATCCCTTATCACCCAAGTCGCGTCCGCTCGTCTATGCGCTTAGTTCATGGTCTCAGCGGGCCGAAGTCGAGACGGGAGGAAAATAAGGCATAATTTCCTGGCTTGGATCCGCAAACCAGCGATTACCTCACGTCTGCCCGTGCTCGTGACAGGACCTCGTGCTTGCTCGGGCCCGGCGTGGGGATGCTGACCTACGCTCGGTGCTCTGCTTGGAGGGACTGCGTGCGCGGTCTTCCCTTCCAACCAAACTTGTTCTATCCCAGTTTCGCCCCTGCCCCCATGGGTCCGGGGGGGGCGGGGCTTATTGCCTATTATAGTACTTTTGTATATATGACTCTCGAATACCTCATATTTTATTTCGGTGCCTTCATTTGGAGCAGAGAGCGCCATCTTTCAATACCATAATTCTGTTCTGAGCGAAGGTCACGAGCCCACTTCGCCAAGCCTCTGGGGTGGCCCGCCCACCACACCGTCAAATGCGTACACTCGGTTAGCAACGGACGTATTGCATTAATAGTTCAAAGGACAAAGCCCTCCTAGGTATGGCTTTGAATGAATCCCGCTGTTCTCCTCCTGAAAACAAGTGCGCCGACTACGTACTATTTCTATAGCGACACCACTTAATGTAGTAGTCTACGGACATGTTATCCAGTTGGCGGGAAAACCGGAAGGACAGCTAGATCGGCTGCTTACTGTTGACCTGGGATACACGACGGAGTCGCCAGCCACCATCACAAGCGTGCTACCGGTACGTTTTCCCCTGTTTTGTGAGTACGTGCCAAATATTCGGATTGGGCTAAATAAAGCATCACCTCAAAACAAAACAAAGGCAAACACATTGATGACCCTTGAATGCCAAGATAGTGATTGATTTCAGATGATGCCAAGTATAGTATTATTGCGGTTTTGCAGTAGCTTCGCTCGTGTATTTGTTCTTGCGAATGTCAGCGCCACCCACGCCCGCTCAATCCTTCTCCATCCCAAGCTCAGGTTCCGCCGTTCCAATGCTCTGGCATCTGTACTACAGCATTCATAACTTAGTCTACTTTGGACCATGGACAATATCATCAGGTGTTTACAGTGCGTATTACCGAACGTAACTCATACACCAGACCCGAATATGTTTTGTACATGCCAATATATAAACATGCATCCGCAAGCTGCACAACTGGCCACCTCCGTGCAAGATGCTCTCTCCCTCGACTTTCGTATTTCATTCTTGATAGGACGATCAACTTCGATTTTTTACGGGGCTGAGTCTGCCTGCTTGATCAGCGTGTTCAGACGTTGTGATGCAGACCACGCCGTTGTCATCCGTACGCTAGTCACAAAGCTGCCTCTTACTCCTGTACGACGGATAAAGTCGGTGGAAATAACAGGGCAGTCCACAGTATTCGCCTGTATTACCTGTGTGTAATTCCGGGTAGACTGGCGCAAAAACCTAGGGTAGAGCAGCAGTGGAGTCGATATACCAGTCTAAATGGCAACGTGGGCCATATTGCCTACCTGGTATTCCACAATATCTTGGCCACTTCTACCGCTGTATATTCTTGGTCCCAAGTAAGTCATCGAGTGCACCGCTGAGGAGTTTTGTCGAAAATAAAACCGGATCACGCCACGAACCTGATACAGGAACCCACAAGTGCCCCCTCTCCGCTACAGCAATAGGGGGGATGGTCTTATATTGGTCTGGGGTACTGGGCCCACCGCAGTCCGTTGAAAATAACGAAATCCCCTTCGTTAGCAGCCCGGCAACCTGGCCAAACGTGCTGCACCCCATCAACACGGCATCCGCCTGAATCATGCACGACATAGCGTTCTGCACGTCGGCGCCAACGTGGAGCACCATGGCCCTCCCGGCAACGTGGAACATTCCAGACCGATCCGGGATGCAGAATGCTCCAGCTCGCTTCTCAAGGCAGTCGTTGGGTGCTTCCGCCGCTAAACAGGCCGGTATCTGCGTGCAAGAGGGCAGGCACCATCGCCACGTCGATTAGCGGTGTGGTGTAGTCGGGAGTTTTCTCGTACGGATTTCAGAAACAAATATTCCAGCACAGTCTGCGCTTTTTCTTGTGTACACACCAAACAAAACAAGGAGTGGGAGGCAAATGCATTCGCCACGCTACCGCCCAAATATGAGGCGGGCATAGTTCAACACGGACTATCCGTCGTCGGCAAAAAACGATGAATCAACAAACAACATGACCTGCTTCTCGACGCACCTGATCAAGTTCAACTGGCCATGTCGGAAACTCGTCGAACAACCCGGTCTCCCCGGATGGGCACGGAATCAGCGTTTCCGAGAAGATGTGAAACAGCGGCAACTCCAGTCCTTTTCCCACCACTTCTTGGGAAACCGTGGTCATGAACAGGTCCAACAGTTGGAAGTATTCCAGACTGCCGTCATGAAATTCGCGTCTATCGCCCAGACGGACGTGTATAGCGAAGTTTAGGCGGGTGGTGTTGTATGCGCACTCCGGGTCCTTATCGTACCTAGGAACGGAGAAGCGGCGACGAAGGCACCCGCACGTTTGAGGACAGTCGTCATGGTAAACCAGGCTTGTGATGACCTCGAAGCTCTATACTATTGATCGATTTACACATGGCGGATCTCTGGATTCGGAAGCCATCTAATATCCAGCTGCTATATTTCTACTCCGCATGCAAGCAAATATTGCAACGAGGCCCAAGCAGAAAGAGCGGTCCGAACACGTAAAACCTGTGATAAAACACGAGTTCAGAAAAATGCGGTCGTGTAAATCACGTATGCAACACATTTTTCCGACCGCCATACCACCCATGTACCCACCATGGACGCGGCTGTCGGTGGAAGTTTAGCCTAGCCTCATGAAGAATTGTCCGCACGGAATGCCGCCTTGATTCGTCCCAATTTCCTACAGCGAGAAGGTGTTGGCTTGCAAAGCTCGGGTGAAATGTAAACATGACCCTGCCATAAGGAGCGTTCATGATCCCAGTGCTGTCAAGCTCCGCCATCACGCTCTCCATCGTAGTTGTCGACACCAACGCAGCCTACAGATTCAACACAGGAATGCAAGGGATTAGAGCAATGCCAGGCATTGCATGTGGCGTTTAGCAGTTGATTGCCGTGTTAGGTATATACTATTATAATTGTATGTGGCTATCATCATGGTGCTCCGACTGTCGTAGACCAAAGCAAGTAGGTATTCAGAGCAAAGTAAGACGAGTAGCATAATCTCCAGGGTCTCACGAGAAATTGTTTTGATAGAGCTCTACAGCCACCAGAACTCTGGAGGTATTGCCTGTGCAGGGCAATGCTTTCAATATCGTCTATATTCAGGTTTCTTTGAATAACGCTTTTGTTCAGACGATAAAACTGTATTCGTGACCTTAACCGCAACATAAATCGGTGCCAAGGGCGAGAGACAGAATCACGCCAAATTCAAATAGCTACCAGGTACCAGGTTACCTAGCAAGAAACAAAAAATCGAAGACGGCCAATTTCACTCTTTTCCAGTGATATGATGAGTTCTCAGGTAATAATGTCGTTTGTACGAATAAGCCCAGAGCACGACCGGAGAGCCTGTCCCACTACAGTATTTCCCTTCTTGTGTTTGCTTCAATAGTGAATTTACTTGCATTCGAAGGAAACATGAAGCATTTGTTTACTTCCGGGGAAAACATGATCCTTACTTCCATGGAAGTACGAGGGAAATTCCACTGCTGCTGTTGGTTGTGAAGTGCAGTTCGTACAAGCGCAAACTTCCACCAACTTCCACAAACTGAAGCTCCCACTACCACGTTCGGTGGAAGCTACCAATAAATTCAACAAGAGTCCACCATCACTTCCATCAGCTCAATAGACTTCATTACTTTCATGGATGGATGTAAATGCGTAAGAAACATATTCCTTTCACGGAAGTGGTTTTACTTTCTTCGGAAGATTGTGTACTTCCGTGGGAGTGTTTTCAATCCCATAGAAGTAAATGTGGAAATTTCCATACGAGTAACACCTAACGTGATACTTCCATGTGAGTAATACACTCCCATAAAAGTAACATGTGCTTCCACGAAAGTGTTTGTGCATCCATGGAGTTGTTTACACTTGCATGGTGGTAGATTTACTTCCAGTGAAGTTGGTTTGCTTCCATGGAAGTACCTGTACTTCCATGGTTTCTGGGATGAGGGTGACCGGTGGGCCTCCGGCGGCTCTGGCGGCGAGCTCATTGTGTTTCTGTACCCGGCCGGTGGGAGCAGAGTGCCAATGGGAAGGCCCACTGCGGAGTCAAGGTACCAAGCGTGAGAAGAGCAGTAGGGAAACTGGTGGAATGCCCCATGGAAGCAGATTATATGGAACCTTACACAACTTCCGTGGAAGTAGATCCAACTTTGATGAAAGCACATTTATTGTGGCGGAGGGACATGGGGGCAACCAGAAGAGCAACGAATCGAGGCATAGTGCCACGAGGCATTGGACGCAGAGTAGAAGCGGATTACTCTGTGGGTGTGGGATAGGTGTTTTATTTAGCAGACGATTCTCGCCTGCTGAATGCAAAACGCCCGACTAAGGTGTACAGTGCATGCGGCGCGTGGCCCAATACCGAGGCGTGTCTGTAGACGCTACTAGACACGGAAGAGAACACATGCAAATCTTTCAAAATTAACTGAAGGGGCCAAGTGCTGAAATATGAAAGGCTAAACAGACTATCTGGTGAATGCTGAAGGAATAAAGGCTAAACCAACTGTCCGCTCTCGTATAAATGTATCGTTGCGTGTGACTGCGAGCTTAGCCGAGTATCGGCTTCGCTCGTGATCGAGGGAAGTGGACATTGCTAGATTCGCTTTCGCCTGAGCAAAGCACCGGAGCTCTTTTGACTGCCGACAGGTTCAACTTACGAACTGGGGAAGCAGGTCAGGTGGGCGTTGGCTGCTCACGCCGGGGAGCTTGCCGTAACACGATGGACCCGGATATCGACGAAGGCAGGATCAGGGAGTGGTGATACGGATACGAGCGTCATTCAGATCGGAGAGCAAGTTACACGAGCAGCAGCTGCTCGAGACCTGGAGGCTGAAAAAAGCAAAAACTGGTAGGGTGGTTGGGCGAACACACAAAACCTGAATACTTCCCTACTTTTATAAACAATATTTAGTCCTATTTACTATTAGGGTCCCCTGTCATAGAAGTTCTTTTTTAGCACCAGGTACCTGGTATAGTTTTTGGTTGTGCTTCGAAGTCGGTTTGCCTGTTTTGTCCGTAGGTTCTTCGTCTCACTCTGCTTTTATATGGGGGTGGTGGTATTGTTCATTTTGCTGTTTTTTAGTCATGTATAACATCTCCTATTAATAGTGGGCACGACTTATTTCGTTTCGTGCCACGAACCTTATTAGTATACCCGGTGTGTGTGTTCTCCAAACCAGGGAATCATTGTGCAGTAAGTCTGTGTGTACTCATCAGTTTGTTGACGAGCGGCTAATGTCTACCAGGGGTATGCGCTTTGAGCTGGCTGGCAAATGCGAGGCAGTCAAGTTTGTCGTTGCGTATGCTCCAACTGATTGTACCAAGGACGCCGAACTAAAACGTATTTTCTGGCAGAAGCTGGAGTACTTGATGGAAAAAATCCCGACGAAAGAGGGTCTGTTTGTACTGATGGATGCCAACGCGCGAACTGGACAGAGGAAGGAAGGGTGCGGTGATGATGAAAGCAGAGTGCTGGGAGCGTATGGACGTGATTTTCGTAACAATAATGGCAGACGGCTCCTGTCGTTCGCCACCAATTGCAAGTTAGCTCTCACCAACACGTTTTTCAGCACGCGCAAGGGTGGGATATCGCATACTCACAACGGCACCAGCCCGAATGACCGTAAGCGGATCGACTACATCCTAACCCGTCAAGTCCATCGAGATGCGAAAGTCGTCCAACAGCCTCCTGCCCCAGCTAAGGCTGATTCAGACCACAACATCTTGTATATCAAAGTCCGACTCGGTGGTCATTTTGCGCCCAACAGACAAATACGTAGACCGACAAAACGCCGAGAGTTCGACAGGCAGCTTTTTATGTCGGATGGAAAGTGTCGTGAACGAGTAGTCGCCAGGGTCATCTCCACTCTCAACCAGCCTATCCAGCCCCGTATTACGTCTAATATGGTTGAGTTTTTCACTACGGCTGTTATTGATGCGGTCGAAAAAGAGGTACCACCCCCTGCACGTCGCCACCGCAGACATGGATGGTGTAAGTCTGCCGAAACCTTGGCCGCATTCATACCAGCATGGACAGCGAGGGAGGATGCACGACAATTCTTGCGTGCCCACCCCCGGGACAGAACCGCGTGGAAGACCCTGAGATCTGCGTGTGCGAACCTGCAGAAGGTGATTGCCGCAGGACTGCATGCGTACGTCGAAGCGTACCTTGCCGAAACCGAACGACTCCTAGCGAACAACGACCAAAGAGGCTTTTACAAGCACCTTAAGAGTACGTAGGATTGGAAGGGACTAAAGCGAGGAGCGAACAGTTCATTAGGGACGAGGATGGCACGATCCTACGGGATAAGGTGCGAATTCGTGAACGATGGGCGGGGGTTTACCTCAAACTCTTGAACACGAAGTCGCTGAAACTCGATCCCACGATCATCGACCTCTTGCCACCGCGACCGCCTAAACTGTCGCTTGAAGATGAACCATCCATAGACGAGATGACAGAAGCACTTAAGGGGATGCCGAATTGGAAAGCTGTCGGACCAGATGGTCTCCCGGTCGAACTCCCAAACATCGACCACCCGGCATTCGCCCAGCGCTTTCACAACATCCTTGTCAATGTTTGGTCAACAGGAGAAGTCCCTCAGCAATGGAAAGATGCGATCATCAAGGTCCTTCACAAAACGACGGACCGAACGGACTGCAACAACTACCGAGGGATTTCGCTTGTTGCCCACGCAGGCAAAGTGTTGTTGAAAATCGTCGCGTTCCGCCTCGGCAACTACTGCGAGACCGAGGAACTACTCCCTGAGGAACAGTGCGGCTTCCGCCCCGCACGATCAACGATTAATATGTTGTTCGTCGTGCGCCGGTTGTAAGAGCTCGGACGACAGAGGAAAATCCCCTTATACGTGTGCTCCATCGATTTGCAGAAAGCGTACGACTCTGTCGACCGAGAGCTGTTATGGAAGGTACTCACACGCTTTGGCGTACCAACCAAGATGCTGAGAACTATCCGTAATTTTCACCATGGCATGCGGGCTCGCGTGCGTACGGATGACGGCGAGCACTCGGAATGGTTTGATGTCACGCAGGGGCTGCGGCAAGGCTGTGTACTATCACAGTTACTGTTCAACGCGTTCTTCGCTGCTGCGTTGCACGTCGTACTAGTACGCTTCAGCCAAGACGAAGCCATTGTAAGGGATTTGGTCCAACTCAGTGAAGCTGGAGTAGTTCGAACAGGAAAGGAGGAGCCATTGGCGTGCGTGCGAAGGTCTGTATGGGGCATGTTGTACGCCGATGATGCAGGAATTGTCTCGAAGTCGGCTGAAGGGCTCGCGAAAATGATGACAGTCATCGTGACTGTCGTCGAAGCAGTAGGCCTCACGGTGTCGGAAAAGAAGACAGAGACAATGGTCCTACAAACACCAGACCAGACAACCCTCGCACCACCGCTCGTCATCGAAGCGGCAGGCCAGAGGTAAAAACAGACGACCCAGTTCTTATACCTAGGCGGTGTTATCCACGAAAACGCTGCGCTCTCGCTCGAAATCGACCGATGGATCCGCCTCATGCGAGCATGCCTCAAACGGTTCAGCCAGGAGTTGTATGATAGGACGACCGCCCCCCTTAGCCTTAGCCCGAATGCTGAAGGCCAAGGTGATTGAGACCCTGCTGTACGGGTGTGTGACGTCGACCCTCAGAGCGGAACACTTTGCCAAGCTTCGAACGGCTCAACACCAAGTCCTGTTGCGAGTCATTGGCTTCCAGCGCCGACTTCGTACTGACCATGCCACCCTCTCGTACGCGAAGACCCTCAAGATGACACGTTGCGAGAGCATCGAAACGATCATTCGTAAACGGCGGCTCTTCTTTGCGGGGGGCGTGGCACGGCAAAGCAAGGAGCGATTACCCAGTCGGGTAATGTTCGGGACGATAGCTGGTGGGGAGAACCCGAGACCAGGCGGACAGTGTAAGACTTGGCATAGATGCATAGTCGAAGATCTTAGGGAGTTCCGAGCCACCGAAGGGTCAACGGAAGTTGCCCCCTTGATGTTTGGAGTTGAGACCGCGTTGTGGTCCACTGTAGCCAAAAAGGCGGGGAAGGGTACCGGGGGATCCTTGAAGTAGCCGAACGGTTCATGGTGAGGTGGCACGAGGCTGAGGCTGAGATGAGTAGGCAGCGCCACGCATCCGCGGTGGATGGTGTCCAAAGGAACGGGGGTGGAGGGGGCAACAGGAGAAGTGGCAGAAAACCCGACCAAGGGAATGCGGAGAGGGGGGGAAACAGGAGGGGTAGAAGGGAAACGGCGGTAGACGAAAGTAGGAAGGAGATGGCAGACAGGGTAGCAAGGCACCAGGCCGACTAGGAAGTAGAATATGACCATACTACTAGTGCCACCAACTGGTGCAGCTGGTTCGAACGTGTTCTTCCCTTGTCTTCCCTTTTGTTTTGTTTTTTCTTTCTTGCGCTGATCCCCCGTGATTCTCATTTTATTCCTTGCTCTTCCTTTTTTGATTGATAAGCCGTATAGAAGGAGTCGTGTGGCGTGGTTGGATGACGAACCTGCTCTGCTCGTTTCGTATTGTCTGACGCCAAGGGGCTGGGCATAGTTGCAGGGCGGAGACGGCAGTTTTTTTTTTCTCATCCCATTTAATATCTTCGCCCATCTCCTTCTCTCTCTCCTTCCAACTCGTAACTCAGATCCGGGTCACATAGCAGGCTCTTCTCTCCCCTTCCCGCTACGGTACGTGCCTTCATTTTTATCGCGATAAGATTTCAGCCTTTTCTTCCCTCGTCGACTCGCATCGAATTGTGCCTACCCACGCTGCAAGGTGCTCTCAACAATTGAATCATTTCTTTATTTTTTTATTTTTGCAAATAAAGTCAAAGTCCGACCCACCTGGGGCTCGAACCCCGGACTCGAACACAAGTAGAATTCGAGGTTAACCACTTGAACCACCGGGGCGACCGACAGTCTGGGTAGCAAGGTACCAGGCGGATTAGTAGGGAGAACCTGGCTATACTACTCGTACCACAAACTGCTGCCGCCACCTGGAAGGTGCTTTGGGCTTTGGTCTGCCTGTTATTTCCCCTTTGTTATTTTTCCTTTTTTTTTTTTTTTTCCTTGGTTCTCTGTCTTACTCTGTTTACAAGCAGTGGAGTTTCTGTTATTTATTTTTCTTTTTTCCAGCTCGTTCTTTTTCAAGTGTTGGCCACCTCGCCTGCGGGGGGCGGGCACGACAGATTGTTTCTCCTAGTTTTTGCTTTCATTTTTTTTTCTTTTTCTCTGTCGATTTGTCTACCTTGTTTTCGTTTTCTCTTTGATTGTTTCTTTTCGTTTCACTATTTCATAGATTGCGCATGTCGTGCCTGTCGTATCTAGTATGATGACATGGCTTTGCATTGCCCACTGCAGTGCACACTGCACACGTGGCAACGTAGTATCTCTGTGGCGTAGCTTTGTGACCACAGAACTTGTATCTCTTCTAGGATTGAAGAATCGGCACGGATAATGGTTGTGCTGGATGTCGACGGGTAGAAAGAACGGTTTAATGTGAAGAACACACACACACTAGATACGACAGGCACGACATACGCAATCTATGAAATAGTGAAACGAAAAGAACAATCAAAGAGAAAACAAAAACAAGGTAGACAAATCGAAAGAGAAAAAGAAAAAAATAAAAGCAAAATCTAGGAGAAACAATCTGTCGTACACGTTATATGAAATAGATAAACGGGAGCGAACAATCACGAAGAAAACAAAAACAAAGAAGACAAATCGAAAGAGAAAAATAACAAAAATGAAAGAAAAAAATTAAGAAGAAACAATCTGTCGTGCCCCCCCCCGCAGGCGAGTGTTCTTCATGTATTCTCGAATGCGCCAATAGAGAATCAAAACCTTGTATTAATAGTTAGATTGTTCTGACCCCTTCGGTTTTGATGACCATTCTTTGACCTTTTCTTGGGATCACAGAAAAATAAATCAACCATAAAGTAGTCGTGGTCAGAAAACGGCGCCTGAAAAAAGTACCTGGTACCTGGTACGTTGATATTCGTGTGGTAGTAAGGTTCGATTGCTCCTTTTTTCACTGCATATCCGCGAGTCTTCACTCTGACAGCACTCCAGATAGCAGGCAGGTGTGTTCCTCTTTCGTTTTCACGACTACCGTGCGTTTCGTACGGTGCAGGCAGCACTTCAGACAGCATCCGCTGTAGTCAGCAGCCACGAGTTGGTTAGTGGTGGGAACGGGGGTACTCTTCTATATTATAGTTGAGAGGATATACCCGCGGCCATGTTAGTTCAGTTTGGCACATTGGTTTTATCTTGTGTGCGCTTTTTCCGTCTCGTGTATTTTGAGGCAGCCGAATTTTCGTTTTTTTTTGTTTTTCGGATCTTCCTAGGGCTCCAGCACCTTTGTGTGACCACGGACTCCTTCGTCAGAGAGTTAATGTGAGAACAACAACAACAACAACAATTATCTGTCGCCCCGGTTGTTCAAGTGATTAACCTCGAATTTTACTTCGGACTTGTGTTTGAGTCCGGCGTTCGAGCCCCAGGTGGGTCGGACTTTTGACTTTATTTGCAAAAATACAAATAAAAAAGAATTCAATCGTTGAGAGCGCCTTGCAGCGTGGGTAGGCACAATTCGATGCGAGTCGACGAGGGAAGAAAAGGCTGAAATCTTCTGGCGATAAGAATGAAGGCACGTACCGTAGCGGGAAGGGGGTAGAAGAGCCTGCTATGTGACCCCGGATCTGAGTTACGAGTTGGAAGGAGAGAGAGAAGAAGATGGGCGAAGATAATGAACGGGATGAAAAAAAAATAAAAAAAATAGTAAATTCTACACGTATGTATGCGAGTGTTCTTCACATTAAAGCCGTTCTTTTCACCCGCCGACATCCAGCACAACCAGCCAGCGTGTCCGAGCCGATTCTTTTTCGTCCTATTCATACAGAGGTACAGTGTCCGTGGTCACAAAAGTACGCCACATTGCTTTGTTACGCAGTAACAAGGGGTAGACAGCGCAACGTTATCATGTCAGAGTACTGGATACGATAGCGGCATTTAGTCATAAACGTTATACCGTACGTATGTGTGGTATGAATCAATTACCCATAGAGGCCTACCAGGTACGAACAAGAGCGTCTACTAAATCGTCCTCGGCGTGTCATGCCACCCGCAATATGAGGGGAGGGGTGGGGTTCATAGATTATCTGGGTGTGTATGAGGTATACTCGATTGCATGTGTGGGGGTATATGGTGAATGCTCAAATGCGTGCACGGGTAGCGCTAGCGATGTACAAAATCTAGTGTTGGTACGCAGTAACCTCAATGCGTGGTATATTATGCTGAATGCTGAAATGCGTGCAAGGGTCGGGGTATCGATTAAAAAAAAGATAATGTAAAAACGTAAAAAAATGTTTACTGGTAAAAGCAGTATCTTTAAAAACCTAAAAAACGTTTTCCTATCAGAGAAACGGGCCCAGAGAGAAAACAAAATAACTGATCAGTAGGGAGAGTGATTTGCTCAGGCAGGTGCACCGCAAGTTGTGTTTGCAGTTTACGATTCGGCCATACCACTGCTGATGATGGCACGAGTATAGCCCCGGTCGCACATTGCTATTGCTATTGTTCGTACACTACTGCTGCTGTTGTTATTTTGTGTTTTTTGTCAAAAACCATATTGGTGCACGTCAAAAGAAGAAGGTGAGGATACAGAAAGGATCACACGCACCAACGAAAAAAAAGAAAGTATCTCACACAGTATGCACCCACAAAAATGTCTTCTCTAATGATATACCAGCTATAATGAATTGTATACCTGGTACGAAGCAACAGCTACGACTCACAGCAGCGGTGGTGGCTTATTATGGGGTTATATTATTCCCTTAGTTCTTGGTCTTACTCTGTTTATTTGTAGGCGTGCTGTTTCTTCAGCTCTGAAAATTTTCAAGTGCCTGCCGCACATTTTTTCCCTATATTTAGTCCTTTTCCTCTTTTCGGAGTTGTTTTATTTCCCCCTCTTTGTTACTATTAATAGTTTTTTTTTCTATATTTCATAGAATGTATATCTCGCGCCTGTCGCATCCAGCATGATCATTACGACATGGCATCGCATTGTCTACTCTGCTTATTGCATACCTGTAAAAACGTAGTATCTCTGTGGCGTTTGGTGGCCTTTTTTGTTTTTGCTCATCCTATTTTTTATCTTCGCCCATCTTCTTCTCTCTCTCCTTCCAACTCGAAACTCCGATCCGGGGTCACATAGCAGCCTCTTCTCCCCCCTTCCCGCTACGGTACGTGCCTTCATTTTTATCGCGAGAAGATTTCAGCCTTTTCTTCCCTCGTCGACTCGCATCGAATTGTGCCTTCCCACGCTGCAAGGCGCTCTCAACAATTGAATCCTTTTGATTTTATAAAATCTAAAGTCCGACCCACCTGGGGCTCGAACCTAGGACTCAACACAAGTAGAATTCGAGGTTAACCACTTGAACCACCGGGGCGACCGGTATCTCAACACCTGTAACTAAGTTACTCTCTACTGGTAGTATTTATTTTAGGATAGAAGAATCGGCAAGGACACTGGTTGTGCTGGATGTAGACGGGTAGAAAGAACGGTTTGATGTGAAGAACATACAGCAGTGTCACCCATCCATGGGGCGCTTCGGCAACTCTTCTTGTTAAATCGTGGTTTGCAAAGCAGGGATAAAGATATATATTCCACACACGCAATAATACGCAGACCTGGTACGAACCATCAATAGCAATAATGATGCCCCAGCAGCAGCGTAATATCAGTAGAACCGGCAATGCACCGGACGGCTGTTGCTCTGGAGTGAGTAGCCATATTTGCACGTGTTTACGATGCACAGCCTTATTTGCACTTAACAATGAGGGGGGTTGTATGTTATGATACAGCAGTGTGCCTGGTATCTTGGTGTGACAGCAACCGTGGGATGTACATACGGGCTGCTGTTGTTGGGGTTTTATGACAGTATTCTTTGTATTCTTGGTATGAAATCATGCTGGGGAGTGAACACTTTGTCTAGTACCGGCAAGCGGGATGGCGAGGTGAGCGCCCAAGCGGATCGACCTGTTGAAGGTGGGCACTGACGTGCGTAGCACCTTGGCCCTCCGTGAAGTTTGGATGATGTGGGGTTTCCTGGGGTTTGGTAAGAGTGTATTATGCTGTTGGATGTCCTGGGTTCTGTTTTTTTGTCGAGGTGAGCGCCCCCGTGGGTTGAGTTTATTGAAGGTAAGCGCTGAGAGAGCGTAGCACCATGACAGAGCGAGCATTTTTTGTCAATGTAGAGGGAGATGATGGTGAGCTCTCTCCTGAGACTTGGGTTTAGTTTGGCGTGTGTTTACTCTATTATGTAATGGGTATTGGATAGTACAGCACCGCACCACTTACAAACTAGATGCCTGGAACGTGCACCAAGACAGAAATCAAGCGCGTTACAAGACATAGCAACTGTGATACGTGGCCGGAACATAGCGATTGAATACGCCATTCAAGACGAAAATGAGCTTATAGGATAGAAAATGTGCACCTGACCGAAAATCCGAACAGTCACCACGACACCGGGTATAGGTTAAAGCAACAGTTTAACGTCCCACCGAAATCAGTTGTCGTTCACCAGTGGATGTGCTACTACAGTAAGCAGTAGAAACATGACCGACTGCATGAATTAGTTTTGGACATCTTAGGTTCACTCGACCGAGAGAAGGGCAAGAAGAGGTGGGGGAGAGGATACCCAAGGTAAGGGAAGGGGTTGTTTTGGGCGGTCAACGCAACCCCGGGTCGACCCCTCCCTAAATAGAATGAAAACGCGAGTACACTCCAAGGATTCACAAGTCCAGGAGAGTACTTTGATCGGTCGTTGAGATTCCTACGATGAATATTCTAGTCTAAGTCACATCAAGGTAAAGGGGTGATGTAGGAGGTGGGCAATCGACTCAAAGGTAAAGGCATGATCATTCAGACAATAATCAACTTCAAAGGTATAAAAGTATCGCTCCGATAGGCGAACCCAGCCAAGCGTGTAGTTCCTATTTTCCTGGCGCCCGTGCCCGAAGATCGAATGCTCCAAACGAAGGTAAGCATCACGAAATAGCGGTTTTTTGAGTTGTTGCGGGTGCCACATTCCTTCAGAAAACGGGAGTGTCATCCATGTGGCGGAAAGAGAAATCTTGAGAACGGGATGCCGTATGATCGATGAGAGGCAAAAACGGAGTGTCATCGATGAGACAGAAATGTGTCTGGATCCGGATTAATCACGGATACGGCAAATTAGGTAAGTAGAGGCAAGCTCAACGAAACTGGAGATAAAGGTGACCGGCTCCAGAGCCCCCCCCCGTACTACGAAGAAGGTAACAAAATCACACCCAGCGGAACCAGAGATGAGGTTTATCGACTGGAAAACGACGCCCAATCGGGACCTCCTACAGCAGCGCTTGCACTACAGCAGAGTTGACATCGTGGGCCTGTTCCCAGCTAAACGACAAGAATGGGCCGGCGTCTCTCGACGTCTGTTTGCACGAGTGGAAGTGGTCAAATCAGGTGTGAGCCGATAACACTTACTTTAGGATCGACGGTATTGCCAAAAACTTGCTTAGACCGACGTGGTGGGGGAGGTGCGCCCCTTGGTGAGTGTGGCTTAGTACCGGTGAGCAAGGGCCTCTATAACGTTTACTGGCAGAGTGACTGAACCTGGCCCGGCCGGACAGGAACGTCCCACACACGCAAGTGATTGACAAACGAAGAGAAGGTCTCACACCATATAAGCACGAAGTCTGGGAGGGTCATCGAGTATGTTGTGGCCTTAAAGCAATTAGGTAATGCTAGGTAACCCGCGGTGCAGGAGGTGAGTGCGGTGTTGTAGTCGGTGATCCACTTCAGACCATATGCCTGGGGAAGGGAGTTGCCCGTCGTCGACCTGGCTATTCGAAAGTAAGACATCTTCCCCCAGGCGGGGTGGAAGAGATATGCGCTTTAACAAGTACGACATGGGCCAGTAGTGGCCACTCTGAGCATGTCATCTTCTGCTGAAGAATCGGTCAAAGTTATCGTGTTCTGAGCACCAGCGGGGCTTGCCCGGACGACGCACCCTGTTGTCAAACGTACTCAGATCCGAAGGGACTACGATCAGATGGCATTCTCCTTTACGAAGCCTCGAGAAGCTACACGAGGGGGCCGTAAGTTCACTCTCTGCCATGTCAACCCAAGTACCGGCGTCCCCGGTGGCTTGTTAGGTGGTCGGTGTGCCTACCAAGATCAATTTCGTAAGTTCAAGTTTCACCGATTGCATACTCGTGAGAACTTTTTCTTGCGTAAATAATTGATTAGCGGAAAGCGTGAGAGCGTGCGTTAGCAACGTTCGATGAAATTCGACGCGTAGTGGGAACGCTGAACCCTGTGCGTGATACAAATGAAGACACGTACCGCGGGGAAAAGGGACGACACCTGTGACCACGGCTTGTCCAGAATATTTGCAAAGGGTAAAACCTTCTACAAGTTAAACTGGAAAGTGAAAGTGATGATCAAAGAAGAAGAAAAAACAAGTAGCTGACACACTCCAGAATTAAGGACTGACTAGAGGGAAGACAGCGGAGAGGTGGGGTGCTATTGATCGCACTTAAACGCGATTCATCTCAGTCACGCTGAGCTCAGGTGAGAAGGTAAACACGAAGGGTTAGAATATCCTGCGAGACAACAAAGATATATACGCTGGCAGGCTCTCAGGGACGAGGACGCAAAGCTACTGTAGCTGAATCGAAAGCAATGATACGTGAGTTGTTTGCCTTGGTGCGTTCGGTTGTCTGGACGTTCGGATATCCGGGGGTGGTGCGCCCAACGTTTCTGGCCCAGGGCAAGTCTAACAAGCCCGCACCAGTCAAGGCCGCGTGAGAGTATGTGCTCTTATGTGAGCTCCAGGGGGATCGAATGGGGGATCAAGCAAGTGCCAGTATTACCCACTAGCCCGCTACGACGGTGGAAGGTCTCTTACTTGAGCGGGGGCTACAAACAGGTAATAGATATTTATTGTCATCGGGAGTGAACGCCAACATGGTTTTGCTCACGTGTCCTGTGTGTTCGACGGAAGCCCCTGTGGTAAAGCCGCAAACTGTTGGAGCGATGCGCGTTCGTAATGTCGTTATTGATTCGGGGTGATGCAGGGGGGCAGTGTATAGTACAGGCGGTGAAACATATGTGCCGGTGACTGAGAGTGTCGATATGCTACAGCCCAGTCAACCACTCCCGAGGGCAGGGAGCTCTCGAAGAATCGAAAGAGTGGCTACATAACGCACGCATGGCAGGGACTCTGCCGGTCTTGGCCTCTTCAGTAGAACGAGTACGTACTCCCCCGAGGGGTGGAGTCTGCGCATCGCCCCAGACCCTCACCCACCATGCGTTCCGTTGACGCTTGCCATGCCTGTCACTGATGTCTGTCAGGCCTGGGCGAAATGTTTGTCATTCCTGTCATTGATTCTTGTGTTGCCTGACATCATCGTTTGATAATATTCACCTGGAAAGATATTGCGCCTCCAAACAGAGTACGACGGTATTTGCGACAGGCATCAAGACGTATAATGAAATATCTCAACTTACTTGTCGATGCCGTCGATTTATGGTTCGTGCATCTGGTCTTGAGATAGAAGGTAAGCCTTGCCGAGATTTTCTCTTTGGCGGCATTGTTGCACACGATGACCGATTGCAAGCTCTCGAGGTCCTTCGCAGACACGTGAGTATGCCAGAACTTTCTAAATGGATGGCTGAGGATAAACCGAGAGAGAGTATTACTCCGCTACAAATGCACGTATTCCTGGGGAAGACACGGAAGTATGCGAGAAGTCTCCAACTGGATCAGGACGACGCGAGTACAGGTTTCTTTCCATTGCAGCTGGGTATATTTTACGCTTTGTAAGGACCGTCCCATGGTTCAGACTGCCGGCCTCGTCCGCCAGAGATGCCAGCAAGGGATGAACGAGAAGCAGCTTCCCGAGCAGCGCATGAGGCACGCCAGCTGGAGATTCAGTTCAGAAAGGCGGTAAACGTTCATCGAAAAGGTTTACGACTTCAGCTACCAACATCGGCGGGTGAGTATCCGGATGAAGACGGAGACGATTTCAATCGTCAAGAGTTAAACCACAGGAAGCAGCTGGCTACAACGTTAGCCCAAACCGTTTGTTCAAGCGGCGGGTCTGGTTGTAAAAGAGAAGAAGACTTAGAGGAGTTGAATAGCTCAGAGTTATACGGAGGAAGAAGCTTACGGCGATCTCAGTCTAAAGCGTTTGCTCAAGGGGCGGGTCTGACTGGAAAGGGGAAGAAAGCTGGGAGTTCAACCATCTAGGGCAAGAGTGGGGGAAGGAGTTGGCGGCGATTTCAGTCAAGACCGTTTGTTCAAGTGGCGGATCAGGCTGGGACGGAAAAAAGAGCTCCGTCATCCGGGGCCGCACTCTTTTTAGATGTGGAGGACCATACCAGACTTGAGGGGTGCTGCGGCGGAGGGACGCGGGAGCAACAAAACGTACAACGAGTCGAGGTATGCAGCTACTGGTCGTTGGCCGCAGAGTAGAAGCAGATTTCTCTGTGGGTGTGGTGGGGTAGGTGTTTCATCCGGCAGATGGGTTTAGCCTACTTAATGCAAAACGCCTCATCAAGGTGTACAGAGCATGCAGCGCGTGGGTCAACACCGCGTGTCTTTAGAAGCTACCATGCAAGGAAGAGAACACTTGCTAAACCCGAACCATCCATCAAGTGCTAAATGACAAAGCTTCTAAACGGCCTACTAGGTAAGTAAGTGCTAACGGGTGATAAACTAACCGCCTCCCCGCTCGCATACATGCATCGTTTCGTGTGACCGCGAGCTTATTTGAGTATCTGCGTCTTCGTAAATGGGTTTTTAGTCCGGAGCCACTTTGACTGCCGACGGGTCCAATTTACGAACCGAGGAAGCAAGTCAACTAGGCATTGAGTGCTGACGCCGAGGAGCTTGCCGTAACACAATTGCTTCCATGGGTTTTGTTGCAAGTTTACATGGGAGTTGGTGGAAGGCTTCCAACGATTCCATTACTTACTTCCTAGGGAGAGGATTTTACTTCCATGTAAGTTCATCCAACTTTAATCCAACTTCCATGGACTTTGTTTTACTTCCATGGAAGTAATTTCAACTCCCACTACAAGTAAATTACTTTCGCGCTAAAACTGTCAGTTCTTCCGGAAGGGGTATTTTTAAGTCCATGAAAGCAAATTATAGAGCAATGACCACAGGTACTGTTAATAGTATATAAATATATATATACTGTGTTCACTCCAAAACAGGTGCGTACCTAACTCAAGTACAACCGCCACCCCCCACGACCCACGTGATTGGCCGAACGGGCATCGCACCTGTTTTGGAGTAGGTATAGCAGTCTGAGAGGAGGGATCTTTAGGTATGATCTTACTTGAAAAATGCGTACCGTGGTCTGCACCTCGAAATCGTCGTCCGCAACTGAGAAATTTCCTGGTCCGATGCAAACGTGGCGCAGGGTTCAACACCTGGATATACATGGCTATGATATCTGGCTTTCAACTGTTTTGGGGTGATTCGTTTCGCTTAACCACTTGGCTATACACGAAAATGTGTATGGTGTTTCACGGCTGCTGCGTAGGTTCTTCTGTTCTTTCGTTATTGTCTGAGCGCTTTCATCTTTCACTCTCAATTCACCCTGTTGAACCATTTTGCGCACCTCGGTACGTGCGTCTGCACATTCGTGTATACAAGTAGGTACAACCCACGCATCGTATATATGACATACCAGGTATATGACTGCTGCACTACGGCTCAGCTTTACGCTGGAACCGACTTTCAACATCCTTGCGGTTGCCCATACCTCCGTCATGTTTCTATTGTTTGAAATCGGAAAATATGGCTTGTCCCACAACCGTGGTCAGAAGAAATAGGCGGAAAACTAAGCACACGCCTAAACTGATTAGCACGCTTTTTGCAAACAAGAGGCGAAAACATGAAAAAAGAAAAAGATACGGGGCATGTCATGGGCCGGCGCTGGCGGGCCGACCCAGGGTTGGGCCGGGCCCATCAACGTCTAATTCGGCCGCGGCCCATCATTATTTCAGAGAATGGGTCGCGGCCGGACCAATCCCATAATTTTCGCAACACTTCACGGCCCTGCCGGGCCCGGCCCATGACAATGACAGCGATCCTGAGTCGGCCCGCCATATACATGGGCACGCCCTTGGATTGACGGGCCGGCCCGTGGATTAGACGGGCCGACCAATGTGTTGTCCCACACTATTAATAAAGGTGCACGCATAATAAGGGCTGACGCGTTTTTTTTTCTTGTTTGGTTTCTCGTTTTGGCTTCCTTGCACCAGCTGTTTGCGGCCCGTAAGGTACGCATACCGATTGCACACACAATTTTTTCCACCAACGACCCGGTCCAATGGCTCCTGTTCCGGCTGGTGGACCACTACCACTCCTCCTACTGCTGCGATGCCCGCAGCAGTAGGGCCCGCAGCAGTAGCACCCACCTGCTGCTACACCTGCCTGCTGCTGCAACAGCACCTGGTATCGATTTAGAGCTGTACTCTGAAGAGAGTCAAGATACCGACATAATTGGAGTGACGGGTGCTTCCCATCCATGCTACAGCAGCAGTACGCATTACCCGTTGGACAACGAAATATACAAAGACGATGAACGTCGACCGCAATTTTCGGTCGAAAGGAGTACCCTACCTGGGCGTACTTCACGAAGGTGTCACCAGCGGTTCAGTCCGGGCCGAACCACGGTAATAACATAAAATGCTGCCTTCGCGGAGGAGACGACAAGGAGAGTCCTCTATACGCCCACAACCGCACCAAGGCTTCGATCAGATATTAGCACAAGGACCACGAAGCGGAGTGGACATTTCGGTTTGGCAGTGAGGAGGAGATCAGCACAGGCGAAGGGTCAGTGCACAGAGGGGCTCGTCGAGACATCAAGTAGTACACCACAACTCATGGGCCGGCCCGCGAAAACTGGTGGGCCTCATGAGCAGCGTGGAGCGGCCCATGTTGAAGCCCACAACCCATGGGCCACCGTCCGGCCCGGCCCACCATCTTTTCAAATTATCACGGCCCGGCCCGACCCCGCCCATTACATTATTCAACTTCTCGGCCCCGCCCGGCCCGGCCCGGACCATCTCCTCATGACAAGCCCTAAAATACAAATCATAGTGAGCTGCCGCCGAAGCTGGTCGTATCAAGCCTTGTTCAGAATTTTCCAAAAACCCGCCTGATTATGTCAAAGAATGTACCTTGGTGCTGGAGGGTTTCATTTTTTTCAACCAGATGGACTCTATGGCAGCCGGGCTAACCGCTCGACTCCCACAGCTCTGTCGAACGGAAAATAAGCAATAGATGCTTGAGTAGCTTACGAAGCAACGGTGTGGGAAGAATACGGTTTATCGTGCATCAAGAATAGGAGGGTTCCACCTTGGCAATGTGACGTAGGCCTACAATTGTGGCAGGCAACTACAGCCGTGGCCGAAAATATGATTTTAGGCACAAAGGGTACCAGAGTAGTCGCCCTAGCCAATGATACCCGCTTCCCGAGATTTACTTACAGAGATTAGAGTGAACGTTATGGAGGCATATCATCGACGGCAACATCAGCACGGGGGAGCGGCAGCCAATGTATGCATAGCGTATATTTTGCCAGGTTCTAGCCCACATACACACATTTCTGGGCACCGGAACAAAGACACGGGCGCTCTGAAGTATCTACAGCAACTACTCGAGTGAACACGCGTGTACTGTAACTAATACTACAATACTATCATTAGACTTCCAGACCTGTTCTGTAATGCGCAACATGCAGAACTACTTACAGCATCAAGGGGCTGTACGAGTCCATGGGATTAGACGGAACCATATTTTTTTGCTGAATGAAGTGTTTGAGCTGCGGCAGCCCTGTTGCAGGGCTGCCTCTTGCCCATGAGTACGCGATAACTCGCACACCACACGCAGACATTTAATCAATTCCCCTCGTCCACACGCAGTTTCTTGCCTGTATGACCTTGATCTCTTCTCGCTCGGGCAGGCTGACCGATGGAACGTCGAACTGGAAACATGACAGCCAGTCTATGACCGAACAGCGACGCGATGCCTGCACCTCTGCCTGTGTCTTGGGCCGATCGATCTCTTGAGTGGTCGAGGTTCGATGGCAGTACATCACAGTCCCATTCCCTCCGCTCACACGCCTTCTACCCCAGTCTGGCGTCACCCAGTCGCAGCCCATTTCTTCGGAAAACACCCATGTCGCCAAGTGCCGGATTGTCGAGCTGCCCGCGCCGTCTGGTGTGGGACCCGACGCGACCAGGCATGGTGATCCCACTCGCCTCAGCTCCGAGGCTGTTTTCGACCACATGTCTACACCAGGTAATCGCTGCTGAAGGCCGTTTGGCACTGTGCGGGTGAATCGAGTCCAGACATCGATGCAGGCTTGGAGCGTCCATGACGAGCCCGGGTACCGTCCTGGGGCAAAATCCGTGCACGCCTCCTCAGCTTCCCCCAAAGCATTGCGTCGGCCGGATGAGGGAAGCGGTCGGAGAAGAAGTAGGCCAAGGGGCAACACGAAGAACAGCGTTGCAACCCGGAAGCATCCCATCGGGCCACTGGTATGTATATTTTGCGAGCGATGGAGCCTATGAGAAGCAAAACGCAAGACCGCGAGAAGAGAGGAGGGTAGATTGATCAGGGTCGGGCCTTCTTGCGCGGGCCCAGCTGTGCGTATGTATCATATAAATATGTGCGTGCGTACACCTTCGTCAGATTCGCCGACGGTGTTTGGGGGAAGCGGTCCAGGGCTGCAACGCTTACACCGACACGTACCTGTATTCATATGTGTTTCAGATATTTGACCGAGGATCGTACGAGTTTGAGCAGTGGTGTGTATAAACCTCTCCTACTACCCGGAAGAGTTGATCTTGGAGCTCGAGTTCCACCGTGGTGATACTTTGAGTGAAGCATTTAGTTGCCAAAACTACAAGAATCAAGTTCGGAAGTGTGTATAAATAGCGTGTGTAGGCGCACTTCGACGCGAATCGACGAGGGAAAAAAGGACTAGGCATGAACCGGAGTGGGGAGGACCCAGGAGCATGCTATGTGACCGTGGGTCAGGTAGCTACGTACGTACATCCAGGATTTTTTCCCCATATTTGTGAAATATTTTTTACAATTATTTGTAAAATATTACACATTCCTCGACCTCCGCCGAATTTCATATTTTTGGAACGTTATTTCACAAACTTGAAAATTGTTAAAAAAATATAGAAATCATTTTGAAAGAAGGGTGTTATGCCTCTTCATTGTTACCGGTCCTTACTGCGTACTATATCTCTCCGCCCTACCTTCCTCTCTCCCGTTCCGGTTTAGAATGAATGGTGTTTTTACTTTTTGGACTCGAACCACCCGAAATGAGTCTGGGACAGTTTTTGCTGTAGTACAAGGGTTAATACGGTGAAATAGGAGCGTTTACTCGCATTGGGTCCGTTATTATTGTCGCAGAGCTTTTTCCGTGTGTGTGAATTTATTTCGAGGGCTAGCATCACCCGCGACTTAATTTCTGCTCACCTACGGGTCGGACCCGCACATCCGCCCGCGGATCCGACACGTGAAAAAATCCTGTGGTGTACAAACATGAAGATCAAATAGGTATTGAAGCGTCGACCCACAGGTCGGATTAGCGGGTCGAACCGACGGGTCGAGATATGTGATCTCGCGGGTTGAGGTATCCCGACCCGCGACAGACCAGTACCTACCGGGTCGATCGGAGTCTAACGGGCCGGGTCGGGTCGGGTCGGGTCAGGTGTTCGAACCTCACGGGTCAGGTCGGGTCGGGTCCAAAGGTTCTCATATTTCGCGGGTCAGGTTTGGTCGGGTCAGGTCGGGTCAAGTCGGGTCAGTCGGAGCCTAACGGGCCGGGTCGGGTCGGGTCAGGAGGTGTTCGAATCTCACGGGTTAGGTCGGGTCGGGTCCACAGGTTTTCAAATTTCGCGGGTCAGGGTCGGGTCGGGTCAGGAAGTGTTCGAATCTCACGGGTTAGGTCGGGTCGGGTCCACAGGTTTTCAATTTTCGCGGGTCAGGGTCCGGTCTGGTCAGCTGACCCGACGCGGCACGCGAGATGTTAAAAGTCTCCTGACCCGACCCGGCTAGACCCGTGGGATTTGAAAGCACCCTAGTTCGACCCGACCCGACCCGACCCGCGTTGACCGCGTTCACATTACTGTAGCATAGACAGCGAGGGAGAATGCTCGACAGTTCTTGCGTGCCCACCCCTGGGATAGAACCGCGTGGAAGACACTGATATCTGCATATGCGAACCTGCAGGAGGTGATTGCAGCAGGACTGTATGCATCTTTTGAAGACTGTCTCGACGAAACCGACCGATTCCTAGCGAACAACGACCCGAGAGGGTTCTACGAGCGCCTGGAGAACACGGCTGGATTGGAAAGGGCTAAAGCTAGGAGTGGACAGTTCACTCGGGATGAGGATGGCACTGTTGCGGGATGAGGTGCGAACTCGTGAACGATGGTCAGGGTTTTCCCACAATATCTTGAACACCAAGTGGTTGAAACTCAATCCCACGAGCGACCTCTTGCCACCGCAACCGTTGAAACTGTCGCGTGGAGATAAACAATCCATAGATGAGATGAAGGGAGCACTTGAGGGCATGCCAAATTGGAAAGTTGTTGGGCCAGAAGGCGTCCCGGGCGAACTTCTCAAACTCGACCACCCCGCATGTACCCAATGCTTTCACAACATCCTTGTCAATGTTTGGGTAAGAGAAGTCCCCCAGCAACGGAAGCATGCTATCATCAAGGTCTTTCACACAGAGGAGGATCGAACTGATTGCAACAACCACGAAGGGATTTGGCTTGTTGCGCAGGCAGGCAAAGTGCTGATCAAAATCGTCGCATCCCGCCTCAGGAACTACTGCGAGACCTAAGGATTATTCTCTGGGGAACAGTGCGGCTTCCGCTCCGCACGACCAAGGATTGACATGTTGTTCGTCGTGCGCCGGTTGCAAGAGCTCGGACTACAGAGAAAAATCCCCTGTACGTCTGGTTCATCGCTCTGCAGAAAGCGTACCAATATGTCGACCGAGATCTGCTGTGGGAGGTACTCACACGCTCTGGCGTACCAACCAAGATGCTAACACTTATCCGCAATGTTTGCGAAGGAATGCGGGCCTGCGTGCGTACGGATGACGGCGAGCACTCGGAAAGGTTTGATGCCAGGAAGGGGCTGCGGCAATGCTGCGTGCTCTCACAGCTACTTTCCAACGGTTTCTTCGCAGCTGCGTTACACGTCGTGTTGATACGCTTCAGCAAGACAAAGACATCGTCAGGGATCTGATTCAACTCAATGACGCTAAAGTAGAGGACCAGGAGCCTTTGCCATGCGTGCGAAGGGCTCTGTGGGGCGTGTTGTACGCCGGTGACGCAGGGATAGTCTCGAACTTGACTGAAGGACTTGCTAAAAAGATTTCAGTCATCGTGACTGTCTTCGAAGCAGCTGACCTCACGGTATCGAAAAATAAGGCTGAGGCAATGTTTCTACGAACATCAGACCACGCAACCCTCCCCCCACCGCTCGTCATCGAAGCAGCTGGCCAGACATGTAAACAGACGGCCCAGTTTTATACCTAGGTGGCATTATCCATGAAACCGTTGACCTCTCGCTTGACGACAGATCCGTCTCATGCGAATATCACTCAAACGGTTCGGCCCGGAGTTATATGATAGGACAACCGCCCCGCTTAGCCTGACAGTTCGAACGCTGAAGGCCGAGGCGGTTGAGACCCTGCTGCGTGGGTGTGTGACGTGGACCCACTGGGCGGAACACTTTGAAAAGCTTCGAACGGCTCACCACCAAGTCCTCTTGCGAATGATTGCCTTCCAGCGCCGACTTTGTATTGACCACGCCACCTACCCGTACCCGAAGGCCCTCAAGATGACACGTTGCGAGAGGATCGAAACGACCATCCGTAAACGGCGACTCTTTTTCCGGGGGGCCGTGGCATGGCAAGCAAGGAGCGATTACTCAGTCGAGTTTTGTTCGGGACAACGGCTGGCGGGGACAATCCGAGACCTGACGGACAGACTTGGCAGGGGTGCATAATCGAATATTTTTAGGGAGTTTCGAGCGATCGAAGGGTGGACGGAACACTCCTCCGTAGTGTTTGGAGTTGAGACCGCGCTGTGGTCTATCGCAGTAGAAACGGCGGGAAGTGGTACCGGGGGGTCCTTGAAGTAGCCGAACGGTTTATGGAGAGGTGGTACGACGATGAGGTACAGTTTAGCAGGCAGTGCCGCGCATCCGCCGTGAGTGGTGCCCAAGGTAATGGGGGGACGGGGGACGGCAGGAGGAGTGGCAGGCAACCCGGCCAAGGGAAAGGAGAGAGAGCTGGCAACAGGAGGAGCAGAACGGAAACCGTGGCGGACGAAAGAAGGGAGGGGACGGTAGACGGGGTAGCAAGGCACCAGGCCGGCTGGTAAGTGAAACATGTATATGCTACTCGTGCCACCAACAGGCAGTCGCAACAGTTTGCGGTACGAGCAGCATCGACAGGACCTACCTACTACCTGGTACACAGTAAGTCGATCTGGCAGTGTTGGTTGCACCCAGGAGCACGACACACGTCTCCTTCCTACTTTCGTCCACCTCACCATCATTGGTTTATCATCACTTTTGCTTTCCGGTCTAATATTTTTCATCTTCCGGACAAGCCGTGGTTCACAGGTGTCGCCCCTTTTCATCCCCGGTGAGTGCCTTCAGCATTTCCACTCCTCGCCAATTGTCATGGAATGTTGGTAACTCACGTTTTCGCGCTTTCCGCCAGACAATTTTATGCAAGGAGAAGCCCTTACTATTAATAGTATCCCACACAAATTGATCTCAGTGGGCAAACGCGGACCACCTGCCAAGCCACCGGGGACGCTATGTGTGAGACGGTTCTTCACATTGAACCGTTTTTTCTACCCGTCGACATCCAGAACAACCAGTGTCCGTGCCGATTCTTCAATCCTAGAGAGATAAAAAGTATGTGGTCACAAAACTACGCCACAGAAGGAAAATTGCGGTGGACAAAAATAGGAAGGAGACGACCGGAAGGCTGGCAAGGCACCACGCCTACTAGTAAGTACAAAATGTATCATGGGAACATGTATCATGCCGCCAACTGCTGCAGCTGGTTCGAACGTGGTTTTCTTATGTTTTCTTTCTCTTTTGTGCGCTTGATCCTCCGTGACGTTAATTTTAATACTTTCATCCAACACGATACGAAACGAACGAAACAGGCTCGTCACCCACCCACGCCACACGACTTCTCTCGTAAGGACAAGAAGAAAGAAAGTGTAAGCAATACAAATAAAACCACGGGAAGATCTAGAGTGAATATAAAACAAAACAAAAGAAGACCACGTTCAAACCGGCTGGAGCAGCTGGCGGCCCGAGTGGCATACGACATATTCTACTTACAGTACTCGGCCTGGTACCGTACTTCCCTGTCTGCCGTCTCCTTCCTACTTTCGTCCATCCCGGTTTCCCTTCTACTCCTCCTTCCCCCCCCCCCTCCCTCCATTCCCTTGGGCACCACCTACGGTGGATGCCCGGTGCTGCCTCCTCAGCTGTACCTCATCCTGGTTCCACCTCACCATGAACTGTTGGGTTGCTCCAAGGACGCCCCGTACCAGTTTCCCCGTTTTTTTCACTGTTGTGGACCACTTCGCAATCTCAACTCCAAACACCAAGAGGGAGTGGTTTGGCTACCCTTCGGTGACTCGGAACTCCCTACGGTTTTCCACTATGCATCCATGCCAAGTCTTAAACTGCCCACCAAGTCTCGGGTTCTCCCCGCAAGCCGCCGTCTCGAACATTCACGGACTGGGTAATGGCTCCTTGCCTAGTCGGACCACGCCCCCCGGGAAAAGGAGCCGACATTTACGGATTGTCGTTTCGATCTTCTCGCAACGTGTCATCTCGAGCGTCTTCGCGCACGAGAGGGTAGCGTGGTCAATACAAAGGCGGCGTTGGAAGGCAGGGTCGAAGATACGTATCGTCGATCTCGTATCACGCACGCGCGCATGGGCGTGAGTCCTCCTCATCGAGTTATGCTAGGTCTAGCATCTCCCTGCTAAATATAAACGATATAATCCTGCTCGGCTGACGTCGGCCGTCACGACGGCGACACGGGATCCTCGCCCCCCGACCTCACTACGGCGACTTCTCCGCGACCTCTCCCTGGCCATTTCTCCGCGACTACATGTGAACGAGCGCTGAGCACAGGATCTACACTGTGTTCTTTGATCATGCCGCGCTCTGGGGGGTGATGGAACGAACAGAGGACGAAGACACGCCTGGCCGCCGAGGCGGCGTCCGAATCGTGCGTCCAACGCAATTCCAATGTGATCGAATATCCGGCGCCCCCCGATCCAGAAGCACCAGAGATGAGCGAGCAGGACCTCGTGGATCAAGCAGAGGCGGCGGGCGACGTTGCGGGAGCAGCCTCGGACCACGAGCCCAGCCCCCAAGACCACGACGACGAGCCAAGCCGGTCCACTGACGATCAGCTTGGGGAAACAACAGCCCCCTCCTCCAGCCTGGGGGAGGATCTCGTGGCGGGTCCGAGCCCCTCGCCCCCCAGCGATTCAGTCCGGCGCGAGACGGTGGCGTGCCTGCGACGGTGAAAGCTGGACGGCACGACACCTCCAACCCGGGTCTTCGAGCTGGACCTGCCAGGAAGCAAGCGCCCGTTGGGAGGACCCACAGCAGCCCAGAGAACATTGCCACAACATAATCTCGACACAGCGTTTCAGGCGGCCGCGAACACACGTACTATCGTCAGCACGGCCACCCCGATCTGACTCCCGAGCAGTTTTGACAGCAGCAGTAACTCCTCGATCGACCGATCTAACCAACCCCCACAAGCAGCACGTACATTCTCTGCTGTGCCCCCACCCTCTACTGTCTCCTCACCCATTAACGCTCGCTTAAGGCAGGAAGCATGTACATCCTCTGCTGCACCCGAACAAGCTAACCAGCCAACCCCGATCTCGACTCAGCCTCTTGATCACGGAAACCTTTCTATTAAAAATACAGGCCTTTCCGTCATCATCGAAACTGGTCGCATCACCCTCGGAGGACTTGGCCGAAATTGTGGCACTCCTGAGCTCTCGCATCCCTTTGCACTGCTGTCCTGACAGTACACCGGGAGCAACGATCGACCACCACGCAGTCAAGTGCATCCCCGTTCTAGTCAGCGGTGCAGCTGCAGTGCAATACTTCAGAGTGGAGAACCGACAAAGAACTGGCAGAACTAATTGATGATGAAGACGCTCTCGAACTCCGAGCCCCCCGCTCATACCGTGACTGGACCAACGCCTTCACAAATCCGTTCAGTCCCGTCAACCGCATCGTCTTGCTCGCTCGTAGCATCGCTAACCTCAAGCAAGGAAGTAGTCAATCTTGTGAATGTTCCGGATTGAGAGGAACCCAATATTACGCACGACTCCTGGCCGAAGCCAAACGCGCCGCTCCCCAAACCGTCTCGCCGTACAAACACGCGTGGCAAGCCTCACTGATGGCTGATTTCGAAATGGCATGATCCCCCAGATACGAGTAGGGCTCATTCGCGAAGACACGTCACTCATATACCAAGCCTCTCGTACGCGTGCTACAAAACACGAGAAGAACGCCTTACGCGGACCCGCCACCCCACCCTTCGACCACGTACGCATCCACCCTCGTCGAAGCCGTACGGGGCCGTCGAATCAGGGCCACGTTCGAAGCTGACGGCCCGGCTAAAACGCGGGGCCGGTCGGCGAGCACTGACCGCCGCAAGACCCGCAAGGCAAAGGTCGCTGCGGGAAAAAAGTGTGATAACATGATATGTCGCCACCGCGACTCTCACTCGGGCCCCAAGGCGCACGAGAAGGAGGGTTGGGTGGTCAGAACGGCTGATAAGTGCGGGGGGCCGCGCCGGTTGCCTCAAACCGGTTGGAGAGTAGATTAGCTACATGGGACCACCGAGCTCGCGGTGCAAACGATAGCGCAAGCAGCTACCGTAGCCGTAGGTAGCGTCGGTAGAGCTAATGATATATGGAGAGACAAGCGTGACCGCAAAACGAGAGCCACCCCTCAGGCGGATACTCGTGCAGGACACCTACATACATGCAGGCAACCAGTCGAATACCGTAACAGACATGGAAAATAAGTAGCTAGTACCGAGCGTTGAAGCTATTCAGCAGGGGGTGAGACACACCGTAGGAACAACAAGCAGAGACGAGAAGAGATGTCTGTTCGAATGTGGTTGTTCAGCATCAGGGAGTAGGGAGTTTGCGTCCATGTTTGCTCGAACGCAGCATTTTGGCAGCTTCAAACCTATTCGAGATATCAGCTTCTTATGGGTTACTTGGTCGATTCTGTGAGTGCACGTGAGACCCACGTAGTCGCTCATTTCTGTCGCTACCCTGCCGGGAGAATACTATCAAAAACCTGAAACACCTTCGTCCTTCGCCTGGGACTTATCAACACTCTAAACTCTCAACGTCGGCAACCTAGGCTTATGCGTGACGAAGTAATACTTTGTAAATGATCTTCAGGCAAATGTATTGGAGCAGGGGGTCTCGCCTTCGACGGGCTGCGGCGGCCGTAGACAGAGGGGACCGTCAAACGTACGCCCTGCTTCTCGAGGTGAGGGCAGCCGCTATCTACCGTAGTTGGAGCCGGGAGGAATGCTGCAACGCCATCGTCGGAACATTCCGAAGTTGGCGACGGAAGCCGGGAGGGTGAATGCTTCCCGCCGAAGATGGCCACCTCGGTGGAAGAGGGGGCAGAGGCTGTGTTGGCGCTATTGGAGTATGCCGGAGATACGACGGCGTTTCAAATAGAGAAGAAAAGTACGTGACATGGGAGCAAAACCGTAGGCGCCCCCGCTGGGAGTGAGTGGCACGGGGGATAAAAAGGCGTGCGAAATTTAACGTGCGCACCCCACTACGGGGAGGTTGCGGTGTGGCTAGGAGCTGTGGGTATGGGAGACATATATATCTGCACATTTTCGCGTGAAGATGCAAGGTGAGCCAGATCGTGTGCGTCCTGCCGTCCATGCGGCAGGGAAAGCCGCGTACGAGATGCGCGCACTCGACTACAGTGGGGTAGTGGTTGGGGAAGCCGTGGTGGGAGAATCGAGTGCGGCTGCAGCAGTGCAAATAACGAAGGAGGGACACGTCTACATCGGCACCAAGTCGCGTGACACAGCAGGCGTGTGCACACGACGACAGCAGCAGAAGCAGCAGCAGTGAGAGGTCAGGAACAGCAGCAGCAGCAGCAGCAGCAGCAGCAACCGCGGAAGGTCAGCAGCAGCAGCAGCGAAAGGTCATATATGGGGTAGGCCTGGTTGGATCGTAAGCTGGATCCCTTCATGGTTCCGGCAACACGCGGAGCGAGGGGATAGCGTTTGCACTCGTACTGGCAGCTTTTCGATCCACTAGTATCTTGCGATGTTTGTTTCTTTTTACGACGAGCGTAGAAATTTGTGAATTAATTCGTAGTACGCGTATGTATGAGTATGAATTGTGCGGTAATGAGGTCAATGCCGGATGATACGTACGCAAGTATTGTTCGGGTTTTTCCTCAGTAAGGTTCTCCATGGTGTAGAGAAATACATTTCTGTGAATATTCTCCATACAAATCGTGAAAACGACACAGGCCCCTGCTTGGCTCTCCTGATCCCACCCGGACCCGATCCCACCCGGATGCGACCCCATTTGGCACCCTGCTCCCACCCACAAGGTGCAGAAATATAGTTAGCCCTCCGGAGGAGCCGCCGGAGGCCGTGAGCGCGAAAAGCGAACAGTAAACTGTCAAAAATCGTCGAAAGGTCAAAAATGAAGCTCTCAAAAATTGCGTCGCAACCCGGGAATTGAAACCAACATCGAAATCATGGTGCTGGACACCGTAGGCCGGGGAGCTGTATCACCCTCCGCCCCATCACCCCCCCCCCCCCCTCCACGTTATTTTTAGGCTGTTTGTAGTCACAGTACCTGTACGGACAAGCATATACAAATCACAGGAATATTCCTGGAATATCTATTAATGATATGTAGACAGCGTGATGCCCAATTATAACTTCATCATAGTATTGCCTCTAATACCAACTTGTTAAAAAAATATATACCTAGTAGTGTCTTGCAGATGCCGCGGTATATTGACTGGTGGATACTGATTTCAATGGATTTCGGAGGGATTAAATATTTGTCTTTCTTTGCGCTGCTGCTGTTGTCTATTGGTTGCGGAAGAAAGGAGGGGGTAGGTAATATGTATGCATATATTCTTGATGATGATGGTTTGTTCTACCACCAATCGTTGCTTTTCCGAACGTGATGGGTGATGGAAATCTTGTTCGCGAGTTGGAAGATTTTTTTTTGTGCGTAATAGTATTATGGGCAAATACTAATAATTGTTTCTGGGCTCTCAAAACTGGGTTTTTGGGCTGAATGTACGCGTTTTACTCGGCGGGACAGCCAAAACACACCAGTAGACTCCTCGGAATGCTCCCCTGAGTTTTCCGAGAGCTTTCAGAAACCGTTTCTCGTTTCTCGAGAGTCTTCTATTAAACAGTTCATTTTTTGGAGCAACTAATCAGTTTTCTCTATTAAAAAATAGAGGGTAAAAAATAAGGCTGTTCGTCAGATGTGGGGCCAGCAATCATCAATCTTTGAAGATTCTGCTGAAAAATCACGATGCAATGGGCGCACTTTCATGGTCTTGCCTCCCATGGACAATCAAACTCATTCTTTTGGCGCAAAGGACCAACACAAGACGGGGAGCGGAGCGGCCAAAAAAAACGCAGCGGTGTGTTCAGGGTCCCATTATTGTACGAGACAACATATTCGCCTGATTGAGAGCGTAGTATCTGATTGAGAGCGAGATTGCGCGCTACGCTGTAGCCGGACTACCGCTGAGAGGTGGAGCTTGCTGTGTAGCTTGAATTGAAGGGCTAGCCCGTAGCTTCAAGGCGCTACCCTGGTCATCGTGTGGGAGTCTCTCGTTGTGGAGCTACAGCCGGGAGCAGAAGCTACAGTAGAGCCCACCGCCCGAGGCGAAACAGTTTGAGGCAGGAATAGCCAATCTGGGAAAATCTAGCAACTTGTCTAGCTCCTAGCTGCAGCATCCGATGACGATGACACGCATATGCTCGCGACGCTGCTGACGAGACCTTCAATTTGCGCCGCTTCTTGGAATAGCCCGTCCCCTACTCACCAAGAAATGGCAAGAGGCGTCTGGACCCGAAATTTCAATTTATTTGGCTCTCGCTCTCAATCAGATACTTCGCTCTCAATCAGGCGAAAATGTTGTTTGAGTGTGCCTGCCTGTAATAGTCGTGTTTTTGCAACACCGATTGCTAGAGCGGTGCGTTACCGATTACCACAACCCCGGTATCTGCAGACGCGGGCGATCTTGATCTAACGCGCGAAGCGTGTCTCGTCGCAAGCCATTTCGAGTTGGGCTCGAATTTCCCGTGGTACTGGTGTTTGTTTTTGTGCGGTAGGATTAAGTTTTGTTTCCGTTTTTTTCTTACGATCGCACAAGGCCTATACATACCGCATGATGTATCAGACAGTCTTACCTCATGTACCTCTATGCTACTGCTGCAGTAGTTGCTCACAATGAAGCTTTGGAGACCACTTATACTTGCACACAACAGAGATGCTGTACACTCTCTATAATTTATTTCGTTCTACATGTATAGATACTACAGCAGGAAGTCTTCTTCCCTTTCGTCTTGGAATTTTGGATTGGTCGATGTTTAGTATGACAACATCACGAGCACTCACCGTGAGTGAGCAGCTTTCCCGACGCAGTGAATTGAAGAAGTGTAAACGAGTACGTGCAGGTGGAAGACTCTGCATGGTGGAAACACACAGATGAGGGAATCGCATCTTCTCTTGTACGTGGTACATATTGACAACATTTATTTGGCACATAACGTGTTGTCTCATGTTTTGTCGTTGTATTTGGTTTACCCCTCGACAGAACAGTCGTTGACCCTATTTGGTTTAACAAAGCAGAATCAGTCTTCGTTGATCACTGCTCACACAACCCCCGAAGCAAACAAACACAAAATGCTTTTCACATTTAGCTCAGGCGTACCCCGCTCTTGGACGCTGTGCACCGACCGTAAGTGTCGGGTGTAGTTTGCATGGAGAGTATGCCTACCATTCTTACGAAACAATCAAGGCACGTGGAAACGTTGGTTGACAGAATGCACAGCACGAGAAAACACCATAATTATCTTGTCCTCGAAGGAGTAATAACGCCGGTCAGAACCTATGATGCCTACTTGAAACATGTTTATGGCATCAATCCACAGGCTACACGCGTCGTACATCTATATGATATGAACAGTACTCTCCAAATCGCCCGCACATGACACGCACCACTTTTGCTTGTGCGACCGCGCAGAAATTGAAGCCCGCCTCATGCATTTCGTCTCAAGCGCATCCAACTCGCGCCGCCGGCCTAATTTACTAGTAGCGTTTTTCTCCGCCGGCTGTTTTAAGTTGCGGCAACGCTCGTTTTGTGCGCAGCAGAAAACATGTCCTCCCACCTTGTGATCCGAATAACTGGTTATGGTGTTAGTTTTATGCCCACTCTGTCTTAAAACACACAGTAGGTACGAGGCACCCCACGGTAGGGGTTGCACTTAGTGGGACAAAGGTTTCTGACCAATTGAGTTCTTGAAGTAAGGAACTACCAGTGAGGATGAAAATTTTACTCCTATATTCGTTTTAGGACTAGCGCATACAGGTGCCGGTCGGGTGGCACGAACGATTTTTTTCCACGTACTTTATCGGGTGATATATTGAGCTCCTGATGTTAGGGGCTCAGGAACGTCTGGTGCACCCCTACTGTGGGATGGCTCGTACGACGTACTGGCTAACGTGCAAAAAACCCGAGGATGTTGATATCTGCACAAAAATACTAGCCCCCAAAATCTCGAGCAGCTTGATGTTCTGCATACTGTCTGTTCAAACTGAAGGTCGTCGGCGATTCACTCTGCCACGTGTGGCGCCCTGCGACGTGTGCCGCCTGCAAGACCTCCACTATCCACGGGAGCGCGCAGTTTGTCCTCATGGGCACATGCTTCTCTCGTACGGGCCTTAGCGCTTCCCTGATGATGCCTGCTTCACCACCCGTGGGGCGCGGGATTTGGGTAGCACGTGTCATGTTAGCCCAAAAGCAGTAAATAAATTTCCAGAACTGCATAGGGCCTCGCTCGAACAGCCGAAACTGGAAAAAAAAGAAGGGCATGGGTTTCGTTCGATGGTTAACAGTACGCCTCAAGATGGCCGGCCTCGTTGCTCTAACTCGAGACAACCGCATTATGTTTCCGCTTCCATATCCGCAACGATATCGTACACTTCAACGATGGATTAGGGAAGTGTACAGCGCTTCGTAGGTACGACGATCGTCGTTCATGTGATGCTGGACTTGGATCGTGGCCGGTACGTTTTTTTAGGGTAACAGCCGACTCCAACAAGTCGGAAGTGAAACAGCCTTGCTCGAGGGTTATGGATCAAACTCCAGGACTGCGTGGTAACATTGATTATATCGTGACATCATTCCTCAATATCTCCCGCACGTTTGGCATCCAATACCTCACGCGAGTTTGGCACGGCGCCGTACTGAATGGACCCCCAACGTCACCGTAAGATATTGCGGAAATCCAGTTCGGATACTTGGCGTTGCCCAACACGGGCGAGCACAACCTATGAAGGCAAAAGCAAAGATTGCGTTCCTATATCGGAACGAAAACACTGATACAGCCAGTGGAAACACGTAGCGAAAGACAGCGCGGCACCGTATCCAGCACTCGATCAAAAATATTTCCGCATGGCCCCGTGCACCAGCTGCTCATACCCCCCGCCCATTGAAAGTTATGCTCTGTCCCTGCATTACAGGGATGCGAGGGTCTACGGCCGCACGACTATGGCCATTCATGACATCGAGTACACCTGCCCCCCCTACGACAATAACATCAAGATCGTGGTGATCAACAGTCGGCCATAGAATCTACCTGCATGACGATCAGATGCATGAAGGCTATTCTGCTCCATTTGTTCCGCAAGCACGCTAATACATGAGAAAGCCAGCCACAGAATACTCCCTCGCCTGGATATTTTATTGGCAGGCCATCGGAGTCTGCCAGTCAGTCGGGCATCCTTAACGTGCAGCCTCCCTCAGCAAAGGTTGCCGGGTCTTTGAGCAGATTGGCCCACCAAATGGACCGCCGATGCTATAATAGCTCAGAAGAAGACTTCATGATGCTCATGATGGCCGGATCATCCTGATGGAGGTGGCAACGAACAAGAATAAGATTAAGCAGAGCAGTGGCAACGTCAGATATTGTGCTGAACAGCGACAACTTACATGAGAGGAAACTCAGTCAAAATATTTGCCACGTTGCGGCCGTATATTCACTTGGCAACACGGCACTCGACGAACTCAAATGGAATCACGTCTCACACCAGACGTGAATTTCACGTATCGCACCGATGCAGCTAACCTTCGGTACATATGAATGAAGCGGTGCCAGTCCCACTCAGTTTCCATGACTACATGGCCTCGACTCCTTCCCTTGTGGCGGAGGGCCTACTTCACTGCCTCGAATTCCTCTTTTTTCATTAGAACGCATCTCCCAACCATAGAAAAACATGGATGGTATGCGACGTGGGTTTTGGGGTCACGCTATCTGAGAGGCCGTGTGGCATGGGCGAGGTCGAGGCGCACACACACAAACCCATGGGCTGTAGCCGCCGGGGGAAGTGGAGTCATTAATAGCTTGACCCTAGGCTTGTTGTAGAAGCAAGTATGCCACAGACTAGCCGCTCGAGCCGCGTGAACACCGAAGGCGCGACCCATGCTACCGTATGTTGGCGTACCACATTGTCGCAGAATTGCAGGGCAAATTAGAACGGCGCAGGCGTGAAGCCCAAAGAGCAGTAGTGCCGCGTTAGGTGTCATGGGGAAGTAGAGGGAGCTGGCGTAAAAAACAAACTCTAATTAACTACTGCTATTCAGCTTTAGAGTTGGACCCAACTTGCCTAAACAAGGGGTCAAGCAAAAGTAAATCCTGAGGCCAGCGTCACGCACCTAAACTGTTATTTCTTCAATGGCCTCTTCTCTGAAAGCGCCGGTGTTCATGCCGTCAACCTTGGGTTCTTGCTGCCCATCACCGTTCGTGATGTCACCCCCCCCCAATCTCGCCACCTTGCTCTTGCACTCGCGATGGCTGTCGTGACTCCGGTGCAGTGAGCTACGACGCCATCGAATTTTCGCGTAGAAAAGCACCGGACACCGGGAATAATTCCCTCCTTTCCTAACCGTCGTACTGAGCTTATTCGAGGGGCCGGGGAGGTGTGGCGACCTTTGCTGCCCTCGAAGAAGAGCACCCGTGCCACTACGTTTTCGCCACGGCGCGGTGATATATATGGAAATGGGCCCTGGCTTGTGATTGCCCACGCCACCCGCTCCCAACGTGGCACTTCCTTGCGCCGGCTCTCTTCCATCGCTCACTATTGTCAAGGTTGATGTCTTCCGCCATCGATGCTCCTCTGTTCAGGATGATGTTTCCATTTTGTCCCCTCTCTGGGCGGTTGCCGGTGCTTTACAGTCGTCACTTACTTGCGCCTGCGTGCACAACGTATGCACGACAAACGAGGACGACATCCAGGAGAACAAACCCACCACCACGACAAACGAGGACCACACCCAGGAGTACAAACCCACCACCACGGGCATTTTATCTTGTGACGCCAGCATGCATATTGGTGTTTCCCTAGGATTAGAGTGCCAGGGCAGCGGGATTGCAGAGAGAGGGACGACCGGAAGGTGTAACTTCTTCAGTGTATACAGTACCGTCAGTACCAGCAGTATCCGCCTCTGCCCCACCGAAGCTATAAAGATGATAGCATACGTATCAGTCATTGTACGATCAATATACTGTTGTACTCGTACACTCTGTGTCGCAAAACAATGCAGACCACGGTTGCTGCCGTGTGTAGTAGTACGTAAATTATAGAGAGAGCTCGTAGGCAGCTTTTTGTTACAGTAGTCAGTACCTGGTACAACAGCAGTGCAGTACTTCTCCTGCGCACACTGGTACAAGCATATGCGTGCAGTCAGAAATGGAGGCGCGAAAAAGACAGGAAACTACTGTACTGCTGCTGTAGTTGACGGTAAGACACAGATGCCCATGTGAAGCCCGTATGGCACAGGCAGCCTTTGAGATCTGCTGGAGGGACCCCAGTGCTATTAATACTATTAATAGGACAGCAGGTACGTATGCAACAGCAGTATCAATAGTACGGTACGTACGGTACAGCTGTAGTTTTGTTGTGATGCAGCAACTGTTTTACTGTAGGTACCAGGTGTAAATTTTACCAATAGACGACAAGACGCACTCGTACGTGGTAGAGTACTCGCATAGTCAGAGAGCACACAAGAAGTATTCGACACGACACGACAACATACGCACGCACCTGCCACATAAAAGCCTCTCCCTCTGTCGTGCAGGTCTTCCTGCAGGGAATCTGGACGCGCTCCCTGGTGAGTACTGGAATAGGTTTTCATCCCGCCAAGCCGAAGTTTCGTATCCCCACCATCACCATCAGCTGAATACGAAGAAGTCGTACCCCCGCTACCAGCAGCTTGCACAGCGCCCCTTCGCCTTTGAGTTGCTGCAAGCGTCTGAGTTTGTATCGTACCCGCCTTGTTTCAGGCTCACAGGCAGAGGATGGCGGCAGCATGGCAGCATGGAGCATGCCAGCCTAATCGCGCCGCTCGTACTGATCGCGCCGCGTTTATTGTGCTGCTAACTGGAACACCCACACCCCCACAGCAGTAGTTATTACAGGGCACCGGCCTGGACATTATATTACAGGGCACCGGCCTGGACATTATATAAGCAGTAAATGCCACCGGAACACATGGGCGGGGAAGTTAACTATGGCAGCCCCCTAGCTGGCAGTGCCCACACCCAACACCCCAAGAAGCTACGCCGCCTGAACCAGCACCACCTACATTTTGACTATCCTGACATCCAGGTAAAACAGCAAAGACTTGAGGTCAGCACGCGAATATACTGAAAAAGTACAAAAAGGCAGTGTGACAATTTCACGATGAGCACAATTTTATCCGAAACCAACCTGATAACCAGCTTTTGTCAAACATCACACCATAAAATGCAGCATCCTTCTTACGCACCAGGTAACAAACTTGTTTTCTACCAGCATAGTGTCAGGTAGGATGTGATGCGGAATTTGGGGGTGTTTTGTTTCCTCCGGCATATGCCACTCTGTTCGGAAATATAATGAGGTTTATATTTATATTATAGTTTGTTCTTCACGTTAAACCGTTCTTTCTACCCGTCGACATCCAGCACAACCAGTGTCCGAGCCAATTCTTTAATCCTGGAAGAGATACAAGTTTTTTTTTTTTTTTTTTTTCCATCCCATTCATTATCTTCGCACATCTTCTCTCTCTCCTTCCAACTCGTAACTCAGATCCGGGGTCACATAGCAGGCTCTTCTCCCCCCTTCCCGCTACGGTACGTGCCTTCATTTTTTGTCGCGAGAAGATTTCAGCCTTTTCTTCCCTCGTCGACTCGCATCGAATTGTGCCTACCCACGCTGCAAGGCGCTCTCAACAATAGAATCCCTTTCAAAAAAAAGTCAAAGTCCGACCCTCCTGGGGCTCGAACCCAGGACTCAAACAAGTAGAATTCGAGGTTAACCACTTGAACCACCGGGGCGACCGGCTTAGTAACCACTGGAGTAAGACAAAGAACCAGGAAAAAATATCACAGGGAAAATAAAGGGAAAATAACAGGCAGACCAAAGCCCAAAAGCACCCTCCAGGTGGCGGCAGTTTGTGGTACGAGGAGTATAGCCAGGTTCTCCCTGCTAATCCGCCTGGTACCTTGCTACCCAGACTGCCGTCTCCGCCCTGCGTTCGTCAACTATGCCCAGCCCCTGGGTGTCAGACAATACGAAACGAGCACAGCAGGTTCGTCATCCAACCACGCCACACGACGCCTTTGATACGGCTTAGGGTCGGTCTTATCGAGGGCAAAAAAAACAGGAAAAAAAACGAAATGAAAAAACGAAAAACAGAACTAAAGAGTACGTGAATTTTATTGGTCAAATTGTAAAAATTAGAAGTTAAGATCCCGATACCTCCGTTTTCACATTTCGTTTTTTTCAAGTCCCAGAGGACTTAAAAAAAACGAAATGGGGGCCAAATAAACGAAATATGGGATACCCAGGGTCGATAAAGTTCCGATAAAGTTTCTACGACCGGTTGGCAAGCGCACGATGGCCGAGGTAGTGCAATACCATGCCGGTCGCCCCGGTGGTTCAAGTGGTTAACCTCGAATTCTACTTGTTTGAGTCCTGGGTTCGAGCCCCAGGAGGGTCGGACTTTGACTTTATTTGCAAAAATAAAAAAAGGGATTCAATTGTTGAGAGCGCCTTGCAGCGTGGGTAGGCACAATTCGATGCGAGTCGACGAGGGAAGAAAAGGCTGAAATCTTCTCGCGATAAAAATGAAGGCACGTACCGTAGTGGGAAGGGGGTAGAAGAGCCTGCTATGTGCCCCCGGATCTGAGTTACGAGTTGGAAGGAGAGAGAGAAGAAGATGTGCGAAGATAATGAATGGGATGGAAAAAAAAAAAAAAAAAAAAAAAAAAAAAAAAAAAATTGTGGCTGCCACGCGGCTTGTGTGCTGACGGCGCGAGCACATTTGGGTAGGGAATCACCATGGGGTGCCCTCGTAAGAAACCGGGGGATCAGGAAGTGGCTGTGGCGGTATATTTTTGGATATGGTCCCACTCAACATTCAAACGTCTGCCATCGAACTGCGATGGCCGATACACAAGTTTAGGGAGCGGGTTGGACCACGAGAACCGCCTGCTGTGGAGGGTGCCTTACGTGTGCGAGTTGTGTCTATCCACCGCCGCTGTCGAGCGCTGTCGCCGGGAACCACGTGCTGTGGCGGTTGAGTCAATCCGAAAAATTGCACCGCGTAAAAATTCGACTCGGCTTCTCATTTTTGTTTCGTTTTTTTTTCGTTTTTTTTGCCCTCGTTAGGACTCAACCTGCTGTTTTTTGCGAAAAACGAAAGTCTGTTCGTTTTATTTCGGTTTTTTATTCTTTTATTTTGCCTTCGATAAGACCGGCCCATATAAATCGAAAAATGAAGAGAAAGAAATAAAACACAAATCACGGGGAATCAGCGCGAGAAAAAAAAAACGAAACGAAAGGGAAGACAAGGGAAGACCACGATCGAACCAGCTGCACCAGTTGGTGGCACTATCAATAGTAGTATGGTCATGTTCTACTTCCTAAAGGGTTGAAATTCCGGATATTATATCTATTTTTCTGGACTCCATAACAAACTATTAATAGTTTTTTTTTTTTTTTTTTTTTGCTCATCCCATTTTTGATCTTCGCCCATCTTGTTCTCTCTCTCCTTCCAACTCGTAACTCAGATCCGGGGTCACATAGCAGGCTCTTCTTCCCCCTTCCCGCTACGGTACGTGCCTTCATTTTTATCGCGAGAAGATTTCAGCCTTTTCTTCCCTCGTCGACTCGCATCGAATTGTGCCTACCCACGCTGAAAGGCGCTCTCAACAGTTCAGTGTGGTCATACAATAGTAGAATAATACCAGGTATTCTACTAATAGCTGTCGTTGGGATGCTTGTATTAATCAGGGGTTTTCGCGGGTGGGGTTATAACCTCACGGGTCGGGTCGGGTCAGCTGACCCGATCCGACCGACGAAAAAAGTGAGATGTGTCGACTTGACCCGCCCCGACCCGCGAGACTTTTCAGCCCTCTTGACCCGACCCGACCCGACCCGTGAGGTTGCAAAAGAGATCCTGACCCGATCCGATCGGACAAGCCACCTTCTGATTGACCCAGACCCGACCCGTGATATTTTGAACACCCCGTGTGACCCGACCTGCGGGTCGGGTCATGACCCGTGAAAAGCCCTGGTGGTATCAATTGGTAGTAGTAGCTGTCTGTCTTTCGAGCTTTGGTTGGTTGATGTAACTTACGGGGGTGCCGGGTGCGTAGTATGCAACATGCTCTACTATTACTATTAATAGTCCTGCAACTGTTGCTGTGCAGGTAGTCTATTAACAGTATAAACTGGTATATGGTGTTTTGTTTCTGCCGAAAATCAATGAAAAATATGTCCGGTTCTTCCGGTTTAACACTTGTAGGAACCCAGTCCCGTTTGGGGTACAAACTACTCGAAATTTGAGTGATTTGTCCCCAAAACGGGACTGAAGTTCTAAAAGGGTTTTCCCGATTTTTTCTGTTTTTTCCCGGTGTTATCCGGTTTCCGGTTAACCTGTTTGAACCGGGAAAACAAAGCGTTTTGTTTTTTCAAACACCGACTACTCGAACAAGCATGCTGGGTGTCCAAAACGCGGTCTAAACCGTTTTCTTCCCACATCTAGCCCGGGGGAAAGGGGTTCCTCGCGAGCTCTTTCATTAATCTACATCTCGCTTTATTTGTTTTTGTTTTTACGGCATTAAGTTGTTGGAAAGGACTTTTTTTCTGTTTTGTTTTCTCTTTGATTGTTTATTTTTATTATTATGATTATTATTAAGCTTGCCATCTAATAATATTGTGTAGTGTTGTTCTACAAAACGACTATCAGAAAGTGAAGAACTCTCCAGAACAAAAGCGCGGCAGTATCGTGCGACAAATCAAAACTGATGTAAGGCCCCGGTGGCTTGGTAGGTGGTCCGCGTGCCTATCAAGATCAATTCGTGCGTTCAAGTCCCACCGAGTGCATGCTCGTAAAAAGGGCTTTTTCTTGCATGAAGGAAATTGATCGGCGGAAAGCGCGAGAGCGTGAGTTAGCTACATTCGATGAAAATCGACGAGCAGTGGGAATGCTGAACCCTATGCACGACAAAAAACAAAGGCACGTGCCGAGGGGGAGAAGAGTAGACACCTGTGACCACGGCATGTATGTCCAGACGTTTGTTGAGGGTAAAACCTCCTACGAGTTAGGGTGGAAAGTGGAAGTGATGATGAAAAGAAAAGAAAAAAAAATGAAGTCTACTACAACCAACATCCCTCCATCTATCTCATCTCCAGGGAATGCGGAGAGGGGGGCGAACAGGAGGAGTAGAAGTGAAACTGCGGTAGACGAAAGTAGGAAGAAGATGGGAGACTGGGTAGCAAGGCACCAGGCCGACTAGGAAGTAGAGCATAGCCTTACTACTAGTGCCATCAACTGGTGCAGCTGGTTCGAACGTGGTCTTCCCTTGTCTTCCCTTTCGTTTCGTTTTTTTTTCTTGCGCTGATTCCCCGTGATTTTCTTTCTCTTCGTTTTTGATTGATAAGCCGTGTTAACCCTTTTAGAACCGCAGTCCCGTGTTGGGGACAAACCTCTCAAATTTCAAGTAGTTTGCCCCGAAAACGGGACTGCGGTTCTAAAGGGGTTAAAGGAGTCGTGCGGCGTGGTTGGATGACGAACCTGCTCTGCTCGTTTCGTATTGTCTGACACGTCGCCACCGCAGACATGGATGGTGTGAGTCTGCCGAAACCTTGGCCGCATTCATACCAGCATTTTTTTATGTTATTTTTTCTCATCCCATTCATTATCTTCGCACATCTTCTTCTCTCTCTCCTTCCAACTCGTAACTCAGATCCGGGGTCACATAGCAGGCTCTTATCCCCCCTTCCCGCTACGGTACGTGCCTTCAATTTTATCTCGAGAAGATTTCGGCCTTTTCTTCCCTCGTCGACTCGCATCGAATTGTGCCTACCCACGCTGCAAGGCGCTCTCAACAATTGAATCATTTTTATTAGTATTTTTGCAAATAAAGTCAAAGTCCGACCCACCTGGCGCTCGAACCCAGGACTCAAACACAAGTAGAATTCGAGGTTAACCACTTGACCCACCGGGGCGACCTGGGGATATGTGTGTATGTTCTTTCTACCCGTTGACATCCAGCACAACCAGTGTCCGTGCTGATTCTTCAATCCTAGAAGAGATAGAAGTTCTATGGTCACAAAGCTACGCGACAGAGATACTACGTTGCCACATACCAGGGGTATGCAGTATACTGTCCGGTCGCCCCGGTGGTTCAAGTGGTTAACCTCGAATTCTACTTGTTTGAGTCCTGGGTTCGAGCCCCAGGTGGGTCGGACTTTGACTTTATTTGCAAAAATAAAAAAGGATTCAATTGTTGAGAGCGCCTTGCAGCGTGGGTAGGCACAATTCGATGCGAGTCGACGAGGGAAGAAAAGGCTGAAATTTTCTCGCGATAAAAATGAAGGCACGTACCGTAGCGGGAAGGGGGGAGAAGAGCCTGCTATGTGACCCCGGATCTGGGTTACGAGTTGGAAGGAGAGAGAGAAGAAGATGTGCGAAGATAATGAATGGGATGAGAAAAAAAAAAAAAGTAAGCACAGCAGCAGTGGGCAACAACGCAACGCCATGTCATCATACTATTAATAGATACGACAGGCACGACATACACATTCCATAGAAGAGAGAATCGAAATGAAACAATCAACGAGAAACAAAAAACAAGAAGACGTGTGCACAGGAGCAGTAGTCGCGCATTTCTTCTGTGTTGTATTACAAACTAAAAACCAGAATCATCCTTCTCCTGGAGCTCATCAACATAGTTAGCGTCAGGATGATACATTTTTACCTTCCGTTGCAAGCCTTGAATGTTTTTGCTTTGAACCGCAATTTCAATGAGAAGAAGAATCACCATCAAGTGTTTTCGTCATGCGACGCTAGCCAGGAAAACCACTTTGTGTTGATACTTTCCACCCGTCAGTAATGAGTGGGTATCCCTAGGATCCCAATGAGTGGGTATCCCTAGGATCCCAATGAGTGGGTATCCCTAGGATCCCACCGCTTAGACTCGTTGTCGAACGCGCACGGGTAAGAAGAGCCAGAGTCAACAATCTCCCTGCACACGAGGTCAATATTGACACAGCAACCGATTTACCGTGCATTTCTGGTCACTACATCCAGACACACCCACACACCCAACAATATAAGACGCTCAAATGTTTGCAGTGTCCGCGGGACCTCAGCAGTGCTGACGGTTCACCTCTCAAAAAACAAATTGGATGCGTGTGCCGTGAAATGACGTTATTTAGGCGATATTACCCTGCCAGTCGAAGCGCTTGTGTTGCCCCCTTTAGGATCAGACATTACGCTACTCGATAGCTCTGTCATGAACGCCTTCGGCGGCGTCCTCGATTGGACTACACTGGTACAGAGTAATTGTCATTCAAAACATATGGAGTCAACATAAAAGCATATCACCGTACGGTAAATAAATGTCACGGCACACCTCGAAAACACTGCGTCAACTCAGTGCTCCGTCGTCTCAGTTAAGACAGTATAATTTGCCCGCCAATAAGAAGGTGCCCAATAATAAGAAGATGATGCTCACTTTTCGGAAAACTGGGTTAAGAAAAATCGCTCAGTGGTGGACTCTACCCTAAATTCTAGATAATCGTCTATGCTCACGGTTGTTCAAGGGTGTGGCGCCCCAATAAGAACCCCAGGCTTTCCCCAGAATAGGTGTTCCTCTTGTAGGCGGGCCCATACTGTACGCGTGTCGAACCCGTACCGGTGTTTTTGAAAACCAAATGCTGCATCCCCCCTTTACGCGAGATGGTAGTACAAGTAGAGTCGGTGAAATCGCCAACCGAAACCACTGCTGCTGTACTAACTGAACCACTGATCGTCACGGTCGGGAACATTGAAATCGTCTGCTGTAGTACCCGAAGCCATTTCAAGCTATTACATATGCTCGTACAGAGTGCTATTGGTCGGCCACTGGTGAAACAGCATCAGTCGTCCAAAGCGCGAACCCGTTCCATCAGTCAGTACGTATACTTGAAACGGAACACATTGCTAAGACGTATCGCCCCGGTGGTTCAACGAATTCTACTTGTGTTTGAGTCCTGGGTTCGAGCCCCAGGTGGGTCGGACTTTTGGCTTTATTCGCAAAAATACAAATAAAAAGGATTCAGTTGTTGAGAGCGCCTTGCAGCGTGGGTAGGCACAGTTCGATGCGAGTCGACAAGAGAAGGAAAGGCCGAAATCTTCTCGCGATAAAAATGAAGGCACGTACCGTAGCGGGAAGGAGAGAGAGAAGAAGATGGGCGAAGAAAATAAATGGGATGAGCAAAAAAAATATAAATAAAAAATGCACCCGTCGTATCAGTAGCCTTGAGAACACCACGACGAGTGCAAATCAAACCGACAGTAGGGCAACATAATCTGCGCGAAACAAAACTCCGTGCACCACTTAATCAAGCGCGCGATAAGAGTCGATCGTAACGAGGGCTGTTTTTCAGGTTTATTTCAGTATTTTCACGAATTTTCGGTATTTATTTGTCGGGTTTTTCCTATAGAAAAATACCGAAATTTCGGGAAAATACTGAAAAAAACTGAAAAACGTTCACACCTGGCGATTGCGTGCAGGGACGGGAGCTATGCACAAAATATAGAAGCGCTTCTTCTCCATCACCACGAGAGCTTCTAGGTGAATACACCCTAGCCGGAGCAATGTTTCCTCTTGAACCTGGAACAAGCCCAGGAGATAGAACCCCGTACCGAGCAAACCCACGCGTCCAGGAGACTATCTACAAGTCTTAGTGCATGAACGAAATGGAAAAATATGGAATCATTGAACAGCGTCTGAGTCCCAGGGGTTCCGCAGTGGCTATTGTCGCAAAATCAGACGGTGTTCCTCGCTCGGTTCTGTGCAGATTACGGGTCGACAATAAATAATATTGTGATAAAAAAGTCATGGCCCATGCCCAACTTGGTGATCTTGACTCGGTCAGAGGAGAGCACGCTATATACCGATGTGTGACGTACGAAATGGGTATCATCAAACACCAGTAGCAGCCAGCGAACAAGATAAAACTGATTTTATCACGCAGAATTCTGAAGGGAAAGTGGGTCTTCAAACACCTACACTTTGGTATAGCTCATGCGCCGTTTCTGTTCTCGCGAGTACTGTCGCTAGCTTTCGCACACTTTAGGCCGAAAAGTGGTCTTACGGTATATATGGACGACTGTGTACGTTGTTCATCAACCTGATAAGGCATTCTACAACTCCTAGAAAGCATGCTCAAAGCATTGCATGCAGCCGGCCTAACACTGAAACCATCGAGGGTGCAGTGTGGACCCCGAAAGGTTAATAAATACTTAGGGCACATACGCACCACCTACGAAATTCGGATCCGTGAGGATCGCGTAAAAGCTATAGCTGACCTGCCGACGCCTAAAACCATTAAGGAGCTGCGGCCAGTACTAGGGAGGATTAACTTCGCATACCAAACTTAGCTAGCATCGTAGCACTCCTGGTAGTCCTGACGGAAAAAGAGGCCGTGAAGGAGGTTGCTAAACGTTGGGGCCCAGAACACGACCAGGCGTACGCAATAGTGAACCAATTTCTCTCCCAGGCGCCCGTGCTACATTTATTTCCCTGATTTTTTCCATTGCGATACACGTCGACGCTTCAGAGGGGGGCACGGGACCATTTCCTCGCCCAGCAGAATGGCGATGACCTCGTAGTACTCGCGTACTCTAGTCAACGCTTCAACGACAGCCAACGCCACCACTCCGCTACGCTTAAAGAATGTTACTCTGTTGTGTTGGCAATACAGCACTGGCGACCCTATTTATGGGGACGACACTTCGTGCGTGACGGATCATACGGCACTAAGGTATATCTACTCAATGCAAAACACATCGAATTACGCTAACACCCGAGACGATCGCTTTACAGTAGGATGATTTCACCGTCCAACACAAACCCGGTAAGCTAAAGGTCGTGCCGGACACGCTTTCACGAATGAATGTTTGCGTTTGAGCATCATCAGCGAGTAATCGCTGTGCCGTCCCATACACTCATTTGCCGGAATGTACCAGATGACCCTGAACTACGAACGGCGCGAACTCCCCGCCCTCATCAGGTTTCCGTCGACAAACCGGCTAACCTAGAACCAGCACCCAGCGATAGAAAGGTTTTTAGTGTGAAACCAATGTTCCCGAGCGCGACAAATGGTTTCATGTCCGTCGATCAAGAAAAACTCAGCCAGCCCAAGCATCAGAGTATACCCCGTACGTTATCCAAATTCAGCACTCAGACGCGCCCTTTTCAGAGAAAGAAACGAAAACAACCATGTCGCACGATTGCTATTCACATGACCACGTCATGTCAGGAGGACATCTCGCATCCAGACCGAGTTGAGACAAAATCCGCCAGAACTATTGGTGACCTATCAGTGCTATAAACCGCGACGTGCGAGGCTGGTGCGAAAAATGCCAAGCCTGACAACGACGAAAAACAGCATACATCAGACTCAAGCTCCAGACAGGCCATTAACTTGCCGCGCGGCCGTTTCAAATAATATCGGTTGGCTTGGTAGAAGAGTACGAATCGGTATAAACTTCAGCCGCGGGGATCGAATGTAAATATGTTCTCTCAATGGGTGCAGACAAACAAGCAGAAATATCAGCAAACTCAAACGGCACCCCGTGTTCCAACCTGGAGAGGAAGAACTTGTGTACATACCATACCAGGACGCGAATGGTCCCAACCCAACACTGATGTTACCATGGCGAGGACCGTATGTCGTCTGCTCACAATTGTCACCAGTGGTATATAGAGTAAGGCTTACGTACGACACACGAGATCCACCTTGCCCACACAACGCCCTACCTTCGAGAGGAAGCACGGCCAGCACCTCAATTTGAGGAACTTGGGGAATGCGGTCACGGTGGTTGACATGGCCGCTCTATATCGAAAACAGGATTAAATCCCCGGCACGCACAAGCACACGGTGTGGCATTACAGCGACTACGAGCAGGGAAGGTTGAATTCCCGTGCGGCACGGGCGACCGCACAGGGTGCAACGCCGAACTGTACTGCTCGGAATAATGACTGCATGCGAAAGGTTCTTGTGTGCACGACGGTTTATGGATATACAAAGCGGAAACAGTTCAACCCCGGCCAGAAACCATGACATGAGAAATCGACGAACGAAACCGTGCTGACACAAGCCACTGGTCAAGCAGGGACGGATTCCCGACAAACACACACGACGAGTAAAACATACGTTCATCCGTGTCTTGTAATTTTATCGTTGACATTTTATTTTTTAGTATTGCCGTTCGGGCATGGTGGGCGGTACTGCACGCCACGACACAGCGGTCGCAGACCAACACCCCAGGGACCCCATGGGCAACGATGGGAGCCAGCACTGTCTTCGCGCGGAATCGGACCAGTCCCACCCGCGCGGAGCATTCTCTGGTCTTCGTAAATCGGCGTTCATATGCGCTCTCGGATCAGAGGCTTTCTTAAACAACGGCGCGAGAACCGCGGGGAAGACAACAACGGCACCATCAATGGAAACCATGCCTGCCTCAAAACGACGGGGGGTTCGTGTATCGTGTGGTGTTTCATGAGAGCGAGGACAGGGAGGCGTGTTTATGGCCGGGATAGCCACGAGAGCGGTGGCGACGACAATACCAGGGGGCGGTGACCTGTCATCGCACGAGAGGACAGAGTGCGATGACACCGGAGGGTGGTCACGCGTGAAGTAAGGGAAGTAGCGCGACGGCTGACTCTCAATCTCACGGCAAAGTACATGTAAACGGGGCGTACAATAAACGATATGGCCGCCGTCGCTGGCCGCTAGAAATAGGGGCGTGGATGCAACGCTTGACGAACGTTAGCACAGGAGTAACAGAGGGTTGGGCTATGCATAGCGACCTATGCGCGTCAGCACAGGCGAATCGAAGTCAGGAGTGCGCCAGCGTTCGCGACACGACAAGCGGCGTTGTGGAACGGTAACGGGAGCCGCGGGAGCGTTCGTACGGTGCTGGTGTTAATACAAGAGGGGAACGTGCACGAGCCACGCACCTGGCGACTACTATGGCGAGACGGGCGAGCGTCCAGGTGTAATTCCACTTTTACATATACAGTTAGAATACATATACCGGTATAGAGTGTCAATATAATATAAATAGGAGCTACATGTCGTACACATGCGAGCTCTCGAGCGCATATCCGAACACATTGACACACGTGCAGACAAGGAGCAAGCGCACGTTTCACCGTCACGAACCCGTATCCTTTGAATCCGTGACACATTTTTTTTATCAACCATTTCTACATCGTATATAGTCGACAACGGTTTCAGGTCGGTACCCACGTGGTGGAAACGGAATACATACATATATAATTATACATATTATATGTATACCAGGTATATACTACTGATATTAATAGACCGTCAATCCGAACAGTCGTTGCGAGTGATTACCCTCACGTACACCATGTCTCTCGGCGGGTGCGTCTGGCCACAGTCTCACCGAAACTGCGTTAGCGTAATGTACATCGCGACCGACGGTACTGAGTAGTGCATCGTAACTCAGGTGCCTGAAATTGCTTGCTAATGCGCATGCCAGGTATATTTGTACACCATGTCATATCAAGCGTGGTAGGATCTGCCAACGTATGGCACGTGGCCCTATCACGGAGGCACCGAGATGTAGGTGTTCGTTCCCATCTTCCCCAAATCTGAAAGTCGTGGAAAAAAATGGGATGGGGGGGCAAGGACCAAGCGAAACGTAGAGAACATGCCGACTGCTGTGCCAGACGTTATGGGTGTTTCGTTTGGCGAACGCGTATGGTAACTACGGTGGATGGTGTGCTGCGGTCTCTGGAAAAAAATAGTGTGGGAGACCACCGACATAAAACCTCCGCCTCTGTCGCCCCTCAAACACGTCATCAGCCTATCTATGTCGGTCAGCGGATGTGTGGATGTCGGTCAGCGTATGTCGGTTCCTGAAGAACCGCATGGAGACACGCCACGAAAGGTTGCATGCCGACTACCGAGTAAACGCGTTCCGGGTGCCTCACACCGCAATCGCATACCTCAGCGCCGCATCACCGTCGGAGAGGTATGGAAAATCGTGCACGACGTTCACAAGGGACAACCGACGGTAGCAGAACCCCTAATCAGTTAGACTACAAGTTTGAGGACAGTAAGGAAGACAAGGAACCCGCAGACAGGATACAGGTCATGCGAACGGGCGATGACATTGAGATAAGAGAAGGGTCAACAAGTAGTATCGATGTGATCTGATGCCGTAGCTGAGAGACCTCATTGTTCCCGAAGTACATACGACGCAAGGTTACAACAGCAATCTGCAACAGATGGGAGGGGACGCCCGCAGGGTGGATCCCTTTTCGAGAAAGCCTCCTTATTTTACTGGGAGACAGTGATTGTGTATCACTCCGTGAGCAATATCGCAGCTCTACGACAACACAACAAAGTAGAAGGCGGCAATGTGTTCTCATTGTCCTGTCGCCGCAATATGTGTGTATGGTTTATCTAGACTGTTACTCCTGTCGTCGCAGTATTATACTGCTGTTGTAACATAATATATACCTTGCGGCGCTCCGCGAAGCACGTTGTACGCGTGTATCGGTCACGACTACGTAGGTGGTGAGCCGTGACAACCTATGGGCGTTGTCGGTGACAATAGATTCGAGGATGGTAACAATCGATAGACATAACCTGCCACAATAGTTTGTTTTGGAGTTGATAGCCATAGTCGGTGATATATACGTGGATTGGGGATGTGATACATCGATAGACATCGCTACCACAATAGTTTGTGGGGAATATCCATCGATGGTCATCGTCGGTGACAATAGATTGGGGGTGTGATTCATCGATCGGCATCGCCTGCCACGGTGTATTGTGAAATGTGAAACACTCAGTCGATAGCCTCTACGCCTCTATCGGTGACAATAGACTGGCGATACAGTCAATCGATAGCTACCACCGACGACAATGTATGGGAAGTAGGCCAATCAGTAGCCACTTTTAATTCCGGCGACAATAGACTGGGGAAGTAGTACTCGTAAGTCGATCAACACTACGGACGGCAACAGACACGTCCATTGTGCCATGTTCTATTATTGCTTTTACAGTTTAGTGGCCGTTGTTTACTGTACTGTCCAGGGTGTGCGAGCAAAACAATATCGTAGTGTATCTGTAGCGTAGTCTTGTAACCACAGAGCTTGATTATCTGTAGGGTTGAAGAGTCAGCACGGAGACTGGTTGTGCTGGATGATCGATCGGTAGAAGTAACGCTTTACAAAATGACACACGAACACCCGTACGTACGCAGTCTGCTATTAATAGCAGCATGCGTTGAAAGAGAAAAAAATCGACAGGAAGGAAAGAAGGTAATTATCCAATAGGGAAAAAAACGAAACTAACTTCGTCATGCCCCTCCGAAATAGATGTGGCAGGCAATACTAAACGGACCGAAGTAACAGCACAACATATAGGCAGATGAGGAAAAGTCGTCATCAGAAACCGAAGCACCTCCAGGCAGTCGCAGCAGTTTGTGGTCCATATAGTATCTGACGGGTTCTCCCTGCTATTAATAGTCGGTTTAGCACCTTGCCACCCTGTCTGCCGTCTCTTTCCTACTCATGTCAACCGTGGTTTCTCGACGACCGTTGCCCCGCACGCCTCCCCATCCCTTGAACGCCAACCCATATAGGATGGGTGTGTGACGCTTCCTAATATACCTCCTCAATTTCGCCTCATCTTCATACCAACCACGAACGGCACAAAACCACAGGAAATGGTAAATTAAAACTCATGTCAATGAATAGTAACTGTTAGTAAGGGCCGATCTTATCGAAGACTTTTATTTGTTTCCATTGGATTTGATTTTTTTCTAATTTAATTCGCATGTGATTAGCCGTGGAGCGAATCATCACGCAGGCTTTCTCAATGCAAATTGAAAAAAACAATTTGAACGAAAAGTATTTTGGGGCGTTTTTTGTCGTGATTTTTTTTATTTCAAATAAATAGGAATTTGGGAGTATGTCAGCCTCGATGTAGCATGCTCATGGTGGGTCAACACCCTCGGTGGAGTCTGGGGCGATTCTTGGCAGCTTCCGTGACCACGATCAAGGCGATAAAACGCGAATCCCAACCAGAAGTGACCGTAGCAATAGCCGCCCCCACGCCCACACACCATAGCACATCGTATCCCGGCGGTGGCGCCTCAAAAATGATCATGGCGGCCGCAAGCCCAATTGTTCGGCCTGCTCGATCGGCCAACAATCACGAAAACCGAGCAAACGAGCAAAACAATGGAGGATACGCTCGAGACCTCGATATCTGCATCATCGCTGCTGTTCCGCACGTGGCGCTTGAGGGCCCCCTCCGCCCACCCAAGACACCCTGAGACTGCTGGCTTCTTATCCTGCGCCACCAAAAAGGAAAAGAGGCTGGCGGCGGCGTGCAAGGGACAAAGCAAACCTTCGCTCTCGTCTACGCTCCTCGTTGCTAGTCGTCTGAGCGTTGTGTGACGCGCGCGTATATTCCGAATTATTTTTTTGTTGACAATTAACACCCTCGGTGGAGTCTGGGACACAAACACGTTTTTTTTTCGAAATAAAAATTGAAATTCATTAGAATTACAAATACATATCCAAATTAATAGCGTTTCCCGTGAAGATGGGCCCTCAGGTCCGTTGCAACCGAACCGAACGTGAATCACGATTCGCTAATTGATTTTTGGCATGACGAAGTATAACGACTTATTTATGGCATTTCAATCCAAACGAAAAGAACTGACAAACGTCACGTTCCATAATAGTTTCAAATAAATCGTGAATAATTCCGACAACTCAAATCCAACGGTTTTTGCAGGTGGAGCCAACTGTCGTGAGTGGGGAAGTGGGGTACGCTCAGGACGGGCCGGGCCCACGGTTCTTGGCCTGGCCCCGTGAAATATTAAACTCACGGCCCGAATGAAGCGTGATCCGGTCTGTGAGATTACAATCTCACCCACCCTCGGCCAAGCCCGGTCCGCGAGATTCCAATCCCACAGGCCGTTTGCCCGACCGGGCTTGTGAAATGCTCAGTCAGGTCATTTTATTTTTTGGTTTCGAGCTGAGGCTCTTTCTTCCCCGTCGAAAATCCGAGGCTACAAAGTGCTCGTTTTCTCGCGCCCAGCTTTGTCTATACGTAACGGCCCTTTGCCCACGAGCGGCGTACGAAGCAGAGTCTGTCATGCCCACATGCGCCCAGCGGTGCCTTTGGGCAGCCACCCGATGCCCACAAGCTGCGTACGAAGCAGAATCTGTCATGCCCCTTTTCCGGCATTTTTATACCGTTGGTGCGCGTGGGTTGCGTAGTGCCTTGATCGAGCGAAGTTGGCCACGACAGAATGTCACGAATCGCGATTTCATGATTTTCATGGTCAAGCTAAAACAAATGGCGTCATGAACCACGCAAGAAAAATCCACCATTCATTTCCAAAACCTCACGAATCGTGTTTTTTGTTCGTTAGGATGACCTTAAAACAAATGAAGAAAGCTTACAGGAGTGATTGGAGCGAAGGTAAGAAGCGATCAACCTTACCATAAAATGATAGAATAAAACTTGACAAGATACGGCGGGACGACCAAACTGGGAATCGGTGGGATCAGACTCCCTTCCGGCCGAGTTACTGAAACACGGCCAACCCGAATAAATCCGGTTCTTTCACAACTTACGTGTCGGTGTGTGGAGAACGAGTGACGTCCCCCAGCAATGGAAATATGCGAGCATTAAAAACATATCCATGCCTCTAAAGTCTTCAGAAATAAAAAATATCGCTCTGATTGCAACAAGCACCGAGGGATTAACCCTTTCGTCCAATCAGGATAAACATTGCCGAGCATAGTCGCGTCCCGCCTCAGTAATTACTGCTAGGTCGAAGGGGTACTTTCTGAGAAACAGCAGTGCGGCTTTCGCCGAGCACGATCAACAGTCGACATGTTGTTCGCAGTGCGCTGACTGCAAGAACTCCGACGACCTGTACATGGGATTCATCGATCTGACGAAATCATATGACTCCGTCCACCGAGAGCTCTTGTGGATGGCGTTCGCACGCTTCGGGGTACCCGAGAAGGTGCTGACCATTTTCTGCAAGTTCCATGATATGCGAGCTCGCGTGCGTATCGATGACGGTGAGCACTCGGGATGGTTTAACGTCACAGGGGCTGCAGCAAGGACGTGTGTCGTCACCGCTCGTGTTCAATGTCTTCTTCGCTGCTGTGATACACACGGTGCTGGCACGCTTCAGTGTGGACCCAGACGTTTTGAGGGATTTGGTCCACCTCGAAGAGGACTTGGGGGAGGACGTGGTGAAGGTTGACCCACCAACATGCGTCTCAAGGTTGACTCATTAACATGCGTACGGAGGGAAGTATGGTGTATGCTGTACGCGGACGGTGCGGGCATTGTGTCCAAGTCGACGGAAGGCCCTGTGAAGATGATAACCGTCGTTGTGACCGTTTTTGAACTAGCAGGCCTACCATATCCGACAGGAAAACGGAGACCACGCCGCTGCGGACACCGAACCAGGCACCTCAGACCTCACCGAATTCGTCATTGAAGCAGCGTGAAAGAGGTACAGACATACGATACAGTGTTTGAACCTGGGAGGTCTTGTCGCAAGCGTTGACAATATGCCAGAGATCACACGCCGGATCCGACTCGCATGAGCATGCTACAATCGGTTCAAACCGGAGCTGTACGATAATATGGAGGATGCCTCTTGGCTCACTCTGAAAGTGCACAATCTAAAGGCCGGGCTATGGAGGTCCTGCCGTAAGGGTGTGACGCGGACTCTTGGCTGCTGTTGGGGCACTTTGTTGAGCTCCGAACGGCACATCACAAACTCCTCCTATGGATCATTGACTTCCAGCGCCGACAACGGACTAACCACCTCATGTCTTACGCCAAAGCCCTCGAGAAATCACAATGCGAGAGCGTTGAAACAACCATCCCCAAACGACGCCCCCTTTGGAGGGGGCTTACAGCGGATGGCCGATGAGCGGCTGACCAGTCGGGTGATGTATGGAGCGAGGGCTGGTGGGGGGAACCCGGGACTAGGCCTACCAGAAATTAATTGGGTCCAACGTCCAGGAGACGACCTCAGGGGTTTTCAAGAGACACCAAGGGGTCCACGGAAACCTCTCCTGTGCTCTTCGGGATAGAAATGGTGTTATGGCCGAGGGTGGCTAAGAGGAGTGGAAGTAGTACCGGCGGGGGTCGTTGAAGCGGCAGACTGTTTCTTGGCGAGGTGATACAGGGACGACAGGGGGGAAAGCTGGCTGCGCCACGCAGCTGAGGAAGCCAAGAGCGGCGACAGGGGGGGGGGGGCAGCCGTACTGATACGGCTGTCGACGAGTGTAGAAACGAACTGATATATCGGGTGGCTAGTTGTCGGTTCGACTAGCCCTTGAATTCTTAGATATTACAAGTATTTGTTTTATGTTGAGTTGTTCGATGGGGGGGGCACGACAGCGGCAGTACTGACAGTTGACACCGCTATTGACGAGAGTAGGGAGGAGACGGCAACGCGTGTCGCGTTTGTACTATGTTTCATTTCAGCATATATTTTTTGTTGTTTTTTTGTGCTCACTTTCTGGTCTTGGTTGTGCTGCTCTGTTCTCCTGGTGCTTGCTGTTCCCCGGTACGCTGGCATGTCACGTGTTTTACTCACGAACTTGCGATTTCATTTTGTTTCAATGTTTATTGTCTCGCAGTCTGGAACCACAGAGTAGTACCAGGTATCTATCCAGGGTCCAGTGTGAAGGTGTTACCTACTGAGCTATAGGGGTAAAAGATCGATCGCTTACCCAGCCCAGGGTAATCCTTACCAAGGTATAACACTCTCCCCCCCCTCTAAACGGCGGGATCTTTGGGGCGTCGGAACCGTATATACGTCCGTACGCTGACCTACCCGCTTCGTTTCATTACCTGGGGAACCAGGGAGATGTGTTTTTTAGGTGTGCAAGCACAAGCGTTTCTGTAAAATAAACGTTCGAAGTGAGGTTCGAACCCGTGACCTGGACGACGTCAAATGTGAAGGTGTCACCTACCTGGTGCTTTTTCCTATTTTTTTGCGCCAAAATCAGGTATACCTGGCCACTTTTCGGCCAAAATCAGTTATAGTCTAAAAACAAGTACAAAACGCACGCCAGGAGCCCTGTTATAGGCCAAGCTGGCATTGTAACTGATTTTGGCTCGAAAATGCTAACTTGTACCTGTTTTTTTCTACTCTGTCTAGCTTTCAACTGATTTTGGCCAACTTTGAACCAATCAGAGAGGCCATACGAGTACGTTCACTTTTTTTTCTCTGCTTATGTGTCTGCCCTCCCTCGGTTGAAATTCTTCAGTATTAACGTATAAACTCGTACTCGTACGTCGTACGTAAAAATACGTATTTACACATGCATGCATGCATGTGTACGCTGGTTTCACTTTTTCTTCTTTCCAACTCCAAGAAAAAAAGTTGACAGTCCTGTGGGGCTGTACGGCAGCCTTCGAATGAGCTGTCGCTCAAGGCTGGAAGTCCTCGGCATCGCCGCGGTAGCCAGCATCTATCTAGAGAAATCACAATAGAGCCAGCGTATATCGCTTTTTGCGCCCACCCGAAGGCACGAGATGGAGCATGATCGTTCTGACGAGCTTCTCTCACAGGGCTGGCCAAGGGGTTTCGCAGGATCATTTTGGTTATCTGATACACCACATGGTTCTGGAGATACGGCTTGGTTCTCATTTTAGGCTTCGTTCCCATTTTTCCGATTTGTCTGTTCTTTGGGGTGTGTGTTTCAGATATTTAATAGTTGTCGTGATGTGCAATCGACGCGGACACTGGTTTTGCTTGATGTCGACGGGTAAAAGGAACTTTTTAATGTGAAGAACACACACACTGTGTATCGCCACAGCAATCGGTACATGACAATCATCGTGACTGTCTTCGAAGCAGCAGGCCTCACGGTGTCGGAAAAGAAGACTGAGACAATGGTCCTACAAACGCCAGACCGGACAACCCTCGCACCACCGCTCGTCATCGAAGCGGCAGGCCAGAGGTATAAGCAGACGACCCAGTTCTTATACCTAGGCGGCGTTATCCACGAAAACGCTGCGCTCTCGCTCGAAATCGACCGACGGATCCGCCTCATGCGAGCATGCCTCAAACGGTTCGGCCCGGGGTTGTATGATAGGACGACCGCCCCCCTTAGCCTTAAAGTCCGAATGCTGAAGGCCGAGGTGATTGAGACCCTGCTGTACGGGTGTGTGACGTGGACCCTCAGAGCGGAGCACTTTGCCAAGCTTCGAACGGCTCACCACCAAGTCCTGCTGCGAGTCATTGGCTTCCAGCGCCGACTTCATACTGACCATGCCACCCTCTCGTACGCGAAGGCCCTCAAGATGACACGTTGCGAGACCATCGAAACGACCATTCGTAAACGGCGGCTCTTCTTTGCGGGGGGCGTGGCACGGCAAAGCAAGAAGCGATTACCCAGTCGGGTAATGTTCGGGACGATAACTGGTGGGGAGAACCCGAGACCAGGCGGACAGTGTAAGACTTGGCATAGATGCATAGTCGAAGACCTTAGGGAGTTCCGAGCCACCGAAGGGTCAACGGAAGTTGCCCCCTTGGTGTTTGGAGTTGAGACGGCGTTGTGGTCCACTGCAGCCAAAAACTCGGGGAAGTGGTACCGGGGGATCCTTGAATCAGCCGAACGGTTCATGGTGAGGTGGCACGAGGCTGAGGCTGAGATGAGTAGGCAGCGCCGCGCATCCGCCGTGGATGGTGCCCAAGGGAACGGGGGGGGAGGGGGCAACAGGACAAGTGGCAGAAAGCCCGACCGAGGGAATGCGGAGAGGGGGGGGAACAGGAGGGGTAGAAGGGAAACGGCGGTAGACGAAAGTAGGAAAGAGATGGCTGACAGGGTAGCAAGGCACCAGGCCGACTAGGAAGTAGAATATGACCATACTACTAGTGCCACCAACTGGTGCAGCTGATTCGAACGTGGTCTTCCCTTGTCTTCTCTTCTTGTTTTTTTTTTTCTTTCTTTCTTGCGCTGACTCTCCGTGATTTTCATTTTATTCCTTGCTCTTCCTTTTCTGATTGATATGCCGTACTGAACGAGCCGTGTGGCGTGGTTGGATGACGAACCTGCTCTGCTCGTTTCGTATTGTCTGACGCCAAGGGGTTGGGCATAGTTGACGAACGCAGGGCGGAGACGGCAGTCTGCGTAGCAAGGTACCAGGCGGATTAGCAGGGAGAACCTGGCTATACTACTCGTACCACAAACTGCTGCCGCCACCTGGAAGGTGCTTTGGGCTTTGGTCTGCCTGTTATTTCCCCTTTGTTATTTTTCCTTGTTACTTTTTTCCTTGGTTCTTTGTCTTACTCTGTTTACAAGCAGTGGTGTTTTTTTCTTATTTTATTTTATTTTTCTTTCTTTTCTCCAGCTCGTTCTTTTTCAAGTGTTGGCCACCTCGCCTGCGGGGGGCGGGCACGACAGATTGTTTCTCCTAGATTTTGGTTTCATTTTTCTTCTTTTTCTCTTTCGATTTGTCTACCTTGTTTTTGTTTTCTCTCTGTTTGATTGTTTCTTTTCGTTTCACTATTTCATAAATTGCGTATGTCGAGTCTGTCGTATCTAGGATGATGAAATGGCTTTGCATTGCCCACTGCACTTCACACTGCTGCGGCGTAGCTTTGTGACCACAGAACTTGTATCTCTTCTAGGATTGATGAATCGGCACGGACACTGGTTGTGCTGGATGTCGACGGGTAGAAAGAACGGTTTAATGTGAAGAACACACATACAGCACCATGGTCTTTGTCTGCACCACCCCGCGTCGAGGTGGTCTCAGGTTTGGTAGGACAAGATAATTTCGCGCCGAGCAGGCGGTTCCGCGAGGACGGTCTAGACGATTTAAAGCTGTGGACGGGGGGGGGGCGTCAGATACTCTTGGCGCCCCCGCCGTGGCTAAACGAACGACGCCTATTGATAGTGTACACCCTAGACAAAACAAAACAAAACAAAACAATACAGATTTTGGAGGCCATGTGGCAAGCTTTATGATTTAGGCATTTTTTTTTACCGGACTTCTTCATCCCCCAGGTGGTTCAAGTGGTTAACCTCGATTTTTACTTGTGTTTGAGTCCTGGGCTCGAGCCCCAGGTGGGTCGGACACTTGACTTTATTTGCAAAAATACAAAGAAAAAAGAATTCAATTGTTGAGAGCGCCTTGCAGCGTGGGTAGGCACAATTCGATGCGAGTCGACGAGGGAAGAAAAGGCTGAAATCTTCTGGCGATAAGAATGAAGGCACGTGCCGTAGCGGGAAGGGGGTAGAAGAGCCTGCTATGTGACCCCGGATCTGAGTTACGAGTTGGAAGGAGAGAGAGAACAAGATGGGCGAAGATAATAAATGGGATGAGCAAAAAATAAAAATAAACTCGTTACTCAGATCCGGGGTCACATAGCAGGCTCTTCTCCCCCATTCCCGCTACGGCGGTACGTGTGTGTGTGTGTGTGTGTGTTCTCCACATTAAACCGTTCTTTCTACCCGTCGACATCCAGCACAACCAGTGTCCGTGCCGATTCTTCAATCCTAGAAGAGATACAAGTTCTGTGGTCACAAAGCTACGCCGCAGAGATACTACGTTGCCACGTGTGCAGTGTGCACTGCAGTGGGCAATGCAAAGCCATGTCATCATACTAAATACGAAAGGCACGACATACGCAATCTATGAAAGAGTGAAACGAAAAGAAACAATCAAACAGAGAGAAAACAAAAACAAGGTAGACAAATCGAAAGAGAAAAAGAAGAAAAATGAAACCAAAATCTAAGAGAAACAATCTGTCGTGCCCCCCCCCCGCGGGGGAGGTGGCCAACACTTGAAAAAGAACGAGCTGGAGAAAAGAAAGAAAAATATAATAAAATAAGAAAAAAACACCACTGCTTGTAAACAGAGTAAGACAAAGAACCAAGGAAAAAAGTAACGAGGAAAAATAACAAAGGGGAAATAACAGGCAGACCAAAGCCCAAAGCACCTTCCAGGTGGCGGCAGCAGCTTGTGGTACGAGTAGTATAGCCAGGTTCTCCCTGCTAATCCGCCTGGTACCTTGCTACCCAGACTGCCGTCTCCGCCCTGCGTTCGTCAACTATGCCCAGCCCCTTGGCGTCAGACAATACGAAACCAGCAGAGCAGGTTCGTCTTCCAACCACGCCACACGGCTCCTTCAGTACGGGTGCCTTCGTTTTTATCGCGAAAAGATTTCAGCATTTTCTTCCCTCGTCGACTCGCATCGAATAGTGCTTACCCTACTGAGCTATAAAAGGGGTAAAACACCGATCGATTACCCAGCCCAGGGTAGCCCTTATAACACCAGGCTATTTTTTTATTTTTATTTTTGTTCATCCCATTTATTATCTTCGCACATCTTCTCTCTCTCCTTCCAACTCGTAACTCAGATCCGGGGTCACATAGCAGGCTCTTCTACCCCCTCCCGCTACGATACGTGCCTTCATTTTTTATCGCGAGAAGATTTCAGCCTTTTCTTCCCTCGTCGACTCGCATCGAATTGTGCCTACCCACGCTGCAAGGCGCTCTCAACAATTGAATCCTTTTTATTTTTATTTTTGCAAATAAAGTCAAATGTCCGACCCACCTGGGGCTCGAACCCAGGACTCAAACACAAGTAGAATTCGAGGTTAACCACTTGAACCACCGGGGCGACCGGATTTGACCCAGGACGGACACTGGGTGTACTGATGGGATGGGTAGAAAATACGATTTAATGTGGAGATGACACCCACAGAAAGCAAAGGCAAAAAGCGACCACGAGACCATCGTGGCGATCGGATATGTTTCTACTCCTTGCAATGCCCATTAGTTGTTAGGGGATTTTGTCTCCTGGAAGGTTGCATTCAACTCCAGAGTTATTGGCGCCAGTCCTGACCACGGACTGCAATACGTATATACTCGCTACTTCTGATTATTTCACCAGGAGAGTGAATCGAGGATCTAGGGCAACAGCAGAAAACAAATCGAGCGATAGGCAGGAGTAGCAGCGGCAACAAAAATAGCAGTAGCACTTGCAGCAACAGCATCAGCAAAAACAGCAACAGCAGCAGAGTTCTTTCTTTCAGAACTAAGGCAGCCGGATCATGTCCTGGGTCAACCTGTAACCTAAGATATATTGATAAAGCAAGGAGTGACACGGCGGCGACTAGTGAGCGTCATTTGTTTTTACGCTGTTTGCCGCCTTTTTTTTTTTTTTGCTCATCTCATTTATTATCTTCGCCTATCTCCTTCTCTCTCTCTCCTTCCAACTCGTAACTCATATCCAGGGTCACCTAGCAGGCTCTTCTCCCGCCTTCCCGCTACGGTACGTGCCTTCATTTTTATCGCGAGAAGATTTCGGCCTTTTCTTCCCTCGTCGACTCGCATCGAATTGTGCCTACCCACGCTGCAAGGCGCTCTCGACAATTGAATCCTTTTTTGTTTTTATTTTTGCAAATAAAGTCAAAAGTCCGACCCACCTGGGGCTCGAACCCAGGACTCAAACACAAGTCGAATTCGAGGTTAACCACTTGAACCACCGGGGGGACCGTCTTCGTATACCTGGTATGTCTTATGTCTCACCTTGTCGCCGGCTTTCGTTTTTCCTACTCGTGTTCGGCCGTCCTTTGGTCTCGGATCTTTTTCTTGCGGCCCTTTGACCACAACTCGCTCGAGGAGGTTGTTGAGAAGCTGCCGAGGCTTCAGCGCTTCACTATGGCAGTATGGGTATATACCTGGCCTTCATAGCGGGCACAGTGAACACGGTATCTGGTATCAAATATGTACCTAGACGAGGAGGCTTTCCCTTGATTGCCGCGGTGTTTCTTTTTGGGCTGTTCTTAGGGTCATTCTTATCGGAGCGCTTTTTTCCCAAAATTTCGACATTTTTCTCGCGCAATTTTCCGATAAGAACGACCCTAACACCCCAAAAAGAAACACTGCGGTTAGAAGGAGGGCGAACGTGACGTAAAAAGGCAAGATCAACTATTACAGGGGACCATAGTTAATAGGACCAAATATTGACGAACAAAATGTTGAAATATATAGGTTTTTATGTGCACCATAGGTCTTTCTTTTTTTTATTTTTGCCCATCCCATTCATTATCTTCGCACATCTTCTTCTCTCTCTCCTTCCAACTCGTACCCCAGATCCGGGGTCACATAGCAGGCTCCTCCCGCTCCCTTCCCGCTACGGTACGTGCCTTCATTTTTATCGCGAGAAGATTTCAGCCTTTTCTTCCCTCGTCGACTCGCATCGAATTGTGCCTACCTTTTTTCCTTGGTTCTTTGTCTTACTCTGTTTACAAGCAGTGGTGTTTTTTCTTATTTTATTTTCTTATTCTTTCTTTTCTCCAGATCGTTCTTTTTCAAGTGTTGGCCACCTCCCCTGCGGGGGGGGGGCACGACAGATTGTTTCTCCTAGATTTTGCTTTCATTTTTTTCTTGTTCTCTTTCGATTTGTCTACCTTGTTTTTGTTTTCTCTTTGTTTGATTGTTTCTTTTCGTTTCACTATTTCATAGATTGCGTATGTCGTGCCTGTCGTATCCAGTATGATGACATGGCGTTGCATTGCCCACTGCAGTGCACACTGCACGCGTGGCAACGTAGTATCTCTGTGGCGTAGCTTTGTGACCACAGAACTTGTATCTCTTCTAGGATTGAAGAATCGGCACGGACACTGGTTGTGCTGGATGTCGACGGGTAGAAAGAACGGTTTAATGTGAAGAACACAATCACACACCCACGCTGCAAGGCGCTCTTAACAATGGAATCAGTTTTTATTTTTATTTTTGCAAATAAAGTTAAAGTCCGACCCACCTGGGACTCGAACCCAGGACTCAAACAAGTAGAATTCGAGGTTAACCACTTGAACCACCGGGGCGACCGGCTATACCTGATCCGTTAGAGCCAAATTCGAGTACAATCTAAAACATACCAGTAGTAAAACACGCCGAGCGGTGGTGTATGTCCATGAAAATCCGGTGAAAAAAGAATGCGCCTATAGCATTAAGCGTGCCACATGGCCTCCAAAATCTGAATTGTGCTGTTTTTTATATAGGTACCATGGGCTCCACTTTGACCTCCGAAGAGTCATCATTAATAGGCTTCGTTTGTTTCGCCCCGGCGGGAGCGCTAAGAGTATGTTCACCCTGGCGCCCCCCCATCGTTGACACCTTTAACCCTTTTAGAACCGCAGTCCCGTTTTGGGGACAAACCACTCAAATTTCAACTAGTTTGTCCCCAAAACGGGACTGCGGTTCTAAAGGGGTTAAAGCTTCTACGAAGACCGTCCGCGCGGAACCGCCTGCTCGGCACGAAAATATCTTGCCCTTCCGAACCTGATACCACCTCCAAGCGGGGTGGTGCAGACGAAATTACCGAAATTATCTTGCAGTACCTTGTGACCGCGGTGCTGCACTTTCTTGCGCTGATTCTCCGTGATTTTCATGATATTTATTTCTCTTCTTTCCTTCGACCGATAAGGGCCCATCTTAACGGGGATTTTTATCTTCTTCAATTCGATTTTTAGCTTTTTTTCTAATTTAATTTGCATCTAATTAGCCGAAGAGTGAACGACCAAGCAGGCAAATAATAAAATTTGAATTTGAGCGAAAAGTCTTGTGGGACTTTTTTCGTGTGATTTTTCGAATTCCTATTTGGAATTTGGGAGTTCCTCGGACTTGACGTATTAATAGCATGTTCGTGGTGGGTCAACACCCTCGGTGGAGTCTGGGGCGATTCTAGGCCGCTTCGGCGACCACAATCGAGGCGACAAAACGCCAACCTCAACGAGAGGTGACCGGATCAATAGCCGCGCCCACGCCCACACACCATAGCACATTGTACCCCGGCGGTAGCGCCTCAAAAGTAATCATGGCGGCCGTAATCGGCCAACAATCACGAAAACCGAGCAAATGAGCAAAAAAACGGAGGATACGCTCGGGACCTCGATGGCTGCATCACCACTGCTGTTCCGCACGTGGCGCTTGAGGGCTTCCTCCGCCCACCAAAAACACCCTGAGAGTTATAGCTTCCTATCCTGCGCGACCAAAAAGAGAAAGAGGCTGACGGCGGCGCGCACGCGGAAGCTCAAACCTTCGCTCTCGTCTACGCTTGTCGCTGTTGGTCTGCTGGGCGTTGTGTGACGCGGCGCGTTCTTCCAGAATTCTTTTTTTATTGACAACTAGTACGCTGTTACCCGATAGGACACAAACACGTTTTTTTCCGAAATCAAATTAAAATTCGTTAAAATGAAAATTTTACTCCCAATTAGAGGTCCCCGTTAAGATGGGCCCTAACCGTATTAAAGGAGTCGTGTGGCATGGGTGGATGACGAGCCTGCTCTGATTGTTTCGTATTGTCTGACGCCAAGGGGCTGGGTATAGTTGACGAGCGCAGGGCCGGGACGGCAGTCAGGGACTAGCAGGGAGAACCAGGCTATACTACTCGTACCACAACTGCTGCCGCTACCTGAAGGGTGCTCTGTGCTTTGGTTTGCCGTTTATGCTCCCTTTTCTTTCTTATTTTTCCTTTTTTTTGGTTCTTTGTCTTACTCTGTTTACTACAAGTAGAGGTGTTTTTCCTTTTTTTCCAGTTCGTTCTTTTCAAGTGTTTGCCACACATCTTCTATTTTTCCTTCATTTTTTTTGTTTTTCTCTTTCGATTTGCCTTCTCTGGTTTTGTTTTCTCTTTGATTGTTTTCTTGCGTTTCTCTATTTCATAGAATGTGTATGTCGGGCCTGTCGTATCCGGGGTGTGTGTTCTTCACTTCAAACCTTTTTTTCTACCCGTGGACATCCAGCACAACCATGACATGGTATTGCATTGCCCACCGTTGTGAGCTTACTGCATACCAGTACGTGGCAACATCGTAGTATCAAAAAAGGATTCAGTTGTTGGGAGCGCCTTGCAGCGTGGGTAGGCACAATTCGATGCGAGTCGACGAGGGAAGAAAATGCTGAAATCTTCTCGCGATAAAAATGAAGCCACGTACCGCATAGCGGGAAGGGGGTAGAAGAGCCTGCTATGTGACCCCGGATCTGAGTTACGAGTGGGAAGGAGAGAGAGAAGAAGATGTGAGAAGAAAATGGATGGGATGAGCAAAAAAAAAGAAAAAAGAAAAGTATCAAGCAGCAGTGTTACTGTTGTTTTTTTTCTCTTCTTTCCAGCACCTTCTTTTTCAAATGTGTTGGCCACCTCGCCTGCGGGGGGGGAATTGTTTCTTCTATTTTATCTATTTTTTTCGATTTGTCTTCTTTGTTTTTTGTTTTCTCTTTGAGTGTTTCCTTTCGTTTCTCTATTTCACTAAATGTCTATGTCGGGCCTGTCGTACCTACTTGTTTGTTTTTGTTCTCACATTACCTCTCTAACGAAGGAGTCCGTGGTCACACAAAAAGGTGCTGGAGCCCTGGGAAGATCCGAAAAAAAAAGAAACGAAAATTCGGCTGCCTCAAAATACACGAGACGAAGAAAGCGCACATGAGCTAAAACCAATGTGCAAACTGAACTAACATGGCCACGGGTATATCCTCTCAACTATAACATATATTCGTGTGGTAGTAAGGTTCGATTGCTCCTTTTTTGACTGCATATCCGCGAGTCTTCACTCTGACAGCACCCCAGATAGAAGGCAGGTGTGTTCCTCTTTCGTTTTCACGACTACCGTGCGTTTCGTACGGTGCAGGCAGCACTTCAGACAGCATCCGCTGTAGTCAGCAGCCACGAGTTGGTTAGTGGTGGGAACGGGGGTACTCTTCTATATTATAGTTGAGAGGATATACCCGCGGCCATGTTCCAGCCGGTCGCCCCGGTGGTTCAAGTGGTTAACCTCGAATTCTACTTGGTTGAGTCCTGGGTTCGAGCCCCAGGTGGGTCGGACTTTGACTTTATTTGCAAAAATAAGAATAAAAAAGGATTCAATTGTTGAGAGCGCCTTGCAGCGTGGGTAGGCACAATTCGATGCGAGTCGACGAGGGAAGAGAAGGCTGAAATGTTCTCGCGATAAAAAATGAAGGCACGTACCGTAGCGGGAAGGGGGGAGAAGAGCCTGCTATGTGACCCCGGATCTGAGTTACGAGTTGGAAGGAGAGAGAGAAAAAGATGTGCGAAGATAATGAATGGGATGGAAAAAAAAAAAAAAAAAAAAAAAAAAAAAAAAAATGTTAGTTCAGTTTTGCACATTGGTTTTATCTTGTGTGCACTTTTTCCGTCTCGTGTATTTTGAGGCAGCCGAAATTTCGTTTTTTTTTGTTTTTCGGATCTTCCTAGGGCTCCAGCACCTTTGTGTGACCACGGTCTCCTTCGTCAGAGATTTAATGTGAGAACAACAACAACAAGAGTACCCCCGTTCCCACCACTTACCAACTCGTGGCTGTTGACTACTGCGGATGCTGTCTGAAGTCCTGCCTGCACCGTACGAAACGCACGGTAGTCGTGAAAACGAAAGAAGAACACACCTACCTGCCTGCTATCTGGAGTGCTGTCAGAGTGAAGACTCGCGGATATGCAGTGAAGAAAGGAGCAATCGAACGTTACTACCACACGAATATCAACGATCGCTATCTCTTCCTGGATTGTCTGACACAAAAAGGTGCAGCACAGTTGTGATACCACGTTTCGTATTGTCTGACGCCAAGGGGCTGGGCATAGTTGACGAACGCAGGGCGGAGACGGCAGTCTCGGTAGCAAGGTACCAGGCGGATTAGCAGGGAGAACCTGGCTATACTACTCGTACCACAAGCTGCTGCGGCCACCTGGAAGGTGCTTTGGGCTTTGGTCTGCCTGTTATTTCCCCTTTGTTATTTTTCCTTGTTACTTTTTTCCTTGGTTCTTTGTCTTACTCTGTTTACAAGCAGTGGTGTTTTTTCTTCTTCTTCTTTTTTTCTTTCTTTTCTCCAGCTTGTTCTTTTTCAAGTGTTGGCCACCTCGCCTGCGGGAGGGGGGCACGACAGATTGTTTCTCCTAGATTTTGCTTTTATTTTTCTTCTTTTTCTCTTTCGATTTGTCTACCTTGTTTTTGTTTTCTCTTTGTTTGATTGTTTCTTTTCGTTTCACTATTTCATAGATTGCGTATGTCGTGCCTGTCGTATCTAGGATGATGACATGGCTTTGCATTGCCCACTGCAGTGCACACTGCACACGTGGCAACGTAGTATCTCTGTGGCGTAGCTTTGTGACCACAGAACTTGTATCTCTTCTAGGATTGAAGAATCGGCACGGACACTGGTTGTGCTGGATGTCGACGGGTAGAAAGAACGGTTTAATGTGAAGAACACACACACCACGTCCCTGATAATTGCGTAGGTTATTCCCCATGAAGGGTATAAACTCGTTAAACTACAAAGACCAGTGACGACGTTAGTAACAAGTACCGGTATATATATGCTATTCTGCCTCGTGAAAAACAATACCAGGAAAAAACAGTATGATGACATGGCATCGCATTGCCCACTGCTGTGCTTACTGCATACCACGGTACCTGGTACGTAGCAACGTGGTAAATCTGTGGCGTAGCTTTGTGACCACAGAACTGGTATCTCTTCCAGAATTGAAGGATCGGCACGGACACTGGTTGTGCGGTATGTCGACGGGTAGAAAGAACTTAATGTGAAGAATCGGCACGCATCCCCTGCGGGGGGGGGGGGGACGACAGTTTGTTTCTTCCATTTGTTTTTGTGTTTATTTTTATTTTTTTATTCTTCTCTTTCGATTTGTCATCTTTGTTTTTGTTTCTTTATTTTCGTTTCCTTTCGTTTCTTTGTTTTTTATTATGTGTATGTCGTGCCTGTCGTATCCAGTTGTTTGTTTGTTGTTGTTCTCACATTAACTCACAATTCAATGCAGTCCATGGTCGCAGGACAGGCTCCAATAACTCTGGAGTGGAAGAAATACCTCAAGTAAAAACAGAGGCAAAAAACAAAAAACAAGCATACGCACTCCACCACTGCGGACACCAGGGAAGCAAAAAGGAGACTATTAATAGCAGACAAAAACCTAAAAAAAAAGAAGATGAAGCTAAGCAAAAGAAAAACAAAAACAAAACTAAAACAGAAGCAGATAGCAAAACGCAAAAAAAAGGCAAAACGGACCATACTAACAAAGACACAAAGAGGTACAAACGGGAATGAAAGAAAAATGAAAGGGACAAAAAAGCGATAATCACGGGCGGGGGGGAAAGAAAATACCAAAGGCAGGCACTGGAGCATACAGACACGCAAAGTTGCCCAGATGGCACCATGCTAGTTACTTGGGTCCCAAAGAAAGGAGTGCATCATGACGATGATGGCCATAACCAGGCTTCAGTCTGTTGGGCAGACCGCCTCCCCTCCCCCCCCCCCGCCATTCCCCCTCGTCCCCCTTTCGCCCCCCCCCTCTTCCCTGCCATTCTGCACACTCGCGTTGGCGTCAACGGCTGTGGTCGTGGTTGCAGCTATTCTATGCCGTTCTGCCGATGCCTCCTTCTCATCTGTATGCCATTTCCGCATGAAGGCCTCCGCCCCTTCCTCGACCCGTCGGAACCATCTGCCGGCTTTCTGTGCTGCCTCGCGCCACCCTTCGAGCTTGATGCCAAAGTATGATGACATGGCATTGCATTGCCAACCTCATGTGCTTATGATATACTGCATACCCTGGTACCTGGTACGTCGCAACGTAGTATCTCTGGCACGTAGTTTTGTGACCACAGAACTTGTATCTATGTTCCAGGATTGAAGAATCGGCACGGACACTGGTTGTGGTGGATGTCGACGGGTAGAAAGAACGGTTTAATATGAAGAACACACACAGACTCCTGTGACCATGTAAGACAACTGTTGACATAGTACACATCACGACAGCTAACGGAAGCAGGTGAAGCACATCGCACACCCCAAAGAAGAAAAGGTGAAATCAGCGTATGTATGGTGCTAGAAGTTGTGTCTCAATTTTGTAGCACTTGGATAGGAAAAGTGTCATCTCAAACGTGCCGGTCGCCCCGGTGGTTCAAGTGGTTAACCTCGAATTCTGCTTGTATGAGTCCTGGGTTCGACCCACCTTGGGTCCGACCTCTGACTTTATTTGCAAAAATACAAATAAAAAGGATTCAATTGTTAAGAGCGCCTTGCAGCGTGGGTAGGCACAATTCGATGCGAGTCGACGAGGGAAGAAAAGGCTGAAATCTTCTCGCGATAAAAATGAAGGCACGTACCGTATAGCGGGAAGGGGGGAGAAGAGCCTGCTATGTGACCCCGGATCTGAGTTACGAGTGGGAAGGAGAGAGAGAAGAAGATGTGAGAAGAAAATGGATGGGATGAGCAAAAAAAAAAAGAAAAAAACGAATTATGTTGATCGAAAATACCTGGTACCAGGTATACGTCGGTAGTCGGAAAGCTCCTGACGAGACCGTTCGAATGAGCCTATCCAAAGTGGTTGATTCGATCTAGGAAGCGGGTATTATGATTGGACAGCGCAGTGTACCACGACAGGAAGGATGGGATTGTCGGCGTGGGTTGGGACGGCTGCACCCAGCCAACGGAAACCAAGGCGCGTACCGGGCTACGAAACGGAGAGCCACTTTCGCCATAGAGAAAAAAAAGAAACAAAAAAAGAAAAAAAAAAAAGGCGGGGACGAGCCTCACGTCGGCTGGCAAAGAAAGCAGCACGCGAGGCTCGTAAGAGACAGAAGGAGGCACTTGTGACGGTAGCGACCTACAATGTGCGCACCCTGGCTGTAAAGGGGAAGAACGGGTACGGACATGACGAGCGTGTACTGGCGAAGGGACGGCAACTCGGCTGTGACTTCATTGGCCTGCAAGAAACTCGGAGGTCCGGCAGCACGACGTTCCGTGCGGCAGGGTATCGTGTTTTCTGTTCAGGACAGGAAACAACAGCCACCAGGCAAGGGCTGTACGGAGTAGGCCTAGCTGTCAAGGAATCGTTGTGCAGTAAGTCTGTGTATACGCATCAGTTCGTTGACGAGCGGCTAATGTCTATGCGCTTTGAGCTGGCTGGCAAATGCGAGGCAGTCAATTTCGTCGTTGCGTATGCTCCAACTGATTGTACCAAGGACGCCGAACTGAAACGTGTTTTCTGGCAGAAGCTGGAGTACTTGGTGGAAAAAATCCCGACGAAAGAGTGTCTGTTTGTACTGATGGATGCCAACGCGCGAACTGGACAGAGGAAGGAAGGGTGCGGTGATGATGAAAGCAGAGTGCTGGGAGCGTATGGACGTGATGTTCGTAACGATAATGGCAGACGGCTCCTGTCGTTCGCCACCAATTGCAAGTTGGCTCTCACCAACACGTTTTTCAGCACGCGCAAGGGTGGGATATCGCATACTTACAACGGCACCGGCCCGAATGACCGTAAGCGGATTGACTACATCCTAACCCGTCAAGTCCATCGACCTAGAGTACAAGATGCGAAAGTCGTCCCACAGCCTCCTGCCCCAGCTAAGGCTGACTCAGACCACAACATATTGTATATCAAAGTCCGACTCAGTGGTCATTTTGCGCCCAACAGACAAATACGTAGACCGACGAAACGCCGAGAGTTCGACAGGCAGCTTTTTATGTCCGATGGAAATTGTCGTGAACGAGTAGTCTCCAGGATCATCTCCACTCTCAACTAGCCTATCCAGCCCCGTAATACGTCTGGTATGGTTGAGATTTTCACTACGGCTGTTATTGATGCGGTCGAAAAAGAGGTACCCCCCCCTGCACGTCGCCACCGCAGACATGGATGGTGTGAGTCTGCCGAAACCTTGGCCGCATTCATGCCAGCATGGACAGCGAGGGAGGATGCACGACAATTCTTGCGTGCCCACCCCCGGGACAGAACCGCGTGGAAGACCCTGAGATCTGCGTGTGCGAACCTGCAGAAGGTGATTGCCGCAGGACTGCATGCGTACTTCGAAGCGTACCTCGCCGAAACCGAACGCCTCCTAGCGAACAACGACCAAAGAGGCTTTTACAAGCACCTTAAGAGTACGGTAGGATTGGAAGGGACTAAAGCGAGGAGCGAACAGTTCATTAGGGACGAGGATGGCACGATCCTACGGGATAAGGTGCGAATTCGTGAACGATGGGCGGGGTTTTACCACAAACTCTTGAACACGAAGTCGCTGAAACTCGATCCCACGATCATCGACCTCTTGCCACCGGGACCGCCTAAACTGTCGCTTGAAGATGAACCATCCATAGACGAGATGACCGAAGCACTTAAGGGGATGTCGAATTGGAAAGCTGTCGGGCCAGATGGTCTCCCGGTAGAACTCCTAAAAATCGACCACCCGGCATTCGCCCAGTGCTTTCACAACATCCTTGTCAATGTTTGGTTAACAGGAGAAGTCCCTCAGCAATGGAAAGATGCGATCATCAAGGTCCTTCACAAAATGAAGGATCGAACTGACTGCAACAACTATAGAGGGATTTCGCTTGTTGCCCACGCAGGCAAAATGTTGTTGAAAATCGTCGCGTCCCGCCTCAGCAACTACTGCGAGACCGAGGAACTACTCCCCGAGGAACAGTGCGGCTTCCGCCCCGCACGATCAACGATTGATATGTTGTTCGTCGTGCGCCGGCTGCAAGAGCTCGGACGACAGAGGAAAATCCCCTTATACGTGTGCTTCATCGATCTGCAGAAAGCGTACGACTCTGTCGACCGAGAGCTGTTATGGAAGGTACTCACACGCTTTGGCGTACCAACCAAGATGCTGAGAATTATCCGTAATTTCCACGATGGCATGCGGGCTCGCGTGCGTACTGATGACGGCGAGCTCTCGGAATGGTTTGATGTCACGCAGGGGCTGCGGCAAGGCTGTGTACTATCACAGTTACTGTTCAACGTGTTCTTCGCTGCTGCGTTACACGTCGTACTAGTACGCTTCAGCCAAGACGAAGCCATTGTAAGGGATTTGGTCCAACTCTGAGAAGCTGGAGTAGTTCGAACAGGGAAGGAGGAGCCATTGGCGTGCGTGCGAAGGTCTGTATGGGGCATGTTGTACGCCGACGATGCAGGAATTGTCTCGAAGTCGGCTGAAGGGCTCGCAAAAATGATGACAGTCATCGTGACTGTCTTCGAAGCAGCAGGCCTCACGGTGTCGGAAACGAAGACAGAGACAATGCTCCTACAAACACCAGACCGGACAACCCTCGCACCACCGCTCGTCATCGAAGCGGCAGGTCAGAGGTATAAGCAGACGACCCAGTTCTTATACCTAGGCGGCGTTATCCACGAAAACGCTGACCTCTCGCTCGAAATCGACCGACGGATCCGCCTCATGCGAGCATGCCTCAAACGGTTCGGCCCGGAGTTGTATGATAGGACGACCGCCCCCCTTAGCCTTAAAGTCCGAATGCTGAAGGCCGAGGTGATTGAGACCCTGCTGTACGGGTGCGTGACGTGGACCCTCAGAGCGGAACACTTTGCCAAGCTTCGAACGGCTCACCACCAAGTCCTGTTGCGAGTCATTGGCTTCCAGCGCCGACTTCATACTGACCATGCCACCCTCTCGTACGCGAAGGCCCTCAAGATGACACGTTGCGAGAGCATCGAAACGACCATTCGTAAACGGCGGCTCTTCTTTGCGGGGGGCGTGGCACGGCAAAGCAAGGAGCGATTACCCAATCGGGTAATGCTCGGGATGATAGCTGGTGGGGAGAACCCGAGACCAGGCGGACAGTGTAAGACTTGGCATAGATGCATAGTCGAAGACCTTAGTGAGTTCCGAGCCACCGAAGGGTCAACGGAAGTTGTCCCCTTGGTGTTTGGAGTTGAGACCGCGTTGTGGCCCACTGCAGCCAAAAAGGTGGGGAAGTGGTACCGGGGGATCCTTGAAGCAGCCGAACGGTTCATGGTGAGGTGGCACGAGGCTGAGGCTGAGATGAGTAGACAGCGCCGCGCATCCGCCGTGGATGGTGCCCAAGGGAACGGGGGGGGAGGGGGCAACAGGAGAAGTGGCATAAAGCCCGACCGAGGGAATGCGGAGAGGGGGGGAAGCAGGAGGGGTAGAAGGGAAACGGCGGTAGACGAAAGTAGGAAGGAGATGGCAGACAGGGTAGCAAGGCACCAAGTCGACTAGGAAGTAGAATATGACCATACTACTAGTGCTACCAACTGGTGCAGCTGGCTCGAACGTGGTCTTCCCTTGTCTTCTCTTTTAGTTTTGTTTTTTCTCTTTCTTGCGCTGACTCTCCGTGATTTTCATTTCATTTTTTCTCTTCCTCTTCCTTTTCTGATTGATAAGCCGTACTCAAGGAGCCGTGTGGCGTGGTTGGAAGACGAACCTGCTCTGCTCGGCTCGTATTGTCTGACGCCAAGGAGCTGCTAGCATAGTTGACGAACGCAGGGCGGAGACGGCGGTCTGGGTAGCAAGGTACCAGGCGGATTAGCAGGGAGAACCTGGCCATACTACTCGTACCACAAGCTGCTGCGGCCACCTGGAAGGTGCTTTGGGCTTTGGTCTGCCTGTTATTTCCCCTTTGTTATTTTTCCTTGTTACTTTCTCCTTGGTTCTTTGTCTTACTCTGTTCACAAGCAGTGGTGTTTTTTGTTTTTTTGTTATTTCCTCTTTTTTCCAGCTCGTTCTTTTTCAAGTGTTGGCCACCTCGCCTGCGGGGGGGGGGGCACGACAGATTGTTTCTCTTAGATTTTGCTTTCATTTTTCTTCTTTTTCTTTTTCGATTTGTCTACCTTGTTTTTGTTTTCTCTTTGATTGTTTCTTTTCGTTTCACTATTTCATAGATTGCGTATGCCGTGCCTGTCGTATCTAGTATGATGACATGGCTTTGCATTGCCCACTGCAGTTCACACTGCACACGTGGCAACGTAGTATCTCTGTGGCGTAGCTTTGTGACCACAGAACTTGTATCTCTTCTAGGATTGAAGAATCGGCACGGACACTGGTTGTGCTTGATGTCGACGGGTAGAAAGAACGGTTTAATGTGAAGAACACACACACACACACATTCGTTTGTGCTTCGGGGGTCTGTTGTTTCCCCTTGTTTCTTACGTAGTCTTACGAGTACTCTAGTTACAAGTGTTGATGTTTTTTTCCTTTATCAATATTAATAGTAGCCCTTTCTTTTGAAGTGCCTGTCATATCCCCTGCGAGGGGCCCGACAGTTTTTCTTTTTTTCTCTTTCGATTTGTTTTCCTTCGTGTTCTCTATTTCATAGAATGTGTATGTCGTGCCTATCATATTCGGTATGATGCCAGGAGGAGTAGGAGGGAAACTACGGCGGACGAAAGTAGACGGGAGATGGCAGACAGCAAGGCAGCAGGACGACTAGGAAGTAGAACATGCCGATGCTACTCGTGCCGCCACCTGGTGCAGCTGCTTCGAACGTGGTCTTCCTCGTGTTTTTGTTTTCTTCTTTTTCCGCTTGTTCCCTCGTGGTTTTCTATTTATTTTATTCACTTTCCTTTCTTCAATTAAAAAGTCTCACGAAAGGAGTCGTGTGGCTTGGGTGGATGACGAGCCTGCATTGCTTGTTTCGTATTGTCTGACGCCGAGGGGCGGGGCGTAGTTAACGAACGCAGGACGGAGACGGCAGTCCGGGTAGCAAGGTACCAGGCGGACTACTAATAACAGGGAGACCTGGCTGTGCTACTCTTACCACAAACAGCTGCGGCTACCTGGAGGGGGCTTTGTGCTTTGGTTTGCCTGTTATTTTCCCTTGGTTGTTAGTCTTGGTACTCTGTTCCCAAGTAGTGGGGGCTGCGTATCACCGATACTGACTGTTTTACGTGTTATTGGTTGTTGCGTTACACGTCGTACGAGTACGCTTCAACCCAGACGAAGCCATCGTATCGGATTTGGTCTAACTCAGAGATGCCGGAGTAGTCGGAACAGAGGAGCAGGAGCCTTTGGCGTGCGTGCGAAGGGCTGTATGGGGCAAGCTGTACTCCGATGACGCAGGACTTGTCTCGACGTCGGCTGAAGGGCCGGGGAAAATGATGACAGTCATCGTGACTGTCCTCGAAGCAGTAGGCCTCACGGTATCGGAAAAGAAGACAGAGACAACAGTGTTTCTGCGAACACGAGACCAGACAATCCTCGCACCACCGCTGGCCATCGAAGCAGCTGCCCAGAGATATAAACAGACGGCCCAGTGTGTATACCTAAGCGGCATTACCCACGAAAACGCTGACCTCTCGTTCGAAATCGACCGACGGACCTGTCTCTTGCGAGCATGCCTCAAACGGTTCGGCCCGGAGTTGTATGATAGAACGATCGCCTCCCTTAGCCTTAAAGTCCGAATGCTGAAGGCCGAGTTGATTGAGACCCTGCTATTCGGATGTGTGACGTGGACCCTCAGAGTAGAATACTTTGCCAAGCTTCGAACGGCTCACCATCTAGTCCTGCTGCGAGTCATTGGTTTCCAGCGCCGACTTCGTACTGACCATACCACCCTCTCGTACGCGAAGGCCCTCAAGATGACACGTTTCGAGAGCATCGAAACGACCATCCGTAAACGTCTGCGCTTCTTTGCAGGGGCCTTGACACGGCAAAGCAAGGAGCAATTACCCAGTCGGGTAATGTTCGGGACGATGGCTAGTGGGGAGAACCCGGGGCCTGGCGGGCAGTTCAAGACTTGGCATAGATGCAAAGGTAAAGACCCTAAAGAGTTCCGAACCACCGGAGGGTCAACGGAACTTGCCCCCTTGGTGTTTTGAGTTGAGACCGCGCTGTGGCCCACTGCAGCAAAAAAGGCGGGGAAATGGCATCGGGGGGTCCTCGAAGCAGCCGCACGGTTCATGATGAAGTGGCACGAGGATAAGGCTGAGCTGAGTGGGCAGCGGGCAGCGCCACGCATCCGCCGTGGTGGGTGGCATTTGGTACGGTGGTCGGTGGTAGCCCAAGGACCCGAGGGGTTTCCAGAAGTGGACATGGCATGTAGGAAAAAGGGGGTAATGATAATTGAACCCTGAGACGGGGGATGTGAGCAGACGGTCACAACCTTTCTCTATTCGTTTGGATCGTTCCAGCAGCGACGGCTACAAGTTGTAGAGGGTTGCGTATATCTTCGCAGGCGTTATAGTGAATTTTGCCGTGTGTTCATGAGGAGAGAGTTCGAGCACTCCGTTCTCCCCTCCGAGCTACGAGCTAGGCTCCGCTCTCTCTCTCCTCCTCTGTCCTCTAATACAACGACTATAAAGAATCTCATCAGACCACGTGGTGGTCAGGGCATCCAGGTTTGGACTCTACGAACACACTAGTGTGCTTGAACGTTTGAGGTCTGGTACCAGAGGCCAAGATGCCTTCGGAGAGGTCGGCTCACGTAGAGCACGATTCTCCGGGTGAGCAAGATCTGAGGCGCGAGGTAAAGCTGGCGATTGAGCGCAGTCAGGCGTCGATGCTGAACGCCATGAGGGAAATGATGGCCGAGTTCACGAGGAACAACGGCCGATCGGAGTCCGGCAGCGCTGAGGGAAGCGCTGCTATTGGGCAAATCCCGCGTGGGATAGTGCCCGCTGCTGTAAGAGAAACCCCTGCTGCTGCTGTAGGCATGGCACGGGATATTGCAGCAGAACATCAGACAAATTTGCGTGAGAGCGCCTCGCCAGATTTGGGAGTAACTGGACGCGGAGGAACTGCGTTGCCTGTCGAGGTTGGCCCACCGAGGGGTCAGCCAGACCAGCCTGGGAGGACTGGAGAATGGGGTGCATACCCTGGCGGTGAGTTGGATGGTGGATTTGATCTACCTCTCTCGCGTCATTTGGCATTCAAACATACTCCTGTGCCATCGTTTAGTGGGCTGAAGCCTGAGTTCAACTCATGGACAAGAGACGCTAGGTATTACGCCAAAGGAGTTGGTTTCTTGTCTGCTTTCGCGTCAGATCCACCGCAGTACATTCCCGTAGGGGAATTGGACACTGAGAACTGGATGCTTGTCGATAGGGGGTTTAGCCGCGAAAGTGTGCATGTGCATACTCTGGCGTGGAATTTCCTGTCGACTGCTCTCAAAAGCAAGAGCGACAAGAGCATTTTACACAGGTGTACCTCGCCGAGGCAAGCGTGGGACGCTCTCCTTGCGTGGTACGGCCCTCAAACGATGGGGGCCAAGTCGGACCTCTCAAGGCGCTTAAATAGCTTTAGGATAGCGCCGGGGAGCAACCCGCTCGAGGAGATGGGCAGGATCGAGGATCTTGCCGCGGAAATGCGCGCAGCAGGAATGTCAGTAGACGACCATATGCTGTACACCATTTTTATTGACGCTCTGCCTGCTGAATACGAGGTGGAGGCTCGGAACCTGGCATCACGTGATAGCATCGGCCGTGATGACATCATCGAGGCTGTTCGAGAACGGCATACCGACTTTCTGGAAACAGGAAGAAGGGGTCCAACGCTGGCCACGCAGGCCATGCTATGTACGCCGGCGGCAGTGGCGGTGATCGCAGACAAGGTGGAGGCAATGGCAGAGAAAACGGCGGACGGTGACGACAGCCTGGACGAGGTGGAAGAGGCACCAACGAAACCGGAAGTGGTTCAGCCGCGGCTGCTGGTGGCAATGGCAGCAGCGCCAAAGCCACCAGCGGAAGTACTCCAGTGGGCAAGTGTCATAGGTGTGGCAAGAAGGGCCATTGGAAGAGCGACTGCACGGCGAAGCTATGCAGCCGATGCCAAGGACGAGGGCACTCTGCGGATGCCTGTCCCACGTCCATGTACCGCTGCAGTCGATGCAACGGGCTGGGGCACGCTGCTGATGTCTGCCCCTCATCGAAAGAAGAAGCTGTCATGGCGGTGGCGAGCGAGGTTGGGGCAAGGGACGACGACCAAGAGAAAGGTACGGTCCAGGCCTCAGCTTTCAAGGCCAAGGAAGCAAGCAAGAACGGTGATGGTTCGGGGGAAGGGGAACCTGGTTGGCAGGTAGGAGACGAGGCATGGATATGCGATAGTGGTGCATCTACTCACATGACGCCCTCAGCAGACTGCATGATCAACTATAGAGAATGCAACCTGGAACTGCGAATCGCCGATGGATCCACTCGATCGATTGAAGGTTACGGTGACATAAGCGTTGTCTTTCGGTCCGGAAATGGTCTCGTGCAAGTGCTGCTTACGAATGTTGCGCACGTGCCGGATCTCCGCTACCACCTGTTTTCCCTGCCCACTCTCGTCAAAAACGGCCACATTTTCGAAGGGCGCCCCACGGGGGTTGTAGTCAGGCTCAAGTCTGAGCGTTCGATCGTGTTTCCGCTGAGTGGGACCCTTTTCAGCCTGTACGGCTACCGGGTCGACCGCAGTTGTGGGGAAACTGCCTGTGCTGTACTCACCCCGGGGCAACCGCCCCACAAGTCTGCGATCAACATCAATGATTTCCACTGCGCGGCTGGACACTCCTATGAGGTACTACTCCGCAAGACCGCGGAGCAGCAAGGGATTGTCCTTGAGGGAAAGCTGCTGGAGTGCAGAGGGTGCTACATGGCGAAGGGTCTCCGCAAAGGTATCAAGTAGTCCTCACACACACGAGCAGCTAAGAAGCTTGGGAGGGTTTTTGTAGATTTGAGTGGACCTAAGGTGGTAGAGTCTCTCGGAAGAAAGCGGTATACTCTGATAGTGCGGGACGAATTTTGACGGTATACGTGGGTGTACTTCATGCGCCACAAGTCGGACGCCACGGAATTGTTCGAGCAGTTTCTTGCGGGTTCTCGTGCAGATGGTGTCCCTTCTACTGTGGTAATCGTCCGATCTGATGGAGGTGGCGAATTCCGCGGAGGTAAGTTTGGCGACCTGTGTAGATCACGAGGGATCAAGCAGGAATTTACGACAGCCGACAGCCCCCAATTTAACGGAGTAGCAGAGCGCGCGCTGGGTTTGATCGAGACGGCCGCAATGGCGGGCCGAATCCAGGCTAAAGAGCTTTTTCCCGGCACGCAACTCCCGGCCACTGCGTCATTGTGGGCGGAAGCGTCCCACTGGGCGTGTGACGCCTTGAACCGCACCGCAACGACAGCTAGCCCTGAGAGCAAGTCGCCGCATGAGATGTGGCATGGTAGCCCCACCCCGGTAGTATTACTAACTTTCCTCAAGCCTGGCTACTGCAAGGTGAAGAGGGAAAACAAGCCACAGGTGAAAGCAGAAGAGTGCTTTTACCTTGGCCCTGCACTCAACTACCCCCGAGACTCAGTACGAGTATTGACGAGGCAACGCACTGTGTTAATCACGCGAAATGTCACCTGGCAACGCGTGTCGCCTGCACCACCTGTACCTGCCCAGGCGAATGACTCCCTGTCTACGGAAAAGGGGGGGTCCGAGGCGGACGACGTGAGCACGTCGGATCGAGGTGGTGGGGGGGTGGTGAATGAGCTGGACGACGGTCTGGCCCACTTGAACGACCTCGACGTGACGTGGGGTTTTGCCCTGGACGCGTTTATGCAGGAGCGCATACATCAGGTACCTGTCGCCGGCGAGGCCGGCGACGAAACACCAGAGACGATGGGTTCGTCTCAAGGGGGCGCCATGGACGCCTCCTCGGCCCCGAGGGGGAGGGCTGAAACAGACGAGACGATGGGTTCGTCTCAAGGGGGCGCCGTGGACGCCTCCTCGGTCCCGCCAGGGAGGGCCGAAAGCGACCCGGGCGCAGCATCAGTCTCCGACACCTGCCAAGGGAACGGTGAGGGCCCTCCCGCGATCCTGTCGGGCAGGCCAGCACACGAGCTCAGCAGCTGGGGACGGCTCCCTCCAACAGTACGGGGCCGGACCCGGGGTCAGAGCCAACGCCTGGAGGGTGAACCTGCTGTGAGCCAGCTAAAGATGGACAGAGGAGCCGCAGACGCGCTGCTTGCGGCAGCGAACGAGTGGTGGACGACGCCTGGAGTATCCTGAATCGTACGTCATGGACGACGGAGGACGCAGTGGCCTTGATGGCCGGAGGACCTGCCGTGGAGAATAAATGGGAGTTGAGCGTGTGCATGCCGAGTGGTTTCCCGGAAGACGTAGAACCGCCCCCGCAGTCCGTAGCAGATGTAGAGCGTTCCCGATATAAAGCGGCGTGGCACGAGGCCATGCAAATTGAGTTGGACGGTCACAAAACGACCGGTACATATGAAGCCGCGACACCGCCACGAGGGCGGAAACCTGTAGGCGCGAAGTGGGTGTTCACCTACAAGACGGATAAGGATGGTATGATAGTAAAGACAAGGGCCAGACTTGTGGCTAAGGGTTTTAGCCAGGTGCAGGACGTAGATTTCTTTCAAACGTTTGCACCAACTCCTTCGTCAGCGTCAGTTAAAATTCTGGCGACTGTTGCCAACGAATATGGTCTGAAGATTTTTCATCTAGACGTCGCGCAAGCTTTTGTTCGCGCGAAACTCGACGCCGAGATATACATGAAACCACCTGGTGGGTGTGGTGACATGTCATGAAGGATCGTCCGCTTGAACAGATCACTGTATGGTCTAAAGCAGAGCGGACGGCAGTGGGCCGGATTATTGGTGGGAACCGTGGTAGAGTACGGGATGGAGCAGTGTAGGTCTGACCCGTGTGTTTTTCGCATGGTTGTGGACGGCAAGGTAGAACTGATCATGGCCGTCCATGTAGATGACATCGTGATCGCAGGATCGGACGAGACATGCAGAGATTTCCATGCCGCGCTAGTTACGAAATTCCCCTCAAATAACCTCGGCGAACTGACTTGGTATACTGGTTGTGCTTTCAAACGCGACTGGGAGTTGGGAGCATTGGAGATTACGCAGAAGGCGTTTATAGAGAGCATGCTGAATCGTTTTGGTGTTAACTCATCCTCTGACATCCCCGCGACCCCCGGTGTGGAACTAGGTCCAAGAGAGGAGGGCGAAATTGGAGGAGACTGGCCGTACAGGGAGGCTGTGGGCAGCTTGATGTGGCTGTCGACCATGACGAGGCCGGACATCTCGAACGCTGTGCGTGCTGTGGCGCGCCACTCCCACAACCCAACGGAGAGGCACTGGAAGGCAGTTTTGAAGATTATGGCTTACCTCCATGGGACCAGGTTTATGGGATTGACTTTTGTGCGGGGTTCGGGATTGGATTTGACAGCGTATAGTGATGCTGATTATGCCGGTAAGTCGAACGATAGGCGCTCGGTATCGGGGACGGTAATTACCCTAGGGGGTGCGGCCGTCAGTTGGGCAAGTAGCACGCAGAGGTGTGTTACGTTGTCGACAACAGAAGCAGAGTATGTCGCCCTGGGTGAAGGGGTAAAGGAAGCTTTGTTTACGGGCGCCGTGTTGTCGTTTATTTGTCCAGAGCTAAGCGGATCATGTGTTCGGGTTTTCGAGGATAACCAGGGGGGCATAGCGTTGGCGGAGAACCCTCTTCGTTCTGCGCGGAGTAAGCATATTGACGTGCGTTTTCATTTTGTCAGAGAGCTACTTCGTGCTAAAAAGATCGACATTCAGTTCGTAGCTTCGGAAGAGCAGCACGCGGGTATTTTGACGAAATCCCTTGCTGCGACCCCTTTTAAGTCTCATCGTAGGTTCTTGTTGAATCTGCCTTTGGACGGCGAATAAGGGGGTATGATCATTGTTCGATGAGTACCATGTTTGAGTGATGCGAGGAATAATAAGTCAGGTCGCCAACCCTGCGCTACTTTGAGGGGCATGGGGGAGTAGGGCACAGCTTGGCATTTTATATTCTGGCCATGGTCATCGTTTGGAATGCGGCCGTTGTTCAGTTGCAATGGTTTGAAGTATATGTGTTATACAGGGGTTTTTTACCCGGTGGCCGGGTTTCCTCCTGCGGGACTGTCGTTGGCTGTTCTTAGGTCCTAGCAAGTCTTGAATGTCTCTTCGGTCTCGTCACTGCTGTGAAGAGCCAGGGAGGGTGTTTGTTTGGATCGTTCCAGCAGCGACGGTTGCAAGTTGTAGAGGGTTGCGTATATCTTCGCAGGCGTTATTGTGAATTTTGCCGTGTGTTCATGAGGAGAGAGTTCGAGCACGCCGTTCTCCGCACTCCGTTCTCCCCTCCGAGCTACGAGCTAGGCTTCGCTCTCTCTCTCCTCCTATGTCCTCTAATACAACGACTATAAAGAATCTCATCAGACCACGTGGTGGTCAGGGCATCCAGGTTTGGACTCTACGAACATGTTCGAATATAAAGGATAGACCACTGAGCTACTCAGTCAGCGCTGACTGAGTAGCTCAGTGGTCTATCCATTATAAACGAACAAAAGAAGTACCTTTGGGCTAGATACGGCCTCCCGCCGATAACATTCTCCGGGGTTGATCAAGCCCCTAATCAGCGCCTGGTTTTTCCTTCATATTGTCCCCCTCCCTAGTCGTGAGTCCTTTTACTCAAGTGGTTCACTCCACTTCCGACTCTCTGGTTGAGGGTTCTTTTATCGTGGTTCTCTCCACCTGATTTCCCTCTTTCTGCCGTGGGTACTGAGCTACTCAATCAGCGCTGACTAAGTCGCTCAGTGGTCTATCCTTTATAAACGAACATTCTCCACCCGTTCAGCTTCTTACACCTCGTCTCGTGGCCGGCAAAGTGTGCCCATACTATAAAGACTGAGACAACTGTGAGATGGATCAGGCGTATGTTCCGCAAGCTGGGTGGAACCACGGGAATGCAGGTGGCAGTCTTTGGAGCGAACTGAAAGAGCTTGAGCGTGTGAATGAGTGCCAGACGGCCCAAACGAAGTAGTACATGATGGTTTTAGAGTGGGGATATATCTGAGCATCCTTTCGAGGAACAGGAGCTAAAACGGCCGGAGAGCCCGACGATACTACGCCATCATACATGACACGCGCACCGCTCGACTTAGTAACATGGTCTCCAATCCGGTAGCATGGTCTGTGTCTGCAAACACCGTGGAGCGCCTGAAGAGAACCCTCTGGGCAGACTCTCTCTTATATGTTGTTCCCGCGGGTTGATGTTGCTTTTGATGGGTGATGTTGCTCCTGCTAGTCGAGGTTTCTCCGAAGGTGTGAGGGGGTTCTTGGGGGCTTTCCGTTTCTATTATTGGTTCCTTACCGTGGGTAGACTTGTACCTGGTATCTCTCAATACACCACAGCAAGTAAGTAGCGACGCCACTAGCCAAATACCCCACTCATGAACGGGACATGGTAGAACGGGCAATCGGCCACGGCTGCCTCCGGCATGCGGCGGGCTTGCTCCCCGTCCGCGTGTCGCTCGGCGTCGTGGCTCCCGAGTTTTCACAGAATATGATAGCACAGCGCTGACGGAGGGTGGCCGCCGCAGAGGCGATGGCTAGCCCCGAATCCGTAGTCTGTGCTGTGAGAGGTGTAGCACGAGTGAACGATGGCTGAGCCCGCCCCCATTGAAGGAGGGCTGCGTGGCAGGAGTCGTTCAGCAGAGTCCGGGCTCTCAGAGATCCGGTATGCACGAGTGTAGTAGTCTCACGCATACCTCACACGCGTCCAACGCGGTTTTGTTCGATGGATTTATCCTGCAGCCCGCGTATCGCATCATATTTCCGCGCCGTGTTTCGGCACCAAGCCCTCTCTGGTTGATCACAGGGGGGCGAGGTCGTTCTTGGTTATATGCCGAATTCTAGACTAAAAAGCATATATATAGACGCGGAGGGTAACCACAGCGTAAACAGCAGTAGTGAACCCTAGCTTTGAGCAAGGATTCGACGGCACGTGCAGCGGGGAGGTTATGAATGGGTCCGTCGTTCAGAGGAACCTTCCGTAGGTGATGATCGGTTCGCACCACGGACCCCAACCGGGACCGCGGGCGGACACCGCGTGGGTCTTGCGACTGCACGCCGTGGGAGGTTTAGTGTGGGTGAACGAGAGCTGACTCCATCCCCCCGTGAGGGGTGGTGGCTTACTCCTCGTTTAGCAGAGTCCGTCCTCTGCTGAGCTTCGGTATGCGTGACTGCAGTAGCCCCACACACTCGTTTCATGTGTTTAAGGCAGGTCTGTTTAGTGGATCGAGTATCCTGCAGTCTGCCGCGGCACATAGTCTCTTCCTAGTGCGCAGCGCCCACCCCTCGCCACATTTGAGCTTTGCAAATTCAGGCGAGGGAGAGGGGGCTAGTCGCGACGCCCCGCTAGATGAAATAATGTCCCCCATACGGATCACACTAAATCATATATATCGGGTATAAAGCATAGGGAAAAGACATCACCCGAGCAGTGAACCACTCACTCATTAACAATACAGGCATCGTTATAAATACAACAGCAATTTATACAACAAAATACCTACCTGGTATTGCACTAGCCATGAACAACGCGAGGCAATACTCGAACACGGGACATGAGATCAGCCCCCTTCGTGCGCCAGCGGGGGACAGAGGCGAAAAGGCATGGAGGCGAGAGGAATCGATGAAAGGCCGCACCACCGGTTTCCTCGCCAGAGGGCCCGCAGAAAAAAACAGGGGGACGAGAAGAGACGAATAAGATATGCTGCTGACGGCACCACTTACCGCATGAGTCGCTAGATCCGTCCACAAGCTGCATAGTTCGTTTCCATGCTTGATGCCCACTCATATACGAAGCGCTTGCAGTCGTACAGGAGCCCGCAGCATGCGGGATACCTTTTCTCAGTAAGTACGTATGTATCATACTGCTGCAAATACGGGTCGGTGTCGCTCGCTCGTTTTAATGATTTCTGACGGTCATGTAGATAGGCAGGCAGCCATGCTCGGGGTTTGTTCGCGTACGCATCGACCATACAGCAGTAGGAATAATAGGGCTCGGCGTATTTTGTCAACGTCGTGGTGATAACTAGTTTGTCGCGTGTTCGGCCTAGTCTTCACTTCTGGCAGACCTATACCGGCATGCTGCACGGAATTGAGAGTACGTAGGGCTGCACTGCTTCAACTATACCGGCATGCGGTACGAACGTTCATTTACGCACCGGTGTGCTGCACATTTTTCGTTTGGTGTACACGCACCCATTGCCATCAATACCCAGTACTGCCCGTGCGAAGTGCTGTCTTGTCTGCTGTGCCCCCCCATCCGGGACGCAGGTCGTCGCGTTGTTTCCCTGTTCGTTGTCTGTGGCATTATTTCTCGGGGTTTGATTTCATCTTCTACTTTTTTGTATTGAATGAAGTTCATACAAATATATCGTGGTCCCGCGACCTCAGCGCTTGTATTTACTCGTATAAACGGTAGCAATACAGACAGGCAGGTAGAGTCAGGGTACTACAGTTGGGGTGGTGAAAGACATGCCCGGAGGCGCGACGCTCGTCGCGCGTAGCACACTATTCACCGTGCCTGCTCATCTATACAGTTATGTTGGCATTATTTACCTACCAGGTACAGCTTTAGTACACCTTACGTGGTCAACTTATATACCTAATCCCGTGTGATTATTGCACGCCTGCGATTTGCCATCGACCCCATGCTTGCTTGTGATCAAGCTGGAGACGATTGCTAGTGATCACACCCATGTTCACCCGTAGTCAATAAACGCCTTGTTCCCTGGTGACCATGGCGCGCCGGTTCTTTGTAATCGAGTCCAGAGTTGCTTGTGATCAACCAGGAGATGATTGCTAGTAGCCGCACCCATGTTTGTCGGGGTCTAATTGACTCCACGCTTGCCTGTGATCAAGCTGTAGGCGTTCAAGTAGTGAGCACACCTATGCTTTGCCGTGGTCAGCTTCAACCCCTGATCCCGTGTGATTATCGCACGCCTGCGATTTGCTATCCACCCCATGCTTGCTTGTGATCAAGCTGGAGATGATTGCTAGTGATCACACCCATGTTTACCCGTAGGAAAATAAACGCTATGTTCCCGGGTGACCATGGCGCGCCTATTCTTTGTAATCGAGTCCAGAGTTGCTTGTGATCAACTAGGAGATGTTTGCTAGTAGCCGCACCCATGTTTTATCGGGGTCTAATTGACTCCACGCTTGCCTGTGATCAAGCTGGAGGTGTTCAAGTAGTGAGCACACCTATGCTTTGCCGTGGTCAGCTTCAATCCCTGATCCCGTGTGATTATCACACGGCTGCGATCTGCCATCGACCCCATGCTTGCTTGTGATCAAGCTGGAGACGATTGCTAGTGATCACACCCATGTTTACCCGTAGGAAAATAAAAGCCAAGTTCCCGGGTGACCATGGCGCGCCGGTTCTTTGCAAACGAGTCCAGGGTTGCTTGCGATACACCAGGAGATGTTTGCTAGTAGCCGCACCCATGTTTTGGCGGGGTCTAATTGACTCCAAGCTTGCCTGTGATCAAGCTGGAGGCGTTCAAGTAGTGAGCGCACCTACCTATGCTTTTCCGTGGTCAGCTTCAACCCCCGATCACGTGTGATTATCGCACGCCTGCGTTCTGCTATCGACTCCATGCTTGCTTGTGATTGAGCTGGAGGCGGCCGCTAGCGATCACACCTATGTTCACCCCTGGTCAAATGAACGCCATGATCCCGGATGACCACGGCACGCCGGGTTTTCGCAATCGAGTCCAGAGTTGCTTGTGATCAACCAGGAGATGTTTGCTAGTAGCCACAGCCATATTTTGCTGTGGGTGGGCTTGGAAACGTAGCAGCCACGGTTGCGGTGCAGCGTTGCCTTACTTCCAAAGAAACTGCCCATGGTGCGATAATCATATTGTTCCCCTGTAGTGCGCGATGATAGTTTCGATACTACTTTCAACACAGTACCTGCATGATGTACAAATCCCTACAGATATACCAACCCGTACGTAGTTTTTGGTATTGCTATAGTGAGCTTATACGGGCTGGTTAACTCCGGTTTCGGGTTGGCCTTCAGGGTCGTGAAAATAGTAGTTGGTCGAGAAATAATCATGGTAAGGATCCTATGAACAGAACTGTACGTAGATATATTATAACGGGTACAGCATATTCGTGCTCTCCCTTGCGTAGGTAGTGTACACAGGGGCGTGGTGAGTAGGGCTATATTATGGTTTCAGCTACAACACCAAGACGCTTCATGACGCGGATCGCCTAACTCTGATCGGGCTCGACCGAGTATCTCGGGGGCCGAGCCCCAGCAGTTAGTGGGTAGGCTTCGTTGTTAGGTAAGGCACTGACCACGTCGCCGTTCTTTGTCCCGCCCAATTTAACGACGCGGGACCCTGTGCAGCCCCCTCTACCTCCGGGACCATCGCCGCAGGATCCTCACCAAGGGCAGCCTCCCCTACCGCAAGACCCACCACAGCAATGGCAGCCTCCCCTATCGCAGCCGCAACAGTGGCAGCCTCCCCTACCGCAGCCACAGCAGTGGCAGTCTCCCCTACCGCAGGACCCACCTCAGCAGTGGCAGCCCCCCCCACCGCAGGGCCTTCCGCCTTCGCCCCTCGCAGCACAGCCGCTTCCTCAGCAAGTTCCTCTAGCGGTGCAGCAACGTCTGGCCCACTACGGCGTTTCAGCGCCAGCGGCACCAGCGGCACCAACTGCCCACGCCGCGCCGATGGGGGCAGGTGCGCGTGCCAAGGGGGTTGCAAGATCCCAACAAGGCAATCCGGCGAATTCGGGGCAAGATACACAGCAAAGTCACTGGGCCCATCTATACTGGAGCGTCCCAGGAGGCGCTGTCGATTAGCAATAAAGCGGTCCTGTTCCAAGACAATTTAGCGAAAGTGCTCAGCACCACGGACGGTGGGGTCTGGGCGCTCACGCTGGATCGCCCGTCCCGCTCGGTCTTGTCGCATCACCGCCCCTCATAGGACCATATGACGCCGCTGCGTAGGGAGTTGCTGCAGGGAGTCCTGGGCGACCATTGGGGCACGTATGACGAACTCTTGTCCACCGAATTGGTCGAGGTACCGACGATAGACGGCTCGTTCACTCAAATCGAGGCGCGAAAGGTTTCCGTGACTGAGTGGTTGCGGAAATTGGTGCAAGAGGGGCTGCAGCAGTCTGGAAGAAGCAGCCGAAGAAGCACTGCACGCCGTCACGGTAAGTGGCACGGAGGCTTGGAAAGCCGCCGCGCGCAGGCTGGTGGTGTTATACCGGGGTTTCACGGCCGACCCGGTTCGTCCTCACATATCGGAAGCGACATTTGTCTGGAGATATATCACGGAGGCGCAGCTGACGAACCTTCTAGAACGCCTAGTCCAACTGTTGTTGCCGAGCGCGTTCGACCAGTCCGACCTGCAGGGGGTGGTGCCTGAGCGATTCCTGCGTATACACGAAGAGATCCGCCCGCTGCGGGTAGATTTCTTGAACCCTTTGAGTGCACCCATGGTGGGGAGCGGTGAGAAGACAGAAGCATTCTATGTGGGAATGGTCGCCCTCGTGTCCACTCGTCGCTCGGTGTCCCAGCACTCCATCCGCAACTCGCTTACGGGAAGCTTCGGGACGTCACAGCGCCTCGCATCCATCGGTGCGGAGTCAATGGCAAGTACGCGGCACCTTTTCCGCCAGTCGCGCGCCGATATCGCCGCGCTCCTGGGGGGGGAGACTTCCAAGGCGATGGGCCGGTACGAGGACAGCTTCGACGAAGATAACCACGGAGCCGTCGCGGCGATCACGAACCAGACGCCCTCCACGCCGGGGCAGCACGGGGTGCCCTTCGGGAAGGAGGGTCCCTCCGCGGGTCCCCCCCGCTCGCAGGGGCCGCCCCGGGGGAACAACCAAGGTACGGGCAAGGGGTGGGGCACCGGTTCAATGGGGCCATCGGGGTTGCCACGGGCGGACGCCCCGCGCCAGGAGGGTACTGCGTTCCTGTCGAGGCATAAGATCTGCTTCGCATTTGCGTTCCAGGGAGCCTACCCCCGCCACGACTGTTCGTTTAACCACGATGACTCTATCATCCCCGCAGGCTACTTTAAGGCTCACGCCAGCGAAACGCGTTCAATAAACCAGAGCGAGGGAGGACACGAGGGGTCACGTCCTAAGCGCAGGTTGTACGCTCTATCCGACGAACAGATCGACCTTGTAGCCACATAAGTCGACGAGGATGTGGAATCAGGCGGCGACGCGGGCGGCTACGGGCGTGACGCTTGAAGGCGCGCCCCGGGGAAGCACTTGCCCCCGGGGAACAAGGTGGGTGCGCCTGGACCTCCGCCGGACGTGGACATGGGCGCCGATGATAGATTAGCAGTGACGCAGAACGGGCAGCAGTTGTGCGTCCACGGCAGAATTTGGAACCCTCGAAGGGTGGCGGGGCGCATCCCGGTAGGGATACTCATCGACACGGGCGCCGGGGGAGACAACTACATTTCACTGGCGTTTTGGAGCAGTGTCCAGTGATGGGGAGGCAGCGCAGGACGGCGTAAGCTTAGCCGTCGAGGTAGGGGGTCCCTGCAAGCTGCGAATCCGGCAGGTAGCAAGGTCTCCGGGATGGAGATCGTGGCATCGACGGTGTTACCTGTGGTGTTGCCCCCAGAAGACGAGGCCCGGAACATCTCGGTAAGGATCGTACGGGACTTGCCGTGCGCGTTTATCTAGGGGGCTAGTTTTTTCAGGTCGCACAGCAGCGTCATTTCGCTCGGGGAGGGCAAGGGGTTCCGGCCGTCGCCCGGGGCCCCGTGGGTGCCGTTCCAGCCGTGGAGCGCGGCCACGAAGCATTCCTGGGACCGGTACTGTGCACTTCAACCCGCTGATGACTTATTCACACCCGCCTCAGCCCCTCCGTTAGCTCCACCGCTGCCGGCGTGTTCCGTGGGCCAGGCAGCATGGGAAGGCAACGGGACGTTGCAATGGGAATTGCGACTGTCGCGTCGAGTGGAAGTTGCAGGATTTGTGGGAATAGCGGTCGAAGGGTACGTAAAGGGATCCCAGCCGAGCGAACGACAGCTGGTCCTGATCCAGCCGGTGGTGAAGTACGACACGGACAGCGGAGCGGTGGTAGGAATGGCGAGCGGGGTACAATGGTGGGAGCCGGGCACCCCGTTGTACTGTAAGGTGGTCAACACGGGGAGGACGGCCGTGGTAGTGCGAAGCGGGCACCCGATTGCGAAGGTCATCGCGCTTAACGTAAGGGATGAAAATATGTTCCACGCACTGTTCGTACCCCCCCCCCCCCTGACCCACACCCGAAGCTGTCCTACGCCCCCTCGTCTCTCCCAGACCCGAACGACGACGAGACCCCGGCGCGCGAGGTAGTGCTCGCCATCGGTCAGTTTAGCATGGGCCAGAATAACCAGCTGATGAGGGCGCTGAAGCCCCAGAACGTGGCGGGGTTGTTCCCGGACGATACGAAAAGAGCCCGAGCTTGTACGGTGAGAATGTTGCGAATTCCCTTGATTGATGAGGACTGTGCACCGATCGCAGCAAAGCAACAGCGCTTCTCGCCAGAGCAGGCTAATCCCATTCCGAGAGAGGTTAAAAAGCTGGCGGAGGCGGGGATTATTCGCAAATCCACATCCGCGTGGGCCGCTCGATGCGTGACGGTTCGCAAGCAGGACGGCACCTTGCGGCTATGTCAGGACTATCGCCCGCTGAATAGATGCATGAAGACTGATAGTGGCGGCTTGGGTGATATTCAGGGCATGTTCCAGCGGCTGGCCGGTAGTCGGTAGTTCCCTTCTATTGACTTGGCATCGGGTTTCTTTCAGCTCCCGATCGCAGAGCCGGATCGCCACAACAGCGTTCCGGGACGCGTTCGGGCAGCCGTGGGAGTGCGAGCGGTTCGGGTTCGGCTTGAAGATAGTACCGCCGGCCTTCGCCAGTATGGTCGCAGACTTGTAGGGAGACTTGAAGGGTAGCGGAGTAGAGAACTATCTCGACGACATTCTGATCTACTGCGCGGATTTCGATGGACACCTCGCTCTCATAGAAGCGGTACTCTCCCGCTTGCAAGGGGCGGGACTTTCGGTGAACTCCGCGAAGTCTTAGTGCTGTTACGCGAGGTTGGAGTTTGTGGGCATGGTAGTGGACCAACAGGGCGTGAGACCGGCGGAGTCCAAGATTGCAGCCGTGGCGGAGCTTTCCCCGCCCACGACGGTGGAAGCGTTGCGCGCGTTCCTTGGCATGACGGGGTACTTGAGGCAGTTTGTCGAAGGATACAGCGTGTTGGCGGCGCCACTAACCGACATACTGCGCAACAAGGCATTTGCCTCTAAACGTTCCCGACGCTCCCATATCCCGTGGTTGGAGCTGTACCAACACGCTTTCCTAGCCGTCAAGCCTGCCTTAACGTCGTTCCCCATCTTAGCCTTCCCAATATGGGGCAGGCCGTTCGTGCTGCACACGGCTGCTAGCGCGGCGGGGGCCGGGGCCGCCCGAACGCAGGAGACCGAGAGGGCGGAGGGACCCATCGCTTTTGCAAGTCACAAGTGGCCTGCAACGGATTCACGGAGGGGGGCCACGGAACGGGAGTGCATGGCGGTACTGCGGGCAGTGGCACAGTTTCGTCCGTACTTGGCGGGTAGACCTTTCACGCTGGCGACTGACTGCTCCGAGCCCACATGGCTGTTCCGTGGCCGCAACCTCAACCCCAAGCTGTACCGGTGGTCGCTGCGCCTGACCGAATATGACATGACCATACGATGAAGGGCGGGCTCGTCCCACCAGCTCCCGGACGCATTGTTTCGGCTGCTAAGACCAGGCCCCGCTGCGGATCCCATCGACGATTCATCCCCGACGACGCGACCTCCGGCGAGCGTGACGCTTACGTCGAGCCGCAAGGGCCGGTGTTGAATGGTTTCCCTTTGAGAGAGCTCGAGCCGTCGAAGGAAGGTGTGGTAGACCCGGGAGGGATGCGCGACAAGAGAGTCGCGATCACGCCGCACGCCACCGAATCATGCTCGCAGGAACCACGCACGCCGAGACCACGCCCGCCCCCCGCGCCGTCGCTGCTTGGGGCCGTTGTTGACAGCATCCCCCAGACTCGCCGCGGCGCCGTCTCCCTACAGACATCGGGGGAAGAGGGTCTGACTGACAGACAGCTGGGCACACTCGCGTTTCACGACAGGCTTGTCGCGGTAGGGGTGGGCACGCCGGCGGTGGCGCTTCGTCGATCGTTGCGGGCGTTCGCGCCGTCCGTGCGGCTTCGACCACTCCACGACCACGTGGCTCGCGAGGTGCGGGAACCTCGGGCGGCCCCGGCCCCTCCTTCTCGCACGACGTCGGCGAGTTCGTCGTCGACGAGGGTGGTCGGGCAGCGTCCACGGGGAGGCGGCGGTACGGAGAAGCAGACCTCATCAGCGGTGGCGCCAACGGGTCGTGGGATGGCCACGGCGGGACCCGGGGGTAGCTCGGATGGGTCCCCCACGAGGAGGGAAGGGTTGCCGCGTAGTGAGCAGCCGCCGGAACGAGCGGTGGTGGAGCGGGCCATCGACACATTGCAAGACGTGCCGGGCTTGGTGAGGCGACAGAAGGAAGACCCTCTCCTCGGTAAGGTTAGGGGAGCGCTTGGGGGCGAGGTAGAGACGAGGCGGGGAGAGGGGATGGGCGAGGAGGAGGTAGCGAGGTATCTCCTCGATGATCAGGATCTAGTAGGGTACGAGGTAGACGAGGTAGAGCAGAGCGGAATTCTAACAAGGCGTACATCTACCTCGTCCTAGCCGACATGCTCTCGTTAGTACACTGCCAGCATGGACACCCAGGGGTCGGCAAAACGCTTGCATTGCAGCACGACCGCTTCCAATGGCCAGGGATGTGTAGAGACGCGAGGGAGTATGTCTTGTCGTGCGGGTGCCGGCGTAGGAAGCGAACGCGAAGCCAGCGTATAGCTATCCTGCCTGCCAGGTACCTCGAGCCAGGGGAAGTCCTGGAGGTGGACTTGCTGAGGATCCCCAACACGTCCGAGACAGGTAACGAGTACTTGTTGCCGGTGGTGGACAAGGCATCTCGCTTCCTGTTTGCATACCCGCTCCCCTCGAAGGAGGCCCAAGGGGTCGCACGACTTCTCCTGGACCTGTGTCTAACGTTCGGAGTACCCTCGTTCATCCGTGCTGACGAAGGAGACGAGTGCACAGCCACTGTAATGGAGCATCTCTGCCGTTGGCTAAAGGTACAGATTGGTTTCGGCCCTGCCGATCACCCGCGGGGACAGGGTAGTGTAGAACGAGCAGGGCCGTGGATAGTCGATGTGCTGTCCGAGCTGTGTAAGGCATGGCCCACCCGCTGGGACAAGTATGTAGCGCTGGCATGCTGGATCAAACGCACCACGCCAGACCCGTCCCTGCCTTCGGCAAAGACTCCCTTCCAGCTCTTGTTTGGCCGCAGCCCGCGTACGTCCCTCGATATGTTAGTGCCTCAGATGGATGACACGGAGACCACGGGAGGCTTCGAGAACTTTATCGAAGAGCGCTGACACAACCTACGGGAGGTCCGGGAGGCATTCGAGAGGATACACGAGGGCAGGGAGAAGGCGCGACAACGTCGCAACGCATCGATTCAGCGACCATCGGGGGGCACTCGGGTCGTGACGGGCGGCCTCGTCCTGGCGAGGGAAAGCGACAGCTCGCTCCACCGGCAGGGTAGAGGGCCTAAACTGGTCCATGAGAATTGGACTGGTCCGTAGAAGGTGGTGGAGGTGGTGATCGAAGACCTGAGCGTCGTCATCGAGATGGAAGGCAGGACGACGCGCTCCAGGACGGTCTCCGCTGCATCGCTGAAGCCATTCTACACGAGGCCATCCGATCTTCGGCACCCCATGGAGGATGAGTTCGCGCAAATGGCGTGGGGCGCGGACCTGGGGCTCGGAGGGCACTTGGCTACAGCAGCACCGATGTACACGCTGCTGGACAGGAGGCGGGTGGTCAGCGCGACCGGGGTCGCGAGGTGCGAGTACCGCGGCCGGTACCTCGACGGAGAGGCGTCGGAATGAGTCTCGGAGGCGGAGTCATTGGACAGCTTCACTCCACTGCAGTTAGACACGTTTCACGCGTTGTGGAACTTGTACGACCCAAGCAGCGAGCGGAGCCGCCCCGTAGCCCGAGACGAGGAGGCGAGGAGACGCCCCGCGCCAAGTAGAAAGGAAGCTCTGAGAAGGTTCCCGATCGTTACAAAGGTCATCAAGCCGGTCGAAGGCGGAAAGGGGCTCGCGGGGCGGCCTGGGCAGGTCTACGACTTTTACTCGCCATACTGGCGCGTCCGCTTTGCCGACAACGACTGGGAAGAGCTGACGGCATCAGAAATGAGAAGGTTCGGAGTGTGAGGGCGAGGGCGGGACCGCGGGCGCACCGTCTCGCGCAAGATCTCTCCTTCTATCGCTCCCCTCCTCTCTCTCTATCTCTCTCTCTTTCTCTCTCTCTCCCCCTCTCTCCCTTCCCCGAGCCATCACTCGGGCACGTCACCGGGTGTTTGGCCGCGCGTGTCTGTGCCTGCGCCCGCTCCCGCGTCTGCTTTCGCACGTGCGCCCGCACCTGTGTCTTTCACGCTCTCCGTATTTCGCGTTTCGACCAGGGTCCACCTGTGGGTACAGTGGCGTGCGATACCGGTGCACCTGGCTGGGCGATAGGGGCTTCGAGGCTTCGAGGAGGATCGATGGACGAGGAGCGGCTTAGGATGTTCCTGGCTCGGCGACGGCTATTTTGTTTTTGTCCATCCCATTTACTATCTTCGCCCTTCTTTTCTCTCTCCCTCTTTAGTAGTAACTCAGATCCGGGGTCACTAAGTAGGCTCTTCTCCCCCCTCCCCACTCCTGTACTTGCCTAGCATTTTTATCGCGAGAAGATTTCAGCACTTTCTTCCTTCGTCGACTTGCGTCGGATTCCGCCTACCCACGCAATGAAGGCGCTCTCAGCAATTGGTTCCTTTTTATTTTTTCAAATATAGTAAAAATCTCACCACGGTGGGATTGGAACTTGGGTACCAATGCCAGCAGTCTTTGAAGCTGACCACTAGTCTACCGGGGCGACCGGCTATTGATGCGGGGTGGCGATTCTGGAAGCGCTTAAGCCAGGGAGGATGAGCGGGATGCCGCCGGGAGCATGCTTCTAGGCCAGTGGCACTTGAGAACCCACCTAGCTCGGCAACGGCACTACGAATTTGCAGTAGTCCATGGTTTTGGTAGGCGCCAGAGTATTACTATGTTGAAGTCATGCAGAAAAAACCCTGTCATATCGCATTACCGTCGCGATCTGTGTATCTATGGCGGGAGTAGGCGGCAATAGGAGCCTATTGTCCGAAGAAACGGGGTTCCTTGCGATCTCTGACATTCTGTTTTTGCCTAGTTTTCATCTTGGAGGCGCGATGATTGTGATATTTCCTGTCGATTGACATAATAGTGTTAGGTGGTACCAATATTGTACGCCGGGGGATCTGTGGTGAGTTTAGGGGGGCAGGAGAACATTCAGGAACGTAGTTGGAGTGGGCGGCCTTTCCGATCGAAAAGAAAAAAACAATGTGCAGGGGTTTCTGTCCTCAGTTTGATTGGGGTCCACCGTATAGGATATTGCGTGGCTTGCCGGATCGGCTAAACCAGCTGGGGAGGATGTTACGGTGGTAGCCCAAGGATCCGAGGGGTTTCCAGAAGTGGACATGGCATGTAGGAAAAGGGGATAATGATAATTGAACCCTGAGACGGAGGATGTGAGCAGACGGTCACAACCTTTCTCCACCCCTTCAGCTTCTTATACCTCGTCTCGTGGCCGGCAGTGTGTGCCTATACTATACCGACAGAGACAACTGTGAGATGGATCAGGCGTATGTTCCGCAAGCTGGGTGGAAACGGGAATGCAGGTGGCAGTCTTTGCAGCATACTGAAAGAGCTTGAGCGTGTGAATGAGTGCCAGACGGCCTAAACGAAGTAGTACATGATGGTTTTAGAGTGGGGATATATCTGAGCATCCTTTTGAGGAACATGAGCTATATCTGTCGGAGAGCCGGACGATACTACGCCATCATACATGACACGCGCACCGCTCGACTCTGTAACACATTCACGGGAATGAGGGGAGGGGTGGCAACTGGAAGATTGGAAGGAAATCCGACCAAGGGAATGCGGGGAGGGGGGGCAACAGGAGGAGTAGAAGGGAAACTGCGGTGGACGAAAGTAGGAGGGAGGTGGCAGACAGGGTAGTCACCAGGCCGACTAAGAAGTAGAGTATGCCTATGCTCCTCGTGCCGCCAACTGGTGCAGCTGGCACGAACGTGGTTTTCTGTTATCTTCTCATTTTGTTTCTTGCGCTTAATCCTCTGTGATTTTCATTTTCTTCGTTGTTTATCTTCCTTTCTTTTAATACGCGCTTTCGACGATAGAGGTAGCGCATTTTCGTATATATGATGGTTTTCTGAATGACGGGGCTAAATCGTCGGAATGTTAATTTTGTATTAAGAAATATTGTTGTGGTTTATTCGGGCCATGGGATTATTCATCGGGATGCAATTTGATTGTCGCTGAAATCGGTTTTCGGGTGGGGTATGGAGCTCTCTTTTCATGTATGTGAGGAGCCTCAGAAAATTGAGGGTGAACATCTATCGTAGAACGCCTCATTATTAATAGTAAGCTTTATGAAAGGAGTCGTGTGGGTTGGGTGGATGACGAGCCTGCTTTTCTTGTTTCGCATTGCCTGACGCCGAGGGGCGGGGCATAGTTGACGGACGCAGGAGGGAGACGGCAGACAGGATTATGGCATGGCGTTGATTTCTGTGCTTTTTGCACACATACGTGGTAAAAATAAAAAAACGTACAAGAGTATCTCTGCTCTCTGCTGTGGCGTAGTTTTGGTTACCACACAACTTGTATCTCTTTATATAAATGAAATCGGCACTGACAATGGTTGTGCTGGATGTCGACGGATCGGCACGGACACTGGTTGTCCTGGATATCGACGGGTGGAATGAACGGTTTCATAATGTGAAAACACTCACAGATATCACGTTGCCACGTGGCTGAATCTGTCGTCAGAAAAGTATTGTTGTTGTTGTCTTCACATTAAATCGTCCTTTCTACCCGGCTTCATCAGTACACCCGGGGTCCGTCCTGATTCCCTATCCTAGAGAGATACTGATTCTGTGGTCACAGACTGTGAGACAGAGGAACACCGGAAAAACAAATATCGCAAATTCAAGTGTCAAGCAAGTGAAGTGTCAGCGTACCGGGTACGAGAACACAACAACACAAGCAAGACCGGAAAAAAGAGCAAAACGACAATTAAAAAAAACTGAAAAGAAATGAAAAAAAGAATAAACGAAAAAAAAAACAGAATACAAACAACGCAAGGACTTCAGAAAGGCTGCTACAATAGACGGGAAGCATACGTACTCAGGAAGGGCAGGTATCTGCTGCACGTACGAAGCAACACGAAAGAGAGGGAGATACAGGCAAAAGTCTGTAAGAGCTAGTCGAATCGATACCTAGCCACCCGATCTATCAATTCGTTTCTGCATTCGTCGACAGCTGTATCAGAACAGCTGCCCCTCCCCCCTCCCCCCCTCCCCTTGTCGCCGTTCTTGGCGTCCTCTGCTGCGTGGCGCAGCCGGCTTTTCTGCGCTTCGTCCCTGTGCCACCTCGCCATGAAGCAGTCCGTCGCTTCGACGACCCCCTGGTACCACTTCCCGCTCTTCTTAGCCGCCCTCGGCCATAACAACGTCTATACTCCGAACAGCAGGGGGGAGCTTTCCGTGGACCCCTCGGTGGCTTGAAATACTCTGAGGTCGTCTGCTAGGCATTGGGCCCAGTTCTTTTCCGGTCGGCCTCGTCCCGGGTTCTCCCCACCAGCCATCGTCCCAAACATCACCCGGCGGGTCAGCCGCTCATTGGTCGTCCGCTGTACGGCCCCCGCAAAGAGGAGGCGTCGTTTGCGGATGGTCGTCTCAACGCTCTCGCATTGTGCCTTTTTGAGGGCCTTGGCGTACGACATGATGTGGTCAGTACGTTGCCGGCGCTGGAAGCCAACGATCCGTAGGAGGAGTTTGTGGTGTGCCGTTCTGAGCTCAGCGAAGTGCTCCTGACCAAGAGCCCACGTCACGCACCCGTACAGCAGGGTCTCCATCACCTCGGCCTTTAGCATGCGCACTTTTAGAGTGAGCGGGGCATCCTCCATATCGTACAGCTCCCGTTTAAACCGATTGTAGCATGCCCATGCGAGTCGGATCCGTCGCATAATCTCTGGCATAATGTCAGCGCTTGCGACGACAAGGCCGCCTAGGTACAAAAACTGCATCGTCTGCCTATACCTCGTTCCCGCTGCCTCGATGACGAGCGGTGAGGTCCGGGGTGCCTGATTCGGTGTCCGCTGCAGCATGGTCTCCGTCTTCTTTTCGGATACGGTGAGGCCTGCTGCTTCGAAAACGGTCACAATCACGGTCATCATCTTCGCAAGGCCTTCCGCCGACTTGGACACAATGCCTGCATCGTCCGCGTACAGCATACCCCACACTGCCCTCCGTACGTAAGTTAGTGGGTCAACCTTCACCCCGTCCTCGCCGAGGTCCTCCTCGAGGTGAACCATGTCCCTAAACATATATGGATCTTCACTGAAGCGTATCAGCACGGCGTGTATCACAGCAGCAAAGAGGATATTGAACAGAAGTGGTGACAAGACACATCCTTGCAGTAGCCCCTGAGTGGCGTCGAACCATTCCGAGTACTCGCCGTCATCCGTACGCACGCGGGCTCGAATACCTTCGTGGAACTGGCGGATAACGGTAAGCATCTACTCTGGTATGCCGCAGCGTGCGAGCACCACCCACAGTAGCTCACGGTCGACGGAGTCGTATGCTTTCTACAGTTCGATGAAGCACATGTACAGGAGGGTTTGTCTAGCTCGTCCGAGTTCTTGCAGTCGGCGCACAACGAACAGCATATCGACCGTTGATCGTGCTGGGCGAAAGCCGCACTGTTCCTCGGGGAGTATCCCTTTGGCCTCACAGTAGTTACTGAGGCGGGACGCGACCATATTCAGCAAAACTTTGCCTGAGTGGGCAACAAGCGAACTCCCTCGGTAATTGTTGCAATCAGAGCGATCCTTCTTTTTATGAAGGACCTTAATGGTCGCATCTTTCCATTGCTGGGGGACGTCACCCGTTCTCCACACGTTGACAAGTAGGTTGTGAAAGTACCGGATGAGCTCGGGGTGGTCGATTTTCAGTAACTCGGCCGGGAGGGAGTCTGGTCCCACCGCTTTCCAGTTTGGCATACCCCGAATTACCGCCGTCATATCATCCATGGTCGGTTCATCTCCAAGCGATGGTGCCAACGGCCTTTGGGGAAATAGGGCGCTGATGGTTGGGTCAAGCTTAGACGACTTCGTGGTCAGGAGGGTGCCAATCAAACTCGCCCACCGTTCAAGAATGCGTACCTTGTTCGTTAGTAGCGTGCCCTCCTCGTCCAGGATGAACTGCTCGCTTCTCGCATTTCGACCGTCCAACCCCACCGTGGCCTTCAGGTGTTTGTAGAAACCCCGCTGGTCGTTGTCGGCGAGCAGTCTCTCCGTTTCAGCGAGGTACTCTTCGAAGTAGGCTGGCAGCGCTGCATCGCCCTTCGTAGATTCGCGCACGCCGTCCGCAACGTCTTCCACGCGGCTTTGTCTGTTTTGATGCGCATGCCTCATCGGGCATCCTCCCTCGCATCCCATGCTAGTTGTATGGCGGCTGAAGTTTCCGCGGTCTCGCACCACCCGGGTTTGTGTGAGTGCCGTGGTGGGGGATGTATGCCTTTCGCTACTGCATCAAGAATAGCATCAGCAAAGGATTCAGCCATCTCAGAGATACTGCTCGGTTGCGAGGAAAGGAAGGGCAGCTTTGAAAGGATCCGCGCCACGACTCGCTGCCTGCAATCTCCGTCGGATCGACTCTTCTGCCGGTCGAAAGGCCGAATTTGGTTTTTCGCTCGTACGTGCCTGTTGGGTGCGAAACGACCGCTGAGGCGGACCATTTACAAGTACCTTAAGATTACAGTAGAATTGGAAGGGACAAAAGCGAGGAGCGAACAGTTCACTAGGGACGAGGATGGCACGCTCATACGGGAAAAGGTGCGAATTCGTGAACGATGGGCGGGGTTTTTCCATAAACTCTTGAACACGGAGTCGCTGAAACTAAATCCCACGATCATCGACCTCTTGCCACCGCGACCGCCTAAACTGTCGCTTGAAGATGAACCATCCATGGACGAGATGACAGAATCACTTAAGGGGATGTCAAATTAGAATGCTGTCGGGCCAGATGGTCTCCCGGCCGAACTCCCAAAATTCGATCACTCGGCATTCGCTCAGTGCTTTCACGACATCCTTGTCACTGTTTGGTTAACAGGAGAAGTCCCCCAGGAATGGAAAGATGCGATCATCAAGGTCCTTCACTAAAAGAAGGACCGAACGGACTGCAACAACTACCGAGGGATTTCGCTTGTTGCCCACGCAGGCAAAGTTTTGTTGAAAATCGTCACGTCCTGCCTCAGCAACTACTGCGAAACCGAGGAACTACTCCCTGAGGAACTGTGCGGCTTCCGCCCCGCACGATCAACGATTGATATGTTGTTGGTCGAGGGCCGGTTGCAAGAGCTCGGACGAGAGAGGAAAATCCCCTTGTACGTGTGTTTCATCGATCTGCAGAAAGCGTACGATTCTGTCGACCGAGAGCTGTTATGGAAGGTACTCACATGATTTGGCGTACCAACCAAGATGCTGAGAATTATCCGTAATATCCACGATGCCATGCGGGCTCGCGTGCGTACTGATGACGGCGAGCACTCGGAATGGTTTGATGTCACGCAGGGGCTGCGGCAAGGCTGTGTACTATCACAGTTACTGTTCAACGTGTTCTTCGCTGCTGCGTTACACGTCGTACTAGTACGCTTCAGCCAAGACGAAGCCATTGTAAGGGATTTGGTCCAACTCAGTGAAGCTGGAGTAGTTCGAACAGGGAAGGAGGAGCCATTGGCGTGCGTGCGAAGGGCTTTATGGGGCATGTTGTACGCCGATGATGCAGGAATTGTCTCGAAGTCGGCCGAACGGCTATCGAAAATGATGACAGTCATCGTGACTGTCTTCGAAGCAGCAGGCCTCACGGTGTCGGAAAAGAAGACAGAGACAATGCTCCTACAAACACCAGACCCGACAACCCTCGCACCACCGCTTGTCATCGAAGCGGCAGGCCAGAGGTATAAGCAGACGACCCAGTTCTTATACCTAGGCGGGGTTATCCACGAAAACGCTGACCTCTCGCTCGAAATCGACCGACGGATTCGCCTCATGCGAGCATGCCTCAAACGGTTCGGCCCGGGGTTGTATGATAGGACGACCGCACCCCTTAGCCTTGAAGTCCGAATGCTGAAGGCCGAGGTTAATGAGACCCTGCTGTACGGGTGAGTAACGTGGACCCTCAGAGCGGAATACTTTGCCAAGCTGCGAACGGCTCACCACCGAGTCCTGTTGCGAGTCATTGGTTTCCAGCGCCGACTTCGTACTGACCATGCTACCCTCTCGTACGCGAAGGCCCTCAAGATGACACGTTGCGAGACCATCGAAACGACCATTCGTAAACGGCGGCTCTTCTTTGCGGGGGGCGTGGCACGGCAAAGCAAGGAACGAATACCCAGTCGAGAAATGTTCGGGACAATAGCTGGTGGGGAGAACCCGAGACCAGGCGGACAGTGTAAGACTTGGCATAGATGCATGGTCGAAGACCTTAGGGAGTTCCGAGCCACCGAAGGGTCAACGGAAGTTGCCCCCTTGGTGTTTGGAGTTGAGACCGCGTTGTGGTCCACTGCAGCCAAAAAGGCGGGGAAGTGGTACCGGGGGATCCTTGAAGCAGCCAAACGGTTCATGATGAGGTAGCACGAGGCTGAGGCTGAGATGAGTAGGCAGCGTCGCGCATCCGCCGTGGTTGGTGTCCAAGGGAACGGGGGGGGGAGGCAACAGGAGGAGTGACAGAAAACCCGACCAAGGAAATGAGGAGAGGGGGGGGGGCAGGAGGAGTAGAAGGGAAACTGCGGTAGACGAAAGTAGGAAGTAGATGACAGACAGGGTAGCAAGGCACCAGGCCGACTAGGAAGTAGAATATGACCATACTACTAGTGCCACCAACTGGTGCAGCTGGTTCGAACGTGGTCTTCCCTTGTCTTCCCTTTTTTTTTTTTTTCTTTCTTGCGCTGATCCCCCGTGATTCTCATTTTATTCCTTGCTCTTCCTTTTTTGATTGATAAGCCGTATAGAAGGAGTCGTGTGGCGTGGTTGGATGACGAACCTGCTCTGCTCGTCTCGTATTGTCTGACGCCAAGGGGCTGGGCATAGTTGACGAACGCAGGGCGGAGACGGCAGTCTGGGTAGCAAGGTACCAGGCGGATTAGTAGGGAGAACCTGGCCATACTACTCGTACCACAAACTGCTGCCGCCACACCTTGAGGGTGATTTGGGCTTTGGCCTGCCAGTTATTTTCCCTTTCTTATTTTTTCCTTGGTTCTTTGTCTCACTCTGTTTACAAGCAGCGGTGTTTTTGTTATTATTTTCTTTTCTTTTCTTTCCAGCTCGTTCTTTTTCAAGTGTTGGCCACCTCACCTGCCGGGGGGGGGCACGACAGATTGTTTCTTCTATTTTTATTTTTTATTTTTTCTTTTTCTGTTTCGATTAATCTTCTTTGTTTTTGCTTTCTCTTTGATTGTTTCCTTTCGTTTCTCTATTTCATAGAAGGTGTATGTCGTGCCTTTCGTACCTATTAATAGTATGATGACATGGTATTGAATCGCCCACTGCTGTGCTTGCTGCATACGTGGCAACGTGGTATATCTGTGGCGTAGCTTTGTGACCACATAACTTATATCTCTTCTAGGATTGAAGAATCGGCACGGACACTGATTGTGCTGGATGTCGACGGGTAGAAAGAACGGTTTAATGTGAAGAACACACATTGCATACACGATATTATAATCTGAATCCGCCTTGGCTGGGGGTGGAGGCTGGGGGTGGACCTTAACAACATGCACGCGAGACCGGTGTGCTTGGCGGATTAGAATGTAGTCAATCCGTTCTTGGTCGTTGCGGCTGCTGATACCGTTGAACGTATGGGATATACCACCCTTGCGAGCGCTAAACAACGTGTTCGTGAGAGCGAGCCTATTGTCTGAAGCGAATGCCAGCAGGCGTTTGCCGTTGCTGTTAAGCTCATCACGTCCATACGCTCCAAGCACCCTACCGTCACCGCACCCTTCCATCCCCCTTCCAGTCCGTGCGTTTGCGTCTACCAGTAGTACAAACAGGCATTCCTTCGTTGGGATCTGCTCAACCATGTGCCCCAATTTTTTCCAAAACGCCTCTTTCATCTGTGCGTTGAGGTCGGCTTCCGTTGGGGCATAGGCGACAACTAGGTCGACCGCATCGCTTTCACCAGTCAGCTCGAAGCGCATAGACATAATAAGGCGTTCGTCAATTAACTGGTGGGTGTAAACATACTTACGGCATATCGTTTCCTTCACTGCCAAACCAACTCCGAATAGTCCTTGCATGCCATCCGTTTCTTCTTGCCCAGAGCAGAAAACCCGGCATCCTGCTGCAGAAAACTCGGTTTTCCTAGGTCTCCTTGTTTCCTGCAGGCCAACGGAGTCACAGCCCAGTTGTCGGGCCTTCGCCAGCACACACTCGGCGTGCCCGTACCCATTCCTCCCTTTCACAGCCAGGGTACGCATATTATTATTGTAGGTCGCTACCGTCACGAGTGCCGCCTTCTGTCTCGCTCGAGCCTCGCGTGCTGCAAACTTTGCTAGCCGACGCGTGGTCCGACCCCTCCGTCTTTTTTGTCGTTTTCTTCTTATTTTTCCTTGTATCACGATGTAGGCTCTCTGTTCTCCAGCCCGGTGCGTGCCTTCGTTTCCAATGATGGCTGGATTCAGCCGTCCCAGCCCATCTCAACCCCGACACTCTCGTCCTCGCTGTCGGGGTGTTTGCTTACCCACGCAATGCCCAGCCTCTCCTCTCCCCATATGCTGTACCCAATACGCTCTCCGCTGTGGCGATGCTCCTCCTCTGCTGTTGGAACGAACTCCTCGGCATTGGGGTTGAAAACAAAACCCATCGCCACCACCCCGCGCCGTCAGTAGTTCACTTACCAGACCACACAGGGTTCCTCTCTTCCGAGGCTGGGGCTCGTATGACCACCAGTAGACCGTCGTAGGTTCCGATGGACTCCGGCCCACCCCGAGGTCGAGCCTGGTGTGTTGTTCACATTATTGATGGGTCAGTAGGACTTGTTGTTATTCGTCGGGGTTAAAACCATACGAATGATGCTATAATTGTAATGGACCAACTATCATGAGAAATTATTTCTGAGCTCTCAGAACTGGGTTTATTTAGGCCGAAAATACGCGTTTTACTCGGCGGCAAAGCCAAAAACACCGATAGACTCCTCAAAAGTGCTATTACGGGGGACCATAGTTAATAGGACCAAATATTGTCAGTAAAAATGGTCATATATATAGGATTTTATGTATACCATAGGTCCTATTAACTATGGCCCCCCGTAATAGTTTTTCGCGAGCGTTCAGGAACATTTTTTTTTCTCCGAAGTCCTAGCTTATTTTTTTGAGGAGCCAATGAGTTTTCTCTGGAGGCTCTGAAATAAGGCTGTGGGTCAGAACTGGGGCCAGAAATAATTGATCTCGGAGGATTTTTTATGAAAAATCGTGATGTCCTCAGAGCTGGAAATATGGACGAACAGTCCAACTACGTCTCTGTCTGGAGAAACGGACAAGTGCTCGACAAACTTCTCGGAAAACTACAGGGATCATCCTGAGGAGTCTACCGTCTACCGGTGTTTTTGACAGTCCAGTCGAGTAAATCGCCGGTTTTAGGCGAAAAAAAACAGTTCTGAGACCCCTTCAAACATTTCCCATAATTTTTGGTCAGGACACCAACAGCCATGTTGTCAAGAATGTATATTTTAGTTTTATTTTGACCCTTTGGGTCCATATAACCATAATTCCAAGGTTACGTTCTGTAGGATACCTACAGAACCATACCTTCTTTGGGACTCAAGTAACTAGCGTGGTGCCACCTGGGCAACTTTGCGTGTCTGTATGCTCCAGTGCCTGCCTTTCGTATTTTCTTTCCCCCCCGCCCGTGAATATCGCTTTTTTGTCCCTTCTTTTTTCATTTTTCTTTCATTCCCGTTTGTACCTTTTTGTGTCTTGGTTAGTATGGTCCGTTTTGCCTTTTTTGCGTTTCGCTATCTGCTTCTGTTTTGTTTTTGTTTTTGTTTTCGTTTTTTTTGCTTCGCTTCATCTTCTTTTTTGGGTTTTTGTCTGCTATTAATAGTCTCCTTTTTGCTTCCCTGGTGTCCGCAGTGGTGGAGTGCGTATGCTTGTTTTTTATTTTTGCCTCTGTTTTACTTGAGGTATTTCTTCCACTCCAGAGTTATTGGAGCCTGTCCTGCGACCACGGACTGCATTGTATTGTGAGTTAATAAGAGAACAACAACAACAACCCAGGGTATTTACCCGGTAAATACCCTACAGAGAACTTCTGTAAGTTCTGTAAGACCTTTGTACCCGTACCCGGAATAATTGACAAAACGGAAAAATGAGAACGAAACAAAAAATGGGAACGGACGTTTTTTTTTAGAAAGCAAACCAATTGTGTACAACTCCAAGAAAAAAAGTAGACAGTCCTGTGGGGCTGTACAGCAGCCTTCGAATGAGCTGTCGCTCAGGCTGGAAGTCCTCGGCATCGCCGCGGTAGCGAGCATCTAGAGAAATCACAATAGAGCCAGCGTATATCGCTTTTTGCGCCCACCCGAAGGCACGAGATGGAGAATGACCGTTCTGACGAGCTCCTCTCACAGGGCTGGCCAAGGGGTTTCGCAGGATCATTTTGGTTCTCTGATACACCACATGGTTCTGGAGATACGGCTTGGTTCTCATTTTAGGCTTCGTTCCCATTTTTCCGATTATATTTGTCTGTTAATTTCTGTAAGTTATGTACGACCTTCATACGCGTACCCGGAACTTCTGTAAGTTCTGTACGCCCCGCTTCACAATACCCGGGGTACCGGTACAACGTTTTTCTACCTGCCCGAGACTTCTGTGAATTATGTACGCCCGTGCCACAATACCCGGAACTTCTGAGAGTTCTGTAAGGGTTTTATACCCGTACCCTGAATTTCTGTAAGTTCTGTAGGACATCCATACCCGTACCCGGAACTTCTGTAAGTTCTGTGAGACCTTCGGCACAATACCCGGGGTAACGGTATACCCTCGGCACAATACCCGGGGTGCCGGTACAGATTAGGATGACGTTGAGGATCAAAGATGTCGGGAGACAGGACTTTCAACCCTTGACAGACAGCAGCTTTGCCTTGACATGCCGTGACTGACACCAAACTACTAGTTCTTAGTGTGGAACACTTCTGCCCTACACCCTCGACAGCGCATGTTTTGCCTTGCTTAACATGTCTCCCGACATCTTTGTTGAGGAGTGATGTTATCATTCTGACGTCATGTCTCATCAGTGACACACACCAAAAACGATATGACGAAATTACAGCTCGTGTCTACGTCGTGTGTAGAGATACATATGTTGATAGTATCTACCTGGTTTGATGCGTATAGAAATAATACTAAAATATCACAACGAGCGCAACTTATGATACGCACGTATGTACGTAGAGGTTTCGTTTTTTCACTCGTACACTATTATATTATTATTTAATAATAAGTAGTAGTGGGATGTACCGTACCAGTACTCATTTCACGCATGGCCGTAGTCGGGGGGGGGAGGGGGGGGTGGTTCAAAACCAATTTAAATTTCATTTTGTTTTCGTCTATAAATTATACAAAAAATCTGAAGCAACGCACGCTGATGCACCGACGGTTGAGCGCGATTTCAGTGCTTGCGGTAACCTCCTCGTTCCAAACCGAAGTCGCATCAACACGTACTGGGTGGAGATGGTGATGTTCTTCAAGGCCAACTTCGAGCACATCCCTGATTACGGGGCCATCCCCATGATCGCTTCGAAGGATGTTCGGGCTTGTCTCCCTACGCGGTTCACCCGGAAGGACGCTGACTTGGTGGCGGCTGAAGCCGCCTTTGACGTGCTGAACAATCCTGCGGCATCAACTACTTACTCAAGACATGGGCATGGGCGAGGGCTCCCGAAGTCTGGGTGGGGGGGGGCTGCTTTTCTTGCTGCAGCTGCACTACTGCTGTAAATTAGTCTTAGCCTGTTATTATTCGACAACCTAGATGGTGGGACTCAACACCGCTGTTTGTAGTATTAGGTGTTTCCAGGGTATTGTGTACGCCCGTGACACAATTGGAACTTTCGTGAGTTATGTACGCCCGGGCCACAATCGGAGCTTCTGTGAGTTATGTACGCCTGTTCCACAATAAATACCCGGAACTTCTGTGAGTTCTGTGCGACCTTCATACCCGTACCCGGAACTTCTGTGAGTTCTGGGCGGCCGAGCCACAATACCCGGGGTACCGGTACACCATTTTTATACCTGACCGGAACTTCTGTGAGTTCTGTACGGCCGGGCCACAATACCCGGAACTTCTGTGAGTTATGTACGCCTGTTCCACAATAAATACCCGGAACTTCTGTGAGTTCTGTGCGACCTTCATACCCGTACCCGGAACTTCTGTGAGTTCTGGGCGGCCGAGCCACAATACCCGGGGTACCGGTACACCATTTTTATACCTGACCGGAACTTCTGTGAGTTCTGTACGGCCGGGCCACAATACCCGGAACTTCTGTGAGTTCTGTGAGGCTGTTATACTCTAACCCGGAACTTCTGTAAGTTCTGTAAGACACCCATACCCTAACCCTAAATCCACAAACCCTACAGAACCTAACCTTGCATTATTCGACCTTTACGGTGATTAACATACAACCTTAGATCAACCGTACAGCTATTCGTGGTCCCGGATAGCGGGTCCTGCAAGAAGAGGTAAACCGAGTAGCGGCACATAGTCACCTACCTTTTGGCACCTTATGTGCATGTGTTATTATCATTAAAACCTTATTTCTACCCGTCGACACCCAGCACAACAAGTGTCCGTGCCGATTCTTCAATCCTATTAATGGACGAGATACAAGTTATGTAGTCACAAAGCTACGCCACATATATATACTACGTTGTCACATACCCTGGTATGCAGTAAGCACAAGTAGTGGGCAATGCAATGCCATGTCATTATACTGGATACAGCTTTCACGACATGCACATTCTATGAAATAGAGAAACGAAAGGAAACAAAGGGTTAGGGTTAGGGTTAGGGTTACGGCTAGGGCTAGGGCTAGGGTTAGGGTTAGGGTCAGGGTAGTTTTGTGACCACACAACTTGTGGATTGAAGAATCGGCACGGACACTGGTTGAGCTGGGTGTCGAAGGGCAGAAAGGACGGTTTAATGTGAAGAACACACACGTGTCTCCTTTCATAAGGCTTATTAATAAATAGAAGAAAGGAAGAGAAATATATAAAACGAAAATCACGGAGGATCAAGCGCAAAGAAGAAAAGCGAAAAAGCTAAAGGAAAGCCACGTTCGAATCAGCTGCACCACCATTTGGCGGCACGAGTAGCATAGGCAGTTTTTACTTCCTAGTCGGCCTGGTGCCTTGCTACCCTGTCTGCCATCCCCTTTCTACTTTCGTCCACCGCGGTTTCCCTTCTACTCCTGTAGGACCTCCTGCCTACCCCCCCTCCCCGCATTCCCTTGGTCGGGTTTCTTTCCAGTCCTCATTTTGCTCCCCCTCCCCCGATTCCCTCGGACACCAACCACGGCGGATGCGCGGCGCTGCCTACTCAGCTCAGCCTCATCCTCGTGCCACTTCACCATGAATCGTTGGGCTGCTTCGAGGACCCCCCGGTACCACCTCCCCGCCTTTTTTGCTGCAGTGGACCACAGCGCGGTCTCAACTCCGAAAACTGAGGGGGCAACTTCCGTTGACCCTTCGGTGGCTCGGAACTCCTTAAGGTGTTCGACTCTGTATATATGCCAAGTCCGCCAGCAATAGTCCCGGGTTCTCCCCACCAGCTATCCTCCCGAACATTACCCGACTGGGTCATCGCTCCTTGCTTTGCCGTGCCACGGCCCCCCCAAAGTTTTATTGGTGGTACACTACTGCTGAAACGTTGTTAGTTCGTGTGTCCGTCAAACCCAACTTTGGAGGATACCACCGCAGCAGCAGTAGCGTTTCATCAGTACCCGTGGCGAGGTACCGACATGCTACTCCTGTAGTTGCGGAGTGAGCCACCATATTTGCTATCTTTGCACGTGTTGATTTATATTGTTCACAACCTGATTTTCACGAGACAATGAGGGGGGTCGTCTGCTGGTACGCTGAGTACTCTTGGGTATGATAGCTAACGTGGGATGTGCATATCGGCTGTTCTTCGGATTGCAAGATGAATAGTATTCTTGGTCTGCGTGGTATGATAGTATGCCTGGGATGTTCGCATATCGGCTGCTGTTGGGGTTGTATGACAGTATGCTTGGTATGATATATAGCATGCTGGGGAGTAAGCACCTTGTCATTTCTAGCAGGCGGAGTGGTGAGGTGAGCGCCCTTGCGGACTGGCCTCCGTGAAGGTGGGCACTATTACGGGGGACCATAGTTAATAGGACCTATGGTATACATAAAAACCTATATATTTACCCATTTTTACTAACAATAGTTGGTCCTATTAACTATGGTCTCCCGTAATAATAGGCGTAGCACCTTGCAGTGGAGGAAAGCTCTCGTCATTGTTCTATCGCTGAGAGGGGTGGTGAAGGTGAGCCCCTCCCCGAGCTTTGGATGCGGCGGGGGTTCCTGGGGTTATGTAAGTTTGGGTGCTGCTGGGTGTCCTTGGGTCTGGTTTGTAGCAATCAGGTTGAGAGCAGTGAAGGCAAGCATCGAGGGGCGTCCGAGATAATGTGCGAGAAAGTGGGGTGGATAGGATAATGCGTGCAAGGGTGTAGGAGGTATAACGTTTCGAGCCGTTCGCCCGCACAGTCACACGAAGCAACACCACTCACCCCAGAAACGCTACTACTGCTGTACCTGGTAGTTCGCAAAGAAAGGAAAAAGTAAATAAGTAAATATGAAAAGAAGTGAAAAAATAAGGAGATACGTAAATGAATGGATGCACTCAATATACACCTGGTATGTATATACATATGCAAAACCCAAACGAGCGGATGCACTACGGTTCCGTGGGCCCGAGACAAAACCGCCTACATGCCACAATATCCCGATCGTTGCTGTAACCAGAAAAACGTTGCGGCGCAGAGACGTGAGAGTAACCTTAAAGTACGACGGGTTGAGGCATGCAGCCAACGAGTCGCCGGGCGCAGAGTAGGGACGGATACGGAAAGGTCAACCACCACATCCATCAGGAGTGTAAACATCAAACCGAGACAGGTGTGAGTCAGGGCAACATTCTGACACCCCAACAGGAGCAGTTGTCGGTTGCCAGTGGATGTGTTTGTAAACACGGGAGCAGGAGGGGGGAATGACGCGTCAGAAGCTTACGTTCGCTCGGTTGAGCGAAACGAAAGGGCGGGGCAGAGGATGATCAGCCCCAAATGTAAGGGGTCGCTCAGGGCGGCCAACCCAACTCGGAGCAGAATTTCCCCCATGAACAGCGTAGGATCATGCCACATTCCTTTGGTGTTCATGTCAGAGGACCGGGTTCGTAGGATGACGGTGAGGGTGGTGGAAGGGATACCCCACGGGCTGTTCTTAGGCGCTGCATTCCTGAGACAAAACAAGAGCGTCATCATTTTGCAGAAGGAGGAGGATTCAAGCCATCTCCGGTGTCACCGTGGATACCACTGCTAAAGGAAGGAGCTTCAATAAAACGACAGAGTGGGGCGACCGGCTGGCAAGCGAAGCAGAGGAAGAGCGAGGAAACGCCTACGGAAGCAACGAAAACAATGGAGGAAGCGTGGGATATTTTCTGTTCCGTTGTGTCCGCACCAACGGTATAGGAACCCGACGGCCTGGCGGGGCCTGCGGCAGCTCCAAGAGAAAGCGAAGTGGCGTGGGAGGACCACGGTAGCTTGCAGTGGAACCTGAGCATGGCGAAGAAGGTTGAGGTGGGGGTTTCGTCAGTTTGCAGACGGAGGTCTTTGTGAAGGGTCCCAAGCCCCAGGACTGGCAACTAGTACTGGTAGCCCCGACGAGGCCATTCGACATGGAGTTCTAGACTGTGTTGGGGGTAGCGAAGGGTGTACCGTGGTGGTGCCCGGGCAACCCCGTCCAGTGTAAAGTCGTCAATCGGACGAGTACGCCACTAGCTATCCAGTATGGCCTCGTGGTAGCCAAGGTATACGCAACCAACGCAGGCGACATCGAGAGGATGCGATAACTGTTGGAGCAGCCCGAGGAGAGATCCCCAGCTTCAGAGGTAGACGGAGGGAGGGCGGAGAAGTAGCTGGGGCATGGAGAAGGGGTCACAAAACCTGCGGGGGTCGACCTGACAGACGCCAACATGGGGTAGCTGAGCCAAGGGTACAAGGCGGACTTGCTCGATCTTCTACTGATTTTCCGCCAGCGAAGACGTTTCCAAACCAACCCAAAGTTCGTGCCGGTGTGCAGAGGGGCCAAGCTTCGGCTATCATTGATCAGAAAGGATAGCACGCTACACGCGGCTAAACAACGACGATACTCACCCGAGGACGAAGTTATTATCCGGAGTGAAGTGGCGAAGTAGTTAGAATTCGAGGCCACCTGCAGGTCGTCATTGGCGTGGGCGGCTAACTCTGTGGTCGTTCGCAAGACGGATACAACAGCGAGGGTCTGTCAGGACCATCAAGCTCTCAACATGTTGCAAACGTCGGGCAGTTGAGGCCTCGGAGACATCCAGGGCATCTTTGACGGCATGAAGGGGGCAGGTTGCTTCACTTGAATAGACCTAGCGTCGGGCTTCACCCTACTGGAGATTGACGAGGAGGACAAGCTTAAGACCGCGTTCCAAGACGCCCACGGGACGTTGTGGGAGCTCAACCGATGTGGATTTGGATTGAAGACTTTACCAGCCGGCTTCGCCGTTTTTGTTGGTGGAGCCCTCGCCGTGCTGAAACGCAAAGGAGTACAAAAGTGGATTGACGGCATCTTCATCTATACCAAGAAAGCAGGAGGAAATCTGGACCTTGTTAGGCAAGTGCTAGAGAAGCTATCTTCTGCGGGCTTGTCGGTGAACTTCTCAAATTCCTAGTGGTGCTTCCCCCAGCAGAATTTTGTTGGCGTTGTGGTGGACAGGCTGAGGGTGCGTCCGTCGCAGTCAAAAAAGGACGTCGTCGCCCAGCTCACCAAGCGGGTACAGTGGGGGAGGTGAGGGCCTTGATGGATATGACCGGTTACCTGAGGAAGTTCGTACCCAAGGATAGCGTTCTGGTATCGACTATTTCGAATCTACTCCCGAGACTAACGATTTTTGTCGATCCGGGCGCGAAGATGAATGTGCCATGGGGCAAGGAATAAGACAGAGCGCTGGCGGGGATGGTTCAGGCGTTGACCTCTCCTCCAATCCTGGTCATGCCGGACTGGCACACTCTACTTCAGCTGGACACGGATGGCAGCGAGCTGGGAGCGGGAGCGGCGCTTACCCAAGTAACCGACAACTCAGAGCACTTGCTAGCTTTTGCAAGCCACAAGTGATCACGAGCCGGCGCGAGGAGGTCGATGATGGCGTTATTGTGGGCAATAACCCACTTCAGACCATACTCGTGGGGGGGGAGGTTCACTCTGATCACCGACTTCTCGTCGCTGATCTGACTGTTTAAAAGCCAAACCCTCTCCGCGAGGGTACATCGATGGTATCTGCGCCTGAACGAATACGACAGGAGCTACAATGCGGCCAGGCGTCTGCCACCAACTACCAAATGCGCTATCAAGGCTGACGCGTTCTACACTCCCAGGGGGGGGTATCAACGACGCATTCCCGGACGATGGCTCGAGTCGCCGAACGTGCAGGGGAACGGAGGGACCGGTATTGGGCGGTATCTCCCTTACGGAACTCAGGGCCGACGAGGTGGACGCCCTGGCAGCAGTGTACGTCATAGCAGTGTTCTCACTCCGGTTGGGGTAGGGAGCAGGATGGGTGGGGGAATCCGGCCGCTCCCGAAGGAACTGGACCGAGAGCGAACTAGACATAGGTGAAGAAGGCGAGAGCCCCGGGGAACTAACAGGGCCGAGCGACATCCCGACGGTCACCAGAGCGGTAGCACGATCCGAATTTCGATCCTCGACACGAACCCCCGGGCCGGTGCGGCTACCTCATCCTTTGCCCGATGCCGAGTTCGAGAACCCCACTCATGCACCCCGGGGAGACGCAACGAGGGATTTGGAGTCTCCAAGCCCCGCGTCCCCCTGCTAGCATGGATAGTCGCTACACTGCAAGATGCGCAACGGCTAGCGGAAGCACAGAGCAGGGACTGAGTGCTAGGACCTATCTTAGCCAAGCAAATCCCAGCGTAGACGGATCGAACCTGTTGGCCAATGAGGGTATCCTATGGCACACCCCGAAAAAAGAGGACCCAAAGTTGGATGCCGGGTGTGTTAACTCTGGTTCAAAGCCCGTTCGGCCACCCAGGGGCGGCGCGTACAACGCTGCTAGTTAGGGGGAAGTACAGCTGGCCGAAGCTAATCAGGGATGTGCGCGAGCATGTACTCTCGTGCAGGTGCAGGAGAAGGAAAGGGACCAGTAGCCAACGAGTGGCTATGATGCCGGCCAGGTTCTTACCGCCATGGGAAGTCCTTGAGGTAGATATCCGTGACTTTAAGCAGGAGTCTCTGGCGGGCAACAGGTACGTTCTCGTCGTGTTGGATCGATCCAGCAAGTGCCTGTCTGCATACCCGTTGAGGTCTCAAGAAGCATTGCGGGTGGGTCGTAAACTGCTAGAACTTCTCTTGACTTTCGGGGTACCGCGATCGATCCGGAGTAATGCAGGAGGGGAGTTAACATGCAAGTGGTGAAACACCCAAGTCAGCTACTAAGGGTGTCGATAGACTACAGCCGCGCTGACCGCCCTTCGGCACAGGGGGCAGTCCAGCGAGCGGGGAGTGGCTCCAGGAGGTGCTGTCGGAGCTCTGCAAGTCTTGGCCTCGGTCGTGGGACAGGTACATACTACCCGCTCGTCAGATACAGCGTGTCTCCCCCGACCCCAGCCTGCCGGCGAAGACGACCCTATTTCGCCTGCTGTTCGGCCGGGATGCCCGTACACAGCTGGAGCCGATTTCGCCAACCATCGATGGCGTGGAATACAGACGAGGGCTAGATGCCTTCGTGGCAGACGAGCATCAAGCCTTCCGAGAGGTACGCAAGGCCCTAGAGGAGAGACAAGCCGCCAACGACCGAGCTACAGTAGGCGGGGCCACAACGCCAGTGTAGGCCGGGCTTCACCGGGGGGGCAAGCCAAGACAGGTGGCCACGCGCTGATTAAGGAAGCAGCAAGCACTTTGTCTAGAGAAGGGGGTCAGTCAGAGCTAGCACACGAGCATTGGACGGGGCCGTGGCAGGTAGTCAAGGTAGTGCACCCGGGTCTCAGCTATGAAGTGAACCTGAATGGCCGCAGCAATAGGAAAAGGATGGTATCGGTGGCGGACATGAAGCCCTTCCAAGAACGTCCAGCAGTCTGCGCCACGCCTTCGAGGACGAGTTGGCACCCCTGGCGCGGGGGCCGGACGTGGGACTCGCCGAGGCATCCACGACCGCAGCGCCGCTGTAAAATTTGGTCGACCTCAGAGTTGTGGGGGGCCGTAGACGCGTGCTCCTGGGGTACAAAGGGAAGTGCCAGGATGGGAGGAAATCCAGTGGATAGAGGAGGAAACCCACTGCATCTGGATATATTTCACGCGCTGTGGAAACTCTACCATGACGCGGGTTGTAGGGTTCGCCCGGCCGGGACACCGACGAAGGGGGAGAAGGAGACGGCTTCTAGGAAAGAGGCGCTCGAGGCACATCCGATATGAACCAGTGTCGGGATGGAGTTCACGGATATCATGAGTCGAAGAAAGGTATGTGACGGAGAGGTGTACGACTTCAGCGACCCGTACTGGCGGGTGAGTTATCCGAACGGGGGGTTGGAGGAGCTGAATGGCCAAGAGCTAAACCAAGGGAGGGAGCTGGCGACCGCCTCAGCCTAAACGGTCTCTTCAAACGGCTGGGCCGGGTAAAGCGAGAGAGAATACAAGGACAAGACGTGGGACGCCAAGACGTATACGGGGGGAGGCGTTGGCGATAACCCCGTCCTAAACCGTTTTTCCAAACGGCGGGTCTGGCGGGGATAGAAAGGGTCGGGGGGGAAAGGGGAGCAGCTCCGCCATTCGGGTCCGCGCATTCTTAATATCTGGAATATAGCACCAGACTTGGAGGGGTGGTGCGGCGGAGGGACGTGGGAGCAACCTTAAAGTACGACGGGTCGAGGGATGCATCCACGAGTCGTAGGGCGCAGAGTAGGGGCCGATCACTCTGTGGGTGTGGGACTTACTACGTTCATTCAGCAGACGGGTTCAGTCTGCTGAATGAAAAACGCCTCATCAAGGTGACCAACGCATGCACCGTTGAGGCCAACACCGAGTGTGCTTAGACGCTACCCAGGCGAGGAAGAGAATACGTGCAAAACCTAAAAAGTGAACTAAAGGACTAAGTACTAAGGAATTAAAAGCTAAACCGACTGTCCGCTCGCATAAAAGCAACGTTCCGCGTGACTACGAGCCTAACCGAGTATCTGCACCGCTCGTAATCGGGGGGTTTGGCCATCGTTTGCTTCGCTCTCGCCCGAGCGAAGCACTAGAACCACTTTGACTGCCGACGGGTCCGACTTACGAATTGAGGAGGCGAGTCAGGTGGGCGTTGACCGCTCATGCCGGGGAGCTTGCCGTAACAGCAGCTACCACCTGGCGGCTTTCTCCCACTATGTGTCTGTCTTGACGACCCTGCCTCGCTCGTTCTCTCGACTGCAAGTCGCCTGGTGATAGTGAAGTGTTCTAAATGGGTTAAAAATAATTTTGGGGACTGCTTTAGAGATAATCAAACATTGGTTACTCCCTAACTCTATGTGGGCGCGTGTTCTTCATTTTAAACCATGTTTCTATCCGTCGGCATTCAGCACAACCAGTGCCCGTGCCGATTCTTCAATCCTACGAGTACTAAAAAGATATATCACTCTGACCCATAATCTAAGCATCGGTTTTACACTACTTATTTGACCACAGGTTCCTTATATTTCGGGACGAAGTGATACCTGGTGGTAGAGAGTTCCAACCCCTTCTTCGGTGCCTATTTTTCTGTTTCTTACTAAACGTATTCCACCACTGTATGTACTGCTATATTCCGTGTGTCAACCGTGTGTGTGCCGTGTGTCACGGGTGGGGTGCTTTCAAAAATTTCGCCCAAGCCACTCCTCGGGTAAGTGCAGGAGATTTTTCTTTGCCGTAAACGCCACAAAAAGGGCACACATTAACAAACTGACAAGTATGTTACTACAATGTTTGACTAAATCATCAAGAAAATCTATGCAAACGGTTCAGTCAGTAGTAACAGCAGTTCCACGCTATTTCCATGCATGTTTTGTCCCGAAAAATGCAGGTGCAGTTCTCAAAGGGTCTTCTGCTATACACGTCTATACGGCGTCCCGGTGGCTTGGTAAGTGGTCCGCGTGCCTACTAAGATCAATTTCGTGGGTTTGAGTATCACCGAGTGTATACTCGCAAGGACGTTTTCATGCATAAATATTGTTTTTTTGTCACAGAGTCGAGCGGTGCGCGTGTCATGCATGATGCCGCCTTATCGCCAGGCTCTCCGGCCGACATAGCTTATGTCCCTTGATTGGCTGATCAGATGGGTTGATCTAAAACATCATGTAGTATTTCGTTCTCAGAACAAACCGGGCCACACGGCCGCCTTGCACCCATTCACACGCTCAAGCTCTTTCAGCTGATTGCAAAGACTACCACCTCAACTCTCGTTGTTCCACACAGCCTGCGGAAAGATCGCCCGAGCCATCTCCTAGTTGTCTCAGTCGGTACTCTTCTGGTGTAAGGGAACACTGCCGGCCACGGGAAGCGCTATAAGAGGCTAAAAGGGGTGGAGAAGGGTTGTGACCGTCTGCTCACACCCCCGCAGACTCCGGGTTCAATTCGCATCACCCCTTTTGGCTTTATGCTGTGTCCATTTCTGGAAACCCCTCGGGTCTTTAACCTACCCCGTTCATCCTCCCCAACTGGACCAGGCAAGCCACGCGATATCCTAGGCGTTGGACCCGAGGTATTATTTGCCAACCAAACTAAGGGAAGAAACCCCGGCCCGTTGTTCTCCGATAGGAAAGCCTTCCACAGTACGCACACTACATGCGTTGCCTTGCTCACTAACGCGGAGAACGGAATGCTCCCACTACGTGAATCATCCCTCCCCGCTCGCCCCGCGGACAATGTTACGCCCCCTGGCTGGCAACCTCTGTTTTGGGATGTTCCTGACGTTCTATTGTCATTTCAACTTAACTATGCCTATATTTGTCCTGAGTGGGTATATTCCCGGCTCTGATATTTATACTGTATTGCCAGTCGTACTTAAGCATGTTTATACTTGCTGCTGTCACCTGTACTGCTTCCAAGTACGTAACCAGAGGGGGGGGGGCGATATCAAGAGGGCGGTGGTGGCATGCTCAAGTACCCGTATGGTTTGCCTACCTTTTATAGAGTTTTCTCTCAAATAACCAGGCGGGGAACGCGCGGCTGTGGCAGGTGCGTTACGCGCTGGTGTCGGCGCATGAGGCGCAGGTGAAGCCGAGGAAGAAGTTTCAGGACGGTCGAGAAAATACGCAAGTCATCGCGAAACTCGTGCTTAAGGGTGCGTCAGCAGGCGGTGTCGGGGAAGCAGACGATGCTGGGGGCAGAGACAAGTTACAATTCACGATGACGAAAAGCCCGTGCCAAAGCTACCTGTTATCCCTCAGTGACGTTCTCTATGTGCGGTGCCGTGGCTTCCTTTTGCGCTGACTGTGTGGACTTCGCATGACTCTTGAGCCTTTACCATGTTCCCATGCCTACCGCCACAGGGCGGGTGGTATCTAAAACACCTCGGAGACAAGATTGACATATTGTAAGTACTACAAGGTATTTTTTATCACCGGGGGGGGTGGTATTTTTGAAGGGTAGTACATGGAGGGTATTTGAGGCCTAGTGCGGTAGTGTGTACATAAACCTTGAACTCAACCAACTCGGGTATAGCGACGAGGCATACCGTCGCTAGGAGGAACGCGCGATTCCCTACTGCCGTGATCCCAATACGTCAGTCTCAGCAAACCCACGAACGGTTGCCTCGACCTCTCCGGGCAGGGCCGCGGCCATTAGAATAGAGACCACTTCAACCACCACTGTTGGCTCCAGACATACACTGGGGGGTCCAACGGCGGCGTTCGCGCTCATACCGACTATGCCCTGCAGATGTCGGTGCTCTTGCCAGCAATCCACTGCCTCACCAGAGTTCCGCGTTCACGGTTCACCAGTAAGGCGGCATACCGCCCTCGGCTGTCTCGTCTGCTTGCGCCCCTTGCCACCGTAATGCGATTCGACCCTTTTCGGCTAACTCTGTCAATGATCCTAATGCGTGTGGAACCTGGCACCTTCCACACAGGCAGTAACTGAAGACGCAACGGCGGTACCGTACCCTCAAGTGTCCATCGCCAGCTTTGCCGGGGCGACTACTGAACGTTTCGCACGATTATAATATGCCAGGCTCGTCCAACGCCCAACCGCTGTTCTATCGCGGAGATTTCTTGTTTGGCCTCCCAACACAGCTATACTTGCTACCGCGGCGAGCCATCATGCTCATCAGCCTCCCCGCGCCGTGGGTCTCTCGTTTTTCTAAGAGACCTAGAGTAATCTGCGTCGTGTGACGAAAGCCTGGTGCGTCAGTCGTCGGTCGCCCGTTCGGAACACCAAATCGACAGCCGCACGGGATCTGCTCCTGCCGCTTCTCCGTTTCGCATTTCACCGAGGCTTGTTCCCATGTGAAGTATTTTAGCTCGTGACACTACCTCTGTGACTCCTGTAGAGCCTCCACTTCGAGTGGTAGTTATGTTCGAAAAATGCCGCGCGTCCCAGTGAAGACTCCTGTGGTGCTGCAGCGAGGGTTCCGCCCGCCAAATCGATCCTACACGCCCCGCTCCCTTGGTCCCGGCCATGCACAGGCAGACTCATCCCATGGCAGGGGTACACCGTTTCTTGGCTCAATAGTTCCTGGCCGGTTAAGCTCCACAAGTGAGCAACTACACTAGAACCGGTTGGTATGATGCGAGTACGAGTACAGTTGTTCCAGGGCTAGCGTATGTCAATGCTGGTCGGGCTGCACAAAAAAACGTGTTCGAAGTCATGATTCGGGTGATATATTCGTACAAGAAACTCAGAAATACGGCACCACCCCTACCGCGACGGTCCGCAACAACGCTTCGGTTGAGGTGCGGGGAGATCGTCGCCAGAACCCCGAGACTCCCAGTTGTAGTAGAGCCCGAGGGTAGAGGTAAGGGAAGTGGAATGCAGGAGCGGGCTCACAAGGCAGATTTTCTTGTTTTGGAGACATATTTGTATGTGTCGTGCTATTCACCTTCATGATGAAAGGAACGGGAGCAGTATGAGAGTAATTCGACAGGAGCTTGACTCAAGGCACCAAGCCTACTCCGCTTTCCTTCTATTCGTCCGCTAGACGGGTGAAGACACTTGTCCGATGAACTTTCCTCGGGCGCTTGTCTACCCTTCTCCTATCTACTACAGAGTATCCTAACCAATGTACTGCAAGGGGAGCTTCAGAGCCCCGACGCGTTCTACGATAGAGGTAGCAAATTTCCGCCATTTTTTTTTCTGCGTGGCGGGGTTCCTTAACGTACAAACGTCGGAATGCCATTCATGTTTCGAAAAATGGCGTTTTACTATACTTGGGGGCCGTGGGATTATTCGTCGGGAAGCAATTTGGTAATTGCTGCAGTCAGTTTTCGGGTGAGGTGTGGAGCTCCTACAGTGAGGAGCCTCAGAAAAAATAGGGTGAGCCTCTATCGCAGAACGCCCCCCCCCGGGAATATGACACTACGGTTATCCCATAACCACTTACCTGGTACGTACCCCGATTACTATATCATATCACATTAACCCACCCTGGGTAATCGTATATGCAGGCCACACGACGGTCGATGGACGATTGCAGAGCTCATCCGAAAAAGACCGGGAAGGGAGGTCGAAGATGCAACTAATCGAAACAACGAAATAAGGTTAAAAAAAATCGCCACACCTCGCAGTGAGGCCTAGGCTTCACAGACTGTGTAAATATTCAGAAAGCGCTAAAGGAGAGGGTCTAAAACCAACACAGAAAAAGGCAGGGGCCGAAATAGGTTGTCGCATGGAAGCTCTCGAAGTGAGATTGGGACCCGTGTCCAGCCAACGACGCCAAATGTGAAGGTGTTACCTACGGAGCTGTGGGGGTAACATATCGATCGGATATCCAGCCCAGGGTAATCCGTATATCACTTACGTAACACCTCCACACTATGGTGGTCAACCCGGCACGAACGGCGAGGGGTCCTATGGAGCTCCTGAACGAAGATAATTGGAAGGCCTGGCCAACCCGCCCGTATTTCCTGGCACGTTTGCAGAGCAGGAGCCTTGTCCGCCGGACACGTATGTGCCGCCCCCCTGAAGATCGTTTTTGACATCGTCTGTTGTTGATTGTGCGTCTACAAGGTACGATCACGGTGTGGTGTTGGAGTTCCATGGGTAATGGGTTGTTTTGGTAGCGGGAGGTCGGGATTCGCATGGGGCTTCATCTACGCCCCAACGTTGGCCTACATGGATCAGGTCTTGGTGTGGAACTTGATACGGACTCCGTGATGTGGTACGGCTGGATGTCTTCGATGATACTGCTGTGAGTGCTTTCTCCACGCGCTGGAGTTGATGTGGGTATCTACCGTACAGTATCTGGAGAGTATATAATATACAACGCATTAATGCGATAAAATAAAAACAAAAACTCCTTGTCCCCCCTCCATAGGACGGGATCACAATTAAAGAAAGGTAATGGCCTGGTCAGTTCGAATCCAATCCGAACAAGTAAAAATCGAATTCCAAAACCAAATTCCAAAACCTCATCAAAATCCTCAGTTATATACCTTCAATTTACAAGTAATGCGTGTATCATACCATGTACCAGGTACAACAAGGAAAATCATACCCCCTGGTACTGTAGAACTATCGTCTGGAGGACTAGAAAATATATAGGAGCATTGAAGATTCACTGCTGTGTAAATGCGTGGTTGTGTCCTTCCCCTCTCTCCCTCTGCGGACTAGAAAATGTATAGGAACATTGAAAGTTCACTGCTGTGTAAAAGCGTGGTTGTGTCCTTCCCTCCCTCCCTCCCTCCCTCCCTCCCTCCCTCCCTCCCTCCCTCCCTCCCTCCCTCCCTCCCTCCCTCCCTCCCTCCCTCCCTCCCTCCCTCCCTCCCTCCCTCCCTCCCTCCCTCCCTCCCTCCCTCCCTCACTCCCTCCCTCACTCCCTCCCTCACTCATTCTTTTGACAGGCTGAGGCGCGGGTTCGAGCTGTCGGTAATGGTTGCGTCACAAATGCTACAGATAGATGAAGAAGCGTGAAGGTAAATGATTATTTTCCTGAAGACGTTGAGCGGTTCCTCTCAAGCGGGTGAGGTGAGGAAAACACTACTGTAGGGTAGGTACCGACAATGTCATGTAGGTGGCGGAATCTTTGCAATGGTAACTCGCAGCGGGGTCAGGGTTCTCCTTGCCGAGCGTTCTATTTATAGAAAGGAAAGCGCCAAAGGAAATCGTGGCGTTGACGCCGGCGTAGATGACTCCCAAGGTCTAGACCCATTTCTTGGGGCAACGGGCATGGAGGATAAACGGTGCACTCCATCCGGGTGGGAGGGGCGGTGATCCATAGCATGTATCGTACAGCCATGGGCCATGGACGCTCTTACGGAGCACGTAAGGGTGAGCGTCCGCCTGCGTCCCACGCTGATACGTACAGTAGGGGGTAGCAACGCCCGTGGCCACAGCGGAGATCATGCGTTCTCTCGAAACGACGTGTACAGAAGCGGACGCCTTGCCGCTGGCCGATCAATTTTGCAAGTTCATATACAGCGTTCCTACTACAACAGTATTAACAGTCAAACAAAGCGGGCCCAACAGAGGCCAAGGGAGTACTGTAGATTGGGCTCAACCCTTTTAGGATAGCAGTCCCGTTTGGGGGACAAACGACTTGAAATTTGATAGGTTTGTCCCCAAAACGGGACTGCGGTTCTAAATGGGTGAATAAGGACCCGGAGCAAAGTGCTATTACGGGGGACCATAGTTAATAGGACCTATGGTATACATAAAAGCCTATATATTTGAGCATTTTTACTGACGATAGTTGGTCCTGTTGACTAGGGTCCCCCGTAATAGGAGGATAAAAAGAGACACATAAACTACGGTATTGAGAGAAGGGCAAGGGAACAACAAGTATGCCTTTGATGTCATGCTGCACAGGCATTGATCTCAAGCTACTGTACCTGCGAATTAAAACGACGGCGGAGTGCCACGACAGTAATTAACAGACAAATCGGAAAAATGGGAACGAAGCCTAAAATGAGAACCAAGCCGTATCTCCAGAACCATGTGGTGTATCAGAGAACCAAAATGATCCTGCGAAACCCCTTGGCCAGCCCTGTGAGAGGAGCTCGTCAGAACGGTCATGCTCCATCTCGTGCCTTCGGGTGGGCGCAAAAAGCGATATACGCTGGCTCTATTGTGATTTTTCTAGATGCTGGCTACCACGGCGATGCCGAGGACTTCCAGCCTGAGCGACAGCTCATTCGAAGGCTGCTGTACAGCCCCACAGGACTGTCAACTTTTTTTCTTGGAGTTGTACACAATTGGTTTGCTTTCTAAAAAAACCGTCCGTTCTCATTTTTTGTTTCGTTCCCATTTTTCCGTTTTGTCTGTTAATTTTGAAACCAAAACGCAGGGATGCAAATAGGGCGTCCCCGGGGTCAGGAGAACCTTCATCGTACACGTTGTACAGGGAAGGAGAGGCAAGCTGGCAACCACATCGGGTGTGTTGTATTAATGGAGACTATTTGACTGGAGTAGCTACTCTACGAGACGGAGTACCGCGTTGAATACAGGCGAACCAACGCGGGGGCCTGGGTGAAAGTCCCCCGCTGATCACAGCGGAAAAGCTTCATTGGTCCCAAATTGTATAACAGGTACCAGGTACGCATTAAAGCGACGGCGGGAAGTTTTTACAACAATGTTTTTCGAGCGTCTGCATTTCGGTGCTGACATCCGCATCTGGCGACGTGTTCAGGGGCAGTCTCCACAATGGCAGTAGCGGCGTCGACCGTGGCCTACAGCATTCGAGCTGAGCTTCGGCCTTTGGGGGCAACAGGAGAGCGCGATCATGATCACAGCACTATAATATAGAGTAGGCGGCCGATGAAGCGATTGAATTCTGCCGCATGCGCGACGCCTCCTGGATGACGTCGAGGATGCAAAAGACGGGCACGCTCGAACAAGGGTAGACCCCGCCCAATTGAATCCTTACCACAACGTCAAGCCAATTTTGAGAACATCGAGGACACGTTGTCGCGCTCAAACAATCACAGAGCAAGCTCAACCTGAGGCTCCTGAAACTTCGCATCCCACTTTCAGAAAAAGTAGAGATACTTTTCAGCTGGGACCTGCGTCCCCAGTCCTCAACGCGTGGTGTTAACAGTGGCTCTCAACTTTGTGGCATTGTCTCATTGACCGGGAGGGGAGGAGGGTCTGTCGACGTGTGTGGTTCATGAAGCGCAATGCGGAAAATGATTATGCGGCCGATTTCGTTGGACTAGCTGGCAAGGAGGCGTGAGACTGCAGCTGGGGGTGGGCGGGGTTCATGGTGCAACCCGAGTACCCCGGCAGTGGCCATGCCCTTCATCTCTGTTTATCGCCGCTACTGGCCACCTCGTATTGTTGTGATGTGTTGTCGCGGTCAGAGAAGCTTCCGCTTAGGTACTCTACAGCACCAGCAGCGCTCTACGAGAGTTCTCTGTGAGTACAGCCGCAGTGGTAGTCACGGCAGTGTGTGCTCTAAAATACTACTCAACGGTCCGGTATGCTGCACGGTACACCGCTACGCCGCAAATACACGATAACGGAAGGTTTGCCACACTCGTCCCACCATTGTGCGACAACCAACTGTGGGGTACAAGCCCTCGCGCACCAGTCGATACCCATGGCTCATGAGGAACACCCCGCCGTGTGTGCCGTGCGTGCCGTGTGTGTGTCGAAGCGAACACCACAAGAAACGTGCAACAGCAAGATTGCCGCCACTACGGAGCATCGTGACTCTCCTCTAAAATAAATTCCGACGGAGAAAAGTCCATTCCGGCAGGCTTGACGCACGCAGAAACAAAAAAACTCTTGAGCATACCCCCGGTTTTGTAAACGAAAGCCAAAAAGAAAGACGCAGAAGAGAAGCTAATGGTGAAAAACATCCTATCGTCGGAGCGGGGGCAACGTTGTCGTTGTTACGTATTAACAACAAACCTCCCTCAATCGGAAGAGAGATAAACAAGACCCACACTTTTTTTTTTCTTTTTTTTTCTCATCCCATTCATTATCTTCGCACATCTTCTTCTCTCTCTCCTTCCGACCCGTAACTCAGATCCGGGGTCACATAGCAGGCTCTTCTCCCCCCTTCCCGCTACGGTACGTGCCTTCATTTTTTATCGCGAGAAGATTTCAGCCTTTTCTTCCCTCGTCGACTCGCATCGAATTGCACACTACGACTGTAACGCTGCATCAGTAAAACGTCCACCAACCAATCAATCGACCTGTCAATCAATCGATCAATCAACAAATCGATCGATCAATCAAACGATCTCTCAACCACTCAATCCGAGCTTTATCAAACGATCAACTTGTCAGCCACTGTATCGCCCATTCGACCGATCGACCGACCGACCAATGAGCAATCAACCAATGAAACAACCAACCAATATTTTAACCCAACCAACTAACCAATCAGTCAACCAATCAACCATTTAAGCATCCAATTAATCAAACGATTGACCACCCAGAGAATCAGCCGAAAAATCAATGAGTTGCTTGAATGAGTTGCTTGAAACAGTCAATCTGCACGGAGGCGTTGTCGCTGTCGATGCCGCAGCGACGGCGGTGGTGGTGGCGGTGGTGGCGCCCTCCTCATGCAGTGATCGCAGAGCCCGTTGCACATAGACGGGTCGTACACCTCGCCGAAGTATCTGGCCAAGAAAATCCTGCAGCGCGATTCGGACCGATGCAACAAATTCGCCGCATTAATGGTTGACAGTTAAAAAAACGGCTCTGTCAAATAGTGCCGTCGACAGGGAAAACTACAATACATCCGGTATACGTACAGTAGAACACGCAAGAACACACAGCCTCTCGGACGAATTCACAGACGATTTTTACCTACTACGGGGAGGCTATATCCTGAAAACGCCGACGTCTAAGGAAAACTCTCGAATAGATGTTTCCACTGCCTCCAGTTTTTGTTGTGCGTGCGTGCCCCCCTGGGTTTGGAAAAAAAATCGATTCGGAAACTCACCCGAGGGGATGTGTTATACTACCTAGTAGTATTGCGTGTGTTATACGGTATACATGCCAGGAAAAATTGAATGCAGCGCTGCTTGAAATAATAGCCTGCAGGTCGGGTGTCATCATCGCAATTCAAGGCCAAAATCGCAATGTCGGATAACGCGAAGAAAAGCAATGGGACAGCAGCAAAGTAAGAACCGGGAACAATCAATCAAGCAAGCAGGCGAGCAATTGCGAGAGCGTAAGTTACTAAAATATTCTGCCACAAGCACGAGTACAGTGAGATAGACAATAAGTCAGCGAAGCGATCGAAGCAATGAACCAGTCGAACAATCAGTTATCAGAGGCACCCAGGCAAAGGCATCCAGTGAGGTGGACAACCAACCATTCAACCAACGAAAAAACCATTCAACCAACGAAAAAAAAACAGTCAACCAACGAAAAAAAAACAGTCAACCAACGAAAACAAAACAGTCAGCTACTAACCGCTCAGAGAAACAATCGATTAGGCAACGAACCAACCAACGAACCAAATAATAAATCATTCGATGCAATGGTTGACCAAAGGACCAACCAATTCACAACTGTGGTGGGAGGAGTGAGACAAAGAGTGGGACAAGTGTGAGAGGTGTATTGTACTTCATATACTGCTGTGAATACGTATATTAACAGCAAGATTCAGCTATACTCGTACACAAGCTTCAACGCAGAAGAAAAAAAACAGCCGGAACATGATGGAGGCGCGGGCTGCTTGGAAATGTATCGAGGGTAAAAGACATGTTTAGAGTGTCCAATTACGGATGGGATTCCCACTATTGATATCTACAATATCTAAATGTTGCTATGATCACTTGAATCATAAGCGGCGCATGCTACACACACGCCGGGCGGAGAGGGGCAGGGGGCACCGTGACCATGACCATCTCCTGATATATATGAAGCTTAGGAATTGTGCGTACCAGGTCAAAACGAGAGTATTATTCGGCCAAGACTCAGTTTAGGTCGCTGTTCAATCCTGCCCGTAGAACACCGTGCCTCGAGCTCGGTTGCACCGCAAAGGAGCACAAGAGCAGAACAGCAACACATCGAAGCAACAAGATCGCCCTCAGAACACACGTTTCCAGAGAGGACCAGACACGAGGGGCTCAAATATCAAATCGTCGCCTTCTCAACAGCAGGGTTTCCATGTAACCAGGCTTGGCTCGTATGCAGGTTTTTCCGGAATGCAGGCTCTGCCTGTATGCAGGCTTTGGTTGCATGTAGGCTTTGCACGTACTGTAACCACGCGTTGCACATAAATAGCCAGACTTCGCACGTAAACAGAGCTAGCATGTGCCCAAGCTTTTTGACATGTAACCATACAATAGTGTGCATACAACCAATCCTTGCACGTAAACAGGGGTTGGCGCATGTAGTCATGGCTTGCATATAGCAGGGATTGTCAGCAGCCAGGAGAGGCTTTCGTGCAACATGTAACGAGGGTTCGCCTCCAACCAACCTTTACACGCACCCCGTTTACCCGGGGATATCGCCCACCAGACCTCCTTTTGGAGGGGTAGTGATTTGACAAAGGCCATGAAATAGGGCAGTGAGTTGCCTCATCATAGGTTGCCAACTGCGTATTACTCTAGGTGGCTACCAGGTAGGTATTAACAGTTAGTCGCGTGCGTTTTAGTATCTGCGTGGCGCGCTTGCTGCTGTACGTGTGTTGTTTCGTCGGTAAAGGACTAGTCAAGTCAGCTGGCTTACGCCGCCACCCAACAATAGCCATAGCTAGCCGCACCGATCAGGTCCAGCCGAGGCATGCCTTACTCACAGCCCTATGTACCTTAAAAGCTACCTGCAGGAAAAACAATAATGTGCCAGCGGACTTTACCTGCGGCATACCCCTTCCACCTCGCAATACTCCCTCATGCGTTCCAGCATGTCCAGCTGTCTTGCCTTCGCGGCACTCGTTTTTTTTGCTTTCCCTCTCCCGAAGCCCATGACAAGGTTCCTCATCTTGCTCACGTCCGGGCTAAGGTTGCAAGCACAAAAAGCCAACGAGGTCCGACCGGTCATAATTGGCACAACAAAGTCAAGCATCAAAACATCAGCAAAACAGATTAGTTTTCATTTGACGTGAAGCTACTGTACTTCCTGCTCTGCTGGCTCTCCGGGGAAAATCTGCCGCAAAATAATTCTACACTGTAGTAGTGTAGTGGTGGGACTGCAGTGCTACTACGCTACTACTGCAGGGCGACTGTACCGTATTGGCATTGGTGTCGTAATAGCAGTCATTCCTCAGAAGTACTGCCACACTCGGATCCTACAAATACACACACAAAAGAGGGACTGCAACGGGCGTCTCTGCCCAGGTAGATCGCCCGAAGGGCGGATCGGCCACAGTTCGGATTTAGCTGGTCGTCCAAACTGCAGTTATAGGGCCTGGATCACCATACAGGAAACAAAAAGTGGTTAGCGACACGGCTATGGGTTGATGAGATGTCGCAGTTCCTGAAATTAAGGTTGAAAACGAAATGGAATCGCGCTGGGAGTATTATGCGCAAAGAAAGCATGTGGTCGACGAGGTAAACCATGGTGGCGAGTGTGGAAATACTTATAAAATATATTGGGGTTGTGGATCGTTTCACAGGAGATGAAGGAGGTGCATACTGCCGTAGCTGTCCGCAATCCGTACCCTAAGAAGAATACGTGCTGAGAACAACGACTTGAAGCAACGACATGGCAAGACGAAGATGGGTGTATCAAAACGACGCCAAGAGAAAGAAAGCGAAAGGACTCTTGTTACAGGGACCCCTCGGAATGCACTACAGGAACAAACGAGGCGGTATGACACGCGCTATGAATGGGGTTGCCATAGACAGAAAACTCAAATACAGTGGGTATCTCGACTTACGAGAGGATCAGACAAGGTAATATTCATAGTACAGTTAAATGAGAAAAAATCGGCTGGCACCGAAAGGACACAAAGAGTGTATTCCCCCTGTTTCTCCAGCCCCTCTCTTATGTCGGGTCTAACAAGCCTTCCGATCATGTGTAGACCCCGATCTTGGTGAGGGCAGCTTTTGTCCCCAGCTTACGGAAGTGATGAAGCAGGATGAGGACATCAATAGGGTGTGCTCTACGTCGCTCTCGCACACGGTGTGCTATTCCACACTAAATCCTAGGTGAAACCCTTCAAAGAGTAGGTCGATACCCTATTACGGGGGACCATAGTTCATACGACCAAATATTGCTAGCAAAAATAGCGAAATGTAAGGGGTTTTGTGTGTACCGAAAGTCCTATTAACTATGGTCCCCCGAAATAGCTACCAGGTATAATACAATTGTTTGACACGTAATGCGGTGGATAGTAGAGCGGTAGCATGTGGTAATACCTGTTGCGCCACAGCGGGATTCACAGCTCCTGTACTAACAAGTAGGCGGTGTGAAAAGCATGTGGCGTGGTGCACTGTATGTACATGCTGCTGTAATGCAAGGTGATGCGAGGTGTAACTTCAATTTAAAAAACATGAACCAACAACAAAACAACAACACAAAACTTACAAAACGACAACACAAAACTTGCCTGCGGTAGAGCATGAGACACTCTGCTCTGTTGCCGTCCCTCCCAGCCCTACCCGCCTCCTGGTAGTAGCCTTCCACACTTTTGGCGATGGACATGTGCACTACGAACCTGGCGGATGTTTGTAGGGGGACCGGGGGGGTGCAGGGGGGGAGATCGGAGACTGGTAATAGGCGAATACGCTGGCTTTGATGGTGGAGATCGATTCTTGCCTAACGTGCCGTGTTTGGGTCGTTGAGAGGCTGTTACATGTTATAGGTACGTCGGAAAGCACTCGTAGTGCCAAAATACGGGCTGTTCTGCATGCAACAACGGCCTACGTACATGGGAACCCCACGACTAACATTAACATGATGAACATGATGAACATGATGAACATGGTGAACATGATGAACATGATGAACATGATGAACATGATGAACATGATGCGTCACACGTAAGAAGATGCACAGATGCACAACGTTTACGGTCAAAAAGCCAGCAGGAACGTGCTCTTCTCTCGGCCCTAGTGAAAAGATTGTGATCGAGAGGATTCATGTTGCACAATACGATACGCACCAGGTACGAGAGTATACTCCCTACAGTAGGTGTAGGAGAGCAGGTACCTGGCATGCGAGACCGGTAAAAAAACAGATTGTCAAAGCTATTGTCCTTGATATCCTTCTGAGTCAGCCTGAGGACAACACTGGAAAACAGACATCCAAACGAACCTCAATATTTCACCCGTTTTACTCGTGGCCTAATCAATCAATTATTTGTCCGTTGATGCAATCCGTTCCATGACAGCTCACGAAAAGTCAAGAAAACAGATATCCAGACGAACCTGACGTTGGCCTTGTCGATGCCCATACCGTAGGCAATCGTTGCGCAGACCACGCTGACGTCCCCTCTCTGCCACGCCCCCTGGATGCTCTTCCTCTCAGCGAGACCCTGCCCTGCGTGGTAGTAGTCCGCCGAAATCCCTTTGGCCACCAAAAAGTCGCTCAGCGCCGAGGTTTCCTGTAGAAGGCGGGATGGAGGCGTGTTCGGGATCGAAAGCGGCATATTTTACGACGGGTAGGTGAATACTACTCACATACGTAGACTATTACACTGAGGAAGGATTCACGCTTCTTGGGGGTCAGATGATCGATCGTTGCGGTCGGTATGTAGGTTTGTACGTCGTGGATCATAGGCAAACCCGCTCCCCTCGGGGAAACGATTCGAGAACGTTACTTGTTGTGGGTCAACGTGAGCTTACTTATTGTAGAGATGCTGTAAGGGTACTGCAAAGTTACCTTAGCGTACGATGATGTTACTGCCGTAGGTTAGTGCAAGATTTCCTCAGCCCGCCCTGGGCCCCCGCCGCCAACCGCAGCCGTGAGGGAGCGCGTTTGTGCGGCATCACGGTGTACAATACAAAACTATGCAAAAGTATACGATACCATCATGCCAGTATAACATAGGGCGCCATTTCAATCAGTTACGTGTAAGGTCTTGGGTGTAGTAATAGTAATATAGTTGTACCGTAAACGGCACAGAAAAGGGTAATTGCTACTTGTTGTGGGTCAACGTGAGCTTACTTATTGTAGAGATGCTGTAAGGGTACTGCAAAGTTACCTTAGCGTACGATGATGTTACTGCCGTAGGTTAGTGCAAGATTTCCTCAGCCCGCCCTGGGCCCCCGCCGCCAACCGCAGCCGTGAGGGAGCGCGTTTGTGCGGCATCACGGTGTACAATACAAAACTATGCAAAAGTATACGATACCATCATGCCAGTATAACATAGGGCGCCATTTCAATCAGTTACGTGTAAGGTCTTGGGTGTAGTAATAGTAATATAGTTGTACCGTAAACGGCACAGAAAAGGGTAATTGCAAACCTGTCAGCCTGTGGTTCCAGTATGAAGACAAGGGTTGAGTGGAAAACTATGAATACACCAATCCTAAAACCTCAAACCCTAACCCTGACCCCCTATGCAAGCGTCGTCGGGGGCAATTCGGTCAAAACAACACATGCAACAAAAAAATGGCCGGTAATAATAATAATATCAGAACCCAAACACCAGAGGTATTTACGATCTGCTCTGAACCCTACCATGGTGTCAGTTGCCAAGTACGGGTGAAATTCGCATGCTTATGGTAGAGATGGGAAGATTGACGAGGTGACGGCTGAAATACAAGGGGAGGGGGGGGGGGGGGGGGTCGCGAGCGACTCACCTTCTGGGTCATGCAGTACACTATCCCGCAAGCTGGCTTGCTGTAAGAAGAACAACAGCAACAACGACAACAACAACAACAACAGCAACAACGACAACGACAACAACAACAACAACAACAACAACAACAACAACAACAAAACATTGAGAGGAAGATTAGGCGACAGGAGCGGGACGAGGCGACCAGTGGGGATGGCGGAGGTAAGTGAGGTGGATAGGTATTGCTCAAGGGAGGCAACGGGGTGATAACACCCAGAGATATACATGCCCAAGTCCAGGTACCAGGCAGTCAACACAAAGACCTGAACATACATGTAATTCGGTAAAGTCAACAGCGGATGTAGCAAACGGACACCAGGTTAGTCAATACACCATACACACAGAGGTCAAATATTACTCACTGTGAATATAGTCCCAACAGCAAAATATACCGGTATAGACTATACTACCTGGCAGACACAGCCTATATTCAACAAAGCCAGAACTCTACGCAATTACGAGCGCATATTTGGACGGCAGTCCCATTGCCGGACGCGACAACCACAGCAGCCCTCAGGCTTGATTAACCAACTTGTAGACCGGGGGGTGTGCTCATGTCATGCCTGGCCTTACTCGTATCACCGCCGACCCCCACATCCCTACAATGCCGGGACGGAGCACGTCGGGTTTTCACCGCCCAGGCAGGCATTGCTTGTACCAAGCGCAAGGCGTCGTGAGGTGTTGGGCGAGTCGAGTCGCATCAAGGGTGAGCTGCATCCTTCTAAGAACCAGTTGGTGAGGCGGGCTTTCTTGCATATGGATGACAGCGTCGGAAGGAGTGTTTTGTTTTCTGGTGCGGCCACGTCCGTAGCGTACGGTAACTGTAGTTAACGTCTTCACCGTCCTCCCACTATGATGTTCTGCTTCTTGATGAACTTGGCAACGTACTCCAGGGCGTCCCCAGCCTTATCCGGCTTTTCCTCGACACGAAAAACCAGATTGGTGCGGTTGAAGCTCTCCACGAAGTTCGCCGGCTTTACCAGCCGAAGGCTCTTGCTCACGTCGGCCATCACCTAAAGGTTGGCGCATAAACGGCAGCATGGGTGTCACTACGTATGAGTGTATACAACGAAATATCTACCAAAACATACCCGGTCTACAGCGGACTTCGGGTGCACGTACCGCGGACAGTTTATGGGCATGTTTGGGTTTGCATGTGATAAAGAGGGGTAGGGGACGGTATACCACTGCCCGCAGTACGGTTCCTTACGTACACACCAGGTACCCTACCAAACACACATACCACTTTGGACCTTTCTTATTATATACCTGGTACCAGGTAAGGTTTTACGAGTAGCATGACTTTTATCCGTTACCACTATTAATACAACATTTCTAGACAGGCGGTCCGAAGATGCCCTGGGAAGAAATCGCTGAGTCTTGAAGATTTTCGCTGTTTCCACAGAAACGGAACGCACGAAAACTTCGCGCGTCCTTCGTTGTCAGGCTATTTTTTGTGATGAAAAAAAAACGTTACTTTTTTTATGTCAAGGCACCAGGCCGATTTTCACAACATTAACCAGACCATGCCGCGGCGACTTGAGATTTGCAGGAACAGATTCGGGCATATACATAGCACGACCTTGGTTTTCATGCCTAGTATTGGTACTTCGTAAGAGTTTTAGTGCGAGATTGGTCACCTTCGGTGTGGCCGTGGCAGTGAGGGCAATGATGGGTACGTCGGGGAAGGTCTTCTTGATCACGCCCAGCTTGGAGTAGTCCGGCCTGAAGTCGTGCCCCCAAGAGGAAACGCAGTGAGCCTCGTCGATCACGAAGCGAGCCAGCATCCCCTGGGAAGTACCAGTGAGCGACAGCCAATAACGATGAAGTTACAATCAAGTGGCAATCAAGCAACAAGTGACAAGCAAGTGACAACCAAAGAGTATGTGGCAATCAAGCGGCAACCGAGTAAACAATCAAGCAACTATAAATACCAGGCTGACAGGTAACCATCAAGTAGAAACTGAATAAAAGTTATTGGTGGCCAAGCAACAACTAAGCAAGGGCTTGCCTGACGAGAATCAAAACAATCGTAACGAAAATAAAAATCGCCTTGGAATACAAATTCGTGAAAACCACTCCGTCGGGTTCAAAATTTCGAAAAACGTGAAAGGATGAAGGAACACCCGTGGGCGACCAACGAGACGAGCGACGGCACGCGTCCTTCCCAGAGCGCCCCCGCCGGCGGCTGACCTCTGTTGCCGGCACAGGCCAGGAACCCATCCTTCCTGGAATATTTGAGGTGAAGCCCCACGCGGGGAGCAGCGACGTCGATGCAGCTAACCAAGTTCTGAGAGAACTCGTGAAGTGGCGGTTGTGCTCGCGTGCCTTTCGAGGTACAGCGCGATGAAAAACAGGGTTGCTTCGGCCTTGACTATTGTTGGGACGCCGTGGGCGGTCTAGGCCTATGCTAAGGGGCTTCGGAGGCCGCGGTGCGGCTGCTCCGGTGGTCCTACCTCTCGGTGTGGCAGCTACGCACGTTTGAACAAGCCGACGACATGACACAAATATGCATGGCCTGCTTCAGTTACGTGGAACATGCCACGTCCAGGTGGATAAAAGATGCTTTCTACCTGGTAGGTGATTCGTTCTTCGGCCAATCAGGAGCAATTTCTATTCGAGTGAAAAAAACAAAATCGAAAAACGATTTTTTTTGTCATACTCGTTAAAACGAACCCTTACAATCAAGCTGTAATCTAGCAACAATCAAGTAACAAACAACCCCTACACGTAACAACCAAGTACCAGGTAACAATAGGCATGCAATCAAACATAAACAGCTACCAAGTAGTCTGCAGTATCAATCACGTAACCACAGTAGTGAGGTAGGCGGGGCATGCAGAGCTGCGCATACATACGCGCACGTTACTATATTTACGTGGTACTAAGGTGGAGTATGACCTCCTATGGCAACAGCTATCCGAAGCATGTACAGCAGTGCCACAACACCAGTACATACTTCAAGGAGAGAGCTGCGCAACGCCCCTGCTGCCTCTCCCACTGCGCTACCGCCCGACGTGCACAAGTTTAACTGCCCCATACAATAAATAACCTCGGCGACGCCGCTGTGGCGCAGAAAGCTTTGCCGTGACCGCGACGGAGGGTCGACCAGCTCAACCCCCGTCGCTAAGAAGGGTATCACGCACAGCAGTAGCACCGCCGACAGCAGACTCACTTCCACATGCCAAGGCACAGAACACAATCAGGCACTACATGATAGATTAATGCGCATGCGAACAAGGTGATTGTTTACGTGACGAAGGCCTTCATCCAGGCCATGCCATATACTACTGCAGATCCTCACATTGATGCTCATCGACATTCATGGACTTTTTAAGGCAAGTGCGTGGATGGTCATGGGAGCTTCTGCATGGGTGCCAAGGGATGATGAGGGGTGTTTCTATACCAACACATCGCATCGCCATAATCTAGCCTTTGGTCACCAGAGTATACGATTGTATTCTGTTCAGTGTATCGTACTTGAACCATCATCATACGTGATACTTTTCCTAGAGGCTGTCTTCTACTCCAGGTCACTTGGAGCTTGTCCTGTGACCACTGGCGAGATTGATGTGAGAACACCAACAGCAGCACAACAGCAACAACAAAAATACGACAACAAAAAAATAAGACAACAAAATCAGCTAGACAACAAGACAAGAAGTCAAGAAGTGGCACCTGCTCGTGAAGGCGGTGCATGAAGTTGAGCATGGAGTCGGAGTTGCCCAGTCGCTCGGGGGTGACATAAAGAAGCTTGATGCTCGGCTCTCTTCCCTTGTCAGCCCTACCAAGGTCTTTGTAGATCTGCTTGATCAGGCCGCTGGGTGTGGCGCTCGTCATGTGAGCGGCCGGTATGCCACCACACGGAGTCTGGAACAAAGGGGGGGGGGGGGGGGGAGACGGTGAGATGCGGGTAGAGTCCAAGAGTTAATCTTCGCATGGGCACGCTACGAATGTATGACAACCAATGATAACGCAGAACAAAAACAACCGGGCGCCGACATTGCCTCACAACGCTAACTGGTGCTGCGGCGACAAAGAAAAATATTGCCAAACATACAGAAAAGGTAGGAAAGGCTCTTGGAAGGGGGGCACACATACCGGAGGGCACCAGACGCAACGCAGTGGGAGCGAAGTGACCGAAGCGCGCTCAACTTGTGCAACAGCCATAGCCAACAGCTACAGGTCTCCCGTCGCGGTAGGGCCGAATGCAGGTAGCGTCCGGTTTTTTTCTATTATCGTTAGGCAAACGACTTGCTAGGTACAGCACCACGGGAAGAAGCTTGCTAAGAAAGTAGAGTACCGTGGGCGCTTGACACCAACAAGCACATCCCTTGAGCAACCGACCTTGAGCAGCTGCGTGACTTGGTCCTCGATGAGAGACAGCAAGGGAGACATCACGAATGTCACTCCCTTGCTCAGGCATGCCGGGAGCTGGTAGCACAGGCTTTTGCCCCCACCGGTTGGCATGAGGACGAAGCAGTCGCGTCCGCAGAGGGTGGCTCGGATTACCTGGAAACGTATCGGCTTTTGTTCAGTGCAAAAATTATCGTATCTCTCGCATACCCGCACACACGGTTCCGCCTTAGGCGGCAGCGCCCCCTACCGCAGCTCCTGCGTACTGCACAAAAATCAGCTGAGCAATCACACGAAAGAAACAAGCAAGAAAACAATCAAGGAAACAATCAAGAAAACACGAAAACGAGCAAACGAACAACGAAAACCAACTTTCTACCCAACCAACTATCCAACTATTCATACCTATCCAACTATTTAATACCTATCCGGTGACCCACTAACTTGGACACAAAAACAAAACCACAAGAGGGTACGTAGCGTGCAACCCGCGAAGTGAAAGGCGTCACACGGCAGCGTTAGTCTACTGAGCGTTCGCGGTTCACTCATGGACTGGACACGTGGCAACCCATCCACGACAGTTTTCCCGCATCCTACCCCCACCCTTCCGCTGTCCTATAGAAACCTCACATCCTCCTGAACACCGCGGAAATTATCGTTGCCGAAAATCTCCCGGTTGGCGTCGTGTATGAGGTCCAGCGGGTCGTACCCCTCTTCGGCGCAAATGGCCGTTTCCCCTGGTCGAGACAGCCACGGCCCCATCTTCCCCTTGCCGGAAACTGAGCTCCCACGGCTGTAGCTGTTGTTGTTGCTACCGCCGACGCTGCTGCTGCTGCTGCTGCTGCTGCCGCGGCCACTTCCGCCCATGTCGGTGCTCTGCCTCCTTGCTCTGCCGCCATTGGTACTGTTGGTGGCAACAGCAGGGATTTTTGAGCGGCCGTTCATGGCACTGCTTTCACCAACGCCCCCACCGCTGCCACCGCTTTCGCTCTTGGCATTTTTGTTAGCAACACTTATCTTATTCAAGCTGCCGCCGCTGCTGCTGCTGCTGCTGCTACTGCCGGTACTGCCACGCCCTCTGAAAGCACCAGTAACGCCTGCAAGCCCAGTGGAACTCTCTCGGTCCAATCCGCGGTCCCTTCGGCGAACAGAAGCCGGGGGAGCGGCGGCGAGCGGCGAAAGCGTAATGTCGAAAGAGTCAACACAAGGAGCGTCGCATGAAATATCGTCAGGACGGGGACGTTTTGGTCGTTGTCCCTTCCCCTTTGCCGCCTTGTCGCCACCTTTCCCTCGCGCGGCAAGGGATAGCCCGCTTAAGACGTCAACGTCGAGCCCGGCGGCCGGTTTGGCTGCTGGTTTCTCGAGGAGATGGTTGAGGCGACTCTTGGGTGGGGTGGCGGCGGCGGCGGGAGCGGCGGTAGACCCATCGCTAGCTACGGCCGTGGGTTTGGCTGCTGACGCTGAATCTAGAAACTTGAGCATCCTCGCCCTGTGTGGTGTGTCTCTTCTTGTACTTGCCTTCCAATCTGTTCGCCTGTTGCTTCTACTCATGATGATGACGGTGATGATGACGATGTCGATGTGGATGAGCGTGAGCATGACAATGATGATGGTGGCGTTAGTGGTGACGATAGTGGTGACGATGAGGGTGATGACGACGATGAAGATTATCATGATGATGAAGATTATGATGATGAGGATGATCAGGGTGGTGGCGGAGGTGGCGGAGATAATGAGGATGGTGGTGATGAGAGCGTTGATGCGACATAACGGTGTAAAGGTTTAGATGTATCACACCATACGCCAATCGCGGCATGCGGGCAGTCGCGCCAAGCTGTTAATAGACCTGTCGACTACTGGAGCTGAGCTGAGAGGCTGCATAATGTTGATATTGTCGATGATGTCACATGAGTTAATCTACAGTAGTCAGTGGTCACGAAAAGGTACCAAGTTGGTCAGTGGCCACGAAAAGGTACCAACCTAGTCACTGGTCACAAAAGCCATTACTCTAGTGGTCACGAAAAGGTACCAATCTGGTCAGTGGCCACGAAAAGGTACAAACCTAGGCACTGGTCACGAAGGGGTGCAAGGAGTCTACAGGTGTGATAGAGCAACAAGCCAAACGTACCTCGATCGGGGTCTCGGGATACGAAAACAGTCAAGTTGTACAATACCGCTATGGCAAGCAGGCAGGCAAGGAAGGAAGGTAGGGGTGAGGGCCGTTTTGCTGGAATGGCAAACGTCATATTGGTGGTACGATATAAATGTTCAATGTTACAGCCTGCAGCACTGTGAACAATACATGCAAAAACATGTATCATATAACTAACGTTTATAGAATAAAGCGCACCGAAAACAAGGGAGATTGCCCTGGAAACGTGAGGGGTGAGGGATATCGTAGGACGGTAGAGCAGTAGCATATGGCAACCAGATAAGAACGGGTATGCCAAGGGTACATGATCCTCCCGTAGTTCGGGCTGGGTACTGGTTAGCGCAACCAGTAGAATACGTAGGATAGAAATCAGCAGCCAGTATACTGGCTTCCTTCAGTATACTGTTGCCTCGAAACGGAGGGCTTTTTTTGGTCCCTTACGATCCCGCTCCACTTTTGACCACAATCCGGGGGAAACATGGGTATGGGGTAGGTGGCGGGGGACAAGAACTCGTCCATCGTAAGCAAAAGTCTTCGTCTCTCCCTCTCTCTCGCTCTCTCTTTACTCTCCTGTTTACTCATTTCTTCATTGGTAAGGTTTCCCGTTGTATACCTGGTATAACATATGGGGTCGTTTTGTGGGACGTGATTTACGTACTGGTAAGTTTCTGTATTCAGTGTGTCCACCTCTCCTGCTGGTGTACGCAATCAACTATGTTCTCAGTCAGAGTATAAATGTTGTCAGTGTCGGTACCAGTACCCGGCCCTACCATGGTATTCTATACTAGGTGTATACAACTGCCAGGTGCAGGCTTGTACTTAAAAGCCCCCCCTCTCAGAGTACATTATCTCCCCTCCCAGCCCGTCTCAGCCTGTGAGGCCGTTTCCTATGAGGTTCGACTTTTGAGCTTCAGATTTTGACCCGATCGCATTCTCAGATGTGAAGTTGGCAAATCGAAACAGTCTTCCTATGCGGAAAAAACAGATTTATTGTGTGTGTGGAGATTCGAGCAAACGCCGAGACCAACTGCTGTTTTTGTGGCCCGGCGCCCCGAAGAGACGCGCTGGGTGCGCTGCCCTGTGTATGACCCAAGCGTCCAAGCCGAGGCTGACTGTCTCTGGTCTGGCGGGAAAGAGACGTGGCGAGTGCGCTAGAGCCGACCTGTGTTGGTATTTCGTGTTCCATTTTGTGACTGACTGGTGCTGCTGTACAGCAGTGCAGTCTACGAGTACTCGTACGTATCCACGGAGAGGTGCGTGCCAAGTGCGTTTCTCTTGGTCTCTAGGCCCGAGCCCGCGCCAGGCGACTGTAGTCTGGCCGCGGAGGGACGGGCAGCCCGCCGCCCGAGCGTCGGGCGCGAAGCAACGTCGCTATACAGCTGTGTCGCCATCCAACTCATCGATCGTTTTGCTGCTGTTTGCTGTCATGGATAACATCTTGGATTTAGAGAGCATGCCCTTATTCGATTTGAAAATCTGATAACCCAAGTCGTCGGATTTTGGTGATCGGATTCTCAAATCGAAAAAAATCCGGTCGGATTTTGCATATTTGGACTGCATAAGCAGGGTCATTCATTTTTTAGATCGAAAAATACAAATCTGAATATCGAAATCGAACCGCATAGGAAACAGTCTAATGGACGACGAGAATATTACTCTTTGGGGAACCTTGCTGAAATTATTTGCTTTCTTCGCTATATTCGCGTTATGTTTTTCGTTTTCTTTTCGTTGACGGCAAAAAACCAAGCTTCGATAGCCACATAATCTATGTACGTACCGCAAGCACAGCAGCACAGCCTTCAATGAACCCCACATATACGAAGTAGAGCAGTAAAGTACATATATTAATAGTACGTTCGTGCCGATCAGAGTGCGACGCCGCAGCCAAGCAGATAAGAGTAGGTGTTGCCTAGAGCCACCATGTACGAGTATGTTCGTTTTTATCTTTTCTCCCCTGTGTTGTCCGCTGCCGGGTGGGCATTTGGAACAATACAGTTTCAGGATTGATCGTTAAGTTTGTCCTTTATCCCTCTTTCCTAAAAAATGTTGTTACGCGTCGTGCTTTATTGTGAAACAAGATTCTGACAGCTACTATGTATGTTCTACCACAGGCAGAGCTGCTCGTACCCGTATGGTATTCAAAAGTATCACGGAGCTTGAAGAGCTGTGATTAATATACGAATTTACTGACGGGGCCCTCTGAGAGGTTGCCGGGCGCTAAGTATTTAAAAGTCTATACACACGCAAAATATGTTTTCCCCGCTTTCTTTCGTTTTTTCTCTATTTCAACGCATCTGAATGGTACAGTAGCATGTGTGTGTCGTGCCTGTCGCATCCATAACGATGATATGACATTGCATTGCCTACTCTCCTCACGACGTTACAACATACCAGGTAGTATCTCTGTGGCGTGGTGCTGTGACCACAGAGCTTGTATTTCTCTACTGTAGGATGAAGAAACGGCGCGGACACTGGGAGTGCTGGATGTCGACGGGTGGAGAAAACGGTTTAATTCTACTGTTATCCTCATGCCGACGGATTGGAAGGATCGAAAAAGCTCGTGTGTCTGGATGCCTTCCCTATCGTCAGTCGGATCAACTATATAGTGTTTTGTTCTCTGTCTGCGGGCGTTTGATACGAGCGTTGGAAACTGATTCGTGTCCTGCTCGCGGGTTGTAGGAGACGCTGCACTGTGAGCAGCAAATATGTCAGGAAACATGTCAAGAAAGGCAAAACGTACGCTCTCGAGGGTGTAGGGTGTGTGTTCCACACTAAAACCTAGTAGTTTGGTGTCAGTCGAAGCATGTCGAGGAAAAGTTGGTCTCTGTTAAGAGGTGAAAATGCTGTCTCCTGCATCTTTGGTGAGCAGCAGCAGCCGCAGCAACAGCAGCAGTAGAGCAATCACCCAGCATCGGAGAGGTGTACAGGTTGCTACTGTGTCGTGTGGCCGTGTAGAGGAGTAGAGAGAGATTACATGGGCTTCAAGCATTTTTTTTATCGAGAAATCCAATCCACGCATCCCGTCGAAAAACTCGGGGGGGTTTCGACGGGATGCGTGGACCGGATTGGTCGATCTAAAAAGTTGGGATCGAAAAGGATATTTTTCAACAGTATTAAAAAAAAAACATTTTTGTCTCCGATCGGAAACTGGCTTTTTCGGTCCACGTACCCGACGGCATAAGAATGAGCCTAACATGAAGAAAACACACATAACCATGGATGTGGCGTCCGAGTTGCTTTCCTACGGCTGCGGGGCTCTTGGCGTTTGCAAGTCGCCAATATTGCACCTGAAGTCATGGGCCTCTGTCCACTGCACATGCTTTGTTATATTTCTCCTTCCAGAGCGAGCATAGCGGGCCACGAATACCGAAGCGCCTTATACCTTGAATGAAAGCGGGTACATAAGATTATGCCTCGTTCGCACCAGGTAAGACCGATGATAACGGGAATGCGAAGTTTTAACGTTTCCCCTCAAAACCATCGCTTTCAATAAAAAGCTGAAAATCTTCTCGCGCCGTCGCTGTAGGGAAAAAGGGAAAACATGTTCGATTCTTTGTTATTTTTTTTCAAACGGCTGCATGCGGCGCGATCTGTTTTTTCTAGTTGTAAATTGTTAGCACGCTGATAAAAATCAGCTCGTGCGACCTCGATAGAGACTCAACCCACTGCCAGCTCGCTTGGTGTCGGTCAAGGCCACAAGCGTAGATGACGGCCTCGAAAATGTCAGATGGATCCATGGTCTATTGGGGGCGAGAGCTTGCCACCGGCGTCCTACGGTATCCTCCCAAACCTGAAAAAACATACTGTTTTTTGCATTTCGAGACGGATCGAGTTTTTTCGTCATCTGTTTTCTGCGCACTATCGGCCATTTGTTTTTTTTTTCATCATACGCCTGGCCAGCGCCCGCCACATATCACGGGCCATTGTGTGAACACGGGTGACCCATGCCAATGGGAAAGCCAAGTATCAATAAAAGGTTTGAATTTCAAAGACACCCTCCAGAATTTTAGAATACGCTTCCTATGGGCACGTTCAGGAAAAAAAAAAAAAAAAATGGAAAAGCCCGAAAAACGCAAATCTGGGGCCGATGTTGGGCCAACATCGGCTTGAGAAAAACTCAGGCCGATCTTTGGTTCGAAGCGGCGAGATTCCGAGTCCTTGACGGACATCGACCGACAAAACCAACGACTGCGTCATGAATTCTGAACGGAGTGCGCTCGTTAGGGGCTCCGACCCACCCTAGGGTCACCGTCTTCACACCATGGCCGGTGTCATGTGGCGGGAGGTGACCAGGCGTATGATGAAAAAACAATAGGCCGCTGGTGTGCACAAAACAGAGGACAAAACTTCTCCATCCGTCTCGAATGCCAAAAAATAGTTTTGTTTTTCGAGGTTTGGGAGGATACCGTAGGACGCCGCCGGCAAGCTCTCGCCCCCTAGACCATGGACCCACCTGATATATTCGAGGCCGTCATCTATATTCGTTGGCCTTGCCGGACACAGAACCAACGGGTTGGTCGTGGGCTGCATCTATGTTGGGATCGAGCGTCGATCGTCGCACGAGCTGGTTTCTATCAGCGTGTTGACAGTTTGCAAGCAGAAAAAAACAAAGTGCGCCGCCTGCAGCCGTTGGGGGAAAGAAAAGAAAAAATCAAACCTTTTTTCTCTTTTTGCCCACAGCGGCGGTACGAGGATTTTTTCGGCTGTTCTTTGAAAGCAATATGTTTGAAAAAAAACTTTTGAACTTCGTGTTCCCATTGGCATAGGTCGAAGCCGATGTTGGCTACGCCGATGTTGACCCAACGGCCCCAGATTTGTTTTTTTCGGGCTTTTCCAAAAGTTTTTCAGTTTTTTTTTTTTCTAAACGTGCCCATAGGAAGCGTATTATAATAATTCTGGATGGTATCTTTGAAATTCACACTTTTTATTGATACTTCGTTTTCCCATTGGCATAGGTCTAATCATCCGCATAGGTATTTCTCAAGCCGATCTTGACCCAACATCTACCAGCCCCAGAATCGTTTTTTTTATTGAAGAATCGCGCTCATATCATAGCAAGCTGGTACATTTAAAAAAATTATGAAATACGTCAGCTGTGAGCTCGACTGATTACATACTCTTGATACTCAACTTTGCAAGCTGCGTAACATGTCTCGTCTACATCCCAGTTTTACTGAATTCGAAATTCAAACTTTTTTATGGAAACTCTACGTTCCCATTGCACGGCCGGTACGTCAAATTTCAAATTTCTCAGTCGATTAGCAGCAGTATCGTACGCGGTACGAGTACACCGATGTACGTAACGCTGTTTGCACCCTGTAACTACAGCTCCACAGCAACCGCATTTTGTCGAGGTAGGCTCTGCTTATGAAACATCAACATTTCATAGCACCGACGAACTCACTCCTCGAACACCGGGTGCGGGTGCGCCTTTGTAAACAAAGGAAAACAACACTCGTGTCAACCAACAATGCCACGACGAGAAGATGACCAACAAAGGACACAGCGTTTGAACAGCAGCATCGAGTCACATCTCCACATTCGCTGGAAAGGGTGGCCGATACGTAGACGCCGATGCACGCACGAAGGCCAAATAAAACGTGAGTACATGTGTACCCTCTCTCACCTGCGATGAATTCGAGCGATACTGCACAACACCCAGCAACACGACAGCACACACCCCGGTGCCGCGGTCCACTGCACAGAGCAAAAACGGAGCAAAAAATGTCGAATCCCGAATTGTCTGCCCCCGTATCCCGGACCAAACTGCTTACATATCTTGTGACACTCCATAGTCAACAATATTTCGATATTTTACGATAAGTTGCAGTCAATGGGAATGATAGTCATTCCCATTGGTTGCAGTTGTATACCATCGAAAGGTACAACAGCTGCTCTAGAGGAAGTGGATAGAGAGCGGTTCAAGGTGAGCGTGCTGGTGGCTCTTACTGGACAGTCATTTCCGTGACACACTGGGCGTTCAAATCGTGCCTGAGGTGGTTGTATCGGCTCGACATGACATCGACTGCCTCGATGTTGTACTGTCTGCCTTCGTGCTGGAGTTGGGCCGCTTTTAGTCCTTGCAGGAGGCACGAGGTACGAGAGGCCCGAGCGAGCGGGAGATACCACACTGAGCTACTGAGCCGATTGCAAAGCGACGCAATGCGACGCAAAGCAACGCAAAACATGGGAAGCATGTTTGTCGTTCATGCGTTATTCAATTGTTAAAACGTTGGAACTGCTGTATTCCAGATCAACACACGTCTCGCCGCTCTTTCGTCACCAACGGTACAGGTACCGTAGTCAGAGTCTGCTCGAGTCTGCTTTAGTTTAGGGGCAGGTACGTAGCAGACGTTGCCCTATGCACAGCACAGACGCCGCCCAGAGTCGTTGTCTGGGTGTGAAACATTCAAAATGGTGCTCGACAAGTCGACTTGGCTATATTGCGGGACCGTCACCGGGGCCGCATATGGGCAGTTTGGGTATTACTACCTGTGAAGTGATCGCGAATAGTCGTAGAGTGACACGCTCACGCTCACCACCTGTGCCGGCGTGCAGGGGGAAATAAGAATAATCGAGTGTTATTTGTAGTAAGTGTGGAATGTGGGACACACCCTCTTTGAAATAAGGAATGTGCATGGCCTATTGATCTGTGTCCCGGTGTATTTCTCATAGAGGCCAGCGCGTCTGTGCTTGCGTGCTGATGTATACGACGTTGTACTTGGTACCAGGCATCAGCTATAAATAGTGCCTACAGCACTACAGCAGTAATCGACCAGCCTCATTCAGTATTAGCTTCAAGTCGGCAAGCCACGAGCTAGTTGCAGTCGGCATCCGGCAGTGGGGACGACCTACCAACACTACTGCTATACTGCTAGTTTTCATGGTCTACGAGTAGTATGGTAGCTTCGCTGAGTGCTGTCCCTTCTCGGGTTGTCCGGCGATAAGACCAAGCTTACTCTTACCGCTTACTGCTGCTGGTGACCTTGCCTTGCTCCTGCTTGCTTAGGCTTCTTAACCGTTTAGGGGCTTGCTTACACTATACCGACCAATCAAACGACGAGTACGAACCACGTTCCCATTCGCCTATAGTCTACAGTAGGAAGCCAGAACGGCGGTACGACTATCGCCATGCCGCGTGCGTATCTCGGGTTGTCCGGCGATAAGACCAAGCTTACTCTTACCGCTTACTGCTGCTGGTGACCTTGCCTTGCTCTTGCTTGCTTAGGCTTCTTAACCGTTTAGGGGCTTGCTTACACTATACCGACCAATCAAACGACGAGTACGAACCACGTTCCCATTCGCCTATAGTCTACAGTAGGAAGCCAGAACCGCGGTACGACTATCGCCATGCCGCGTGCGTGGCGTACAGGTCCGTACATTTTCGCAGGTCGGGCACATCCTCTATCCCCCATCCCCTATCCCGTATCCCCTGCCCCAACAGCTCGGGATGCCTCGTGTGACCACCGCTGAAATCGTCACTTTTTTCAACGTTTCCCCCCCCTTGACTTCCCAGAGGAGCTACGTCGCAGGGGTATGGGAGATGCAGGAGCTATGGAGAGGGGTTTTGCGGCCCTCGAAAGGGCGGGACCTCTGGAAAAAGAAGGCAAGACCAAGGAAGCCATCACGTTCTACAAGGTACGTTCGTGCTTGTATCAGTCGGCGCGTTCATCAGTCAGAGAGATTGGGTGCGATCGGCAAGCGGCAAACGCACTACCACAGTACAGAGGTGAAACGATCGGCAAGCCTTACATGCTGTACTCCTACTCCAGGTACCAGGTTGTCAACTCAAATTTCTGTATGAGCAAGGAAACGAACAGACGGACGATTAGGAAGACGGCCAGACGAGCTGACAGGCAGGCAGACAGAAAAACAAGGCAGACAAACAGACAGACAAGACAGGCGGACAAGTACGAGCTGGTTCAAGGTAAAAGCCCCAAATTGCATCCTCCAGGAATGCCGCTTGCAATGTGTATTCGAATGCAATGCATTTGTGTCATACTGACCGCGGTGAATAGCGGAAAAGGTGACATAGCCAGTTTTGAGTTGAGGTGCCAGAGCTGGCGCTAGCGGCAAAAATGTGTTCTGACCAACCACGGGTCTTCGAAGAGGTAAAGTCTATAATGGTCAGGCGTTTCCGTCGGAAAGCATTATTTTTGTTTTTTGCTTTTTCTCTGCGAGCCGGTACCAGGTACTCCAAGGCAGATCTGTGTGAAGGCTCGCGTAAATTGTCAAAAGAAAGACTCCGTAGGGCCGATATCAAGCCATATTGAACGCCCCAAACTTGACGCCATACTGAAACTACGGTGAGTATTTACGAGGCAACGTCCTAAACTTTGTGTGTTCACCGCACAAATCGAGAGAGATGCACGGTGTTGTTCTGGAGATTGGCCACTAAAAAACGTTGCACAGATGTTCTGTGAGCCCAGGGGCCTGTCGCCCCCGTAAGCGAAACGCGTTTTGTTTCATGTAACCGGCACTTCGATCCCTTAAGGCCCAAGTAACAAAAATAGGAGCGAACGAATATCTGGCCAAAACCAAACACAAACGCCGTTCGTTAACGGGCAGACAGTTGCCCATAAAACACGTGTTCAATGTTTCAGAATAGATCTCCGGAAAACGGCGTGAGCTTCCGACACTTGAAAAATGAATTGAATTCAGCTTGAACCAGCCTGTAGCCAGAGGTAAAAAATAATTAACCCCTTGGATCCTTCCTCGTAGGCCAGTGGCCACACAGAAAGACCTTCACTTTTTCTCGCACAAACCATGCCCCATCCCCGGCAGACTTGGGCCTTCCTAAAATCACCAATGCGAATATTTACCCCCTCCCCCCTTCTCCTTCCATCTGGGAATGTACCCACTCAAGACAAATAGAGACATGAGAAAGTTGAAATGGCAGCATAAAGTAAGGAGCATGCCCAAAAAGACGTTTCCAAGCCATCGTTTATAGAGCTGTATGGGAGAAAGTAACAAGAGGGCGAGCTGGAATAAGGTGGGATAGCGTAGTTGAGAAAGTATGGAAGGTTATATGAGGAAACCAAGAAGAGAGATGATGTCCGCGGGGAAGTTTGGGAGGTGTAAGGTAGCGGTGGAAGAAGGGAAAGGCTAGGGCTGAAAAACAACGTGAAATCGGAGAAACTCTTATAGGCATACGGGGGATTAAGCGAAGGGATAGCATTGAGTACTTATTTGCACGGCCCAATGGACTTCGCGTAAACGCTGAAACTGCGATTTCGTGTAGGTGACCTGGACCTGCCAGAACGAAGAAAGAGGCATAGCAGTAGCCTGGAGGGGGAGGAAGTAGATGCACATATATGCCCGTGTGTCATAGCAATAGAGAATAGAACTCGCGTAGTAGGATAGTGTGAAAGGTACAAGGAGGAACGGGATGTGTTAGAAGAAGAGATGGGGGCAATAGAAGGATGTGACATGGAGAAGTTTGAGACACTATTATAGGTAGCAGCGAGAAAACGATCGCTATTCTAGGAGATAGATGGTGGCCACAGGCGGCGAAGCAGGAAGGGGATAAAACTAGCAATATATATGGTATGTAATGTATGGCGACAACCTAATGTGCGCCCAAGTGTTGGAGATGTCTCTGTTAGGAGTAGGAGCGGCCCTCCGTTTCGAAAGGGATGCGTGGTCAATGGTCAAATGACTAAGGCAAGCAACACATGAGTACGCCCCCCCCACCCCCCACCGCTTCTCCCTCCTTCCGCTCCCCCCGTCCGATTGACCCTGCAGGGCTGTTTGGTGGCTGGATAAAAGTCGGCGACTAGTTGTTAGTGGCGTAGTGATAGGTATAGCGGTTGGTTGTGTGCGGGTTTTGCGGAGTAATCTTTATTCGTTCTGACTATCATTGCCACCCTTGCAACTCGCAAGAGTATGCTTTAACGACCAATGCTAAAATGGTACCTGGTACGTCAGTTGATTGGCTTACTTCCGACACCCGAACTAATGTAGTAAGTAGCCGTGAAGTCCGGGCAAGAAAGGCATGCCTTGCTCACTGCCCTGAGCAGCATCGACCACTGCCACTGCCTCAACTTCAGCCAAGGCATACCTCCAAGGATTATGGCATTGACCACTGCCTTGTTGACATCGAGGAATGCCTGGCAGTACGTTTCGTGCCCGAAAGGCAAGGCAAGGAGTCGTACAAATGCTGCAGTAACGTTTCGTCATCGCTTTAGCTCGTACGTATATAGTTTGGGATTATTGAGGCATCTTTCTTCTCCGGCATGAAATCAACACCCATACTTGTTTTTGTCCCTTTGCCCTTCCCTCATTGCCGCCGTTTGTGTGTGTCTGGTTGTCTTTCCAGCGGGTTGTAGTGTTGTTATCATTATTTCCAAGCTTCTGCCTTGACCTCCAGTGGGTTCGGCTTCTGTTGGCGCTTTCTCCCACTCCGAGGATGCCCTTCTTGTGCTCCCGGTTTTTAACCCAATATTACCACACGACCGCAGCATGGTCCTACGCTAGCATGCGTCCTGTTACTCTACTACTCTACTACTCTACTACTCTATACCAACATTTTCAGGGGTTTTCAGGGGTTCACGGGTCGGATCATACCTCGCGGGTCGGATCGAGTCGGGTAAGGGTGACCCGATCCGACCCGACCCCAACCCGCCCCCATCCCTATCCGTGAGGTTTCGAAAACTTCCCGACCCGACCCGACCCGCGGGTGAGTCGTGTCGTGGTCAATGAACAGTGAAGAGCCCTGATGTCTTGAATTGTTGTGTACGCTTTCTCTGAGTTCCAGTTTGAAAAAGTGTGTTAGTCTCGGAGTCCTTCCGTCTGGCGCCCGCTCTTCTGCTGTTGCTCGAATCAGGAAAGCATCGAATGCTTCACGGTAGCCCTTCGAAAGCCCAGCCTCTCCGTGGCCGCTCGAAGGGAGGCTCAGGCGACCGTCAAGTTTTTTAAGGAGCGCGTGAGAGAGCTGGAGGGGGAGCTGGCGAAGAGCTACTTCGAAGACCTCCTGCCTGAGGCGCCGAGCACGAAGCCGGTAGTATCTGCAAAGGGCGCGAGAGCGAGGAGTAGCGGGCCCCCGAGAGGAATCAAGGTCGAACAAGGTAACCCCAAAAGGGAGGCGTAGGGGAGGGGGGGGTGGCCGGGGGGTAAGGGGGGTGGGTCGATGGGTGGGAGGGGGGAGGGGGGGGGGGCGGAAGCGAGAGGGAGGTGAGGAGGGGGTGGGGGGGGGGGTGCCTGGCGGAAGCGGGGAGGTGGGGAGAGTTATTGCCAGTCGCGGTAAGGGGAAAAGCCGATACTGCTGTCTGAAACTGTGAAGGAGACCACACCGGGTATGGTACTTATTTTTTGTCAAGTATCTCTGTTGAAAGGATGGGAAGGGATGCCAAAGCGGCCATGTTGATTGTTGGTATTTACCTTTAGCAGCAGATAGTATACCGGGTAGGTACCTGGTACGGTGCGTGCGCGATCGTTTGGAGGTGTACGGAAGCCATACCGGTATGGGCCGCTTGGGATGGGTGTCGCTCGTTTTTGCGCAGTCGCAAATCAATAAGATAGGGTTAAGGTTAATAATTCACAACAGTAGTATTCTCAGTCACATTGCCTGGGCCCATTGTACCAAGATAAGTTTTTCTTCCCACCTGGCCGCCTCTCTCCCCCGTGAGACTTACGATGTACCAGCCAACAGCGACACGACACGACTCGACACGCATCACCGGCACTTGCGACGGCACGCACATTGAATGCTCGAACACGCTTGACGCCTTTCACCACGGATCGGCCTTTAGTTCGTGCGCGCTGTTTCGTTCGGGTTTTTTCCGTGTGCTTCTCTTGTCTGCTGTGCGATTGGTCCGTTTCCTCCCTCCTGCTCTGCCATTGGACCTTTTTTTTCCGACTGGTCAATGGACTCCCATCTGCTCTCCGATTGGTCAATTGACTCCCATCTTCTCTGCAATTGGTCTGTTTTTCGGTCAGAGGAAGAAAGGGGGAGGCAGTCTTTGAACCGTGCCATCCTGCTCGAAAAGGAAGGCGAGAAGAACGGTTGGAGGGATGCGACCGCCAAAAAGAGAGCGGCGGACGAATACGCTGAAGCGGCGGAGGTGCGTGTGTGGCCCCTTCCTTCCTCTGGTGTTTTAGTTATGCCGGGACGGAGCATGTCAGGTTTTCACCGACCAGGCAGACATTGCTTGCTCCAAGCGCGAGGCGCCGTGAGGTGTCCGGCGACTTGAATTTGGGATTTTGACTTTTGGCGTGTGCCGTCGCTCGACAGTTGAGTTTTGGCTGTTGAACATTTGACTTTCGACTGGCGCCGTTTGAGTTTTGGCTGTTGAGTTGTGACTGTTGATTGGTGCCGTTTGGTTGTTAGCATTTGACCTCTGGCGTTTGGCGTTTGATCATTGAAAAACGTAAGAACCGTTTTGGCATTCATACGTATATACTTGCATACCTGGTACAAATTATGTAAACGGTCCCAGCGTTTCCGGACAGGGTGATGTGTTGTATGTATGCTGTACGCAGGCGGTTTGGTATATCTGATATTCCTTGAGGGCACATCCGTACATTACAGATGGTGTTCTTCATGATAATACTTCTATCCATTTCGAACACCTCCCCGGCCTCCTCCACCCCCCCCTTTTCCCTCCTTCCCTCCCTACCTCTACAACTCTTTCCTTCCCATTGGGTATTCGCCCGCAGGCGTTCATGTCGGCGACTAATTTGTCGCGCCGAGCACCAGGGGGAAGAAAGGAGGTGGGCGATCGGAATGAGGAGAGGGCGATGGCAGCGATCACAAAGGCAGAAATTCTCACTGGGGTGGCCAAGGTAGGAGGCGTTTTTTGGCAGGGGGATTTCTGTCGATGTTATTTATGTAACCGTTTTTGGTGGCGGTGACAATGGTGGTGGAGGTCGTCGTCGTGGTGGCAACGGTGACGGTAGTGGCAGTGGTGGTGACGGTGGTGGGGGTTGTGGCTGCTGGGGCGGTGTTGTGATGGTGGTAGTGCGGCCGCAGTGGAGTCGACCATGTTGTTGGTGTTGACAGTGTTGGTGATGTGATGATTGTGACTGCGGTAGTGCGTGGGGCAGTGGTGAACATGATGGGGATTGGGGTGTTGACAATGGCGGTGATGATGTTTTTGGTGGCAGGAGACGAGAGGGGGCGGGCTTGCCTTGCCGCAGAATAGACTAGTTAGGTCATTTTTTGCGAGGTCCTCTGCTGTAGTGGTGCTAATAATGACTGTATAGTGACAATATTGCAGCAGGGTAGAACGGTTTTGCGCGGGTGAAAACGCCTTACGATGTTTTGAAGGAAATACATCATTTCGGGTGCGGGTTAAGACCGAGCTATTAACAGTGAACCACGATTGCTGCTTCTTAATAGTATCTGCTTCGCAAATACCATTAGTACAGCAGTGCGGTACGGTAGGTGGCGTGTGATATTGTCTGGTGTTGTGTTGTTTGGTATGGTGTGGTTTCGTGCAGTTTCGTGTGGGTTCGTGTGGCGTGCAGGGGCGTCTTTATTGGCGTCTAGGCTTGTCACGGCAGACGGGTGTCAAGTACCAGTACATGGTGGTTGCACACTCTTACTCTAGGCGGAATTGCAAGGACGGCTTGTGGGTGTAAATATGTATGAAGACGAAATGGTCAGTACAACTCGGCCCAGAGCGTTACTGCTGTACGTACTCGCAGTACTGCCGAGACGGTTACTTTTAGAGCGAATCATGCATGATACTCATGATACCAGTAACAGCGAGGATGGCGCGCTCAGGCAATGTGGGCGGGTTATCAAGCATGATCCACGGTGCACCGTCAACTAGAAGGTATCAGCTGTCAAGCCCGGGACGAGAAGTGAAGAAAAAAACGGTGAAACGCGACAAAAGTAGCTGAGCCCGAAACGTAGGCATCAACCGGAACTGTTGGTTCAGCCATCATATTGCAACCATAAAAAAATAACGATGTAGGTACCATCCATCAAATAACCCCACCTATTTTCAACCATATAATATCAACTATCAACTAATAAACATGTACGACCAGGGGTCTTAATATCAACCATCTATCATCAACCAACAGGTATCAAATACCTACTTAGTTATCAGCGGACGGACAAATTAAAGTCAACTCTCGACCGGCAGCTATCAACGCATAACCATCTACGATCAACCCCCTAGTATCAACGACCATGTACCTGGTACCTGGCATACATTTTCAACAATCAGTCACGAACCGGTACTACGTGGCAAGTGGTGTAAATAACCTCCACCCCCCCTCATGTTCCGTCTCGAAAGGGATGCGTGGTCAATGGTCAAATGACTAAGGCAAGCAAGAAATGAGTACGCCCCCCCCTCTGATGTTTAGTTTTATAAACCCTGAAGGCGGCAACCATCGAATGATTACCTCTCTACCCCATGTCAGCCTTATAACTTCGACCAACAACCTGCAACTACCACCAAATAATCACATGTTATCTACCATATATTATCATCGACTATGAACCGCATTTCAAAAATCGCCCGCAGCCTCCGGGCAGAGTGTATTGTGGCAAGTGACAAGTGGGTTCAACTAAGCCCCCCAATGAGACACCCATTGCTGTCTCTGGAGGTGACCACTCCGGAAAGCAAATCAACACTCCAGAAATCAAATCGGATGAATCGAAGCTGTCATCGATGTCCAAGTCCGCCTCGCAGGCGGTGATTATGATAGTACGATGTAGCTCACCCTTCATGCGACTCGCCCAACACCTCACGGTCCTTCGCGCTTGGTGTAAGCCTTGTCTGTCTGGTCGGTGAAAACTCGACGTGTTCCATACCCCCGGCGTTGTACATCAGAGTGCAACGGTCTATCCGTGGCCATACGGCTGCGGTCATTCATGACATGAGTACCCCCCCCCCCAACCCTTGATTGCCTTCTTTTTGGAAACCTTGAAGGCGGCCAGTCCGGCGCCGGTCACTCCAACTCAGCCACGGAGGAAACCGGCACCGCCGAGGTGGGTTGCTGTTCGTATGATGCCATTATTTATTTATGTTCCTGATTATTCTCGTTTGGCCTGGCTTTGGTAGATTTTCGTGGATCAGCAGTAGTCGTACTCTTAGTGCTTCAATATGGCCCCGTAATCGTCGTGTCTATCCCGTGCAAAGCAGAAGTTTTGGAAACGTGGAAAATTGAAAATAGGCGTTTTTACATTTCACTACTTTAGATTATGTTCGCTTCTTTTTGGGGGCGGGGTATCAGGTCGCCTGCGAGGCCTTCTCAAGGAGAGCTGACTCCCGAGGAGGTGGGCGTGCTGAAAGACAGCTCGTACGTAAACGGGAAGCTCTTCATGCCCTGGATTGCCGACGATCTACAGGTGACCTGCGACAGGGCACAACAGCTCCATTAATTGCCGTCAGTGCCGTCCATCATTGCCGATATGAGCGTCCGCCCGTCCTTACCGTTTAAATGGCCACCATTGTCGTGCGTCATTGCCGATATTGCCGCTATTACTGTCTACAGTTGTCGCCATGGCCGTCTACAGTTGCCGTCATTGCTTTTTCCGGCATGGCCGTCCGTCATTGCCGACATTACCGTCCATGTAATTGCCGCCATTGACGTCCATAAAATACTGGTGATGCCTTGTAAAGCCGCTGGTGGCAGTCGTGGGGATGTAATCCTCCTAGTAACAGTCGATGCGCGGCGTTCTCGAAGACCCAACAGTAGTGCAGTTTTGAACAGGGATGGCAGCCACGACGGAGGGTTTTGAGTCCAGCAGTACTGGGAGATTCGCACAGCGACCTTGTCGTCGGCCGAGACAACGACAAAAGCCCACTGCGCCCCTAATATTGATTTAGACTGCAGTAGCATCGGTATGTGGTTGGTGCACTGCTCTCGAAAGCGATTGTTCCTTTGGAGACCCCTGTAGTCCATGTTTCATCTGGAGGGGCAGGTGGTGTTGTCCGGCTTTTAAAATAGCTATTGCACGTACCTGCAGCAAGCAGATGGTGTTGTCCTACTGCGTGGTTATTTGGGTAGAACATATAGCCTACAGCATGGTGTTACACTAGTGATAGCAGCTATAGAACTACATACTTAGATCACAACCCCTGAGCGTGCTCGGTTGGTGCATCCCTGGCCTCTCAGAGCTCCCACTTCCAAACCGCCTCCTTTCATTACTTGCCGGACCTTTCCAGCAGTTCTTTGTTTTCTCGGTCATTTCTTCCCTTTTTCTTCTTTTGTTTCGTGTGCGTGCGTGTTCTCCGAACACGGCATCGCGGGAGGACCCGGCACCGTCGCGGGTGTCAGCGGGTGCTGGCGGGTAGAGGGGGGGTTGCAAGGAGCGCGGTCGCCGCTTTCGTGCCTAGGCGTCGCGTGTGCCTCGAGACACGAGGGATGCATGAACGGGCTTTGTCTGGCTTCGATTTATGATTGTTGATAGAGTATGTACGAGTTATGAAGGTCGTTCTGGAGGGCAAGATAATGTTCAAGCGGTGCTTATTTTTGCGACCACGCTGAAGTTGAAAGAGGGAGGTGTGCAGTTTGAACACCAACGTTATCGAGCTGGCGAACGACGGCCACGGTGAGCACCGGGCTTCACGCGGGGCGGGCGACGGGGCTGATTGTGGCAGAGAGAGATAAAAGCTTTACCCGGACCGAATCGGTAGCGAGGTGGTCGCGAGAGGGGCGGGCGGCGTACGAGGCTGAGAGAGAAGCTCTCCTGTGCGATTTTCAATTTTCTTCTTTTCGACCGGGTGTAAGGTGTTCCAATCAGGCAGAAAAATATCACACGAGAGGGGACGGGGATTTTTTCCCCTTTCGAGTTTTCCGTTTAATTTTCATTGTTTTTGCTGCTGTGCCGTGCTGTGCTTTCGCTTTCTTCGTACATCCAGTACACACATAGAGAATATCGAACGAAGAATAGTACCCTACCTGGGGTGTATGTATGTACGTACGATATCCGCGACGCGAAGCGTATATGTGGCATCCAAGCTGACGTCGGAGCTGTTTTTTACTGAAGCATATGTGGCATCCAAGCTGACGTCCGAGCTGTTTTTTACTGAAGCATGGCGGCGGGACTCTTGGCATTATCAAGTCGCCGGTATGCAATTACGATCCTTGAAAAAACTAAACTCAATCGTAGACCTCTGTTCGCTTCGCATAATTTGATGTACTTTTTTCCTTCCTGAGCGAAGCGCCTTGTATGTTATATGAATTCAGGTACCAAGTACCATACTTGGCAGCTGCATGTTGTTGTGACACCGACGTGCCTCGGTACCGATATTCTGCGGTAACCTACGCATGGGCCACTTTGGGAGCTTTGCGTTACATCAGGCGGTGGAAGTGTTTTTCCCCGGCCTTTTGGTTTTAGCTTGCCTCATAACCCCTTCGAGCCACGAACTGGCTTGATTCTACTGTAGTGCAGAGACAAAAGTGTCGAACGTAAAGGACGAATGCCCAGTTCGTTACAATGTCGAGGGGAAAACTGACGATTATAGCACCGGCCGCGCGAAGGAGCCCCGGCTGCCGGGATAGGGTGTGTGTCCAGACTGCACCGAAAGGCGCTTTGACTGCCTCGCGCTCTTGCTAAAGGGTTGATGTGCTCGCTGTCATCCTTTTTTCGGCCGCTGTACTATATGTAACGAAGTCGAACAGGTTGAGGGCATACTACAGCAGCTATTTCACACCGATAGTAGTTTCCGGTAACGCTGTCCAGTATTAATAGCAGGTATTCGTATTCTTAAATAGTAGCTCTCTTTCCTCTTTGCATTCGCGTTCCAGGAAAACTTCGACTTTCCCAAGCCGTGGAAGGATCCGGACGGTCTGCTGCCCCTCTCCGAGCCTCAGACAGCCAAGCTGGAAGGGTGAGACAACTCTCTTTCAAAACAAGCGTCAAGCGTCAACCACAACGTTGTTTTTTGTGCGGCGTTGCGTAGCCTTTTTTTGTAATGTCTACCCAAATGGGCACACGGCGGACAGATTTATCATCTCCAGATAGATAGTCTACTGTAGATCTTAACCGTCTTGTTTTGATGAGCTGTGCAGGACCTGTGCAGTACACATCCAACACAGCAATCCTGCGCCACAGCCGTAGGTCGTACATAATTTACGACTCCCTCCCTGGAGCAGGAGCTGTGCAGACCCTACACATGAGGAATGTATCTATCTGATTTATCTGTCATGCAAGATCTAGATCGTAAAGTGGAAATCGATGATCTGTGCTCTGTTCGCTCTGTACCCAAGTGTAAGGACCACTTGCATGTTAATATTTAGGGACAAGGTGTTCTGGCTGTGGCTGTGGCTATGACTGTGGCTCGGCTATGGCTGTGGGGATGGCCGTGGCGTATGACAACTCTTTCGGTCGTCCACGGCAGCATGTGGGTCGGCCAATCAACCTACCTATAGCAACGTTTCATCGCACGAGCGTACTGTAGGTTTAGTCTACCACTATCTTATGGGGCAACTTGAGCCACCGCCCTCCATCCTCTCTCGTTACCTGCGGGCCTGTGGGTTACAACTAACGTTTGTAGAGAGATTGACGCGTCCGTGACTGCATAGCCGTGCGCACAAAATAGCGGGTTTGGCGGGCGGGGGGGCGGGGGCGGGGGGGTGGCGGGGGGCTCAACCCGACGCGCTGGCGCTTGAAACAATCATCCATACGTCGGACAGCTCACGATGTAGATCATCTATTTCCTAACCTGCTGTTGTGCATGATTTTTATTGTACAGACATGTGATGTGATGTGATGTTATTGCGATGCGATGCGATGCAGGTGGAAGCGTCCGTCCGAGGTCATGCCGGGCGAGCCGCGCATGATCACTAACGTCAACCCGTACAGCATCAAGCAGGCGAGTTTTGGTTCGTGTCTGTTTCGTTCCGTTTTGTTTGGTTCCGTGTCGTTTCGTCTGGTATCGATTTTTCCTTTTTCGATTTTCCGCTGTGCTGTTTTGTTTTGGTTTTGGTTTGTTTTGGCGTTCTTTCTTGAAATGCATTGCATTGCTTTCTTTGGCTTGTTTTTGTTTGTTCTTGATCACCTGAGTTTATTTGTTTTCGTTGCGGTGCATAACATTGACTGCTCATATGTATTATGCCGATATCATACGCTACGATCGGGAAGCCCTGATGCCGTTACGTATCGAGAGAGGTTTATTCTGCAATATGCATTATGAATCCCCCTCCGGGTAGGCACCAACACCGCGCGATGGATACCCTTTGAAGATACCTGGAGTTATTGGCATGCTCGCGCCCCCAAGCTCGAGTCGACCGATGAAACAGTGATCGGCGTACCCTGTTATCCTTGGGGAGACTCATGTATACCGACCTAAACAGAACGCGGTTGCGATCTAGTGACGCGTCTATTATTAGGAGAGCGCACAGCAGTACGAGCGTCACCGTTCGGCGTACGCGTCGTAAATCTCCCTCCGTCGCACATCGGACACACCCCTCATCCCCTCTTACCCTACGTACCTAGGAAACCCTGGTTGGTTGGAATTGTTTTGTGTCGCCGAGTTTTTAAGGTGTTTTCGCCTCTCAAGCCCCGAAGACGTAACAGTATACGAACTCATATTGCTCCTGCGGCGAAGGTATTCCTACTGCAGCAACAGGCGGGAGTTCCTCCTGCATGTGGCCTATCCACTTTGCCTTGCTCGCCAGATCATATCATACTTACCCACTCATTTTCCGTCGATGATCGCAGCGGTAGGCCCTGACTTGAACACATACACTCTTCTGCAGTGATAACGGTGGCGACACCACGCAGTGTACCCCCTTGGGAGGGCGAGATGCTTTGCCTGAGATTTTGTCATGATGTCTACCGTGCAGCCGGAGAACGTAACTGGGTGTGTTTCATAATTGCTATGTTGTGCCTGGTACGTATATAGCCGCCTCGCCATATATAGCGGTTTTACCGTTCGGCGAGGGACGAAGCTTTCGATGGTAGTGGAACTCCACACGGGGCGGCCATCATGCGTAGTATCATCTCATACGCACGCTACTGTGGTTTCGGCGTAACAAGTTCTCGAGCGTTGTTTTAGTTCAGTGGACGAAATTCGAAAAGCTGTTATTACGCCCAAGCCGAACCCTGTGGGCGATAAAAGAAGAGGCAAGACACGGCAACAAAATACTTGTACGGGGGGTGGGGGGAGTGATACACGCCTTTGTCCACGGCAGAGCCGGGTGTCTATCTCCTAAATCCCCTACGGGTAAACTGGTTCGGAGAGTAGACGCGATTTGATTAAAATCGGGTGTTTCTCGACCTCAAACCTGATCAAACCTCTGATACCCCCGCATTGATTTGTGTGGCTGGATCATGCCCAACGCAGGATCTTATCACGGACTGCAGCTTCGTGGCGTCTCTTTGCATCGCGTCCGCTTTCGAGCGCCGGTTCCACAAGCAGCTCATCACCGGCATAATCTACCCACAGGTGGGGTTCATGAATATGACTTTTGGCCAGTGACTTGGGGTGTAAGGCGCACATTCTCTTACTTGTGGCCAGTGACTTTGTGAACGGTGCCGTGTGGCCTGTGAGGTGCGACCTGTTGCTTACGGTCTGGGACTTGGTGATCTGCAGTACCGGTGTGCTTGGTGGCCTGTGTTTCATGGGTTGTGCCATATGACCTGTGGCTTGTGGCTTGTGATTTGTGGCCTGGGGTTGTGGCGAATAACTTGGGGTAAACGTCTTGTTAACCATGACTTGCGAGGAGCGCCTTACGATCAGTGACAATTGGGCTGTGATTTGCGACCTGTAACTTACGGCCTGTGGCGTGTGGCCTGCGACTTATGGCCTGGATGTATGGCCAGTGGTTTACGACCGGTGACGTGTGGCCTTTGACCTCAAACCGTTGACGTACGGCAGGTTACTTATGCCCAATCAGTTGTTGCTTGTGATCCGTGGCTTCCAACCTGTGACCTGTCACTAATCACCTCTCACATGTGGCTTGTGGCGTGTGGCTCGTGGCTTTTGACCTGCCACTCGCGGCCTGTGGTTTACGATCTGTAAGCTGTGCTGTGTGACGTGCGACTGTGACCTGTGACATGTCACTGCATTGCCATTAATAGAGGAGGGGTGCGCGAGAACGGTTACGCCTATGCTCTTGTCACATGACCTAATCTAGCCTCACTACGTACCTTTCCCCGTCGCTAGCATAGCGATCTGGATCCCTCGTGCAAGTTTTTTTTTGGTTGCACGGTGATGCCCTCACTGGTTTACCACTATTAATACTACTACTGCCACCATCACCACTACTACTGCTGCTGCTATGTTTTACTGCTACAGTTCTACTACTACCACCACTAATGTCATTACAACTGACAGTACTCCACTAATATTACTACTACTACTGCTGCTACTGCTACTATTAGTCGTAATGTTATTGCAACTCCAGGTCGGTATCTCTTTCTCCCTCTGTCTCCCCCTGTCCGTCTATCTTTGTAGCCCAACAATGCTCTCCCAATACAGCTCTTTCTTCGTCCACTATGCTGACCATCAACCTATGCCTGACTTCACATGTACATGCAAGGGCCCATCTCGCGGACGCACTGAAGGGTATCTGGCCTTGCCTGGCCTTATCTCACCTTACCTTGCCTTGCCTTGCCTTACGGCGGCAATGGCAACGGCGGTTAACAGTCGTCTGGTTCGGGCTATTTAGTCAAACTGGCAAGGTATCAGACGGTACCGGTCACGCGATTCTTGACAATTCGATTGGTTAATCGGTCGGGTGATCACTGCCTGGTTTCTGCCCAACCGCTTGCCCAGCCATAGCAGTCCGTTCGCGGCTAGGCCGATGGACTTGTGACTACAGCTCATGCCCGCCCATTTTGTCCTTGATGTGTTGACTTTCTTGTTGGGGCAGGACAATCGTCGGATGCCTGTGTACAATCCGGCGGGAAAGTACCTTGTCAAGCTCACTGTCAACGGCGTCGCACGGAAGGTCTGTTCCTTTGGGTTTGTTGTCGTTCTTAATATTGACCTGGCGTGGCTTGGTTTGACTCGACGTTTTTTGTATTTTCTGAGGCTTTCGCGGGGTAAAGACACTCCATTCGGATAGGCTTTTTCTTGTCGTGGAAGGTCGTAACTGTTTTTCGTCCGTGTGTCGTGCTTCAGGGGCCCTCAACTAGTCAGACGAAGCATCTCGCCACGTCTTGGCATTTGTAGAGCCGGGCAGAAGTAAAGAACCTGTGGCTTGCCGGACACTCTTGTCGTACTGGTCAGTGGTGATCAGGGTTTGCGCTTTTGCGTCGTGAGCTGCGCCCGTCGTTGTTTCTCATTGCTGTTGATTATATTTTCCGTTTCATTTGTTTTCGTCCTCCGGCAGATGGGTAAAAATAAAGCTCGAGCTCGCGATACTTGTCAACTCCACATCTATCTGTGTCCTGTGTCAATATTAGCTCGGTTGTAGAACACGATAGAGTTGGAAGGGCAACGATAGCTCCAGCCTCCGCGGCGTACGTCCTCGTCAGTTTCTCGACCCCCCCTGATCCTGCCACATATTTGATGCCTGATGCCTGATGTTTGATATTTTAGAGTTGGTGTTTGATATTTGATGTTTGATGTTTGATATTTGGCGTTGGGTGCGCGATGTTTGGTTCTTGATGTTTGATAAAGGATATTTGATGTTTGATACCGGTATTTGCTAATAATAGTTGATGCTTGATGTTCGATTGTTCACTCCAGGTGGTTGTGGACGATCGTCTCCCTACTGGAAACAATGGCCGTCTGCTTTGCTCCGCATCCGCGGATAAAACCGAGCTCTGGGTCAGCATCATAGAGAAGGCTTACCTTAAGGTCAGCGTCACCTAAGCAGCTAACATTTGCTATATGATATAAGGAAATGTCTGATGTTAAGGTTAACGCTAGGGAGAAGCTTACCCTAAGGCCAGCATCTGAACCCTTGCTGCATCATGTAAAGTAATATCGTGAGGTCAATATCTTCGAGGAAGCTTACTTTAAGGTCATAGCATAGGCAGCTATCAATAACAGTTGCTACCAGGTATTGCATGTAAATAAAGGACTGACCTTCTGGGCAACATGAGACAGAAGGTGTACCTTAACGTCAGCCACACGTAGACCGCTAGCCGTTGCTGTATCATGTAAATAATTGGCTAACCTTAAGATCGACACTATTGAGGCAGCTTACCTTAAGGTCGGCGTCAGTCATAGAAGTGAATGGCTCAAGGGGGTCATCGTCGAGAATTTTTTCCTCTAGACCACACCATGGAACCAACACGACTCATCGTGAGGTCGAAGGCCTACATTTCCCCCCTTGGTGACTTCAGTTGATTCTAGTGTAGAGGAACCAAACGTCGATAATGGTTGATGGCTGCAGTATCCGCCACACGCAGCAGCCTATCACAGTATCATAGTAGGCTGCTCGGGATAGGGGATAGGGGATGTGCCTGGACTGCAACGGCCAGCATGATGGCCCTTGCACTGTTGCACGAGCTTCGTAGAAGGTAGACACGACCGCATACGTATTTCGCTTTTATACCTGAAGTACACCATATAATAGACCTCACTCGTGCAAGGATATAGCTCATCTTTTGAAACCTGAGTCGTACTAATGTGGAAATGACCTACCACTGACGTCAGCAATTTGTGTGGATATACCTGGTACCTGGTATGGCTCGTCTTTTGAAACCAGAGCCTTAGAAATGTACAGGTCAGAATTTTACTCATGTATGGCTCCGCTTATGGTTTACATGATAGAACTCGCTTACCTTAATGCCGGCATGACAGAAACGGGTAATATTTCGAATCGGCATCGTAGAAAAATATTTGTATGTTTTGCTCGCGGTTGAGGTCAGCATTTCACAAGAGGGCTTCCTTTGGTTCAGTGATCCTAAAGAGGCTAACATGATGGTCAGCACCGCTGAAAATTCGACAAGTAGCGGCATCGTCATCGAGAAGCCCTATCTTAAGACCGGCATCGTAGAGAAGCCGTAATGAATTGATCAGCATATACAGATAGGGAAGCCTTACGTTCAAGTCGGCATCGTAGAAAACAATACATAACGTCGTATCGGGCGTCGTAGGAAGGAATACCTGAGCGTGCGCACCCCTTGACTGGTGCCTTGCTCCCCATCTGCATGGCTACCACCGGAATTTCTACCGCTACAGCTTGCCGAGTACGTTGACGCTGACATTGGCTTCGGATGCTGTTGGAATTGCCGTGCGACCCCTCACGGTTTTTTCCGATTGAATGGTGGTGGTACCCTCGCCGTTTATCACTGGGAGTAGGATTGAATGTTGGTGGGGCCCTTACGCCTATTGGCTGAAATTAGAGGGCGGATTGTTTATGGAATCCTCGGGGCCTGAGATGGGGGTGGGATGGTGCTGTTTAGGACCCTCGCGGTTCATGACCGGGGTACGATTAAGTTGTGTTGGTAACGCGGTGCAACCCGCTTTTTCCTTTGCGCAGGTGAACGGTGGCTACGACTTTCCTGGGAGCAACTCTGGCATCGACCTTTTCGCTCTCACGGGCTGGCTCCCTGAACAGGTCAATGTTGTTCTTTCATACCGTAGAGTTAAGATCGTTGCTTGGGTAGTGTTCGGGTTGTTCAAATATTGTACTGTTTTGTACCAGGTATTTGGTAATAGTATCGAGCAGTACTACTATTGGTGGTAGTGCTCATGCGTACTCGGCATCAAGGGTTTCGGTATTTGGAGCGTTGAAAGGTGTGGAGAATATTCAGAGTATCGATGGCTTTGCTAGTAGCGGTAATGGTGTGTTCTTTTTGTGTCGCAAACTTGTCGCGCCTTCGTCCGTGGCGGCGTTGATCGTGTTAGCAGTTATTGATGTAGCCATTGATGTACTGTGGCCTATAGCATTATCTCGTCACCGTTCTCTAGTCCAAGGTTTGGGGACAGACTCAATCAACCATTCCATGAAATAAATAACGACCAGAGACGTAATCAATCAATCACGCTATCAATCAAATAAATGATAAATCGATCGATCAACCAATCAGCCAAGCATTCGCTCGATGAGTCGGTCACTCAATAACTTGATAAAAAAATGTATCAAGGACTGAACCAATATAAAACCAAGCAACTGACCAATCAAGCAACCCTTCAATTAATCAATCGAACAATCAAATAATCAAACAATCAACCGTCGGAGTCTACTTGGGGAAAGATATGCCCGCGCGATGCTTTTGTTTCTGCTGCAGGAGCGGTACGGCAAATAGCTGTGGCCGTTCATCCATAAAGGCATATTTTCTAGGAAATTGTTTAGTCGACCCAAGTTACGGTTACACTTGAAGCCACCGCTGGACTCTGTTTTCGACGTCGAGGCTATGGCATTGTTGTTATGTGTTCGTATCCAATCGGAGAACGCGGCAGCGTTTTTCATCGGAGAGTAAACTGTGGACACACTGAACCGGTTGTATGAATCGGCGAAAAACACTGGTAAACACACGAATTATTATATTAGTGTTTTGTCATGTCTACCCTAGTGTTGGCCCTTTTTGTTTCTGTCGCGATGTCTCAACAAGAGGAACGTAGTCTTTGCACTCATGATATTTTCAGACGGCGGTCCATAGGGCTGACTTCCTGTCTGTTTTTCGCTAGCAATAGGTACCCGAAAATTGGCAATTAACAGGCATTTTGTTCGTTCTCTTTTTTTCGTGCCGAACAGCTCAGAAACGTTCTTCTTTAGCACTACTGTAGATACTTTAGGAGATAGGTTCTACAGTAGTTTCTACCTTTTCTATTGCGGTTCCTATTACAATGTATAGTTATAAGGTAAAACAGTGGTGAACCGTATTTCGACGGCTGGTCTTCTGTCAGCATTGTTTACCCTGTTCCATGACTATACTGCAGTCGTGTTACCAGCTTATAGCGGTACAGCAGTACGTGCGCGGTCCTGTGTCGGCTCAAACCACCTCCTCGCATTCCTGGAATTTTCCGTAGATCTTCTTCGAAGAGCACCGAGAGGCTAATGGCGGCTCCGCTGCAAAGCCAGACCAGCCACTGGACAACTATGAGAAGTCGGAAAGGGTCTGGCAAAGACTCCTGTCAGCTCACGAGTTTGGGGACTGCCTGATCACGGTAGCTACAAGTGAGTGCGCGTCTTGTGTCTGATTTTATCATAGTACTGCAACTTTGTTTGATCGCATGATACCAGGTGTTTGGGTATATCACGGTCGAAGTCGTCTTATTGCTTGCTGGTACGACTTTGTCTGAGCAATATGCGATTAGACTAATCACATGCGATTTTTGGGTGATCACCTTGTGCTTTCCGATCAGCACGTGCGATTTTTTGTGGCCTCGTGCGATCTGTTGGTGGTATTGGCTACCTCGCTGCCTCACTCACGACCTATGGGTCGATCGATCGGACTGCGCGCTATCATACTGTAACGAGAGTGTTGAGAGTGCCGAGGGGGGATCGTTAAAGACAAGAGCTGCGCGGTCACGCTGTTGGTATGAATTTGTTGTCTAGTCGTCCCTCTTGACTGTTGCGGTCTAATTGCCTAACCATTCCTTATGGTGGCATAATCTGATGTGCCACCACATCCTGGTAGCTTCAGACATGCCATCGGGTGACCGAGAAGGCGTAAAACGGCGATTTGAGTTCCTGTTTCCACATCGCGCTGTATTTTGGCTGGGTGGGGGTGGGGTGTATTTCAGGTGATATCGAGAAGGAGGAGGCGGACAAGCTTGGCTTGGTTCCATCGCACGCTTACGCTGTGCTCGACGCCAAGGAAGTAAACGGGACTCGCCTTCTGCAGGTACTGTACATAGTATCGTTGGGGTATAGCTCCGTTAGAGAGTAGTGCGGTTGGAGTGCTGAACCGTTGCGCGGTTGCAGTAGAGTGCTTTTGCCGTACTGCTCTGTTATGAGCGATCGGCTGCAGTAAAGTGCCGTCGCGGTATTGCTAAGTAGGAGTACTACAGCAGTATGGTTTCAGTCTGGTGGATTGCCGTGAATTACCGTTGCGGTACTGCGCCGTTGCGGTACAGTATACCGGTATACCATTGCAGTATATTACTGGTGGCAGGATAATACCATTGCAGTATTGCGGTAACGTCACAGCAGTGTAAGGTTGTGGTATACATACCGTTGCGGTATAGCACTATTGCTGTATCATGCCGATACACTATGCCGTTGCTGTGGAATACCGTTACGTACGTACAGCCTACCGGTACAGCACACAACATACGCCATACTACTGGTGTATTCGCTGTGTTGATACCGCTGTACTCCTTTGTGAAATACACCGCAAGAGGAGATGCCGATTCGTCGCGATTAGAGGGAGGGTTGCGCCGTTCTTCTCCCATAGACATGATGCATCGCATCGCGCAAACATTGGACCACGGGAAAATATTCGATGGGAGGTATAATGGAATATATCGATCGAGGGGCAAGGGTTTATCTCAAAAGGTCCACACGCCAAGCTCGCCAGCTTTGGAGCAGCTAGTAGTGTGAGCGGGTAACTGCCGCGCGCCTTGAAGAGTCGGGTACGTGATAGTGTCTGGTAGGTCTACCTCGTCAACGCTTTCACAAGCGGTGGAACCTCGTACATCAATATCGCTAGGTAGCTGTAGCTGTAGCAGTGCTGTTAGGGGTGATCCCCACGCCGCTGAAGGAAGCAAACATTCTCGAACTGCATCCGAGGTTTGGAGACAAACTATTCACTGTTGATTTTGGAGGCTGGTCTATCTTGCAGTATTAAGCGGGTTGAGGGTGTGCGGTTGCTTTCAAAAGTGCGGCAGGCGGGTGAGACCCGATTGCAGTCGCGACTGTAAATACGGTCAGTCTAGAAGAGTTATTCTGCTACCAGCTGTGCGGACGGTTGGTTGAGGGTGGTATGGTTGACATGTTGCGTCTTGAACTGATGCGCCAGTGATATCAGTACACATTACTTCCGCATGGCGTCCGCACGATGGTGGAAGTGTCCAACCTCATCAACAATGTTACACCTCGCGTAGATCAGCTATTAATACCTCCCCACCCACCGTTGTGAGAGGTTGTGCAGGGCCTATCTACAGTAGTACAGGCCCAACCCAAGAAAAATAGCGACGTATAGATCATGCAGATTACACGGCTCCCACCCTAAAGCAACATGAGCTACGGTAGTAGATCATATACTTCGAAGCATACTTCGAAGTATATATATATAATATGCATTATCTGCCTTGAAATGTCCAGATTATTGAGCGGGAATGGTGATCTGTTCGGGGTGTTCAACTTTGAGTTTTTTTCGGCGCCGAGCACACGCGATATCTCTCGCTGCCTGGATACCTCACCTCGGCTTCCCTTCATGCATTCCCGTGTGTGGGACCGCTGCGTCGTGACTGAAGGTACTCTCATCGACCGTTGCTGCTACTGTTGCTGTTTGCTGTTCGCTGTTTGCTGCTGCTTCTGCTTCTGCTCATCTCAGCTCGGAAATGTTTCCCCTTTATGCGTGTACATGCGTGGTGCCGCTGCCAACCTCTTCTCGGGCACCGCTCCTGCTCTCGCTGCCACTGCTAATATATACTGATCCTGACACTGTTACTGCCACGGCTGATGTTGAGACTGTGCCGCTGGTGGTGTTTCTGCTGCTGCAACGAGGTAACACCTGCTTGGCTGTGTGTTGATTGTGTTGATCAGGTCAAGAACCCGTGGAGCCGTAAGCGGTGGACAGGACCTTATTCCGTCGAGGACACTCTTCGCTGGACGCCGGCCCTGAAAGAGTAAGCGGCAAGCAAGGAGTATGCGTAAGGAGGTCCCATTGCCGGCATTGTGTGCAAGTCCCGCTGTTACCTGGTACATTTATGTGTTAGCACATGGCACACCAGTGTTGGCGCCATGCTCTGTTACGTGTGCTATTCATATTGCATTTCGGCACTAGCCCACGAGTAGATCGCCCGCGAACTCAGGTCCCTGCGACTGCCAAAAGCTCTCAAGCGGAAGCAGCACTAAAAGGACTATACAATCGCGAAGGCGTTTCTGTTACATTGTAGATTAGTGTAGTGTAGGGGTACCCTAGGCTTGGGGTCGACCTTCGAGTTGAGGTTTTGTCCTTGCCAGTCGGAACTCCCCCCTCCGCCGCCCCTCGCGCTGTCGCATCGGGTTGTACGTGCTCGGCCGTCGCCGTCGCCTACAACACCAGGTTATAAAATCGTAGTCGTATGTTGGCAACTTTAACTTCTTGGGACTACCATCTTGACGCAAGATGCCACTATTTTCTTGGATACGACGTTACCGGGGACGGAAAAAACACAACGCGAAAATAAGTTTCACTCGGGGTGGTTCATGCTTACGTCAAATACAGGTGTCGTGCTTGAGAAGGAATAGGTGACAAGACAAATTGACGACTGCAGCATCAGTCACTGCAACAACGACTGTTGGGGGATAATAACTCTAGAGAAGCTCCGATTGCGACAAGGCCTGCACGACATGGGTCAATATTATACCACTACTATCAGCTGCAGGCTACTATTAATAGTGCTATCATTACTATTAATACTACCACTACTACTACTGTTGCTGCAGTTGCTGCTGCTACTGCTGCTGCTACTGTTAGTATTATTCGTACCGCTGCATGTCCATGCTGGCTAGGATTTGACGGTTGATAAGATCGCCTTTGTTATGTATGTGGTCCCGATACATGGGCCCCTCAAAAGGTAATTGATTGTACATGCTGTGGTTGCGAGGAGCGGGATGAACTTCCTCGGTGTTGCCCCTATTACGGGGGACCATAGTTAATAGGACCAAATATTGTTAGTAAAAATGGTTAAATATATAGGTTTTTATGTATACCATAGGTCCTATTAACTATGGTCCCCCGTAATAGCTCAATCACGAACATTCAACGACGCCGCACTGGTGTTTCGTGAGTGCCGTCACACCGGCATAATTGGATTGGGTCTCCTTCCCCGGCCGGTGGCCTATGCCTGGAATATACTTCCGCGCTGAGCTCGGGTGTAGTGCGAAAAGCTGCTGACAGTGTTTTTGTCGCCGGACAGTGTAAACGCAAAAACGAACACCTGGTACCTGGTACAGTATATGCTAAGCTGGGCCTGTGGGGTGGACAGCACTTTCTACCGCAAACCTCTATTGATAGTATATGGCTTTAGATTCGTTGAAGAATCACATGATCAGGGGTGCAACTCATCGAAGGAGTCAGTTTGGGCCCTAACCGACCTCTGTACCATCGCTAACTCTACGTTACTATGGTGTTTGCGAAGTTCCGATTATGGTTTGGTTTGGCCAATTTCTATTCTCCCGATCCCAAAAAATAATCAACTTCCCAAAATCAGGACCCAAAATGGCCTCATATGGCCCATATACAAAAAGTTCGGGTTGGGTTTGCCTTCTTGGGTTTCGATTAGGATATTCACCCTATTGGCCAGGACAACCCGGAATCGCCCCGGACGAATGAAAACATCGTACCAGGTATTTGGCAAGAAATCATAATCCTTGACGTCAGGTTCTCATCGCACAGCGTACAGCAGCAGCCAGAAGGAGTGAGGCATGATACATGGGTTGCCTCTCACCACCAAGCTATCTAGCCAAGCGCACGGCCCATTCGGCGAGTCCGTGTCTACGCGCAGCCCTCGTTATGGCCGGCAAAGGCATACGGCCATATGCGGCGGAGGGCTGGCAGGGTGCAGCTTCAACATCGTTGACGGCGCCGTGTGCGTTGTGGACTGCTGCTGAAGGTGTTGCGCTGCTGTGCTGCTTGTTGTTACTGCGGCAACAAAGTAGCGGTACTCTGGGCTCTGGGGCGTGTTACCGCACCACAGGCACACCCACAGCACGCCTACGCACGCACTGCACAACAGGCCCCGGTCGCATCGATTGACACTCTTCGCATGACTGCCACGGAGCACACAGAGCAGACACAAACGCAGCGAGCCACGCAGCAGCAGCAGGGGGCAGCATCTTGTGCGAGGCCGTTGGTGTTCTACTTTTCTTACTTTGATTTCGTTATTTGTCATTTGTTGCTGTATTCTAAATTCCTAGAATTATATTTCCAGTTCAAAACCGAAATGATCGTTTTGGGTTCTCGCAAGCAGTTTCAAACCCGATTATGTTTTGGTTTGGTGAATAGCCTGTGGTTCGCGACCCAACCATAATCGGTTCTTTCGCAAACACCCTACTTACTCTAGATTTTGCTGCTGTTGGTATCGATCTGTATGTTCATGTTCCTGTTCGCCCCTGTCGGAACGATCCGGCGCGTTGTTCTCCTGGACCACCGCAGGGCAGTCAAGTACGACCTGGCGACCGCACAGCTGAAAGATAACGGTGTGTTCTGGATCGACTTCGCCTCCATCGTCCAGTACTTCCGGAACGTCTTCATGAATTGGAACCCGGCGCTATTCAGCCACAGGTTACCTTCCTCGGCGTCGCCTCTCTTTAAGACAGTCACGTTTTCCCGTCCAAGGATTTTCATTCACCGCATGATATTCAGTTCCGTGTCTGCCTCGTTCGTGAGCTCCGATGATGAAGCGTGACATACATTTATGGGGGAGTTCCAGCTTAACGTTCACGTAATAAATTGGGAGCTCCGGCTGTTTTTGTTTCGGATGCCACGTCTCCGAACGACGTTCAGGTGTGTGACGCTACGCATGCGGTCCAGCACCCAATCGACACGACCCTAATTTCCACGAGGTACTATTTTTACTGTTGTGAGGAACCCTCTGCGCCACTTCGTGAGTCGTTTATGGCAGGCGGGCGTGCAGTGGTGCCCATCAGGGCCCCGACTTTCACACGTCCCCCTATGCGTAAGCCCATCCACCGTTTTGTTGTGCCTCCGTTTTTGCTCTGTTCTGGCGGTGACCCTGCGACATCGAGGTATGGAAGCCAGAAGAACCTTTCGCACTTCGGACAGATGATCCAACAGAATATTTCCTGTTTATTATCTAAACATTTCAGGGCAGATACGTAGATAGGTAGATTCCTGAAATCTGTATGATCTAACTCATGGTGCCGCCCGGGAGCCGTCAAATATGTGTGGTCTACTTGTAGCACAAGTTTCTTTGTTGGGATCTGTACGACACAGATCCTGCACGGCGTCCCATAACTGAAGGACATGATCTAGATTATCTCGATTGTCTATCTGTACGGTAGATGATCTATCTGCAGATACTCTATCTGCAGATGATCTATCTGTAGGTTATCTATCTGACCTGTAGATGATCTATCTGATCTATCCGCTCTGTCTGTCCGATATGTAGAATATTTTCTGCTTAGAAATAATGTCCTGCTTTGCGTGTTGGACACCTACCTGGTATTCAGCTCCCGTATGACCACCACCCGACCCCCCCCCCCCCCCAGTGTTTTCCGTCAAGCCCACCTTCCGTCGACGCGAAAGCGATCACCCCTCCGCGCGCGCTAACGCGCCCCGAAACACGCCTTACCAGGTTTGTCACGCACGCGCGGTGGCCGGTCGATTCTGGCCCCCCGAACGACAACTACAACGTCGGCGACAACCCGCAGTTGTCGCTCATCGTGCAAAGCGGGGCGACGGCTGCCGCGGCGGGGGGGGCGATGTCTTCCTCGACTTCCAAGAACTCTCCCATGGTGTGGGTGCTGTTGAGCAGGTATATACTCGGTGTTCAGAGTGGTGTGGGTACCGCATAGATGAGGACATGAGGTGCCCACAATACTACAGTAGTAGCTCCGCCGCTTTTGGTTCTGGTTCTTCTGCGGTTGGTGTAGGGGGGGGGGGGGGGGGGGCGAAACGCCTCTGGGCCGATGCAAGGTTTTGACACCTCATACAGATCATCAAGTCCCACTTTATTATCTAGACATTTCAGGGCGGATAAATCGGATGGATACACTCCTTGTTTGTGTTTGGTCTAGCTCATGTTGCCAGGAGGGAGCCGTACAGCCTGCTTGGTCTAGCGCATGTTCCCGGGGTTGGACCTGTACTCTACATGTACTGACTCCATGCCGAGGTATATATCAGAAGGGCATGTTAGGATCTACAATACAGATAGATGATCTGCACCGTCGCCGTCGAGGGCGTATGAGGCGGCAACGGTGCAGAAGTGCAGGAACGCTGCTGCTGCTGCTGCAGGGGAGCGCGGATACGAGAAGACCATCGTGGCCCAATTTTAAATATCTCGAAAGTGTGTTTTTAGCAACCTTGTAGGCTGCTGCTGCTGTGCTGCCGTTTTGCTGCAGGTTATTGCCGTACTGCTGTAGACTGTTGCTGTAGACTGTTGCTGTAGACTATCGCTGCACTGCTGCTGTAATGCTGTAGGCTATCGCTGCACTGCTGCTGTGTTGCTGTGCTCATGCACTGTTGTATCGCTGTAGTGCTTCTGCTACACCGACGTGCTCCTATGCTGTACTCGGCTGATACACGAGAGCTTCAGCGCTTGAGGCCGGAACAAAGTCGAACATGCGTAAACCGATTTTATATGTCTACCTATTGAAAACGTCTCGCAACGTTTGGCAGACACGTCACCACGCTAGAGGTGGATTCGTCGTCTGGGGACTTCCTGACGGTACACGTCTACGGCGACACTGAGGGAAAGCGGATCTACTACCCGGGAAATCCGATGTTCCGCGGCTTGTACACAAATAACCCGCATACGCTTGTCAGGTATGTCGCATTTCCGTCCTCCTCTGCAATATGTTGTCCTTTCTGTGCTATCGTTTATCCTATCCTTTCGTGCGTCCTCGTATCATTCGATCGCTGCGGGTATGACGTATGTCCACCCTCCTATCCTACTTGGAAGTATCGTGCTTCCTCTTGTCCTATATTTTCGTCCGGGATCGCTGCGGGTATGAGATACTACTGTACGCCCGTCCTCCTACCCTGCCGTTTGTCCGTGCTCGCTGCTGCCGCGTGGGACTGCAATGCTTCAGAGGCATTGGAAGGCGTTCTCAAGTGTGTCGGCGGGTGGGTGGTGCGGCCGGAAGCCTCCCACTGCCTGTTCAATTAGTTGCTGAAATTGCTATTTCTAGAGTAGGAGAACGCGGCTGTAGGCGGGATGGGTCCGGAACGTAGGAAGGCTGTTGGCAGCGGGTGTGTCTCTTACTAGCTAGCTCTACCCCTCATTGCGCCTGGCAGATTTGACTTGCCCGAGACTGCGACGAGAAAAGACATCGCGTACACCCTGGTCATCAGCCAGTATGAGAAGAAGAGAGAAGTCAGGTGCGGCGCGGTATATCAAAGCAGCAGGCGCGGCCGTATCGTCAATCATCGTCCCTCTGGCGTTGATTGTTAGCGTTGCGTGCGTGAGGCCACACTGCTGCTGTGGCCGTTATATATTCAGAAACTTTCTGTTTGCTGCTCGCTCTTTACACTTGTTGATCTAGTATGCATTCCTTTGGTGGCACTTGCCATGTCCTTCAATCCTTCAATGGGTGCGCACCTCAGATATATCGCCTACTCCCACTTTTAATGCATGGCCTACATATTTTATGGCAGATACATTCCCGGTCTTGTATGATTTAGCTCATGTTACCGGGTGGGACCCCTGTACTATGTATGGTCTAGCGCATGCTTCCTGGGGTGGATCTGCACTGCGCAGATCCTCCTCAAGCTCTCGCAACTGCAGGTGAGGAAGCAGATGATCTAGATGATGATATGTCTGTAGATGACCTGTCCGATGTGTGAATGGCTGTCATTGGGATTATGGCTTGCGGTTTGGCGGTGCCATGGCATGCAATTTTATGCGGCAAGCATATCGTAGAACGCAACCCGCGGGGGGGAGAAGAACACACCAATCACGGGGGGTGGGGTTGGCGTACCGGCCTCGCATCACGGGTGCCTGCTGCGGCCAAATGCGAGATTATCGGCGAAGCCGCCCTTCAAGAGCCCATTATTGTGGCAGGGTACGGTTCTGTAACAATGTACGCTACAGAGTACACAACCCCATGTACCCCTCTTCCTCCCCCTCTCCCTCCCTTTAGTTCTCCCTCCCTCTCCTTGTTTCTCGCTCTCTCTCCTTTCAGGTGTTCTCGTTCGCTAACATTAACCTCGCCGCTGCCGCCGCTCCGTCTGGTTCCTTTTTGCATGTGGTGTTCGCAATGTTTTGCTGCCCCCTGTCCGTTCAGCCACGTGGAATTTTGGCATTGTCGCGTTGGTCGAGTCTGGCCTGATTGGCACGCCGGTACAGTAGAGCCTAAAGTCGCAAAAGCAATAAGTAAGGGGAATGCATGGGAACCGTAGTGCGTGCCGTAGGTCGTGTTCTGAACGAAGCCCTCCTTTGTTGGCCACCCGCTTGCTCGATGTGATGTTTGCGATTTGTTATTTCAACAGCTCCTCTGTTGTGTAAATCTGCGGGAGGTCCCTGCGGCTGATCCCGCGATGCGGGTTTCACGAGTAGTTTAATGCGACTCCAAGCGATGAGCCTATTCCGCTGCAGAATAGCAACGGTTGGTGTTTCCGGATTAAAGCAAACCGCGACCAATAGAGTCATGTTGTTTGCGTGATTTGTGGCTGTCACGGGTACGAATGAGTATAGTTTCCGAGGTACTCGCATTACATGACTGACGGTAGGACCAAATTGTTGAATTGTTCACGCCTGCTGCAGGACAGACACATCATGATCTATCTATCTACAGATGATCTAGTTCCTCGATTTCCGTTGTGAGAGGTTGTGCAGGATGTATCTACAGTAGTACAGATCCAACACCGAAAACATGTGGCTAGATCATGCAGATTTCTACGGGTCCCATCGGGCAACAGTTTGTAGATCCTACAAGATCGGGAATTTAGATGCCGTTAAATATGTAGTGTAGGTCATTAACTAAATATTGATTATGTCCGAGGTATGGCATTACTAATGTAGTGCCGACGGCTATTGGTGGGCGTACCCGTGTCTCTAGTGATATCCATATCCACCCCCATACCCATCTGATCCCGTGTCAGGTATACGGTGAATGTTTACTGCACCTCGACATTCCGGCTCTTCGAAACTCCTGTGGCACCGGAGCACCGCAGGAAGTTCCCGGTAAGATGTAATCCGTACCCAAGAGTTTCATGGCGGCTTAGTATCCATATTGGCACCAGCAATGTATAATGTTCATATCAGTGACGAGGTTGAAGTATGGGACGTCATATTTACAGCAGTTGTACTTTCCGAAGAACGGTCACAAACGTCAAAGCTGTGGTACAACTGCAGTACAGCAGTCGAATGGCGGTAGAGTGACACTTCGGACATCACTAGGTCATACCTCACGACCAGACGTAGACATAATGATATCAAAAAGCATTGTCGCGAGTGAAACACTTGACTTGAATCTCGACCATTGTAGAGTAGAGTAGCGTTGCAGGTAGTTTTTGCAGTAGGTCCAATACTCCAAGCTCAACTGTTATTGTAGCCCTACGACGTTTCTGACTTCCAATTCTAGGTTTGTTTTCGTTCCCGTGTTGGATTGGGGAGCATGACCGCTAATACATTTTCGTAACTGGGGGCCCCATTCGAGTATCGGGCTAGTATTGGCTAGTGACATCGCGAGCCCTGGTACTGACACACTGATGATCATCCTGGATGAATCCATGGGATACGATACGACATTACTTTGCCTGGCATGCACGATAACAGGATTATCATAATTGAGCACTCAGGAGCGAGCGATGGGTCTGGTGGGATAGCGCAAAAGGAATGGCTCGCCCTTGTGTTGAGGCTGGCGTGTTAAGGCTGCAGGAGTGTTTATAACGCTTTACTACACTACCTATCACACATTACACAACCTTCCTTACACTTCATTACGTTCTCAATGGCACACCGAAGTGGGGCTGCTTGCTTTGGGGTACCAAGGCCGAACTACAGTAGCACTGACGAGCAAGTCGTTGACATGGAACGATATGCCGGTAGGGCGGTTATTTGGCTCGTTGGTTGGTTGATTAGTTGGTTGATTAGTTGATCAGTTGGTTATTTGATTGGTTGCATGATTGATCAGTTGCTTCAGCATCAGTCCTCTCATACAAGGCGGTGGCCAACGGGAAACAATCCAAGGTCGTCTATCGGGAAGGGGTGCTTCCCGCATCCCGCACGATTCGGAGTTTGCGGTTTTTTTAGTTCTAGCGCGGTCCTCTGTCTTGCTTGCTGAGGCTTGCAGAGAACCGGTTCGTGTGGGTGGGCTTGACGGCCCCTGCTGTGTCCCTGCTGTCAAGCCATCCCTCTTGGGACCCGGACGTGCCGACCAAAGTGACGAGAAACGCGGTATTAACGACCGTACGGGGTGAGCGATCTACAGTGCTAGTAGTATCGTGCTACGTGCGTGTTGCGCAGTGTGTCAGGTGTGTTGCTGGACTTCCGGTACTAAATGTACCACTCCGTAGTCCCTAGTCCAGCGGCGCCGAGTTGCTACACGTTGATGATGCTGCAATCGTCATTCGCTTGATCCCTCTCCGCCTCTGCTCAAAATAGTTGAACTCTTCCTTTTGTCAGGGTATAGACCCATCCCACGCGTTCCAGATATCGGTTTGTCTCGCAATGATCTAAATGTATGGCTCGGCGCAGAGGCGCATGTGAAGTGTGTTGTGCTGGAGCCATGTCCTCATTCGGAGTGGTACCGTGTGCGTTGCCTTCCACCGCAGGGGACGTGGGATGCCGGCAGTGCCGGAGGGGGCATGGGGCGACCAGGCTATTACACGAACCCGCAGTACGTGTTCGTGCTCACCCATCCGAAGACCAAGGTCCATCTCGAGTTGAAAGCCCCCAGAGACGTGAGTCGTGGGCAATCGTTCACCCACCATCACCCATAATTCGTTCACCACTCACGATTCGCTCTTCCATTTTCGTCATTTATCATGCAGTGCCCAGGCCGTGGATGCGCTTTCTGGGGAGGCGTATGTGGAGTTTGACGTTCAATGGTCACCTCGGTCTGACCCTACTCGGTGTGATTTTCGTATCTGTGTTCACGGATGACGACGATGTTATTGATAGTGGTGATATCGTGGTTCCTATGGCCGCGGTGTCTTGGTGAGTCTGGTTATGCGGCACTGCAGAACCTTCGTTGCGCGATGACTTTCGTAGGCGGGGTTTATTTCTTCGTCTCGGAGGCGGGGCTTCTACCATCACCCATCCTCATTATTGCTGTCGGCGGAAGAGTGTTTACGTTCGAGGTCCTGACAGCCACAGTTGAGGCCTACTGCTGCATTGCATCAAATCAGCACGTGTCTTTAGAGTATTTAGTATTCGATGTAGAAGACCGCGTCTCGGGTTCCAGAGGTACAGAGAGGCGTCGCCCAATTTTACTGCCACGTACGATCTACTGACACTCATTCCTCAGCCTTTCCTCTTGTCTTCTGCTATGCGGTCTATTAGACCGCGTGACACAAGCTGTGTTCAACCAATGTGCAAGCAACGGGGTCAAGCACAACTGCAGCGAGCAGTGCTATTATTCTGCTCACGCATAGCTCTGTTGTTATCTTCGCATGAGCAATACCTCTATTCTCACCAGGTATTATGTTTCCAGGTTTTGGAAAACTCAACAATGGTGTCTTCGTGAGCGTTTCCCCCTCCCGTAAGGCTTTTCATGCACCAGCGATGTTTTGTAGCGCTTCGCAATCTTCGCTTTCAGCTTCCTAGCCTCTTTTGGGATGTTTACCAAGCGGAACAAAAGGTGCTGCTCCACGTTCCGGCTGAGGCGGATAACCTGGAAGTGTGTGCTCGCCGCCTCGCTTGCTTAACTGCTTGTCATGCTCACCTGTTCGTTAACCTTGATTGCGCGCTCTCTTTCTCCTTTGATTCCTTGCTTGCTCCCTTTGCTTGCTCACTCTCTTGCTTGATTGTGTGCTCCCTTTCTCATTGCCTTGCTTGCTTTTGTAATGCCACAGTACAAGGTGAATATCACAGTCGTGTCGGAGGGGGGTATGCGCGTCAGCACCGTGTCCACGGAGCGAGAAGTCATGAGCAGTGGCAGCTACCGACCGGGTTTCTGTTATGCCGACGAAGTCCTCCCAGCAGGAACATACACCATGGTCATCAGCACCTACAAACCCGGCAAGGTGCGGAATGCAAAAAGCATCGAACTTGGGGGGCTGTCGCAATATGCTGTATTCTGATCCTGCTGGTTGGCGGAATACTGGTAATATTTTTTTATATTTTGGTAGTCCATGTAGAATATAGTAATATTTCCAGTAGAAACAGGAACCTATCAGTCGCTACCAGGTATTTTACCTTCAACGGCCCGAACTACGGGTGTGGCCTTGGACTCCTCCACGTAACCGTTGCTGCCTTTGAAGGCCAAATTTTATGGTAGTGCGCAGAGTATGAGGTCACCGCACGTATATTTTATCTTGAGAGTGCAGCCGGCGTCTCCGGTGGCTGGGTAGGTGGTCCGCGTGCCTATCAAGATCAATTTCGTGGGTTCAAGTCCCACCGAGTGCATTCTCGGGGTTTTTTTTTGCATAAGAAAATTGATAAGCCGAAAGCGCGAGAGCGTGAGTTAGCTACATTCGATGAAAATCGACAAGCAGTGGGAATGCTGAACCCTATGCGCGACAAAAAAAATATAGGCACGTACCGGGGGGCAGAAGGGTAGACACCTGTGACCACGGCTTGTCCAGAAGTTTGTTGAGGGTAAAACCTCCTACGAGTTAGGCTGGAAAGTAAAAGTGATGATAAAAAAAAAAAAAAAAAAAAGTATCGTGGCATGCACTTATTGTTTGACTCGTTACGATGCATCATGTCACTAAAGGTTGCGTCAACTATCTGTACCATATGCTGATCTTTCGAGGGGTCACCACTGTGCTACAAAGCACTGTTCGTTACTGCAACTGCCAGGCGCTGCAATTGATGCCCGCTTTTGTACTTGCATGTTGGCTGCGGCCGCCCAAGTTTGTCGTAACTCTTAGCCCAAATGGTGTGACTCCAGGCTGCTTGCTCCTCACTGTGCCGGAGTAAGAGAGGTAATCGTCACTGCCGGACCTCGGCATTGTTTTGGCGTTATATCGTCGCGAACGAAGGAGCCCAGCCGTACGATTTTCCGCCTTGGTTGTTCTTGCAATAGGCTAAAGCACTTCCTTCGGCTGGCCTGCAGAGACTCATGAAAGCAAGTATTTACCACGACGTCACCCTGGCCACTATTCACGTTTAACGGAATCCGTTTGCCCTTCTTTATCTTGTGATGTTGCCGATGGCCCTATGCCGGTCAACTTGGACGTCCTCATGGAGCTTCTTAGATCGGTGGGTTCTTCCTGGAGCTCTCGACAAGTAGTGCAATTAGGCCGCCGATGCGAATCCCGGCTGAAGGGGAGGGCATGACGAAACAGGTGAACGACTTTCTGTCTTCGTGCTACTGGGCACTGTTGACCGTCCGCGGACTGGGGTCCGCATCTTCCTTATTCCAGACACCGCTCGCGGGACGAGTCGCATGTCGATTCCGATTGCATGCCACGGTGTTGGGGTTTCCATGCCTGAGTGCATTCGGGAAGTAGTGTGGTGTCGCCCGCGTTGGCCTGTTTTTCTCCAAGATACCGTCAAGAGGCAACCGGTCGAATCAGTAGCGCAGGTAAAGACAGGAGGCAGTCCTCCGCCCCTGTAGCGATTGATGAGCGTTTTCGTGCAATTCGAGAAAGGTTTGCTCTTACGCGTACACGACTATCGTACAGCCCAACGATCGCAGGAAGAGGGCATCCCAACACATCGTACCGCGGTGGGTATACATCGGTGTACCGACCGGCCGTGAATCTCGAATAACAAACACGGCATCTGCGTGATAGACGGTGACACAGACAACGGCTCGCAGCAGGGTGTCACCCCCGCGCGTTATGTAGCGTGACCCCCATGCTCGCCGTGAGCGAACAGCCGGTTTGTACGAAGACAAGTCCACGAGTTACTCCCACCTGATGGAGATTATGCTCGTGGACCGGACTGCCAAGGACTGCAAAACGCATGCTCATTACTCGTCGATGTAGTTCGTGTAGTTCGCCAGTTTACCGTGCGTTGACTGCCACGGGTATCGTGAATGTGGCATGCAGTCGATACCAACTAAAGGGTGAGGTTCCATCCATGCTCTCCCGCGATAAAAGAGGCGCGCGTGCCCAGCCTTGTTCCTCTTGCTTTTGCCTTCTTCTTTTTGGTGCGCGTTTGAAGTCGCCCGTGTTATCGAGCGCGAGCGTTCGAACCATAGGCACAATTCACTCATGATATACTGCGTATTGTGGTTAAGGAACCGTTTCGCGAGTAAGAGTTGGCTCGCTCATCTCCATGGTACGTATCGTGCTCCGTGTGCTCTTCTGTTGAGAAACAACCTTTATTTCTGGTTTGCCGAAGAGTCAAATATCCGGCACTCAATGTCTCATCTTGTCACAAGCACCTTCGTATGGATGAAACGAACCCACCCATTCACGCAAACACCCAATCACATACCTACGCAACGATATTGGCAGGTGCTTCTGGGGCGATGGAGAGAGGATGACGGTTCGGCCGCAGGCTGCGGCAACTTCGGGAGATACCATGATAACCCAAGGTTAGGAATGTTTTCTTGTTGGTTCATGTATAATTTCGATTACACGCTGGCACTCACGTGGTAATGGAACAGAGCTCGTGTTTGCCTTGGTGTGGCTCCGTCAGCTCCAGAGTCTACAGCGCGAGGGTGAGTTATTGTTCCTTATTCAAAACGGACTAACAAGAGGCAAGACGAATCGATGGACGAGTTAAGAGGGTCTATTCGATGGGTCAAGGTACGAATGTCTTAATGGGAATCCCGGTACATCCACTGCTCTACCCGATCGAGTATGTCGGGATTGTTTTTAGCGTCAGGCCCCTAAACCACTTGGCTCCACGGTTATAGTTCGAAGCATATTTCAGACGTGGAGTGACCGCATTCGGACTCATCTCAACTCACGCGAGATTTTGCTCCTTGCGTGGTTACCACTTTGTCGCGATGCCTCATATTCGTAGTGGGCAAGAGCGCGTTTCGTTCCCATTGCTCAGAAACCCTTCACTGATCCGGCGAATCTGATCCGATCGTTATCTTCACCTCTTTCCCGCCTCCTCGCCCCTCTCAATACTCCCAATGGGCACCGCACCAGGTACGTAATCAGCCCCATCTCAAGGACAACGATTGTGCTCCGCGTAGCCGTAGCGGAATCCGCCGGGGCATCGCCTGCAGTAAGGCCTGCGGTAAATGTCACGCTCTTTCTGGCCACGCCCGAGGTGGGGGATGCCAGTGTGATGTCCCCGGAAGCTGGTCATGCTCAAGGGAAAAAGCTTACCCTGGATTCTCGATGTAGGCCGACGTCGAGCACGGCGCTTGCATCTTCCAACAAGGGGACGTATTTAGATTCGGGTGGGGGAAGCGCCACGGAGCTTGTGCAGGTGGAACCAGGAGACTACATCGCGGTGGTGTCAGCTTTTTCGCCTCAGGAGGCTGATTTCGTTTTCACGGTGTATTCCACACCTGCAGTGGCGCAGGTGTACCGCATGGGCTGAGCCGATCATGTGTCTGAATATTGGGCAGCGATCACTTGTAGGCGTTGTGCGGCTTTAAGCGCCGTGGTAGATGTGAATAGATCCCTTCCGAGGTCACGTTCGATCTTCTGCGATTATCTCTTCGATGGCGTCGTACTGCTTGCGCTTCAGAAAACGTTTTATTTTCGGGCGGTAGGCTCTGCTGGATTCACACACGTGATTCGCAGGTTTCAGACCAGTCGTTTTCCTGGGGGCAGCGCGAGACAATTGAGAACACGAACGTAGGTGGAGGTCCTCAATCACAGTAACGGCTCAAGACGGGACTACTCCCTTTTTGCATTTGGGTGGTTTGGGCGAAGTCATCATTGCGACGAAGCGTATTTTCGCCCCCGAGAGGAGGCAGTTCTCCAAACGGAAAGACACTCGGGGGATACAGCATGATCAGCATGTTGCTGCGGCGGGGATGCGCGGTGTATTCGGTGGCCCCCGAGTGTATTGGCTAGCGTAATCACGAGGATCCGAAAGTGTTGTTTTGCTCTCAACGTGACACGGCATCTATTGCCTAACCAGAGGCATGTAATACAGGCGGAGTTGTCGACGTCAGAACGGGACGAGATTGTGATATCAGGTCGAAGGTTAACAATGTCAGGCGGCCTGAGGTGTGGATGATGCGCTGCGACTCCTTAAGCATTGTCGTTCGATGTCGACATCGTCTGCTAGTTAGTGGCGAATGTTTCTGCTTGAAGGGATGGGATGGGTCACGCCAAACGAATGTCATGCGAATATAACGTTTGTCACCATAAATGCACACGAAGCAAAACCATGTGGACAAACTTTTCTCCAGTGCCCGAAGCTTTAGTTTGGTGCTGCGCAAGATGTATCTACTCAGTACCGGGTAGTGCTGATGAGTTCTCTACTGTTGTGCAAAAGTGGGTGGGCTGTTGCGGCGGTTCACAGTAAACAAGACCTGGCACTCCAAGATCCTATGGGTCGTTCCTCGGTGGATATGACGTACCTGGGTGAAACGTGGCCACCCGGTTCGTCCTTCGTACCCCGCGAGGCAAGGTATTTCTACCTAGCCAAGACCGGTATTTAACCCCCAAGCCAGCGCACTACTTTGTTGGAGGGATACCAGGGTATCGTAGGCCGAATGCCACTATTGTTTAGCGAATACGGACACTTTATAGAGGGGGTAAAGAGGCTGTATGGCATGAAGGAGACGGCTTGCTTGCGTTGGTAACACGCACTTGTGATCTTGTGGGATCGCTGTCTCTGGTGCGAGTTCTCGTGGATGAAACGGTGCCTGATGTTGCAACAGGCGTTCACGTCCCGATTCAACAGGCGCACAAGCTGTACACAGCTCATTGTGAGACAACGGCGTACGGCGTGAAGCGGCTTGCGTTGCTTGCCCGGAATCGGCTCGAGCACCTCGTGGAATTTCGAGCACGACTTGAAGGTGTAGACTTCGCTCATCTTCTTGAACTCGACCCTTACTCCGCCACCAAGTCCCATCCTAATACCTCCCCTCTATTTGACTCCCGCCGGACTGTTTTCGCCGGACCGGGAAATCCACCCTTGGCACACGAAAGAGGCGGTTCCGTGCGCAACAACTATTTCCCCCTTGCCACTCTCGAGCAGGCGCCCAAAGGGGGTCGGTCACAGTATGAAAGCGCGGCCAGGTGCAATGCATCGCATCCTACTGTGCAGTAGTCTCCAAAGGTGCGTTTATCGGTCTCGTGGTCTTGACGCTCACATTCTGAGGGGATGCGACCAAAGAGTCAGCCGAGGGAGCCAAAATGCTCCCATTCGCATCCAAACCTGTAATAATCTTCAAGGGTCGGTTGCTACCACGGCTAGGCCAAACCCCCAAGTTATTCCATCATGCCTCACTGAAACTTGGTATACCCAGCCAAATCACGATGAAGCAGGTGAACCGGCCAACTTGCCGATAATGGAACCGGTCAAGTAGACCACTTTGGGCGAAGTATAAGGAAATTTTGAAGAATAATACGAAGACGAATCGTTGCTTGTGCTTCCGCCCCCAAGTGGCATACTAAATCGGGTTTTGTGCGCAGGGTGAAATCTGCGCAAGCCACCACAACAACTGCTGTGCCCATTGGAAAGCAACCAGCGAGAAAAGTGTACTTACGACTACTGTACATGAAAGGGGCGGGGTTTGGTGTGGAATGACGTAGAAACGATAAACCCGCTCCGAGCACATCAGACAAACTAGCGGGAGGCACATGTACCAGGTATGTGCTGAATTCATACTTATGGAGGCCGAGTCAGTAGCGGTTCCTTGCACGGGTGGACGGACCCCCCCCCCCCCGGGTCGCCCGACCGCACCCGCTGATCATTTCAAGGCACAACATGCCACAACGCTCAGGGCCGACATCGTCCAGGTGACCGACGGCTTTGTGGGGCACACTAATAATACAGTAACAATGCAGTATTCGCCACAACTTCCGTGCAGCGTCGGGGTCTTTGACATCTTGGAACACCGTTCTATTGCCCCGGGCGCTCGTTGGTGCCAATCAATGCATTTCACCCACCGCAAGATGAATACAATGGGGTAGCCATATCTCAGAACTGAACGTGATGTAACAACGTTCTCAACGTCTGCCCCTTATCATTACCTTGATTCATATGTCATCTACATATATGTTGCGTGTCTACCGTATCGTGATCTTGCGGCTAGGGGGGGACGGAGGTCCGTTCAGCCGCGTGTGAATAGGAAACTCGAGACGACGAGGTTTTGACCAAGGCACTCGTACAGCTCTCGATCTTGCGATGAGGTTGGTACTTTGATAGAAAGTTGCACTCGAACCACACCACAATGTGCAATGAAAAGCCTCGTAGGCAGTGAGATCTTAACTTTGAAGGAACCCGGAGCTTAGCCTTACTTCTCTGTTGGCTCGTAGATTCTTGCAGCTCCATCATTCCTGGATATTCTCATTTTTTGTGCGCACGAATGCTGCCCCCGTGGCAACCCCGCCCCCCCCCCCCTCCCTCCCCCCCACGGCCCTGAGCTTGAGGCGGTTGGAACGACAGTACCACCCAGAAAATACACATCCCGGCAAATCCTCTCGCGTGACATCTGAGCTATGCTCGACCGCCAAACTGTAGATGGAGTTCTTTAGGATTCCCAACCCCCTGTGCTGCGATATATAATATCCGCCTCTCTATCAATAGAAACGTCACATTGTCAGGCTCTTGAGAAGTGTTTCTTTTAAAAACCCTGGGTTGCGACCAACAACCTGACCTACTGTGCCCCCGAGTTCACAGTCCAGACAAAGAGTCTAGGTCAGCACGCAGCATCACGCGCGTATGAGCCATGATCCTATGGATAAATGAGAGCTATGTCGGGCATTCCGCGTGAACACCTTCTTCAACCCCTGCTACCCACAAAATGAAGCTTGTAACGTGTTGCAGACCACAATGGAATATACCAAGTAGATGTCTTCAACCCCACGTGTTCCTCGTGTTCTGCACGTCTGCTAGGGATGCTGAGGTCGCGCCTCTTCACAGCTAATCGTGGTGACTTGTAGTGTGGGTAGCTGGAGCTTCAAATGGTCAAAGGAGTACTGCCAAAAACGTCGACCATGCGATAGGCATTGAGCCACGGAATGCCACGGCATCAGGTATGAATGGGCACAGCCCACGTGCCACCACTATAGGCGGGGCCTCAATCGCACCGAAAACACACATCACAGCGCAGTAGCGAGTCATTGCACAATGAGGAATAAAAGGCGGCGGGACAAAAGGCGCCAAACGATAATGTCGGGATGGCTACTTTGGCGACGAAACTCATTTGCATCCATGAAGCGTTCAGTCGAAATGAGCTCCATACGATCATGTCAACAGAACCTGTTGGGTGGTAATACGATCAGTACTGCAGTTGAGGGACCAAAATGCAGTCGACTGATTTATCGGTTCGAAAAGTGCAAGATCATCATGTTCGTTGCTCACCGTCACACACGCATGCATGCGTGGAGCGCGTATCCCTAAACGATATTGGAGGGGACGGCATGGTTTCCTACCCTCACCTGCTGATAACCGCCACTTTTACTACGTTGCGGTGAAAGCGTCGAAGTGGCGTCCTTGTCATTTCTTCCAAGTGAATGCGTATATGTTCTGTGCATACACCACTCACAATATTCTCAATAATATATACTACAAAACCCACGCCTGCACCGCAATCACCCAGTGCCACAAAATATCTATCCCCCGCACCGAGTAGGGGGTATGATCATTCTCCGAATTTTGCCCGGCTGCATGCGTACATGAGGTATGTATATACTGCACCTGGTAATCTAGAGCTATGGGACTACAGCGGTTAATGCAACCAACTAAACCTCGAACGAGTGCCGCGATCGCACTCCCCCAGCTTCGACACTCACCACAGTAGTTTATTTGCAGCAAAAACCGTAACTCGAACATGCCCCCCTTCCTGGCGATCATACCATCATATCAACTGCCTGCTGTCAAGTACTGTAACATCATAACAAAGTAACGCCTTGACAGGTGCACTAATATGCCAGGAGGTCTACTTCGTATCACACACGGACACATCACCCACGCTCTGACATACGACACTCGCACAAGAAGACGATCTCTAAAATGTGGAATGTGAAAAAACAAACACCGAGAACAGCGGATCGTGCACGTCATGCATCGCAGGGTACGAATCCCCTACAGCGCGCCCTTCCTTGAGCGACTCGACTAACAACTGTCGTAACACGGACAGGACCTCTGCACTACAAATATACGACCAACCACTTCACCCCGTTCACCGGCCAGTCCAGCAGGTGGTGCAAACAGATGGACAGGCACTGGTGAAAGACTCTCAATGGGCGGCGACGTTCTGCAAGACCAACAGTATTACCGAAGCCAAAGCCACCACTCCTCCTGGCTCAAAGCTTGGCGTTCCTTCTTTTCGAAATTTGGCGCTGTCCCCGCCCCGGAAAGACAAGATCTTTGCTCTGCCTGTAGACATTCCTGGATGAGCAAAACCAGCCAAAGAGACCACACCCAAATAATGCAGGGGGCGACACGATAGTCTAGTCTACAGCCAGATAATCTGCTGGGTCTTGGGCTTAGTGGGTTCCGTGAGGGGAGACGATTGCTCTCTCACCGGTACGAGAGTCACGGTTCGCGGCATAGCCCGGCGCGCTCGCTTGGAGGCACTTACGCCGTCTTCACCGTTGAGGCACTTCGTTGACCCGCGAGAAGATGACCTAGCAGAAAATCCCTTTCTGCGATCCGTGCCCCCGGTGCGGGCAAGCCCCTCCTCGAGAGGGCCGTGATCGTGGCAGTGGGTAGGCTGCTTCCCGCTGAGTCCCCACCTCGACAGCTTCTCACAGCCCACCACCTTGCACTTAACAATGAAACTAATCACCGTATCATCCACGAGATCGCTCTTATGACGGGCGCATACAGTAGCCACACCGTCGGCTAGTACACCCCACGACGGTTGGCTTGTGCAGTTTTGATGTGAGCAACGCGCACTTTGGACATCGACCATGCCGTCCTTCGCATGTTGCTTGCAGTACGCCGCCTTCTTGCTGCCCTCGGTATTGAAGCTCGGTTGTCTTGTGCAGTTTTGATGTGAGCAACGCGCATTTTGGACATCGACCATGCCGTCCTTCGCATGTTGCTTGCAGTACGCCGCCTTCTTGCTGCCCTCGGTATTGAAGCTCGGTTGTCTTGTGCAGTTTTGATGTGAGCAACGCGCATTTTGGACATCGACCATGCCGTCCTTTGCATGTTGCTTGCAGTACGCCGCCTTCTTGCTGCCCTCGGTATTGAAGCTCGGTTGTCTTGTGCAGTTTTGATGTGAGCAACGCGCATTTTTGACATCGACCATGCCGTCCTTCGCATGTTGCTTGCAGTACGCCGCCTTCTTGCTGCCCTCGGTATTGAAGCTCGGTCGGCTTGTGCAGTTTTGATGTGAGCAACGCGCATTTTTGACATCGACCATGCCGTCCTTCGCATGTTGCTTGCAGTACGCCGCCTTCTTGCTGCCCTCGGTATTGAAGCTCGGTTGGCTTGTGCAGGAGTCGTAGGAGCAATGCCCCATTCTCGCCTCGGCTTCAGATAGCGAAAATGCCCGGGGTAGACTAGGAAGGCAAGGATGTGCACACCTAGCGTTGGTTGGTAAAAGCGCTCGTAGTAAGTCAGCCATGGGTTTGGGGGTCTATCAAACAATAAAAACCTCTCCAGTCATGTGATAGTAGTCAATCCTTCACACACACCGCAACATGGTAGCAACGAAGAACCGAGTGACCTTTGCTCCGATCACAGGCATGCCATCGACATAAACGGGGTCCATTGTGCCCTTGTGCTCAACTATTCGAGCTTAAACTCCGCGCATGAAATACTAAGACTACCACAAGCAGAATATGATTTATACGCGTGGTCAGGTGAGTGTTGATGGCGAAAGAACGAAGTGGTTGATTGGGGAGAGTCGAGCACGCCCTGTGTTCCGAATTCTGCTCCCACTGGCTAAATTAATGTTAACGTTTTCCACCATAGAGATGTCCGGAGTAGCACCCGGACAATCGCGTCGCTGTGATGATATCATGCAAGACAGCAAGATAGCATCGCCAAAGTGCTCTTGACAATGTGGGGGTACAGCGGTAAACACTCTTGTAGTAGAGGCGTGAGAACCGTGGGAGGGCTTAGTGCTTTTTGTTATGACGGGGGTGGAACACCCATCACTGATAAGATACTGCTGGAGGCTGCCGCTAAGTTTATGAGTCAGACTCGACCCCCTCCTGGGCGAAGTTGGGGCATGCGAGCACAATTCTCCTCCTTCAGAGGCAACACGCAAGGCTCGGTGGAGGCGCCTAACGGTGTTCGAGGCAGGTCAGCGGCACTTCGCGACAAGGGAAGTCTAGAACAATACTAGGCGGTGCTGAGATCCTCGTACATGATTTGACATTTTTGTGGCATACTGTGGGCACTGCCGTGACATGCCGTACGCACTGCCGCGGCATGCCACGACACACCGACGAACGGCTACTGCTGCAAGGACCACTGACATGCCGCGGAACGAGTACCGCAGCAAGGGCCAAGGCAGGCGCCACGGCAACCCCCGCGGCACGTCACGGTAAAGCACGCGGAGACCAAGGCACGCCGCGGCGAGACCGACGGCAATACGCGCGACAACAACCGCGGAAATACCGGAGGCACGTCCCGCGGCAAGTGCCACGGTAGCACCCACGGCAAGCCCCGCGGCATGTGCCGCGGTAAGTACCGCTGGGGACAGGATGCCAGATGGGCCTCCGGCGGGCTGAATATATTTCTGCACCACTACTGTGAGTGGGAGAAGGGTGCCAAATGGGATGGCTCCACTGCGGGGTCAAAGTACCAAATTGGACCAGGGTGCCAGGTGTTTGTTTTGTCGCGGGAATTACCACGGGTGTTACCGTGGGACTTGCCGCGGAGCTTGTCGTGGGTTTTGCCGTGGGTCTATCGCGGGTCTCCCCGTGGGGTTTACGGTGGATATTGCCGTGGAGCTTGCCGTGGGATACCATGGCAAGTCCTACGGCAATATCCGCGGGTACAAACGTGGCACATCCCGCGGCAGATGGTAACCCGTGGGCCTTGCCACGGCATGTTGTGGCATGCCACGGGCAGTGTCCCACGGGCACTACCTCGGGCAATGTCACCAAATAGTATCATTATATGCACTTGTGGGGATGTACAATGTTTGGCTTTTTTATGGCGCGTCTTGGTATCCCCCATGGATCGCAATGGCTCTAGATAGCACGTCATGGCACTTCATGGGCTCCTGCGAACTGTCATGGTGCTTCATGGCTATACCATGGGGGTGCCATGGATATCCATAGTAATGCCACAGGGTTTGACGGCACTATATTCATGGCATGACATGACAAACAGCACGGCATTGCCATGATATTGGCCCATGGCATTGCCATGGAACGGCCCATGACAATTCCATGGTGCCATGTCGAATGGTCCATGAAAAATAGCATGGCAAGTGCCGCGGTATTACCATGGCATATGCATGGTGTCGCCATGGCATTGTCATGGTGGGGCATGATGCCGTTATGGGTTACCATGGCATTGCCATGGCAGGCCATGAGCCAAAACAGAGCCATGGCGGATTATGGAGAAGTTCATGGTACGCCATGGCAGACCCATGGCTGGTCAAAGATATGTTCATGACGTACGATGAAGGTTCATGGCAATGCCATGGACCTCCATGGGTTTGTCATGACAAACCTATGGGAGTTCATGGCAATGCCATGGATATTCATGGTATGCCATGACAAACCCATGGCCGGTCATGGCGTGCCATGAAGGTTTATGACAATGGCATGGCAATGGCCTTGATGGGACGCCAAATGACAGACCCATGGCGTGTCAAGGGGAAATTCACGAAAGAGCAAGATGAAGGTTCATAGGCATCCGTAGCTTTTGCATATTGGCTCATGGTAACATAATACCAGGTATAATAAGAAGAATAAGGATATTAATATTTGTTGATTGTGCTCAAGAACACGATCCGTAAGATCCATCGTAGGTTGAGGAGTTCCATGCTGAACAGGGATTCTGGTAGTAGGGTATTGGGATGTCGGGGTAACGTGTACCCCACCAATACCACTCGTTCGATGTAGCTCCATAGGAGGCGAGTCAGCTCGACAGCTCGGATATATAATATAAGATGAGTTCCGTGTTATTGGCTGGAGCAACCACGCGTTCCCGTGCCAGCTGCGTCTATACCTTTAGAGATCAATCAACACACTAGTGAAAAACCGGTGATCTTCTATTGGCAAGCGTAGCCGAGCGCCGAGGCCAACCTAGAGAGGTGGGAACCTTCCGGCATGTCTGGTTTAGATGGCGTGTCTAATCTGGAAGCCAACGTGGGAAATGAGTAGAATATGCATATAGATAAGCTGCTGCTGATGATGATGATCCCGGAGAGGATCAAGGTCCTGGTGGAAAGAGCGTAAGAGAAGAAGAAGAAGATGCCGCACCAGAAGCAGCAGCGACCCCAGCAGGGCCAAGTTTAAGCCGGACCTGGTAGATTCGCTTGGCACTGGTGGCGAAGGCTCTGGAGAGCAGCAGTTGCAGGGGCAACAGCACCTCCAGTAGCACCGTCAGCAACAGCAGCAGTCAGAGGATTGCTGCGCCTGTTGCGACGATGAAGCGCACGCAGCAACCACCGTCATCGCCGCCGCCGTAACCGCCGTCTTCGCTACCGCCGCTGCTGCCGCCGCCGTCGTCTCGACCGCCGCGTTACCGTCGATGCTGCAACACCCCAGGAGAGCCAGGTATTTGCCTGAATCTATCTGTGGGTTCGTTTCGCGCTGGCGAAGTAGAAGTAGAAAGTAAGAATATATGTGAGGGTGAAGGACGAGTATGTGTATCGCAGGGAGGAGCCGGGTGGAAGGTGGAGACCGCGGGAGCGAGGTTGAAAGTGTTTTGGGCAAAATCGTTTTCCTGGACTGCTGAAACACAGCGCCCGCAGGTGGTTGATGGAGGGGGGACGTTGCCCCCGAGGAAGGAGATGAAGGAGAGTGAGGATGGGCGCAGGGGGGGGAATCTGCATCTGCTGTTCGGGATCAGCGCACGGGCGCGACAGGATGCACTGCCCCAAGCGAGAGAGGGTGAAAGAGAAGAGACCGAGGCGCCACCAGCAAGGACTTACGTCCGCAACAGGCACGTTTGACTTTGTTGATTGTTTGCTGTTGGTAATTTCCGTTTTTAGATTGATTTTACATCGATTTGAAGAGTGGTAGATAATATCCGGACATTGCGATTGAGAATTGAGAATGTTGGAAATTAGAATGAGATGCACAGACGTATTCGTATATAGCTTCCCCCACTGAAGTCATTATGTAGACGATTGCAGGACAATGACGTCTGTCTGTTTTATAGTTGACTGGTCGAGGGCTCTGGTTGGGCATCGATGCGAGTGCGAGTACGAGATGAAAGTAAAGTATATGCGAAAGCGTTAAATTCGAGTTGTGGCTGAGGATTCGAGAATGAAGTATCGAAGACAAGTGCACAAAGTTGGCGCCGAGTTAAGTTGCATTGATGTACTGGGTATGGAAGCCGATACGCGCTGATGCTGGATGTTTTTTATTGAGTTGTTTGCCCAGCACAGTACTATCATGCCCATCGCGTTGCTCGGCCTGCGGAGCACCACAATGTCAAGATGTATCTGGTACAAGCATCTGTATTTTATGCAATTATTGAAGAATGAACAATGAACAATGAAGTTTTCGTTATGATATTCGTACTGCTGTATGCCTGCGACCGATGCATGGCGTTCATTTTATATGGCGTAAAAACGTATGTCTTTCAGCTCTTCCCTATCCAACCCTTTTCCCCCATCTAGCAGTGAGTGACTGAGTAGCTCAGTGGCCCATTCCTTCTTAGATACGCCGAATGAGTGGTCTAGCAGGTAGTACTAAGTGCTGTATAATTCTCAAGGGTGGGTCGGGGGTTCGAATCTCGCCGAATTCGTAATTTGTGCTTTTCGAGCGTGCGCGCTGGAGACAATACGAATGCTTATGATAGTGTGCCTCTAGACACCAGTAGCGTTTGCCGAGGGGAGGGCCCCGGAGATCACTGTTACCTAGTTGGGCAAATATTGGCATGGGATGCAGGTTACAGTATTGTCTGAGCATCAAGCTTACAGACAGGAAGGAAGGGATGGTGTGTATTAAAATACTCCGTGTTTGATGGTATAAGAGAGGTACGCTGAACTTTCAGAACCAGATATGATGTGAGCTCGATGACTGCGCAAAGACACTTCGCCCTTTGATAACAGCACTGAGCAAGTACAGGAAGAAATAATGTATGTGTTGAACCCTTGAGCCCAACGACGTACAGCAACACGTTAGTTTGCGGCATTCCACATACCTGGTATATATTTAGAACTTCATATATATGCAGACATCTCGTTTTCGATTTTTTGAGTTGATGTGTAGGATCACCCATGCTACTTGATACGTACCAAAAGGCGAGATGCTCGTATGCAAACGGGGTAATATTCAATAAGAGTACAGCAGCAGAAGAAGTAGAATGGAAAGAGAAACATCCGGGTATAATATATGTGTAGTGGTCGAGGAATGCATGGATTTGATGTGGGACCAGATATTCTTGTTGACAAGCATCTGTATATTTGCAGTGGCATTTGGAACTTTAGTGGTAAAGGGGAGTTGGCAAGCTATTAACACATGGGAAGAGCAAAACACCCAATCAATGCAGACCTAATCGCTCGATTGCACGCCCCATCCCTTGTGTGTGTCGGGTCAATACTGCGGAGGCGACGTTTGATTCACCCAGGAGGATAAGCTGGATGACCCGAGCTGCGGCGACGCCACGAGAACGGACGGAGAGGCAGCCGCGGCGGAGGCAACAACAGCAGTTACTAGTTAGTAGTGTCTGGGGTATCGGGGTGGTTTTTTATGAAATGTGATTGCCTGGGAATCTGGATGAATGATTTCATTGTTTTTTGTTTTTGAATTGTGTTTCTGGTCGATTTGGATTCCACGAGAGTTTTTGGTATTTTCCGAGTGGTCGCAACGTCAAATATTTTTCAAGTGGGGAAATCTATGTGCTATCTCGCATAACCGTCGCGATCTGTGTATCTATGGCGGGAGTAGGGGATAAGGGGAGACTCTTGTCCGGAGGAACGGGGTTCCTCGCGATCTCTAGCATTAAAGTTCTTGACTTGATTCTACTTTGATTGGCATGACCACTCCTGTGGTATTTTTCAGCTGATTTTTGTGATTTAGCTTTGTGATTAGGCTGAAGTGAGACTAGGAAGCGCCTGGGGGCGTGTGCGGTCCACATGAAAATGTTTTCTGACGAGGGAAGGTTTGGATAGTACTTTTGAAATTGAGAGAGAGTTTGGTAGGACTAAAGAGACACTGGAATGCCGCAGGGCGCATACGGTTCGGATTGAATGCTTTTCGTTTTTGGTTTTGGTAAGTAACCCGCTGATTATTTGTCGACAGGATTGGAATTTCTACAATTACGTTCGAGTCGATTTTTGTTTTAGATCTTGAAAGTGGACAAATATATTTGGATCAATTCCGCGGACAATGCCGTTTTACCTGGCTGAATTCCGAGAAGAGTGCCGTTTCACCTGGCATTGGATTTCGAGAGTTTTACATGTTTGGAACAGAGAGGCTTTGGATTTGATCGTTTGAATAATGATATGAGGATTTAAGTGTTGATTCGAGGATTTGATTTTTGAGTTGCAGGTTGGATTTTTGAGTTTCTGAGTTTGGTATGTGAGGCGATTCTGATATTGCGATCTATCAACCCTGCAATTTAGCGCCTTGTCATGCACCGGAGCAGGGGGGACATTAGTAGGGTCGTGTATAGTGTTACCGACCTGGGGGGATATTGGAGTATGGTCGTGTATAGTGAGCAGGGGGGATGCTGATTGTGCTCAAGAACACGATCCGTAAGATCCATCGTATATTGAGGAGTTCCATGCTGAACAGGGATTCTGGTAGTAGGGTATTGGGATGTCGGGGTAACGTGTACCCCACCAATACCACTCGTTAGATGTAGCTCCATAGGAGGCGAGTCAGCTCGACAGCTCGGATATATAATATAAGATGAATTCCGTGTTATTGTCTGGAGCAAACACGCGTTCCCGTGCCAGCTGCGTCTATACCTTTAGAGATCAATCAACAATATTGTCACGAGGCCCCGTGATGCTACGGTAGCCCATAGCCACGCCCCGTCATAGTTTAATCGTGTACAGCAGGCGTCCCCGGTGACTTGGTAGGTGGTCCGCGTGCCTACTAGATACAGTAAAAAAAATCGTGGGTTCGAGCCTCGCCGAGTGCGTGCTCGCAGGGGCTTTTTCTTGCTTGAAAAATGATTAGCGGAAAGCGCGAGAGAGTGAGTTAGCAATATCCGATGAAAATCGATGAGCAGTGAGAATGCAAAACCCTATGCGCGATAATGATGAAGGAACGTACCGAGGTGGAGAAGGGACGATACCTGTGACGACGGCTTGTCCAGAAGATCGCTTGAGGGCGAAACCTCCTACGAGTTAGGCTGGAAAGTGATGATATAAAATGAGGAAAAAAAGTAGATCGTTAATGAACAGACACCCTTGTGTTCAATCATGCCGGTGCCATAGTGTATGCCGTGGCAAGTGCAGTGCCATGGTATCGCGATGTTATTGCCATATCTTGTTGCCATGAGTTTTGGCCATGGCAGTGCCACTCCAATGCAATGGCATGCCATGGTGCGCCACGACCCATGCCATTGCGAAGCATTGCCTAAATATGACATGAGAACGACACGATGATCCATGGCGATGCCACGGCATGACATGGAAAAGTATCATAATGCAAATAATGTTCGGGTAGATCGGGTGAATCAAAATATAACCGACCCGATTTCTATCGTCACAAGCACTACCTGGTACAGTACACAGTACGTAGCGCACGATGTATTTTGCGTTCCTGTTGATAGTTTTGTTTTCGAAAGAGCTATATTTCAGCAGTCGCCACGTTCCGTTCGCGCAGCATCTGAACGGTTTTGTTTGCCACAAACAACATACCCCTGGTACCGGGTACACGATTGAGTGAAACATTGGGCATTTCAACATGCTGAACGAAAACTAAACGAACATACGGCACTACTGTTGAAGTATCAGGTCGGTAGGTATATTAGTACCAGGTACATCGTTTGGGAGCAATGAGGCCTCTCTGCTGCGGCATGAGATCGCATCCATATTTATTTGTAGACCCTTCTCTCATCCCAATGTCGTCGCCCGTTCGCATGACCCGTATCAATATTTTCTGCGGGGTCCTTCTCTTGCTTATTGCCTCCAAACTTCAATTAATAGCTCACCAGTAAAGTACCAGTAGTTAATAATAGGGGTTCTGCTACCGTGGGTTTTTTTTTTTATCCTTTGGCGGATTGGTACACTGCCACGTCTAGAACACGTGTCGCGTGTTGTCCCGTGGGAACGTCGTCGTGTACGATCTTCTAAACCCCTCCGACATTGGTAAGGCGCTTTTAGGTATGCATGCGATTGCGGTGTGAGGCACCCGGAATGCGTTTACGTGGTAGTCGGCACGCAGCCTCTAGGTTTTCCCGGATTCAACATTCGTTCGCGTCGTGCTTGACTTGAAAAATGTGTAGCGTGGTCTGCACTTCGGAATCGTCGTCCGCATCTGAGAAATTTCTTGGTTCGATGCAAACTCGGCGTAGCCGCGTTTATGGCGAGTTTTGGCCCGTTTCGGCTGCGGTTTGGGGTCAGGGTTAGGGTTAGGGTTAGGGTTAGAGTCAGGGGTTGGGTTGGGTTTTCGCCCGTACCTTGATCCCAACAGGAACCAAAACATCCGAACAGCCTACAAACCTAAAGATCCCTTCTCCCAGATTGTTAAAGGTCCTCCATGCTTGAGGGGCGATAGACGTGGAGCTTTCATGTCGGTGGTCTCCCAACACTATACCGTTTCCCAGATAGATGTCGCAGCCCGCAACCCACCGTAGTTACCATACGCCTTCGCCAAACGAATCTCGCGTAGCGTCTGCCACAGTCGGCATGTTCTCTACGTTTCGCTTGGTCCTCGCCCCCCCACCCCATTCGTTCCTCGCAGTGTACAGTACGCTGCTGCTGACAGCAACAGAATCTGTAAAATGCTGTTGTTGCGGTTTGTCGTTCAAAATTCCCAAACAGGCACCAATCCAATGGCATGGAGAAGAGGTATCGCTCGCCTCCACTCTAAATGAAAGTATTAGGTTGAAATGAAACAAGGTCTCTCAGCCCCGACTGGAGACTCCGCCCGAGCTTATTACCCCCGCGTTGCTTCTGGTATCTCAACGCGGTATGATCAGAAAGTAACTATTAATGGCAAATATTGTACCGGTATTCGTGTTGTTCTAAGGATTACCCTGATTTGGGTAAGCGAACGGTTTTTTACTCCTATACAGCAGTAGCCCAGTAGGGTACACCTTCACATTCGACGTCGTCGGGGATACGGGTTCGAATCTCACTTGGAACGGTTCTTTTATAGAAGCGGTTGCGCGTGTATTCCAATAAACCTGTCTCCCTGGTTCCCCAAGTATTTAAAACGAAGCCGGTAGCTCAACGTACGGCCGTACACGGTACCGACGCCCCAAAGATCCCGCCGTTCAGAGTGGGGGAGAGTGTTATACCTTGGTAAGGATTACCCGGGGCTGGGTAGTCGATCGATAGTTTACCCCTATAACTCACTAGTAGTAGGAAATATGTCCACAGCAGTGTCGAAAGCATTCAAATAATGGTCAAATTTACTGCTGCTGCTGAAGCAAGTACGAGTCTGCCAGTGCCGTTGCCATTCATAAAAGGCACCACCAGGTACAACATAAGCTGCAACATAATAATATACAAGATCGGCCTGGATCGGCCGAAAAATATGCGACCACAGAGAGAGAAGTGAAGAGCATCCAACCTGCCATGACGCGTAGATAGTATTTTGCCACGCTTGCAACAACCACCACCATATGGATGCCGCTCACGAAAACGAAGACATTGGGGTGCCGTGGGGGGTGTTGTGGCGATTGCCGTGGAGGTTGCCATGGTACCATCCGTGGCATGCCACGGCGTGCCATGGAATCCTATGCCACGCCATGGGATGCCATGGGGATTCGATGGTATGATGCCATGGGTGCTACCATGACAATGCCACGGCATGCCACGAAAGAGTCGAATAGTGTAGAACCCTGAGAACACTGCCTGCCGCGCACAGCGTGGTCTGATTAGATAACTGCTGAGAGCCAAGAACGGGTCTAACGGGTCTAAAGCCTTGCGGACAAGTGAGACGGGAAGACAAAAAGACACACTGACTGGTGTATTCGCACTTGAATTCCTCCTTGGAACGATCTGCTTCCTGATTCCTTCCTGGGCTTGCCTTGTCAGCCTCACCTGTTCAGGTTGCCCGGCAAAGAGAAACAGCGGTAGAGCGATGGCAGGACTCCTGGTCGATCGTCTCGCTCGGACGCACCGGCGAAGAGAGAAGAGACCAAAGGATCTGTACACCTATGCTGGTGTGGTTGTGTGGCTCTTTGTAGATGGAATGGGCCTCAAGTCATGTTCGAGGGGCTTTTGGATTTTCGGTGTTCCTATATTATTGTCGAAAAGAAGGCCGTGGGCCGTGGATGAGGGGATCGGGGACAGCAATCCCACCGCGCCGGTAGTTGAGTTATGACCCACCTGTGTTGCACTTCTTTTTTTTTACTTTCACGTTCCAGCCTACCAGGTAACTCGTAGGAGGTTTTACCTTCGACGACCTTGTGGACAATCCGTGGTCGCAGGTCTCTACCCTTTTCCCCCCCGGTACGTGCCCTTATCTTTTACCGCGCATAGGGTTCAGCATTCCCACTGCTCGTCGATTTTCATCGAATGAATGTAGAATGTAGCTAACTCACGCTCTCGCGCTTTCCGCTAATAAATTTATTTTATGCAAGAAAAAGCCCTACGAGCATGCACTCGGTGAGACTCGAACCCACGAAATTGATCTCGACAGGCACGCGGACCACCTACCAAGCCACCGGGGACGCCAGCACTGCCCACAAAAAAAAATCGAAAGTCCCGACAACAAAGCAAATGGAAGCACGTCTGCCGCCTTTTTTTTCCTGAGGACATTTTGTTTTTCTGTCTATAGCTCCTAACGGTTGCATCGAGCCAAAAATTGGCAGACCGGATATTATGAGCTCCTTGGTGCATTCCCATGAGTGTGCCAAAGCGACAGCTTTTTTCGTGTCCTCCTTCGGGGTGGACCTTGTCGCTGAAGGTAGAAAATATGGTTCGAGGCGCTTGAATTTTCGGTTTCTTGTACTGTACCCAAGTATTTTTTCTGCTGTAGAACGAGAAGGAGGAACATACTCGTTACGACTTCTGGGTTTCTCCAGCTCTCGTTCTACGGCACAGCAGAAAACAATACTAGGCTACAACAGCAGTACAAGAAACCGAAAATTCAAGCGCCTGGAACCATATTTTCTACCTTCAGCGACAAGGTCCGCCCCGAAGGAGGACACGAAAAGTGCTTTCGTTCTGGCACACTCGCGGGAGTGCACCAAGGAGCTCATATATCCGGTCTAACAATTTTTGACTCGATGGAAACATTCGGAGCTAGACAGAAAAACAAAATGTCCTCAGGAAAAAAGAGGCGGCAGACGTGCTTCCATTTGCTTTGTTGTCGGCGGGACTTGTTTGTGTTTTATACCCACCTGTGTTGCACTCCGTGCAAAAAAAAATGATATTGAGCAGCCGTCGTCCCCGGTGGCTTGGTAGGTGGTCCCCGTGTCTATCAAGATCAATTTCGTGGGTTCAAAAGTCTCACCGAGTGCATGCTCGTAGGGATTTTTCTTGCATAAAAAAAAATGATTAGCGGAAAGCGCGAGAGCGTGAGTTAGCTATACATTTTTGTTGTTTTTGCTTATTGGGCTTGGTTGGGGATGTTTTTCGCGTATTCTGTCCTGCGTACCCCCCCGTTCAGTGTCGGGGCTGGTCTACTGGGTAATCGGGTCACTCATTTGTGGCGCAAGACACGTTCCCCGAGTTGTAGGCTGGGTTTTCGGTGTTTCTTGACATCTTCCGTGGTATTTTTCTTCTCGTCTTTTTTTTAGATTGACTTTTCACTTTCCCTGCATCTTCCTCACGCTCCCCCGTCGCGGGTGACATGGCGATGATTTTTCGTTGACGATTTCTTCCTACTCCTTAAGGCTACGCCTTCATTGTTTTTTTACGTATTTTGCCGGCTTCGTTGCCTTGCCGTTCAGAGGTGTGGGAGTGGGTTTTGAGGCGCCGCATCTTCGACTCATCATGTGTTCTAGTTTGTGGAATCGGGGTTTCCATGAATTTCCGATAATTCTGTATATTTATTATACGGCTCATCAGAGTGGGCTAGTGTTATGATACTGCTTTGTATGAGGCTGAAAGCCCGGTAATTACCGGGGGGTTCTGGCACTGGGATCGTATTTTGTAGTACTTGGAAGGCGTATCTAAGGTGGGAAACCAGGGGTTTTCCAGAGAGGCACTACTAGCGTGGTCTCGGTCTCCGTTGTGCACGAAAGGAATGAGAAGGTGACTCTTCTATGTCTAAGCGAACATCAACGTGAGTACCAATGAGTACCGGCTTAATAGGCAGACCTGCCCAGGGATACAAAGTGTCCCGCAGTCCGTGGTCTCAACATTTCGATGAAAATCGACGAGCAGTGACAGTGGGAATGCTGAACCCTATGCGCGACAAAAAAAATAAAGGCACGTACCGGGGGGGAGAAGAGACGACACCTGTGACCATGGCTTGTCCAGAAGATCGCCGAGGGTGAAACCTCCTACGAGCTATTAGGCTGGAAAGTAAAATTAAGCGATGTTGAAAAAAAAAAATGCCAAAAGTCCCGACAACAAAGACAATGGAAGCACGTCTACCGCTTTTTTTTTGACGAGGACTTTTCGTTTTTCTGCCCTAGCTCCGAACATTTCCATCGAGCCAAAAATTGGCAGACTGGATATGAGCTCCTCGGTGCACTCCCGTGGGTGTGCCAAAGCGACAGCACTTTTCTTGTCCTCCTTCGGGGCGGACCTTGTCGCTGAAGTTTGAAAAATATGGTTCCAGGCGCTTGAATTTCGGTTTCTTGTACTGCTGTAGTAGTCAATCAAGTATTTGTTTTTCTGCTGCAGAACAAACAGGAGGAACCCAGAAGTCGTAACGAGTACGTTCCTATTTTTTCTCGTTCTACAGCAAACACATTTACTTGGCTACAGTGTCAGTGATTAGTACTTCTCCACAGCAGTAGAAGAACAATGTCGCTGCTGAGGTAACATAGCTGAGTACGGGTACGTAAGTCAGTAGCCGACAGTAGCAGTAACACACGTAAAATACGAGAGGTAACTCAGTTCATTTACAGTGCCAATACGTACCGCCGCGTACTGTAAGTACTGTAGGTGTCTATAGTAAGCTGTTACAGCGAAGACCTTCAACAATCTGGGAGAAGGGATCTTTAGGTTGGTAGGCTGTTCGGATGTTTTGGTTCCTGTTGGGATCAAGGCACGGGCGAAAACCCAACCCAACCCCTGACTCGAACCCTAACCCTAACCCTAACCCAAACGCTGACCCCAAACCGCAGCCGAAACGGGCCAAAACTCGCCATAAACGCGGCTACGCCGAGTTTGCATCGAACCAGGAAATTTCTCAGATGCGGACGACGATTCCGAAGTGCAGACCACGCTACACATTTTCCAAGTAAAAAACATCCCTAAAGATCCCTTCTCCCAGACTGCTAAACCTACTCGTTACAGCAGTAGTAGCAGTATATGCGTTCTTCAGCAGTAGTAGTCGTACACCTATGTACATATGAATACAAGCACATACTCATACGTATCGTGCTCTTGGTCGTGTATACAAGTACGATGTCGGTCTGTAGAAAGTGACGGTTTCATCATTAGGAAATGACGGTTTCATCCTCGGGAAAGTTTCACTGACAATCAGGGTCCCACGACCCCACCAGTACGACGTCGTAATAGTAGTATGTAGTACGTAGACGAGTTTTAAATTTTGTTTCTGTCCGTTATTGGGGTCTTGCTTGTAGCTCGGGGTCTTGCTTTGTAGCTCAACGAGATGCATCGATCCATCAGGCACCTCCACGCCCTGTCGATCCCTCTCAACATCTACTCTTCTTCCAGAGCAGAGCAATAACAACAACATCACACTGGACCCAGAGTCACCAGTATAATGTCTTCTTCTTCAAAGCTCAGCTCACATCATATCACGGAACCAGCCTAACCGCGGTTCAGGCACTTGGCCCCTATCTGGCAACATACGCCAGCCACAAGGCAATCCACTTCAACAGGTTATGAGCCTCGATACGAGCACAAGTGCCACTCCAGCTTCGGGCATCACGACGAGTCAAGATACACGTCTACCCGAGCTACTGCTGCTGCTGCTGCTGTTCGTCGACGAAGTCAGCAACTACAGCAACGTGATTGAACGAGTACAAGTTCTAGGATCAAGACTGCTGTTCGTCGTTCAACCTCGACGGAGCCCGCTACAACAACGTGAGTGAACGAGTACGAGCTACTACGACGTCTCGAAATCGTGTATAGAGAGGCTTGGCAGCTGCCACTAGCCACCGCCACCCTGCTGTGTCGAGAAATTTGAAGACTATACTCTACCCGTCGGGACTTACGACGAAGCCACGACGAAGACAGGTAGCCGACCGACTGCTCACCTGCCGCTGTAAGTCTTGATACTCACCAAGCAACGATAACAAGGGTAGTCTTAACCCACTGCTGTAAGCCTCGGCGTTGCCCGAGCTACGACAAAGAAGACAGGTAGCCGACCGACTGCTTACCTACGGCTGTAAGTCTTGATACTCACCAAGCAACGATAACAAGGGTAGTCTTAACCCACTGCTGTAAGCCTCGGCGTTGCCCGAGCAACGACAAAGAAGACAGGTAGCCGACCGACTGCTTAGCTACCGCAGTAAGCCTTGATATTTACCAAGCAACGATAACTAAAAAGGGTGAGCAGTCTTAACTCACTGCTGTGAGCCTCCCCGAGCAACGGTAAAGAAGACAGGTAGCCGACCGACTGCTTACCTACCGCTGTAAGCCTTGATACTGCAACGACAACACAAGGTAGTCTAACCTACTGCTGTAAGCCTCGGCATTGCCCGAGCAACGACAAAAGGGACAAGGTAGTCTAAACTATTGCTCTAAGCCTTGGTATTGCCCGAAAAACGACAAAGAGACAAGGTAGTCTAACCTTTTGCTGTAAGTCTTGGTATTGCCCGAGCAACGACAAAACAGACAGGTAGTCGACCGACTGCTTACCTACCGCTGAAAAGTCTTGGAAATCGCAACCAAGCCAAAGCTCCCGTGCCGTGCAATCATTGCGCGACACACCGACCACTCAGGCCGACGCCCGAGAAGCTACGATGGGGGACTCCAACAACAGTGGGGGGAACCTCGCCCACATCAAGAAGGGCCTCAAACTCAAGTTCAGCGGCAAAAAACCCGCAGACTTCAAGGACTGGCGGAAGGAGACCTGCCTGATCCTGAGCACCAACCGCAAGGACCTCGTCGACATCATGAAGGGGGACCGCAGGCCTGAGGGAGGCATCAACCCGACCGATGAATCAACGTACGACAAGGCTTCACAGGACCTCTACGCCATCTTGTACTTACTTACTGAAAAGCCGGCACAACTTCTTATCCTCAAGCACGAAGACGAGACCGAAATCGGAGGTAATGGCCAGAAGGCCTGGCAGGAGCTGGAATCTAAATTCCTTAAGGTCACAGATGAGGTTATCCGCGCCAAGCTTGCAGAACTAGCGGCGACCTCCATGAAGCCCGGGCAAGACCCCGACCACTACTTCATGGAAGCCATCCTCAAACGCAATGAGGTGACGGCAATGGGCGAACCAATGACTGACCGACGATTTAAGGACATCCTGGTCCAAGGGTTAACGGACGAGTACGATCCCGTCAAGTTTCAGATCTACCGGGACTCATCGTTCGGCCTCGACGACCTACAGAAAACCATGCGCCATCTGTACCTCGACGCCAAGTCTCGCCGCAGTGAAGCCAGCGGGAGGATCGCCGGGCGTGGCGCTGTGATGTCAACAGAATCAGTCACCTGCTGTAATCCCAACTGTGATCAGCACGCCCCGCGTGGCATCGTAATGTCGGCCGAATCGGCCGTATGCCACCGCTGCAACAAGCAGGGGCACTACAAGCGCAACTGCCCGGAGCTAGCGAACGGCAAGGGCAACCGGGAGAAGACCAAGAAACAGTCCGGGGGAAAGCGTGGATCTGGAGGCGGCGCGGGGCAGACTTGGTGCTCATTTCACAACACGACGACACATTCCGACTCCGAGTGCTACGCACAAGGGGCACCGCGCCCACCGCAGGGCAGCGCCTACACAGCCTGTACGACGCAACGCAGCAACCCTCTTCCTCCTGATGAGGACAGCAAGAAGTCGGAACTCAGCTTCGGCAACGACTTCGACGGTGGTTTCCTGTTCACGAGCACAACCGCTGCATGGACCTTCCTACCTAACGGCCAAGCACAAGCGACCCAGGTGGACGCTTACACTACAGATGCCGCGTCCTCACTGTTCCCAGGACTACTCAAGAGAATAACCAGCGTCATCGCCATTGCTATAGCTGGCATCATCACGATCGTAGGAGGTCTGTGGGAACTACTGAACCGCAGGAACGCACTTGACGAGGGGAAACTCCCCACCGACAACGAAGGATCTGCGTTGGCGACCTTGGCCAACGGGCGGATGTTTCAGACCAAGAACAATGAAATGACGATGCTGGTGGACAGCGGCGCTACGGAGCACTTCTTGGACTACGAGTTGATCCCGGGATTGAAGGACCGCCTGATGAACCGTACACCGCTCGACGTGCCCAAGACGATAATCACCGCCGGCAACAGGAAACTGCTCGGAACCATGACCGGTACCATCAACGGTACCATTACCGATCAAACTGGTAAAACGCATCGAGCACAGTTCCCCAGCCTAATCGTATCAGGCCTGGGACGCCACATCTTCTCTCCTACCACTGCAATGACGCGAGGCATCACTACCACGCTCGAGGAAGGATAATCGCACCTGAGGAAAGGCGACGTCGTGGTACAGCTGGAACAACAACCAGGGGACCGAGGTTTGTGCTCACTCAAGGTGGGGCTAGATGCAAGCGACAGTGGACCAAGCGCCATAGCCCTCACAGCACAAGTAAGGGCAGATGCATGGCACAGACGACTGGGACACATGAAGCAGCGCGGGGTGGCCACAAATACGTCGCCATGTTCACGGACGACTTCTCCCGGATGAAGGAGATCTTTCTGTTGAAGACCAAGCAGGAGGCCGCTGAGTCGATCCACCTGCACAACATGACGGTCGCCACTCCCTTGGGCCTTCGTATCCAACGACTGCGGTCCGACAAGGGAGGCGAGTACATCTCCAAGGAGAGCAAGCAGCTCTGCATCAACTCTGGGATCTCGATGGAGTACACTGCGACGGCCACGCCCCAACAGAACGGGGTGTCGGAACGGACTGGACAAACGCTGGCAACCATGGTCAGGTGCATGCTCAAGGACGGCAAGTTTCCAGACAACATGTGGGGCGAGCTGTTCTTTATGGCAGTCTATATGTCTAACAGATCGCCACACGCAGCTCTAGGAGGGGCTATGCCCTTTTCCAAAATGCACAACAAGGAAGCGGACATGTCTGTCCTACGGGTCATCGGAGCGAGGGCCTTCGTCCACACTGCAACCTACACGACAAATCAGGGAGACAAGGCTTTCGAAGGCAAGCTGTGCGGTTTTAGCCCCAACCGCAGGGCCCACCGCATCTACAACGCAGAAAAGGGAACCGTGGTCGAGAGCCGGAACGTCACGTTCCTGGAGTGCCCGGCCTACAAGCAATTGCCAACTAGAGGCCATATCGACTGTTTCACCGACGAAGACGCCACCTACGCAAGAGATGCCATCGACTACAAGTTCTTCCTCGACGAAAACACTGCCGTCGACTCTCCCGAGGCCCTCGCAGCAAGACTGGTGGAACTGGAACGCCTACTCGAGGAACTCCGAGAAAAGAGCAAAGAGGCGGAGGACAGAACGGGCACACCATCGCCAGTGGTCACACCTACTGCATCATCAGAAGCCGAGGCATCATCGTCCGCACCCTCTGCATCATCAGGAACCGCACGGGCCGCTCGCGAAATGCGCGTGACGCGCGCCTCCACGAGGGCCCGCCCCAACTCTGACGACAGTATCGACGACCTTAACTGGTCGCATCGCTCCTAGTCGCAAGAGCAAATCGGTGCGTACGATTTGCCGTTGTCGATGCCGGGTTCCTGGACGTAGCCTTGGACTACCAGTCGAGCTTTGAATCGGCCGTCCGCTTTTTGCTTGAAGACGAGCCGGGACCCGATGATCTTCTGCCCCTTCGGCACGCTTGTAGTGGGTACCAAGCAGTAGACCTCGTGCTCCTTTAGGCTGCCCATCTCCTTGTTGATAGCTTCTATCCATTGCTCGCTCTGCGGGGAGTTGATGGCATCTTGGTACCGATTGGAGATTGCGATAGCTCGATCCGTCTCCTCCGAGAGGCCTATGTGGTCACAGCTGCCGGTCGCATAAATGAGGTCAGTGAACGCCAGCGCTTGGTCGATGTCTTCGTGCGCGAAATCCGCAAGTCCTGCCGAAGGGTTCGCATCGGAAGCATTCGGGTACTACTGGCCACAGCAAACGAGCACGGATGGCCTGTCCACCAACTCGACGTGCAGGTGGCGTTCCTGCAATGCAAGACCACGTCCGACGTGTACGTCAAAGTGGCCCTGAGACAAGAGGCCACGGACCCCGAGACCGGCGTACCCATGGTGTACAAGCTGCGACGCAGCCTGTACGGTCTAGCGCAATCACCCGTCCTGTGGTACGACACTATCGACGCAGCACTGGTGACCCTAGGCTTCACGCCCACGCAATCTGACCCTTGCGTGTACACCCACGGAAGCAACGACACACTTGCGATTCTCACACTGTACGTCGACGACATACTGCTCACTGGAGGGGACGTGAAAGGGCTGGAGAAGCTGAAGACGGCGGTCATGGACCGCTTCGCCATGACCAACATGGGCGAGGTCAGCCTTATCCTAGGTATGACCTGTTCGAATATGCTTGTTCAGTATTTTGACGGTTTCATGACTCTTCGGTATATTGGCTTATTATGAATTACTTGGTGGTTCCTTCTGTGGGTGTACGTGATAACCACACGACCACTTCCATCTGTATCTACTCTGCCGGGAGAATAATACTAAAAGCTGACGCATCATCTTTCTTCGCCTGGGACTTATCAACACTCTAGAGTTCACAACGTTGAGAACCTAGGCTCATGGGTGACGAAGTAGAAGATCTTCGGATGCTGGTATTAGAGCAGGGCCTCGCCCTCGAGGGGCTGCAGCGGGCGGCCGCAGACGCAGAGGAGCGTCGACGGTCGATTCACGCCGAGATCCTCGAGATGATGGCGCAGATGGGGTCCGGTAGACAGCAACAGCTATCTACCGCAGTTGGAGCAGGGAGTGATGCTTCAACGCCAGCGTCGGAACACTCCGACGTTGGCAACGGGAGCCGGGAGGGGGAACGCGCTTCCGCGGAAGATGGCCACCTCGGTGGAAAAGGGTGCGGAAGCTGTGTTGGTGCTCTCGGAGTATGCCGGAGACACGACGGCGTGCTAACTGAAGGAGAAAAAGCCCTGCGGTGGAAGCATAACCGTAGGCGCCTCCGTGGGGAGTGGCACGGAGGATAACAAGTCGTGCGAAATTGTACGTGCGCACCCCACTCAGGGAGATTGTGGTGGGGCTATGAGCTGTGGGGATGGAAGACTAATCTGCACATTTCCGCGTGAAGTCGCACGGTGAGCCATGCCGTGTGCACCCGGCCACCCATGTGGCATGGTCGGGAAAGCCGCGTACGAGATGCGCGCACTCGACTACGGTGCGGTAGTGGTCGAGGGAGTGGACGTGGGGGGAATCGGGTGCTGCTGCAGCAGTACTATTAGCAACGAAGGAGAACACGTCTGCATCGGCAACAAGTCGCGTGACACAGCAGTCGCGTGCACACGACGACAGCAGCAGCAGAACAGCAGCAGCGGGAGGTCAGGAACAGCAGAAGCAGCAGCCGCGGAAGGTCAGCAGCAGCAGCAGCAGCGGGGGGTCGTGGATGGGGCAAGCGTGGTTTGATCGTCCGCTGGATCCTTTTGTGGGTCCAGCAACACGCGGGGCGAGGGGATAGCGTCTGCACTCGTAATGGTGGGTCTTCGATCCACTGTTACATTGAGAGATTTGTTTCTTTTTTTGACGAGGGTAGAAAATCGTAAATTGATTCGTAGTACGTACGAGTACGTATGAAATGTGGGATGAAATTCATAGTGGATGGTACGTACGCAAGTATCGTTTGGACTTATTTTTCTGGATGATGTACATGCATACCCCCCGTCCCCCACCTGGTAGTTGAAAAACCGTATTTTTGTGTTTTGGTTAGAAATGTTACTGCCGCATATATCCACAGCGCTTCGTTGCGCTCCGTGTTCGATGTGGGCAGGCCCAGACGAGCAACTGGACGAACACATTACGTTAATATCGCATTTTTCAAAGGTTTGGAGGGAGTCGGTGTCAAGGGTGTATTTATGATGCGGGAAGGTCGTGCAATGGACAGACAGGTATCTCGTCAGCTGGAGCCTTTTTAGTGAAGTGGCAACTTCGCGGGCGGGAGGTTATGTCTCTAGTCTCTCTGGTGGGTATTCGTGGGAGTAGTTTTCTCTTGCGATTGGATACACCTGTCGGTCGAAATACGTTTTTGATCGTACAAATAATGGAGATCTGTCATTTTCGACTGGGTTTGGATTCGTTCCGGGTAAAGAAAGTCGTATTCGATACATACATACCGCTGCGACGTGTAAGGGAATACTAAATTATATGGCGGTTATCATTCTTCCTGGGTAAGTAAGTGGTAAATGATATGTGTATCGTTTATCACTGGTTACGGAGATCAGGATGGTATGGATTATATTTTGTATCCCGGGAGAGTCGTGAATGGTACGAAGAAGGTATAGTATCGTCTACTATTTATTGTAGGTTCATCAAATAGAGATGTATGTGTCATTTTCGACTGGGTGTGGATTCGTTCCGGTTAATAAGTCGTGTATGATAAAAATCCGTTTGCGACGTGTTAGGGATAAAATTATATGGTAATCATCGTTTTCTTCCCGGGTAAGTGGTAGATGATAATATGTAGGATATATGTATGTATAATTTGCCACTGGATACGGGTTTCTGAATGATCGTACGGAGTATATATACTTTTTATCCCGGGAAAGTCGTAAAGGGTACGGAGGCCTATTTGATAGGTATAATATCGTCTACTCGACGGTATACGTAGCTTCTTTTTTTGTCTGGAGTTTTGCAATGTAATTTCATGTTCAAATCAAACAGTCTTACGGAGATATAGACCGGACCAGAAGGTGACTGGTGGAACTGATATTTATTGATTTGTCGGATTGGCGAATGAAGAGTACGTGGTGGGTGCGCATCTTGAGCAGGGGTGTTCCGCAGATGCTGCGGTGTTGGTGGATACTGATTTTATTGGGTCTTGCAGGAATCTGTCTTTGTGCTGTCTAGTGGTGACAGAACAAGGGAGGGTATGCATATTCATGATGATTGGTTGTTCTATCACCATTGTTTTTCCGAACTTGATGGGAGATGAAAATCTTGTTCGCGAGTTGGGAGATGAAATATTGTGGGTATATGATTATTCATGATTGTGTGTGATGAAAATCTCGGTACACGAGTAGGAAGAAGGCGAATTATTTCAGGGGACTAGGGTAGCTAGTGAACTGAACCAGGAACAGGGAGTGTTGTTCTTTTTGGTTCTGACACGAACGGATATTGTTTCGGGAATAGTACGCGCCGGGCAAACTCTATAGGGAAAGATAGTTTATGGCGGGAGTAGTTGGCACAGGGAGACGTGTGTCCCGGGGGAACGGAGTCCCTCTCATGCGCTATATCATTTATCTATCGCTTTAGTTTTTGTTTTTACGGCATTGAACTGTTGCAAAGGAGATCTGCAATAGGTTCATACGGGAGGGAGGGGTTTTTGCTTGTAAGGTACAGGATTCCTCTTGAAATATTTTAGTTGGTTTTTGATCATGGAGATGAGTTTTATTCGGTTATCTTGAATTGTCATTGCTGTTTCGCTGAAAAAGCAGGGAGTGTGTTCGAATATATGCTTGTTCAGTATTTTGACGGTTTCATGACTCTTCGGTATATTGGCTTATTATGAATTACTTGGTGGTTCCTTCTGTGGGTGTACGTGATACCCACACGACCACTTCCATCTGTATCTACTCTGCCGGGAGAATAATACTAAAAGCTGACGCATCATCTTTCTTCGCCTGGGACTTATCAACATGACCGTCACAAGGGACTACGAGAAGGGAACTCAGTCCATCGACCAGAAGGACTACGCACTAGCCACCCTGGAGAGATTCGGAATGCTGGACTCCAACCCCGTCCACACGCCGGGGTACGGACTGGAACTGTCCACCGAACAGCCGGAGAAGCTGTTAGGCGCAACTGGAATCAAGCTTTACCAGGCCATCGTGGGCAGCTTGCTTTACCTAACGCAGGTCAGCCGCTACGACATGTGCTACGCAGTCAATCAGCTCACGAGGGGATGCAGCAAACCCGCGAAGGTACACATGAGCGCTGCCAAGCACGTGCTTCGCTACCTGAAAGGGAGCGCTGACCTGCCCATCATCTACAAGCAAGGACACTTACTTCCAGCTGCATGCCTATACGGATGCATCATTCGCGGCGAACCCGGACAACCGCAAATCGACCTCAAGCTTCCTGTTCTTCCTGACGGGAGGACCAATCAGCTTCGGAGGGCCCAGTCAACAGTGGAGTCGGAAATGATGGCGGTCAGCTACGGGATGAAGGAAGTGATCTACCTCAGCAACTTCCTAGGAGAATTGGGTTTCAAGTCTTTCAACACAGTGCCAGTGAACTGCAACAGCGGGGAACAGACGGAGCTAGGATCGGAGCCCACAACCGGGAAATCTGAGGCTGGGCGCGGGGCAACTCTGCTTTTCACTTAAGTAACAAAGACACAATAAGAAGAGCGCGATGGATCGATCAATTAAATCCAATGCAGCAGTACAGCAGCAGTAGATCGCTTAGTCAGCGACTCACGCTTATCAGTGCGGCTCTTTTTGTTTTAGTTGTTATACGGGGTAGGGTATCATAGAAACACCACGGCACGTTAGATTGCGACACCGTCTCCGCCCTAAGATAGAAATCACCGTCGTGATAACGACAGTAAGTAAGAGTAATCGCGTTCATCTTTTGTTTTGGTACTGTTGATTGATCTCTAAAGGTATAGACGCAGCTGGCACGGGAACGCGTGGTTGACTCCAGACAATAACACGGAACTTCTCTTATATATATTATTACGTATCAGTGCTGTCGAGCTGACTCGCCTCCTATGGAGCTACATCTAACGAGTGGTAATGGTGGGGTACACGTTACCCCGACATCCCAATACCCTACACCAGAATCCCTGTTCAGCATGGAACTCCTCAATCTACGATGGATCTTACGGATCGTGTTCTTGAGCACAGTCAACATCCCCCCTGCTCACTATACACGACCATACTCCAGTATTCCCCCAGGTCGGTAACACTGTACACGACCCTATTAAAATCCCCCCTGCTCCGGTGCATGACAAGGCACGAAATAGCAGGGTTGATAGATCGCAATATCATAATCACCTTATACCAAACTCAGAAACTCAAAACTCCAATCTGCAACTCAAAAATCAAGTCCTCGAATCAACACTCAAATCGTCATATCATTATTCAAACGATCAAATCCAAAGCCTCTCTGTTCCAAACATACATGTAAAACTCTCGAAAACCAATGCCAGGTAAAACGGCACTCTTCTCGGGATTCAGCCAGGTAAAACGGCGTTGTCCGCGGAATTGATCCAAGTATATTCGTCCACTTTCAAGAAAATGTAAAACGCAAATCGACTCGAACGTAATTGTAGAAATTCCAATCCTGTCGACAAATAATCAGCGTGTTAGTTACCAAAAACCGAAAACGAAAAGTATTCAATCCGAACCGTATGCACCCCCTGGCATTTCAGTGTTCAGTCCTACCAACCTCTCTCTCAGTATTCCGAACTTCTATCCAAACCTTCCCTCGTCAGAAAACATTTTTATGTGGACCGCACACGCCCCCAGGCGCTTCCTAGTCTCACTTCAGCCTTGTCAAAAACCTACCAGGTAAATCACAAGTATCATCAGAAAAATACTACAGGAGTGGTCATGCCAATAAAAAAAATCAAGTCAAGAAACTTAATGCCAGAGATCGCGAGGAACCCCGTTCCTCCGGACAAGAGTCTCCCCTTATCCCCTACTCCCGCCATAGATACACAGATCGCGACGGTAATGCGAGATAGCACATAGGTTTCCCCACTAGAAGAATATTTGACGTTGCGACCACTCGGAAAATACCAAAAACTCTCGTGGAATCCAAATCGACCGGAAACACAATTCAAAAACAAAAAAACAATGAAATCATTCATTCAGATTCACAGGCAATCACATTTCATTAGAAACCACCCCGATACCCCAGACACTACTGCTGTTGCCTCCGCCGCGGCTGCCTCTCCGTCCGGTCTCGTGGCGTCGCCGCAGCTCGGGTCATCCAGCTTATCCTCCTGGGTGAATCAAACGTCGCCTCCGCAGTAATGACCGGACACACACAAGGGATGGGGCGTGCAATCGAGCGATTAGGTCTGCATTGGGTGTTTTGCTCTTCCCATGTGTTAACAGCTTTCCAACTCCTCTTTACCACTAAAGTTTCAAATGCGACTGTAAATAAACAGATGCTTGTCAACGAGAATATCTGGTCCCACATCAAATCCATGTATTCCTCGACCACTACATTTCCCCGGATGTTTCTCTTTCCATTCTACTTCTGCTGCTGTACTCTTATTGAATATTACCCCGTTCGCATACGAGCATCTCGCCTTTTGGTACCTGGTACGTATCAAGGAACATGGGTGGTCCTACACATCAACTCAAAAACTTAAAAACGAGATGTCCGCGTATGAAGATCTAAATATGTGGAATGCCGCAAACTAACGGAGTCTCAACTAACGTGTTGCTGTACGTAGTTGGGCTCAAGGGTTCAACACATACATAGATGCTCAGACAAAACTGTAACCTGCATCTCATGCCCATATTTGCCCAACTAGGTAACAGTGATCTCCGGGGCCCTCCCCTCGACAATCGCTACTGGTGTCTGGAGGCACACTATCATAATCATTCGTATTGTCTCCAGCGCGCACGCTCGAAAAGCACAAATTACGAAATTCGGCGAGATTCGAACCCCCGACCCACCCTTGGGAATTATATAGCACTACCTGCTAGACCACTCATTCCGCGTAACTTAGAAGAAATGGACCACTGAGCTACTCAGTCACTGCTAGATGGGGGGAAAAAGGGTTGGATAGGGAAGAGCTGAAAGACGATACGTTTTTAAGCCATATAAAATGAACGCCATGCATCGGTCGCAGGCATACAGCAGTATGAATATCGTAACGAAATTCTTCATTGTTCATTCTTCAATAGTTGCATAAAATACAGACAGATGCTTGTACCAGATACAACTTGACATTGTGGTGCTCCGCAGGCCGAGCAGCGCGATGGGCATGATAGTCCTGTGCTGGGCAAACAACTCAATAAAAAAAAACATCCAGCATCAGCGCGTATCGGCTTCCATGCCCAGTACATCAATGCAACTTAACTCGGCGCCAACTTTGTGCACTTGTCTTCGATACTTCATTCTCCCCCGAATTCTCAGCCACAACTCGAATTTTACGCTTTCGCATATACTTTACTTTCATCTCGTACAAGTACTCGCACTCGCATCGATGCCCAACCAGAGCCCTCGACCAGTCAACTATAAAACAGACAGACGTCATTGTCCTGCAATCGTCTACATAATAACTTCAGTGAGGGAAGCTATATACGAACACGTCCGTGCATTTCATTCTAATTCCAACATTCTCAATTCTCAATCGCAATGTTCGGATATTATCTTCCACTCTTAAATCGATATAAAATCAATCTAAAAACGGAAATTACCGACAGCAAACAATCAACAAAGTCAAACGTGCCTGTTGCGGACGTAAGTCCTTGCTGGTGGCGCCTCGGTCTCTTCTCTTTCACCCTCTCTCGCTTGGGGCAGTGCATCCTGTCGCGCCCGTGCGCTGATCCCGAACAGCAGATGCAGATTCCCCCCCCTTCGCCCATCCTCACTCTCCTTCATCTCCTTCCTCGGGGGCAACGTCCCCTCTCCATCAACCACCTGCGGGCGCTGTGTTTCAGCAGTCCAGGAAAACGATTTTGCCCAAAACACTTTCAGCTTCCACCCGCGGTCTCCACCTTCCTTATTAATTTCTATTTCTACTTCGCCAGCGCGAAACGAACCCACAGATAGATTCAGGCAGACACCTGGCTCTCCTGGGGTGTTGCAGCATCGACGGTAACGCGGCGGTCGAGACGACGGCGGCGGCAGCGGCGGTAGCGAAGACGGCGGTTGCGGCGGCGGTGGTGACGGCGGCGGCGATGACGGTGGTTGCTGCGTGCGCTTCATCGTCGCAACAGGCGCAGCAGTCCTCTGACTGCTGCTGTTGCGACGGTGCTACTGGAGGTGCTGTTGCCCCTGCAACTGCTGCTCTCCAGAGCCTTCGCCACCAGTGCCAAGCGAATCTACCAGGTCCGGCTCAAACTTGGCCCTGCTGGGATCGCTGCTGCTTCTGGTGCGGCATCTTCTTCTTCTTCTCTTATGTCCTTTCCACCAGGACCTCGATCCTCTCCGGGATCATCCGCAGCAGCAGCTTCTCTACATGCATATACATGCATATTCTACTAATTTCCCACGTTGGCTTCCAGACTAGACACGCCATCTAAACCAGACATGCCGGAAGGTTCCCACCTCTCTAGGTTGGCCTCGGCTACGCTTGCCAATAGAAGATCACCGGTTCTTCACTAGTGTGTTGATTGATCTCTAAAGGTATAGACGCAGCTGGCACGGGAACGCGTGGTTGACTCCAGACAATAACACGGAACTTCTCTTATATATATTATTACGTATCAGTGCTGTCGAGCTGACTCGCCTCCTATGGAGCTACATCTAACGAGTGGTAATGGTGGGGTACACGTTACCCCGACATCCCAATACCCTACACCAGAATCCCTGTTCAGCATGGAACTCCTCAATCTACGATGGATCTTACGGATCGTGTTCTTGAGCACAGTCAACAGGTACTGTAACATGGTTAATCCAATCAAGTCCCTGGTACCATTCACGTAATACCCGTATCGAGGAGAGAGCGTCAGTGAATACAGCAGTACCTGTAGTACTGTAGCAGTAGTAGTAATCCTGCACAAGGAGTATTTTCATTTTAAATATTATGTCGCTGCACACGTATATAGAACTACATACTTAGATCACAACCCCTGAGCTTGCTCGGTTGGTGCATCCCTGGCCTCTCAGAGCTCCCACTTCCAAACCGCCTCCTTTCATTACTTGCCGGACCTTTCCAGCAGTTCTTTGTTTTCTCGGTCATTTCTTCCTTTTTTCTTCTCTCGTTTCGTGTGCGTGCGTGTTCTCCGAGCACGGCATCGCGCGAGGACCCGGCACCGTCGCGAGTGCCAGCGGGTGCTGGCGGGTAGAGGGGGGGTTGCAAGGAGCGCGGTCGCCGCTTTCGTGCCTAGGCGTCGCGTGTGCCTCGAGACACGAGGGATGCATGAACGGGATTTGTCTGGCTTCGATTTATGATTGTTGATAGAGTATGTACGAGTTTTATAAAGGTCGTTCGGGACTGCAAGATAATATTCAAGCGGTGCTTATTTTTGCGACCACGCTGAAGTTGAAAGAGGGAAGTGTGCAGTTTGAACACCAGCGTTATCGAGCTGGCGAACGACGGCCACGGTGAGCACCGGGCTTCACGCGGGGCGGGCGACGGGGCTGATTGTGGCAGGGAGTGATAAGAGCTTTACCCGGACCGAATCGGTAGCGAGGTGGTCGCGAGAGGGGCGGGCGGCGTACGAGGCTGAGAGAGAAGCTCTTCTGTGCGATTTGTTTCTCTTCTTCTTTTCGACCGGGTGTAAGGTGTTCCAATCAGGCAGAAAAATATTACACGAGAGGGGACGGGGATTTTTTTTCCTTTCCGAGTTTTCGGTTTCATTTTCGTTGTTTTTGCTGCTGTGCCGTGCTGTGCTTTCGCTTTCTTCGTACATACAGTACAGACATGGAGCATAATATATATCGAAAGAAGAAAATAAGTATAGACAGTAGTACCCTACCTGGGGTGTATGTACGTACCTACGACATCCGCGACGCGAAGCGTATATGTGGCATCCAAGCTGACGTCGGAGCTGTTTTTTCCTGAAGCATGGCGGCGGGACTCTTGGCATTGTCAAGTCGCCGGTTTGCAATTACGTTCCTTGAAAACACTAAACACATTCGTGGACCTCTGTTCGCTTCGCATAATTTGATGTACTTGTTTCCTTCCTGAGCGAGCGTAGCGGGCGGCGTAGGCCGCCCGCGGAGCGAAGCGCCTTGTAGAACTACATACTTAGATCACAACCCCTGAGCGTGCTCGGTTGGTGCATCCCTGGCCTCTCAGAGCTCCCACTTCCAAACCGCCTCCTTTCATTACTTGCCGGACCTTTCCAGCAGTTCTTTGTTTTCTCGGTCATTTCTTCCTTTTTTCTTCTCTCGTTTCGTGTGCGTGCGTGTACTCCGAGCACGGCCTCGCGGGAGGACCCGGCACCGTCGCGAGTGCCAGCGGGTGCTGGCGGGTAGAGGGGGGGTTGCAAGGAGCGCGGTCGCTGCTTTCGTGCCTAGGCGTCGCGTGTGCCTCGAGACACGAGGGATGCATGAACGGGATTTTTGTCTGGCTTCGATTTATGATTGTTGATAAGAATATGTACGAGTTTTATAAAGGTCGTTCGGGACTGCAAGATAATATTCAAGCGGTGCTTATTTTTGCGACCACGCTGAAGTTGAAAGAGGGAGGTGTGCAGTTTGAACACCAGCGTTATCGAGCTGGCGAACGACGGCCACGGTGAGCACCGGGCTTCACGCGGGGCGGGCGACGGGGCTGATTGTGGCAGGGAGTGATAAGAGCTTTACCCGGACCGAATCGGTAGCGAGGTGGTCGCGAGAGGGGCGGGCGGCGTACGAGGCTGAGAGAGAAGCTCTTCTGTGCGATTTGTTTCTCTTCTTCTTTTCGACCGGGTGTAAGGTGTTCCAATCAGGCAGAAAAATATTACACGAGAGGGGACGGGGATTTTTTTTCCTTTCCGAGTTTTCGGTTTCAATTTCATTGTTCTTGCTGCTGTGCCGTGCTGTGCTTTCGCTTTCTTCGTGCATACAGTACAGACATGGAGCATAATATATATCGAAAGAAGAAAATAAGTATAGACAGTAGTACCCTACCTGGGGTGTATGTACTTACGTACGACATCCGCGACGCGAAGCGTATATGTGGCCTCCAAGCTGACGTCGGAGCTGTTTTTTCCTGAAGCATGGCGGCGGGACTCTTGGCATTATCAAGTCGCCGGTTTGCAATTACGATCCTTAAAAAAACTAAATTCAATCGTGGACCTCTGTTCGCTTCGCATAATTTGATGTACTTTTTTCCTTCCTGAGCGAGCGTAGTGGGCGGCGTAGGCCGCCCGCGGAGCGAAGCGCCTTGTACATTCATATGTTACCCGCATCGAGGAGAGAGTTTCAGTGATTAGTACTTCTCCACAGCAGTTCTCCACAGCAGTAGAAGAACAATGTCGCTGCTGAGGTAACATAGCTGAGTACGGATACGTAAGTAAGTAGCCGACAGTAGCAGTAACACATGTAAAATACGAGAGGCAACTCAGTTCATTTACAGTGCCAATACGTACCGCCGCGTACTGTAAGTACTGTAGGTGTCTATAGTAAGCTGTTACAGCAGTAGTAGCAGTATATACGTTCTTCAGCAGTAAGTAGTAGTCGAACACCCTATGTGCATATGAATACAAGCACATACTCGTACGTATCGTGCTCTTGGTCGTGTATACAAGTACGATGTCGGTCTGTAGAAAGTGACGGTTTCATCATAGGAAATGACGGTTTCATCCTCGGGAAAGTTTCACTGACATCAGGGTCCCACGACCCCACCAGTACGACGTCGTAATAGTAGTATGTACCTGGTAGTGCGTAGACGACTTTTGTTTCTGTCCGTTATTGGGGTCTTGCTTGTAGCTCGGGGTCTTGATTTGTAGCTCAACGAGATGCATCGATCCATCAGGCACCTCCACGCCCTGTCGATCCCTCTCAACATCTACTCTTCTTCCAGAGCAGAGCAATAATAACAACATCACACTGGACCCAGAGCCACCAGTATAATATCTTCTTCTTCAGAGCCCAGCTCACATCATATCACGGAACCAGCCTAACCGCGGTTCAGGCACTTGGCCCCTATCTGGCAACATACGCCAGCCACAAGCCAATCCACTTCAACATACAGTACAAGAAACCGAAAATTCAAGCGCCTGGAACCACATTTTCTAACTTCAGCGACAAGGTCCGCCCCGAAGGAGGACACGAAAAGTGCTGTCGCTTTGGCACACTCACGGGAGGAGTGTACCAAGGAGTTCATATCATATAACCGGTCTGCCAAATGTTGGCTCAATGGAAACGTTCGGAGCTAGAACAGAAAAAAAAACGAAAAGTCCTCGTTAAAAAAACAGCGGCAGACGTGTCTCCATTGGCTTTGTAGTCGGGGCTTTTTTTTGTGTTTCGTGGGCAGTTCAACACAGGGGTACCGTTTACGAGGTAATTACAAGAGCGCAGACAGCGTCCCCGGTGGCTTGGTAGATTTTCCGCTTTCCTACTAAAGTCAATTTCGTGGGTTCGAGTCTCATCGAGTCCATACTCCTACTCGTAGGGACTTTTTCTTGAATTAAAACTGACGAAAGCGCGAGAGCTTGAGCAACATTCGATGAAAATCGACGAGCAGGAGGAACGCTGAACTTTTAGAAGGATTACCTTTCGCTGGGTATTTGATCGATAGTTTACCCCCATAGCTCAGTAGGTATCACCCTCACATTTGACGTCGTCCGGGTCACGGGTTCGAACCTCAATTCAACCGTTTCTTTTACAGAAACGCTTGCGCGTGCACACCTAAAAAACACACCTCCCTGGTTCCCCAGGTAATGAAACGTAGAGGGTAGGCCCGCGTACGGACGTATGTGTACGGTTCCAGAGCCCCAAAGACCCCGCCGTTTAGAGGGGGGGAGAGTGTTATAAAGATGCGCTGGGTAGTTGATCGATCTTTTACCCCTATAGCTCAGTAGGTAACACCTTCACAGAACCCTATTGCGCGACGAAAATAAAGGCACGTACCGGGGCAGGGGGTGCGACAACTATTAATAAGACAAGTAAGTGTTATTATTACCACGGCGTGTCCAGTGTCTAGACAACAGAGGATTGCTGATAAAAAGTGATGAAAGAAAAAGAAAGACGGATACATACGTATCTATTCATTATATATATATAGACAGCGTGATGCCCAATTTATAACTCCATCATAGTATTGCCTCTGATACCAACTTGTTTGACAAATATATACACCACGTACTCACAACCTTCGTGCAACAACGTAAAAAAATGAAACTCTCACATACTGTGAAATCACCTTTTGCAAAAGCTGCCTTCGTGCAACGTTCCAAGATCTTGTCCTTAGCGACGTCATCTTCGAAACACGCATGTGTTCCTGCCCTCCTGCGCTTTGAACATCTGGTCCTTGTCATCTACCGCCGCTTCACCCGAAGTCCATCGAAATAAAAAGTATTTCGAGCTACCGAGGGGTTCACGCAATCCTCTCTGTCGTCTTTGGTACACTACATACGCCGCGCTGTGGACCACTGCAGACAGCAAAGCAGTACCTTCCTCTATAAGCTCTGCAACAACATCCAATTTCTAAACCATCCTCCTTATCTCCTTCTACCGCAGCACACTGCTGTACACACACAATCATGCACGTTTGACACGAGAAGGTATCTGTTTGTCCCGCCGCGTTGTTGGTCGAGATCGTACTTTGCCGTTACGGTTCGAAAACCCGCCGCAATTTTTATTATTTATCCAACCGACACCTCCCGTACAGAGAGGATGAGGAGCGACGCTCGCTACACCGCGTTGTTGGTGGCCCGTGGCGATGATAATGAGTTTTGGCGCGAAGACCTTGCCCCGAGCAAAGACAACTCAACTGCATACAGCAGCAGCGGAAGGAACAAGCCTGCCTGCAGCACCTGTGGTGAGACAACACAAACCGCCTACACGGGGCGAAAGACGTTGGCTCTCCTAGTAGGAGCGGATGTATGACGCGTATGGGCGGTTCGTTTATCATCCTCCGTCGGTTCACGTTTGCTCGTGCCGGCTTCGTTTGATCCCCGTCGATTTTTACCACTCGGCTTGACGCCGCTGCTCCTGCTGCTGCTGCTGCTGCTGCTGCTGCTCCTTCTGTTGTTTCGCGATCGTATGATGCTGTTGTTGGCTCCCTGTTCGAGCTCTACCACTACTTTAATATCAGTAAGAATCACGATAATCCAAAACAGCTTTTCACGACGTCAAAACTCGCCCTAAATCACCTGTGCAGCAGCCGGTTTGACGGTTTTCGGGGATTGTACCGACATTGCTCGCGGCTCGGAAGCGTTCGATTTCTATTATACTCGATACTCCGAGTATACTCGGAGCATCGAGTAATTTTCGTACTCCGAGTACTCCGAGTATTAGTACTGGTGGCCTAAATACTCGGAGTACTTGCGGTATGAGCAGTATTGAAGGGCCAAAACCTCCGAGTACTGGGGGTATGAGCAGTAATTATACTCGAGTACAAGCAGTACCCGGAGTACAAACATCTAAATTACTCGGAGTACTCCGAATATCGCGAGTATTGAACCCAGGAATACTTCATCATCCGAGCAAAATGCTCCGAGTAATACTCTAACCCGGAGTACCTTGGAGTGTAAAACCCTGAAATACTCCGAGTATTACTCGTACCTCGGAATATGAAACCCTGAAATACTCCGAGTATTGAAGTTTTTGAAGTATGAAAGGCCCAAGTACTCCGAGAGCTTAAAGTAGGAGCAGTACAAGATCCCCAAATACTTCAAGTACAACGAGTATTCCTGAGGAATGAACCCCAAAATACTCGGAGTACAGCAGTATTTCAGAGTATCGAACTCCAAAATACTCCGAGTACAAGCAGTATTGAGAGTGATCATACCCGAAATATTCCGCGTACGAGCAGTATCCCGGAGTATCGAGCCCTGAAATACTCCGAGTAAACGAAGTACCTGAAGTAATTTATCTCCGACATTGGTTACTTTACTCCAAGGTACTCGGCGCATCTATCTGCACCTTCCCGTATAATCCAGACAAATCTGAAAAATGGGAACGAAGCCTAAAATGAGAACCAAGCCGTATCTCCAGAACCATGAGGTGTATCAGAGAACCAAAATGATCCTGCGAAACCCCTTGGCCAGCCCTGTGAGAGGAGCTCGTCAGAACGGTCATGCTCCATCTCGTGCCTTCGGGTGGGCGCAAAAAGCGATATACGCTGGCTCTATTGTGATTTCTCTAGATGCTGGCTACCGCGGCGATGCCGAGGACTTCCAGCCTGAGCGACAGCTCATTCGAAGGCTGCTGTACAGCCCCACAGGACTGTCAACTTTTTTTCTTGGAGTTGTACACAATTGGTTTGCTTTCTAAAAAAAAACGTCCGTTCCCATTTTTTGTTTCGTTCTCATTATTCCGTTTTGTCTAAAAAAATTTAATTTTATATTAAATAATTGATATATTACGAGCATCGTCTGGCCTTTGCTCAAGGCGACCCAATCCGGCAGACTCTTCTGTCGATGACCACCATAATTACAGCGTTCTTCGCGCAGATACGTCCGTACGGCATTAAATATTTACATTTTGCGTTACCACTGCTCTGCTGCTGCCGCCTCCATCATCCTCGTGTTTGTGATTAAGTAAGTTCGACATCGTTTTCATTTCATTATCCTACCAGCACGGTCGTCTGATCTCTGCTCTGACCCCTCGATTTAACACACCTCATCCTCTCCATTAAAGTGATAATATTGACGACCGTTGATTCGGATATTTCGGCGTCCGATCCTGCGGGCGCTCCATGCACCCGTGGCATTTGGATATTTACTACTCACACTCGCACTTACTCGCAACATTCAGGCAGTATTGAAGTTGAGTACCGCTCACACTCCCAGTCACTCGCAATGTTGAGGCCGCAGCACCCTAATAGTCTCTGCATTCAGAGTACGAAATTTGCTCGATACGGAAACAATCGATATTCCGAGTGTGGTCCCTCCCCTCTGCTGTCTGTGCGTGTATCGTATCACCCGCAGATTGAATGGTACTGCTGCAACCAACGACTAATTTATAGTTGCAGTGTGAGATTCCAGAGAGGGAGCAAGCACATCAAATAAATATAGCACAAATCATAATTTTAACGCTTATTGAGGTCCTACATAAAGTTACTTACAAAGTGGTTTTCATTAATATCAAGCATGGGGCCACAATTAATGTCCATCCTGTGTACGTATTGGCTCACCTATTATAGCTCCTATATTATCTACAGGAATCTGGCCCGACCGCCGTGGGGGCGGGAGGGCCTTTTATTCCCTAGTCATCAATAACGGACAGATTTTTTTCCAGATTTCCCAGATTTATTTGGAAATGATTTGAGATATGCAGATACGGAGGCGTTATGTCACTACAAATTCGGGAAATTCTCCAGAAGAAACAAAAAAAACAGGTTTGTTAAATTTCACACATTTGGAAACAAAAACAGGAAAATCTGGAAAATTAAAAAATTGCGCAAAAAAAACGTGGAACTTATGGGGGGAAAAGCTCTCCGACAAGAATGACTTTATTATGCGTGTATATTATGTCGAGACCACTCGTTGCCGTCGCCAAAGACGCACAATAGTCACCCAACGTTACACTTCTACAAAACTGAAGTTGTTCCACAAACACACGGCACAGATAGATACCTTGCAAAATCACAGCAGCACTGTATACCCGGTCGTGTTCCATTGTCCATCATATCTAGGTTTTGAATAAACAAATAAATGACCCGTACGAATGCTCAGAGTAAACATATCACAGGTGGTCAGCTACTTCGGTAACTACAGTACCTTATATTTCCGCATAGACTGGCATGTGAATACTGTTTGTATTAATAGTGCAGTCTCGCCGTGAATGCCGTTATCTGGATTTGTTGATGTACACTAGTCAATATGTATCTGGGGTGCGGGGCAGCTCTCGTCAATGGTGGGGCTCACACTAGGGTAGGGCTTCCTCCTCCGCTGCCAATGGGGGCGGCACAGGGCTCTCAAGACCCAAGAGTGGTCGCCCCCCCCTCCCCGTTCAGGAGGAGACATCGCACGAGGACGATGCACCTAGCACGGAGAGAGCTAGGGTAGAAGTGAGAGGGGGTCTCCATCGCACCAATAGCGATACCACGGTTGGAAGAGGTCCCAAAGGAGCGGCGGTGCACCTCGGACCGTCCACAAGGGCGGTAACAACAACAGAAGAACGGCGGCGGGCCACGACGAGGCTACGTGCAGAGGACCTTATATCTACCAGGACAAGGTCACGCACCCGGATAGCCGCTAGGGCCGTCGCACAATCATCGGAGGAGGAGGAAAGACGCCAACCTCCCACCGAGTCGCTTCACGGATCCTCCCGTCAGCAGCCAACGACGACGCAGCTTACGTCATCGATAACACTTTGGAACCGGCCCCGTCGTCGCCGGAACCATCTCCGGATACACCCCGTTCAGCACAGCGGGCGCGAGAAACTACGCAACCACCGACGGCAACGGGTGCGGGGACTCTCGTGACGACCCCCCTTTCGCTTGGGGTACCCGCCATGGAAGGTTCGCCGCCGTCGCCACCACACCGCGTCTACCGACAACTACCCGTCCCTTGACAGGCACACCACCTTTGACGCCGGACATGATCCTTGCGCTCGAATCGTCAATGCAGTCAGCGACTGGAATGGCACAGTTGGCGCCACTAAGTTCATCACAACCGACGTGCGCATCGACACAGGGTGGAGGAAGTTTGGAACCTGCGCTGATGCCCGAACCACCGCCATCGCCACCACGGCCACCATTGCAGACGCTAGCAGAAAGGGGGCAGCCCCAGCAGGAGACTTAGGAAGACTGCTGCGTGTGCTACGAGGCCTTGGTGGCCCCGATAGTATATCTAGGGAACTGCCCTCACCGGCTGCCCCTACCGTGCTACGTCGCACTTCGTGTTAGGACAGGGGTCGACTTGCGCTACCCGGTGTGTCGGGCGACCGTAAAAATTGGCGAAGCCGACGGGATAGCGTCCCGTCAGCACAGCGACGAGATTATGGCAGAGGCCCTAGCGATCGCAAGGCAGGAGATACCGGCCGAGAGGGGGAGGGGGGCATTCACAAGGACCACAGGGGGCGAGAGGGGCGAACGATTGATATGTAGCATTTGCCATCGACTGGTTGAGGAGACTGAACGCGTACAGGTATCCTGCTCGTGCGACGCGCATCGCCGCTGCGCTCTAGGCTTTTGCGAGGACGCAATCCCTCTAGCCAGATTCATCGGCGAGGCACGCCAAGTCACGTGCCCGAACCCGGCCCTACACGAAGTGCAACAAGAGGTGGACCTACACCCCCTCCTGCAACAGATTTCTACTATTGGCAGGTCGGCGGACACGCAGGACGAACGCGATTTAGTGAACAGGATCGCCGTTGCCGAGAACCGCCTTCGGAGCAGGACCCACATTATGCCGGAAAGGGTAGACTGGACACTGAACGCCACAGCGCGAGACAAGGAGAACCTCTGTTGGGAATGGCGTAGCACGATTCCACAACCGCATGCGCTATGTGGGGTCTGCGACAGGACTATGGAAGACGACGAGAGGTTCTCTTTCTCCGGTTGGCTCGTCCACAGCAGATGTGCCGTTGAAAGCGTAAAGGGGGCAGACAATAGGGGAGACGACCGGTTTGGGGTGGCCATTCGGGAAGGGACAGGACCATCGCGTCCGAGAACGTTCCTCCCCACGGAAATTCTGCCGAGGATCCATCTGAGGTCCGACCGCGCGTACGATCGGGGAGCCTATCAACAGCGTCAGTTGGAAATCCTATGGCCATCGGTGAATTCGGGTGTGGAGGAGGTCACAAGCCAGGACGAAGGCCGCCAGCAAGTACTAGGAGGGAGGGGAGATGACGCCGAAGCATCGTGCACCTATTGCGGCCAGGTTTTAGATGACTCTGCAGGAGAGTCGGGGGGCAGCCACGTGCAAGTACCTATCCCGTGCACCCACGGAGGGTTTGCGCATGCACGCTGCATGCTGGACCGGACAGATCGCATCGCGAGAGGGCATGCCGACCCGAGGTCCTGCATAGTGTGCCGGTCGGCGTGGCCGGAGGTGGGCAGACCTCCCCACCCGGCGGACCTTGCCAGAGGGCTGCTCATGTCCGAGCAGGGGGGGAGGTGGGCGGCAGTAAGCAGTGCCCTGCAGTTCGCCGCCCTCCTTGAGCGGGGTGACCTCGGCGCGGAGTCAGCCAGTTACCTGACGACCGGGGTTCACAACACGTTCGAGCACATGGTGAGTGCCCTGGGGGGGAGCCCAACCTCTTCGTTTGTGTTGTGCTCCCTTTTCAGCGATGCGTTGGATCTACCGCAACAGGCCTACCTCGATTTCCCCCGAACGAGGGAATGGGAAACGGCGGCCGCCCACTATCGTACGCTGTTCGCCGCGTACGGCATCCGACCCCAGGACATATTACTCCGACTCCCAAACCGGAGGCTCTACATTGGGCCTCATGTCCAAGAGTATTTGGCGGGCCTTGACGCCGAATGGGAGGAACGACTGACGAGGTGGACCCTTGGAATCCAAAGGGCGCTGGAGGCAGGTGACGCGCTGCCTCCTTTTCCGACGGCGGTGGCGGCCCCACCGGAGCGAACGAACTCGGCCCAGGGGGGCGACCGGTTAGTAAGGGGGCAGCCTGACGAGAGAGGTGCCGCTCTAGGTTCGACAGAGAGCCGTGAGACCACAAGGGACACCGCGCTAGTAGGCCTCTGCATATACTGCAGTGAGGACGTGAAAAACTCAGATAGGAATCCAGGGGTCGGCCATCTGAGGACAGTCATCACTTGTGACCATGACAACAGACAGTTGGTACACGTCGGCTGCATGCTGGATCGTGCGGAACGCCTCGCATGAGGGCACACAGACCCGCGGCCATGCGTCGACGCTGGCTCTGAATGGCCGGTAAGAACCCGACCTCCCCATCCGGCAGAGTTAACTGAGGATCTTCCCAGACCACGGCCGGGGGGAAGGTGGCCGGCAGTAGGAGGTGCCCTGCAGTTTGCCGAACTTCTTGAGGAGGAGGGCACCCAAATGATACCGGCCAGTTATGTGACGGCTGGTCATCACCACACGTTCGAGCACATGGTGAGGACCCATGGAAGGAGCCCAACCTCTTCGTTCCTGCTGTGCTCCCTGTTCAGCGATGCCCTGGGCATGCCTCGGGTGGCTTACCTCGAGTTCCCCCGCACGAGGGGATGGCAAGCGACCGCCGCCGACTACCGTGAGCGTTTTGCCGCGCACGCCATCCGACCACGGAATATTCTGCTACGACTCCCATTACATCTCACCACACGTCCAAGAGTTTCTGGCAGGCCTCGACGCCAAATGGGAGGAAGGCCTGACTAGGGGGACCCTCGGGGTTCGAAATGCATCGGAGGCAGGTGACGTAGTGCCTCCTTTTACGACGGCAGTGGCAGACACGCCAGGAGGGGCGGGCCAGGCGCTGGAGAGCGAGCCGTTAATAGGGGGACATAACGATCAGGACGGCACTGTTGGAAATGCCACAGAGAACCGTCATGCCCCGGGGAACAGGGACGCTACGTCAGCGGGACAAGTTGGGACCCCCCGGACAACATTCAGCACAGCCCTGACCAGGTGCACCCTCGGGGTACTAAACGTGCGGGAAGGAGGTGATGCGCTACCTCCTCTTCCGACGGCAGGGTGGACCCCCGGGGCCCAGAATGCGTTGGAGGCAGGGGACGATTTTCCTCCTTTTCCGACGGCGGCGGTGTCCACAACGGAGGGAACGGTCCCGGCGGCGAAGGAGAGCGGTCCGCAAACTAGGGGGCAGGTGAAACAGGGAGGAGCTGCTAGGAGTGCTGTAGAAAGCCGTCACACCGAGTGGGGTATGGATGCCGCGCTAGCGGAACAAGTGAAGATCCCTCAGGCTGGGCCCTGTACCGCCTCTGCAACATTCGCGGCGGGAACGTCCCCTAGATCAGCTGGAAGCGCATCGCCCTCGCGCGAGGGCGGCCAAGGTGGAAGGGAGACAACCGTTGGAGGTTCCTGTCCAAGTGCTGCGCGGCCTCTGCCTCCGGCGGCGGAAACGACACCACCGGGAGGAGAAGCTCTGGCGTCGGAGGGCGTCTCGCGGATAAGGGGGCAGGTGGATCAAGGAAATGCTGATGTAGTAGCCATGGCAAACCTGCAAACAGCCAGAGACAGGGATGTCACGCCATCGGGACGCTTGGGGGTCCCCCTGACACCATCCGGCGCCACCCCAGCAACACCTGGGACTACTTCCTCTGAACCTGGTAGCGCAGCCAGGGAGGGGGGGGGCACAAGAGGCGGACGAGGTCGACCGCGTGGGTCTGGGAGGGGGTCACGAGCGACAAGCACTTGGAGAGGGCCCGTCACAAATCGGGGAAGAATCGTTCGACCCGGCGGCAGTGAGCCGCCCTCGGCTCCTGAACCGAGAGGGGGAAGCGAGTCGCCCTCGGCGCCCGGATCGAGAGGGGGCAGCGAGCTTCGTTAGGATCCTGGATCGAGAGGGAGAGATGGCGAATAGAGGAAACTCCCCAGGGAAGGAGAAGGTAGCGAGGGGGAGGATCAGCATCGGGCAGCGTAGGGTGACTCCGTGCATTCATTGGCGCCAATCAAGACGGAGTGATGTGCGGGGGATGCCGAGCGGCATTTGCTCGGGGGCACCGAGTGGTAGGGCTGCCGTGTGGAAACCAGCACGTTACGCACGCGGGGTGTGTGGTGAAAGCTATTCGAAGGAGTGGGTCACATGCACAACTCAATTGCGCTACACGAGGATGCACAGCCCGCCATGGGAGATGGGAATCACTGGAGGCAGCAGCTCAGGCTGATCCTGGACTCCGTGTTACGGTTGCAGGACTTGGAGGAAGGCCGAACAACAACTACGATGAACGTAGGGAAGAGCATTGCTACCCGTGAGACCAGAATTCGTTAGGAATAGCAGGGCCACTCGATAATGTTTCTCTCGAACATCTCCAACAACGTTTCATCACCGTTGTTAAGATGCAGCCGGGGCTAGCTACTGTCCACGCCAAGCTTCTCACCCACGTGCTCGGTCTCCTGAACCACGCCCTCGGAGCGCATCGGCCAAACAGACACTTCGAAACGCCGAGTTCGCTCCTGAGGGCCATCAAGCTGTGGTACATCGTGCCATCACTGCTACACTCGAAGGACAGCCGCGTGAAGCGACGCGAGAGATTCGCGTCCGTCGAACGTGGTGACATCACGTTTATTCTCCCGTGGCTGACGGAGTACACCAGTCGAGCATCGACACGGCGCAGGGGCCCAACCTACGAAGCCATAGACGCGGCTAAGTACGAGAGAGCGTCGTCAGGCTGTCGCCACTCGGGCGGGGTGTCAGTGGCAGCACGCAGTCTTCTCGCGGAAGCGCGAGCGCCCGGCGACGAGGTGACATGGGAGAGGGTGAAAGCCAAATTCCCGGGGGAAGACTGTACCTCCATCTCCGAGTCGGCAGCGGTGGCAGCAAGCTCCGCGGAACCGGAGGAAGGGAGTGTTCCCAACTGGCTTCCAGAGCAAGAGTTCGATTCGCAGGTGGCCCTCGACGTCATCAACTCCCGCAATGCGTTATCAGGCGCGGAGAGTGACGGTCTACGCTTCTCGCACCTGCAGTCGATCATCAGGACTGGCTTCGGTCGCGAGAAGTTTGGAGCTAGCATCGAGGCCTTTGGAGGCGGATCTTCGACGACCCCGGTGCATTCCCGCCGGAATCATAGCAGCCCTTCTTGCAATCCAACCTCACTGCCTTGGGGGGGAAATGTCGCCCCGTATGTGCAGGTATGACATGGAGACGTCTTCTCGCAGCTGGGACTATGCGGCAGTGGCGGCCACGGCTGGAGGAGATTAATCGTGAGGCAAAGCAGTTGGGTAGGGGTTCGAGGAGGGATCGATCAGGTAGCTCTACGCGCCCGGGTGCACCATGAGGTAAGAAACTGGCTCCTCCTAACTGACTGCTCCAACGCCTTCAATACTGCGAAGCGGACCGCTGTACTTGCCAAGGCGGCCACTTGCGTGCTCGCCCTCGCGCCGTTCATTGCTAAATGCTACGGCGAGAGGCCCGCCCCTACGTTCTTCAAGATGGATTTGGGGGAGCGGCGTAAAATTGACTGTTCCAGTGGAGTGCAGCAAGGGGACGCCATGGGCCCGGCGCTGTTCTGCATGCCACTGCTGCCTATACTCAAGCGGGTCCGTGAGGAGTTCGAACCTCGGGGTGTTGAAGCCTTTGCCTACCTCGATGACATCAGCATCGGTATGTCAGAGATCACACCGGCCACGGTGAGAGTAGTGCCCTTTCTCCAGCACGAGCTGTGCGAAATAGGCATCGCCATTAACCCCAGAACGACGGTTGCTTTGCCTTCAAAAGGGCGACCTACGTCGGAAGAGATAGCACTTCTGGGGGGCATCGGTGTTCGCAATGCGGAAGGGGGTGGGGTAAAGGTGGTTGGCGTGCCCATAGGCACTGATGCATTCGCGGTGAACAGCGCCGTGGAGAGAGTCCGAGATGGGGGAGCAGAGCAACTCGCGCGCATCCTGCCGCGTATGCCGGACAAACAGTCGGCGAACCTCATCGCCACCAGTTCAATGGTGCAGCGGGCCTCCTACATTGAGTGGGTAATGGACCCGGAACAGTCACTACCCGCGTGTCAGCGGGCAGACACTAGCGCAATGTAGATGCTGGAGCGCCTTCTCGAGCTTCCAGCGATAGCGGACGAATCGCCTTTCTTTGCGGACGGATGCCCGGCGAACCGGTTGACGCTACAGCCCAACCAGAAAGCGCAGGCGAGCCTCTCCACAGGGGCCGGGGGGTTTGGACTATCGTCCGCTGAATCAAGGAGAATGTCAGCGTCAATCGGGAGCTTAGTGGCGACGGTGCCAGAGGTCTTTGCTGACCTCTCCGGTCCATTGGGGGAAAAAGTCCGAAGGGAGTTGCCCAATTCGGACCTCGTTCGTCGCATATGGAGTAGCGTCAGGGACCTTCGCCACATCCATGGGGTATCGGAGGAGGCAATGGCGAGCATGGTCCCGGAAAGCAGGCGGAACAGGGCGTTCCGCGCGAACGAGGAAGGAGCCTCAGGGCAGTATGATGTGCAGGTACTGCCGGCACATGACGCCCAAACGATCAGCTCCCACAAGGCACAGCACAAGCTGGGGCAGCAGGTAAACCGGGTACGGTACCAAGTGTACGCTGCTTCTCTGGACCAGCTTCCCGAGGCAGCAGGCCCGTCGGATCGGAACGACGTGTTCGGGGAGATCGAAATCAGGGGTCTTGCCAAGGCTCAGCAACGAAGCCTATCGGGACCAGACGCTGTCGCCTGTTTGAAGGCAAGGCCTGTGGACACGAGACGAATCATACCGGCTTCGGAGTTCGTGTCTATGGGACGGTGCATCCTGGGAATAAAGGAGCCCATAGCGGACAGGTGCCCCTGCTGTGAAGCGACGGATGTCACCACGCGTCACGCGCGCACATGCTACCGAGCAGGCGCGCAGGTAAACCAGCATCAGCCGCTAGTGCACGCGCTGTTCCGCACCTTCAAGCGGTTGTCCATCCGCCATCAAATGGAAAGCGAAGCGCCCTTCAACGCCGACAGAAACTTCCGCATGGATATAGGGATCGAGAGGGGAGGCCTCCGAGACGCTACGTCATCAGAGTATCGCAACAAGGCGATACTCCTCGACATCACGCATGCAGACCCCCAAGCGAGAGTCCGCATGCGGGCTGGCAGCGCTGAGCGAGACGGATCAGCTGCCTCCACTTCTCAGGCGCGAAAGCGCAACCACTACTCCTATTTAATATGGCCCCCCGTAATACTAGAGAGTGGAAATGACGAAAGTGATAGATCTATCTACCGTGATTGTCATTCCCATTGGTGACACAGCAGCAGCAGTGGTCTGCGGCGGGGTTTCTTGACATGTATTATTGCGCTTGTACGCACGACGGTTACAAAGTAATCAACACTATACTCGTGGTCGTACTATAATAAAAAATACCAGGTAAAGTAGACACATTTAAAGGGAAACCTTTTTCATGATATAATCGAATAGGAAAAAAAAACTGATTTGATTCGAATAGAGTTTCGGGAAAAATATGCCTTTGGGTCCTATCGAGGAATAGTGGGGGGGGGTTAAGATCGAATAACGCACAAAGGCCAACGAACACAAGAGGGCAATCAACGAGGCGAGTGACGGCCCGCGCCCTCCCCGGGGTATAACCCAGCACACAGGCCGTGATTCCAATGGGCCCAACCCACAACTACTATTATTAGTATGCTTGCCATCCGACAATTTGAAGTGTTCTAAAAAAGACTTACAGTAGTAGACAGAAAGTGAAGAACTCTCCAGAGCAAAAACGCAGCAGTATCATACGACAAATCAACCGATGTGACGCACATGAACTACTATTATTAAAAAAGATCAGCCGGCGGTACTACTGCTACGTATCAATCGGTTGCACAGCAAACAATACAGCGGATTTTCTTGATACTTGATCAAGGCCATCCATCAACAGCCACCAATAGGTTGTGGTTTGCCTGGTCCATACGGCGGTACAGTAGTAGTGTACTCGGGAGCAATTGTTTTTTATCATACTACGACATGCATGCGCACTTTTCCGACCAAGCACATAAAACAAGCCATCATAAATAAATATGCCGCAAAAAGTAGCGTCTCTCCCTGGCCAGACTACAGTCGGCTGGTGCGACGATAGACCCTTGATCTTGACATGGACTCGACCCACGGCCAACCCGCTTTGTGGCGGGCAAGATCAACTAGTATAGATGACGGGCTCGAAGAAACCAGGTCGATCCATATTCTAAGCAAGAGCTTGACGGCGGCATCCTACGGTATCCTCCCAAACCTGAATAAAAAACATGTTTTGCCATTCGAGACGGATGCATTTTTTTAATACTCGTAGTGCGGGTGCTGTGTGCTGCAAAAAGTAGCTGCTGCTGTACGAGTACGGTACAAGACCTGATTTAGTATGCGAATGGAAACCAAGTACAAAAAAAAACTTTCAGCTCGTGCGACGATAGACGCTTGATCTCGACATGGACTCGACCCACGGCCAACCCGCTTTGTGGCGGGCAAGATCAATTAGTATAGATGACGGACTCGAAGAAATCAGGTCGATCCATGTTCTAGGGGGCAAGAGCTTGCCGGCGGCGTCCTACGGTATCCTCCCAAACCTGCTTGAAAAACAAAACATTCTGTGCCATTCGAGACGAATGCATTTTTTTAGTACTCGTAGTGCCGGTGCTGTGTGCCGCAAAAAGTAGCTGCTTCTGTACGAGTACTGTAAGAGACCTGTACAGTACGCGAATGGAAACGCGAAGTGCAAAAGCTTTCTTTCGGCTCGTGCGACGATAGACGCTCGATCTCGACATAAACTCAACCCAGGCCAACCCGCTTAGTGGCGGGCAAGATAAACTAGTATAGATGACGGGCTCGAAGAAATCAGGTCGACCCATACCATGTTCTAGGGGGAAGAGCTTGCCGGCGGCATCCTACGGTATCCTCCCAAACCTGAAAAAAAAACATGTTTTGCCATTCGAAACGGATACAGCAGAAGTAGTACTCGTAGAGATTTTTTTTCGTCTATTTCGTGCACACCAGCAGCCAATGTGCTGCACTGAGCGTAGGACCCAAGCGTCCGAGCCAACTCTGGCTGTCTTTGTTTGGTCTGGCGGCGGAGAGACGTGCCGAGTCAACTCGTCTTGGTAGTTTGTACTTTACAATGTGACTGCTGCTGCTAGTGATGTTGCTGCTGTGCCGCTGCTGCTGTAGTCTATACAAGTACGTATCCACCCAGAGGCGCACCGAGTACGCTTCTCTTGGTCTCCAGGCCCAAACCCGCACGGTGGTATGGGATAAGTTGGTGGTATGGGATAAGTTGGTGGTATGGGATAAGTTGGTGGTATGGTATATGGGAATATGGGACATGTTGGTGGTGTGGTATATCGGAATATGGGAAAACTACCGTATATGGTATGGTATGTGTTGGCGGCATGGTACGGGCAAAACACAGTATATGGTATGGTACGTTTGCGGTATGGTACCATGGTATGATGTCGTGGATGTATTATATGGCTAAATTTGCCTGGTGGTATGGTATGTTTCAGTACATAAGGTCCATAAGGGTCGAATACGTCGCACGAATATCATCTGTAACGAGCTTATATGTCGGTGATTGGAAAGTGTTCGAAAATTTAAGCCTTGCGGGCAGACAGACAGACAGACCGACTTGCATTTTTACCAAAACAGAGACTCAGTTCTACAAACTGAGAACAAAGCCGATACTGAATCTGTACGTATTGCGCAAGCGGTTTTGGTACTTAAAAGAACAATAACACTGTACGCAAGCAAGGAGTTATCATGCAAAAAAGCGATACTACTGTTGTACCCAAAATGGTTTCGGTAAACGAGAGCACACCATATTGAAACATTGTTTCTGAATCTTTCAGATATAAAAAACGCATCAAATACGAAAAACAGAATTAGTAAGGCTGGTGGTCACACTTGACATTTGATCGAACGCTACCCGATTTCGATTCCGTAAGATGTTTTCTTTCGTATTTGTATGCGTTAAACATCAACGTCTGAATGTCTACTATTAATACCTACTTCGCTTGGATTTTCAACCTTTTAATAGCTACTGTAGTTTCAACCTCTCGAAAGCCATGCATTGATTCCCCTCACGACCCCGCCAGAGCTGGCGACGACCAGTACCGCGCGTGAAAGGCGCACGAAACAAACCCATCAACACCATGCAAAGCGGCACAAAGAGTGCAGGATTAGGGTTGAAGGGCTGCCAGTGGCCGGGAGGGGCTAGGCGACGCAGGTTCAAAGTCAAAGACAAATAGCAAAATAGCAAGGCGATTCAATCGTAGAAGAAAAACGATACACAGATAGATGATACAAGACAGCAATACGGACAGATAAGGACACGACAAACCGAGGGATACGCCGAGGAGGGCTGTCGTATTTTGGCCGGAAAAAATTGAAGTCACTTGTTTCTGTTCGGATTGGTCGATTTGTCGTCGGAAAAACGTACCAACGGCACGAAGGGCCCTACCTATTGGTAGCCGTCAACAAACCACGTACGATCGCACGAAATCCCAACCCCGCGGACACAGCTCCCACGAACACAGAACACAACGACATAAAAAAGAGAGCATGGCATGCCCCGGCCATTGCAGGATCCTGTCGGTATTGATGCGAAAATCGCACAAGAGTACGTGTGGTCATAAATAGCGCACTCCAAATTGTGGCTGTAGCTATAAAAGCCAGCATCCTTGTACACGCCATAATCTGGCCACCCCCGGATTTTGTATCTGACCCGGGCTTACAAAGCGTCTGACGTTACTCCACACAGCGATAGGTGAGTCGACGACAACGCACTGTTCTATAACTGGTACCAGGTAGCAGACAACACAACCTGCCTGCCAACTTCTGAACGAGTAAGCAGAGACCAATAAACCAACAAATCAGAGTTAGCGGCAGCCCCACTCTAGAGAGTTTCGCCTTGCTACAGGCGTCACACCAAAGCATGGCCACCAGGTGCAGAAGTTGGCTCCTGGTATGTACCAGGTGTGCGTATCCCATGGGCTGAGAAAGCAACGTACAGCATATTGATCTTGATTATCCTTGTTTTTGGCCGTGCTTGATCCCAGAGACGATATCATCTATGCGAAGGATCATGCAAGCCGCCTGGCAGGGTGGTCGGTAGCAAGTGGTAGCAAGTCAGACGGTGCGGTGGGCGTGATACAACGTAAAACAAATCATCAGGACTGGACAGCAGTGTCAGCGGTCATTCTCTTGAGGTACGAGAATGTGCCTCAAGTCTCTCATCAATAGAAGGGAAATACCTACTTCAAATTATACGACAATAGATAACTGGTACGAGGTATCAATAGCTCATCGTCTATTATAGCACTGAAAGACAATACACGCGTTCTCGGTTGAGCGCTCGTGAAAGTAATGTCGAAACATCATGCCACGTGCAGACATGCATGCGTAGCTTTCATGGCGAGAAAACATGCGTCGGTAAGGCCCGAGGAGCCACTTGACCTCGACGATCAAATCAAGCGCTCTCGTTACTTCTGTTCGCAGGATCGAGGACTACTAATGCTTGATTAAGTCGGTTACAGATACAGTCGCCTCGACCATTACTCCGGTGTCAAACCCGCGCGGCAGACACTGGTCACCACCAAAACAGACACAAACATCCAGACATGTGTCAGCACAGCAACCACAGCCTCAAAATATCGAAGAGAAACAGTACGGAACTGAAGCATACCACTCTGTGTAGACTGCAACGTAATCACCAAGGACCGTTTAGTATTCACGTATAGTCCCCAACGCTCCTTGCGTTTCCGTCTATACAGACAGTAAGAGACTCTTGATACTCGACGCTCACCTCCACCGCCGTCTTGTAGGTCTGGGTCTTGACAGTGTACGGCTCCCATATCCCGAGGTTCTTCATGTCAGTCATGACGCCTGTCGTTCCGTCGATGCCCCACGTGCACTTAGCCTCGTTCGCGTGCTTCGCCTAAAACAGAAACACCACGTCGAGTCAGCACCGCGTAATACCGATATACCAGGTGTGTCCAACATACCAGCATCCCCGCCACAAGGGACCTCACGTCGCGGACGCCCGCGCGGCTTCAAGACTTGACTTGACTCAGCAGATCGACTTCCTACAACCTTGGGGCAATACGCACAGCTTCGACGTAAGGGGTACCGTGCTCTGCCGTTCTTTCTACATATGTTACGGTCCAACAATTCACACATTCAAACATTCAAACCTTCACACCCAACCCACGAACACGATTTTTCGGGTCCACAGTATATACGAAGTATCAATTGTGGGTTTCAGACGTCATCCAGCGTTGGACGTTCAACTCGGCCAACGCCACAATCGCGAGAAAGTGAGAAAGCGGTGGAGGCGGCAGATAGAAACCCTGTCATCCGCGTGGTAGTGGTAACGAATCAGTACCTGCCGTGTCTATTCGCTCACATCAAAACAGTCGCGATTCAACAACGCCACGACTGACACAAACATGGGAGCAGAACTCATGAATATCGTATAGGTTATCTGGTATATAAGGACGCCTCGTGTGTGAACTTCGCCACCCGTATCAGCAATGCGCTACAGTACGTCCACAAAGCTCTGTTCAGTACAGCGATCGCCAACATGCCGCTAGCAAAACGGCAACCCGTTCCTCACCCTGAGTTGAGTGAGCACCCGCACGACGTTGGTTCCGCAGTTCTGGGCGAGCGTTCGAGGGATTACCTCCAGCGCCGAGGCAGCGGCCTTAAATGCCCACTGCTGTACGCCTTCCACATCCTGCGAAACCCCCATACCACAAGATCACGACAAATAGTCGCCGAAGATGTCAACGTTGAAGCTACACACCTGATCAAGTACCTTTGTCCAGAAAAATAGGGATCGTTGGGGCGTTGATACTGCATCCCAACCCAACGGTCCCTACATTTCGGACCGAGCGGTATACCAGGTACCAGGTACCAGGTACTAAGCAATCTACTGTAGACAAGTGACAGAAGATCCGATAACTCAACGACTCTATGCTGCCGGTACCACACTCTGCTATGCCATGAGACGCTATGTTCTGCAATGACACGGTATCCTATGCAATTACGACGTAATAGGATATAATAGCATATGGCATAGCATGCGATATCCTGCCAAGTTATATTGCAAGCCTTGATAGGGTGGTAATACATACCAGGTAATAGTATGAAATGGTATGGTATGACACGGTATGACAGCGCCTGTCTACAGCATGTCAAGAGAGGGAGAGGCGAAATGCGTCTGTTGGAGCAACGCTCACCTGCGCCTTCTTGGACAGGGCCTGAGAGACGGCCATCTCTGTCGCACCGCCACCGGGCAGAAGGCGTGGCTCGAACACCACGTTACGCACCACCTGACCATACGACATATGATACACACAACACAGCAGTGCACATGATATATACAACAATACATGTACGAAGTTTAGCATTGGATAGTCAACATGCAGTAATGACATACCAGGTTACCAGGTATATATTACCAGGTATTCGACATTGGACGTAAATATAACACACAGCAGTTGGACGGTATTAATAGTACAAGAGAGAAGAAAGGGATGAGGTCTTCTCGCGATTAAAACGTGGCTGAGACGTGACTGAGGGCACGAACTGTAGTGTGGAGGGGTGGGTGGGTGGGGGGGCGTACTCGTTTGTTGCTTGCCTTAGTAATTTGACAAATTGACCACGCATCCCCTTCGAGACGGAGCATAGGGTGAAGGGGGGGGGGTTAGAGAGCCTGTCATTCTATGTGATCCCAGAGCTGAGTTACGACCTTCAACAAGAGGATAAAAAAAAGTCAAGGGCGAAGATCATAAATGGGATGGAAAAAAACAAAAATAGACACACCAGTTTCGAACAGCACATGGTATCGCATGATGTGTACAGTGTTAGAGAGAACGAGGTATGACCCCAGGTATCAAGGTATGATGCACGCTTTGATGGGCTCACGAGCATTGACAGCAATCAAACTGAGCAACGCATTCACAGCAAACAGACTGGGCAGGGTGTGTACGGCAGGGCCAATCTCGACTACATCGCAATGGTGCTGAAACACATTTAACCCTTTTAGAACCGCAGTCCCGTTTTGGGGACAAACCACTCAAATTTCAAGCAGTTTGTCCCCAAAACGGGACTGCGGATCTAAAGGGGTTAATACGACTGTAGGTTGGTGTCCGTATGATACCCTTCCAGCGACAGACAGGAGTAGCAGACGGCAGTACCAGTGCCATATCAATATCACATGGAGGGTATGATACCTGGTATTTATAGCGACCATTAGACGACTGTGACACAGTGTCGTGCAATGTAGTAAATACGAGAGTGACGGACAGTCGTAGCAGTACGACATGAATGTCGAATGGAGAGGAATGATACGAGCTACCGGTTTGACATTGCGCGTGGACACCGATACTGCAACCATAAACCGGATCCAACCCTGGATAGTCCATGTATATATGCACGCACACACGATCCTGTTGCTACGTAGGAAACCAACACAATAATGACAAGGAAGAGGAGAGACATAAGGGGGGTGGGGATAGATGGGCTACTGGCTGTAATGCAAAATGGTCAAGCAATTATTTGGTGCCGGTTCACAAAAGGTGGAAATAAAGGATGCACTACGAATGAATATTATTGACGGAGGATTTCACGCATATCATAGTTTTTACTAACCTGCATTGCGTCAGCCAGGTTTCGCTCGACCTCGTTGAGGACGTCCTTGCTGCCCCCCCTGAGAAGGACAGTGCATGCCTTTGCGTCCTTGCACTGCTCCAAGAACGAAAAGTACCTGATAGCGTACACAATATCAACAAGTAAAAGATATCCAATAGGATACAAAACATCCGTGATTAAGAGGTTTCACTTGTGCAATTCCATGGTATTATTAGTCGACGAGGAAAGAAAGCGCTGAAGACTTCTCGCGATGAAAATGTCACTGAAGGCAAAACCCGTCACTGGGGGGAGGGAGCAGAAATAAAGAGCTTATGATACTTTGTGACCCCCGGATCTGAGTTACGACTTGTAACGTTAATAGTACAGAGAGAAAAAAGAACGGCGAAGATAATACATGGGAGGACAATATATACCAGGTATATGATAGCATACACTCGCATACAAACATTCTAGGGGGAACAATGCCAAAAAAGAGCGAAGACATTCACAATCGTACACCATTTAATACTGCGTATTAATAGTATGTATGACAATCCCGGCCCCAAGCGTTAAGTCACAGTCACGATCACAAGCACAAACAGAAAGGGTGTCGACCGTGCACATGTCTGAAATAGTGCCTGAAATAGTGTTAATCGCTCATCGATCAAGGACACCGTATTTTCCATTTGTTGACAACCGACAAAGCGAACCGCAGAGAAAGATCGCATTCATCGATCGACCGTTGAAATGGGCATAGACCAAAAGGAAGGTCAACAACGGGGGAAAAAATGACCAGCAATTACGCAATCAATCAATCAATCAATCAATCAAGCAACCAACCGATCAACAAGTCCAATAATCCACGAATCAACTCGTCGCCTAGTCAGTCCATCGACGATCAACCAAGCCGAGAAAGCAATCCTTGCACCCCATCAGAAAATCAATCAATCGATGAAGCCAAACCAAACCGAAGCAAACCACACAGTCGATAATTTTGATATTTTTTTGGTCCAAAAAGCGTCAGCCAATGTGACACCAAAACCCGCGGTGGGCGTGTTCAAGTGTTCATCCACGACAAGAGGCACAAGAGGCGCCATACTGTATAACAAGACAGTGGCCACGTGCTTCACTCCATTGGACTTAGCTCTATAGTACCGCCACCAAACCTTGTGAAGGGCATGCACTCCAACACTCAACACTACCAGCTACATACATCCAGGTAGAATAAAACGCTGAAATTCGATAAACACTCTTGATACTAGAGACGTAGGGAGAGCAGTCGGGGTGTTCGGACCCGTTCGCGGCGAGGTGTTGCCTTGCGCCACAGGAGTTTGCTCCCATGCCTGGTCGCCCAAGAGATTGTCGCTGCGGCAATCAAAAGGAGCTCCCGCATGAGAGGGGCAGGAGGGGGTCTTCTAAATAAAAGCGTCATATGAGGGAGCAGTTATCAAGCAAGTTACATGAAATATCTGTTTAAATGAAGCGGACGGTGTCCAGAGCAAAAGGCTTTGCAAAAGCTGCACTCACTCGTCCCCGATCTTGCGGACTTCGAACAGCCCGCAGCCCGTTCCGATGTCGGACTCCTGTATCTCGTCGGGCCGGGTGACGACCGTGGCTCCCACTGCCCTAGCAATGCGGTTGTTGTCTGTCTTGCGGAGCCTGCGGAATGCCTGTTGGCGGTGTTGGTGTTGATGGGGGTACTTTTGTGGTTAACACTGTTAATACTGGTGATGGGGTTGATCTTGTCGGTGGAGTAGGTGTTGGTGGTATTGATGTTGATGTTGATGTTGATGAAGACGTTGGTGCCGTTGTTGTTCATTTCCTACTGCAACTGAACTGCTCATCTACTGAACATGCGCTAGAAAAAGGTGCCACCCTCCCGTCCTCCCCCCCTCAAGGCGTGTCTTGATTTCTATCGCGCAAAGGGTTAGTCCACCTCGAGTGTTGACGCTCAGCGCTCTCACGTTTTCTGCGTTATGATGTGATATTGAATATGACATGCTACGACACGAAAACAAAAGGGCAAAAGCCGAAAAAAGGTATACCTGTGCCTTTGGAGCCATTTATAACTACGCCAGATATTGCACTCGGTAAGAAGGCTCCCTCTGGTCCTCCTGGGATTGGCCAGCGCCCAGGCCGTACCTGTTGTTGGCTGAAAGGTTCGAGGTGCACCTCTCGGTGTCTCCTCAAGATGGTCTTGACCTAATTTGGGGTTCAATTGGACTTACAAAAAGCTTTCCCGAGAACGTATCTCCTAGCCAACAGCCCAGTTTCTTACCGGTTGTGCGGTGCTCTTGCGCAACCTTTGTGTAACTACAGTTAGGGGTGCTATCTTCTGTTTATCGACCACAAAAAACAGCGACATCGACCAGCAAAAAAACATCCCCGCAAAAAGCCGACGCCTCCACCCAACGTAGAATTACTTGATTTCAGTATACAAAATTCCGTAATATTCAGAAGCATAGTGCGGCAGATCGCGCATGAATATTGAACTGAAAGTTGGTGTACGTCTCCAGATCGAATACGCCCACATGGTGCAAAGGTTTAATTCGACATTGATTGGAGAACAAAGAAAGGTGAAATCGCCGAAAAACTGGCTGTTTTGGGGGTATTTAGAAGTAATGTAGACATATATCGCCATCATGAGTTACAACTCGTGAAAACACCTGGCCACCATGATGATTGGGTTATGTACCATCTAGTAAAACAAACCCCGCTTCATTTTACCACGTTGGAGCGGAGGGCTACGTCTTCAAAAATAGGGTAATATGGGCAATAAACGCAAGGAAAAACCTTCGCATGGGCCACGGGCTTTGCAATATTTTGCTCCTTATCGTATGAAATATACGATACGTGTATTCAAATAATAGATGTTGTTGTTCTCACACTAATTCATTCATAGCTGACCGCTTTGAGCAAACAGGGGGGAAATATATACCAGGTACCAGGTATATTGTTTCGTATACGTGAAGCTTGTGTCAATCATCGAGGAATAGACAACAGGTGGTTTGCAAACAATCTGTGAAGGGTGAAGGGTGCTCCACCTCCTGCGCTGCCTGCTGCTGCTGCTGTCGCTGCAGGTGCTGCTGTCGCTGCTGCTGCTGCTGCGGCGGCGGCGGCTGCGTCCTACTGCTGCAGCGGCTCCAATAATGAATGAACGTTTGTTTGTGAACGGAATTATGCAATGAATGGAGCAGGGAGATTTGCTCTTCTTGCACGAGTATGAGAAGTTTGCTCACAACAAAATCATGAGTTTAATATACCGAGGTACGTATATTGTGTTGTCGTTTCTTCTTGTTTTATTCACTATTATCATTGCTTTCCTACGGCGGACTGGAGGCGTCCGGGCCTGATGAGCCTGAGCCTGAGCCCGACCCAGACACCGAACTCTCCGACCCAGACTGCGACCCCAACCTCGACCTCGCCGACCCTTCTACACTAGATTCGTAGGTGGAGGATCCGCTTTCATCCCCCGACCTTCCTTGCGATCCCGAGCACCCGCCTGCGTCGCTACCTAAATCACCCTCCGAGTCTGATCCCACCCAGAAACAACCGCAATGCGGAGGACATGCAGCACACAGCCTAGGCGGAGGCAATAAATGCGCTCCTCATCTGGAGGAGGGGGTTTATTCGTTGCTTGCCGAGGAGGACGGTTGTTGAGGGCTTGGTGCTGATGGCATCTCGTCCGCAGGCTCCGCGATCGACATGTTGAGGTCGCGTGTACAGCGCGCTTGCTGCTGCTGCCTGCAGGCAGCAGCAGCAGCAGCAGCAGCAGGCAGCAGCAGCAGCAGCAGCAGTGCCACTCCCGTCGAACTATTCAGCCCATTTTGGAGATGTGTGTGACATTCCGCTACGTTTTGATTGGTTTATCGACGATGAATTATGTCAAACTAAAAACCGGCCAAAAAGACACTTCTTTCGCCCCAAAAAATACAAAAAAGCACCCCTAACAGTAGCATTACACACTCTCCCGCAAAGGGTGATGTTTCCATAGATCTGCTCGTCTCTTTGTTGACAGCTTGGGTCACCAGGCCCCGACGGCCCCGTTGCCGAATTTCTGTTTTGCCATCCAAGGGTTTAATTGATGGCCGTTTGTAGGTACAGGTGGGGCCAAAAAATAGGTGGAGCCCAACATTTTTTTCGGAGAGAGGTTTCCCTTTTAACCTTTCAGAGAAAGGGCCAGGAAGCCTTTTCCCGGGTGCAATAAGTTCGTATTGTACCTTTAGATGGCTCGAAAGACGTAGGTATACCTTTTTCCGGCTCTTGCCCAAAATAAGAGGTCTGCCCGCTTACTGGGTGGTGTTGACCTTCATGAGGTAGTGCTGTGCGAGGTCGGTGACGTCCTTGGAAAGCCACGACTATGGCAATATGTTATATGATACGATGATTTGTGCAATATGATATGGCGTGATATGAAACGACATAATAAAGGAGATAAGATGGTATTTTATTACTTGGTATGATTTTGTATGATATTACACTATTAATAGTAAGATTATACTACCAGGTACCAGGTACCAGGTATATAATAATATACTCGTGATATCCTTTGATATGATATGATACGATACGACATGATAGTACCTGAACGGGTTACACTAACCGCTCACCGTGATGTCGGCCTTCATGAGGTAGTGCTGCGCGAGGTCGCTGACGCCCTTCTCGGTGATGACGATGTCAGGGTGGAAGGCCACGATCTGCGCGCAGATGTTCTCGATGTACTCTTCCTCCATTCTGAGCAAGGTGTTCCAGTCCTCCTCTTTCGTCACCTCGACGTTAGTCTGGCTCTACAAATACACAAGTAATCACACACAAACAATGTGGAATGTACATTTTTTGCATTAATAGAAACCATGTTTCGTGGTCAATCAAATAAGAGGACGTACAGAAGAAACGAAAAAATAATCGTTTTCCTTTCACGTTCAGTAGCATGGCACAGTGTCGGACAGCACAGATTAGTACAGTAGAGAATTGTGCAGTAGAGAGCAATGCGGTAGAACCAGGCATAGTACAGTACCACCTAAACACCTGGCATAGTACTTTACCTGCACAACACCTGGCATAGTACAGTACCAGCATAACACCTGGCATAGTACAGTACCAGCATAACACCTGGTATAGTACAGTACCTGGTGCAGCAGAGTACGGGGTTCCAGCCCACTGGAGCACACCTCTACGACCGTTCAACAATACAGCACAGTACAGAGGCAAGGCCGAGAAACACTGCTGTGGGCACGTCACATAGTACGGGATTTCAAGCTGTTGCTACTAACAGTATAGTATACAGTGCAGACAAAACGCGCCGCAAACTCTTGAGGACATGACACTTGGCGACATCATGACACCACCGAGCAAGACAGTTGAAGATAGTTGCCTCAAAACATATTGAATAATGGTGGCACGGCACCTCGTGTGTCAAGGGGAGACATACATCACCCTTATCGAGACACGAAGGCCTGACATGAATGGTACCAGACCTTAAGGAAGATAACGGCCCCCCCTTTTGAGGGTGTGAATGACATTTATGGTCTCAATGTCACCAATCCCTCGCCTGCTTGCAGGTGTTGTATGAACGGTATCCATGGAATTAATGTCACCAATATCTCCTCTCTCAATCAAAGGTCTGAATGGCCTCAATCAATGTCACTATTACGGGGGACCAAAGTTAATAGGACCTATGGAATACATAAAAACCTGTATATTTTACCATTTTTACTAACAATATTTGGTCCTATTAACTAAGGTCCCCCGTAATAACCTCTACCGCCTTGCAGATATGAATGGTATGAAAGGCACCAAAATAAGTCAGTATTACGGGGGACCATAGCAAATAGGACCAAATAATGTTGGTAAAAAACAGCGAAATATATAGGTTTTCGTGTGTACCGTGGGTCCTATTTAATATGGTCCTCCGTAATAATATTTCCCATGTTGAAGGTACACCGAAGTATTGTATGAACGGTAGTCATGTTATTGATGTCACCATGTCCTCCCTCCCTTCTTGCAGGTGTGGATAGCATTGATGTAACCATGACACTACAGGTAGTATCTCCCTCTTCAAGGTATCGAAAGTATGAATGGCTTTGATGAGCCATGACACTAACCTCTCCCTTCTTGTATTCAAGAGGGCAGTCCAGCAGCAGCACGCGGGGATTCTCGATCCTTCGCCTCATCTTCGAGTGCGTCACATCCTTGTTGAACATCACGCCATCCAACACCTGAACCAAAAAAAAAGAGAAAAAAAAAAAGAACGGTACGTTGCCGTGCCACAATAAGCACAACACAACGAGGGGGAGCACAACAAAGGTCACAGACACCACCAATTGACGCCAAGAAGATACAACAGCAGCACTGACAAATTAAAACGTACTACGTTCTCTTTCCTGAGCATTGGAACTGTTTCAGATACTCCGTCCATCGCAGATTGTTTCTATCGGTTTTCTGGGTTGCTTTCGTCTTTCCCTCCCTAACGACAGGAGTGTCACCCGTGACAGTCACTGAATTATGGCGCTGACCTCCTGCGATAACAACAACGACAACTATCGCAACTACTTTCGCGCCGTATGCTTGCACTTTACAGTAGCCTAATACTAAATAATACATATGTATATATATATATTATATTGATACTCGGGCCCCTTAGGCTTCGTTCTCTTGCCGCACAGCATCATATTATACGCCTTTCGTCGGGGTTGCGGCAGTCGACTATTTAATAGTCGACTAACGTCGTTGGGGGGAGTGCCAGTGGAGGTCGCCATTGGTCCCTTCGATGGTCGTAGGCTACTGTAGATTGCATGCCTCCTCGCATCTAAGCCCAGTGCACACCACTCCCCCTTCCACACACACTCCCACTGTTCTCCCCTCACATCCCTCTGCTCCCATTTCTCCATGTATCCCATACTCCATATTTCGCTCTCCATGTTAACTATATACCTCCACCCTTTCTCTATCTCCGGCCCCTCCCCCCTCCCAACCCTTCTACTTATTCCTTCATTATCTCTCTCTTACACAATTTGGATCTCCTACGGTATTGCAATCTCTTTCTCTCTCGCTATTCAACTATAAACTACTGTGCTTCATTTTATATCATCAATTCACTCTCTATTCACGTATCTCTCTGTATGTATACATCTTATCTCTGTCCCTCTGTCTCGCTCTCGTTCTCTATATCTCACCATGCAGTCCTCCATTTCTCCCCCAGGGATCTTCTCCACCCTAGCATATCGCTTCACGTCAACCTCCACTCGGCCATCTACCACAGTGCGCACCCGCTTCACCGCGTCGATGGCCATCGACACCAACCTCTCGCCCCACCTGCGACAGCAGTTTACAATCGTGTTAGTTTGTTGCAACCGTTGTAACCAAGTTAGTCTATTGCAACCAAACTTGCCGCTACGAGGTAGGTACCTATGAAACACGATCTTGCAACCATCGCAACCATGTACACTGTCATGCAACCAACGTAGGAAATAGCGATACGTAAAAGCACATGTTACAACCATTGTAACCATTCAAATATTCGCAACCGGCGTTGTTGCAATTAATTGCAATCATTCACATATCGAACAGATAGGTCATGTACAGATAGATCTAGATCCTAAGCTGCCGTTATGATAGGTCGAGCAGGATCTATCTGCATAGCATAGATCCAAACAGAGAAAGCATGCCCTACCTCATGCAGGTTGTACGGTTCCCACCCTAAAACAGCATGGCCAATGCCGGATGTGGATAAGGATAGGCCCTACAGGTCAGGAATGTATATATCTGATCTATCTGTCCTATCTGATCTGTCTGCTGTCAGAGGTGTGCAACCATTGGCCTTGCATCGATTGGCGACAGACGGAGCGGAACGGTTCTTGAGTGAGGAAAATTCTGGACATGACTGAAAAATGAGATCGTGCGCACTGGAGCTTCTGTATCTTGCAAAATAACACAGACTGCCACCTGAAGGGTCAACCTTCAAACAGCAGCATTGATATGAAAACGTCATGCTACCAAAGCAAGGCGGAGTGTAGTATTGACAAGTATTTCGGAAGTATTTCGGTTACAATTGACGCGGAGTGGGAACGCCAAATCAAAACTACGCGCGATAAAATGAAGGCAAGCCTTCTACCGGGAGGGAGAAGGGACAACACCGGTGGCCGGGGCTAGCCCTCAAGGTCCGTGATTGTAAACCCTCTCATGAGATGAGCTATTAATACAAACTTAACCTATTACCAAAAACAAGAAATTGAAGAACAGCGCATGGAGAGAGTACTTCGCATATACATGCGTACACTCTTGGTAACATTTATACGTACGGTTGTATAACATCAGCAGCTATGACATCGAAATTTTCGTCGAAACTCCTGTTACCAAGCTGCGTGTGTATCTTCAATCGCGCCTTGTGCCCATTGCATACTGAACTACGACCTCATTAAAGATGCAGGCCGGAATTTGAGTAACGTTTGAGTACATTTCCAAGAGTGTTAATATTTTAGAAGGGGAATGGTGCTCGACCATTCTGTATCTCAGTATGTAGTCCGGAAACGCGCGAAGTAGAACCCACCCAGTGAAGGGAAGGGAGCCGAGGGAGATGCCTTTTACGGGCATAAAAGACGTGTGGGCATGCCACAGAGATCAATATGGTGGTGACACATGAAAGGCAGCAACTCCCGCCCCAAGCCACCGAAAAATGAACTAGAACAAAGCCGGAACAGTACATACCTGAAGGAGAACTTGGTGCCAACGGCAGCGTCGACGAGCTTCTTCAACTGCGGGCCGTTATCGATGTCGATGGTCTCGGCAAGGGCGTCGCACGCATCCAGCGCCGTTTGCAGTGCGCGAGCGTAGCCCGCCACAATCTGAAAAACACGGAAAGAACGCGGGCAGTCAGTGTGTTTCCACACAGCGATGTTGAAGCCCCCGTGCCATACATGGTACAATATGAAACAGCGATGACCTTAATGAAGCAAATGAAGCAATGAAAGGCACACCGCACAAGCGTGCTGCCATCTGACAAAACCAACGAGGAGCGTGGATAGTCGAATATCATACAGCATACAACAATGTTACGATACCTCATGACCTCATGCACAGCAGTATGTACTCGTAGAGTAGGATAGTTTTACGGCAGTGAATACTGTAGGAAACAGAGTAAGAAACACGGGCTCGTACAGTACTATGACCAAGGTTTCACACGTCCAACAGATCAACCACAGATCAACTACAGATCAGATAGATCCTCTACAGATAGATCATTTACAGAGAGATCATCAAAAATCCTAAGCTGCCGTCAAGAGATGTTGTGCAGGATATACTGTAGAACAGATACAACCCAGGAAACATGTGATATCATAGATGATGCAGGTTGTGCTGCTCCCACCCGGCAACATGAAGTAGATCATACAGATCATACAGACCATACCAGTACAGGAAAATTTCTGCCGTGAAAAATCTAGATGATGAATTGGGAATGATCTGTCAGATCTATCTGATTTTTTTCATCTGTCTGATGTCTTAGATTATCTGTCCGAGGTGTACAAGTACGTTGTGACGTCACCATTGTGGCATTACTCTTGAGCGAGCTACCATGAGCGTATGACACCAACTATGACAGAAGGCTTAGTCTACAGTAGCGCTCGCCGCTTGAGCATGACTTCTTAATTTTCTTACAACAGTAATAGCGTCCTCTAAAAAGTGACCCTGACATCATAAAGGTCTCATTATTAATATCAATAGGACGCTCGCTACTCATCGGCCTGTACGATACATCGGCTCTTGTTTACTGCAGCTGCAACCTGCCTGGTACAACGGAAGGTGTTTGTTAGTAAATACCTATAGGTTTTTGCCATTATTTGTCTGATTTGTTCAACTTGAAACACACAACGAACCTCGACAAGCCACACACTCGTAAGGAACAGCTACAAACAAGCCACATACTCGCAAGGCACAGCTACAAGTAGCAGTATTGTACCTAAACACGACAATAGAGGCGGCAAGATGTCACGCACCTGTGTCGGGTGCACGTTTCTCGACAGGATGGGCTCTGCGACCGCGAGCATCTCACCGGCTGGGAAAAATCAAACAAGGTACAGGGCATGGCAAGGCAAGGCAAAGCAAGGCAAGGCAAAGCGAGGCAAGGCAAAGCGAGGCAAGGCAAGGCAAGGCAGGGCAAGGCAAGGCAGGGCAAGGCAGGGCAAGGAAGGCCAAGGCAAAGGCAAGGCGAGGCAAAGCAAGGCAGGGCGATGCAGGGAGGGGGGGGGTTGTAAAAGGACCAGGCGAAGCACACACAACACTGAAAGGAGTAATCCAACGTGCGAGGTGCATATACAACTTGATACTCGAAACTTGATCTATTTTTGGCAACGGCTTTAACCGCAGTAAAGCGAAGAGTGGTATGAGTGACCAGTGACCATCTGAACAATGGTACCGTGAAGGGGATGTTGCTGTACACGAGCGCAGGAACGCCTCAGCACGAGTCTCCCAAGCTCCGAACGGGTCGGATCAGCCGAAGTCATGATGTATATCGGTAACTCTGCCTTTGCGGCAAGCTGTCGCATTCGAGCCCACAGCCGTGCAGATCACATTTGTTGTCTGTTGTGCGTTGTCTGTTGTCACAGGAAACGCTGGCGGGGGGGCACCTACCACTGCCGGTAGTCATGCTAGCACCTCATCTGCTCACCTACTCATCTGTTCATCAAGCAGTATGTATGTTGGACTAAAGTCTAAACTGCAAATAGTAGACCCACCCTCTGCATGGTACTGTAATGCTAGCAGTATCAAAGGCGGTTATCAACAGGGGGCAGGAATGCGCCAGGTACTTAACTGCAACTAATAATGGCGGCACGTTATTTTGCTATTTTTTAATATGATCGCAAAAACAACTCCGCAGGGATACTGGAGCAAGCGCAAGCGACGATTGCAGGCATCCACGATGCCGTCAGCAGTCACCAGTAGAGGTCGATCCAGCCACCATACAGCACGACACACCAGGACAAACTGATTGGCCGACCGATGCCGCTAGCACCATGAGTGTAAGACAGATATCCGCCAACAACCAACTAACGAACCAACCCGACCATCAACCGCGGCAAGTTGAAGCGATGGGCCGATGTCTCAGTCAGCTCACGAGTCGACCGGCCATGACTACACCGTGCGGCAAAGACAAAACGAGTGTACGTTAGACTGCAGCAGCATATCGAAATGAGCGCTACACAATCATGAACAAAAGGCTGCGCACACTAGACTCGCGGAGGGGAATGTCAGACGGAAGTTTACACTAAAATACCACGCTCACTCATCATAGCGAAAATACTAGGCTAGACTAGGCAAGGCTAGGCCACGCAAGCTAGACCAGGTTAGGCTAGGCTAGGCTAGACCAGGCGAGACTAGGTTACATGAGTCAAACTAGACATTATCCGCTAGACTCTACGAGTAGTACACTACATCCTCAGAACGACAGTATAATAGAGTACACCGTACCGAGTCATACGGTAGACTACAGTAGCTTGTTTAGACGACATGCACTTACTGAGGATGATAACGGACGTGGTGCCATCCCCGACCTCCTCGTCCTGGGCGCGGCTAAGCTCGATCATGCTCTTCGCCGCAGGGTGAGCCACGTCAACCTAAACGTCGTGTGTACATACAACGTAATCAAACATCGTATCTATACAACATAAAACATCGCATGTGTTCCACGACATAACGTATGACATGTGGCATTGTGCTGTAGTCAACCTAAAACTTATGCACCGCATAAGCCACAAAAAAACGTCGTATTCATCAACATTCCGAAGGGTGAGCCACGTCAACCGAAACACCGAGTATACACAATAAAACATCGTACACCACGTTGTATCATGTCGTCAACCTGAGCATGGTACATAAAATGCCGTAGCAGGTACCTGGTAGCTAGACGCAAGTATAACACGCGGTAGGATAGTATATACGGTGGGCGCCAGAGCAGTACGTAGCACGTTAAGGTAGTGCCTAGCAAGTTGGCACGAGAAATCTGGGCGGTGGTAAAAAACCCAAGGCCACCAACATTGGGAGTTTCGCGAAGGCTAAAAAAGTTGACACGTTTGTGGGCTTTGTGACTTTGGGGATTGCAGCACACAAATCCTCGAATCCGCAATCCGTTTCCATGGGGACTGGTATACCGCGAAGTCGGCGTCTGAAGAGACCACGGAGCCCGACCAATCACGACCCGAGACGGTTCAAGACCGATCAATCACGACGCGAGACGGTCCGATACTTACGAATTCCGACGAGAGGCGGTCTGAGACGAGTTGGCCGTTCCATAGGCGTCTCGCAAATACTCACAAGATACTCATAGTAGTATTCTTCGCGCTAGTGGTATTATTAGTAGTGGTGTACCAGTACGAGAGATTGGCAGCGGAATAGGCTAAATCTGCCGCCGGTGTGGTAGCAATATAAGAAAAGAGAATATAGGTACGTAAATAGCACTACTTTTGTTGTAAGTTTGTCATGTGATGATTCTGTAGAGCTTTGCTTTGATGACGAGACGCGGGGGCTCACGGTATGACGGACTTAAGCACGATACTTGAGGGGTGTCCTTCGAAGTATCTGTAAAAGGGGAGCAAAAGAGAGGCGAGCCAATCAACCAATACAAGGGATCCCGAGACAGCGCAACCCAAAGAGTGAAATAATGGTCCACTCAACCGCCTACGAGTAGTAATAAAAAAAAGCACGTAGGACTATGCTGCGCCCGTGTCATGTGTACGACTCCTTTCAGCCCTTGTTGTCAGGACACCAACCATCGTACTTCATGAAATCCCAACCATCGTAACCAGGTAGTGGTCGATGCTATATATATCGTCGTATTTTGTCGTCATATTTTCCCTTTGCACAGTATACTTGGTTTTGAAGTGATATCAAGTCCCAGAACGGTTAATATTGATGCTTTAGTACCATCAATCAGTTTGACTCGCCGGCTCAAGCAGTTACTTATATTTAAGTATCAGTTGATTGTTGGCTAGGTGTTCCATTTTTTGTAGTAGTTGGTATTAATAGTAGTTGTTTGGCCAGGTATGACAGTACCAGGTAGTTAGTTTACGACGCTCTGCGTGTTTGCATCTGGCTGTGGCGCGTTTGTCACTCGAATTGCCTTGTGCATTCTAACAGTGTACATTATACTCCAGTTGGTTCGTTTACTTTGCTCCACAACTATTGATCCAATATTAGAGTGCGCAAAATAAAAAATGTGACGAAATTTGCTCATCTATTCTCCCGTTACCGACGACTAAGCAAAAAAAACAATCAAATTTGCACAAATATGGCGGACTTACGTGTTTTTGGATAGCATGGCATTCTATTAATAGAGCCATACTAGTGAGATACGAGATTCGACCGGTGACTTAGTTCTGTTCGCCGGACACTCTCCGAACGCTTTGGATTGGCCAAGCTTGCCCCGAGCGTGGTCTCGGGTTCTGTCTGCGACCGGCGAGGTTTTGCGAGAAGAAATGCTGCCGCTGTCGCTGAATGCCTCTGCTGCCTGCTGCTGAAGTTGCTGCTGCACGTCACGTACAACTGGTACTCTATCTAGTGTGCTGCTGCTGCTGCTGCTAGCTGCTATAGCTGCTGCAAGTAAGTGTGCTGTTGCAGTGCTGTTGCTGCAAGCGCTGCGGCAAGCAAGCACTGCGGTAAGCAAGCGCTGCGGCAAGCAAGCACTGCGGTAAGCAAGCGCTGCTGCAAACAAGCGCTGGTGCAAGCAAGAGAGGCGCTGCTTGGCTGCAGGAAAGAGAGGCGCTGCTGCAAACGCTGCTGCTGCTGCTTGCGGCTGTTGCTGCTGGTGCAAGCGCGTGCACCCCTGCCGCCGCGCTCCTGATGTTCGCCGCTATGGCCATTTCTCGGGCGGAGAGGGTATAACGATAGAGGAGGATGATTTTCTCGTTTTTGGCGGCGTTGATAGCACAGCGATTGTCGAGGAGCGCAGGAAGGTCGCATTTCTGCCTGTTGGTGCTTGCTGCCCCTGCTGCTGCTGCTGCTGCTGCTGCTGCTGCTGCTGCTGCTGCTTGCACGACTTCTGCTCGTCTTGCGAGTGCTGCCGCTACAGTATGTATTTATTTCTCCAACATAAGAATCCAATACTTGCAGCGTGTTTTCGTCTCCGATTACGTGCATGCCGGAAGGTCTTCGAATACGACTACAGTAGCTTCCCGACGGAAATCCTTGATGAACAAAAACGTTACGCGCAGACACTCTATTGATACCCCGATTCATCTTGTTGTTATAACTAGCCGTCAAACACAGCCAACTCAGCCCTATCCACTATGAAAGTCTACAGTAGCTATCACTATTAACAGTCTAACCATCATGACACTAAACATCAGCGCAACACAACACACCGGCCAGACACGTTAGGTGTTACGTCACCTCGCGGAGGATGCAGTTCCCGTCGTTAGTAATCACAATGCCGCCCATAGGGTCCAGCAACATCTTCAGCATCGACCTGATGGCGTAATTCAAACATTCAAGCCGGGATCGATGGACGTGAGGGACGGGTGCGGTACGGTAAGGCAGGGTGCGGTTTATGGTATGGCACGGTATGGCACACGTCGGCATCGTAGTACGATAATTACACTTCGGCTCGTCGTACGCGATCTCAGCAAGACTGCTGAAATAGCCGGAACCTCATCGAAAGGGTCCGAAGTAGGTTATACCGTCCGATGCATACGGCAGTGCAAGACGCCGCACTGCTGCTGCAACTTGGATGGATCGCCTGGTGCTTCCGAGAAGTCATCTTGCCGCCTTGCCGTCTTATCGTCTTCACCCATGGTCAGTAGCCACATTTCATGTCGAGTTTTCAGAAGGAGAGGAAGAGTAGTCCAGTTGCCAAATTCCAATCGAGTTTTGAACACGAGACATAAGAGCAGTACCGTATACTACAACCAAGGCAACACTCCTCCCTAGACGAATTTACGAGGGGATGTTTTCCTAGGTACCGTATACTAATCAAAACCATCACAAGTACAACGGAAAAGGTGGCTTTCGAAAGGTATATTGGAGACCTTTGCATAGACGCATCGCTCGGCATTTGCTCTCTCCTCACTATCGAAATAGTTACCTATAGTATCACATTCATCCGATGGGGTGTGCTATATTATCACACGTGTGATACACGGATCTCAAGAGGGGGCACTAAAGTACAAAACTACATACTTCATACGTAAAGTATATCAAGTACAAGTCAATGATGTACCTGTACGACTTATCAACAACTGCGATGCGTGCTGTGCACGTACGACGTACGAGTAGCTCTGAATGTTGAATGATGAACGCCTACATGGTGTCAAAGTAAGCGGGCACGGGCGACGATGCTGCAGACCCCGTTACAAAAGTGCTCGTTGGGCATTAGCGCATCAACGCACAAACACAGCAATATATCAACACAGCAGACCATCAACACGCCATCACAATATCACATCAACACCTCACCATCAACAGCATCATCAACATATGAGCACGTAGACGCAGGGAGAGACTACGCAACGGTACCCCTCTTCTTATGAAGGAGGGGTGCTTAAGACTACGCATGCAGTTGTATCTTTTCCTTGCGAAGGAGGGATGTTCGGTCTATCATGCAGGGAGGGGTGCGTTTGTTCCCCATCCTAATCTATGGATCCCGACGATATGGCAGCTGGTACCTGTTATCATACACGTATGCCACGCTTATGTGGACAGACGATACAGAGGGAGACGCGACGCTCCGCGCTTCAGCTTCCCGCTGAGAGCATACCACCCCTTGGTAGGCTTCGTAGGCCATCTGATAAGTCAGGCAGGGTCAGATAATGACGTGGTACTTCGAATACCGATAGGTTGTATCGGACAGCCGGAGGCCGAGGACGACACCAACATACACTATTAATGTACACGTAGCATCCCCTAGCCCCTGCAGATAAAGAGGCAGTACTCTTATTAACAGGAGAAATCCAGATCAACTATTGCAACTGAAGCAAAGCATGTTTCGCCACAGACACGAGGGGTCTCGACTGAGATAGCTCGTACGGCTGTAGGTCCTTAGCTCCTAGAATACATGAAATATCCTGTAGAGCGAGGTGCGAGTCTACGAGTTATAGCCCCAAGGCAGAAAGTCGATAGGACTGTTGTCTGGTCTACAGCACAATTTAAAGGGATAACGTCTAGACTACACGCGCCAACTTTCGTCGCCTGCTTGCGTCGTGCGGAAGCTTGCGTCGTGCGGAAGCACTGACAATATTGACAGCGTGCAGTAATTTGGGCAAAATTTCCGCTTTTGCAGCGCTATCGAAATCAGATCGCTATCCCCGCAAGTTGCTCAACCCCCTCATCCTGTACACAGCAGGCAATAAAGGAAGGGCTCTTTACCATGCCAAAACCGTCCGTGGGCATTTACGCGCTAGATGGTAGACGGTACATATTGCCTGGTGCATTGTACCTGGTATAATGAAAATAGAGGAACAGCCCTCTACATACCTATTACCGTCCGCGGACGTTTACGTACTACCAGGTATGCTGCACGAACGTGTTACAACATCAATAGAGCGATCTGCGATACGGGATGCCTACAGAGATCTGTGGCATGGTGCTGATGCTCGACTATGCCGTGCAACAACACGTGCGATGATATAACACTATCACACCGTGTGGTAAGGTAACACACCACCTAGGACGAATTTGGAAGGTGATCTTCTAGACAGGGGGAGAAGGTCCAAGCGCCGAGCGATGCATGCGTCTAGGGAACGATATCGTGGAGATATGTGCAAGGCCACAATTTAGGTTGTATGTGCCCCCCTGGGTTAAGAAAAACTCCACTCGGGAAAAAAAATCGTTCTACGTAGGGTGTGTGTTATCCTATGACCCGTATGAAAGTCTCATACTCTTACGGTCTTGTAGTCTTATCTCTACGGTATATGAGTACGTGTGCAATGATCCAGGCCATCAGCAACCGACGTACGTATAACATGCACGGAGAGGCGTGTTCGACTCGCGAGGCACGAGATATTCTTCTCTCGGTACTACGGTTCTGTACAATACAATACGAACACTTGCACAATAGTCACACAGCAGTAGTGGCAAAATACAATGCCGGTATGTGCCAGGCGAATACAATCGGCAATATAGCGAGGACCGGCTCTAATCCGCACACTGGCACACTGGTTGCTGTACCAAGTGTCAAGTGATTTCATCGCCAATATCAGGCGCCGACAGTACTAAATCGGTACCAGGTATTATAGGTGGATCCCTATCAATCGTATGAATACTGTCTCAACGTACCTGGTACGTCGTAGGCAGGATATCGGGACACGGTGCTATAGTACCTGGTACGTACGAGCCAATACTATTAATAGTGGTGCACTACAAATACCGGCCCTCTGATACTACTGCATGAAATAATTCAACAATAATAAAGCATGCCACAACACTTCCGGAGGACTAAGAAATTCGGTATCGATTTTAGATAATATAGTCTGGAGAGTGCTCTTTCTTGAAAACGGAATCGACTGGAATCACCATGTCAGCTCCAAGGGGCAGCTATTGTTAATATTAGTGTTCTAATAAAGGCGTTGTGACAGGGCAGGCGTCTACATCTCCGTTCGCCCCGGGAAAAGTGTCCATCTTTCAGGGGGTTGTCAGTCTTGTCACCATTCCCACCCTGCTCGTCACCTTCCGATTTTCATGGAGCAGGCAGTATGTACCCGTAAAAGTAGAGTACTGGTGAGGGCGGTGAAATCGCACAAGGTAAAACCCGACCGTTTTTCAGCGGTCGTTTGCTCGAAAACGGCAAGGGTGCTAAAATGGAACATTACATTTTCGGAAGGCCTTCTCTCGGCCAGCATCTTTCCGGAAACACCTTAAGGTTGTCCGGTATTGCTTGTTCGGTATTGGCAACCTTCCTTCCCATTCTGGAAAAATCGAGCAAAAACGATACCACTCCCGCGCGAAGTCAACGCTCTTCACTCTGCACGGCGGTACTATAATACTACAGTATATTAACCCCTGTAGACTCGCAGTCCCGTTTATTGATAGTGGACAAAACACTTGTGATCAGAGTGGTTTGTTCCCGAAAGGGGACTGCTGTTTGCCCTAAAAGGGTTCATGTTAATATTAATATTAATAGTACGAGTATCAAAAATACATTAGTCTAATATTATTAGTAATAGCAGAGGTCATGTAACTTGCTGGAAACGGTTTCCCTGCGTACTTGTAAGCAGCAGTAAAAAGTACACCACCAGCCCGCTAAAAAAGAAAGAGCTCCGTAAGAACCTCGGTCTTGACTGTGCGTGTAGTAATGAATAACAACTTCGGGAGCGGCAATACTAAAGCTACTGCTGTAGTGTATGTAGGAACACACCCTTTCTGAAATTAAGAAAATCTACACTCACGAGCATGGGCCCGTATCCCCATTTCTTATGTTGAAGAGAGAGCGCCGGTAGCTTGCTACGTACACGAGTGAGTACCCCCTGCTCCCTGCTGCCGTATTCAAATACGCCGGCGTTGCACGATCCATCACGCGAAAGTTAGCACGAATGTATGTAGGCCACCACGAGCCGAGGGCACAACACCAGCATGCCATATCTATCAGTGCGTAAAGTCTAAAACGTAAAAGACCCCCACTTTTTCTGAAGTGGCCAGTCGGTACTCGTCCTGTGAGCTGGGAGCGGGGAGCGTTATTTGTTACTTGCTGGTATTTGTTACGGTATTTGTTACCTGGATGACCATTTGGTACCTGCCGCTCGTACATACCAGGTAATGCGAATACAAAGGCTCTAGACTACCGTAGATTTAATACTGAGGGCCGTCTACCATCCAGTAAGAACGTTGTCTCCATGCGGAAGCTGCAGCCGTGCACCAGGTCACCCTCTTGGCTGCCTATTGCTTACAGTGCCTTGCACAGTTGGGCGGAGAAAAAGCGTAACGTAGCATATCGCAATACCAGGTAGCTAGCTAATAGCGCCCCTCCTCACCTAGGTCCCAGGGTCGTCCTGATGATATCCGCTACAGCCTTTGCGGCTGTGATGTTTCCAAGCTGGGCGGCGCGGCCGGTCTCCCTCTTGGTGTTCACCGGGAGGACCATCACGGGAGCGCTCATGATCAAGCCGAGCTTTGCTGCAAAAAAAGCAAATCCCCCCCTTGCTGATGATGCCTGGACGGGGAGCGGGTGCTATTAGACGTCGAGCTTCGTGTGGTGCGGCCGTGAGCAGGTGAGGTGGTATATCGCCTTCGAGAGCAAGAGCTATTAATAGGCGGGCGCGCTTTTTTACTTCGAATTCAAGGCAACAACGTCCGGGCCTGTGAGATAGCTACTAAATTATCTCGATCTACCGGCGTGGGTTGCAACTTCCACCGTCACAAGACCGAAAGGATGCAAAGACCCTCGAGACGCTAATATCCGGATACCTGAACGAAGCCCGCTAGCTTGACAGATCCAGCAGTACAGCTCCGCATAGATACCAGATTTCCAACACGTGATTCGACAAAAACGCCGCGCAAGTATGTAAAACCCTTTTCGTGGGTGGTCTTGGAGGGCACCACACTCCGGAGGAGACACAGAGACCCGAGGTTCGATTGAGGATCCCAGGGCCCTGCAAACATGCAAATCTTCGGAAAGACCCTCACGGTGAGGCGCTGAAGCTTGGAAGTAATGCGATTGGGAGGGTGGGGATACCAACTGAGGGACTGTTTTTCGTTTCTCTCTGGTGCAAATGGTACGTTTTCGAGGCAATCTGTGCGCTAGCTGGCGTCGATGTTCCCGTCCTTGGCGTTGTGTTTCCCAGGCATGCTGATTTCAGGCAGATAGGATGTGAATGGCCCCTATTACGTGGTGTGACGTTCAGGTGGCATCTCAATTCGAGCGCGTGTTGGGCTTGGCGATGCGACGTAGGGTACTCTAGTGGTGCTATATTGATGGTCTCATTTGACGGCACCCACCGCAGCCAAACAAGGGCACCCGACGATACTACGTGTGTGGCTGTACCGGAGCATTGGTCTACCATGCCCCCGCTGATTCCAACCCTGAGATGGGTGGCACGAGGTGGTTGCGTTACTTTGGCATGCGCTGCCCTCACTTGCCCTGCTGTTGTCTCACTCGGATGGACTGCTGCCCCCAAGGTTTGATTTTGAGGTGGTGTGTGGATGAGGTGAAACTATTACTGTTTGTTTCCGACTCCAAGACGGGAAGTGATCGTAGAAGCTGAGTGATCCAGCAGCGCAAAGCGAATGTAGGCCATGGGTGTCGACAGGTGTGAGCAGACTATCAAAACTCGCATAGTGTTCGTAGCTTCGTAGTCATACATCGGCAGTTCTACTGTAACACGACCTGGGTACTCAATGGGAACACCACTGTGAGTACGCCTGCTGGTATGATACAAGGGTTTAAATGGTACCTGGTCCTGGTATGCAAGAATGAAGGCTACCTTTACGTTTCTTACCCCAGGGGCTATTTTCGTCAGCGATGCCGTGCATGAAATCGCTCGCACTCACATCCCTGGTACGTAGTATCCGCACTCGTACGTAGTAAATTCACGCCAGAGGTATCTGTACTATTAATACGTACTACAACAGTTGTAGTCCACATTATGACATGGGAAGAAAGTTTTTCCTACCGGTATGTCAGGTACCTGGTAGACATCAGTAGGCAAGCAAAGGGGTGGCGCAATATTCTACTGGCTGGTGGCTAGTGCTTGCTAGAATTCCATGCTGTGGGACTTTTTAAGGCACTCGAGTTTCTGCGGGTGTTTTTTCCTTTGGAGGTATAACCGCCATTGTATTTCATTGTAACCGCGGTGTGTACTGCTTGGGTTTTACCAGGGTTCGTCGTAAAATGTACATGACTGGCTGTAGGTAGTTACACGACTGAGGCTGAATCTTACGGGAAGCCGAAACCGAAAAACAGAACAGGTTTTCCCTTCATCGTGTAGTGTATGTAGTAGGTGTTAGTGTGTTGCGTGTTGAAAGCGCAGCGTGTTGCTGCTGCGGCATACCAGGTACCAGGTACCAAGTAATATCTCCCATCGGCTGAGTGGGTTTCGACACCGTAAAGGAGAACTCTTTACGGTTTCGGCTCCCATAAGAGTCAGCCTGACTATCACACAGTTGCTCGTGCCATCGTGTGGCACAGATTTGATTAGTGGCGAAACAAAGCTCTCGTGCTTGCTCACGTATAAACTGGCCGTACAGAAGAGCAACGTTGTTGCTTGGTGTCTCGAGACGAGAGACGGATCGCACCGAAATAATGTTCGTCTCGACAGGCCTTGTCATCATCACACATGGCACACACTACTACCCTATTTTCTCTATCCCTCTTCATTCACCTACTGCACAAATTCGAGAAGTATTAATACAGCAGTACCAGGGTACTGTAGTTGCTGGTTTCGGCTCTGAACCCTGACACATTTCTCCCTCTCTCCCGCTCGTGACCAACCGTTGCCTGGGACTGTGGTGGCGTGCTATGCGGTGGTGATACGGCGGGTCACAGGGCAGGACCATCACGTTGGATGTTGAGTCCTCCGATACGATCGTGGGCGTGAAGCAGATCATCCAGGACAGGGAGGGTGAGTCGCCGGGTATCATGTCAGCCGGCGTCCCCGGTGGCTTGGCATTTGGTCCGCGTGCCTGTCAAGATCAATTTCGTGGACAAGTCTCTCAGAGTGCATACTCGTAGGGTTTTTTCTTGCTTAAAAGAAATTGATTGATTAGCGGAAAGCGCGAGAGCGTGAGTTAGCTACATTCGATGAAAATCGACGAGCAGTGGGAATGCTGAACCCTACGTATGCGCGATAAAAAAATGAAGGCACGTACCGAGGGGGAGAAGGGTAGACACCTGTGACCACGGCTTGTCCAGAAGGTCGTCGAGGGTAAAAACCTCCTTCGTACGAGTGTTAGGCTGTTAAGTGAAAGTGATGATAAAAAAAAAAAATGTCATTCGCATCATGCCGGCCGTAATGCACCGAGTGTCTATTAATAGACAGTAGATATACGTAAACACATCTCATCTCTTTTGACTCAGGAGTGTCGTCGTACTGGGAAAGTCCATATACTCGTAGATTGCGGCAACAACCTACCTGGTATACCGGAGTACCTGCTGCTCTGTACCTGGTGTCATACGTTTATACCGCAGATGACAACACATCGGTAACAGTAGTGCTCGTATTTAGTGTATCACTCTCGGTCGAGGTGGGATCAATCCATATACCCGTAAAAGTACAAAACCGCCTGGTTTTCTTGATAACGTGATCTTTAACTACGCCCACCGGTATTAATTCGCGTACTCGGCTTCGATGGAAGGAGGCGTTTTTTCCTGGCATCCTTTGTGAAATGTATTACCAGTACCAGGTATAAGGCATAAATGTTCGTACTCTGTAGATCGCCGGTTGACGCGGGTGTTTCAAATTGTATGATTGTGTTGACTTTGCTACATGCTGCTTGCTGCTCGGCCCGCTGTCTTGATGTTTACGCCGTCATGTGATGTTATCTACTCGGACGATGGAATGAACAGGCATCCCTGCGTGCCAGCAGCGGTTGGTCCTCGGAGCCAAGCAGCTCGAGGAAGGTCGTACTCTGGGAGACTACAACGTACAGAAGGTGCACTTGATGTAACCATTTTTATAGTGCTGTAGTATAGACCTGGCACGAGAACCTCATTACGTAGTAGATGGCGATATATATGTGCGTTAATAGGAAAGTATTAGCAATAGTAGATCGCACCTGGTACAGTAGTAGTACACCAATAGTGGTGGTATAGTGGTTCTCTAGATGGGGGTTCATACCATCAACTCGCGGTCCTTCCCCCCCATTATACCTCAGTAGTCGACGTGATGTGGCAGACGGATTTTAAGACAAGGACACAAAAGCTCTTATCAAAGTGTTGAACAAAACCTATACCGGAATCGTCGAGACGATGGGATGACAGAGCACAGAGGAACACAACTACGACAGCACGTATTACATGTTGTCATTCATACTGCAGTAGGTCCCTGGTATGCTGTAATTCAACTAATCGGCTGTGTTGCTGTATCGTACGATCAGTTTGAGGGTCGGATTTTGGCCACAAGTAGATAGGGTTGGACGTCTGCGCTGTACAGACGTTGAGACTACCGCAGGCTTGCCTTCCGTGCACAGTGTCCAACAGTGATACCCTGATCGCAGCAGCAGTTTTGATTGGTGTGCTGAGGCGTTTGTTTCCCCTCTCGGGTGTGGGCGGACGGCGCCCCCTTGAAGAGTTTCAACAGTATGTAAGTGAGATTCACCCGCAACTTGGACCTGTGAGTCGACTTAGGGGCGAGTCGCATGGTATTGTGTTGTCCGTTTCATCTCCGTGTGTACCTCGTAGTTGAGGAAGTTGCTGCCCCTGCATGTTTCCTGCTTGCGGCGCGCTCAACCGCGGCAGTCGGAACGAGTCAAGTTGATAAAACTGGTGTTGGGTGAGGGTAGTGTAGTTGTAGCGTGGACGGTCTGGTACTGGCAACACAACTAATCTGAGTGAGAAGGCGACCACCACCCGATGAGGCGACGACAAGGTCACGGCGGGGGGGGGTAGGCTCGAGTTGTTGGAGGCGATGCGCCGAGATGATGCGTTCTGTTTACTGGTTGGCGGCAATGCGTGCGTTCTCTACTCCTTATTTTGTCGTCGATTTGGACGAGTATTGGGTGTACACTGACAGTGTACATGCTGCCATGCCCGATTCATACTCGTTCATTTTGTTTGTACCTGATCATGGTGTGCCGCTTTTGTTCGTTCATGTAGTTGATGGCGAGTTGGCGTACTCGTACTATCAGTTGTTTGTTTGGTGTGCCTGCCCTAACGTGTGTCTGCAGGGGACGCTCGCCCCCCTCTGCATGGTAATAACTACCTCACTAACAGACGACCCCTACGTATCACAATTTTGCTCCGTCTTTGGTTTGTTTTTTCCCTCCTCTATGACAACGCCTGCCTCACTTCTGGACAACCCCTCCGATTATCTTGCAGCGTTTAGTCTGGTTCCGGCCCCCGTCTATGATCACACGCCTCGCTGATGGGCAACCCCTTTCACTGGTTTGGGCATGCGCTCGTTCCCCTTTATGATACCGCCTCACTGACGACGGCCCCTCTCTTTCATGTCTGCGGCATCCTTTGATCGTTTCGCGGCGTGTTTTGACTCGGCAGGAGTCCACCGTCCACGTCCTGCTGAGCCTGCACGGTGGCGTGTACGACCCCTCGCTCGCTGCCCTGGCGAAGACCTTCAACACGGAGAAGATGGTCTGCCGCAAGTGAGAGTCAAATACAACGTAAAGGCAGAACTCTGATCGTGTACGAAGCTCTTCGTAGAGCAATTAGACGCGAGCTGGCGAAGGAAGAAAAGGATTAGAGTATTTTCTCGAAAATATTGCGAGGCACGAACCGTGCGGGGATGGAGAAGAAAAATATAGTTACGTGACCCCGGATCTGAGTTGACGACGAACAACACATACGTACTTCTAAAAGACGGAGGGAAGTGACGGGCAAAGATATCAAGATAAATGGAAAAGCCACGAAGCAGAAACAGGCACAACACCTGTTGATTTGTTGTAGTTTCGAAAGCGTGAGACAAAACGCAATACTCTGTGCTTATACGCCAGCCACATAGCAGGGCAGCATCGTTCGTAGGAGTCGAGATGCGTCCGTGTTTCCGCCACGAACTACGGCAGAGACATCTGTAGTTTGTTTTCTTGTAAGCAGCTGGCCGTTTATTTTTCAGGTATCTTTCGTCCGAATTCAGCCTGGTTCGCGTTGGTCTTTGTTCAGTAGAAACATTGTTGTGCAAATAACGCGGAGGTGGAATCCCGATGGTACGTGTCATTTACGTAAAAGTCTTTTCGTGTTGAAGGCCTACGGTGTTTGCATCACCCAGACGATTGGATCGCCTCGCTTTCAGTTTGGCACACGTCCATCAGCTTTATAATAAGGCGGTATATTTCATCCCGTCGACTAACGCGCGCCCGGGCTTGGCTCCACGTTTCCACGGAACCAAATCGCGAGCACAGGCTGTCGCTCAACACCCCCCGCCCCAACTTCTTCGCCCGTTGTTTTGTCCTGGGGTGCAATATTGCCGCCACCTTTTTCGTGTGTTATATGCTATTGTAACAGGTGCTACGCACGGCTGCCCCCCCGCGCTAAGAACTGCCGCAAGAAGAAGTGCGGCCACACCAACCAGCTCCGCCCCAAGAAGAAACTGAAATAGACTCAGAACTTCTTGGGTCTTTTCTTGGGTCCTACGCTTACTTCCGCATGGCCTTCGCCTGCAGTGCCCCACCCACCCACACCCCTATCTACCGCCTGGACGCTGTCGTTCTGCGGCCAGCTTTGTGGTGTGGTTTCTGGTTTGGCTTTTCATGGAGTTGGTACAATTAGGGTTGGCGTTTTGGGCGTGGGGATGGACGGCCGGGACGGGACGGGATTGTACTCTCGGGCACACGTGCAGGGTTGGGTAGGGTTGCCGTCATGGCGCCTGCGCTCTTTGTGAGCACGCTTCGTGCCGACTATGGTTTGGTTGAAGCAATAAATCAATGAAGGGTCTCTCCTCACACGTAGATTGAATGGACTACGCGAAAGACGTGTACTCCTGCTGAAAGTGTGCTGCTCGCTACGATAACCAGACACACAAGCTGTTTGACCAGTTGACATGCTTGCTCTTGCCTATCTTACCGGGCATGGCAGGCGCCGTCAGTACCTTGCGTGGAAATCTGAAAAAATCAGCACAAAGATTTCTTGTTTCGGTCACCGTCCAGCTATATAGCCGTGAAATGCTCCCCTACCCCTACTTTTTTATCCAGTGATGAAGAGTCAGCAACACACTACGCAGCTTATCATCGGCTACTGGGGCAGGAAACGTTTCCGGGCTACAAAGTATAGGGCTGTGTGACACACCCAGCATATTCGTACTCCTACTGCTTCACGCTCTTCCTATTATAGACGCTCGATACCATACACTCGGTGTTGTCTTGAAGGCAGGTACACTTGAAGCCATTAATAGGGTTATTTTGTATGTGTAGGGTCTGACTGTCGGGTGCTCTCGCCTGCTTGGGAGGGGTACAATCGTCACGAATGCCGTCGCTTCGCGCAGTGGGCGTCGGACAAGTAATCGCTTGACGCATGATCGCGTCTATTGTGCGCATAATGCCCTAACCCTGTTTGTCCTGTCGTCTGGTTCGGTCATCAGATGTTGCCTTTCCGTCTGCCAAAACACTAATCCCTGTATGCCGTCCGCCCGCATTACCTCGCGAAAAATCAGAAACGGTACACAGGTGGTTTCTTCGCCAGTTTAGGGTACGATATAGAAAATGTAAGCAGCTCTGCAAGGCGCAACAAACCAACCGATATGCCGCTTTCTGTCTCGGTATACCGTTTTCTGTCGAACGACACACATCCGGAAAAGTACTGCCCATAAAACGCTTCCGGTGCATTGTCCACCAGTTTAAGGTATAACAAAATGAATCAGCTCAATGCACAACAAACCACAGGGGGAACCGTCATTTTCGGTCGAACGATCCATATCCTGAAAACTAAAAAATCATAAAATGGTGACACCGTTGGGTTCTTCGCCAGTTTACGTTATAGAAATGCAGTCAGCTTTTGAAAGAGCAACAAACGAAGAGGGAGTTTTTTTTTCCTGGAAGAACGCTTTTTATCGAGCTCAATAGATACGCCCACCAACTGCAATTTGCAAGAACTACACTCACAACTGGTCATTACCAGGCAAAATACTGTTCGGATTGGGAGTTCCGAACTCCAATGTGTCGCCTCAACACACCACCTCTCTCCGATCGCCATGCAGGCACGTATGTTGAGGTAACGCCAAGGGAGCAGCACGGCAACACATATAATTGTCGTGTTCCACAAATGTTTCACTCATGATGTTTCTGTTTGATTCGCGTGCCTGTGGTATTAGGCTCATTCTTATCGGAGAGCGTTTTTTCCATAATTTCCAAAGTTTGGAAATAATTGGAGGTATGTATCAATATACGGAGGCGTTCTGTCACTGTTCGTGAAGTTCTCCAGAAACAAAAATATCAAGTTCGTTCACATTCCAATATTTGGAGAAAAAAAAACCAGGAAAATATGGAAGATTGAAAAATTGCTCGAAAAAAATGTCGAAACTTTGGGAAAAAAAGCTCTCCGATAAGAATGACCCTTAGTTTTGTGGCTGTATATATACCAGGTATGTATATACCAGGGGTAGCTGCTTTGAACGACTTTCGTTATTTTATGCGAGAAAAGGTTTGTGATAAACTGAAACTACTGTACTGTAAGTAATGACGAGGAAACGCCATGTTTTTGTTTCACTTTTTTCACTGAAGGTCAAGTATCGACACACGCTGTTCTTGGAGATTGATCCTGATTGTACATCATCACGTGTTCTATGAGCCCTGCCAAGCCGCTGACAAAAAGTTATAGTTTGTTTTTTCACCAGAAATATAAATGTTAGGATCTCTCAAAAATAGAAACAAGAGAAGTCGAGAAGACAAAAAATATCCGGCGATCAAGCAAAAAAAACATTCGGTAAGGAGTTGGCGCGAGTTTTTCATAAAATACGCGTGCTGAACAGTATCTATCTTCAAAAAAGGGGGTTAAAAAATTGTGGCGGTCAGCTCGAATCAGCTGCTATACTACGAAAAAGTAGCAAGTACCTTGCTTGATGTAACCCCCTTTGTTATTTTCAATCTTCACGAGAGAGAGGCTATTATTGATGTTCTCCTATGGCAATAGATAGATTTACTATTAATAACGAGTTGGTATACTTATTTGGAAACTATACGAGTACCTGGTACAATTTTTTGTCCGATTGTACATTATGTAGATCGAAAACGGTACACCGGTGGGGTCGGGCGAACCAAGTGAACGAAGCTACGTAACAGCCTCGGACGTTTTGTGTTGGTCCGTTGCCTAGACGCCGTAGACACAGCAGCAGCAGCAGCAGCAGTAGTAGTGATAGGAACCCGGAATACACTGCTCGATGGTACTGTATGGAATTGCGCGGTGTTTTTGTCGGGTGGGGGCTGGCTGCGGAGACGCCCCGGGGTTTTCCAAAAAAACGCCCTAATAAATCGCTCTCAAATCTACTCTTCAGATCCCGGCTTGAGATTTATTTAGTGGTTGGAGATCTTCCTCCAGACGGAAACTCAAATCGTAAAACCCTTAGGAACCGGTTATGATAACCATCCACCCCACAGCATACAATTCAATACGATACATCATGTACCAGGTATAGTACAGGCAACCGTGACATCAAAACGTATACCCTGGTACCCTGGTACCGAGTATGAATAGGCGAGGGAAGCTCAATTTTTAACGTACAGCAGTTACGGTGCGTCAAGATCATCCCTGAGGGGGGTGAAGGACGAAAAAATAGTCCTAAAAAGCACCAACTACTTGTACCATACTGTATGCCTCGTGCGCGCGCGTAGGCATGTGCGTAGTTCATTCAAAAATGCATGAACCGCCTGCAACATACACAGTACCCGGTATTTATTTGTACGCAATCCGCGGCGAGGTGTACTCCACGGGTACCATACCTCATATTGCTACTGCTGCTGTTGTTGCTGTGTAGCTCAGCTGGGGCGTTTCGTTTAGCGGGGCGGTCGTTGAATGGGGCCATTTCGTCATGCGTCCAATGACTGTTGTGCCGTCAAACCGTACGGCATGTTTTGCCGTGCGGTACGGGAATTCGATGTTCCACAGGTGCCCGCGACGTGGCGGTCTAGGGCATGCTAGTTGGCAAGAAGGATCGAGGAGCTATCACCTTATGCCTCTGGGGGTGTCCAGACAAGAAGGAAGAAACATGTTTAATAACACTCACCATCCACAGCTAATACCGAAATAAAGAGCAACGAAACGAGAGCAAGAAGCTGAGTACGCCAAACTATCCTGACAACATACTGGCAGTACTTGACAGCGTACTGTCAGCACGTACATAATGACGGCGCCAAACGAGGGGGGGGGTGATCAAACTTAATGAAACTACCACAGAGAGAAAGGCTGGGTGTCCATCTACAGCAGTCAGTGCGTAACGTAGACCCTACGCCCCTCCCCTCCCCGTTGCACGGGTAGAGACTACGACTAGAACGAAGCCCCCAAGAAAAAAAGCGCATTCACACATTGACGCACGGTGATGACATTCACCGTACGCCACACCCCGAGAATACTCTACCCTCGCCCTACATCTACCCACCATACACCCACCCCGAACGACATCACACAAAAATGGAATTAATTCGAGGGGAAATTCGCCTAGGGCATGAAGCCTACACCACAAGCACGATGCCGTCCGGACGATGTCGTTATGCTTCTTTCAAAAAAATGAGCAAAGATCCCCGCCGCCCCGCCACGCGGCAGGACAGCCAGAACAGGACGCGGGTCATTCCAATTCCACGGCCCCTCATGCTGCGTCGCCCTACTAGTATTATTGTAGACACAACAACAGCACAACATCACCTCATCCTACTAATAGCGTGTCTCCATCCAACCATCGGACAACCCCTGCGTTCTGTCAACTTCCAATCTCGAACAAACCCTGGACACACACACCCTTTCCCCCCCCGCGCGCACGAATACCAACGCCCCGCAGCCCCGTACGCAAAAAACGCCGCACAAGCAATTACCCCGCAAAAAGCCCCCTCGTAAAATACCCCGTGCACTTTCCCCCAGAAACACGCGGCGTGAGCACTGAGTGTCTGCTCGAAGGATCTCACGAGAGAAAGAGAGCGCGCAGAGCAGAGATCCGGTACTACTTCGTACTAATAATACTTATACTCGCATCACGGGCTAGATTTCACGGAAACGAGCTGATGTGAGAACATCCTCATTATTATTATCATCATCAACATCATCATCATCATCATCATCATCATCATCATCATCATCATTATCAGAACCATACCATACCATACCATACCATCAACGAGTCTTTATAAACCTCGTCAACGGCGTTGCGTGTAGGGTGTTTGCGCTCCGTAGCCCCCCCTCGCTCCCGCAACCCCGTTCCCAAGCGACGGTGAATACACGCCCCTTGCCGCCGCCATCGACCCCCACCCCCCCCCACTGGCTGGCGGGGGTTGGCTGTACCCCGACGCCGTGGCGTAACTGCTGCTCCCGCCCACGGGCGTAGGAGTGTACCCAGGGGGTGGACCGTCCATATACCCTCTCTGTCCGTTTTGGTGCTGTTGCTGTGGGGAGAGGTGGGGGTACACACCGGCGGACTTGTTTCCGACCTGCTCCGCGGCGAAGGTCGCCCGGCTGGCCAGGAGCTCCTCCTGCGCTCGCTCGACCTTTGAGGGATTAAACGACGATCGGCAGGGAGGGGGGGGGGGGGGGGCACGAAGTAACGGCGCAAGGCTACCGGTCAGCGTGCACGGAATACCTGGTATGTAACTAAGCAGCTGCCAAATCGAATTTTCCAAGACTTTATAATGTACGCAATCGAGGCATGGCAGGAGGGGTCAACAAGAGCAGAGACCAATAGATCACTGGGAAATAGTACAAAAAAGGGAAAAACCGACACGTGCTGTGCCTACTGCTGTACCCACTGCCAGGCCTACTGTCGTGCCTTCTTGGCCGTGTTAATACGGGATAGCAGCACGAGTAGTCTATGAATAGCCTTGCAACCGCCAGCCAGTCGGGTATATCCACCGCCACGTATGTTGTTTCATACTGGTAAGCATTACATGCTGCGACACTTTTTAATCGATTATTTTGCGACACACACGGGAGAGGGTGCTTCAAACCAAACAAGACCCGCTAAACGACCACGCGCAAGACATGTACACTGTAACGATGATGACAATGACACCGACAACGGCAACCGCATCAACCACGCTAACGAAAACTAAATATTGGTACAACGATAACGAAACGATCTATGTCGACGACAGGCAACACGATACAAATATAGCCATAAAACAATCGAAAACTATCACGACAGCGATAACGCTATAACAATAGCGCTAAAGCTAGCACAAAAGGTTAACGCTAATGCTGATGCTAATGCTGGTGCTAATGCTGATGCTGATGCTAACGAGCACTAGCGCTAACACCAACGCCAACGTACCGCTAACCCGAGCGCTCTCGACAAAGCTACCCCTTAACGCATAACTCTAACGTCAATGCTAGCACGAAACGGTAACGCCAAAGCCAACGCCAACGCTAACACAAACGCAACGCTAACCCAAACGCTCTCGCTGACGCTGACGCAAACGCCAATGTCAACGCTAACTCTAATGCTCTCGCTAACGCTACAACTTAACGCAAACACTACTGCTCTCGCTAACGCTACAGTTTAACGCTAACTGTAAGGTCAACACCAACACTTAACGCTAACTATAAGGTCAACGCCAACACTTGACGCTAACGGCTACGACGCCGATAGCGCTACCCACAGCGATAACGTTAACGCCAACGCCAACGACGTCCATCACGCTGACCTTCACGCTTTTGACACCAGCACTACTCTAGTGCTAACGACGCCGATAACGCTTTTGACAACGAGTGACAGCGATCACGCCCACGACGACGAAGACCTCCCATTCCGCTTCCTCCCGCTTCTGGAGCAGTGGGCTCACCTTTTTCATGGTCGCCCTAGCTACGAACTGTTTCCTCGCAAGCCGCCGTACTTCTTTCATGAATACATCGACATCAATCACGCCGTCCGTCAAGCCCTGGTCCAAGTAGTACAAAGCATCTTCCAACGCAGCGTTTTCGGCCACAAGCTCCAGCATCCTGACAAGCACAAACAAAATATCAACGAAAAAGCGGAACATAGGGACCATCGGATCGCAGAGATACGCTAGAGAGAGAGCGTGACGAGTGGCGCGAGGAGGGCAGTGTAGATTCTTCTGAACCAAGGGCCACGTATGAATGTATCAGGAAAGATAAAAAGGGAAACGCTACATAGGAAGGAGTAGAAACTAGAAAGCATCATGCGTACGTGCATGCGTAGCAGCAAAGAAAACAGCAGAGACTAAAAACCGACGTGGCATTTCCGGTACGTGGTCTCTGCCGCCGAGTGCAGAACGTCGAGGGACGGCACTAAGGCCAGACCCTTCCTTACAAATTCGTGATTCGCTATTCGTGATTCACGGCGTCCTTCGTTACTTGTTCCACGTGGAAACAAGAACCTTCGGGAAGCGCACCCAATGCCAACACAGACGTCCACAACGCCATAACAAGTATCAGTATCATGGTTGAAAAAAGACGAGAAGCAGGAACGGGTTCAAGACATCACTATAAATACTGTCCGCGCCTGATGTTGCGCGTTATCCACGCCTACTCCCTTCCCTCCCTCCCCTCCCTTTCTTTCTCTCCCTCCCTCCCATTATCTCCCTCTTTCTTCCTCCCTCCCTCCCTCCCACTATATCTCTCTCCCTCCTTCCTTCCATTATCTCCCTCTTTCTCCCTCCCTCCCTCCCACCATCTCTCTCCCTCCCTCCCTCCCTCCCTCCCTTTTCATGCGATACTACTTCTACTACTAATAGTTGCACTCACTGCTGGGACAAGGCATCCTTGGGCTCGATGAGGTCGTCGACGGACGGTTCCCCCTCGCTCTCCCTCTCAAGAAGGTACGCGTCCAGCTCGGCCCGACGCTCTTTCGAAACCTATCAAAGGGACATAAAACGTTGAAAAAAAAACATTGAAAACAATATATCGTAGGGAGGAAAGAAGCACGAGAGGTAGACACCGCACGAGAAGAACCAATTATACAAAGCCAACTCACGAGGTAGTCTACTAGCAGGGGATGAAACCGCAAAAAATCGAAAACTCAACTACCGAAAGTAGACATATTTTACTGGACAGGTTGGCTTCGAGCAGAGCGCACAGGAGAAGCACTTAACATCGCGATATCATTTGATATGCGGGGCGGACGCCCCGGGGAGGTCAATCTATTGTGTGGATGTGGTGTATCGGTACCTCGGGCCTACGCGGAACGGAGTGACAAAACCTTGGGTTTGACCTTCAACTTGTGTATAAGGAGGCCGTACAAACTACGGAGGGGAAGGGGGTTCTGGTATCCACATCTACCAGGTGTACCAGCCATGCAAATATACCAGGTAGCATACAGTATATGCCGCAGTTTGCCGTAGGCGGTGTGTTACTACAGACGAAAGCGGCGTTTCTACGTTCGCTGCAGGACGCGCACCGAGCAAAAATTACTGAGACGTAGAGTTGACGGAGTTGCTGCAGAAAAAGCAGCGTTTTCTACGTTCGCTGCCGGACAGGACACGTACCGGGCCAAAAACTACTGAGACGTACGAGAGTTGACGGAGTCTACAGGAAAAGCAGTATTTTTTTACGTTTGCTTCATGATGGTCAAGACAAGAGAAAAGTAGCGTGATGCATTTTCCTTCTCCATGGGAGTGCATATGGTGTCACCATGGCACCGCTGCATCGCCCGGTGGGCCAGCAACGGAAACGGCAACTCGTAACAGCTTGAGGCAGTTCATCCAGTGTCTTCTCTTCTCGTCTCTTCTCTTATTTTATCTTCTAACGCCTTATCCTCTAAAGTTTTCTCTTGTACCATCCTCTCTTTCGCTCACGCCATCTTCTCTCATCTTCTCTTTCAACACCACCTCCTCCTCCTCTATCCTCTCCTCTTGTCCCATCCACTCCTCTTTCCGTAGACCATCTCCTCGTTTTTTTCCTCTGTCGTTTTGTTGCGCTTTTATCCTGTGTTCCCCTCACCTCAACAAGCCGCGCGAGTTCCTTATTTCGACGCGACAGCTCTTCCACGTCCTCCTCCACCTGCACCAAACATGCCAGACGATGCCAAACGCGATTCGGGTACACAATTTCACAGTCCAAGCGCGCAAGGATGACAATAAGAGCCAGTGATGAAACGGACAACAATAACATTGAAGGCACGCAAACAACATCGATGGCACCGTACGCCGCAGACGTAAACGTCGGGGAGCGGGACATAAGGAGCAGCAACATCGCAAACAAAATCGACGACACGCACAATAGTGACATAACAACAGTGTAACCCCAGTGTAACCCCAGTGTAACAGCGGCGTTGAGCAGGGCGAAAGCAACGGCAGCAACCACACAAAAAAATATCGGCGTGTTAAACTGGAGCTCGGAATGCTCGAGGTCGCTGCGTCAAACTGGACTCCATTTTTGTTGTAGTACAACTGCTCCGTTTTGGGCGGCACTACATTCTGTTTTCTTGCCTTTTGTGGAAAAGCGCCCACTCTTCGACCTGAAAAAAACCTTGCGAAAAAAACGGTCTAAATCAGCAGCCTTCATCAAAACATCAACCACAAGGATGTACCTAGTCTCGAAGTCTGCGATGTTTCGGCGCGTTCCACAGTACCATTCGATCCTACGTGACCTTGTCGGAAGGGTCTGCCATTGCTACGAGCGGGGGACTTGCTTCCCCAACACAGCAGCACACCGAAAATAGCTACTTTGTACGATTCCATAAAAGCATTTACACATCCGACAGATCAGATAGATCATTCCCACTTGATGACCTAGATATTTCAGGACATGTAAATCCTTGATCTATATGATCTGTATGATCTAGCTCGTGTTGCCGCGCGGGAGCGGTATATTCTGCATGATCTAGGACATGCTTTCAGGGTTGGATCTGAACTGTACAGATCATATGCACACAACATATCATAACAGCAGGTTAGCATCTAGATGATATAGATGATATATCTGATCTGTACACGATCTATAGATGATCTATCCGTCCGACGTGTGAAGATATTACAAGTTACACGAGCTGGCTGTGCCCATATCAAAAGGCGTGAAAATGAAACATCAAGGACGCGATCAAAATACGTGCCACGTCAGTGGCATCATGAAGCGGTTTTACCCCCCCCCTCCCAACCCATCAAAGCGCTGACCGATCCTTCAAACAGCAACACGCAGCGACACGCAGCAACACGCAGCAACACGCAGCAACACGCAGCAAAGCTGTGATTGACAACCGGCTTGAATCTATCCTAACTCCGAGAACCGCCCACCTTCAGTTGGTGGTCCTCCAGGTCAGACTGGGTTTCAAACGCCGAATCCATATCTGACCTGAGCTGGTTGTACGTCGTCTGCAGCTCGCCCTTTCAAGCAGCAAGACGAGAGGGAGTAGCACAAGGGACAGCAACACCAAGAGACAGCAAAACAAGGGAGAGCAACATAAGGGACAGCAACACAAGAGACAGAGACATGAGGGATAGAAACACGAGAGATACCGACATAGCATAGGGAAAGAAAAAGAGGAAAACAAACCAAAAGCATGGCAGAAGCATGGAGGAGTGGTAGCATTACAGCAGTATTTGATACATACCTGCAAGGAACGACAGCCGGAAAAGTTCACACGAAAATAAATTCAGCACAAACAGCAGCACAAACAATAGTACTCGATACGCAACAGATCGAATTTAGAATTCAGTATATATGATACAAGGCACCTGAGAGTCAGTTACACATGCCGACAATGCACACGAAAAAAAAGAAACACCAAATTCCAAAGGTGACGACCAAAAAGGCCGAGACCAAGCAGCGAAGAGTACATTAGAGCACACAAGAGACACAAAAGGTGCTCGATTGAGAAAGCCACCGACCGATACCCCCGCTGCGATACTGCAGTAAATACTACCAGGTACTGTGCATACTAATTCAACACGCCACAGTAGACCGCAGTAGATGTTACAGTAGATACTGTAAGTCAACAGGCTACAGTAGACTGCAGTGGGTACTATAGTAAATACTACTACAAAACGCTACAGCAATAGATCGCAGTAAATATTACAGTAAATACTACTTCAACAGGCGTCAGCAGACTGCAGCAGATACTACAGTAGATACTACTTCAACACGCTACAGTAGACTGCAGTAGATACTACAGTAGATACTACTCCAACTGCTACGTACAGCAGTAGACTGCAGTAAATACTACCTGGTACAAAAGATACTACAGTGGGGGTCCCTCTATAGTGCGGGTATGTGGCAGGCGAGAAAATCCGCACTACAGCCGGCACCCGCACTATATAGACTCGGGCCTGAACAGTGCGGGTACCCGCACTATTCACGATATCACTGGCTTTCAGCATAAGACGTAGCCTACAACGAGGGCAACTGTATGCACGTGGCACCGTAGTGCATGTGCAGTGCATGTAACAAGCGAGGGGTGGTATATGGAGAATGTAGTACAGTATCTACGGGTAAAAGCCTGCGTCCGTTCGTGGGTGGGAAGAGAACATGTTGCAAATACTTTACAGCGATAAACACCACATCATATACGACTGTACTGCTGTAAAGAGGTGACAGAGTTTTAGTCCATGTCATGTTACGCAATTCTTTGCACGGCCCTGTTTTTTTTTTTTCCCATTCTGCATTGACGTTCCGCTTGTACAAGTACAGAAACAATCATAAGGCTACACAATGAAACTTAGTATAAACTTGCCAAACACGAAACACGTCCGTCCGTCCACGAAACAAAAGGAACACCTTTTCAACACGACCCAGACACCCACGGAGAAAATAGCGAGGGAGGACATTCCAATAAAAAGAGAAAATAAACAAAGACCCCAAAACTCCTACACTTCCCGTACGCTTTACCTCAGTTTTTCCAATAAAAGTCCACGCTACAAAACGCCACCACCTACGTTTCCACCTACAATTTCGAGGTGGGGCGGCTTGAAATCGGGAAGAACAAAAACACGGCGAAGCAAAGCTCGCAACAAATTGACTCATTCAAGACACATTCAAAATCAGACACATCCCAGATCGACACCTGCTCAGTGCTCTATTAATAGTAAAAACAATCCCGAACATCAACCTGGCGCGGTGGCTTCGATACATGCGCTTCGATCATCAACATTCTTGCTCTCCTGAGCAAGTAGCTGGCCTCGCTCAAGCCGCACCCTGCCGCCAAGTTTTCCAGGGGAGCGAAGTGTTGGGAAAGTTCCTCGTAAGGGGGTGGCTCAGCGCCCCCGCCTCCCATGCTTCCGTCCTCGTCGTCGTCCTCCTCCTCCTCCTCCTCGTCCTCACTGTCCGAAGACTCGGCTCCCTCCACCACCAAAGCCCTCAAGGGCTGCCGCCACGTCCCCCGCTTGATCCAGCCGCACCGCCTCCACGACATCCTCCTGGTCCTCGGTTGATGCCCACGTCTGAGCCGCAAGCACGGAGGCTTCCGCGGCAGGCTTTCCCCGGGTGACCCCTGGGCGATTGGACTTGCGGGTTCCCTTGGCTAACTCGGCCTCGGCCTTGATAGCGGCCCTGTTCTTCTTGATGCTCTGGACCGTCCGCACAGCGCACTTGCACTTGTCTGCTACGGTCTCTTGAGAACGCTTCATGTCCAGGGCGGCAAGGACCTCCATCTTCTGGTCCAGACTCAACCTCGTGCGCTTCGCAGATTTGTCCACCTTTTTCCTCGTGCGTTTCGGCAAAAAGCCCGCATCTTGCGCCTTCCGCTTGCCCGCGGAAGACGTGGACGCCTTCCGCTTGCCCGCGGAAGCGGTGGAGGCTTCTTTGGAGGGAAATCGTGTGGGACAGAGGCGATTGATTTCGCTCTCTCCTTCCTCCTTCACCTCGCCGTCTATGCCGTGCAGCCTTCCACCACATCCTCCTCGGCATTGGTGACCGTCGGGGGCTTTTGGTGTGAGGTTGCCAAGTTGGCAAAGTTCGCCGGCTGCACACGGCCCTGCGTCTCTGCTGCTGTTCCTGTGGCCAGTAGGGGCATGCTGCTGGTGCTGCTAGCGTGTGTGTGGCGAGAAATGTGTAGGTTTGACTGCATCTAGGCGGGTGGTGACGTGGAGTGACGTCAAACCCGCACTATTGAGGGTCTTGAGAGGTACCAAACCCGCATTATTGAGGGTCTTGAGAGGTACCAAACCCGCACTATAGAGGGGTCTAAGTTGTGCCAAGCGATTTCACCCGCACTATAGCGGGCGCCCGCACTATATAACCCGCACTATAGAGGGACCCCCACTGTACTGTACTTCAACATGCTACACGAGACCACAGTATAAACTACAGCAGTACAGTAAAATCAACAATTCATAAGCGGGAAAGCACAAGATACACTACGACAAGCTACCTGGTGCAGGAAGTATACCGTCTCCGCTCTTACTACAAGGTAGATACTACAGTAGACACCACAGGTAGTAGATACCACCTCGGTGAATACCCCAGTAGGCACTCCAGCAGGCACCACAGCAGCCACCGTCCCTACTGCAACACCGTACGTAGACGCTCTATTGATATACCAGGTAAGACACAAAAACAACGCCACACCGTACCTGAAGCTTTAACGTCAAGGCCTTCTCCTTCTGTCCTCGCACTTGCTCCGGGGAGGGCCTCGGGGGCGGGATGGGCTTAGGCTGTACCGGCTGCACCGGCTGGGGCTGCGGAGTCTGCGAGACATGCAGCCCCGAGAGAGAAGGATTTGCGTATGGGTACCCCCCTGAAGACCTTGGTGCGGGGTTAGTTGGTGTTGGCGACGGCGTCGGAGGGTTGCGATAGCTGGAAGGGGTAGATGTGGGGCGCGAGCTCGCATTGGAGGCGAAGAGCTGGAGGTGGGAGGGAGGGGGAGGGTCGGAGAGACGGGGGACGGAGGCACAAGGATGAATAAGGGAGGCGGGGGTACTAATAGTATGCACGGCCGTAGTGGTATGGCCATAGACCCTCGCATCTTTGCTGTGCCGGGACGGAGCACGCCGGGTTTTCACCGACCAGGAAGACATTTGTTTGCAACAAGCGCGGAGGGCCGTGAGGTGTTCAGCGAGTCGCATGAAGGGTGAACTGCATCCTACTGAGAACCGCTTGTGAGCCCGACTTGCAATGGATGACAGCTTCAAATAAATTGGTTCATTTTCTGGTGTGGCCACTTCCAGACACAGCAATGGGTATACTATGTATCTGCCTCGTGGGTGCCTTACCATACACCAGGAACACACTACCCAGTACGTGATACGATAATTCCCGTCGTGCAGAGTCAAGGTTCTCCACCCCGCACCAATGATCTACAGTAACTCGACCGCCAGCCGTTGTGACCGCCAAAAAAAAAGGCAACTTGGTTGTCTATTTATAGCTCACGCAGTGAGAGGCACGTTTAACAGCGTCGTTGCCAACCGACGCCAACCCAAGGGGGGGCGGGGGGGGGCAATGTCAATGCTAATGCTACTTTTATTTTTCAATATTGGCGGCTTCAGTGCCGCCGACGGTTGGGGCACGGCAGTAACCATGGTAGGGTGTACTGGTCACTTTACTTCGGTCAAGTGTATCGGGCTATGCACCAAAGGGATAGTGTTGTGGCAGAGCGGAAACACGCCGCTCACCCAACGTACTTACTGCGTGCGGGCGCCCGCAAAATGGCCGAGACGGCCGTGGTACCTACCGCCTACTTGGCATCGATTGAACAAATCTTAATGCAGACATCATCTTCCGACGTTGTGAATTCCCGCTTGATGTCCGATACATGACATCCGACACAACCCTGAAAAAATACTGGAAAGCTATTGTTCCTGTACCTTGGCTGGTGTTCTCTACTGCCACTGCTGTGGCCTCTACGGCACCCAGCACAGCATTGCCATGGGCACAAAACAATAAGCACGTACTGTAGAATATCTACCCCGACAAACGAGTATACGGAATGGAGCGGTAATGATGTTGTCGCCTTCCGACATCCTTTCCGCGACGGCTGGGTGCATGCCTTGTCACGAGGCTACTGCTGTGGGGTTCATTTGCGCTTCGGCACATGGCGGTCACACCCCGACCAACCAAACGCGAGCCCCAGCCATTGGCCTGCTTGGTTCGTGTGTGGATGTGTTGGTGCGCGTTGGGAAGGCTCCAGGTCGCTGGGTTTGGAAACACTTTACGTCGCTACCACAGTGGGCAGATACCGCCAGCTGCCTTTGAAAGCACGGCCCACGACAGAGGAAGCTCTACATACATTTCTAATCACGCACACATACTGTGCACGCAGAATATATACACCCTACACGCATACCCTGCGCACATACCAGGCATCCGACGCATGAATAAACGGAGTAGAGTAGTGTTGACTTAGGCTATAACCCCTCTAGGCCTTAACCCTTTTAGAACCGCAGTCCCGTTTTGAGGGCAAACCACTCGAATTTCAAGCAGTTTGTCCCCATAACGGGACTGCGGTTCTAAAGGGGTCAAGGCCCGCACTTCCAACCGAGGGGCAATTTACTTGTAACTAGCGCCAGATTAATGCCCATGTGAGGTGCAGTGCAGTGCGGTGCGGTGCAGGCTAAAAGGGTTAATGAATTGCGTTTGGGACACCATTGCAGCGACGGCTCGGGGCCATTGTCGTAGGCCCGCTCTGAGCTCACCGGGGGTTCCGCCCCAAAAACGCTGGACATGTGCGCGCACAGCTGTACCAGGTTGTGGCTCCTCGCCGACCACTCGTGCAAGTACGGCAGATAAACCAGTCCGCTCTGGTCGACGTGCTTATGGCCCACTTTCAGAGCCATGCCTGCCGGAATGAAGAAAATTATGACAGGCAATCATTTGGGCAACAATTACGGTAATCTGAACAAGGTGGTAGCTCGTTTGTCGTATTTTCTGGAAGCTTGTTGTTCGCAACGTGTTTCTGTCCATAAGCCGCCCTGGCAGCTCAGAGTGGGCAATATGATCGTACCATGGTACCAGTATGTACCCACCGAGAGTGGCAACGCACAGGGATGGACGGGGCGGCTAATGCCAACACGTACCAGAGGGGCAAGCGCGGTGGCGATATCGATGACAGCCTCACTCCCGCGTACTAGACTTTACAATCAATAGAGGAGGTGCGACTCCACAAAAAATTAACAAACACCCTTTCTACTGTAGACCGTGCAAGTTCTAGACTTCTATTAATAGTCTATCCAAGCACTATAGATGGATACCTGGTACAGACTTGTGCAGTGCCCTAATGTGGATACCAGGTCCTATCCTGTCGATAGTACCGCCTCAGTATCACTATAGTCCTGTCAGTACTGTCACCTCGGGAGGGTCAGTCTTGATATAGATTTTCCCCAACGGGGATACCAGGTCCTATCCCCTAGTTAGTACCGCCTCTGCATTACTATAATCCCGTCAGTCTTGTCACCCCGGGAGGGTCAGTCTTGGTACAGCTCTGCCCTAATGTGGATACCAGGTCCTATCCCCTACACATCCCCTCGATAGTACCGCCTCAATATCAGAAAGTCCTGTCAGTCCTGTGACCTGGCGAGGGTCACCCTTGACACAAATTTTCCTTGACGTGGATACCAGGTATCATCCCCTACATAGTACCGCCTCAGTATCACTACAGTCCTGTCAGCACTGTCACCTCGGGAGGATCAGTCTTGATACAAACAGTAGTTTGATTTCGTTGCTGACCCCCGAGAGTGTGGTTAGGCCAGACAGGCCACTACGCCCGTCTCTCCGCACCCCGACCCTGACTGCGCGAATATCTACCTGGTGCGGGACTACTGTATGGCATCGCTCCACATGCCGTAAAACACGCAAGTTATACTTACACTCCCTAGGGCGAATTCCGAGCCAATTCCCTCTAAAACAAGAAGGCCACACACACTGAAAATACTGGCTCTGGCAATAAATATCTCGTCGAGATAGTTCCGTATAGGCATGGCATCGCTCGCCGTATTCAGTACGCTCTCCCCGTTATGGAGAAAATTTACGTCCAAACTCGTCCGAGTAGGTGTGCTATATTATCCCCCTATTACGGGGGACCATATTAAATAGGACCTACGGTACACACAACAAAACTACATATTGCTACTTTTACTAACATTATTTGGTCCTATTTACTATGGTGCCCCGTAATAGTGTGATATTCTATCACAAGTGTTACACGGTAGGTGTTATGTCATCACACGTGTTAGACGCTAGTATTAATAGTGTGTCATCACTCGTGTTGTTCGGTTACACTGTGTCCCGATATATAAGGATATTTTTCCATTAGTAGTCAATATAAATGATTCTTATATTTGTGGGCAGAGTGGTGGGTGTTAACGCATCACACGTGCGATACGATAGGTGCGATGAAAAAACAGACTGATACGCCGAAAAAGCCAGCGAAACGGTCCTTAACCTTGACCCGTTCACTACGGAAAAATTATGTCCGAATGCATGCTGTACCCCACAGCACGAGCACTTCTGAAGGGAAGCAATCCAAATATCAACTGCAGGGTCAACGAGAGAATGGCGACAATTATGTTGGCATTACGGAAAAAGTCGGCAAAATATCTTACCGGCAATCGGCCTGATGTAGCATATTGGTGGCGACAATGGGTAGTTCTCCGTGATGTAGATCTAATGTAGGCGTGTCAGCGAAGGCGGCAAAACGAGAGCAGGAGCAGGAGCAGGAGCAGCAGCAGCAAGGTAAAACAACAGCAAGAGCAACAACAAAAGAAAGCAAGAAAACAGCAACAGCAACAACAACAACAACGGCAACAACAACAACAACAACAACAACAACAACAACAACAACAACGGCAACAAGAAGTTAGAGGAATGGCAAGAGCGATAGGAAACAAGGGCAAAAGTGAAGAGAGAGCAACCAAGATGCGGCAAGAAAACGAGCATGAGCAAGAGCAAGATCAAGAGAAAGATCGAGAGCAAGCAAGAGAGGCCAAAAGCAAGAGCAAAAGCAACGTAGGCTGTTTGCCTGAGTGTGTTCTGACCTCGACGGGAGTGTGGTACTGCGCTCCCCTGAAGAACGTCGGCACCGTTCCCTCCATCATCAGCAGTTGGCATTCCCGTCCTGTATTCAAGGCTGACCAACAGCAAGATCACCATCAACACCATCAACACCATCAACACATTCTAATCAGCATCAACAACAGCAAGATCACCATCAACACCATCAACCGGCACCAAATCAACATGAATAACAGCATCAACCATCGTCGACGTAAAGAACACTACCAACACCGTCAATCAATGTCAGCAATACCACCGACAACACGGACAACCAATCAACATCAATATCGACATCAAAACCAACACCGAGCGTTTGTAGCGTTATGCAACCCGCGTGTCGTGCGCACAGCTCACAATATAGAGGCGGAACCCTTCATATTTAGTAGGGCTGGGCACTGGCTGACTCAGTCAGTAGCGACTATACTGTCGTCAAAATCAAGCAGCGCACTGGATTGAAGCAGTATACTGATGCTCCTCTCTGCTCTCTCCTCCCGAAACGCATTCACTGGGTTTCCGTACTGTCACATAGCGTGTTTCTTGGGCATACGTAGGATAAAGACTACTGGCGAATATACTTGCCAGTCCAATCAGTAGATTACTACTCCCAGGATATACTATAATACTGTACCAGTGCCCAGCCCTACTATTCAGACATTGTAGTATATACGCACCCGGGCCGCTTCGTGTGACCTACGCTGTAGTGTACCTTGGTGTCATTTATCGGGATTTTTTTGTGTCATGTTTTCGCTGTCAAGTGCCAAAAGTCGCCATGTTCAATACGTCAGGTGCAAAAACTCGTCATGGTATCCCTCTCTAGAGCAAATAGTCGTCACGTTTTGCGTCTCAAGTTGCAAAAGGCTGAAGGGACAAACATGATCAAGTCTACAACAGCAACAGTATAGCTACAGCAGTACTGATACCTCGTATACACATTTCGAAACAGCAATAACAAGAACACCGTGCCATTTACCTCTGGTAGGAGGTACGTATTGGTATGTTCTCTTCGATATCGTTACTACAGACAGTAACTGCTGAACTCTTATGGATGTACTGGTATGACTACGGTACCAGGCACTATTTTTGCAAGCTGATATTGGACTCACTCAGCTTCCCACGCTTGGGCACGAGTGTCCTGCTGTGTCTCGACACGTTCAGCACGTCTTGCCGAATACGATTGGGGTCCTGTTCACGGCAAAGGAAACGCCATACGCAAAACGAAACGCAAAACGAGAGGCAAAGGCAAAGGTGGCGGTAAGGCAAAGGCGAAAGAAATGCCAAGGCAAAGGCAAAGGCAAAGGCAAATATGAAGATCGAGGAAATACCGAAAGCAAAAGTAAACAAAGGTCAAGGCAAAGCCAGAGGGGAAGGCAGAGCCAGAGGGGAAGGTACTGCTGTAATGCTGAAGGCAAAGGTAGGGGTGAATGATGGCTATGGAAAAAAAGGGACGAAGCTAAAAGTAACGGTAAGGCCACTTCTTTTGCAGTCGGAAACTAGGATTGAAAAGGCCGGTTTCCGATTGGAGACAAAAAGGCAATCTTATGCAGTTGGAAAAGGGCCTTTTCAGTAAAAAAAAAACGATTATGATTTCCAACTGGACCAGACAGCCGAAAAAACTGAGATTTCCGATCCAACTCGTCAGAGGGATTCGTGCATCCGAAATGTTGGAAAGTCCAGCCGCATACTCGTACGAGTATAACCCACCCACACAACAACACGACATACGACACAACCCCATACCACAACATCGGCGACGCTGGCTTGGCTGCTGTCACTTGTGCTGCTGCTCGGCTCGAGTCAGCGTGATATATCCTCGTCCATGTCCGTCAGCAGCACGTAACAGCACCCGATGGCCGCAGTGTGCGGTATCGATTATGACTTTTTGCGAACTGCTGCGCTGGCTGTAGATTTGGCGACTGACGAATAAACCCAGCGTCTAGATGGCCTCGAGGACGAGATGGAGGAGAACGCCCCGCGTGTGAAGCTCACACGCTGCTCGAGGAAGAAGCGAGACATCAGCATGTATGTGTGGTTGGGCGCAGGTGCTGGAGGATGAAGACCTCTCTCACCCCACGAACATCACGGCGAAGCAGTTTGGAACCGACCTCCGTCTACCCTACCCTTTTTTCTCGGTGATACAGCAGTGGTCCAGCTACACTCACTCACTTGCATCAAGCGTCTCCTGGTCTCCAGAAAAAAACCCAAAAAACTGTATATTCGATCCGACGGACGATAAGAAGGGTAGCTATTCGCAATCCAGTCGGAAAAATAACCGATCGGAAACCGGTTTTTCCAATCCTAGTTTCCGACTGCATAAGAAGTGGACTAAAGGCGGCTATTCCTTTTAGAACTGCAGTCTCGTTTGGGGATAAATTACTTAGGATTTGGGTGGGTTGTCCCCAAAGTGAGACTGCGGTTCTAACAGGGTTAAGGTAGAAGATATGGTAAAGGTAAAGGCAAACACGGCGGAAAGTACTGGTAGAGGTAAAGACAACGGTAAGGCGAAGGAAAAGGTAAACGAAAAGGTAAAGATGAAGATAGCGGCAAAGGCAAGAGCAGAGGTAAAAAAACTAAAGGTAAACGTCCAAAGGTAGGGCTGGGTACTGGCACAGTATGCACCGGCAGTACTAATCTACTGGCAGTACTAATTTACTGATTGACGCGGCCAGTACATTCGCCAGTGATGTTAACACTACGCACGTCCAAGAAGCACACCCTATTAGTGTACGGAAATCCACCACGTGAGTTTTCGGGAGGAGAGAGGAGAGAGGAGCCCTCCGCCACCCCCGGGCTATTGGGCCTTTCGACGCGTTCTTTCCGTCCACTTTTTTTTTATATTTTGTGTTCGTTCTCTGGGTTGATCACCTCATAAGTAAAGCCGCTATGTTTAGCGTTCCTTCGTTATTTGTTTCTTGCTCGTCTGTGCACTCTTGGTTTTATTTGCTGGTGAGAGCCTACTCCTACTACCGTACTATTAACTATTAATATCAATACCCTGTGCCACAAGGGCAGGAACGATGTATTAATAGTAACATTACGTAAACATTACAAAATATGAGAGCGATTTATCATCTACCTGTGGGCGAAATGGGCGAAACACAAGATGTAGAGCTTCACGTCGTTGCCGTAAGTTGCATGATATTTTTTCCTCGTTCTTGTTCTTGTTTTTTCCCGTGTCAATGACCGCAATCACCCCCGGCCAATGAAATGCAATTTCGAGTCCCGATTGTCATGGGAAATTGAAACAAAACGCCTCATTCTTCAGACTCCGGCGGCGCCTCCAGCGGGCCCCCCGCGCCAGTCGAAGGGGGGGGGCGATTGGCCAAGCTACGCTCGTCCGCAGTATACCGCTGCAATCTACTACTGTATTAATAGTATACTGATTGATTTTGACGACAGAGGGTATTATCGCTACTGACTGAGTCAGCCAGTGTCCAGCCCTACGAGTACGAATTGGAACGGTAAAGGTACAAGTAAAGGAACATGAAAAGGCCACGGTAAATGCAGAGGGAAAGGTGGACATGAAGGCAAAAACACTAACTTAGCAACATAATAGTAGACTACTGGTATTGACAAGACTACCAGGTACCAGGTACCAGGTATATCAGATATCCAGTAGCAGGCATCAGGTGTCTACAACTGGTATCAGGTATTGGTACTCGTGAGGCGAAGAAAAAAGGCGAAAGGCAAAAAAAAGGCAAAGGCAACAATCAAGACCCCGAGGCTGGAGGGACGCTTGGCGTTTGCAGGAGAGACGTACCGCCGTACGAACTGATTGGTGCCAACCTTCATATTGACGTTGACGTTGACGTTGATCTATCTATCTTACTGCTGTAATCGTGCAGAGGTGAGTGCCAAATGATACGGCCATCAATAGGAACTGGCGCTGTATGTACTTCCAGTACAAATACACAGCTGCCACCAGCGCATATTGGTAAAAAATAAAAAAAATAAAAAACTACGGCTGTGTCATACTATTAATTCGTGTAATGATACTTCGATTGGGGGCTACTATGAACTGCTGTGGGTTTGTACCTGGCTGAAAGAACCAGTAGAACGCAGGATATCGAAACTTATGTACGTCCCACAAAACGCCATTCCATACAACGGGAACCCTGATGAATGTGAGGTGAAAGTTATCATTGTGGCCGTCGGGGTGGATCAGGGTGCCAAATGGGCCCCGCCGGCGGCTATAGCTATATACTAGCAGGTACAATGTACAATAGTAGTGCCGGTTGCCCTCTATGATATAGTGCGGGTTGAGTAGTGCCGGTTGCCCTCTATGATATAGTGCCGGTTGAGTAGTGCCGGTTGCCCTCTATGATATAGTGCCTCTGCGTGTTCTTCACGTTGAACCGTTCTTTCTACCCGTCGACATCGCTTGGCACAGACGGGACTCCCAACTGTGGCAGTCGTGGTGCTGTCACTGTACCAAGTGTGTCAAGTGGTGCCGGTTGCCGCTACGAATAGCGCCGGTATTGTTGCCTGGCGCATACCGACCGGCACTATTATACTCGTATAGGGACCACTGCTCTGCGAGGGTCAGCTTCGAGGGCTCAGGTCCGCGTGGGATTAGGTCGACGTGGGATCACGTTGCCAAGCGGGATCAGGGTACTGAAAAATGCCACGTTCGCCCCATTTTGTGTGCCCCTTTCTCCAGCCCGCGGAAAAGATCCCCGGCCAACGACATACCAGGCAGGGACTGCGATTTTTTAGAAACTTGCTGCCGAAACGGGGTTGTAAAGGGCCGCTGCTCCAATAGGCAATTCCAGGTACCCGTATTTTTTTTTTTTTTTTTTTTTTTTCATCCCATTCATTATCTTCGCACATCTTCTCTCTCTCCTTCCAACTCGTAACTCAGATCCGGGGTCACATAGCAGGCTCTTCTCCCCCCGTATACCTGGTACCAGGTATGCAATACCTGCTGGTACTGCTGTAACGGTAAAAGCCAGTACGCAAGGCCAAAATGATGCCAACAGCGCAACTATCATATCATATCATATCATATCAATAGTGACGTCAAGCGGCAATGGCTAACCCTTGCTGTGTGGCCGTCGACGAGGGAAGAAGAGGCTGAAATCTTCTCGCGATAAAATTGAAGGCACGTACCGTAGCGGGAAGGGGGGAGAAGAGCCTGCTATGTGACCCCGGATCTGAGTTACGAGTTGGAAGGAGAGAGAGAAGATGTGCGAAGATAATGAATGGGATAAAAGGGAAAAAGGCCGTCATTATGAGTTATACTGAGGATAATCCATCCATCCATCCAGTCTACTGGATGCGAAAATATAGGCAGTGTCATACCTGGTGCGTTCTTTTCGTACTGGTTGCGCCACTTCTACTGGATGGATATTATTCAAAATACTAATAAAATAAAAACAGCTCGTACTGGTTGGCCAGGCGTCACCTATTTTTAATATGCATGACAGCAGAAGTCTAGCCCCAGTGTAACAAGTGCCCAGGGAACGAGCACACAGAGATCCCTCGTAACTCGTAAATTCGTAAAAATGCCGAGTGCAGTGCAGTCTTCAGCCAACATGCGGTCCAACCCATGCCAGTACTGCTGCTGTACAGCACCAGTATGCACCAGCTGGTACGGCATGAACAGCAGTACGTACGTATCACAAGTACAACTCAAACACTTGCAGGTATGATACGCTATTGTTTTGGGGGGCGATACGGTCATATTCGTATTCATGCAGCCATCTCGACACCCTCCTGACACTTGACGTGTACCAATGCTGGTATCGGCATCGTCGTAGCCGATCCCCTCCCCCACCCCTGCCGTCCCTCTCTCTGCCCGACCTTGACCTTAACCCCTCTATTAATAGTACCGCAGCCCCGATTTGGGGACAAACTATTCTAATTCCAAGTGATTTGTCCCCAGAACGGGACTACGGTTCTAAAAGGGTTAATTAATCCTGGAGTCTAATCCTACAGCAGTAATCCGACCCCTAGTCTACGAGTATTAATAATACAAAGTGAAATCGTACCTGGTACGAAGGGGAAAAGAAAGGATGCTACGTACGTATTGAAAAAAATAGCAGATGCTCGTTGAAAATTCCCACCTGTAGAAAAGCGATTTCGATATCGTGCTTGTGCCATGCACTGGAACATTCAAGCAGTAACCCCGCCATCTAGACGACTACGACGGCAGTAGCGTCAACATTCTCTTGCCCGCCTAGAGGTGCTGATTCAAGCCAACCCCCGGCCCCTCCCCCCACCCCCCGCCCTAAGGCACATCACCTGGTAGATGGTGAACTGGCCGAGAAGCTGATTCAGGTCGACCGACACCGGCAATTGCGCCATCCTGTCCAAGGTTGTCAATGTTACCCCTAGCTAGCTCCGGCCTGCCAGCCTCCACCTGTTGCCCGGCTTTGCCCACAACCCGACCCCGCTGTACACTCCTCCGAGCCAGTCGGTGGCGTTGTAAAACCGGCCTAGTTCTTTCTCCGCGGGACCACAGAGCACTGGATTCGGTGATCAAAACCAGAGCCTAGCCTTCAATGAAAGCCTTAAGGCTTGTACCATGTGACGTGTACCAGTACACAACAGCAGAACAGCAACAACAACACCAACGAGGCGAAAAGCCGAAAGCTCGAGGGCTTATTCTTTCGAGATCGTCTACCCAAAGCAACAGCTAAGGCCTTCCAAGCGTTTTTTTACGAGCTCTAGGCAGAGGAGGAACCCGCGAATCTCCGGGAGGAAGCCCCAAGCACAGGTTCTTCTCCAGCTGTGGGTGGCAGGGGTTGGTAGTCACTCTCTCGCTATGGTTCGATCAAATCACAGCGGGAAACTTCTCCGCTCCTCGGGAGCAACCCAACAACGTTTTGGAAGGATGTTTCACAGGGGATGCAGTACCAGAAACCCCCCAATAACTAGTTTTTTGTTTTTTTTCGATTTTTCTCAGACTACCCACCCACCGCAATTACGGCAGGCGTGCTCGCGGGTTATCTATCCCCGGATTGCCCGATACCCGATCGGTATGGCCATGTGATGTGTGCTGTAACTGCAGATGTATTTACTTGATATAATACCGCGGTGAGCATAACAAGTACCTGGTATATAATAGCAGTTAGTAATAGTTGTACTCGTACGCCACACGAAATTCCAGGACCGTTTGTATATGAATATTGAATCCAAACGGTCCTTATATTTCGGTCCATAAGTGGTACACTATACTGCATGCACAATTATTAATAATAACCATTAATTCATGCCTGGTACTATTCATATTGATATAATTCATACTATCAATATGATACTCGTACCTGGTATTATACTATTTACGGGGGACCATAGTAATTAGGACCAAATGTTGTAGTAGTAAAAAAAGAGAAATAATATATATATATGTTGGTTTTCGTGTCTATCATACCGCAGTAGTACCGTATATAGGTATATTTTGTGTGTCTATACCGTAGGTCACACTTACTACTATAACTGACAGTGTATGTTCCCCCGTAATACTGCTACTTTTTTTTTTTTTTTTTTTTTTTTTCCATCCCATTCATTATCTTCGCACATCTTCTTCTCTCTCTCCTTCCAACTCGTAACTCAGATCCGGGGTCACATAGCAGGCTCTTCTCCCCCCTTCCCGCTACGGTACGTGCCTTCATTTTTATCGCGAGAAGATTTCAGCCTTTTCTTCCCTCGTCGACTCGCATCGAATTGTGCCTACCCTACTGTACTGCTACTACTACACTACGACTACTACTATTAATAATGCTGCTACTATACCACACCACTGCCACCGCCGTGAAAAGGCGGGTTGTTGTATTAAAACAAGAAAGAGTGCATCTATAATCTGATCAGGATGGTACCCGTACGAGTATAGTATAGTATCTACGGGGGGCGAAAAGAGAGGGCGGCCGTATAGGGGAGTGCCATCTTCGATGAAGCATATATTCATCAAATACACACCGCGCCCCGTCGAACATATGCCAAAGTATTACAATAGACTCTAGGTGTATACCTGTGAAGGTGTTGCCTACTATTATTGGGCTGTAGGGGTAAAAGACCGATCGATTACCCAGCCCAGGGTAATCCTTATAACACTCTCTCCCCCCCCTCCCCTCTGAACGGCGGGATATTATATTAACGCGTTGGAACCCCCGTATTGTATGTGTTCGTCTGTAAGCTGGCCTACCCGCTTTGTTTCGATTTACCTGGGGAACCAGGGAGATGCGTTTTTTTAGGGGCGCACGCGCAAGCGTTTCTGTAAAAGAAGCGCTCGAGGTGAGCTGCGAACCCGTGTGACCTGGACGACGTCAAACGTGAAGGAGTTACTACCTACTGAGCTACGAGTATATAGGGGTAAAAGATCGGATTGGAAACCCGATGTGATTTTCACACACAGCAGGTTCGTGTCCTGCCGACGACGCCAGATGTGAGGGTGTTCCCTAATTACTATTATTATGCTTGCCTTCCGACAACATATTATAGCGTAGATGCCGTTCCGACATAAACCGAATACCTTCCGTAAATCAACAGTATATATCTCTCATACCTGGTACGCTAAGCCATCCCACCCAGTAGGGGTGCACCAGAAGTTCCTGAGCCCCTCACACTAGGAGCTCAATATCTCACCCGACACAATATTTCGAAGAGATTCGTTCGTGCCAACCCACCGGCACTACTTGTATGCGCTATTAATAGTCCTAAAACGAATATACGAGTAAATTTTTCATCCGGAATTGGTAGTTCCTCACTTACTCAAGGAGCTCAATTGGTCAAAAAAAAACTTTGGCCCAAAAAGTGCAACGCCTACCGCGGGGTGACTCCGCTTCTCTGCCGGCCGTTTCCCAATTGCCATACCTATTGAGCTGTGTAGGGGTAAAAGACCGGTCGATTGCACAGCCCAGGGGAATCCTTATAACAATACCTGATATACGCCTGATGAGTACAACATACACGGTAAACCTGGTGGTACTTTTGGTACAGAACATATAATACCCAGTATGCGTAGTCTACAACGACCCTCCTTGATACGCTCGTGGGTAGTACGTACTGGGTATGAGGAGTACAAGGAATCCCGAGGACGTTTATCATTTCGACGCCTCCCCTTCGTGAGGCCAGAGGGGTAAATAAACGCCCCCCCTTCTTCGTATAGCCATGGGTAAACCATACACATACGACATACTCGGATGCATCCTGTATGAGGAAGTGTGCATGATGGAAACGAAGTATGTGCGTGTCATCGTGTCTAGAATATTCTCTAATATCTACGAAAGTATATACGAGTACTTACTCTACTATTACTAGTAATATTGTCACTAAAAAAAAAACGACCGACAACGACGCTGCTGATGGCGCTTGTTTCTTGGCTGTTTGGTGGGTTCCACAGAAATATCAACTCTTCTTGTGAGTGCCCACTTGTACCCAGAACTTACAATTGATCATTTTTCATTGTGAAGATGTGGCGCATTGACGTTTTTCGTCCATAAACTTATTTTAGCGAGTTCCCAGAGGTGTTCTACGATAGAGGAATAATATTTTGGGGGAAAAAATATTCTTGAGCCACCACGGCGTCCTTACCGGGCAGGTGCCTCACTCATGTTCCGAACCTCGATAGGCCCTGGCCGCACATGAGTATGTAACTCGTGCTCGACATTGTTGGGCATAATGCCCGCGTTCACGCACGAGATGTTTGTAGCTCAGTCGTATTCATACGTTTGTCCCCGCTGAATTCTGCATAACACCTTGGGGGAACACGGGAGCCTCAAAATTTCTAGGGTGAACCTTTGTCGTAGAACGCCTCACTACAGTCAACATACATACTATTAATATAATAATACCCACTATACGGTTGTCCCATCCTTCGTTGGCTATCGCGTACATAGCTGTCGGTGCAGCAAGTAGGAGTATGATCATGATCATGGTGCTGATACTGGCGCTTACTGCTCTACCGGTGATCACTAGGGGGGGGGGGGGCTGGTCCAGCATGTACTGCCAGTATGAGGGAGCTGCCAGGGTTGCGGGGGTTCAGCTATTCACGTACGTTCCACAAAAACGCCTCAAAATAAATATGGCGGAGATCTATCAACTTGCGCGGCGCAGAGGTAGGGCGCGCAAAATAGAATCAAGAGGGGCGAACGAGCGAGAGATCGCGAGTATGTTGGACGAGGCTACCTCAACCACTGATGGTTTGGGTTCCGCGGATCCCTCCGGTATTGTCATGCACTCTTTGTGCTACTTAGGCATTTTTCCTTCATCAATACACCACCTAATTGTTTTCGAACTAATCCCTAAAAAAACAACGTCAACCTACTACTGTACTGTACCTAATTGCCTTCGATATAATTCTTCAAAATCAGCGTACCAGGTATTCATTAGCTGTCAATACGCCTCTGGCAAGACCCCCTCACCAAACGGGGGTGCAGAGTTAGGGCCCGGGTCCAGTGTACTGGCATCCGACGCAACCAGTGCACAAAGTACTGCCTTGAGCTACTATTAATGCGGCCCCTGATTTACAGATTCGCCAAGTCTCCGGTAGTCGTCATGAAAGTTCCTCTGCAGTGTGCCGTTTGTAGTGTGTCTCTCTTCTCGTTTGAACGGTCGCATCTATATATTACGAGCGACTTCGCGAGTTTTCACCTGCATGATAGGCATTATAGCCTTCATAGCAGTGCAGTGTGTTCCAAGTGATGCGATGCGAGTCGTATCACCGCTGTGATATCATACATATGATACCCACCGAGGCTTAACTTGACCTCCAAATTGGGTGAGAGGAGGAAGACAACAATGTGCGTCAAAGAGGGGGGACCACCACATACAGCAGCAGGTGTGCCCCATCTTATCATGCCCTCTACCCCGGAAACACCCACCTACAAAAATAAATAGCCACACGTCCACAACTGTACCGAAGCGCTACACATCATTTCCTAGACTAATAGCGGAGGATGCGTCACAGGCGGGCGCTTTGCTACTATTAACCCAGTCCGCCTTAGGTAACCCCCCCTATCAATAGCTTCCATAACAAGCGAACGGGTCATGACCCCGCCTGAGGCGTGTCGATGCTACTTGCTCAACAAGCCAGACAGCACGCCACCTCAAGGTATACCAACACCAGCAACCCCCTCTCTTCCCTTTATGGTTTTTTCGGTTTTCGGGGGATTCAAATCAAGAGTCTACGAGAACATGTGCGTTCCCACTCCCCTCACCCATCGGTGTGCCCACCCCCGGCAAGGATGTGGTTGAAACCTTGACAATATGGTTACACCACCAGCCAATCAAAGGCGGTCCCGGGCACAAACGCCTACTTCCAGCACTCCCAATCTGTAACTGCTGGCTGTCATTCTACCGCACCAAGTTTTTTACTTCCCCCCCAAGCCAATCATGGCGAGGAGAGAGTTGAGAAGACCCATGATGCCACCGCCGCCGCCGACTCCCGCGGGTTTGTTAGGGGTGCCGAGAGAGATGAGCTTCGCAAAAGCGACCGCGAAATCCGCAAAGAAGAGGTCCTCGTCGGCCACGTACTCCTCCACAACCTTGCGGAACTCTGCACAAAACCGTAAAAAAAAAAAAAACGGGAAAAGATACGAACAACCGTTACAAGGCAGACACGCGAACAAGCAGTGGAGCGAACGAGCGTTACAAAACAGATATTACGCAGCTTGCAAAGTTGAGTATCAGCTACGTAATCAGTCGAACTCACAGCTGACGTATTTCATCATTTTATAAAAACAGAACAGGCACTGACGCGAACAAGGTAACGAGCGATCGACTCGTCAAGCGCAACAAGGGGACAAGTGATCGAGCGAAAAAGCGAACGAACGATCGAGTAAACACTGCTGTTCATATGCAAACAAGCGAACAAGCGAACAAGCGAACAAGCGAATAGGCGAACAAACGGGGAGGCGAACGAATTCCGCGACACCGTATGGAAATAACGCAACGGATAGACGAGAAGGAGCGCACCAACATGCTCCATACCCAAGACAGAAAACAAAACACGTGGCAGACACGATAACCCTTTCGCTGGTCAGTCCTAAAGTGTCTGGTCCTTCAGTAGTTTGTTTTTGAGTGTGTCCCTAAAGGTCCGTGAACCTGGAAAGAGGCTAAGAAACGCGCTCCACGCTGAAGACCCAAACCACAGAAACGAAATAGTCCACACCTCGACACAGATCACGATTCAGATCATCTATTGTAGATCCTAACCTACCGTTATGATATGGTGTACAGGATATGCACAACAGTACAGGATATGCAAAGTACAGGATACGCACAGTACAGGATAGGCACAGTACAGATCCAACCCAGGACCCGAAAACATGTGCTAGATCATGCAAATTTCAAGGTTCCCAGCCGGCGATATGGAGCTAAAATCCTACAGATCATACAGATCAGGAATCCATCTATCTGTCTGTCTTGAGAGAGAGCTACAGTAGATCAAGAAGCAAGTGCAAACCCATGACGATCTGTCCGAGGTGTAAAATAGTCCGTCCTCCCTCCCATCATCCATCATGGCAAACGTCCACACAGAAAGAAGAGAAAAAACATTATTCGTCCGGTCGGCGACATGGTGACATCACTGCCGCCGTGCGGAGGCGGGAAAGTTTTGCAGTGACCACTAGAATTTTTGGAATAATGCTGATCATCATGTCGAGTCCCAGGCCATCTCTAATAATACTGATCTCGTTAGTCCTCCCATAATCCCAGCGCACATTCTAAGACGATACTCGTACGCATTTGGTAGAGGGAGGGGTGGAAACAATACTGTTGGCTTCAGGGGGCTCGGTTCTTGTTCATAAAGTATACCAGGTAAACAGGTGTTGGTTGTCGTTATTCTAGTATTTCACACACACCGACCAAGTCAAAGGATCTCCTGAAATTCGCAGGCTGGTGAAGTAGTCACATCAACGCGACCCTCGTCGAAACACACCAAAACCAAACCCTCCACCTTGTTAGTTCACAGACGGCCTCCGCCAGAATAGAAAAGTATCGTAGAAGTGGGACGCGGGACACAGTTGTTTCGCCGGGTGCCCCAGCTAAACACACGCTTCGAAGTATAGACATGCGCACCTATCAACTGTGAGCTGTGAGTCACGTTTGATGGCAAGCGCACGAGAACAAATCCATCGACCAATCACCGGCCAGCAGCCACGGCTGTGTATTACTTTGACCACTAAAGACGACAAGACGATATCCTACAATATATATACGAGCCGGGCTCACGACTAGGCCCAGCCTCGACAAGATTAAAATTGTTGAAACATACCAGTATTTGTAGAAAAAAACTCGACCACTTGGGAAAGTTCTCGAAACTTTTCGGAACTAATTTTCTAATTAGGAGACTGCGTGCACTACCCTTTTCTCGAGGCTGAGTTGAGTCGTATACCAGGCACGCTACACATCCATCCATCCGCGGTGTTTCCCCCCGATCATTTCCCGCTTTGAGCGAGTTGGCCAATCGAAAAACTGCGGGTGCGGAGGGAGCACTCTCATAAAAACCGGCACCAGATGTGACTACAGTACAGGGGGGCTACGATTTAAGAGAGGGGTGTGTGGGGCCTAAGAGCAGACCTCTCTTAAACCGGCATTTCTCTTATGCCGGAATGTGTATTATATACCAGGCAGCTTTTAGTATGCCCGTGCCAAGCCATATGACCTTTTAAATCGGTGTTCATCTTCAATTGAGCTCTCTTAAATCGTGACCCCTCGGGAATTAGAAGTGGTATTTCATTTGCCAGCTGACATGTGCACTTTATATTTTCAGTACAACACCAGTTGCTACCGGTTTTTAGTACTACTCGTACTCGTGTACACTTCTCTTAAATCGGTGTTCAACTGAAATTGAGCTCTCCTGAATCGCGGCCCCTCCCGTATTTTTATTAGTAGTTCGTTTGCCAGTTGACAAGCTGACAACGTGCAAGTCATACTAATATCCAGTCCAGCACCAGTTGCTACCGGTTTTAGTACCCGTACTTGTATACGAAGTACACCTCTCGGAGGTCAGGTCGACGCCATAATATAACGGGGGACCATGGTAAACAGGACCTGTGGTACAAAAAAAACGATTTATTTCCGTATTTTTACCATCAATATTTGGTCCTATTAACTATGGCCCCGCGTAATAGTACTATTAAAACTGTAGCATAGAAGTACCAGTGGAGTTCAGCCCTTTTTCGACACTGACGGTTGGCACAAACTGTACACGAGACACACGGACTAATGGCCAACAATGGTTGATCGATGGGGTCTGATTGGCTAGGGGTTAGGGCTAATTTAATTTGTAGGGCTAATTTAATTTGTACCGTACACAGTGACCCTCAACTGGTACACTCCCTTCGAGCATCGATAGCAGAAACACGCCATATAGAAACACACGTGCAAACTCAAGCGTTATCATGGTGAGCGATCCTGACCTCCTGAATTCTCACCTTTGTCCCAGACGAGCGCCAAGTCGGCGTGTAGCATCATCAGCTGGCCGCTCGGGTCTTCAAACTGTTCCGGACCGGTCCACCTGCTCCGAGATAGGTCAGGAGGAGTGTAGCCGAGTTGTGAGTCTCCTCTTCTTTTCGTCGACGTGTGTTGGGTGTTGAGTTTCCCACAGCGATGTACATTTTACAACTGTAGTAGCATTGATATTAATAGCAAAGTGCTATTGTTTGTGTGGGGTTGCCTACAGCATCGCGATGAGACCGCACGACCACAACACTGCTGACGATATGTGTTGCTGAGTTGCTCACAGCATTGCAATGCTCACAGCATAATGAAGTCAGCCGTTGAGAGTGGCCCGCAGGAGAGCAGAATGACAACACCGCAGTAGGTACATAAGTATGTATCCGATGGAAGTCGCCGGCATCACGCACTGAATGCGCGGGGGGCGGGGTGTAATCGATATCACGTATGGCCGTAGTTGTACGACCATAGACCCTCGCATCCCTACAACGTCGAGACGGAGCACGTCGAGTTTTCACCCACCAGGCAGACATTTATTGCACCAAGCACGAAGCACCATGAGGTGATATCGACGGTGCGAGGGGGGGGGGGGGGGGGGGGGGTACAGCTATTATCACTGATCCCACTGTTGTTTGACTAAAGAGCCCGCTGAACAACCCATGGACCAGTACCTGCATATAACAATAATCTAAATAGCATTGATATAGTCAACACACCAAATTAAAAGAGACTACAGTTAGGGCTGGGACTGGACGACGAAAAGTGCCCAAAAAATGGCGCATCTATTCGACGAAAACCGCCAAAAAATCCGAAAAAAGATTGAAGATGAAAAATGTACCGCCACCATATTTACTTGACTTTAGACTGCATTATTGGTTGACCCGCAATGACAAATTGCTCGACATAGGAGACGAGTTGGATCTTGGGATTCAACAGACACGTGTAACCAGTGTAAACGGAGGGGAAGGCACATCATTCAGAATTTTCCATTAGATTTTTACGTCTAATTGGCCGGAAATGTGCGGGAAAACTCGTGTTTTATGGTTATATTCGTCTCTTGCTCTATGGGGAAGAAGTACTGCAATTGAGTATGAAAACAATACGTGCCCTCCTCTTCGCCGAGACTTGGCGGAGACAACAAATCAAACCGTGCTTGAATCCAGTAAATAGCCGACGAGAAATTCGCGATCAAACTTGGCCCTATTGAGTCATTCTGGCAGTGATCGCGAAATATCAATCAGCCATGGGAAACTCAAAAAAACCTGAGGGCACCGGACGAAAAGGGAAAAAAAAGAAAATTGTCCAGAAGAACCAAGAGGCTTATCTGGCGCGTACCGGGACTACAGTCGCAGACGCGGGCGTGGCTACACGCCGGGCGCTTGCCATCCAGCGCGGCGGTCTCGAGGCCGCCGAGGGCATCCGTAACCGGGCCTTGAAGCAGCGCGACGAGAGTCGGGCCGAGACCGCTGAGGCAAAGTCTTCACTGCAAGCTGTCTCCCATCAGTTGTTCGAGCAGAAGGGCAAACTCAACCTGGAGCAGGACCTCAGGCACGAGTCGGACGCAGCCTTGGCCCATGAAGAAGGGGTTCGTCAACCCCGCAGTCACGGCGAGGTGCAAGATGTGCAACACACAGCCGATCCGATGGGCGAAGATGGGGGTATCCTCTCTAGCAGCAGAAGCTCCAGCAGCAGAAGCAGCAGCAGCAGAGAGGTCAGCACCTCCGCCTTCGAGCGTGTCCGACACGGGATGCATTGGTCTGCTGTCAGCCATCGTGCCGGAGGGCCTACCAGACGATGTGGCCCACTCACTTAAGCTGGCCGCTGTGTACGCTTCTGCGCGTGGTGTGGTGCAGCAGCACCTCGAGCAGCAACACGCAGCAGCAGCAGCAGCAGCAGCAGCACAAACTTTTTTTCACACTCAGCACCTGGCCACGCTTCTACTTTTTTGCGGCACAGCAGCAGCAGCGGCACAGCTTTTTCTTTACGAATAGCTTTTTGTTGATGACGTGGGTCCTTTCCCCCCATCGCTGATTGGTTGATTTTCTAAAGATTTTTTTCCCCAGAGAACGACATGGGACATTTTTTTTCCAAATTCTACGTCTAAAAAAATTATAGTCCCACACCTAACAGTCAGGCAAACGAAAGCTGGTGCGAGCGCTACATTATTTTACTGCAGCGAAAGGTATTCCACGTATTACTAGTGTTAGTGTTAATACGGTGTACCCAACAACGAGCGCGGGGTTGTAATGGACTGAGCTCGGCATGGCAGCAAGTAATGCAAGAGAACAGGAACACCGCGCTACCCGCACAAGCTACTGCAAATACCACCACCACTAACGCGGCGGTATACCATCAGAAGAGAGACTCAACCAGGTACTATTAAATAGGAGAAGGCTACAGCTCCAAGGGTAAACCTACGAGGCTCGTAGAGCTACAAGGCTAAAACTTCAAGTCGAGAGCTACAAGGATCGTAGAGCTACGAGGCTGGGCCTACAAGGTTCGCAGATCTCCAAGGTTAGAGTTCCAAGGCGAGAGCTACACCGCGAGAGCTACACCGCGAGAGCTACACGGCGAGAGCTACACGGCTCGTAGAGCTACACGGTTCGAGTGTCAAGCCTATAATTACAAAGCTATTGGTGCAGTTAAGGCCCGTGGGGCTACAAATACAAGGTGAGAGCTATAATAGGTTTATTTGTTCCCGGTAAAAGAGGGTCTCGGGAGCGGAGCTATTTGCCTTGCAGGGGTGGCGCCTAATTCATGTGAGGCTCCTCACTTGATTATAGTACAAGACCTTCAACAATGATTATGACAAACCATAAACTAAGCTCGAGATATACACTCTCACGGGCTACTTCTGTAGTATCTAACGAATAGTGTTAAAACATACCAGATATATCATGCATTGGTTCCAACGACATTGGCTACTTTGAGAGATGAGAGCTCAGTCAGTGATATCATAAATGTTTGGGCAACAAAGCGCAACCCCTGCGCTCAAGTAGAACGGGTCTCTCACTTTTTCCCCTCATGGGTGGTCTTGATAGTCCACTTCTCTTCGACGAGAAGACGGAAGTACTCGTTAGAAAACGTAGACTCCGCGTTCGTCCACGGTCCCCAGTACCCTGCATCACGCAACACAACAACTCATTAACCGCACCACATTCATCACATGGCATTGTATCACATGACATCACGTCACACTCCAATTGCATCACGTTCATATGGACACCACAACATCACATTACACTAACCACATGCTATCACCTGTCATCATTTGATAACATCACATTAGTCACATGGTAATACGTCACACTTCGTCACATCCACGTCAACCTCCAACGGGGATTATCACATCACGCATTCACATACAGCAGTACCATGAAATCACAACACATCACCTCAAAGCAAACCACAATGCACCTCACTACATTCACATAATCACGGCACATTGCCTTGATACTTGGTATATTCGCATCACCATCTGCATGTCCATATGCACATATGTATCTCTATCTGGTCTAGACTACTATTAATACTGTACTGTATACCTGCTATGGTATATATCTCAAATATCTCTATCTCACCTCCATCTTCATCTTCTTTTTTCTTGCACATTTTCCTACTGATACTACCTCATACTGCTACAGCAGTACGTAGACCTGGTGCGTACAACTTTCTTGGTACCTGATACCTTTTACTCGTACGGTTTTCAAATAGATTTATCCCACGGCATCATATTTAGCGCATGTTATTATGTTCCTGCTGTGTGGCATTATAGTGTAAACTGTAAACTCTAATTTGATCAGCACGCCACGCCTTCTCGGACAGCAACCCGAATCGCGGACAAGTCTACGCCACTTGAACCAAGCGCAACGACCGTCCACACGCAGGGACAGCGACAAACTGATGATCGCAATGGGCTGTCTTCCAGTTGCACATTAAGCTCACGGCGACCATTGTCTGTTCGATTGATTGACACACTAGTTGATAGATTAGTAGATGGATTGATTGATTGATTGGTTTGTTGGTTGATTGGTTTGAGTGACTCGTATACTGAATGAATAATTGATTAGTCGATTGACTGACGCGTTGGCTGACTGAAGCATTGATGATCGGTTGATCATTTGGTTCATCAATGAGTTCCTTGAGAGACGGCTGTGGCCGCACAACCCCATGGAAAGTCAGAAATATCCCTCAACTCTACGCTGCGCTACAGTAGGTAATATCGAATCCTGATAGTTTGTTAGTGCGGTGTGGCCGCTCCCCCAGCACACCCACATACCCCCACCCCTCGAATGGGATGCGTGGTCAATGGTCAAAAGACCAAGGCAAGCAAAAAATAACCCCCCCCCCCCCCCCAGTCCTCCCCTCCTCCCGCTCGTCACGCCCCGGTCTACTTCAACTTCAACTTCGCCCCCATATCACTGCAGCAATAGAGCATACCCTGGTACGACATTGCACGGCAGCACATGTATCAATCGTAAAAAGGACCCCTTGGCTTCTTTCGAGCCTCTGTGACCGAGGTCCAAAGACCGCCGACCTACCGTAGATCGACCCTTTTAGAGCACACGGCAGTCTCTCTTTTTGGCACTAATCAGTCAAATAGAGAGTAGTTCGTCCCCCAAAATGGGACTGCAGCCCCAACAGGGTTAACGTCACGTAGAGGTTGGCAATGGTTGGCACACGTTCCTGTGGTGTGTTACCACTTACTCGAGACAATGGTTGACACACACTGTGCGTGTGTACGAGACAGAGGGACTACAGCGCTAGCCAACAGTTGGTTGTGTCTGATTGGCTCTGGATTAGGGTAGTTATATTCGTCTCGCCCCGCCTCCCCTCCCCCCGCCGAAAATACCCCCTCCCAGTAAGTGTAACCAGTTCGCCGGCCGGCGGTCTCCTCCCCGTTTGCTTGCGTACCACGATGAAAAGAACATACTCGTACAGTCTGTATATTTTCAGTATTAATAGTGGACAACCCATCAATCCTCAACAATAAGGCCCAACGAGTGGTAATCTACCCTCCTTCAGCACATACGATTCTCCAAATTCTCCAAGGCAAGCAGCACACACACGAGTGGGCGACAGTTGCAGGTATCCATTGGCGCCAGTTCCCAGCGACAGCTAAATATCAAAAGCAAAAACAAAAAAGAATCGAGGATTTCGTCAACACTCATTTTGGTAAGCTGTGCGTGCTGCTGTGATATTATACTTCGATCGCGCGTGCTACGGAGTTTATATGACTTCATGAAGCATGTAGATTCCTCATCGAGGGGAACAGAAACATGGGAAAATGCTGAGCATGAGTGCTGCTTACCGGATGCCTCGGTGTGGCACCGTCCAACGGCGTGAGCCCCAATCAGCGCTACCATCTCGCGGTCGTTGAAGCCCATGCGGCCGAAGATGTCGCGGATGTGCTGGATCGTTCCACCGATCGTTCCCTTGTCCGCGTCGGGAAGGCGGCCTAACGCCGGCACGGGCACAAGGAAACGACGAAAGAGTTGCCGACAAAAATGGGACCAAAAAAAGGTAGCGATAACAGACACCGGCACAAGGTATTACACCGACACAAAAGTATGATACCGCCAAAAAGGTACGTATGATACCGACACAAGTTATGATGCTGCCAAAACGGTATGATAGCGACACAAGTTATGATACTGCCAAAAAGGTATGACACCGACACAAGCTATGATCGTACCGCCAAAGAGGTATGATACCGCCAAAAAATCATCATACCGACACAAGTTATGATACCGCCACAAGTTATGATACCGACACAAGTTATGATGCCGCGAAAAAGGTATGATACCGCGAAAGAGGTATAACACCGCCACAACACAATGTATGAACAAAAGGTGCCAAAAACGGTACCGGCAAAAGCCGGCTATCTCGGCGACACGCGTATGGGGGGTTGTGATGGGGTCTGTCGGGTTGTCCACCGTTCTGAGCACGAGGGCCACATGCATGGCGATAGATCTTGGTGCTCTTGATCATGTCGTACCCGCATGTTGTTTAGCCTTGGGTCATCATGCTTACGTCATCATGCCTTGTGCCATCATGCCCTACGCCACCATGCCCAATGCTAGCAAGCGTCCTTCGCGCGTCAGTAGTGCTACACAAGTGCGATCGTAGCAGCTTTCACGACAAACAACACAGCAGTACGATCGTGCGAAGTGTCGTCCGATATGAGGTGATTCGTATATACGCAGAGCGAACGGATAAATGACAAAACGAACAAAACGATTTCGGGACTACAACGAATACTATCGGCGAACCTAACGCACGATCAGAGGACAACACCGCCGTCCCACGGTACGAATTGAAGAACTTAGAGCGCCTGACCCAGCCAAAAACCTCCCAGAGAACTGGAACCAGGTAACAGGTATACGCTTAGACACATGTCGTCGAGTAGTAGCCCGTTCTACGGTCGAGCCTACAGTAGTCCAGTAGTCAAGTCGGTCACAGTCGAAAAACTTAGAGCTCCCAAGACAACCTAAAAGGTTTCGAACTTACTGCACGCACGTACACTATTCACGTAATGCACAGTAGTGTACACGGAACCACAGGTTTAATAGTACAGAGCAGTAGTACCCTGTATTGCGGTAGAACCAAATCCAGCAGTCAAGCGGGTTACACACCGTCTAACGCAACCGAAAAGCCTGCCAAGCTCCGGCAAACACGTCAAGGCACTACTGCAGATACACCATTGCCTGATACCTGGTATAAGGGTACACTTCGTACAATATTATTAGACTACTAGACTACTATTCATACTGCAGAAATTACCCCACACTGATTCCAATTGCTTGTCCAGTAGGGCGTGGGGGAAGTCCTAAAAACCAGGGCTCTTCACGGGTCGGGAATATTTTCAAAGATCATGTGTCGGGTTTGGTCGGGTCAAGAGGTTTGCAAACTCTCACGGGTCGGATCGGGTCACGCTTACCCGACCCGGCCTGACTCGCGAGGTTTTACCCGACCAGTTAACAGCCCTCAATAAGATAAGAAGATACTCTCAATAAGATAAAAGCTAAAAGGGCTGAACGGAAGAAGCAGTACAGCATCATATTGTCATACGATCTTGTAAATAGCGAAGCAGCTCACCGTCGGGCACAGTGGTAGGCTTGTCGGAGTCAGTCCTGCCAGACGACCAGGCGATTTGAGGGCCGCCCATGTGCTTGATCGCGGTGGCTCCGGCGAGGGTCCACAGGTCCGCGTAAGAGGCAGAAGGGTACTTCGCCTTGACAGCTGCGGCACAAGACACAACAACCGAACCGCGATACCATAGGATCATACAATCATGTATAATCATAGACATCACACAGATCATGCAGAAGGTACTCCGCCTTAATCGCAGCACCACGACGTCATCAGATCATATAACCCGAAAATATCATAGATATCATTAGATCATGTAGATGACGCATACCGGTATGCATACCATACAGATCCTGCAGATTACACTCCCTGGTCTCAAAAGGTACATGTCTTGTAGATCATGCAGATGACAGAGGTCATACACATCACACGGCAAACATAGACCACCGGTACGTAAATCATACATGTTACATAAATCATCTACAATAATTACACCGACTACCTTGAAGGAAGGAGCTCACGATGGTAAGGTGGCGAGGATGGTAAAACAAATACTACTGGCACTGGTACGCATTCTATCTAAACGCACCTTCGGCATCATAAGTGGGCTCGACGGCGCGCGCACTCTGAACTAATAGCAAAACCTCACACCGGTTCCTCACACCTTATCGGGCCTGGCCCCTGCTCTACTACAGTACTCGACTGCCAGGTACCAGTACGATTCTGCGCTGTGCTATTAATATACCAGGTATACTGCGCTCCAATGCCACTGAATGCGCTGCACAGCTGTACACACCGTCATTCCCATGATATATTTTTGACACAAAACGCTGACGTCCGTGCGGTTGTACGATTGTTCGTCCCTGCATGGCAACGCAGCCAACTACCGCGTGAAAAGCTCCTGCTGCCGCTCGGTAGGTCTGTCGCACTATCGGTCTGTATCATTAAAAGGACAATCTGTGGGCCTGAAATGCAACTCTGACTGCCGTCGTCAGTGTCTGCGGGTAATGCAGCACGGCATCATCGAACGCTAGCAAGTGCCCCATACATGTCCGAGAACATCATGAACAATATTCCAGCAGGGATGCCTTTCCCAGTCGAAACCCCGGGGGCTGACAAATGCACGGCTCTAGCATACCACGCCCTGCAGCAGTCCGGTTGGATCCGATCGCGCCGGCAACAACTAATGTTGTACTCGACCGTGCAGGGCGCGCTGGGATTAGACCTACAGACTACCGATTGTCTACAACTTGACCACCTGCTCGAGACCTATTAGCCACCCATTGGCCACAAATAGGCGACTTCCCGGCGATCTGGCGAACGGTTACAACCTATGAATACGTACGGTGTTGCACCTTCAATGAAATTCCTGCCGGTATCGAGGCCCGCGTTTGCCCCCCAGTCCTTCTCCGGGGACATGCGCATGCAAGCGCCGTTCGACCCGCCCGTTCCGTCCACCTTCAACAAACAAATTCGCAGCACAGCAGTCCGCAACCCAGCAGTAGGCAATACCGTAAGCACTACAGTCGGCAAGACAGTAGGGGATACAGTAGCCATAGCGAAAACTACGGTCAACAACGCGCAACACACTGCGTGGGCTTTCTGGCTGGCTGGCTACGAAGGATAAGGTCAACAACGGACAGCGGAGGACGGGACACGCACGGCATGCTGTGAAAGGCACGATGATTGGTGGAAACCCCCCCTCTCGCTCCCCCTGCTGCCGCTACACATCGCAATCGTCAACAACGCAGGAAACTATAAAGACCGTCTGATATCAAATAATGGCCATCGCAAAAATAGGCATTTCCGTTCAGAGTACTACACACGTGCCTACCAGAAGTGACGTGGACTACTCCCACCATTCCTTAAAGAGGCGTCAAGCACAACCAGTCAGCGTCTTTCTCTCAGTGCCGTCCCCCTTGCTTCAAGGGAAGCATGCGCAACCAAACACAGTGCCTTGTCGACACGTCTCCACACGCCATGTCTCTATGTGGGCCTTGCCCTGACCTTGGAGTAGGTGCCCGACGCATGCCAGGCGAGGCGAACGAGGGTGCCCGCGATGGAAGAGCCGTCCGTCCTCGTCGAGTCCTCGGCCTCCATAAGGTCAACAATGTCCTGCGAGGCATACATCGACACAAGCAGAAACATCAACACACAGCTGGGACCAACCGCGCGCTGGCTCTTTCAATATGTTTTGAACAGCAGCTGAACAGCAGCTGACCAGCAATTTACCGACCCCTGCAGGGTTGACGGGATGTGCCGCATATCAAAAGTCGATCGGTTACTCCCGGATGGGCTTGCGGCCTCTCCAGCAAGATCTCCAGTGAGATCTGCAGCCACCAGGGATATGAGTGCATAGCCGGAGTCAACCGTACGCCGCCGGACTCTTCAACAGGCATCTCTATTAATAATGCGAGCTTCTAATTTCGATGGCTTCAACTCGAACAAACGCCGAATCAACTCGAACAAACGCCGAATACCGCCGGTGCGCTCCCGAACTAAACAAAAAGAGGACCGGCGATTTGGTTGGGTTGGGCTGCGTTGGATTGGATTGGATTGGACTGGTTATTTTCCCTTCCTCCAACGTACAGAAGCTGACGACAGATACACGTATCCTGCTGGTAGCAATAAAGTTCCCAGCGACAGCTTTTTACTCTATTACAACAAAGTTCACGCATGGGGTAGCCCAGAGACGGCGGCAGGCCATGAAGAGTTATGAAAACCTTCTTGACCAGGGATCAAAAGTATGTTGACTTGATCAAGAGAGACGCTACAAAAAAACGACGAGCTCGACCTCACCAAGCGTCTATATGGTACTTGGTATACCTGTAACTTGCCTGTTAACAGGTGCTACCCCTGCTCGCGATGTGACATCTTTACATGCTGCATGCCAAACGTAGAGGCGCGTTTCTAGCCGGAGATCCTGCTCGTACCAAAAATCTGAAGCCGAAGATCCGCGGTGTCCAACAGAAAACCCCAGTTACGACACTGGGTTTTGGCAAGGCTTTCTCCAACGCACGGTTGACGACGGCCACAAAAGCACACCACGGCGAGGCCCCACTAATAGAGATACGAGCTACCTTATCGTATCTTGCTTAGATGTAGATGAATCAACTGACCTGCTCCACCGCGGCGAAATCCACAGCAGGAGAGGCAGCCAGCGCGGGCTTGGAGAACGCCACTCCAGCAACGGCAGCCACGGCGGCAAGGGCGGCAGCAGCGGCAGCGGCCGACACCTTAGGGTCCGCCTGGCATGAATCAGCATCATGGAAGTGCGGCATGGCGTCATTCCAAATAACGCACGGATTAGCTTAGGCTATCAAAAATCACCATGCGGCATCAAACGTTGCGTGCGGGGAACGAACGGTATGCGGTTCAGATAGCGGAGGGATTGGCGTAGACAATTCATCACTAACTTTCATACAGGTGCGTGACGGCACTTGAGAAATACCATGTCCGAAAATAAAAACAGACTTTCTAAGACGATAGGAATTCCTAAAAAGTCCTTGTATAGGTAGGTGAACAGAGTGGTATGGCGTTAACCCTTACCTCGCATACTACTAATATGTATAGTGCACTGCACATGTACCTAAGGCTGAATCTAACTCAAGCGTTTCATTCCCACACCGGGAGTGCACTTCTAAACAGGTCAATAACCATTGGCCAAACAACTGCCTCAATTTTTGCACGGAACGAAACAAAAATATTTCAAACGGTGACGTCAGGGTAGGACACGCCGTACCGCATAGAACACGTCTGACAAAATATGTACCCGGTATGTTTGGGATTTTTTTTGTATTTTTTGGAACATCTGATATCTCGTCGTAAGAGCACTTATTGGGCGAATCGCTAACTGGTCGACACGGGCAGCCCGTCCGGACACATTGGTTGAGGTCCAGGCGCGACCCGCTCCATCTGGAGCGCGTGGCAAGCCCTCAAAGTTTTTCGATTTCCTTGGTTTCAGTACGACAGGCCTGATTGTGTACGTACAATACGTACTTGTAAAGTGTCGTCAGCTTTTTGCCCTTTCACGAGCACACAGCACGGACATGCACCTGGTAGACAACAGATAACAGGCAGAGAGCCAGCGTTACAACGCTGCAGTGCATAAGCACTAACAACGCTGCAGCGCATAAGCACCAGCAGGCAACACCGTGCGTGTGTGAGATACCCATCTGCGCTGCTGTACGGCTGTGGCTAGTTGTGTTTATCGGAGCCTGCGGTCCGTAATCCACCATCGACCTATCTCTGGTGCTGCTGCTCTATGTGAGACGGATGCACGCACACTCTGGACGGAAATGGAATGAGCGTTTGGATTGAATATGAGTACCTCAACTGTCCTTATATTTCCGACGTTTTGGGTTTCTTGACCGAGGCCCACCCAAGAAGTCTAGACATCAGACAACACGAAAATAACTATAATAAAACAACGTTACAACCCCGCCTACAATAGCAGCACAAGCAGCACAAGCAGCAGCGGGCCATACCACGCGCGTGCCGCAGGTATGTATCAATAGTATACTGCTAAGCCTAGTTGCCTTATCGGAGGCTGCGGTCCGTCCTCTTTCATCCCCACCTCTCTCTCTGCTTTTGCTGTGCTGCTGTTTATGTGTGTGCGGTGCGTCGTGCGCGTCGCCAAAACTATTATTAATAATAATACCAGGATACCAGGTACCTGGTATTTGCTAATATAGTGTACCTCGTACCAGGTAAGGTGTACCAGGTAAGTAAAATGGTCACGATGCTCGATTTTGGACTTGAAGGCGCGAGTTCGACCCTCGCAGATGACATGTCCATTTTGTTGTACTCCTTTTTATTACTTTTTTTTTCTTGTATCATGTACATAGCATGTACATAGCCCAGACACCTCAACTGACAAACAACACAGCATGAGCGGTGCAGGCGTGCTACAATCAGTACGTCAAAACGCTATACCGCTATACACGCCCGCCGCCCGCCAGCAGAGCAGGAACCAACTTCACGCGTAAGCGCTAGTTTGCCCGCATTGTATTGCTATGGCTTACTACCAATACGTAGGTGTTTTTTATCTGACCCTGCGATCTGTAAAGCTGGAGGTTTCTGCCGCTGTGTGATACATGCATGCTGCCACAGATTCAACAACACTGCTGCTGCTGCAGCTGCCGCAGTGCGATTTTCGTGGGCAGCCGAGTGTGACCGGGAGTTCCAGCTCCTTCGGTTCACCCTTTTCTATTTATGTAAATATTATCCCACTACATTTGTTCCGTGTGTCAAGCGTGTGTGTGTCGCGTTTTACGCGTGCAGTGCTATCAAACTCCTATTTTTTAGGGCACGGTTTCGTGCGGGAGAGGCGTTCTTCGCCGTTTGCGCTACAACAAAGACATGCGATGCATCAACATATGACATACACCTGGTATAATGTTTGGCGGATTTATCAAGAAAGTCTAAATGCGACCAAGTCCTCTGTAATAGTTCCACACGATTTCAATGTATGTTTTGTCCCCAAAAAAACAGGTGCAGTTCTAAAAAAGGTTCTTCTTTCTTATGCTATACCTGGTACGAACACATAGTACAGCAGTAATATGCAGATATTTCATAACGTCGTAATATTTGTATCATATGCGTATGATACAATACCGCATGCTGCATCGTTTTCTATTATTTCTTGCGCCACATCCCTAGGCACGTCCCCGAGGAGAACCTTGTATGGTATACGGTTATGCGGTGTCGCGGGCGCTGTACTGTATGTAAGTATACATATGATGATCGTCAGCCTTACCCGACCCGTTTTCGGTCGGCGGACCGCTCCCGCCTCTGACCGTCTTTCCGCGCGGTTTCTTCGCCAGGGCGTGCCCCCTCCACGCCTTGATCGCCCGGCCTAGGAGGATCCGCCCGCTCAGCGCCGTAGCGCTCGCGCGAAGCCTTGACGTTGAGATCTACGAAGGAAACTCCGAAAATCCCTGCCCTGTCAGCGTTGTGGCCCATGGTTTCTCGACAGGGTGTATGCATTCGCGTGGTTCTTTCCGGCACGTCCTCTCCGACCTCCGACCCATGGGGAGGGTCAGCTACCCGGCCGGCGTTGCTATTGTGGGGGGCTGCGCGGGTGGCTGTATCTGGGACATGATGGAACGCCCCGATAGCACATGCCACCCAGGCTTAGTTGAGAACTGCCATGCATAAAAATATATGCCGGGGTATACGAGAGAGATCGCATGTCACCCATAGCCAGCAGTACTCATGACGGCCAGGAGCACGCTTGGTGCGTACGCTATCGTACAGCGGCAGCTGCAGGCTGTATTACATGGATGCGGAGATGTACAGCTACAGCAGTACTGCTACAGCACCTACTGTGACGGCACCTTTCAGCGGAGCTGCGCTGTCGGTCATCGCGTACTCCCCAGAGTTTGGAGTTACACTTACACCGCCTTCTACAGTAGGATTCCGCCGCTTTTCGGTTCATCGAGAGAGGGCAGCGCACGAGCTCAGCGATCTTAGGAGGCAGCTCCCCGAGACGGTACGAGGTTGGACTCGGGGTGAAACCCAACATGTAGCTGGTGACCGGATTCAAACATTCAGGTTTGTCCCCTATGGCGCAGAAGCGTTGCTTGCCCTAGCCTACGTGTGAATGGCCGACATAACGCCATGGCCATTAGAACTCGACGAGCTAACCCTGGTCCGCGGAAGGCGCGACAGGCACAATGGGCGGAGGGCTGGACGGGGAAGACACGGGTAAGATGAGCATTCGGGCGCCACGTGGTGACCCAGCAGGCGTGGAACCACCCTCGTGGTAGTCTAAAGCAGACGAAGAGCGTTTAGAGTACATGGCGGCGTGGCACGGGGACATAAAAATAGAGATACATGGTCACAAGAGGACAGGTACTTTCGATGTCGCGGAACCGCCACAAGGGCGGAAACTTGCAGGCGCCAAAGAGGGTTTACATACAAGACGCGGTACGTATAAACACCCACTTGGCGCCTACGGGTTTCCACTCTAGTGGCATTCGCGGGTTTGTAGGTACCGGTCGTTTCGTCACCATCAACCTCCACTTCTATAGCCTCAAGCCACGCCGCCTTGCACTCCGAACGCTCTACGTGTCCGTCCGCTGTGGGCTAGTGCGGGGGCCGTTCTACGCCTGTCTGATAACCACGCGGCATGCAGACATTCCTCTTCCTTCCCTGTGTCGTTCCCGTCCGGCCCCCCAGCCATCATGGCCGCCGCGTCTCCCACGCCCCAGGAATCTCGTCGCCACGACACGATGTCGGTGACGCATAAGCTATAAAGCAAGCAACGCCTCCGTGGCATCAAGGCCATGCCGCACACAATAAATTGATTCTGACACGAAAAAGTGGCCATTTCGTGGTGTCGCGTAAGCTGTATGTACTGCGTGAATGTCCGGTGCAAGACGTACCTGGAACGTACAAAGCAGGGGTAGGGCTGTACCTGGTAAGTACCAGAATGTATTCTTGGTGCGAAATACAGATACAGTACCTGGTACCTGCCAAGATAATAGCCCAAAGCGTCTACCGGGTACATCACAAAACAGAAACACTGCGGTGACCTCGGGGCGATTTTTGCTACGAAACAAAGCGTGAAGTCAAGTCAACGTTAGACTCTGCTGCGGTATACCACCTCCTCATGGTATTAATGGACAAGGGGAACAGTGAGGATAGCCGAGTAGTTCCATCGGGGAGGGCAGCGCCCGAGCTCAGCAATCACTGGGGACGGCTCCCCACGACGATACGGGGCCGGGCCTGGGTCAAAGCCAGCGTTTAGCGGGTACAGCACCCCGCCTGAAGTATCCAGGTTGAACCCCGATGCCGCGGAGGCGTTGCTTGCTGTATGTCTGCCTACTAAACGCCGACATCTCGTCGTGACGACGGAAACTCGACGAGTTCATCCCGGTTCGTGGTGGGCGCAGCTGCCACAAATGGCTGGAGGACCGGACAGCAACGACGAAGGACAGATGAGCGTGGGCGTGCCGCGTGGTTACCGAGCAGGTGTAGAACCGCCCCCGCAGTAGTCCGCAGCGAACGTAAAGGTAAGATACTTCCGACTACCAGGCAGTTGAGCACCAGGCCGTACAAGTAGAGTTGGATGGTCATCAAATGACCGGCACCTAAGAAAACCCGAATGCCTCAAAAGGGTACAAACCAGGAGAAGCTAAGTAGCAGCGAATTCCTTAAGGATGGAAACCTGGAAATATCATCTCGAAGGAGTAGCGAATGCCTCTAGGATGGAAAACCTGTAAGTGCCAAGCGGTGTCAGCATTTACAGGTTTACACTCTTGAGGCCTTCCCTGGCTCGACACCTGGGGATGCCAACGCCAGGTCGTAGCGAATGCTTCTACGGTCGAAACCTACAAATAACATCGTCAAGTAGCAGCGAATGCCTCTAGGATGGAAAACCTGTAAGTGCCATGCGGTGTCAGCATTTACAGGTTTCCATCCTTGAGGCACTCGCTGCTTCGTCGGTACCGGTCGTTTTGTGACTATCCAACTCTACTCACATCGCCAGTGCCACGCCGCCTTGTACTCTGAACGCTTCACGTGTCCGTCCGCTGCGGACTATTGCGGGGGCGGTTCTATGGTACGCCTGCTGGGAAACCTCGCGGCATGCAAACGCTCATTTTCCCCCGTGTAGTTTCCGTTCGATCCTCCAGCACCGGTGGCTACCGCGGTTTCCAGGGTTCAGGATGCACTTCCTGACTCATTGTCGTCTGCTGGCTAACCACGCGGCATGCGCACATACCTGGCAGCTACTGGTCGTGTCATAATACAGTATCACGGGGGACCATAGTACATAGAACCAAACATCGTGAGTACAAATAGGTTAATATACAGGTTTTTGTGTGTACCGCAGGTCCTATTTACGATGGACCTCTGTAATAGAAACCTTTTGTACGCGTACAATAGGTGGCGAGCAAAATAAATACCAGGTATAATTCGAAGTAGGTATATACGATATTTGGCAGAGCTTTTTACTTGTCTTCCTTTCTCAGATGGTTATTTTGGCACCTTCCTCTCTGGCCTCTCAGAGCTCCCACTTGAACAACGTTTTTTCTATTGCATGCCGGCACGCACTACGTGTTCCTTCGTAATAATTTGCAAGGCTCTTCTTCCTGATTTTCATGTAATTAATTTACAAGGCCTTTCGTCCTGGTTTATTTTCGTCTTTTTATGTCATTAATAGTTTCCGTTTTGTCCGATTTCCTGTTGTTTCCATTCAACCTTTTTTTCGGGTACATTTTCTGGTGTCTTCTCTTATTCAAGCATATTTCTCGACTTTGATTACATTTCGATGCTGCTTCGATTGTTGTTCGATTCGCTTTTATTTTTTTCCCGATTTTTTTATATTAATAGTTTGTTTTTTCCCCCGAGTTTTCCCTATACTTTTTTTTCTGTATGTGTAGGAGTATGTTGTCGTCGAGCATTTACTACCGCAAGCACGGCACAGCCCAGCGCAATCAGCAATCACAAAGAGGCAAAACAAGCGTGACCCAATCAGAGCGCGACAACACAAGCGAGCAGACACAGTTGGCGAGAGCCGAGAGCCACATCATGTCGTCGAGCATCTACAGGTCACCGTGTGCTCAAAAAAAGAACGAAGATACCAGGCATCCAAATATCCCCGGCGCACAAGAACATACAACCATCCACAATTTACAAAGTACAAAGTGGCAAGCAGCTCAACTGGTGCGAGAAGAAGACGTTTCACCCTCATTTCTAGGGCTGGACACTGGCACAAGTAGTATGTACTGGCAGCAGTAATAGTTACTCTACTGGTAGTAGCACTCTCTGACTGACCCAGCCAGTATATTCGCCGGTAGTTGTCAGCTCGCGTGCGTCCAGGAACACGCCGTGTTGTAGTACAGAACCCCACCAAATGGGCTCCCGCTATGTGCAGCTGCATCCTGCACAAAACTTTGCGCAGGGCGTGTGTGGTCAATTTTAATTTTGTACGCGGACCCAGACCAACCCAACCCCAGGCCTGACCCTGACCCTTACCCTAACCCCAACCCTTTGGGGGGCTCGAGGTCGGCAGGGGCAGTCATGCGGCTCCGCCGAGTGTTTAGGTGGCGTTTTTCCAAAAAAACGCCGGGCGGCCGAAAGACCCGTCTTGACTAATGAGACCCGCATCCTGCACAAAGTTTTGTGCAGGATGCAGCTGCTCATAGGTCGAGTCCAACAAATGTGTTTCGGGAGGAGGGAGGCAGATCGTCACATCAGGACACGTTGCATGCATTGTACTTGATTTTCGTATTGCTTTTTTCCAGTAGAGTTCTTCGTGTTGTAGATAAATAAATTTCTGGGAATATTCTCCATAAAAAGCAGTAAAACAAAACAGGATTCTGCTTGGCTCTCCTGATCCCACCCGGATGTAATCCCATTTGGCACCCTGCTCCCACACACCGTGAGCACGAAGAGCGAACCGTAAACGGTCAGAAATCGTCGAACGGTCGAAAATCGTCGGATGCGAAAAACGTAAACCGTCGCAACTCGGGAATTGCACCCAGCATCACAGTCATGGTGCTGGGCACCATGGACCGCGGAGCTGTATCACCCTCCACCCCCTCACCACCTCCACGTTATTTTGAGGCCATTTATAGTCGCAGTACGTGCACGTACAAGCGTACACCCTGGTAAACAGAGCAAAGGAATATTCCTGGAAAATTATCTTGTTCTACACAGTTGTGAACTCGGCTCTTTTTTTCTGTATCGATGACCGCACTCACCCCCGGCCACTGCCGTTTTGAGCTCCGATTATGATGGAAAACGAAGGGAAAACGCAAATTTCTTATGTTTGAGCCTTCGGCCGCGCCTGTGGCGTCCCCCCCTCACCAGCCGAGGGGGGGGAGTTGGTCGAGAAACGCTCGGCCAGTATACTGCTGCAATCCAGTACACTGATTGATTATGACGACAGCATTATGGCTACTGACTGAGTCAGTCAGTGCTCCGCCCCATGATCTTCCACTATCACCAAGATCTACAGCAATTGTAACATGTGTGGTAGGATAGCTCACTCACAAACACCCTCGAACCAATTTCCATCCTACGATACTGGCTGCTGTAGTGTTCGTGTCGACGGGGAGCGCACAAACGCCTACATACATACGCCTATGAATTGATGTCGTCCAGATCTTTCCAAACCCATTATTTTCTGTGCGTTTGCCCTAAGGGATATTTTCGACAAAGTCGGCTTGGGAAATTCATCCCAGTGATTGCCATGAGGTGTCTTGTCTTGCGTGTTACGGCGGTGCTATGGTACTCGCTCTCTCCGTCCTTTTTGCATACGGCGGTGCTATGATACTCGTTCTCTCCGTCCTTTTTGCATACGGCGGTGCTTTGGTGCTCGTTCTCTCCGTCCTTTTTGCATACGGCGGTGCTATGGTACTCGTTCTCGGCGTCCGCACTGTTTTCCTGAAGAATGGATCTCTTGGCTTTTGCAAGCCCCCCGTCAGTTTGCACCAAAAATCATGGCGACCTCTGGATCCGCTTCCTTCGTTCCTTGCCAGCGAGCGTAGCGTGCAGCGGAAGCCGCCCGTAACGTAATGGGCTCGTACTCCTCGTAGTTCCGTACTTGTACGTAGATAGTGTTTAGTGCCACTTCGGGTGTTATGCAATCTACATGACCGCCGTTGATGATTGGTTACGGCATGCCAACGCCTTTGGGTTATGCCAAATGCCAAGTATACATGCTACCAGGTACCTGCCGCTGTATAAATACGTGCAAGGTGCACGTACAGCCTGATACAAACTTGAACCTCATACGAGTACCCGTAAGTTGTTTTATATCATGGTGTATATAGGTAGGTGATGACCGACGGCCATGATGCCATGATGCCTGGTGGGCTGGTGCGTGAGTTGGCCAGCTGGTCGGCGCCTAAGTGAGCATGTTTTGACGAGGAACACCCCTTGCTGCTTGTTGTGAAAGGTAAGAGACTTGGAACTGCTGTACTTCTGGACTGACTACACAAATGTACAAAGGTACCATTTTTACGACCTGGTACCTGGGTTTTGTACCAAGAGATATACCTGGTATACTGCTGTGCTGGTGTGATGTGTCTATCATATACGAGGGGCAAAACAATCGCACATACGTGTGGGCAAGCGGGGGCAAGCAGGTCATGCTTCGAACAACAAGGGGAAGTCGGCGAGTTCCCAATCATTTCCCCGTCACAGATGTCCCGCAAAGCTCATGGCTTATGACTCATGGCTCAAGGTTCATCAGGTTCATTGCGCGAAACATGCTGAAAGGCTCCCTGACTGGAAATCGAAAGCATATCCAGCAGCAATTTCCCAGGCTGCAATTTCCGTACTACAGCAGTAAAACCTACCGCAATCACCCGGGCAAACCACCTACTACCCGTACCAGGTATATACTTCGAAGTGTTTGCACAGGGCAAACCCGATGGGGCGAAAAGGAGACCATTGGCCACCACACATTGCATGCCCACGGCAATCAGCACAAACATGACCATGCGCCTTGCGTGTTCGGTTCCAAAACCACGTGTATATCGACGAGCATATCAACTCACCGTGGGCAGAGCAGCAGGAGGCGCCGCGACAGTGCTCAGCGCGACGGGGCGAGCGGCGGGGCGAGCAGCCAAGGCCGCTGCCGAGCGCGCAACCAGCATCCTGCGGGAAGCGTTCATGGCCGAGTTCATGATGCCTGCTGTGTTGATATTTGCCTCGCTGCCGTCTGCTGTGGTGGCTAATTCGCGTGTGTTTGTGCAAACAGCGAAGGTAAACGCAAGCCTCTCTCGTCTCGAGCACCTAAAATCCTAGCCTTTGGCCTTTGGGTACGCAGATTTTTTCACTGAAAAATATAATCAACCCCTAACCCCGGCATCGTAACGCACAACTTTATAGTCGAACACCGTTTTTCCTGATGATGATATGATGATCTCTCAAATCTCAAGCGCACTTCCCGGTTTGGTTGCACGAGAGAGCCTGCTATGTCCGAGGAAAAGGAGACGGTCTCAAGTGATGTTCCCGTAGAGAACAAACCCGCCGATGATGCGGGAGTGGATCTAGCAAAGCAGAATGAGCAAACCGTTGCCCAGACCAATGCCATCAACGACGCAGTGAAGGCAACTCAGGTATTCTTCTATCTTCTTGATCCTGTTGACTAGATAGTCGTCAGCAACTTAGACCGGTGCACGGCGGGGTGCCGACAGACAACAGCAGAGTAGTGCTGTCAAACTGTGCGCTGGCCTACGATTGTTGTACTACTACTGTAGTACTTGTTGAACAGCGCAGCATGCTGTTTTCGTCACGAGATTCCTGGTTCATTCGTCGTACCCCCAGGGTATTATTTTCATACCATGCGGTACCTGGTACCATGTTCTGTTTTACCAGTCTCATCTGATCATGGAATAGAAGCTGAATCTGGGCGTCAATCCAAGAGGTACGACAAGACCCGCGTCCGACTTGTACAGCAGTAGTTAGAGATTCAGTACGAGGTACCGGCAGCTCGTGTCGACCGCTGCTGTTGGTGTACAGTTGCAGTGGGCGCCCGGTGTTAAGAAAGGACGCTTTGGTGTCCAGGCATGCAGGCCCAACAGCAGTGTCATGTTTTTTCCGACCTTGATCTATTTCTATTGTATACCTGGTAGGATTTAAAATTGGTCCCTCTGACTGTTGGGCTGTCTGTGAGTTTTAATCCAATTTTCTTATTGTTTGTGCCGATCTGAGCCTATTTTGTCGGTCGCCCACTGCTGTACTCGACAGCACTACTGCTGTTGTACTCGGCAGCAACAGCAAGAGGGCCACCTCTGTCCGCTGCTGTTGCCCACCCCTGTACTCTGCAATGAAGTATTAATAGTCACCACTCAAAGTTTAAGGTTCCACCTCTGCTCTGTGTTGAGGGAAAACTTGTCGAAGTACGTACGATCAGTACTACTGCTACCCGACTGTATATATATATATATATATATTTTTTTCATCCCATTCATTATCTTCGCACATCTTCTTCTCTCTCTCAATCCAACTCGTAACTCAGATCCGGGGTCACATAGCAGGCTCTTCTCCCCCCTTCCCGCTACGGTACGTGCCTTCATTTTTATCGCGAGAAGATTTCAACCTTTTCTTCCCTCGTCGACTCGCATCGAATTGTGCCTACCCACATATATATATTGCACAGGAGATACCGGGATACCAGGTATGTGACGTACTCACATATTAGACATGGTATCATGGTGGTATGTAGCACGCAACAAGTGGTAGACCTTGTCTCTGTCTGGGTTAGAGACGCACCATTATACTCGTACCATTATTCCATTATACACGTCAGACAGGTCACCGATCCCCCTATTCTTCATGGTATAATATTAATACAGTACAGCAGTACACCTGGACATATTCAGGGCAGATAGGTCGGACTTTGACTTTATTTGCAAAAATAAAAAAAAAAGGATTCAATTGTTGAGAGCGCCTTGCAGCGTGGGTAGGCACAATTCGATGCGAGTCGACGAGGGAAGAAAAGGCTGAAATCTTCTCGCGATAAGAATGAAGGCACGTACGGTAGCGGGAAGGGGGTAGAAGAGCCTGCTCTGTGACCCCGGATCTGAGTTACGAGTTGGAAGGAGAGAGGAGAAGATGTGCGAAGATAATGAATGATATATATTCCTGAAACTACAGTCAGTTGTATGAGTACGTACGAGCTTCGTACATACCTGGTACCTGGTACCTGGTAGCTTGTGTTGCCGGGTGGAAGCCGTGCAAAAGCCGTACAAAATGCATGATCTCCTCTTGCACAGGTTTTTTGGGTTGGATATGCCTGCATAACACCTCATAAGGGCAGGTTAAGATCTAGATGATACCTGGTATACTGCTGTATATATACAGTAGATAGATGGTGATCTATCTATCCGATGTGTGGAAGCACTGTAAGTTGTAAGTGTGAGTGTCACATCTAATTTAGAGGTGGGGTATAGACGAAGGTTGCGTGTCACGCGCGCAGGCAGTGTGATGCTGCTCGTACCGCTGCGTGGTCTTGGTGATACATCTTACGTCATGTTAGTTTCCGGGCTATGTACTGCTGTACGCTTACCAGAACATATTCCATACCTGGCATCATGTTGGCTGTATATACAGGCACTACGACTCTGTGCGTAGCTCTGCTACGATCGCTCTGGAAGTACGTAGACGTACACTGGCGTACCCCACCTCTAAATTGTCGACCCTCTCGACCCTGTGTTTGATGCTAATCTGGCACACTGGCACACCCTTCCTCCAAATCCTAATCCTCTCGGTCTTGTGCTTGATACTATTACGGGGGACTATGGTCCCCCGTATTACTTTACTTCCTACATACTTCGTACGAATATATTAATATTAACCTGGTACCTGGTGTGCTAATCTGGCAGGCTAAGGTTGGCCCGAAGGAAGAGCTGGATGCTTTGCTCCCCGAGTACGAGGGAAACCCGAAGCCGGGGTTTCGCAAGGGAGTGCAAGACTTGGGGCAGGTGCGTTTTGTGTTGTATCATCTCATCCCATAGAACATAATACCTGGGGCGTTGCACCACGTGCAAGTTGAAACAACAATGCGACATATTCACATATTCATATGTTTGTTGACCCCGAGCTTTTAGAGGAGTCGAACCGCGCTTGGCCGATGGTCACGCTTCTGAACATGTACCAGGTATTAAACACCACAGTAAATACTACAGACAGCACTCAGCAACGGAGCAGTATACGTGCAGTACGAGTATACCTGATATGTAGCACTTGTAGTAGGATAAACGGCAAAAGTGGCAAGAACTGCTTGCTCGACGAGGAGGAGAGTGCAAGAAAAAGTTAAGCACACACCTAGTACCTAGCGATGCTCTCCCCAGAACCGACATTTTGGTTGTGCGTGCCCTCCTTGTTCCCTTGTAAGAAGGCAGGACCGCTCCGGAAATTCGCCCCTTGTGCGTTGAGCGAGTGTTACACTTCTCCCTCGTGTCGATGATGTGGATGCAAGAGATCACCTCCATGTAACAGTAGCAGCAGTATTGTTACGGCTGACCAGGTCTACGATTGCGAGGTGCAGCAATGGTGATCCCGATATAAGCCGACTTAAGTTCCAAGCGGCTTGGAGTCGCCTTGTGGTCGTACCCGCCTGAATGCCGAATAACGCCTATGTATGGCGGGTCGCCTTATATAGGCACTTTTCAGCCGTGTAGCGAACACTGTACCTTATTGTGTGCCAACTTTCAGGCTTGGAGGTGTGAGAGAACGCGTGTCCTGTCTGTATTCCCAGGCCATGATGTTTCTCGCAAGCTTGAGGTCCAGCTCAAGCGCGTTACATCGGGATAGTCTGCGGTAGAGGGCAGCTGTGGACCTACAGTGTACACAATGAAGTCCGCCACCTTCATCAGATTATTGCCATTCGTGCGAGCATCGTACTGCACCCGAGTAAAAAATGCCTTGCATGTCATGAAGAACGCCGGACACTGGCACACTAACATATACCAGTATACACTACGAGCTAAATGTCAGTATCGCCCTAACGATCTCCGAACATGGTGTGCAACTATTTTTTGCTCTGCGATGCACCTTGAATGCCCTCTCGCTTGGCCGACCTCTTCTATGCATATGCTTCCATGAACGCCAGTTTTGGCCAGCGCAGACCGGCGCTACGGGGGGGGGGGGGGCACTTTAAGATCCTTGCTTTGCAACCGCGCAGAGTGCAGAGCCGCTTGGCCTTACCGCTGTAGTAACTATCCAAATTATTTTAGCCATGAGGTTTTATGATTTTTTGGTTTTGCGATATGCACCACCACAGTTTTGTTGTGTCATGTTGCGCCATCGAAACAAATTCTATTTAATAGTCGAATTTTGAGATTTTGAGCGAGGTGCATACAGAGGCACCCGCCGAGTGTCCCAAACAAGGTACGTGATGACGACAAATACCACTATTAATGCTGCAATGCCATATTCCTTCTCATAACACTGGAACCACACGCGGGCCGCATCAAATTCTCCAATCTCTATACGAGTAGTTATTGTAGACAATAATTCATTGATGCGGTGAAGGCGGCTCAGGAAGAGAGATGGATTTGAAGGGGGGGGGGTATGCTTATGTGAGGCAGTGGGTTTCGCCTTGAGATGAGGGGTGGGTTCGAACAGGGGGAAGAGGGGGGGAGGGGCGCATGGCGTCTGGTCGTTGCTGCTGACTTGAGCGTACTCCTTCAACTGGCCGAAGGTCACCTTTTCTCCAGACATCTGGAGAACCATATATTGCACGGAGAGCTGGAGTAGCTGTTGCGGAAACAATGGACTGATTGTGTGGCGAGGGGACGGGCGGTGCCTCAGGATGCCTTGGTATTTTTTCTGTGTCGGAGTCGTCTGAATAAGTCAATCGCGCGCCTTCTATATACCAGGTACTTCAGCAGTACCTGTGTAGGGCGAGTCACCCTAACTGGTATGGATAACGGTACCAACCTATATTATTTCGGGGGACTATATTAACCCCTTTAGAACCGCAGTCCCGTTTGGGGACAAAACTACTTGAAATTTGACTGGATTGTCCCCAGAACGGGACTGCGGTTCTAAAAGATTAAATAGGACCTACGGTATACACAAAAACCTATATATTTCGATATTTTTACTAACAACATTTGGTCCTATCTAATATGGCCCCCCGAAATAGTCGACTCGCCTTGTATAAGCTCATACCTATTACGGGGGACCATAGTAAATAAAACCAAGTATTGTTAGTAAAAATAGGTAATTATATAGGTTTTGTGTCTGTACCGTAGGTCCTATTTACTATGTTCCCCCGTAATAGTCGTGCCAAGCAGTGTCTGGTCGCCTTCTAGCCGTAGTCGCCTTATAAAGAATCAGTACCAGGTATGCCTTCTAAGGGGATCACCGCTGTAGCCTACTGCGTACATGAATATTAACTCCTTCAGAAGCACAGCCTTTTTTTTGTAGACAGATTACTTGGCACTGCACTAGAGGGGGATTCAGTACTTGACACATCGGACAGCTCGGATAGATCAGATAGATCGTCACCTGCCGCCTTGAGAGCTGCTCAGTACTTATCCATTCTGGGAAACGTGTGATATCATAGATGATGCAGGTTATACGGCTCCCACCCGGCAACATGAGCTAGATCATACAGATCATGCAGATCACACAGATCAGGAATATATCTTCCCTGGTCGATCTAGATCATGAAGTGAAAATCGATGTTCTGATCTGGTATTTCTGACGTGTGAAGGAAGTACCTGGACCACTTTGGGCACTTAGCAGTCGACAAAGGAATGCTTCAACACTTTGAAAAGTACCACTCGATGCTTGAACCCTTGATTGTTTGATGAACAGTTGACCACTTGAACGCTTGAACACCTGATGAACACACGATGAAGACTTGATGAAGACTTGATGAACACCTAAACACTTTCCCCCGCTTCATGGACGCTCGATAGCTTCATGATCACCTCAACTGCGGAGTCAACGCTTGATGATATACCCAACACCTGAACGCTTGGTGACATTTCCAACACTTGAACGCTTGATGACAGGTTGAATGTTTGTCACTTGACTATTTCTGCGATACTGACTGTACTTGAATGTTTCGAGTTTGAACGCGCTGAATGACGTCTGCTGAAAGTTGAAAAAAAAAAACAATTAAGTAAAAAAACTAGCTCAGGTCTATAATTTATTAATGTATAATTTATTATGTTGTTGATTTTACTCACTCCCAATCCTCTGTTTTGTTTTCTTGTTTTTTTCTTCTCGTGTAGCGGTACTCGGCCCTGAGGCGGGTGCGTGGCGACGGCAACTGCTTTTACCGCTCCTTCCTGTTCGGGTACCTGGAGCAGCTCCTGCAGGGTATCAGAGCAAGAGGAGAAACGGAAACCAAGGCCATGCTCGAACTCAGCCGGATGCGGCAGGTCGTCTACGATAGGTGCATGTTACACTGGATCACATCTTCGTGCAGCGCGATCATGATACCAAGTGTTGGATGCTGTATTCCGTATGAAACTACAACAATAGGCCAGTGCGTTACTGCTAAACGATATCGTGCTGCTACACAAACGCTGCTGCAGCGATTTAATTGCCTTTCTCCGTGCACACACTGATTGCTACTGGGAAGGGCTTGGGCAGGGTTTACTAGTATCAATAGTATCAGTAGTATCAGTAGCGATGACATTTGACGACGGGGACTAGAGCCAGAATTACCCTATTCATACTCTTTATTTGGATTATACTACTACAACCAGTATCCAGCCTACACGCAACCATTATTGAACGAATAATCCGACCAGTACTCAGCCAGTACATACCCAGCCAGTGTCTGTTGTGTGCCGTCACCAGCCAGTATTTAACGAGTACCCAACCGGTACCCGAGCATTATCCAACCAGTTGATGTCATGTCCCGTGGTCCGCTTTCGGTCGCATCCAGCAAGGCGGTGTCGGTACGGAGTGAAAGGGTACGAGGTAGTCAGTATCCAACCAGCAATCCAATCAGCATCCAACCGGCACCCAACCAGTATCCAACCAGTATTAACCAGTACCCGATCAATATCCAACCAGTATATATCATGTCCTACCGTGGCTCGCGTTCGGCCCCACACCCAGCAAGGCGGCGTTGGTAGCGTTTTGGTTCCGAGGTAACCAGTATACAACAGTATACAACGAGCAATCCAACCAGCATCCAACCGTCATCCAACCAGTATACAACGAGCAATCCAACCAGCATCCAACCGTCATCCAACCAGTATACAACGAGCAATCCAACCAGCATCCAACCGTCATCCAACCAGTACATGTTATATCCCGTGGTTCGCTTCGGCCGCTCCCAGCAAGGCGGCGTTGGTAGCATTAGGGTACGAGGAAGTGGCCTTGGACGACTTCTGGCAGACCTTCCTACAAGAATTGGACAACCTTCCCAGCATGGAGATGGTCCAGCTAGAGGTGGGTGGGTGGGTTGGCCGTGTGTCCAGCGCTTTGCCTGACAGTACTGTACTATCACGGGGGACCACAGTAAATAGGACCTACGGTACACACAAAAACCTATGTTTCCTTTTTTTTACAACAATGTATGATCCTATTACAATGGTCCCCCGTAATAGCGGGCACCTTGTGCTTTTGCTGTGTGCGTCTGCTGTGTGCGTTTGTGTGAGTTGCTGTCCTGCCAGCAGTATTTAGTTTACACGTGTATATAGGCAGTGCGTTGGTTAGGTGTAGCCTGGTGAAGGCCTACAGTTTGTGCTCTATTTCGGGGGGAGATATTGTTAGACACGTAGTGGTACATAGTGACCAAAAACCAGGTATCTGCCGATGTTTCATTGCTACTGTAAGTCTCCCTGTAGTAGTTGAGAGAATTGATAATAGCGTACTGTAGGTTAGGGACGATGGTTGGGAAGCCTACCGCTATGTGTAGCAGTACCCGACATGCCGTCTCGGCGAGGCATTACTCCAGGTGCAGGTCAGACCTCGTAACTCTCTGTGTATAGTATATTTATATGTATATATATATATCCCCTGCCCCCAACCCCGACCGAAGTAGCCTGCCCGGATCTATGAGTACCCGTACCTAATCATTTTTGTTTATCGTGCCGATAGCTCAGCCGGGACTGGTCTGCCACAAAAATCCAGTGGGTAGAGCATTACTAAGGTAGGTACAGTTCGTACCTGCTTTCGTTGTAGTTGTATGGCGACTCTAGCCTCTGGCGGCAGGTTTGTTCAACATGTGTATACTGAAAGGGCATGTCTGGTACATGCCATGTACATACATAGTTATACAGCACATCTGCGTACAATATGCATGCATTGTGTCAAAAGACGATGTACGACATCGACGCCGCTGCAGTGACGAACGTTTCTTACGGTTTCATGACGTTACATCGATCGCACCGGTGATATTGTTGTTGACCCCGACCAATAGTACCGTATCAGGGCCGGGGTTCAGACCTCTGCGGCGGGTTCGCAAAAATGGACCTAAAGAAACGTGCTTTACATGCCTTTTTCTCGTCACGGAAAGCTGGAGAAAAAAATCGATGAAAATGGACGAGCAATGGGAGGGAATGCTCAACCCTCCGCGCGATCGAAAGGAAGGCCACCTACCGGGGGGGGAGGAAGAAGGGAAGACGTATGTCCGAAAGGCTGGGAAGTAGAAGTAAATATTTGAAAAAACACGAGACAAAAACGCTTCAAAAAATTTTCCACGTCGGCCAGATAATCGACAGATAGATCAGATAGATCATCGAGACCCTAACCTGCCGTTCTGTACAGCAGTACATATTCAACCCAGGAAACATGCCCTACAGCAGATTGCGCAGGTTGTATGGCCCCCATCCGGCATCTTGAGCTAGATCATACAGATCATACAATCATCTGCCCTGAAAAATCTAGACCATGAACTATCAATAGGCATCGGCTATCCGTCCCGAGATATGAAACGTTTCATGTTGGGCCATATCGTGCCATAAAACTACAGTAAATGGTGTTGGATATCATATCATATCAGTCCAAAGTATGGATATATCGTACACATCCAACGTGTTTGCCCTCGATCCCCTGGCATCTCCGTGTTTTTCGTGCCGATATATTCAGAACGAAAGCTTCGACGTGGTATCAACTATGGAAATCGTGTCGATTCTGTGGTTTTGCTCATCGGTATCGTATTGAACTCAATTCCGATATCGATATCCGATATCCGATATCTAACGCTAGACATAACGTTCCACAATGTCGGCATCGGCGGCAGATCAACTTCCGAGAAGAAGCGGGGCCTACGGAGTACATGGTGTGGTACTGCCGGATGCTCACCAGCGGCTTCCTCAAGCTCAACGCGGATAGGTACGATCATATTGATGCTATGTACGGGTGCAGCAGCCTTACTTTGTCGTCTTGCCGAGGCCACCTCTGTGCGCAAAAGAGCTTGTGATGTCGCGGTCAGGTGTTGTCTGGAGCAGTATGGAATACCAGGTAAGATACAGTATAGTAGTACCGTATGCTGTAATCAAGACAAGACTTAGGCTTAAGACACCCCCCACCTTGGAACGAATTTCCGGGTCGAGTTTGCCTGAACACAGGGGGAACACATTCAACGACCATGGCGACTTTGGGATCATCTGGTCAAGATATTTCCATAGACGCATGCCTCGCTTGGCGTAATCAGTTCGCCCTCCCCGTTGTTGATAAAATGGGCTTCTCAATTTGGTCCGTCCGAGGGGGGGGGTGTTATCTTATCACCCTGGTGTGATAGTGTGATAGTGCCATACGGTATATCATACCTTCAACGAGTTGCCCTTGCATTGGCACCTGGTATTGTACCATTGGGCATACATACTGTATGCCATACAATAGGTATGGTGTTTTAAGTCGACAAACGGCAGGACGCCTCAGTATCTCAATAGTCAATAGAATTTTTTCGACAGGTTTATACATTGTCTCACTTGAAGAGGCACAATAGTACAGTAGGTCTGTCTATGCCTCGCCCAACCACTGTTGTCCTTAAGGTACCGAGCGACAAGGACCGAAAGCGCAACGTGATGGCTTTTGTAGATACACAAGGCATGCCTTATCGTAAAACGCTATTAGTGAGGCATGGCACTGCAACTACTGTGTTCCAACGATATTGGGTGGAGTTCCTCAGTGCTGCCAGTGCCCTTAAGGCCTTAAGGAGTCCCCTCGGTAGTCGTGTTTGATTTTGGCTAAGAAACGCTTCCCCTTAGTGTGTAGTCTACACCCCAATAGCAGCATGCGTCGGTTTAGTAGGGAAACAATATATAAAGACGTATCCTCTGCCGCATCCCTGCTTGCTGCGTGTTGGCCTCGAGAAGCGAATACCTTTGATATCGTTTTAGGACGGGGGAAGCGCACCCCGCCTATTGCCCAGTACCTAGGAGGTATTTTATATATTTTCTGTACTTTCTGTACTTTATACCTGGTATACTTCGTGTATACGTGTATCGTACGCTAACCCCCTTGGGGCTTCAGAGGGAAAACATGCCACACGAAGCTGTGTAAGGGCATAAGGAGGCCTGCTACAGGAGGGGATAGGGGATAGGGAGTGTGTCCTACTACTCTGACAGCAACTACAGTAGGGGTAAGGAGGTGTAAGACACACGCGCATCATGGTGATATACCTGTTATGCTTCGTGCTCCTCATGGCCACTTCATAGGACCGCATTTGTCGTTTTTGAAGTCGCTCTGTCGCTAAACCTGGGCCCAAAAAGGTTCAACCTAAGAGGCCTGTACATCGTATAATAGGTTATTTTATGTTTTGTCTCCTCATTTCTCCGCAGTTTGTCGGGTCCGCATCATCTCTCTTTAACCCCTTTAGAACCGCAGTCCCGTTTTGGGGACAAACCAGTCGAATTTCAAATAGTTTGTCCCCAAAACGGGACAGCGGTCCTAAAGGAGTTAAAGACCCCAATGTTTTGCCGCGCCGTTGATTCCGTAACTACATACGACGTTTTTGCCGCTTTTGTACCGTGGACATGATCAGATTTCTTCCGTTTTTGGAGCACACGGTGGACATGCAGGACTTTTGCCAGCGGGAGGTGGAGCCCATGGGAAAGGAGTGTGAACAGGTGTGTTGGGTGCAGCTGCTGCACATGCCGTACTCGGGAGTTCACTGGTATATCGTATGATGCCTGTCATGTTCGCATAGTGTTGCTGCTGTGATGTACATGTACGTGGTAGTGTAGTGTAGTGTGGTGTAGTGTAGTGTAGCGCAGTGCAGTGCGGGGGTAGGTCTAGTGTCCTGGAGCTGGTACCAAGGTCTGTGCTCCAATACAGCAGTACAGCACAGTTGTTGTTCCTGCTATTCTCACAATAAGTTTTCGCCATAATCTACAGCAGTATGTAGCCACGGAAAGTGGTGGAGCCCTAGGAAGATCCGAAAAATCATACCAGGTACGTCACACGTTGCCATCGGCGACGCTTCATGCATGCTGTAGGTATAAATAATCAGAGCCACCTTCCTCGAGCGGAAACATCTCATCAACAAATTATCGGGTAACTGCAGCGTTCCATGCTGTAACCATGCCTATATCAGGCCTGTATTCACCCTACAACCTACCAGGTAAGACCTTGTTTTGCAGGGAAAAAACGGTGGGGGGAGGTGCACGGTGTTCTATATTTTTCACTTGCCAGCTCCTGAAGGGCCATCGTCGTATCCACTATAGCGCTATTCACCTTGACATGATGTACGAAGTGATATATCACCTCCGCGCCTCAGTTGTCAGTCCATTAAATTGCTGCGGTTGTACCTGGTATCATAATCTCTTCCCCCCCTGTTGAAAATGTAATAGACATGAACATGGCAACATCGTGTAGAAAGTATTTTGGTGTTGACACCTGCTGATTGGGCATTGGCTCATTGCCGTAGTCTATCTAGCCCTTGTTGACGACATACAGTAGTTGTGTTGCACGCACCACCGATGCTTGTTGATGTCTCACATCGGCCCATTGCCGCGCTCTAGCCCGGGGGGATGGCATAGCTGTGCTGCACGCTCCTTCGATCATTGATCATATCACGGTAGCTCGTTGCTCTATCCCATAGCTACCCATACTCCCCAATCACGATTTGATGTTGTTGCACCCATGCCATGCACGCTGCATTCAGATCCAGATAATGGGCCTATGCGAGCACCTCAACACGCCGGTGAAGATCGAGTACTTAGACGGCCAAGACTTTACGGGGCAGCTAGGGAGCATCACCCTCCCGGACACAGGAGCCGAGGCGATGGTCACGCTGCTCTACAGGTGAGGCGGACACGTGCTGACAGCATACCTGGTACTTTTTGGCGTGCCTTTTTGTGTTTGTGTGTTTTTTCGGGTGTACTTACTCATATTATAACTAAAACTATGGGTATGATATTGGAATTGTTTTGGTTGCAACTGATACGGGATGGTATACCACACCTCATTAGCACCGCTCCCTTGCGTACTGGAACTGCCGTTCGTAACTGCTATCTCCCGTCGAGACGCTTTCTTGTGTTTGAGCCTCACCATCGTCACCACGGGCTAGATTTCCTATATATTTTTCTTCAGAAATGAGCTGTTAGTGTGAGAGCATCGTCAGGATGATGATACCGCAGGTGCTGGCGAACGATTGCTGAAGTTTGTACGAGTATGATGGGGGTAGCGTTTTAGCCTTATGAGTCAATAGTTCCGTATCATGGGACTTCTCAATTACGAATCACAAAACTAGCCAATAAGGCATGCCTTTTACCCAATAACGCTATAGGCGTCGTGGGCTGTGCGACAGATTGCTTGTCGGGTTTCGCGTACACGTTTGTTGAAACCGTTTTGGGGTGCCGTGGTAATACTAGTATTAATAGTACTCATGGCTTGCTAATAGTAATATTATTAATAGTAGTGATCATGGCTTACTGATAGCACTAACGACTTACTGATAGCACTAACGACTTACTAATGGCGCTAATTACTCAATTATAGTCAGGTGAGGAGCCTTGAAAAATTATGTGTCATTAGGTTCACCCCTATCGTACTGTGCTAGGAGTGTTCAATTGCTCCTTCATCGGGCCTTCATCGTCGTCGGGCCTTCATCGTCGTCATCCCTCTCTCCCCCGCTCGTCCGCATGCTCTTTCTCTCTCTCTCTCTCTCTCTCTCTCTCTCTCTCTCTCTCTCTCTCTCTCTCTCTCTCTCTCTCTCTCTCCCACTTTCTGTACCGTCCTCTGTCCCTTCGGGGCGAACTTGTGCCGTACCCTGCCACCGCGATACCTGCTATCCATTACTCCCTTAGGCCTGGGCATTATGATGTTCTGTACCCGATGCCCAAGCCATGATGCTGCTGCTACTGTCTGCTTCTGCTACTGCTGCTGCTGCTGCTGCTGCTGCTGGACGAAGGGGCTCCGAGTTTGAGGTTTTTCCACACGGCAGACGTGGGTCACCAGACACCCTCACCGCGTTTTTTATTATGTTTTTGTACACTATATGTCCTACCGGACGGGACTGGCAGGGCATGTGGCAAGGCAACCGCATGGCAATGCATGACAGGGCAAGGCAAGACAATCCGGGTCGGTCAATATGTCCAGGCATCCATCCGTCCGTCAATCAATCCGCCTTATCCCCAGCCAGGATTGCAGTAGCCACTTGCTGAAGGATTGCAAGAGCAGTAGACCCCCACCTCACTGCTGCTGTAGGATAGGATTACAGCAGTAGCTCCTTTCTACTGTAGGTCAGGATTCAGTGGCCTTTTACTACTGTTGGAAGGATTGCAGTAGGTTCGTACTGTCAGTAGCCTTTTACTACTGTAGGAAGGATCGCAATAGGTTCGTACTGCCAGTAGCCTTTCAATACTGTAGGTAGAAGCCCGAGGGTAGTAGGCTGCTTGCTGTACACGGCGGCGTTGTAAGGTGCCCCGCACATAATTAGCGTGGCATTCTACCAACATTCTACCGATGATGTCCTGGGCTGATGGTGTTGGACTGGTTTGAGCGCAGCGTTCGGAGGGGCTCATCGTTATCGCCGATAAAGGCACTGTCATGCGTGCGTAGCGGCGTACGTCGTACACCTGGCACCTAATTTTGTTTTGTTCAGTCTTTTTGTTTATTTCTACGTCTGTGATGGCTGTGCGTTGCTTATTATCCTCCAAGCTCACTGTACGCGCACGTCTACCCTCAAAGGGGCGGGGAAGGGCTGAAGGTGTTTGATGGTGTGCGCATACATTTCACGCACCCGCTTGGGAGCAAAGACATTACATGCCGGATAAGACTAAAGCACTATCACACCGTGTGCTAAGATAACACACCCCCTCAGACGAAATTGGAAGGTGATCATCTTGACGAAGGGGGAGGTGCGAGCGATACGTCTAATGGAAGCATCTCGTCTATGGAAACATCTGGACGAGACGTTTCCAGAGCTACCGTTTCGGTTGTGTGCCCCGCTGCGTTTTGGAGATGCTCGGTTCGGAAACAGATCTCAGGGGGTGTATTTCTCCTCATATGTGTGCTATCTTATCACACCGTATGATATGTATGATATACTGCTATTACGAGACTGGTCTGTTGGGGCGCGTGCAGCCCTCTTTGTTAGCCTTATTATACTGTTTTTAGTGTAAGGGGCGGGTGGTCAAGAGGTCAAGCCGCGGTCTCGGTTTCTTGCGTAGCATATGTGCTTGGGAGGTACCTCTTGCGTAATTCATCTGTAGTGCATCTGTACCACCGTTTTGTAGGAGTCGAGCAGCACGCGCGTGGGGGACTAGATTCTATAACGAGGACCAAACGCTCGGACTTACACTCGTGTTTGGCTCTGTAGTACAGCTTGTGGCGTGAGCATTCCGTTCGCTCCAGTACAGGTGCCGCGCGTTCTACTGAGAGTCAAGACGACGCCAGCGGTTTTTTTTTTGTGCGCTCTGACATGTGTGGCTGCTTTGCTGGTGTTGGTGCTGGTACTGCTGTGCTTGGTTGGTGTTGTTGCGTTGTCAGTCGCAACTTTTCGGCTCGCAACAAGCACGATACGCGTAGCCTCGCGCTTTCCATTTTTAATCCAAACACGCGTTTGAAGATGTTATTTTGATTCTTAGCGTGTAACCACTCTGCATTCGGACCCATCTTTTTATTGCGGTCGATCGACTCAAGAAACTTGAGTTACGCACCTATTAATTGTAGCGTTAATCAGTTTTACGTCGGGGACTGATAACATTACGCTTCCTTCATACCGGTAGCACTGACCCATGCCATCAATCGCTGGACTTAAATGCCTGTCATCGTAATATTGACATCAATACACACGTCAGACATATCAAGATGTATGGTATCTGTCTACCGTATCCACTTAAGGTCGTCTACTCTTGGATAATTAATCTATTAATAGTGTGAATCCTAACTTACCGTTCTAAGGTGCTGTACAGGATCAGTGTAGTACAGATCCAACCCAGGAAATATGCCCTTAGAGAGAGATCATGCACATTATAAGGTTCCCACCAGGGAACGTGAGCTAGATCATACAGATCATGGGTGGGTATATCTGCCCCGCGGAAAGATCTGGATGACGAACTGCTGTTGGAGTCGACTATCTGTCCCCGATGTGTGTGTGTTTATACTGTAGTTTGACTAGAGGAAAATGGCCGACCTGGTGAGTGAGGCTAACAGATGGTGTAATCAGCGTGAGCGTGGCGAGCGAGGTCAATGAGTGGGCTATTCAGCCTTGTGAGCTAGGCCAATTGGCCAATGGGGTTAGCGAGTTGGGCCATCAGACCAGCCAATCGGCCGACCCGCGTTGCTGGCGGGGCCAATCGCTCATCCACCTTTCTTTGCAAGACCATGGAACGGACCAATCGGCATTGCGAGCTTCCTTGTGGCGCCATCGGCCAATCGGCATGACGAGCGAGGTCAATGGACCAATAGACAACTCCAGCCCTAGAAATGAGCCAATCGACTTTTAAGACCGGAGCCATCAGCATGGCAAGGCCAAGCGAATCGGCAAGTTTCTTCGGTCTCAAGTCATCTAGAGACTAACAGTACCGTAGGTTGGCCTTGATGCAGCGGGAGAATACTGCTTGACCCTTTCTTTCTCTGTCACCAAAAGGGATCATCTTGTTACTGCGTTGCTGCTGCAAACAGGGGCCCAAGGGAAAGGGGGCTAAATGATACATTAGTCCATTAGTCCATTCGAATCTGACCTAGCCCACGGTGATGGCTCCAACCACTGCAGTTCAAGCAGCAGCAAGAAGAGAGGACTGCTCTCATCCAGTGAAAACGAAAGACGATATCAGAAAACTCAAGCAATCAAGCATCCAGTACCGTCAAACCAAGTCAGCGGACTCCCACCCCCCCCGTAGCTATTAGGCAACATAACGCATTCCTATTAATAGCGTCCTATCATAAAGGAGATTGTGGGCCAACGCCACGTACATATGGCGTCAGCCTTTCGGGGCATTGGTGAGCGTTTTCAACAACCCATGCGTACCTACCATTGTCACCATAATATTTGGGATCCTATGAATATATGTACCAGGTACAGTACAGTACTGATATGAGACAACACTTTGACACCTCGGACAGCTATATAATCGATTCATCCCCTTTCGTGATCTAAATATTTGAGGGCAGATGCAGATGCAGTCGTCATCTGTACGATCTATAGCTTATGTTGGCGGGTGGGAGTCGAATAACTTGCGTGCTCTACAACATGTACCCCGGGTTGTATATTTTCTATTCAATACATAGATCCTGCACAACGTCTCATGACGACAGCTTAGGATCTACCAGTAGATGATAAATCTGTAGATGATCTATCGGTAGATGATCTGTCCGGCGTGCGCAGCAATTGACACCTCCCACCTTCTTCATTCTTCCGCGGATGCCATACCGGTAGTCCAGACGAACAAATCTACAGTAGTAGTATATACCTGGTACCAGATATGTTGTATGAGCGCGATTCGCTCGCGGCCATATCGAGCATCCCACGAAACAAAAATAAACCATTGCCGGAGAACCGGGAAAACCTCAAAAAAACAATATATACCAGGTAGATTGATTTCCATTTTTCGACGCAAACCCAAAATTATCGTGGGGGTAAACACACGGATTCGACCAGAAACGAAAATAACGGCGGCGTGGAGTAAGAAACGGCAAGGCAAAAATGGCAAACCTCCCTCTCCCCTGACCCCGGCCAGGAAAAATCACGTCATAAGTCAAAATCCCGTTTGCTGCTCTCGCAATTTTCAAGATATACGTCGTTCGTAAAACCTTCTTCATCGCTCACGGCTGTTCACCACTCAAACGTCGCCGTTCGAGTCGGTCATGGAGAGTGCGCTATTCGCATCATCGCTATCGTCCGTCTTTTTAGCCTTCTTCTTCTTCCGCGTCGCCTTTTTCTCGGGCGGTCTGTAGCCCGGCTTCATCTTGGCCGCCCTTCTGATGTTGCTTTGCTTTTTTCGCTTCATGCTGGCGGACGACCTCGCCTCGATCGCTATCATCGACAGCGCCTGGAGGCGGATCTCTTCGACAGGGCAGTCGAAGAACCTCGCGCGGATGGCCTCCATGTCGTACCACACCTGGTCGGCAGTAAGGGTAAGGGTCACGGCAGGTGTTGCAGTAGCAGTAGTCGTAGATACAGCATACAGCATACAGCAGTAGATGTAGCAGTAGGTAAGTGGAAGCAATAGTCGTGACAGTAGGTGTAGATGTAGAGGTAGCCACCGAGGCAGGAAGGGTGAGAGGGACGGAAATACAGTGTTAATAGCACAGCACGAGTAACTTCTGCGGCGGAAAGAGCTAGAATCGAAAAAAAAAAAAAAACTATCGAAACTTCACTCAAAATAAAACCAGTATTCGTACAACTGTACAGTAGGAGCAGAAGGGATTCGGGAATACCGTATGTAGGCGATACTCGACCGCAACGAGGTGACGGAAGGGGTCCAAATACGGGAGAAGAGACACCCTCGGAAAGACAGACATGCTGTGCGGATACACTATACACCAGTACAAGCGCCTGGTCCACTCCCAGACCCCCGGACCGCTCCACCACCACGAAGACCCCCCCCCAACCCAACCTCCCACCCTGAAGCGTGTTTGCCTCATAGGGGTGAAGCACGTATTACGGGGGACCATAGTTAACAGGACCTATGGTACACATAAAAACCTATATGTTTAACCATTTTTACTAACAATATTTGGTCCTGTTAACTATGGCCCCCCGTAATAATATTTTCTGAGGCTACTCACTTGATTGTATGTAGTATAGGAGCTCTATGCTATTAATACGTCATTGGTGAGTCATCCCGAAACTGATTTTGGTAAAAGCCAAAGAGAGTAAAAACCCCGACAAACAATCGAAAAACTTATATATACTATTTGTACTATAATAGGCATATATTTACTTCGTATCACGACAAATGCTGTGAAGCAAATGGTATTCCAACGATATTGGGCCAAGGAGCTCGGTCAGTCCCAGTTACAGTGACGCTTTGTCCCAAACGTGGTACCCCCCCCCTTCCCCCCCTATATCGCAGCACGCCTCCAAAACGCACCTCCTCAGCGAACATGTCGGCCACCACCTCAACCGCGCACTCCCACCGACCGCACACGGCACACGCCTCGATCAGCAAGTCCCACGTCTCCTGCTCCGGCCTCTTCCCCGAGGTCCGGAGGTCGGTCATCGTGGTCAACGCCCTAGCATAGTTCTTGCCCCTAACGCAGGCCGTCAGGACCGAGTTGTACGTCACCAGCGATGGCTGTAAGTTTAAGTCCCTGGCCAATCAGCAGCCGCAGCGGAAGCCACAATGAGAAGGGCGGGGGGGGTGGGGAAGGGTGAGGGAGCGGGGCAGCAGGGTTGGTTGCTTGAACAAAATACTCCCAAAAAAAACACAGCACTTGACAGTTTTCGTGGGGCACTTGAGCAACTTAGGCCTTGAGGGATTTATTTTCCAACAAGTACCTGCAACAACCGTTACATACGTACACAATAAATAAACTACAAGCTGTCGCTAGGAACTCTATAAATAGCAGCAGAATAGTTGTGCCTCTCGTCAACTTCTGTGCGTGTGTTAGTGGAAGGAAGTCCTGGGGATCGCTAGTTTCAGAGTCCTCCGTCAGCAGTAGATTTCGGCGGTCGTATCGTAACATCCTCTTGGATCTACTGTAGGACAATCTGGCTTCAGCAAGCTCGAACGGGTCCCTACTTGTTGGCGCCGTGGAAATTACTAACTCTCATTCGCTCGTAAATATGTACAACACTAGACTTGGGGAGGAAACCTCCAGGTGATAACCACTTCATAGCATCGATTCACCCAGCATATAACGGTTACCAAGAGAGATATTATTGCTGTAGCTAACAAGTGCAAACAACACCGACGCGAGGTTCAACCGAAACAAGCGTATCTATGGTTATGTTTTGAGTGTCTGTTCATTTTTTCGTCCCATCTGTTATCTCCGCCCTTCTTTTCTCTCCCTCTCCTATTACGGTGAGCCATAGTTAATGGAACCTATTGTATACATAAAAACCTATATATTTAACCGTTTTTACTAACAATATTGGGTCCTATTAACTATGGCCCCCCGCATTAGTAATATTAATAGTCGTAACTCAGATCCGGGGTTTACATATATAGCAGGCTTTCCTCTCCCCTCCCCACTACGGTTCGTGCATTGCTTTTTTATCGTCAGAAGACGAAAGGCCCTTTGTTCCGTCGTCGAGTGACGTCTATTAATATTACTATTACGGGGGGCCATAATAAATAGGACCAAATATTGTTATTAATAGAAGAGGTACGAGTAAATATAGAGTTTTTGTGTGTACCATAGGTCCTATTTTTTACTATGGTCCCCCGTAATAGTTATAAGAGTACTTATAACCCGGGGTCGTCAGGAGAAAACGAAAATTTGCAATTACTGCTGTACCTGGTAGTAAACACGCTGTACGGTGGCGGGCGGCGAACGGTATTTCCGGCAAATGTTGTCAAATAAATCGCGCAACCAAGAGAAGCAGTCGGTGTGAGTAAACGACCTATAACTCGGGCCTATGACGTTGTAAAAAACAGCTCGCAAACACGGAGGGTAGCGGATGAGCAGCAAACTAGAGGCAGGGCAACACGAGAAGGCAAGTACAACGATTAAAATAAATATATATATAGTTCGAAGTGTACCATAGGAATGCCAAGGGTCAAAGGAAGGGGGGAAAGGATGGGATATAGAAGGGGCAAGGGGACTAGGTTGCGTTTCACATTGAGGTTTCCATTGGATAAAGCGTGCTTGTGTGTACCTACCTCATGACTTTAACGGCATCGCAAGCCTCTCGCCAACGGCCGACCTCCGCGCACGCCGCTATTGCGCAAGAGAAGCATTCCTCTGTCGGCACCACTCCAACCTCGTCCATCTCAGAAATCAACTCCAAGGCCTAGACGGCGGTTACGGCGGAGACACACCAAAAAGGGGGATGGGAACATGAGAACGATCAAGCAATATATCAACAAACAAACTCCAAACCGAATCGAACAGAACCAACCAAACCCAACCAAATCAAACCAAGCCAAACCAAACCGAACCAACCAAACCCAACCAAGCCAGACCAAACCAAACCAAGCCGAACCGAACCGAACCGAACCAAGCTAAACTAAACCAAACCAAACTAAACCGAACCAAACCAAACAAAAACACACCAAAAATACCACACACAAAAAAAAGACAAGCCAAATCAAATCGAACCAAACCCAACGAAAGAAAAAAAGAAAAAAGGATAAAGCGATAGAGGTGTGAACCCATCCATCGGCTTTTTGAAAAGTGATCAGACATTTTTATTTATTGTTTGCTTCATATGGCCTATACGAATACATTTCTAGTTGCCTTTAGTGTCCTTTGCCCCCTTGATAATGTCTGAGTTTTGTCTTAACGTCCCCTACATTTAGCCTGGTTAACAGCAGCACTCGCCTTCTCCCATTGACCCGCATCCTTGAGGGCGTCGAGAGCCGCATGGAATGCCTTGATCCCTGGCGTAGATCCATCCTCTTCCATCTCTTGCAGGAGCAGAAGAGCCCTCTCCCACCGTCCTCCGCTGCCGCACGCCTACCGTGTCACAAGTTCAAGCAACACGTTACGAGTCACACCACAGGTCCGAGCAACACATGTAAGCTAAACATCCTAGAAACACGCCCAAGCACGCCAACGAACAACTACTCAGTGTCATGGATGGCCGTAGTCACGGGGTTTGCTCATGACATGCATGGCTTACTGTAGTGCTATTACGGGGGACCATAGTTAATAGGACCTATGGTATACATAAAACCTACCTGGTATATATTTGACAATTTTCACTAACGATATTTGGTCCTATTAACTATGGTCCCCCGTAATAGTGCTATTAATAGTGGTATTAAAAATAGTGGTATGGGCGATCGTTTACTATAACGGTAAGCAGCCGGAGAAGCCGTCGTACTCTACGAGGTATGTATAGCCCGCTACAAATACGGTAGAAAAATACAAGTATATCGATGCAGGTGTCGTATCATATTACTCTAATTTACTTATTACTGCAGTAGTACTATTTACGGGAGGAGGTAGATAGTAGAAGCTGAGTGATAGTATTGACACTACTGTTAATTGAAACTATTGGTGCAGGTAAGGGCTTGCGTACAACATAACCCAACCGCCGTGGGAGGCACTGGGCCCGGTAATTCAATCGAACCAGAGAGCAAGAACCGGGCGGGTACGGTATCGGCAATCTATGCGGTACAAAAATACAGCCCATCCCCGTTCTGTCCAGGTGCTACTGTATTATTACGGGGGACCATAGTAAATAGGACCAAATATTGTTAGAAAAAATAGCGAAATATATAGGTTCTTGTATGTACCGTAGGTCCTCTTTAATATGGCCCCCCGTAATAGTATACCCGAGCGATATACCTGGTATCCGACTCCACTGCCCAGGAGACCCCCATCGGACAGCAAGACGAAACGCACAAGAAAAGTAAAGCAGGGCGAACGAACAGACAAGACAGCCAAGGCCAACCCACAGACGAGCAGACAAACGGATATGACAGACATGACAGGCAGCACTATACCGCTACAAGAACCAACCTCGTAGACCGGCGTGCAACAGTCGGCAACGGACATTCGATGCTATATACCTGGTGTAGATTATCAGAGGGTAGTGTATACCTTCATCGCGAACCGGTAGCTGTGCTGGTCGGGCCTAAGCCCCAAAGTCCGCATCTCCCCGAGAATTTCCAGCGCCTTCTCCCACTCCCCCTGCTGCCCACAGGCGATGATGGCGGCATTGTAAGCCGTTTTGTCCGGCACAAAGCCGTCTGCACTCATCCGGCGCATGATGCCGAGTGCTTCCTCTGACAGTCCCCCGTCTGCGCAGGCCTGGACAGCCGCTCCGTAGCATACCAAGTCGGGCTTTAGGCCTGCAAGGAAAGCAAGGAGCCAACAAAAAGGGGGGGGCAGGCAACAAGCAATCAAAATAAACGAAAGCAGGCAAAGTCAAGCAAAGCGGGGAACGAAAATAAATAAAAGGGAAGGAAGCAAGCAAGCACCCGAGCAAACTACTATATAGACGGAAGAAAGTAAACCAAAGAAGTAAGACACATGCCAATGGGAAAGCAAAGTATCAATAAAAAGTTTGAATTTCAAAGATACCCGCCGAAAACGAAAATAGAGCACGCTTCCTATGGGCACGTTTAGAAAAAAAAAGTTCCAAACCTTTGGAAAAGCCCGAAAAAAGCGAATCTGGGGCAGATGTTGGGCCAAGATCAGCTTGAGAAAAGCTCAGGCGGATGTTTGGTTCGAAGCGGCGAAATTCCGAGTCCTCGACATTCATCGACCGACAAAACCAACGACTGCTTCATGAATTCTGCACGGAGTGCGCTCGTTAGGGGCTCCGACCCACCCTAGGGTCACCGTCTTCACACCATGGCCGGTGTCATGTGGTGGGAGCTGACCAGGCGTATGATAAAAAAAACAATAGGGCGCTGGTGTGCACAAAACATAAGACAACAATTCTCCATCTGTCTCGAATGGCAAAAAATAGTTTTTTTTTTAGGTTTGGGAGGATACCGTAGGACGCCGCCGGCAAGCTCTCACCCCCTAGACTATGGGTCCACCTGATATCTTCGAGGCCGTCATCTATATACTCGTTGGCCTTGCCGGACACCGCGCGAGTTGCCCGTGGGCTGCGTCTATGTTGAGATCGAGCGTCGATCGTTGCACGAGCTGATATCTAACAGCGTGTTGACAGCTTGCAACCAGACAAAAACAAATTGCGCCGCCTGCAGCCGATGAGGGAAAAAAAAGAAAAAATCAAACATTTCTTCTCTTTTTTCCTACAAAAGATAAAACCAAACTTTTTTTTTCTTTTTTACCCACAGACAGTGGCGGTACGAGGAATTTTTCGGCTGTTCTTTGAAAGCAATACATTTCTAGAAAACTTTTGAACCTCACCTTTCCATTGGCATATATCTAAGGAAGCAAATGCGTAGGAAGGCAAAACAGTAGTAAGCAACTAAGCCATGAGAGATAATACAAAAGTGAACATCCGGTGAGAGTTACGGCAGGCATTGCCCTAACCCCTTAAAACAACAGCCCCATTTAAACGACTCAATTATAAGTAGTGTGTCCCCAAAACGGGGCTGCAGTACCTGGTATATACTACAGTAGCAGTTCTGACAGTCCTAAAAGGGTTGTTGCCCGATTGACATTCTTCGTTTGGGCTGAAATATTTAGTCTCAAGTTGGATGCGGTGGTCGTGCAGTTCCAGGTCATTGTAGTTACACTAAGTTCAAAGCAGTACGTTTTACCAGGTATTTAGCACTACAGCAGTAGTATGAGTAGTACTACCATTGGTGGTATTAATAGTGTTTATGCCTACCAGGTATTAATACAAATTGCCGGCATTAGTGCGCGTACTCAGTAGGTCGTCGGTACACTCAGGTCGAAAATATAATAAACGTTTCAACATTACTATGAATACCAAGCGCTCCTTAAAATAAGGGCCAGAGCGGTGTGTATACAATGAATAAGCCGGCCTACAACTCTGCCGTCCAAGATACTGTCGGATACTGGTATTACGGGGGACCATAGTTAACAGGACCTACGGTGTACATAATAACCCATATATTTAACATTTTTACTATTTTAATAACAATATTTGGTCCTGTTAATCACTGGCCCCCCGTAATAATATACCATGATACGAATCGGTTGAAGTCAAGGTACGCCAAAAAGAGCTAAAGCTCTGAAGAGACCGAAGACGCTGATGAAGAGGACTGCCCCGACGGTGGGGGGCAGCGCGACGGCACCGTTTGCATCGATATAACGGTATCAAACAGATCCATTAGTCGAAACAGAATACCGCCCCACAGCCAAATCCGGAAAAGTCTTATCCCTTAGCGTTGCAGTCGATCCAACGAGTACACCAAGAATATGACAAAACTAAAAGACGACCACTCTAGCCTGACCGAAGCCTTTTGCGCATACCCCTGAAACCTAGTGCTAGTGCTACTACTGCTACTACTTTACGGGGAACATATGAATATGTTCTACAAGTACTACAAGTAAGTATGGTGTGTGAACATATTGTACTGTCTGTTCGTAGGGGGATACTTAGTTGTAAGGTCCATCGTGAGTTCTGAATACTACCGACGTATTAGTATGATACACCGTAATGCTAAATATATGCCCATTTTATTTATTGTTTTATCATCACTTTTACTTCCCAGCTTAACTTGTAGGAGGTTTTCACCGTTAGCGATCTTCTTCTGGATAAGCCGTGGTCACAGGTGTCATCCCTTTCCCCCCCCGGTTCGTGCCTTTATTTCTTGTCCCGCGTGGGGTTCAGCATTTCCACTGCTCGTCGATTTTCAACGAATGTAGCTAACTCACGCTCTCGCGCTTTCCGCTAGTCCATTTTTATGCAAGAAAAAAACACCTTCGAACATGCACTCGGTGAGACTCGAACCCACGACATATATTTTGATACGCACGCGGACCACCTACCAAGCCACGTCGTATTATCCATACCATTAACACCATCTCCATTACCAGGTATATATGAACATTGATAGTTGGAGCCGGTCACGCCGACCGATAGCAATTCAATTTCTCCATGGCACAAAACGATCATTGCATCATTGCAGTAGGACGCGGGTTCTTACCGTAGTCGTTGGTCATCTCGTCCAACAACTCGATCGCCTTATCCGCCCTGCCCCCCTTCCCGCACGCCGAGATGGCACCGCTGTACGTGAAGACGTCGAACGCGAGCCCGTCCTTGAGCATTTGCTTCATCATCGACAGAGCTTCCTTCCATCTGCCCATCTTGCTCACCGCGGTTATCGCGCTGCCGTCATCACCATCGTCGTCATGATCATCATCACCATCATCATCATCATCATCATCGTCGTCGTCATCATCGTCATAAGCACCATCATCATCATGATCATCGCGGTGCGGCGTCGTGATTGAAGCATCACGTCATCGTCGAAAGGGGGGGTGTGTGTTAATTTTTTTAGTCGGGGGTTCCATAACTTCCTCTTCATCTTCATACTCGTATATCGAAAATCAGATACTCGTACGGTATAGCATTCATAGATTCATTGGCAAACTCATGAATTGATGAACAGCAAATCGAGACAAGGCAAGACAAGATAAGTTAAGACAAAAGAAGGCAAGGCAAGGCAAGGCAAGGCAAGGCAAGGCGAGGCAAGGCGAGGCAAGGCAAGGCAAGGCAAGGCAAGGCAAGGCAAGGCAAGGCAAGGCAAGGCAAGGCAAGGCAAGGCAAGGCAAGGCAAGGCAAGGCAAGGCAAGGCAAGGCAAGGCAAGGCAAGGCAAGGCAAGGCAAGGCAAGGCAAGGCAAGACAAGGCGAGGTCATCGGAGGGAAAAAAAAGCACGCGAGGTCGCCTCCTCACAAGAGGAAACGCACACCCACCGAAAGTACAGCAGGTGCACGAGCAGTCAGCGTCGTATAACGTTGCGAAACTGGCAAACAGCTCTTTTCTCACCCTGCCTACCTCCCTTGCTCTTCTACTCTAGGCGCTATATTGCAAGCGCTAATGGCCCACCCCCGAAAACCGCATGGCCAAGAAGGGCTGAGCACCACGATCCTAACACACATCACGACAAGCGAACCCACCGCCGCACAGCGTCATCAAATGCCAGCTATATGCCAGGTACCACATCACTATCCAAACCCAACAAACATACCGGTATTTGTACGGATGTCTACTATTAACAATAGTGCGAGTATATCTAACAAACATCACAACACCAAAAAACGCCAAAACAAAAAATGCCGCCAAAGCTGCTTACCTGTTGTACATCTGCACGTTCACCGGCACGCCGCGTACTCTCGCCCCAACAAGCGCCCGCAAAGCATCCTCCCACTCTCCCCTCTTCCCCAACGCCACAAGGTCTGCCGTCGTCGCACGCTGAGCCTCCTCAGTCGCATCCAAAACCTTCGCCCCCCCCGCGCCCGACCCAGATGACCCCCGCTCCCACTCCTTAAGACCCCTCCCTCCCTCGTCCCCCCACCTACCCCCCTCACCCCAGTCGCTCCCTCGGGAAAACCCTCTCTCCGGTTTCTGTTCCCACCCCCCTCTCCCGTCCCCTTGCCCCTCTCCTTGATACCCGTCTGTTTTTTTGAAACCCCTCTGTTGCGTGTCTCCGGGGGGAGCGGCGGCGGCGGGGTTTCCTCTCCCCTTTGCGCGTCCCATGACGTTAGATCGCGGTGCTTCCATATTGGCCTTCCAGCCTTCCAGCTGGTTGGAACCCGTGATCACGTCCCCGTAGCCACCACCACCCCCAGCACCCGCTCCAGCACCGCCTCCATCACCGCCGAAATCCCATGGGTCGCTGTCGTTGACGTTCTCGTTGACGTTGTCGCGAGCGGCGTCCGTCCAAGGGTCCGCCGGCCTGCCACGAGCTGCGGCTCCGGGTTGATTCGCGCCAACGGGTGAGGGTTTCGACGCCCCCTCGTTTTCTTCAAGGAGATCATTGAGCCAATCGTCGATCGCCGCCGGCGCGTCGGCCGCGGCGCCATCCGGCGCCGGGCGCCTTGCCGAGCCGCTGTCGGTGTCGACGTCGATGTCGATGTCGCTATCGGTGTTGGCGGAGGTACCGGCAGCGACAGGGGCGCCGCCTGGCACGCTTGACACCTCGTCGATCAAGGATTCGAGAACTCTGGCGTTGGCTCCCCTCCTGCCCCCGCCCTTGCCCCCGGCCCCCGTGGCGGCGGCGTTGGAGGCGGCGGCACCGCCGGGGGCGCTGCTGAAGTCGTCGCTGTCCAGCTTGAGCAAATCGTCCAACCAGGAGTCTGGATCGACGGCGCCCATGGCGGGAGACGACGCCGACTCCTCGGAGACGCCAGGGCTCGACGACCGTTGCCGTGCTACAGGCTCAGGGGCTGAGGGGAGGCTCTGGCTAAGCAGCTCGTCAAGCGAGTCCCGCCTCCCGGGAACGTCGAACTCCTGGAAGGGGTCGATGGCTGCGAGGTTAGGGTTCCCGCTGTCTGCCCCGTCGCCGCCCGCGTTCACCGTCGGTGAAGAAGACTGGGAATTGGCGGTTCCTGTGGGCGGTAGCAGGAGAGCTCCGTCCTCGAGGCCAAGGAGGTCATCCAGGGCGCCAAACCCGTCATCGGCAAGAGCGCCACCGCTGTCGGCACCGCCGGCTGAGGGGGAGGATGAAGAAGGCCCCTGCGTTGTCACCGCGTCCCGTCGAAGCAAATCGTCGAGAGCATCGAGGGTGCTCTGGCCGGATATTGAAGAAGACGAGCCGCTTGAGTGCACGCCGAGCAGATCATCCAGCGCGTCTAGGTCGCCGAGAGGGTCGCGAGCTGCCACTGCAGGCTCCGGCACATCTGCTGGGTCGTCCCGAAGCAGTCGGGGGCCGTCCCGGCCGATGAACTCGTCGGATTCGATCTCGTCCTCGTCCTCCGCTGCAGCACTGAGCCGGCGATTTCGAGTGGCACGTGGTGCAGCGCCCAATGGTACAGCAGAGCCCCACACATCACGGCGACTGCCATGCGTCAACACGGCCGAGGGTGCCACATGCTGGGAGATGGATGCCGGTGGTACCACAAAGCTCTTGGCCGGTGACAAGAGGAGGGACGAGGATGCCAGCCTCCAGAGCGACATACTCGTGACACTCGCTGTGCGCTGTCAGAGCTGCGGAGCTGAATTGATATCATGCGTTCTTGGGTTTGAACGGAGTTCCATTCACCTTGCAGGCGTTTGTTGTTGAGTTTTTCGGAGATTTCTCCCCGCTACCCGTTTTGTCGCTGGCTGCGTGGTTCGCTCTTCGAAGACCTGCCTCGTGCTTCTCCTGCTGGGTCCTCGGTGTCACGATGGCCATGGTGAAAGGGGGTAAAGGTGGTGGAAAGGTCGACGTAGACCGCCTGTTGAACTTCGAAAAGCGCAGCGGCATCAAGGATGGGGACATCGAGTCATTCATTACCAAAGTTGACGCTGTCAACGTCGCGATCCAAGCAATGAAGGCAAGCAGAGGGTACACTAAACAGACATAGCAGGAGAAGGGAGAGAAAGGGAGGAAAGGAGGGAGGGAGAAAGAGAGACAAACCGCGGTGTGCGGTGTTTAGTTTAGGTCGTCTTTTCGTAGAGGCATGCGATGTGCTCGAGGTGGCTTGGGCAGTTCGCGTCCAAATGGATCTGTGAAGCATATCTATGGCCCCAAGACCCGAAGATACTGACGTTCTGTAAACGGTAGAACATGTTACGGATTTCTCACACATCTACTGCTGTGCATTCTCTTTGACATGTGCGTGCCCTCAGGACGGTGAGCTAGATCCAGCTGACGTGCATGTGGATGGTGTGCCCACGATAGAAGAAGAGCTCCAGATGGCAGCAGAAAAAAGGTAACGCCTACCTGGTACACAGCAGCGCAGCTACGTCCAGACATATATATGGCCAAAGACGTCGCTGCTGTTGTTCTTTGTGTATATATTGCATGTTTATGTTTTACCCATGGACGAGGACCACCGGAACCCACGACCAAACGCTTGGCGAATTATTCGCACACAAAGACATAGCAGGCACACATACGTATAGAAGAGTACTTTGTACTTCGAGTATTTTTGGCGTGCCACGCCGACTAGGGATATTCTTGCGCCCGGGGGTGATTTTGATTGAGCATGGGGTAAATAAAGTGAACAAGCTCCAAGAGGTTTTCACCTGGACCGTTCCTTTTGGTCGTTGGCACCAAATCTACCCGACAACACGACGTTCGTCCAAATTGAAAGTCAAATGTGCAAACGCACCAGGCAAACAATATATGATGTATACAGAAAGGGTGCTCGCCACATCATACACCGCCGTATGACACTCGTATGAGACGGACGTGTGTTTCTCTGTTGGGTGTTTCGGCAGTCCATGGAGCAGGAGGTAGATTGATCTTGCAAAGAGACAGCGGGAGAAAGGGGTCCCCACCACATCTACACCAGTTTCAAGTACCGCACACGCATGTGTTTCTCAACCCTCTTCCCATGTTATTTTATGTTTGGTCAACCAATCTATGGTGCAGGAGGAGGAGGATCGATCTTGAAAGGAGAGAGCGGGAGGAGCGCTCGAGAAAGAAGAAGGAGGAACATGAAAAATGGTGGAGGTGAAATACATCGAATTGTACTATCCATAGCGCCTACTAACAGACTATACAGGTAGTACCAGTATTACAGCTCCTAAACGCCAACTATTACCGGTATTGTTGCAGGGTGAAGAACGAAAATCCTGCTCTCTAATGCATACCAAGGTGTGTACGGGCTATGAATATCAGCCCATCAACAGACTCCCCATTACTTACTGTTTGTTGTTTGTAGTATGTACATAGACTATCAATTACCTGTACACCTCATGGTGTTCGCACCTCCATAAAGTATACCTGGTAGCACGGAAGCCTTGCCCCACAGTCGGTCGCAACTCCCCGTGCGTAGCAAATGCCTCGAATCTGACGCACAGCGCAGCAGATTGATCGCATCGTCCTCCACATGTACCTCCTCGAAACAAAACAATGTTCCGGATGCAGTCGTCGCTTCAAGTCGTACCCGAGTGAGGCTAAATGCTTACGTACACAATCGCTACTATACTGCGCGCTCGCCATGCTATTCTTGTTTGGACCCAACCAAACTACCGATGTTATCAAAAGGGGCGCTGAGCTGCTCTATGGCGACAAGAAGCGGTTGTCCGGGATCGGGGCTTTAGAAAACTCCGCTCATCTTATGGAGGCGGAGAGCAGTGGTGGGAATCGTCTAAGTCATAACTCTGGATCGATTAGAACCCTCACAGAGGAGGAGAGGATGCGGCTCAAGGACAGATACAGCATGGAATATGGCAGGTATTTGGCGATACCTTGCCTTCCTTTCGGCTCTTGTCATTTTCTGTTTCGGCTTTCGACACCCTTTTTCGGCGGGCGTTTCTGAAAATAACACTGTCCTTGACGAATCGGCCTCACTATGGCGTGTGGGGAAATCTGTAGCCTCATTTCGTTGTGTCGAATAGCCGCATGTTCGACCTCCTTTTCCGGTATTTTCGGATAAATTCCGTTATCATCCATTGACCGTCGCGTGGCCGACATATAAAATTGTCCAGGGTGGGCTAGTGTGATATGGAGTAGTCTTAGACTATAGAATGGTCAGGGGATAGCCGAAGTATCAAAGCCCTGTATCACCCGAAGATCATTCCCGGGGCTCATAAGTTTCCCTTGCAATACGTACTACGGTTAGGATAGTCGATAGGAGACGCGCCCGAGTATTTTTTCTCGGACAAGTGTATTTACCGTCTAACGGGTAAACAGCAGGAAAGCAGAGTGGGCTTGATGCCTCGAGTCAAGCCCCTATCGAATCACTCTAAAAATCTCCCTTTCATCTCTCATCATGAAGAGGACTAACAATATTACAACAACACAAGAAATCTCCTAAACAAGAGAAGCTGTCTTCCTAGGTAGTTCAGATAGTTACTGTATTCCATTCCCTTGCAACGATACTCGGCCTGTACTGCACTATTAAAAATAGTTTGCAGCCCACGTTATACCGGTGGCAGCACTGTGGCAGCACCGTAGAAACGTTTTTTTTTTCTTTTTTGTTAAATAGATGGGACACGTGGACGCCGACGGACCCGGCGACAATGGCCGAGATCGAAGGGCGTGAAGAAGAAGAGGATGCCAAGAGGAGCAAAGACTTCGAGACCAACAACCCGGATTTCTGCACGCAGATGATCGACGACATGAAGACTCGATCGGAAGCTAGGTGGGTGGTTGGGCCCTCTTGCAAATGCACATCGGTGACTGAACTACTGTGAGCGTTACCCGGTTGCACCAGAGGCTGATATCGCCATGTGTTGTATGCGAGTATCCCTCGCTCCCCTTTGTTTGGCAATTCTTACGCGGACGCGGAGTCCCTCTGGACGGTATTAACAGACGACGCACTTGCAGCGCGAACTAACAAAGTTGCTGCACCCACCTACGGATATTTTATTGCGTTTCCTAGGAAACCCGCCTGCTGCCGCTCAGAGTGCAATGCTAATGAAATGCAAATGATATGTCGCCGAGAAACGACCTCCACCAAAGGCGACAGTCCTTAGAAGTTGTTATGCATACGTGAATCATTAAGTTTATCATCCAACTATGTGCAAGGAGCATGGTGAGCACGAGCTTCTACATTTATCACTCATAGAACATCCCCAGAGAGAAGAGGAACTAACCCGAGGGGAACCAAAAAAAGAAAATATTTGATGCATACTGCCGCAGGTGTACTGTAGATGTTCCATACCCCGTCAACTTTATACGTCCACTGCATACCGCCGAAGATGTACTGCAGGTGTTACATGCCCCATCGACGTATATACGTCCTCCATCAAACACAAATCAGGAGGAGCTATGCTTCGCCTTGTCACACCTATTATTGCACTCTGTTAATACTGCTCACATGCTTGTACTGGTGATGTGCTAATACTGGATGCAGCGACAAAAAGGACTCAGAGGCGACGGCTGCCCGACTCAAGGGTAACCGGTTCTATCGGGCTAAGCGCTGGGAGAAGGCACTGGAGCTGTACATGGCCAGTCTCAGAGCGAGGCCGTACACCGTCAACACGCTAGCCAATGTCGCTCAGGTGAAAGAAAGATTGTGCCAAGCACGTACGAATAAACGAATAGGGTTTATTATGCAGAGGGTGGGCGGTGCAAAACCGTTTTATTTTTCGCAGGCGGGATATGATGACATCTTGACCTCTTGACCTTTTCATTCGATGCAACTGTCGAGCCTGCACAGATGAAGGCTATGCAAAGAGTAATACGTGCAGTAGACTGTACCGGTCGGCAGCTGCGGCTCGAGGGAGCGCTCCAAGTATTCGTTACTGACAGACCCAGGATCGGGGGCGTCTGAGGCGTCACTTTTTTTACACCAGCCAGGTCACCCTTGGCGTGTACTGTGATTGATACCCCTGGTCGAGATCCTAACACTATACCGGTGGTTCCTAAGGGGTCGAGGACCGTAATCCTCTCAATGTCGCCACTGTCGCTGGACCTGCCCAGTCCACTCTGAGGCATGTGCATCCTGGTATATTCCGGACCAAGACCGTGAATACGAAGCGAATCCCCTTGCTCACCCCCCCTTCAACGTCGCTGCGGATTTCGTCGTTTTGTCGTCCACTCTTCCGCTACAAAAAATGCTGCAGACCCTGATCAAACTCGAGCGATGGTCAGACGCCTTGGATTTTTGCGACCGTGCGCTGCACGTCGACGGCACATGCGTCAAGGCGCTCTCCCGCCGGGCTTCAGCTTTCGTTAACCTTGCGGGGAAATGCTTGGCAGCATCCATAAACGCCACGGCCACCGCCGCCGCCGCCGCCGCCGATACCGTCACGGCCGCCCCTACCGCTGCCGCTACTGCTGCCTACACCGTCGCCGAATCCACGCGTGTGGTCTCGCCCAGTACCATTGGCATAGAAGTCGGCGAGTCGAAAGGCGATACCACCGGTGTTTCCGCCAGCACGAGCAGTTTATTAAACAGAGCAAGTAGGGAGGCGGTTGGCGTAGGGGGGGGTGGGGCAGAAACTGCTGCTGACGATGAGGACGACGGCGACGGAGGGACAGACCAGGCGTTGTATGGTCGGTTCGGGGGTCGGCAGGGGCTGTTGGCGCTGGCGCTAGTGGATCTGGAGGCGGCAGTCCAGGCCGACCCCGAGAGCGAGGACGTTCGGAGGCAGAGGGACGCCCTCAAAACAGAGATCGACGAAGAAAAGGTGATCGTGCCGGGACATTGAGTAGCATATAGAGAGTGTAAAGGTTTTCATATGTTCGGGTATTTTCCCGATATCAGAGCTCTAACCTTACACGGGCACCTTCAGTAACCCATAAGCAAATACTCTACCGTAGAGTCTTGCCTGGTAGTTATGAACAGCCAACGTTGTGCGTGGTTGGGGTCCAAGGACCTCAGTATCGCCGCTATACCGAGCGCGCGAAGCCGACTCCCCTATGCCACCAGTTGTTAGCCGGTTACGGTGACTTGCGGTTTTACCACCTAGGCCACAGGGCACCGTGCAGAACAATGTTTTGTCCTGAATCAATCCCTCTCGAAAAACCTCGAGGCAAAAAAACACACACGAAGAACTATAAGATGTGTATCATCATGTGGTGAGCGTCTTGTTCGACTGCGAACGCCACCGGAGCTGTATCGAAAGTGTAATCCTTGAGCATCGCCTATTACACTCGCAGGTGGAGGCGGAAGTGATGAAAATAGCGCGAAGCGCTCCTAGGACCGGTTCTCCAATCATCTCCGCCGCAGACTCATCCGAGCGAGAGGAGCAGGACCCTAAAGCTCGCCGGGAAGATGGAAACGAAGAGAAGGACCCAAGCTGGGAGCGTCAACGTAGCACTACTCCCCTGGATAGGTTGATAAAGGATACCCTTACGGCAGAAGTCGCTTTCCTGCCCGAAAGCGGCTCCACTACTCCCTCAGGGGGGGGTGCGAGGGCAGGGAGTCCTGCTGCAAAGAATGGTGGTACAACATGTAGCGGACGGGCTGTGACGGGCGAGGACGATTTCGCGACAGTGGACAGAGCTCTGAAGGCCGCGCTAGACGGAGGCGTGATGGGTGGACAGGGGCTAGGGGGAACAACGAAGAGCGAAAACACCGGTAAGGACAACGTCGGTAAGGACAACGTCGGTAAGGATGCCGGTGCGTGGAAGCGCACGGAGTCGTAGCTTACCGTGTAAGCCCATGTACGGCATCGTAAATTAAGACACTATATTCAACTGGAAGTGCTACATTATGGTAGTATTGGCACGCAGGCTGTTGTTGCACTCTTGTGCATGCATTAGATTATACGTTCGCACGCTGTAGAGGGGCTAGCGGTGTGCACAATATGTTACCTCCGCAAGACATACTCTGAGCAATTTGGACCCGCATCGGTTGTTTTTTTTTGCCATGTCGGAAAACGTAGAATACGTATAGGCAGTGTCGACCTGTTTATGGTCGAATGGGGTGGTACCTGGTAGTTAATAACGTTTGACAGCACAGGGAGACCTTGCCGTCCTTCAGTCCGACCACAGAAAATAGTAGTGTCTACAACGCAGCAAGCGTAGAATACAATGCCACCTTCAGGCGTGTAGTCACGGAAACGAGGGTTGGAAAGGCAGAAGCCGCCAGTGTCATCTCGCCCCACCTCGGAGGCTACATATTTTGCTGTAAGAAGGCTTTCAGGGACAATAGGCGCAAAAGGGAAAACTTACATTCGGAGCGCAACTGAAGGTACAGTAAGGTTTTCGCACTAAGCACCGGAACCTACCCAATACCCAACCCCCCTCGCCCACCTCCCCCCGACGGCAATTCGCTTTCTCGCCGTGCCTTCGGACCATCCTTCAGACTCCGAAAGTGTTGCGGCCCTCCAATATCTCCCGTTACTCCACCTGGCTACGGTACTGGAGGCAAGCTGCTCGGCGAGGGTGTACTTCAGGGCGTCCGGAGGGCTTGCCCGGCTTGCGGGAGCCACCAGGGCGGCATCATTGGTCACGACGGCGGGCGTTGCTGAGCACGGCAGTGGCCACTGTGCCGACCCTCTGATCGAAAACGTATCGATTAAGACTCCTAGCACCCCTGCTGCTGCCGCCGCCGCCGCAGAGCTTACGACTTTCCCCGGGTCTTCCGAAGCTAGTGGTGGAGGAAATTCCGAGGTCGTTCGGTCGAAGAAGGAGGGTGCTGGCGACGTTTCGTTGCGTGAGCGCGCCGAGAAGCGTGGGCTTGGTACCGGCGATGTTGAAGCTTTGACGAGACGACTCGAACTGTTGTTGCGGGCGCTTGCGGCGGCTCTGCTAGGGGGAGAGAGGCTTGCGCAGCAGGACGTGCTCAAGTCTGGCCTCCTCGACGGCCCGTGCGCCAAGGCTTTGCTCATGATTTCTGACCAGGATGCCAAGAAGGATTCGGCGGCCATCGGGTGGGCAGTGAACGTGGCGGGTGCGGCCGCTACGGTGCTAAGTCGGGTCGTGGACGACCCTCACATTCGCACTTTCGTATCCAGGTATAGTATAGTATGGTATGGTATGGTATGGTAGGGGTGCACCCCATATTTTGTGATGGTCTTCGTATTACCCGAAAATATGGCCAAAAGTGCAAGTGCAACCTGGCGAGCAATCCCAGGGTCTCGAGGTAAGTAAAGAGGAGCACTGTACAACCCAAACATATATACTAAAGAGCCTGAGCTTGGGGGTCTGCCGGCCAGTTTCATTTTGCCCAAAACGTGGTACCGCTGTCGTAGCAGGAGTCTGCTATCTTTCTCTCTTTTGTCCACCTCTCTGGCACCTCTCACATCGTATAAGTTCATCGCCAGAGTGCAGCCCGTGGTCACATAACAAGCCCCAACAGAGGCGTGCCGGTATGTAGTAATGGTGAACCTGGAGGACTTGAGAGCCGTAAATTATGGCAACGCAATACTGTGATATCAACATCAACTGTTGTGTTACCATCTGCAAAGGTTTCGCGGAAGCGCGTGGCTTAAGGGCAGATATTGAGAGAGAGACACCCACACCCACTGCCATCATTTGAGCGTCAAGTACCACCTCTACGATAAGGTTCCACGGAGGTCGTAAGTCCAGAAGGTGCAGCAAGATCACATGGCGATTCTACAGCAGCAGAATATCAATCCACAGCCCACGACACTACTGACAATGGTTTTGTGAAATATAGCCTCCGACCCCCTCGCCCCTTCTGAACGGGCCACGACTGCATTTCCTGTACAGGAGTGCTCATCTGCTCTCGGGCGTGCTCGGGCTTATTGGTACCGGTTGGGCGACCCCGCTGGATGTTGAGGCCGCCGCCGCGATTCTTTCGACGGCCCTACTCGGGCGCACCGCCCCGGCCGCAGCAAAGACGCTGATGCAGGACGAGACGCCCGTGAAAGCCCGAGGTTCTCCGGCGATGATTGTCGCCGAGGCTCTGCTTGCCTGGAAGGAGGGTCGCGGCCTCATGCAGGTATATACGACTGGTACTTGTGCTCGCGGAGGCTATTTTTCAACGAAGTTCATTAAGCTTAAGAGATACACCCTACGAAAAGCCGTCGGCTTGAACGGACCGGTTATCGTCTACCATTGTGTATTATATGGGTCGCGTGGCTTGCTGAGAGATCGCGTTATGCGGGAACCAGGGTGAAAGTACGCTTGAAACGTAAAAAAAAAGTACATCCCTGGTACGATATAGGGATAAGGTTTAAGTTGCGGATCGATCGTTTAGCCATGGACGCTGCTGCAAGGCAATCCCGATTTGTTTTATTTAGTATGGGTAGCGACGAGTCGAATTCTCTCGATGACTTCAAACCAGGGAGCGCCACCGTCTACCGGCTCTTCCCTGTGTGGCGTATTGGCAAACCTTGCCATGCGCGAAGAGTTTCGAGGAAGTTTCGCGGTATCTTCCACGCGAGGGACGACAGGGGGGGGCGGGAAGGAGCAGATAACGGCAGTGAAGGTCCTGGTGCTCGTCGCGGGAGATACGAAGGTACGTAACTTTACCATTACCATCGGCGATGCGGTTTTTCCCTCGAGAGACTCGGCAGCTGCCATAGCGTATGTAGCCTGCAGTGGATCGATGTTTACACTGAGGCTATACCTCAATATGCTACGGAAGCCACGACAATCATGAGATCATCAGTAGCGGCAGTTTACCTAAAACAGCACCTGGCATATGATACACCTCGAAATCATTACATAGCTGGAAATCAGGACCTTCCGCCCCCCCTCCCCCCTCCTGCCAAGAGCTTAAAGGGAGAGAGGGGACAGGGAGGTCGCAGCTAGAGCTAACATGAGCAAGTTTCGTCCTCGAACAAACACTTTCCCGCTCTCTCGTGTTGGCAGGCGCGTTGCTCGGAGGCGAGACCATTGGCGCTGGCGGCCCTGGTGAACGCCTGTCTGCGCGAAGAAAGGTAAGATTTTACGCCGACTGTAGGACATAGTATGATCTAGATAGTAACAGTAGCCTGCCGTTGCGAGTGGTTGGCCAAGATCTGCATGGTACAGCTCCAGCCCATGAAACATGTGCTAGACCATGCAGACTATATCGGCACCCACCCGGCAATATGAGCTGGATCATACAGATCATACAGATCATACAAATCATACTTCCTCTGTCCCATAAGTCTAGTCGGTTATGGGCGACAAGTCGTTCGTGTACTTAGAGGTTGAACCTAACGTTATAGTTAGGTTCGTTGGAAAGCTGGCGCGTAGACAATGCTGATGAAGAAAAAAAAAAGAAAAAGAGTGCTAGACTACAAACATAGGGTCAGAAAACCCGCAATTTTGGGAGTTTTTTTAGTTTTTTTTAAAGATTTTTTTCGAGAATTCCCGCAAAAATTCCTCAAATTTAGCAGACCACAGCCCACAAAGTGTCAAACACACCATGGACCTGCCCCCGAGTACCCCCCCACCTCGCCCGCCACGTGGTGAGCTATCGTTGGGCCGCCGCTATGCAATTGCGGTGGAAGTAGCCCTGGCTATTCCGCCGCCTGTTTGGTTTGCCCCGCAAGTGTTTTGGTTTTAGTGTGCGAATCCAAGTATCTTGGTTTTAGTGTGCGAACCCAAGTGTATTGGTCTTAGTGTAGGACCCCAAGTGTATTGGTTTTAGTGTGGGTTCAATATTATACTGGCTTTAGTACGGGGAAACGCGACATGGATCGCTGAGTAGAGGGGGAGTTGGGATTATGGCCCTACTGTTGTTTGATTTGCCCCGCAAGTGTATTGGTTTTAGTGTGGGACCACCAAGTATATTGGTTTTAGTGTGGGAACTTCGAGTGTCTTAGTTTTAGTGTGGGGTCACTATTATACTGGTTTTAGTATGGGGGGACGCGACGTGGATCCTTGAGAGGAGCGGGGTTAGGTTTAGGGTTCGGGATAAATCTTGGGTTTTTTTGTCTTGTTTTTCAGAATGCCCCCACCCCCCCCCCCTCTGGAAAAGGGGTCAAATATGGCCATTTTCGGCGTGACTACTATTTTGTTAGCCGCTAGACCATGCAGGGTAGTGCGCACGAAACAAAAAAAAACAATGTATTTCGACCCGAAAAACGCTCAAGATTTCAAAACAATTATCGCCGAAGACATCCGACACGGTTAACGGTCTCTCCCAGCGTAACCGACTAGACTTATGGGACAGAGGAAGTACATATCAGGGACCTACCTGTATGACCTGAGAGATCTAGATCATCAAGTCGGAATCGATGATCTGTCAGAGATGTGCAAGATTTGCGCAAGCGAAGTTAAATAGAATTGTGATGGTCGTGGTGAGCATGTGGACATCTCGCTGGTCGACACTACACCATGATACAGACATTGCTGCTAACAGATACTTGATATGTGCTATGAGCGCCGGGTTCAGTCCTCTGCCTTCCACCACCCCATGAAAACACGCGTTGCTGCGAGTAGTCATGCGATGAAAACCTTCAGGCGAGGCTCAGACTAATGTCTCAGACACCTGTTTCGACAATCACACACGCAACTGCCACCACCAGAGAGCTGAAATTACCAGAACCACCCTAACCACCGCCCGGCACTATTACTACTATTATTTCTCCTGCTAATATTACTACTTCTACTCCTCCTCCTCCTCCTCCTCCTCCTCCTACTACTACTACTACTACTACTACTACTACTACTACTACTACTACTACTACCACTACTACTACTACTACTACTACTGCTACTGCTACTGCCACAACTACTACTACTACTACTACTACTGCTACTGCTACTGCCACAACTATTACGGGGGACCATAGTTAATAGGACCTATGGTATGCATAAAAACCTATATATTTGACCATTTTTACTAACAATATTTGGTCCTATTAACTATGGTCCCCCGTAATACTACTAACTACGACTCCCGATAACTCAATGGCAGCGTGCAAACGGCGACGCTCTCCGCGGGGGGGTTGGCTCTCGCGCTGGCGGTGCTGTCGCTGGAGGGCGAGGAGAGAACTCGACACTTTCCTCCGCTGGTGTCGGCCAGGTCGGCGGGGCTGCTTGCACGCCTGTCTACGCTTCCAGCGGCGCTTGAGGTTATGGTGCGGCCGGGGGTAATCGACAGAATTATCAAGGTACAGTGCGATAGCACGTGAAAGCCCTGTAACATTAATATATTAGCTCATTGAGGGCGAATGCGAACTTCTAGTATGCAACGCGCCAAAAAAAGGCACCGTACCCTGTACCCCTTTTAAGGTGGGTGAAGCCGGGTTCTACGACGAAGGTTCCACGGCCGCCGATCGATATTAATATACTGCTGTACATTCTTCTCCAAAATCTCCAAAGCAAGCAACGCACACCAGCTGACGGCAGTTACAAGCATCCTGCTACTCGAGCTTCAAGGGACAGATGTAGTATCTGTTGAGGTTAGGACGACGAGAGCCGTTGGAGAATAGATAGAACACACATCGTCTCTAGTTTGTTTGGTTATCAAAGGTCGATCACTTATACCTCGTGGGGCGACATTTCGCCGCATTGAGTATTGATAGCGCAGAGTGCGCTTTGCATCGAATATATTGTCTGCACGTTTCGAGCATTGGCGACGACGCAGTTTTGTTCCTACACGATATGCTTGGTCGCACCCATGGGCATCGAAACGTAGGCTGGTGAATATCACCCCTCTCTCACGGGTCACTGTATTAATAAGACCAAACTAAAACAAACTTGACGCAACTTCCCGTCATGTTGCCATGCATAACATGTCAATAGTCCACGCTCACCCCCCCCGACGCCTCAGGCTACCGTGGGGAGCGCAGCGCTGGGGAGCAACCTCTACGCAACCGCCGCCAAACCGCACGGAAAACCCGACCCAGCCGACGAACCCGCCGGCGCTGCCTATGCCATGGAGCGAGAACATCTCGTCCGCACCTTGGCCACCATCCTACGCTCAAACGCACTAGCAAACACTCCCCGGCCTAAGGACGCGATACCATCCCCATCCTCCACAGTGACCACAGCGGCGGCTCCAGAGGGGCGAGGTGGCATCGCTGACACAGCTCAGACGCTAAGGCTTGCGGAAGCGCTGGTGTCATTTTTGCCGCCTGCGCGGGAGGAAGGGTTGCAAGGGGTTACGAGCGAGTCGGTGGCGTTGAGGCCGACGTGGTCGGCGGCCCCGGCGCTGACGGCGAACGTAGGTGGCTGCCTGCTCCACCTCATGGATGGCGAGTGCTCCCGACAGATAACGGAACAGGTGACATGCTGCTCGAAAGCCTTCACTTCTTCTTTAGATGGGCGTTTAATCTCCTGTCTATGGTGCGTTAGTCTGACCATATAGATGAATACACAAGGGAAAGTTAGATGGCCGAAAAAGTCCCAGACTTACCTTACATTTAGCACCTGACTGATACACCATAGACACCATAGACACCATAGACACCATACACAGTAGACAGTGGTAAGTGGGGTGCCGCAGGGTCTGAGCGACGGTTATAGTAGTACTTGTAACTATTGCAATGGAAACTGTCTGCAGCAAGTGGGATAGGTCCTGGAGTGGGCGGCAATAAGTTCGTTGCGTGACGCCGCCAAAACCAGGAGATGGCCACGCCCAGAAAGGGTCGCGTGTAGCGTTCACACACCCCACGACGGCATTGTCAGCGAGATCGGTTCTGTAATATAACAGTATCATAGTTATATTGCCAGAGGGATGCGGAGCTGTGGAGAGGGATAGGCTTAGCAGCTCATTGTGTTTGATAGAGGATTCTTGCGGTTATCCCCTTACCCTGCACGTAAAAGTAGTTGATTTAGTTGGTTTGAGTGGACGAATGTGCCCAGCCAAATGGAGTTAGCCAAACCCGAGGAGGCCGATTGCATTTCCGGCCTACTACATGACGTCGAGTGCCTCACACAACTTGTGAAATGTGCGAAAGTCTCGTGTGAAATTCGTTCAACGCCCGATATCTATTGTCGTCATATGCCGTTGCTTCGTGTGGTCGGAAGGTGGTCGCTGCGGGCGGGATACCCCGGCTGATTTCTCTCTTTGCAAACTCGGGAGCAGAGGGGGGCGCGAAATCTGCTCGTACTAACGCCGCCATTTGCTTGGCGAAATTGGCGCGCGAGCCCAGACACAAAGAGGTGGGCTTCACACTCCCACACCAACGCATACGGCGATTGCCATGATAGACTATCGAAACGTTTGTTCTCTCTAACTATGGTGTATAACACCTATACTGTCGTACCTATTGTTGAGGCTCCTCAATTGAGGAATATGAAAAAGCCATTATTAAGTCATTACCAAGTCATTACCAAGTCATTACTACGGTAAGTTGTTTCAAAGTCATAGCAAGTTATTAGTACCAATAGCACCTCACCCAAAAATCGGGCCTTGACAAGAAATTTACGCTTACTCGATGAGCGTACATATTAACACAACACTATCGAAAGGGCTACAGTATAGGTAAAAACTATTATTAGTGTGAGCAAGCCTTAGAACCGTATTGTGAAACCATCCTTGTTTAAGCTTGAACATAGACTACTGTACACCTGTTACCTGGCAGGGCTTACTGTAACGCTCGCCGCTGCGCAATACTTCTGACTCTAATTTCCTTACCGTCCCCCCAAAAGTGAGCCGCATTTTCTTCCTTCGAAGCATTACCTGTAGATTTCTTCTTGTTTGTGAGGCTGTGTATGCTGTAAGAATATTCCGGCGACATTGAATCATGCCGTAATGCCTTAATGCCACGATGGCTTAGTGGCTGAATGTCTCAATGACTTAAGGCCCTATTGCCTAATTGTCTTAATGTATGAATGCCTTGATGCCTTAATGCATTTTGATGCATCAATGCCTTATTGCCTTAATGGCGTATTGCCTTAATGGCGTATTGCCTTAATGATGTATCAGGTATAAGCTTATTGATACAGTACTTCCTCAGTTGAGGATTGTGTTATTAGTAGCCACTAGAATATCAGTAATTAATGATCTGAACGCGAAGTGGCACCCCGAGCGTACGACGAGACTATAGCTCTGTCCGTCGTTACATAGTCTTCTCGTACGACAGCAGCAAGGGGAAAGACTGGGTTGTACACCCACTAGTGAGTTGATGCAGTGATGACTAAGCGGCAGGTACTGCCAAGGCTAGCGAACTGATCTTCTTGCGCTACGTATGTTGTTTCGCCTGCCGCCTGGATCCGGTGCCCGGCGGGCCTCCTTTGTATTCGTTCGATCAGTACGGTGGACATTCTGGCGAGAGGATCGGAGGAATGGTGGATTCGCACAAGTTCGTTTTTCAGCATTACCACGAAACTCGGCACAGCGTAGAAAATTCAAGCCACCCTAACCTCTTACCGCCTTACCGCCGACAACGTCCAACCCACCCGCCGTTTTGCCGTAACTATTCCGGACAGGCGATAAGCAACCTCCGCGGCATGGAAATGCTTGTTCAGGCTGGTGCCGGCCTGTCGGTCTAATCGTTAAACGGCGGCCATGGCTCGCTGGCCACTACTCATACCTGGCGCCGACAAAATTCGTGACGTGCGAGACACCCTACTCCATCTGTAAATGGTTCGTGTTGCGTATAAGGGGGTAACAGTCGAATGCTTGGGGGGGTTGAGAAGCTTTAAAAGGCTTGGAACACAGCGTAAGGCCGGACTTCTGAACGGCACGGCACGGCTAGGCAATCACCGAGATTCTCTGGGAAGTCGACGCGCCCAACGGGTTGATTCACGTGTGCGGCTTACTGCTTTGTGCAGAGCGCGGAGCGATATATTTAGGGCGGAAGTGCGGCGCCCGGTCGAACACGGTCGACTCTTCAGCGAGGAACTGAGAATGATTAATGTTCCAGCGTACACTGAAAAGTGAGCTATCACGAGTAATAGGCGGGATATATCCGACCTCAAGGACTAACTGGGGAGGGGCGCTGCTGTGAACGTGGTTGCACCAGCGGTCTGGTCGTAGAATCAACTATGATCAGCCAGGGGATATGCCAACATGTATCAACGTGCCCATGGATACATCTGGGCCGCGGGCTAGTTGGAGAACGTGGACACGCTTGTATGTTGATGATGATGGATACATCTGGGCCGCGGGCTAGTTGAAGAACGTGGGCACGCTTGTATGTTGATACTCTTTGTTCGTACATAGTGGCAGCTGTCTTGGGAGGCCGACCTGTTTTCACTGGCGAAACGTCTGAAAAGCATGTCTCACTCGTACGCCGAGAACACGCCTGCCCAAAGTCGCTCTTACATGTTCTGATATCCCCGTACCCCCGCCATTTGAAGTACAGCAGTACTTCTCTTCCGATGAAAGAGGGACCAATAGCCACTTGTGTTCCTGAAGACATCTCGGCGAGGCAAGATTGTAGTAGTACCTACCACGGAGTGAGTGACGAAACATGACCCTGGCGACGATCTTCGTTCTAGAAGTCCTGCCCATTTCACACCGCCTCACCGCATTGCGGTGCAAAATACTGTAGATATCTTTAGTGCTACAGGTACTGTAGTTACTGCAGAGAGAAAAAATGACGATAAAGGCGACGGTCAACGCGCGATTGGGGGAACTTCAACTTGGTGTCCGAGCTACAATGGCTGAATGCAAGGGATTGTACGGCACGGGTAGGAACACGATCCGTATCATGGGGCTCCCACGCTGCTCGTAGAGGGTCGATAGTACCAAATTAAAGTTGCCCACCATCGTTTAGGTATCTATCTCGGGGTTTAGTGCCAAAGAGGTTGTACGTAGATCTCTCATACCCAGAGACAGCATCCTTCTCAGTAGTCGGGCCCGTTCCATACCATACTGCCTCATCGCATTCCAGCCCCATAATATATGCGGTGGTGCCATAACACTGGCGGGCTGTTATCGGAAAGAATGGTTCTGATTTTGCTCGATCGCTCAGTTTTGAAGCGATCGAGCAACATCAGAGATAAATGCCTGCCAGTCTTACAGTTCCACAGAAACTTAGCAATCCAGCAAAATCAGAAACAGCTGTACCGATGGCACCAGTGTTGATATACCACAGGATGTGGTGCCGAATACAGTGAGGCAGAACGGGAAGGGCCTGACGAGCTGTAGTGTTGTGCTGGAGGTTGTCTCTGATTATTTATGCTTGATCACTCACACTGTGATTGGAATTATTATAGTTCTCGCCTCGCCCAGATGTAGGCGGTGATTCCTCCTTCAAACAACCAGAAACTGGCAAAGGTGATACGGAGATCCCTTAACACTAGCCCACCATGAAGGACCATATGTGCAGGTGAATACAATATCAAGAGGGTACGAAATCCGTCTGGATATGTCGGAGAATCGATCGGACATACGCTGCTTCAGAACCCGAATCCACTCCCACACCTCTATAGCTCGCAATAATAAATCTGGTTAAAGCTCTACAGCCCAAGGGGAACTCCTCTTTTCCATTCTCTGAAATTCTCCGGATAGGTTTAATACCCTCCTGGCTTTGTAAACTGCATACATACATATATATATACTTCGTGTATACTGTAATGTCATCCCCGTACCCTCTCTATTTGTTGTGAAGGCGGCCTTTTGACTGCGTTGCCATCCGACGATGTGCAGCATGAGCTTCAATGTTGATCACTCATAAAAAACATCGTCCCCCGAAAGAAGAAAGTCATTGTCCGTTGTCCCTTCGAAAGAGAAACTGTTAATGCACTCAGTTGCCTCTTTTGTCAGAAGACTTCTGGGTGAGAGGTAACAGCTACATACTAACCCAACAGTAATACACGCCACACGTGTGGTGACTGGTCAAGCACGGCCAAAGACAACCTGCATGATGAGAACGGAAGTCGGCCCGTCCCAAATTGTCTCGTCGTATCCCGGCGACGTGCCTGGTATGTATATGTGGCATTCTTGGTATTTTTACGATGTCGATATTGCACTGTGACGAGACCTGACGAACGTATCGTTTTTTTTATGGTGACGCAGCGGCGGACATTAGTCTGGAAAAAAAACCGAAAACAAATGTACGACGAAAGAGAACCTGGCCGGCGGTCGGGCTCTGGTACCAGTTTCTTGGGTGTAGTGGGATGGGATGGGGTAAAGTCATACAAAGCAACAAAACCGGTTACGTGCGGTACGGTAACTGCACAGAGAGAATATTTTCTGTACACGAGAGAATTTGGTAAGAAAATAACGACATTGTTATGCTTTCTGTTACAAGGGGTCCACCGCTACGACGAGCTATACGCTATCCCCAGCCGATGCCTCAATAATCACGTATTCGCGTACCGTGTGATAGCACACACCCTTTTGCCGTTCTCCGCCGTTGCATACCCGAAACGCACTTAATTCACGTGCAGGCTGTTCGGTGAGTACTACAAGCTGTGGTAGTCAGGGTGAAATACAGACGACATGAATGACTTGTGCATGAATGACTGCCGCGAGGCAAGGTTCCCAGCAGGATCAAGCAGTATCATAAATACCCGCCGCAAGACCGACATACCCATATTCATAGGAAAACCGGGGATGTACTTCAGATGCCCCCTGACTACCACAGAATGCCAAGACTTACAACCTGTTGTTTGTCCAGGCTGAAAATGTGAAGGTATTACCTACCAGGTACTGTTGTTTGTCGAGAATCATAACCTACCTGTTGTATCAAGACTCACCACCTATTGTTTGTCGAGGCTCATAACCTTTAGTTCGCCATTATGGCTGCGAACATTGTGAACGCTCGAAGGCATTCGCTGCAAATAAGGGTTGCCGCTGAAAGCGGTTACACTTACCAACCTCGCTGTGCACGAAGGACATACCGTAGAAATCACGATTGTATAAATATGTGCCCATACATATCTGTATATATATAGACTCGTGCCTTGAGACATTTGACAGTTACGTATACACCTCGGCCAGACCAAACAAATACGTAGATCATTCCCACTTCATGGTCTACTGCTGTAGATCTTTCAGGGAAGATATATTCCTGTTCTGTATCATCTACGATACTAGGTCATGTTGCCGGGTGGCAGGGAGCCATAAAAACCTGCATGATCTCCTCGTACGTAGGATATGTTTCCCGGGTTGGATCTGTACCACTGCTGCGCACATACGGATCCTGCAACAGAGCCTGCAACCCATCTCATAACGGCAGGTGAGGATCAAGACGATATACTAGGCGGATAGCTAGATCGTGACCTATCCGTCATATGAGTAAATATATGTCTATGTGTATCTGTCAACAGACGTTCGTGCCCTGAAACTTCAAACAGTGATGATGCATATCGCCTGAGTCTACGCATCAGGCGGGGTAGACAAGCTGAGAAGGTGTGCGTTCTTCACATTAAACCGTTCTTTCTACCCGTCGACATCAAGCACAACCATGTCCTTGCCGATTCTTCAATCCTAGAGAAATACAAGTTTTGAAGTTGTCAAGATCAACAGGCGCGACACTTTGTAGCCCTGGACAGGTTTGCCTAGTAAGTCGGTACTCCTTGGTACTCACGTGTGTTGTTTGTAGAGATAGAAGAAGAGCAGCTTTATTTATTTCCGACACGGGGAGACTAAGATCAAACTCGCGCGTCTCTGGACAACCCTGGTTTTCCAGCTAAGATACGCCTTCCAAGTACTACAAATACGATCCCAGTGCCTGAACCCGGGTAAATACCGGGCTTTCAACCTCATTCAAGGCAGTATCATAACACTAGCCCACTTTGATGAGCCGTGCATATATGCAGAATTATGGAAGATCATGGAAACCTCGAAGATGCGGCTCATCAAAACCCACTTCCACACCTCTGAACAGCCAGGCAACGAAGCCGGCAACGTACGTGAAAAACATGAAAGGAAGACCTAGCCTTAAGGGGCAGGGAAATCGTCAACGAAAGCCATCGCCATGCCACCCGCAACGGGGGGGGGGGAAGGAAGATGCATGGAAAAGCGAAAAGCGAATACTAGAAACGAGAAGAAAAATAACACGAAGACGCCAGGAACCACCTAAACCCAGGCCAAAACTCCGAAAATGTGTTCTGTGCCACAAATGCGTGGCCCGATTACCCAGACCAGCCCCGACACTGAGCGTGAGGGTATAGGCAGGACATAATACGCAAAAACTATCCCCAAACAAGTCAAAGAAAAAACAAACAAACCAGAAACACACCAAGCAGAACCCCCCCCCCCACGACCCGGAAAACATCAGGTAGTAGAAAACCCACCCCCCAAAGTCCATTAAAACGTTTGGAAAAAAAAATCGAGTGCAGCCGAGAAGCGAAAGCCAGCTACCCACGGCGGCGCCTCGAGATTCGTCTACGATGCGCTGCACCCCCCGTCAAAAATTTGCAGGCACCGAGAACCTCGTACAGCTCTCGTAGAAATCGTGTAGCGCGCCGGAGAAAGAAGAAGCTTGTTCGGTCCCGGGTCGTCCAAAACTCGAAGCAAATATACCCCATCCGTTGTGGCGTAGTCACGCTAATTTTCCCGAGCCACCACAGACCGTCGTCGCGCTTGTACCCAAAATGGGCCCCGTTGGGAAGCACAGTGTTGCAGTATCGACGAAGCCAGTCAGCGTGCGATACGCAGCCATAGCCGGGTGCCAAAAACCGATCGCCGTTACCCCGAGAAAGCTCCCGTTGTGCCGCGCCGATTCTAATTCGGACGTACAGGCGGTTGGTGTGGCGGTGCTGGTTCGAGGTGCCGGCCCACAGTAGCGCAAACTTTCGTGGCGAGATAGGTGAGGGTCCATTTCTAGTTCCCAAGGATGATCGGGAGAATCCTGTCCAATGCGTCTCGTGCATCACCACGATGACGCCACCTCGACCTCGAACCGATTGGTGTCCGGTAATATTTCCCACTTCAAGTCGTTGAAGAGGAGTCGAAGCGTCGTCCTCGGTGACTGGGTACGGGGGGACTTCTTGAAGAAGTTGTTGAGCACGTATTGCTTCAACCCCGCCGCCAAATACTTCGGCTGTCGCCACGGTCGTGGGGGTTGGCACAGGGCTTGCAGCGTTGAACTGATACGCGCCGGCGAGCATCAGCGCCGGGCATATCGGAAAGGGGATACAAACACAGGAGGAGCTTGGCCCCGAGAGGACATCCGTCCGGGGTGTCCGCTGCGGAGCAGGGGCCAACTGCGAGCACTTTGTAGGGGCCCGTCCAGTTGAGCGAGAGTTTGGCCTTGAGGACCTTGGCGTCCGTGTCGGGCTTTGCGCCCTGACGAATGGTGGCCGCCGTATTGTACACCCACGCCCAGCCGCCAACGTCAAAATTGGGGACTGGACGCAAAGCGTCGGCGAGGGAGGAGTTGCGGCGGTTCACGCGAGCAACAGTGAGGGCGCGGTGTTCGCGGACGATATCGTGCGCGCGCTGCTGGCGGTCCGTCACCAAGTCACAGTAGGCGAGGTGGTCTCGGGCCAAGCTCTTGTGGCCGGCGACTCCAGCTGGCACTCTCGAAAATCGTGAGAGGGAGGCTTGGCAGCCGACCCATATGGACCTCGTTGGGAGCCAAATGTGAAGGTGTTACCTACTGAGCTATAGGGGTAAAAGACCGATCGATTACCCAGCCCAGGGTAATCCTTATAACACTCTCCCCCCCTCTAAACGGCGGGATCTTTGGGGCGTTGGAATGCTACACATACGTCCGTGCGCTGACCTGCCCGCTGCGTTACATTACCTGGGGATCCAGGGAGATGTGTGTTTTTTAGGTGTGCACGCGCAAGCGTTTCTGTAAAAGAAACGTTCGAAGTGAGGTTCAAACCCGTGACCTGGACGACGTCGAATGTGAAGGTGTTACCTACTGAGCTAAAGGGGTAAAAGACCGATCGATTACCCAGCCCAGGGTAATCCTTATAACACAAACCCGCCGCGGCGCTGACGGAATTGTTGTACGCAAATTCGATGTGAGGGAGCTGTTCATCCCAGTCGTTTTGGAGCTCGTTGACGACCATTGCCAGCATCTGGGCCATCGTGTGGTTTACACGCTCCACCCCACCATTGCCGCTTGGGTGGTAGGGGCTGGTGATAATTTTTCGAACCCCGAGACTACGCCACAGAGATACTACGTTGCCACGTATGCAGTAAGCATAGTGGACAATGCAATGCCATGTCATCGTACTGGATACGACAGACACGACATACACATTCTATGAAATACAGAAAAACAGAAGAAGTTAAGAAAAACGAAAACAAGGAAGACAAATCGAAAGAGAAGAAGAAAAAAGAAGAATAGAAGGAAACAAACTGTCGTGTGCCCCCCCGCAGGGGATGTGGCAGACACTTGAGAGGAACGAGCTGCAGAAAAAAATAGGAAAAGAAACACCACTACTTATAAACAGAGTAACTAAGAACCAAGGGAACCTAACAGGCAAACCAAAGCACAAAGCACCCTCCAGGTATAGCGGCAGCAGTTTGTGGTACGAGTAGTATAGCCAGGTTCTCCCTGCAAATCCGCCTGGTACCTTGCTACCCAGACTGCCGTCTCCGCCCTGCGTTCGTCAACTATGCCCAGCCCCTTGGCGTCAGACAATACGACACAACAAGCAATGCAGGCTCGTCTTCCACCCACGCCACACGACCCCTTTCACAAGGCTTATTAATAGAAGAGAGGACGATGAATAAATACATGAAAATCACAGAGGACCAAGCGCAAAAAAAAAGAAGACTAAAGACAAAGGAAAGACCACGTTCGAACCAGCTGCACCAGTTGGCGGCACGAGTAGCATAGGCATGTTTTACTTCCTAGTCGGCCTGGTGCCTTGCTACCCTGTCTGCCATCTCCTTCCTACTTCGTCCACCGCAGTTTCCCTTCTACTACTACCCCCATTCCCTTGGACACCACCCACGGGGGATGCGCGGCGCTGCCCACTTAGCTCAGCCTCATCTTCATGCCACCTCACCATGAACCGTTCGGCTGCTTCGAGGACCCCCCGGTATCACTTCCCCACCTTTAACTCCAAACACCAAGGGGGTACGTTCCGTTGACCTCCGGTTTGCTCGGAACTCCCTAAGGTCTTCGACTATGCATCTATGCCAAGTCTTAAAAGAAGGTGGGGGGGGAATAAAGAGAGAGCGGAAAGTGACCTAGGTAAGCCAGGTGGAGCAGATAATATGAGGAGAAGAATGGAGAGAATAGGGCTATTGACCAGGGCGTCGCATGGGCGATGGGGGAAACTACTGTACATCGGAGCACACAGGCGACGTAAGACAGTACGACCATCGCTAGGAACTCAGGCAGCAGGATATTCGTAGATGTCGCCAACTCGTGTGTGTGTTTTTTTGGGTGGTGAGCAGTGGACAATAATCTCCGCAAAATATATATATGTATAATTAATTGTTGGTTGTTACTCGGAGTATAATTATAGAAGTTTCCCCGATTTTTCTCGGCATCATCACGATCACATCTAAATCAATTCCGGACACACAGCTTTCGTTTTACATCGGCAAACCCTACTACTACTGCTCTTGTGGTGCCATTACTATTAATACTTCTATATGACTTATGTACCCGCCACCTCCTCCACCCCCCCCAGAACGTCCATATATATTTAGAAAAGTTAACCAAAAACACGGTAGGAGGCAGAAGGGAAAATGTAGCCTATTACCAACCTTATTGTGTGGACCAAGTGCACACAAAGAAACAAAAAATGTATAAATACATGGCAGATATATAAAACCAAGGTAGAAGTACTGCACGTAGACCAGGCATGTAACTTACTATTAATATTACGGGGGGCCATCGTAAATAGAACCTCCGGTACACACAAAAATCTCTATATATTTACTTATTTTTACTAGCAATATTTGGTTATATTTACTACAGTATGGTCCCCCGTGATAGTAAAGCAGCTGCGTAGATTCCAAGGTACGAAACCAAATAAATCGAAAACGATCAAAAGCAAAAAATGTACCGTGTGTCTGACTCACCGAGTCCGACTTTGTTGCTACAGTAGTTGGGGACTCCAGACCCAATTGCGGGCAGAAGGCAAAATAAAGGTACACATAAACAAATCAAAGAGGCACAGCAAGCAGAAGTAGTTACTGCAGCAAAGCATAGACGTAGTAGCTGTAGCAGCAGACCAAGATAGGTGCGAGGTTCGCTTGCACGTGTGGTAAACATGCATGTGCCCGCCCCTTCGTGGCCGCACCCCCCCCCACCCCACTATAATACCGCTGCTGCTGCATGCAGCCGTAAAATAATTAACTGGGTGCACGGACTAAAATTCAACACAAAAAACTAAACTACTGTTAATAATTAATAGTACATACGACGGTCCTGTTCGGGGTAGAGAAAAAACTCTACTCTGTTCAAGAAAATAGCGTTTTAGCTGCAGTATAAACAGCAGTTACTGTATGTAAGTAGGAGCAACACTAAAAGTGTATCAATAGGGGACGCCGCTTCTTGTCGCGCTCTCATCCGTGCGATTTACTGTATAGATAGATGCCAACTGAGCACACGAACAACCACACAAGTGGCGGAACTGTTAACAATGAAATACCGGGGGAGCATGGAGACGACAAAAAAAAAAAGAAGCTTGTAATAATACGTTTGTTTGCTTCTTCTGCTGCTACTACTGCAGGTATGCTACTACTACTATTAATACTACTGTTCGCTGTCGTCGTCGCTGGCCGGCTGTTATTATACTAGTATTAATAGGAAGGAGACGAAGTACCAGCAACAACTACTACTACTGGTGTAGCTTCAAACAGGCAGTGCATGCAGTGTCGGCTGTATCGTGGCAGCAACAAATAATGAGATGCCAAGAAAACAACAAACTATTAATAACTACTACTTCTGTAGTAGTCCGCCAGTCCGGCTGGGCGCGGGAGCGAAGATCCCGCGGGATCATGCCGTGAATCACGTTTGGGCCATCAGCTTGCCCGCAACGAGGGAGGGCCACAACGATGACTAAGCACAACACACCCTAGACGACTCGGCTTCGACAACGAGTCTTAGACGAGAAAAATAAAAGGCGTACCAGTAGAGGGCAGCCATAACATTAATCATGATGCATTGCAGCCAGCATTCCAATGAAGGAGGAGGTCCCGTATGTACGCAATGGGATTGATCGCGGCTGATTTTGTTCATTATATTTTCGGCCGACGACCAAACCAACCTCAAACTTGACAGACACCCAGGAAAGCAATGAGAGCAAGCTAACTCTAAATTAATAGACCACACCAAGACGAAGGTAATAACCATACGAAGTAGACGCCACATATGATACGTACTGCGCTGCCTTCCTTGCGCCAACGACCTCGACAAAATAAACGGCCTCCACAAAGTACCACGACGACGCGCCTCGAAACTATGCCTCAGGAACCAATGTGGCTCGACAATATGCCTTTGGCCAAGAAGAGCCTTGACTTGGCCATTTGCCTTGGCTAAGTGTCTCGACAAATGTGCAAGACAAGGAGCCGTTGAATTAATTTCCTTGACAATATGTCCGGATAATGTGCCTTGACCAAGTGCGCCTAGGCAAAGTGCCTCGACATTGAGCATCGACAATACAATGTCCACCCAGCATTATCCCCATAAAATAATAAAGCAAAGTAGTCAACCCCCCCCCACAACGGAAAATGTAAACGTTGGAAGGAGCTGAAATGAGTGCGCAACCAAAAACTCTCTTTTCTTTCCCGATCCCCCTACCCCCTCATTTTCAAAGGTAAAGGACACCAGCATCAATCAAGTCAATCAACCAATCATACCAACCAATCAACATTTGCTTCCGAAAAGTGACGTCACGACCCTGGATGACGACACCAACAGTCGACCACGGGGATTTTGACCCAATCAAGAGATTCCTTTCGGAAAAAGTTGACCAATAGGAAAACCGCGCGGCATCAAATACCTTTCACCGCCAGCAGCACAAGATATAGACTAATGTACTGACTACCGTCAAGGGCGGGGTGCAGTGTCAAATCGTTTCCAACATCAGCCAAAACAACTCGACATACACTTGTTCTTCATAATCACTAAAGGTAAAATAGAAGGAGAATACAGACGGACAAGTTTTCCAACAAGCTAGTTACCATACCCATACGTACCCTTATGTTCTTGTTCTTATTATTGTTCTTAGCGCTAGCACAGTGTTATTTATCGTCGTCCTGCGTTATGTTCCGCTTGCCGATCAGACTTAAACCAAAAGGACTTCAACCTCGCCGTTGCTACAGTACACTCCCACCACTCGTAAGGTTTACAACAATGCCCATTACGTACGTACGTACGTACGTACGTACCGTATGCCGCCAAACTCTCGTAGAGAGGGAGGTTGGAGGAATACGACTTCTTGCTTGCTTTGCCGCCGCCTTACGTTGCTGCTGCTGCTTCAAAAATGAAAGCAAGACAGGCGGTAAATGAAAAGAAGACCTGCGGGGCTTTAAAACCAGCACAAACGACGACTCGTCCCGCGTCCAGGCACACGTCAACTGTTACTCGGGAAGGGGAGCATCCATGGTACGGCCCGTGTCACCGCATGGTAGAGCAATACCAGCGCCTCGTAGGATTCCCTCGGCTGCAATTCCACGTCCCCGACGCCGACGGTGTACATACACATCAGCACAGCAGTGCAGTGCAGCGCATGCAACTTCCCAAAGTACCTGGTATTATTTTTACGAAGAGGTATTACTCGTATTATGTGCCACTCTGTCCGGAAACGCAAGGATCACCTGGGTATTAATATGTATACCCACGGCCCTCTTACATCTTCGGACATAATGGTAAGTGCAAAGTGAACGATCTCGCATCCATCGCTCGTACGTACTCTCGTAGAGCGGCCGGAGACCGCGTAAATAAAATGGCCACCCAGAGTAAGGCACAGTGCCAAGCCAAGGAGCCTTTTGCCTTTGATTCCATGTCCAACATAAAAAGTATCATCCTAAATCTCTTATCCTGCTCTCCGCAACACGTAAGGGAGATGATTCACACATACTGCAGACCATAACGGTACATTGTCAGTGGCACCCCCCCCCCCCCCCCATCCTCACCACCACCACCCACCCACCCCCCCCCCGACCCACCCACCCACCACCAGCACAGCAACAATACAGACGAAAAACGACCGTCGGCCGAAAACTGAACAACCACGACAACTACCTTTTGCTTTCCTGGTACCTGGCACGTACCGAAGCGTGGGCGGCACGCATCGCATACAGGTTACTCTTGCCATCATTGATCATCAGCACTCAAACGCTCGCAAGCCCGCAAGAGAGCAGCCAAGCAAGCCAACGAGAAACCGAGCACACAAGCAACCAAGCAACCAAGCAACCACGAACACAGGCTCGACCACCCTTTGACGGCCTCAGCAACGCTTTTCCAATGGTACAGTGGTCCACAACGAGTATGTAGTGCTTGCCGTGAATTTATCAATAAAAAATCAACTCTAAACACCCAAAAAATATGACTGACCGGGTACACTACGTCAGGCACGATACCATCTTTTCCTCACGGTTCCCCTCCTTCGCATGACAAATGCCTCAGAGAATACGTGGAAACCCTTCGACCTACGTTTTTCTCTGCCCCGGCTGTAATTTAACACTCCCAGAGGCTGACCACTGCTTCGCTGGTACCGCTGTCACGGCTAATGCCAGCCACCAACACTACGCCTCCTTTTCTTGCCACAGCGATAAGGAAGAAACGCCTGCCCTTCCCCAGAGAAAACCTCACTCAGCTTAATATCGACGCGGCGCCGCGTGTAACGATTTCAATGTTGGTGCCGCTCCACCAGGGGGGGGGAGTCAAACACTCACTGACTCCCCCCCTCCCGGCCTCCTTTTCCTCCCCCCCCTCCTCCATTTCCCCCCCTTTAGCGGCCCTACTGAGAGCACAGCGGGCGAGTCACGTAAACACTTGATACGGTACGATACGTTACGATACCCATAACCGGGATTACCCTCGCACCCAATCCAAAACATAAAAGCATTGTTGGAAAAATTACATAACAAGCCCTGTAGGCGCTTAGCTGGAGGGGGCACGCCCTTTCTCTTATGCCATCGCCACCTCTCAATCGGAGGCACCATCCCTCGACAAATAGACCCATGCATGCGCGTCGCCCATCATGGAGTTAATATAGATACTGAAGGATGTTTTATCCCCATCCCATCCCGTCCCATCCTATTCCCACGTCGGCTTCTCTGCCGTCTGATTTTTATTCTACACGTGAGCACTCTGTCGAAGTTTATCGACTTTCTCACAAGGGCGACTTACAACACACAAAAAGAAGAAAACAAAAAGGGGGGAGCGTCACGTGCAGAGGCGACAACCGGAAGAGCAAATACTACGTAGTAAACAAAACAAAAAAAACGCAATACTCTCGTCGAGAACCATTATCTCGTTCTCTCACCTCCTTTCGTCAACCACCGTTAACCCGCAGCAACACATCAAATAGGGCGCAAGACAAAGTAAGTATCTCCATAACCGCCATCTCCGCCACATCACCGACAACTCCCACATCTTCGGCGCATGTCCGGAAAGTCCCACAACATCTCCGAAAACGCTCACCATCACCGACACAATCGACACCTCCGGTATCACCGACATATTCCTCGCCGACCTCACCGCCGTGTCCGTTGCCCCGTCCATCACCGACACGTCCGTCATCCCGTCCACCAACACCATCAACAACGTCAACACCGGCATCTGCAAAAAATCTCACAAAAGCGTGGTGTTATTTACCATCTTAGAAGGTGGTCTGGTGGTCGTGGTGGACACCAACACCGCCCCCTCCCCCCGCAGCCAGCGCATACTGCCCGCCGCCACCACCACCACCGCCTCCCCCGCCACCCCCACCCCTTCCACCCTGGCGCATGTAATACGCCGCGTCGGCCGAAGCCTGGCTCGGGCGCCGCTCATGGCGACCGACGCCACCGGAAGACCCGGAGTCAAGCATCCCCCCAGAGGTTGGGGGGGCGGAGTAACCGCGCCCGCTGCGACCCCCTCCGCTCATCATTGCGCTGGTTCCGTTACCGCTTGAGCTGCCGCTCCCACTGTTGCCATTACCAGTGCTTCCCACGTTGCTGTCGTTCGACTTAGCGCGGCACATTGAGCCCATCGCGAGGGCGGCCGCAGCGGCCGCCTTGGCTTCTTCCTCGCCGTCCTCTGCCCCCGCTTGGTGCCCCCCCCCAGACATGCTCTCAAGGGTTTCGCGCATCACAGACTGGAGCATCTCCAGCGACGCTTGTTGTTCGAGGCGCTGTTGAGTCGGGTGTAACGGCAGCGGCGGCAGGGGGGGGGGAAGGGGCAGCAACAAAAGTCGGAAGGGGGTGATAGTTAGAACACTTGAATGTTTGGATAGCTGTGATTGATGCGAATGGCGTTGTGGCGCTTGCTTACGATACCAACCGGTATTCTCCCAATACGGAACAAATTGAACATGCCAGGTACGCAGTAACGCTCACTGCACACCTCCGCTGCACGTGAGACGGCTTCATTACCTTGCGCTCCCCTCCAGGGCCTGTCTTTCCATCCCCGACGTCCATGTCAACGGCACCGCTGCCGCTGCCTGTACCGCCTTCGTCGTTAGCAGCACCCTGTTCGTCGAAGCCACCGTTCGAAGCCATGGAAGTCATGATGCTCGACAAGGAAGAGCGCCACCGCATGGGAATCTGCCTTAGGCTCTCGTGGAACTCCTCGGGTTGTTCCTGCAGCAGTTTCATGTGACCAGTTTAGGGCGGAAAAGGAGAGGGGCACTATGTACTTCAAGAAAGATCATAAAGACATTCGATAGTTGAATATATAAATAAAATCGCAAGCAAGTACAGTAAAGACATACCCGGTACCAGGTACCACTACCAGATGCGTACTAAAGCATACCTGGTAAATGAATAAAGAAATGAGTATTCAAACAAAAAAAAAGCAGCAGGCAAACAAACAAATACTGATAACTACATAATATATACTTGAAGTATTCCTCGCAGTCTGAGTAAATAGTACAATAAATAATGAACAAATAACTCATTTACGTAACGAAATGAAGAGCCCATCCTATACTCGTACACGAGTGTTCAATAGCCTATATATAAATATCTCTATAAATAAATAAAACTGTATCACACCTCGCACACATCACGATCTATTAATAGATTATCTACAGCACTATTTCCTCAGCTGTCGTAGTGACGTGTTGTGCAGGATATGTGTAGTACAGGTCCAACCTAAAGTTCTTGGAGGAAACATGCCTTAGTGTACATCGTGTATGTTGTACGGGTCCCACCCGGCGACATGAGCTAGTCATACAAGATAGGAGATAGAGCTGCCTTGAAATATCTGTATCATGATCTGTATGATTTCAACGGAAAATTACCAGCAGTTGAAGCCAACCCAGGCAGTGCCAACTCAGACGACTCACACCACCACACAACGAAAGACTTCACGGCTCTGTGGCCTCCCGTGACATCATCACACCACACCACATCACCTCGCTTCACACAACACAACACAGTACAATACATACCATGCACACGACTACTCCGTGCACGCGTAATACACAACACACGTCACCTATAACACCACACATACCTCACACCACACGCCACACCATGCATATCAAACCACGTCACACCGCCCGATAACGGATCGAAACACACCAGTCTGTACCACACCACACGAAATCGATCGAGGAGCATGACACCCGAGCGGCATGGCCTGGCCTGACATGGCATCAATTTCACACCGCACCATACCAGACCTCACTAAACCACTATCAACATCAACATCGACACGATTACTCCTATCCATGGCCAGTCGGAGGGTAAAATGGCCAGAGTGTGGAGAACGAAGGCATAAGAAACAGCCTTTCAACAAAACTACAAACGATCACGGTAATAATGGTTACACTGGTATCACTAACCTCGAACGACATGGCGGAGGTGCCTCCCCAGCTCAGATATTGGGAGGTGCCCCGGCTCGATACGTTCTGGGTAGGGGAACGCTTTCCCTCTGGACCCTGAGGAACTCCTTGCTCGTCTTCAAAGTCGAACCCGAGATGTCCAAGCACCTGACCAAACGTAAAGAATAAAACAGATACGACAAAGCAGGTCAAGACAGACAGGCAGACAGAGGCAACACGTGTCAACATTACCGGAAACTAGTGTTTGTGTTTCGATTGCCGGGAGCCAAACCAATTGCGGGCCTGCTGCATCCCTCAGGATGGACTATTACGGGGGACCTATGAGTAAGTAGGACCTACCGTGCACACAAAAAACTTCATAATTGCCTATTTTTACCAACAATATTTGGTCCTATTTACTATGGTCCCCCGTAATACGCGTATTATTAATAACATTAATACCAAGCGTGTCCTTAGAAAGAGCCAATTAAATATATGATATCAACATGTTGGCACGTACAAAGAATGAGACTCAGGCTGTACAGTACGTGTGTTTAGTGTTCAAGCTCGTAGTGCATTTTGCGTACTGGTTGTATGTAAATTGTCACATGTTCATGTGAAAAACAGCCTCAATTCGTGTGCAACGTTTCGCTCATGTGCGAAAAGTAACTAGCACTACAGCACAGCACCGTCGGCACTAGTGGTAATATTGAATAATCTCAATCGTGTCTCGGAGTTTCAACAGTCATGAAATCAACGGTAACATGCGTCCCTTGCATTATTGCATGTCTCCCTATAATACCATAGACCACTGTCCCGCAATATTAGCACCGTCTGGAATAACTGTCTAGATCTAAACGGTCATCATATATAGGGGCAGAGTGACGTAGCTGACAGCCCTCTTGCTTTACCAATATAAACCGCACACCGTATCCCCGTCCAATTTCAAGTGGGTTGTACCAGTATGTACCCGAAATATTAAACTAGTGTACTCGTGTGTATACGACGAACGATTGATAAACCCAGACGTCGATATTCCTGGGCCGAAACAGGGTCGCACCGTACGTAGCGGAGGGGGGGTGGGGTGTACTCATGTTTTGGTTGAATTAGTCATTTGACCGCCGAGCGCGCATCCCTTTCGAGACGGAGCACCGCTTCAATACACCCAACAGAGGGGGGAAACAGCCCGCCATGTGACCCAATGGGCAATGGTTGACAATGGGCGATGGTTGATCTCAGGTATGAAATCAAGGGAGGTGGAGAACTACATGTAGGCCAAACATGATACCAGGCACCTGGTATATGGGATGGAAAAAAAGAAGAGAAGCTTATACTATTAATACGTACCTTGTATCTGAATATTCATGTCATAGGTGTATCAAATACTAAGCGCGAGGGTCGATCTTAACGAGGAGTGCTGTACAGTTTTTTTCAGTATTTTCCCGAAATTTCGTTTTTTTCCCATAGGAAAATACCAAGGAATACCGAAATTTCGGGAAAATACCGAAAAAAAACTACCAGGTAACAAAAAGCCCGCGTTAAAATCGACCTTATAATACGAACTTTTGATCAATCACCTTTGTGAGGGAGTTTCGCCAGCTGTCGAACTGGGCGGGGTCGAAGTGGTTCTGTCTTGCCCCTTCCCCTTCGTCCTCGAAGCCGCCGTCGGCAGTCGGTGCTGATAGCAGTCCGATCACCTCGTCCACGGATGACCTGAGCAATGCAACACAACCGACACAATTCACCAACACAACCAATGCCATTAAAAATCCCAATCCGTTCAGCCGAGGAGCAACGCGTATAAATGGGGAGCAAGACGTTTACCTAAAGAAGCAAAAAAAACACACCTATATAACGGGCAACACGTTTACCTGAGGAGCAACATGAGGAGCAATACGTTTACAAACGGAGAACCACGTCTAGCTACCGAGGTAATAGTAAATAGGAAGGAGGAAGGCAATAACAAGTACCTCAACTACGGTAACAAAAGCAATCGAATAGCAGGAGCTTTGCCTTGCAGTAACAGAAGCGACGACAGACATGCAATCAACGACAGCAATACACAAGCAATCCACAGAGTAAAAAACGATTTGTGCGTACACGTGCCGGCGGTTCGGGTGGTATAATAAAAAGTGAGATGAACAGCTTACAGAGGTCCCTCATTTTCGTTCGAAAAAAGCGGCACAAAAAAAAACAAACAGCACTAGAGCCTACACGCGCAATACAACGCAACAAAATCACTAGTAATACGATCTACCGTACAAGCTACGACAAAAACGCCTTAACTCCATAATACATAAAACAACACCTGGTACGAGCTTTTACCGGTACGCTATCGGGACAAGCTGAACACTAAGAAGGCTTACGTCACGAGAAACGAAAACAAAGAGAAAAAATCCAGCGATGCTTCACCTTCGACGCAGAAGCTCCGCCGCCTCCGCCGCCGTCGGTTTCCTGCCGTGACCTCCGTGCGCCCAGTCGCCACTGCTTCCCTTGCTGACATTGCTGCCGTTGCTGCCCCCCAAGCCACTCGCTCCATGGCGCTTGTGCCCCGCCCCCGTTCCTGTCGCCCCCCCCAACCCTCCTCCCGCTCCCGCCCCCGCTGCCGCCCACCCAGTCGCGTCATCCCGCAGAGGCTGGGTGTAGTTAGGCTGAGGTCTGTGGTGGCGCTGCTTCAGCCGCTGCGGAGACTGTTGCTTTATCCCTTGAGCGCCAACCTGTCTGCTGCTGTCCGCGTCCCCTCCCCCCCCACCGCCCCCACCCCCTCCCCCCGCCCCTCCCCCGCCTCCTCCGGCTCCTCCAACACCTACTCCGCCACCCGCCACGCCTGCCTGCTGTCGGTAAATCTCTTTCCGCGAGGCTTCGCTGAGATCGAGCTGGGACAAGTTCTCGCCGAGCGCTTGCACACCCTGGGGGGCGTTTCCGGTGCCCCCTGTCCCGCCTCCCCCCACCCTCTGGTTGTTGCCTTTCACCTGCAGCATCCACACCGCGAAGGGTCGTCGAAATGAGCGTCAGGTTCGAAATGAGAGGGGAGGCATATAGCAGGCAGTGCGGGTAGTACAACAGATACCTGTTTTTAATATTATTTTCTGGACAACTGTAATACTCCAATACTATAAATACAAGCGGACACAAGGAAATGCAATATATGTACCAGTGCATATATAAATGTATAAAATGTTCCAAATAGTCCTCGCAACACTATAAACGAATCCACCCGTCAGCCTATCATCATCTATCCTGATATCAACCAACCATACAAAAAACGAGATGAAAAGAGCAACAAATCATTTTTGCAGCTGCTAAAACAGTTCTCGCAACTCGTATCCAATCATTGATATCAGCCAGCCAGCCAATCATCTACCCGGTATCAACAACCAACAAGCAAACAAGCCAACCATTGCCCCCACCTGCGCCATCCGGCTCATAGCATGAGCAGTCAACCCAAGCCCACCCATCCCCATCCCGCCACCACCACCACCACCACCTCCTCCACCACTCCCACCGCTACCACCACCGCCCGACCGAGAAGACGACGGCGAGTCCCCCAGCAACACCGCCGCCTCCTCTGGGGAAACCTCGCCCATCTTCCACCCAGAGGACGACCTCACATGTCCCACCCCCCCGCCATCGCCCCCCCCCGCCCCAGACCCGCGCTGGGTACCACTAGAGTGGTGCCTCTGGTGATGCCTCCCCCCTGGAAAGCCCCCACGTCCGGGGGCGACAGTAACCGGCGACATTTGAGCATAAAACCCGTGCGCCGCCAGCTGGTACCCTTGGCTGACACCCATTGCGCCAGCCACCCCCCCCGCCCCACCACCGCCTCCGCTGCCACCGCCTGCGCCATCAGTGTCCATCGAGTTCGGGTCGGCGAGGTTCATCGCGCGGCCTCCTCTCTTGCCACCTTCATCGCCTTCCCCACCCCCGCCCCCCCCGCCGCCGCCGCCGCCGCCCGCGCTGCTGCTGCTGCTGCCGCTCCCATGCTTAGCGCCTGTCCGCTCCGGACGAGAGGGAGTGTTGTGGCGGGAGACCAGCCGCCGCGGTGCTGCGGGCGGCACCTCGTCAGGAGTAGCGGCGTACACCGGGGCCGCGTTCAGATAAACGCCGCCGGCTCCACCGACATCGCCGCCGATAAAAGTACGGTCCGGCCCATCCCCGCCATCTCTCCGAGGGCTCACGGACAGGAACGACTGCGAAGGGTCCTCCCCTCCAGGGCTGTTGAAAGAAGGCCCCGTCCGGCGCGTCTTGCGAGGGCGGAGAGCGTCCAGGTCGTCCCGGGAGTGCATGTGCTGCAGCGGCCGCGGACTACGGTGGCCAGCGTTGCTGCCACCGCTCCCGTTGCTGGCGAAGAAATCGGGCGCGTGTCCGCGGCCGAGCTGGTTAAACTGGCCGCCATCTTGACCCCCGCCTGACGCCCAGCTCCCATTAACACTCGAGTAAATACCCATCCCCATGGATCCCGCGGCATAGTGGGAACGTGGGGTGAGGCTAAGGTCGTCTTGGCTTCGTCCGTAGGCCATGTGGGAGTGGTGCCCCCCATCAGCCCGCCCGGAGAGCTGAGGGAGGTTTGTGGCGGAGGAGGAGTGCATTCTGTTGCCGTCTAGTTCTCGGACACCGCCGACCGCGTTTTTGAGCGGGGATGACTCGCGGGACACCACGTTGTCGGCAGGGACGAGCCTCCCCAGGGTAGGAGGCATCTGTAAGATGATGATGATGATGATGATGATGGATGATGATGATGATGATGATGATGATGATGATGATGATGATGATGCAAGAACGAGGGCGTAATAAAACGAGGGCGGGGCAGGAATGATGAGACGAACGCCAAAAACTACTAATACTAAAAGTGCAAATGCTATAATAATGTACATCGTATACATCATAAATAGTTACATTAATCCTACTACACTGCAGAGAAAGCTACCACACCAGCGGCGGTGCCGAGAGGTACTGCGTACACTATAGCAGCGCCAAAAAAAACAAAAACAAAAATCAATGGTATCACCTCCGCTGCCCCCCCTTGGCCGCCACCGTGCCTCCCGCCATGCAGGTTCCTCAGCCCCCCAGTAACCAAGTCCAAAGACGGCAGAGGCCCATGCCCCACATCCCAATCGGTGTCCATCGCAAGCGAGTCCCCTGGCCTCTGCCCGCCCATGAGGGCACCGCCCCCGCTTCCCGACCGCGCGTGCCCCCCCGCGTTCATCCCGTTAGGCCCGACGCCCCCAGACATCCCCCCGCCAGCGGAAGCAGCCGTCACGATGGCGGCGGCCGCTGCTGCCGCCGCCGCAGGTCCCATAGGCATCCCCGGACGCCCTCCCAATCGGCCTACGCTGGATGAGCGTTCCATGGCGCCGACGCCGCCTGCGAGTACCCCGGGAGGAGGGTTAGCGCTTGGCCGCCAGCCCTCAGACTTGCGGCCTCGGGGTACCGCACGGCCGACGCCCCCGTTCATGCCGGCGCCGTTGTCTGCCCCCGTGGCATCGTTGAGTCCGTGCCCATGGACATCGTGGGCGAACTCCAGGGGGATCTGGTCCGGAAGATAGGAAGGCGGCGAGGGAGGGGGGTAAGGACGCACGAATATCTTAGTATTGGTACATGACAATATGGAGGCGTGAAGACGCAGGTCCGGAAAATAGGAACGCGGTCATGGAAAGGGGGGAGGGGGGGGCGAGACGGCGCGTGGGGGTGACGGGACGGGGGGGGGGGGTAACGACGCATGGGATATAAATGAATGCATGAAGGTATCCGTACATCAAGTTATGAGTGTATGAAGGTTTTCCTATCATACGAAGGCACGGGTACATGAACACGACGTAGACATGGAACATGAAGATAGGGGAGATAGGAAGATATTACAACAGTATGGGACTGCATGCTTTGCTTGAGGTCGTTGTACCGTAGCAGGGTATATATGGTATGACGTGTTGTTCAGCTCCAGTGTTGGTTGGAGCACGTCCTGTGACCACGGGTTGACTACTTTGGGCATGAGCTGATGTGAGAACAACAACAACAACAACAACAACAACAACAACAACAACAACAACAACAACAACAACAACAAACATACGTACGGGTATGATCAGTGAAAATATTAGGCACCTCGTGGTCATCCCGTACCGTATCGCCCAGTTGTTCCGCTACACGACGCGAGGATGGCAACGAGACTGGCATGCCTACTAACGTCCTGTGCCCATGGCTATCAGAGGTAGCAACCCCTAGTCGAGAGGGCTGTACAATGGCTGGAATACACCTGGCCTCGACAAACTAGTTCAAGTAGACTATGGTATACCGACCGCCTGGGAAATTTCTCGGAATGGCGACGGTCGATGTAATCATGACGAGTTAGTGTCGACCATTAACGATTGTGCCCATTCTGGACCAAGTCCTAAAAAAACACTATTAATATTGCATCAATGACAACCCAAGCAGTCGCGAGATTCGAATCCTCGTCCAGTACCGCTCAGTCATGAATGCTCAGTCATGAAACACGACGGAACCTACGTGCGGTGGAGGAATATAAGGCAATCGCCATCCAATATCCCACCTCAGGTATTGTTTCATTGAGGACCTACTTCTGCTATGGGAGGCTGTCTTGTGACCACGGAGTAGACTATGGCATGACAGTATGACGATTCATTATTGATGTGAGAAAAGCAAAAACAATGTTGACAGGAAGAACGCGAAGCCCCACGAAAAACCCACCTCAGGGAAGAAGCCACGGCGGACTTGGCTGAGTTGCTCCGGCTTTCCTCTCTCGAACAACGGGTGCATGTAGCCGCCGGCCTCATTACCCCTGACCAGCTTGCGGAAGCCGTACAGGTTCAGCTGCCGCTGGAAGCTGGAGTACTTGTTTTCTGCAAGCAAGAACACCGCAACAATAACAACAACAACATCGCCATCAGCGGCCGAAACATAGCCTGCAGAAGCAACATCGACAACAGCAGCGACCTAAAAAACAACAACACTGATGTTGGTGCCTGAATTACCTGAATACCTGAATAGCACTTGCGGACAGTGTATTATGCCAGGTACACTCTGGACTGCGATGTAAGTACCGATTAGTGTTAATAGTAATGCCTAGACGCGCGTCATATTTCCGTACAGAGTGGTATACTTGCAGTACTATCAATAGTGCGTGGAATGGTAAGCCTATAACAGTAGTCTACAACAGCAGTCGACAACGGTAATCTACAGAAGTACTCTACGACCGCAGTCTACAGCAGTAGTCTACCACAGCAGTGCCTAGAGGCAGCAAGACCCCACCGCGCCCCCTTCCCCCCGGCCTCAAGCAACACTCACGTTTGAAGAAGCGCGGCATGATGTCCTTGCAGAACTTCTCTGAATCTCCGATGCGAAACGCCTTCCCCGAAGCCGACCATCCAATCACCTTCGGGTCCTCCGTTTTCAGAATCTGGAAGAGGCCGAGCGCGAAAGCTTGCCCAGACCCGCGCTTGCCAAACCGCTGCTCCTGCTGCTGAGGGGTTTGCTGTGCTGGCGTTCGCGGCTGTAGGGCGGGGGAAGGGGCAGGCGGGTCGGGGGGGGGGGTCAATATTAGGAGGGCGGTATGGAGACCTTGGCCGAGTTTCGATAAAATGGTTGACACTTTTCGTTCGGAGTTGTATGCCGGGGGAATGGGGAAGCTGGCGGCGGCCGGGGGGGGGGGGGGGGCAGGAGGCGGGGGGCAATATTAGGATTCACCTGTGTTGCTTTCCCCACAAGAAAACTTTTTTTTCTGGCCGAGTATCTGCCACAGATCCACACTTGGAAGCACCACCATTTTTGTTGTATAGTACTTGGTATTCCGTAATTCTGCTATAACTCCAGCCCCACATCTACTCCGGAAGTGTACATCCTGCGATGGACTCTCAGGTGCTCACTACAGCAGTGCGGCAAAGCGGCAGCACTTTTCATCACCTCTATGCACCGCAGTAGTTAGTTTGGAAACGTGGTTCCAGGTCATTGGATTCGTTATTTCGTATACTATTGTGGCCGAGTTGTTTTTTTTACTGCTGCAGTGGCCAAGTTATTTTTCTACTGCTGCAGCCATCCAGCCATGAGCAATACTCGTCTGCATACTCGAAGAAAAAATCAACGATGTAACGTTTTCGGTGTTCTCACTTTGCAAGCCAAAACGGCACCACTGCTTTTTTTGTTCGCATTTATTTGTTTTTGCGGGTATACAGGTTTACATATACGCCTCAAGCCGATTGCGGGGTCGGCGACATTGCTTCCGATGGCGACCGATTGCGACCGATGGCGACCACCCCAGAATACCTTCCCTGCCTGTATACACGAGCACACGGGTCAATCTTGGCCGATTTCGTGAACGTTGTCCACCGCTACGGTTGCCCTGGCGGCGTGATTGCTGGAGCTCAGGTAGCGGCTGTCCGAAGCATAAAACTGCGTGGCCGCGGTGCATCGAATTCCTCCAATTCCAGCCCGACAAAAGCCCGACCAACAACAGACTAGATAGACTACAGTATGTCGAGATATGGTTGAGCTCCTCCGGGGGTGGTATATCGTTTGGAGCCTTTCAGTGCGGAGAATGGCGCCAGTGAAAAAGCGCATTGTGGTGAACGATTGACAGGGATCGTGAGGGACTGGTTTCGACCAAATCCCGCTTTCAATAATAATTGTTATTGGGAAAACCTCTGATTTTTCGTGTTGTGGGCTAAGAAACACGGGTGGGATGGCTGCTGTTGAGACCTTGGACCAGGTTCTTTGCTTAAAATTTGAGCCAGCTTCGACAAAACGGTTCAACTCATGCCCGACTTGTAGGTCCGTAGTTCCATTTTGGGGACAAACGGCTATATCTCTCCACGTACAGCAGTTGTCCCCTTCCGAACGCATAAAACTTTAAAATGAATTGATTTGTCCCCGAAACAGGACTACTAATACTACCTACTACAGCTGTACACCCTCCCACAGACAGTAAAAGGGTTCAACCTTATCCGTCGCCTAACCAACCCCGACTCCGAAGCTCTCGGCTCTCTCTAGACCCCACCGGGCCGAGCTCGACAAAATGGTTGAAACGCAGAACCCTTACCCTGTAACCGCGACCGCCTGGGAAAATTCTCGGGAAAATTCTCGGGAAAATTCTCGGAATGAATATGTAATGGGGTGTTATTAATAGTGTGGACTGTCAACCATTTTGTCCAATCTGGGCCAAGTCGTGAAGGCCACTGCATTTTCGGATAAGTTGACCATTTGGCGAGACAAATGGTTTGCGGGGTGGGGTGGGGTGGGGTGGGGTGTGGGGTCGATGCTCGTTGACCGTCAACCATGTCTCTTTTATTCCAACGTAACTTGTTTTCGATTTCTCGTACTCCTCTACCAGTAGGTGTTGCGCTCATGGGTCGAGTAGGCACCAACTACTCGTAATTCGGAGTTGGGTTGGATATTTGCAGCAGTTAGGATTCATCACGGAGGCAAACACCGACCATGATCAGAAGGTCAGACGCCAGAGGGACCGCTGATCTTGTCATATAGCTGTCGCGGTGTCGTGGTTGTTGCTGTCGCTACTGCTGTTGCTGTTGTCGATGTTGCTGCTTTTGTTGTTGGCGCTTTTTACCGGTATGTACGTATGTGGTTTGTCTTCACACTAAATCGTTCGTTCCGACCATACAGCAGCAGTGGGCAGCGACCAGCACGCACACCCCACCCCCTATACCCTTTATTCTGTGCGATGCCGACACCACCACACCAACCACGCCAGCAGTGGGTTCTTCCCATTATAGCCAGCAAGAAAAAAACAACGAATACTCGTACAACAGTCAGCGCTACACCTGGAACACTCATACATTCCCTTCTTCCTTCGGAGGTGACAGGTGCACGCTTTAAAATTTTAGCCCTTTGAGGACTGCCTCTCCTTTCGGACACAAGTTACTTGGAAATAGAGTTCAAACATGGTACCAGTATGTTTGTGCGCAATGCACCAGCAAAGAGGTCGAAACTTTAAAACCGGCGGAGTCAGTAGTTAACCCGACCCCGAAAAAACGATTGAGGTTAAAACCCGTAATCCTTCCCTTCATGTATAAATATGTTACCGTATCTATCGAGTTTTACCTTTTTATATTTTGCGGGGTTTTTTGTACCGCAGAGCGCAGCCTGCCAATAATATAATAAATATTGGTATATGAAGTATCATACATGTGCTCTGGCATTCATTACACGCAGAGGCGGGTTTTCTTCCCGAAAGCCGGAATGAAAGCCTGTTCCTCGTTTGGGATCTCACCTATTAATACTGATATAAAAATAATTGAGTGCGTACTGCTGTCGTTCGTGAAAACCTCGAATGGAATAATACTATTTTACTGTTTGTAGTATCAACACTCGCAGTGCCGTGTGAGAATTTGAAAAAGAGAATTCAGAATGACAGAATTACAGCATTAGTATGTAAGAGTCACGGGAAATACTACTGGCGCTGCGTGGAGAAATCCATATTCACATTAATATTCACGAACATCGTATGTATAATAGCAGCAGTAGATTTACCGGGTTATGATATGGATGAAAATTTAAACCCCGGGGGCATCCTCGGGCAAATCCCCGGGTAAAAGCGATGGAATGGACAAATGCGCAATTTGGCAAAATCTGACGCCGAGTTTCGCCGGAGAAAAGAGTAATCGGGCCGGGGGCCGGGGGAAAGTGGTGGGTGTGGATTAACATCACATTTCGCGCTTTGTGTCACGGAGGGTAGATAAGAAAAATACGCATATCTAGACTATATGGACCAGTACATACTCTATATACCTGGTACCGGTATGAAATATATATATATCTATATATATTACTATATATATGAAATGTATATATATACATTTCTACCGCCAGCAGCGAGGCAACGTACTCTGTAATGCTTGAATTGTAAAGGTTAATATTTTAGCAGCTGGGTCTTGAATCAGTGTCACCTTCATATATCAGTTACTATTAGTACTGTAGTTTGTATACAAGTTTACTGCTTAACCCTTTCAGTGCGGATACGACTGTTATTAATAGGAGTATTACGACTGCACTTCCGTTTGGGGGGCAACCTATTAATAGTCACATTTCAAGTCGGTAAGTTTTTGGGGACAAACTAGTCCATTTTCGAGTAAGTTGTCCCCAAAACGGGAGGGCATTCCTACGTATGATGCCCGACATGATATCATACACGGAGGCATCTCGTACGGAACCTACTGGTACGATAACACATACCCACAGTAGTACCGTCCTTCAAGGCAGGGGTCCAGGTGTAGCGACCTAAACGAACATTGCAACACTCTGTATTGTCCACCATCTACGTGGAAAGAGCACGCAGCAGCTGGGCAGTACAAGTACTACCATGCTGCCAGCGTCTCGTGCATGCCCCTGCGCTTAATTCATTTGGGACACCTCTCCTCCCCCAGCCAGCCTATGATAGGTTGCCTATCAACAGTGTGGCCGATGCTGTGCAGTAATCGTCACATATTTCCGACTTTTTTTCGTCCTCATTTTCAAAAGTGGTTAATATTGTTAATATCACCGGTATTACGTCTGTATTACTAACATGTACCAGACCTGAAATATTACAAGCTATTTATGTGGTACCGACCCCCTAACGATAAACCTAACGGGAGGGGTCAAACGGGGTCAGGGTGACTTTTGTCATTCTGGGCGAGCGAGAAAGCACGATTTCTCATGAATCCCATGGTATGTTGCGATTTTTAATATTTCCTGCTGCCAAGCCGTCTGGTGGCCGTGGTGTCTTGGGTCAGGGGTCGATCTGGGCAGCGCCTTATGAGAGGTTGATTTTTTTTTCACTATTAGTAGTATGAATATAAAATAAAATAAAACTCAGGCTCGCTTTCTTACGGGTCGCTTCCTTATGAGGGCAGTGCCTCGCGAGTCAGTTTTACCTTGGAAAATACTCGTATCGATAAGATACAAGTGGTGCGACACCCTAAGAAGCTGTATGGGATACTGATGAATAGGAGGTGGCAGCTCTTCCTCGTTTCCCTCTTCATTTTGGCAAATTACAGGGATGATACCATCCTGTCCCAAGCGCGTATCAGGTACAACACAGTAGTGAGCAACAATAACAATGGTATGTTCGTCATGTAACACTGCTTCCAAAGCCTTGACATGATGTGTACGAGTTGCATTGCGATTCTATTGGGCCCGCGAGAACATCAAGTGGCATACTCAACACAATCTACTGCCTGCATTATTAAACTGTGCAATATTAGTGTCCTGACAACATTGATTGCGCAAATATACGGCATAGTGTCGCAAGGTAAACCTGGTACTGGTATGCGATATGCGGTGCAGCTGTAGTAGCGGCTGGCAGACCCAGCACAGTCAGCACGGCAGTATCAAGTACAGAGTACAGAGTACGTTCAACAGTTGAACCACTGCAAGCATGTAGTAGACTACCGTAAGACCATGCAAACATCAAACAAAGTACAGCTCGGATTCCAAGTACGGTATGCCCTATGCTGTAAGGAATGTTGTGTGCGTTATGTTATAATGTACCAGGTATGTTATAATACCGCTATGCCCGAACCGTGAGTGGAAACGTATATACCAGCAGTAATTTTGTTGCACGAAGTCCTACTGACTGAGATATTACTAAAAATAGTACAGAAATAAGCAATAAGTATACACGTTGGGGTTGGAAAGGACAGATGAGAGTGTTGAATGTTGATGTTTATGAGGGGAAATGACATCAAAGTCAGAATAGATGTCATACGAAGTATCAGGTATGCTATACGTAGGGTACACACAAACACACCAAAATCACGAAAAAAACAAAGAAGAGGGAAACCCGACGGCGACTTTTCCACATATCGGTAAATCAAAATGTTGTGACGACATCAGACTAGAATATACTATAACAGGTATGCCGGAAGGGGTTGTGCGATACAATATGCCGGTATATATACTGAGTTCTGACACTGAACTGCAAAACAGACGTACGGGTACTGGTACAGCAGCTTAAGTCAGATTCCAGATTCCGTAATATGCGGATAGTAATATCCGTACAACAGTATCAGCAGCTTGGGCCGAGAGACAGCCATTGTGATCAAGATCGCTTAGATCAGTGTATTTCTAGTGCCTTGCGGCTGATTGAATTCGAGTGCTCGATTATCATGCACCCGGCCGGTACTGCTGGGACCTCAACATCGCGCCCAGAACAGTGATAGCTGCTCATACCTGCTCATAACTGCTGGGGTGTTTTGAGCCGTCTACCAGCAGCGCGAGGGGCCATAAGAATGGGTGGGATCACGATGCGCCCGTGCCTGTGCCTGTGCCGTACGGCTGTCTCCTTTCAATGTAACCCGGAACACCCTTTATTTTCTATCGTCCCCCACTCAAACAGTAGACATTGCAGTAATGGATACCTGGTACGTTTTATCGCCAATTGCTTCTTTCCCCTCTGCCCTTACAAGTCCCCAGAGGGTTGAGAAACCACTGCTGTACCTCAGGCGGCAACTACTGCTGTAGTTGGGTTTTGGGTTTTCATCACCTGGGGTGGTATCATGTGGTGGGGTGCAATCTAACGAGCCCCGGCAAATCAAGGGCATGTTTTTGTCGAGTTTGCCCATATTTTCACCGGAGAGGTGGCTCCTCGTGTGTGTGTGTGTGTGTGTGGGGGGGGGGGGGTACTCATTTGTTGCTTGCCTTAGTCATTTGACCATTGACCACGCATCCCTTTCGAGACGGAGCACCGTTCCTACTCCTAATAGAGACACCTCCAACAATTGGGCGCTCATTACGTTGTTTCCATATATTACCTAGAAACTTTTTGCTAAGCTTATCCCGTTCCTGTTTGGCCGCCTGTGGCCACCATCTATCTCCTAGCATAGCGATCGTTTTCTCGCTGCTATCTAGTGTGTCAAACTCCTCCATGTCACATTCTTCTATTTCCCTCATCTCCTCTAACACATCCCGTTCCTCCGTGTATATTTCACTTTCTCCTACTATGTGAGTTCTACTCTATTGCTTTGCCACACGGGCACATCTGTGCATCTATTTCCTCCTCCTCCTGGCTACTGGTATATCTCTTCTTTCTGGCAGGTCCAGGTCCCCTACACGAAAGCGCCGCTTCAGGGTTTTCGCGAAGTCCATTGGGCCGTGCACATACGTTTTCATTCCTATTCCTTCCCTCAATCCCCCGTATATCTCTAGGTGTTTTTCCGATTCCACCTTGTTTCGTAGCGTTAGCTTTTCCCTTCTTTCTATCCTTTCTTCTACTTCTGCCTTGTATACTTCCCGGCGGACATCACCTCTTCTTGGTTCCCCCCTATATCCTTCCCTACTTTCTCAACTACGCTATCCCACCATATTCCAGCTCGCCCTTTTGTTACTTTCTCCCATACAGCTCTATCAACTATGGTCGGCAACCTCTTTTTTGGCATGTTCCTTACTTTATATTGCCATTTCAACGTGAGGGGGGGGATATCGACGGGGAGTGGTAGAAGTACGATACGGAAGATTAGGTACGTACGCTAGCCGGCTTCCTCTGTCGCCCGAGTTTCATCCAGATTCCGCAGCATGTGCTAGAAGGGTCGAGGGAAGAGTAAGCAAATTTCCGTATCCGACCAGTGGTCCACTAGGATAACAAAACAAAATAATATCCAACGACGCAACGAAGTATGGGCGAGACCACGGGTCGGCGCAGGAGGTCTCATCCAAAAATCTAATACATACAGCGAATGATCCAGGACATCAAGACAGGATACTACAGGAAAATTGGTCATCTTGACACGTCCCGGTAGGCACAGGAGGGGGAGTGTTACAAGGCAAGGCGTAACGATATCGGCATTGTTTGCATGCTCCTTTATCTCCAAGAGCCACGCGGGGGGGGGGGACACGCACTAGCTGGTGGTCGCAGCTTGAGGCGCGGGGCAGCAGAGTTTGTCTGTGGGCCGGCGGAAATATATGCGATCGTGGCTCCGGCTGTGTGTGGGTTGAGGCGCGTCAGCAAGCGGTGCCGGGGCGTCAGGTGATGCCGGCGCCGCAGACGCGTTCTGCCCACCGCTGTAATGGGCTGCCGGTGCCGAAAGGGCTCTGCCCCTCTTCCAATGCTGTTTGTTCTCCGTGTGATGTGCCGTGACGCACGTTTGTGCTGCTGTTGTGTGGACCCCGGGTGCTATTTGGGTTTTGTTGGTACAGCTGGGGAGGCATGTCGCACGTACCGCCACAGCGGGCGGAATAAAACGGACCCTAGAGATGACGTTGACCGTTTCCTGATACGTTGTTTTTTATCACCGGGGGTGGTTCCTTGCCTTGAGGTGGTCCTGTTATCCTAGAGCACGACGCAAAACAATTGTTCGGCCAATACGAGTACTACATATATATACACCAGGCCATGCTGCTGTAGTACTGCTTCTCAGCTCGTCAGAGATTTTGGGGGGTCAGCACACGACCCCAAAAACAAAATGGACAACATAATAATGAAACAAAACGACACCGGCGAGGGGGGGGGGGGGGGGGGGGGGTATATACCCCCACTTATTCGACGAAATTGTTTGCTGGCTGAGGTCGGGACCCTTGCTGTGGCCGACCCTTGATTTTCTTCAGCTGTTTTTTTTCGGCGTTGATCGGGTGTTTATCTACTCTGCTGTGGTAGCTAATATTACCGATAGGTGGGCCCTGTCGGAAACAAAATATGTACCACTCTGAACCGAAATATACGTACAGTTGGCATAGAAATATTGAATCCAAACCGTCCTTACATTTTGGGACGGAGTGTTACCATGATATGTGATGTATGACCCCAGGGTTAGTTTGGTGTGGAGGGTTCAGGTGTTCAGGTGTTCAGGTGGGACCACAGGTCGGTGTGGACCAGGGCGCCAAGTGCATACGTGAGTGTATGTGTGCTGGTATCTTGACCAATGGGACATCCCCAAACATCGGGTATTTGACCGATCAATCAACAATCAATCAATGGGTATAACCGCCGACCAAGGGGTAAGCTCTATAAAAGTACGAGTACAAGTACAGACCAGGAGGGGCATTCGTTACCAAAAACATCCCGCGTGATATGTCGTATATACCATACAGGGTACCAGGTAGCAACATACGTGCGTGATCTATACGCGCATCCGCGGTGTGTACGTACGTACAGCACGTCGAAAACGGAAAATTGAAACTACTGCGGTATTAATAAAAAAGGCAGAGAAAACAACGACAGCAGTTTTGTTCAGTTTTGTAAGTATCGTAGAATAAAAACGCGAGGACGTACGTGTCCTATGTATAATCGATGTGTTAATATTTTTCATCGATAAAACGGGAAGAATGAAAAAAAAAAGCTAAAATTCTCTCATCACCTCTGACTTCAAGTCGTGAAAAAAAATGCTCACACACGAAACATCTTCCCATCCACGAACGTGCTTGTAACTTGTTCTCACTTCTCACGTTCTCATTTCATATTTTTCGTATTAATTTCACAATTCCCAAGTCAACATTCGGACCGCGCACCATGCACCATTATCTTGGAAAGCGCATCTACCGCCTGTATCCTGCGTATATACCGCCTTGCTAGGAGAACCACAACTATTGAATACTGGTACTGGTCTCCTCATGACGACATGATATCAACATACTGCATACAACATAAATACTGAGGTGCCACAACTATCAGGATATACGACGGAAGTACGAGTATTAATCATATAGTATTAATAACTGACTGATCTCATAAATGGCTGTACCGCCGTATGATACCTGCGAAAATTCTAATGATGTTCAATATCAACTTATCAACTGCTGCAGTACCTGGTTGCAAGAAAGCAGATACACATCTTACATTTACGATATGTTACACGTATTAATAGTAGAATCATAATCTTCTGCTATGTTAATATATTCGCTATCATAACAATGCAAACAATATGGTGTAGGCAAGTTATCGGCTCCGGGCGAAGCCGAGCAGGTCTAAATCTCGCAAAGTCGTGCTGGATACGTACGGCAGGATACCGGGGTATGTTCTGATCATGAATCATGAATAATGTTGAAAATGCCGAACTGAAGTACCAGGTACTATATACTCTTCTTGTGTACTCCTACGGGCGGTCTCCAAAAAAACAGACCCGATAATTTGCTTTGTACTCGTATGTATTTAGGCGCACTCTGGTGCACGGTACGAGTGACGTATCAGACCACACTGGTCAGCTCGTCAGTGTATGTGTGTTCTTCACATTAAACCGTTTTTTCTATCAGTACATCTTTATACGTAGCTGCTCTATTAATGGATGAGTATGATACTGCTGGAAATAGGATCGTACGGCTATATACTGACGTACCAGAGGGTATGATGTACCAGTATTTATACCAGTACAAAATGCACATAAATACGTCCACGTAGAAGCTACAATATTAATACTCCGAGTAATATTTAAATAACTACTGCTGTATCGTGCAGCAACCGAGAAAGTAATATATTTATGATATTGCGTGTATGCATCATATGGTACTCGTGTGCTGGAACCACCGGTACTCACGTGTATATGTGAGATGTGTGTTTGTGTTTTCACATCAAACCGTTATTTCTACCCGTGGACATCTTATTGTACTACTGACTACTATATACATACCAGGTACCAGGTACGCGCCTGGTATGAACTTCACTCAAAGACAATAGTCTGCAATTATTAATAATACCTGGTACTTACCTACCGGTACCAGGTATGATATGATATGAAAATATACAAGGGACCATGATCGGGTGCCAGGTATATATACTGCGTGAGATCATGCGATCAGCGACCATGCTTTACATATAACAGAACTATTAATAGTACCGTACCAGGTATCATATCATGTCATCACCATTTCCACGTCTCCATGTCGTGATTGTATTTCCATATCTACAGCAGTAGTAGAACTTATTATATACCAGGTATTGATCGACGTACACCCTCGGGTAGAGAAAGCTGGTACCTACAGTAGTACGTACCAAGTGTTTTTATTAATAGCACTAGGTGTATTGCGTGGTATTTCGAGTAAATAGTTATTACTGAAAATACCTTCGTACACCAAGGCAGTAGAGGCTTCCATGTCGTATGGATTTGATCGTTTACAAGACTAACTGTTTCCCAGCGGCAGCAGTACCACGTGCCACGTGTATCATATTGGAGGCAATTAACAGAGTACTGCGGGGATATAGTCACTCGTACGAGAACAGGACGAGAAGACACAGAAGGACAACACGATGGCGGGGTAGTCGAACACAACAGCCGCAGCCTTGCTTTCAGGACGCGGATCAAACGTCCCGACAAACAAAAACAAGCTGCGATAGATAGGTACCCCCAATAGGAGCCGTGTGTCACACCGGGGTATGATGGGCTATATATACTACCTGGTATGAGTATAGATCGTCCATTCATTGTTTGGTATCAAATATCGACACCAGCGAAACCTTGACACTTGCCTTGACGCAAGCTGTGCTGGCAACGATGTGCACTGACTGATGCCATCCCCGTACAGTGCGCCTAGGAGGGGGGTTAAAGGCCAAAGGTCAACGGGCCGCCATCTACCAGCAAAAAGTATCGTGTTATTAATAGTACTAACAATACTATTAATAATGCTGTATACGAATATATATACCTGGTACGCAAATGGTATACGTAAGTACTACCACCCTCGGTAAGCCCTCGAAACGAACAGCTATCATGGAATGTGTGCATAATTTATATGATATATATCATATATATCATACCAGTACATGACAACAGCTCTGCAGCTGTGATGTAGATACCGGTAAACACCGTCCGTATGATATCCATCATAATCATGATACCACCATATTCATATCATATCATACCTCGCTTGATCCCCGTGTCCGCGGTTTGCCCCCCGAAGTTGTTGCTGCTGCTGCTGATGCTGCAGTGGCATTGCGATCGTCACCCCCCCCACCACCACCACCACCTGCCACCTCCCCAGTCGTCGAAAGCATCATCTGGTCACCCATCCCGCCCGTAGAGCTAGAGCTAGTTGTGCTATTGGTGGTGGTGGAGGTGGTGGTGCTCGTAGTCGAACCGGAAGATGCCACTAATGCTTGCTGTCTGCCGCGGTTCTTGGGAGCCATGTCCCACTGGCCCCACTGCCCCCACTGCCCGGCTAGGACGTTAGGAAGGCCAGAGACGGTGCTGTGCTGTTGACTGACGACCGCTGGCTGCTGCCGCTGGTGTTGCACCGCACTCCTTATGCTATTAATGGTGAATAAATAGAGGTGTACGAGAAGGCTGGTCGGGGTCGGATCGCAAAGGATCGACGGAAGAAGGAAGGACAGCAAAGCAGGGACCGCGAAGGAAGGAAGGAAGAGGGGAAGGAAGGTAGAACGCCTCGGTTTCTCGTCGAACGGTAAAGTACGATCGATCTCCGATCTCCCTGCTGCCGGGCGCACATAATAATGGGGGGGGGGGTGGGGGGGGGGGGTAACATGTCATAGGGGGGGGGGGAAACAAACACAAAAAACAGCAGCACAGCAGCAACAGCAAAAGCGTATCGTACTATACGTACATACGGGGACAAACATTGAGAGTTACACCTTTGGGTACAAAGTTGATGTATCAAAAAAAGAGACGGAGGGGGGGGGGGAGGGGGTACCAGGTACCTGGTACTCGATATCATGCATGCCCGTAGTCGTTTGTTTGGCCATAGACCCTCGCATCCCGACAATGCCTGGACGGAGCACATCCGGTTTGGACCGACCAGGAAGACACTGCTTGCGCACTAATTTGTTGCGTGTCTTATTCCTTTGATCATTGACCACGCATCCCTTTCGGGACGGAGCACCCGGGGGAGGGGGTGTACTCGATAGGAGAGATGTACTCGATCTCATGCATGGCCGTAGTCGTATGACCATAGAGGGGGGGGGGGGGGGGGGATTACAAAATACGGGGGTAAAATACAAAATACGCACGCATCCAGCCGGGCGAAAAGAAAGATACGAAGGAAATGAGAGAAACGCCAAACAAAAGTTCAGTAAGAAACATCTTATCTATGGACAAGTTCTCTTGTCCCCTCTCTTGCGCATGCGAGGAATAACCAACGCCGGCCACAGCAGAAGCCGTCAGCGTGGTGCGGCTACCGACGGTGTGGCATGTCTATTGTTTGTGGTGTGGTCTCGAGAGTGGAAGGAAGAGCTGTGCGTTGTGTCCAGTCTTTGCTCACGATAAATATAAATATTCATTGAAAGTACGGTAGTGCCAGATGAAGCAACAGGGACCAACCCTTCGAAATGTACGGCCGCGTCTGATTGGATGAACGCCGGATAGCACGGCTGATACCACATTGTCGGTGCCACTTAACCGCAGGGCAGGCGTGGCTAACGCACGACCCATCTGGCCAGCAGTATCAGAAGCTACGCATAGCATCTGGGATCTGGGACGGACTGGGAGTTGATATAAAGGGGCCGGTCACGTAGTTTTGACGAGGAGTTTATCTTGAAATTTGAACATATAATACGGTACGAGGACTCCGCAGGTTCTTTCATAGAACTACTATTACATTCATTAATACTAATAACATAAAACAACGCGGCAAAACTATCCTGGCGATGATTTTTTTAATTTTTACAAAAACCAAGATACAAGATACGCAACTACTACGAGTATTAATATTAAAAATAGGACTCGGGATGGTTCCAGCCCGTTCCAGCCCGGCATGTCTTCACAACACGCAGCCGACACAGCCCCCCCCACGGGTCAACGCCGTACACAAGCACCGCCACTACGAATTGGCGAATGGGTGACACAAACTCAGAACAGCGCTTTTCCCGATCGCATGACGTCTGTCGCAAGCCCCCAATACAGAGTACAGTACAAAAGTTTGAGTGTGTGGCCGCAGTACCCGTGGCCGACACGCAGAGAGTCAATTATCAGTACAATACTATGGATAGCAGCGCGTGCAGCAGGTGATTCTGTATATTGTTGTCACACCTGCTGCTGTACCAATCTGTCCGTAAATGTAAGGAGCTATCCGGTACTTATATTCGTACGAAACCAGTCCTTATAAGTACGGACATCATGGCATGTGAAACGTGGAAGGTGAAACGTGGAAGCAGGAAGGGTGAGTGACTGACTGACGCCCACGTATCCTCGTATACCATCTCATCTCTCATCAGATCATGCCAACAAGCAATCACCCACCCCAACAGGCGGACCACCACCACCGCCGCCACGACTACTGCTCGTACTGCTGCTGGGCTTCTGCCGCTCGCTGCTGTGTGACAGCGAAACAGAAGAGCGAAACAGCAGCGGAGCAAGCCCTCGTTACTCATCAAGCCGAAAACCGAAATACAATTACCATGGTACAATGTACACGTTCCTAGGGAATCTACAACTACTACTTATTAGTCTTGAATCGAGACCCATACTATATAGGCAAGCCACGATGATCGTTCGCTTTGCACACAGAAACCCGGCCGATTACAACCGGAGGTTCGAGTACAAGCCAAGGGGATGAAGCCTCAGTGAAGCCGATCCCATAGCAGCTCAGTTAGCTGCGGAGCTCAGTTAGCTGCGGTTTTTCAACGTTTTGATCGACAAGGTAAATATAAGGCTGAACTCTACTTTGCAGCTTTTCAGAGAGAAGGACATACGCGAGCAAAACATGCATGGTACACTCGTACTCTGCAGGAGCAGAGTACTGTACCGAAATGATGTCATGTCTCAGTGATCCGTGGGACCAATTATCTTGATCTTAGTATAAAGCTCGCAATTTTTTCGAAGTTGGTGAAGCGGTCCCATGCACGAGAGGTCGGTCCCACAGCAACAATACATTGGCAAGCCTACCTTTTTTTTTCTTTCGTCTTGAGGAGCGCAGCAGCGCACCGCGCCAACTAGTTGGAACAACAGCAGCGGTAGCAGCCGGATCGCACGTGGAAACAGCGAGAGCTGTCGTACTTGAACTGAATCCGAAACAAACGAAGGGTCAATCGGCCCCGACGGAGTGGCACAGGCAGGGACGATAAGCTTGCGTGCTTGCTCGTTGGGGCAGCCAAAGCTGTCGACGAAGAAATCGACGGCGCATTTTTTGGTGCAATTTTCTTTTTCTTTTTTACGTGGTCGTCCCCGAGATGACTTCGACAAATGGCGTGGGGTAAAGGGTAGGTGGGCTGGGTCGGGATGCACTCGAGCCACCCCGCTACAGTTGACACACAATCGGCACACCGTAGGAACGCACGCATGCACAGCCCCTGTAGATCGCCCGACAGCTACCCGACCACGGCGACGCAACACGAATGTACGATACCCTTTCCTACTCTACCCTACAATAAGCACAAGTAGTATCGTCAAATATTGTAGAACAACACCGACGCTCGATCGCCACCGAGCTGCTGCTGCAGGCACACTCGCACACCGCTTTTCCAGAGCAACAGCAGGCCCCGCTTGGGAGATCAACTGGTGGCCAAGACCGTCGGGGTGGGTCTCAAGACAAAAGCTTGTCGATGGCTTGCTACGACCGGCCGCGTATCTGCCGTTCGCCACCCTGAGCTCGTTGGCCAGGTTCGCAACAGCAGCAGTAGCGGTCACCGAGCAAACAGCCCAAGCCAAGCAAGTTCACACTGATGCCCAATATAGCGGGTAAACAACCCGAGATCAGAACACAACCGATCACTCCATCCCCTCCACCTACCTGGGCACCCCGACGCCGCCAATGGACTACCTACGTATCTCTCCCAGGTATCGCTGAGTGCTCGCCGCTCTGGAGGCCTTGTAAATGCTGTTGAGCCTCTTGGTGTAAAATGTTGCTGAGCAAGAAACGTGACCAGCAAACGAAGGCGACGCCTCCCGTGAAAGTTCGGGGTAGAAGGTATGATGATAGGCAATGCAAATGTAGTTGTAGAGAAGGCAACACCGACGATCGATCTTCTTTGAAAAATTAAAATTTTACTGAAAGAATAGGAAAAACCACCAAAACACCTCCCCGAAAAAAAACAAATTGCTGCGGTTTTTCCGATTGGCGTCGTCATCATCATATATTAATATTTTTGATATTTTGTTTTTCTAAAAAACGAAATCTACAGACAGAGCATCAGCATAGCAGCACTCATCATTTTATATTCGTACGAGTTCTTACGTACGTACGTACAAAACTAACTGATACCTCGTATTATTTTGTCTGCTGGTGGTGTGTGTGGCATTTTGCATGCAGATAATGAACGAACGAACGCGATCATCGGTATTGTTACTGCATCAGCTGCTGCTGCTGCTGCGTTGCTGCACAGCTGTGCTACGCCCTCCCCCTCCCCCCCCCCCCCCTGTGATTGATATAGGCACACAACGAGTAATTCCTGATATACACATACCAGGTATATTACACTAAACGCGGTGTGGTATTTATCATCATGTCTGTATATTATATACCAGGTATATATTATATATTACATACGTATAAGCCGGTCGCCCCGGTGGTTCAAGTGGTAACCTCGAATTCTACTTGTTTGAGTCCTGGGTTCGAGCCCCAGGTGGGTCGGACTTTGACTTTATTTGCAAAAATAAAAATAAAAAGGATTCAATTGTTGAGAGCGCCTTGCAGCGTGGGCAGGCACAATTCGATGCGGGTCGACGAGGGAAGAAAATGCTGAAATATTCTCGCGATAAAAATGAAGGCACGTACCGTAGCGGGAAGGGGGGTAGAAGAGCCTGCTATGTGACCCCGGATCTGAGTTACGAGTTGGAAGGAGAGAGAGAAGATGTGTGCGAAGATAATAAATGGGATGAGAAAAAAAAAAAAAAAAAAAAAAACGATATATCTACATATACCAGGTATATATAGGAATATAATATTTCATACTATGTGGACACTATTTGTTGTTGTCGTGTTGTTATGATGGTACAAATTTGTCCCCCATCATCTCACAAGATCTAATAAAGTTGGCGGTGCTTCCTCCATGATCGAGATCGAGCGATCCATGGTGATCAGATTATTATGATGTCTGTGATATTTTGGTTGGGCGCATGATATTTATTGTGATTGTCTCTTCTTTGGGTTATTGGTTGTATAACTAGAAAAAAAAAGTGGGAAAAAAATATCGGCTTGAAAAAGTACAAGAAGATTATTCTGACAGAAAAATATTGGGTTTCGTTTTTTCGGGACAATGGGAAGTCTCAAAATATTCACGACTCGAGTAATCTGCACACCAAGTTCATCCATCTCACTTCTTCTGTGTCTACTTTTTTATACCTGGTTGTTGTTTTGTTCTCACATTAACTCACAATACAATGCAGTCCGTGGTCGCAGGACAGGCTCCAATAACTCTGGAGTAGTGGAAGAAATACCTCAATAAAGTAAAACAGAGGCAAAAATAAAAAACAAGCATTTTTTACGCACTCCACCACTCACTGCGGACACCAGGGAAGCAAAAAGGAGACTATTGATAGCAGACAAAAACCTAAAAAAGAAGATGAAGCGAAGCAAAAAAACAAAACAAAACAAAAACAGAAGCAGATAACCAAACGCAAAAAAAGGCAAAACGGACCATACTAACAAAGACACAAAGAGGTACTATAACGGGAATGAAAGAAAAATGAAAAAAAGAAGGGACAAAAAGCGATAATCACGGGCGGGGGGGAAAGAAAATACGAAAGGCAGGCACTGGAGCATACAGACACGCAAAAAGTTGCCCAGGTGGCACCATGCTAGTTACTTGGGTCCCAAAGAAGGGAGTGCATCATGACGATGATGGCCATAACCAGGCTTCAGTCTGTTGGCCAGACCGCCTCCCCCCCCTCCCCCCCCCATTCCCCCTCGTCCCCCTTTCGCCCCCCCCCCCTCTTCCCTGCCATTCTGCGCACTCGCGTTGGCGTCAACGGCTGTGAATGGTCGTGGTTGCAGCTATTCTATGCCGTTCTGCCGATGCCTCCTTCTCATCTGTATGCCATTTCCGCATGAAGGCCTCCGCGCCTTCCTCGACCCGTCGGAACCATCTGCCGGCTTTCTGTGCTGCCTCGCGCCACCCTTCGAGCTTGATGCCGAACTCCTTGAGGTCCTCCTCAAGGTATACCTCATCCAGTCCCACTCCTGTCCTCCGGAGTAACCCTTACCCCCAACCATCTCCCCAAACATCACCCTCTTCGGCAGACAGACGCTCCTCTCCCATGCGTGTCACAAAGCCCGCAAACAAGAGCCTACTACGTCTGCGTACCGTCGCCTCAACGCTTTCAGATTTTGTCCTGAGAAGCGCGCTAGCATAGGATAGAATGTGGTCTTCGCGCTTACCTGGTGCCTGGTACCTGGTACCTGGTACCTGGTATGTTTTATCTATACGATGATACTCTGTACGTGTTGTCTTTGCTCCCTCCTACATCTTAACATGTATCTTGGTATACAATATGTACTCGTTACTTCTATTCTTAAATCCTAAGCCGCATCCACAAAAGCTCCATCCCCACGCCGCCATTGGTTGTGGGTCTGTCATCCCCCCCCCCCCTGCTCCCTCTCGATTCTCGACGGTCCAGTCGCCCTGGTGGTTCTAGTGGTTAACCTCGAATTCTACTTGTGTTTGAGTACTGGGTTCGAGCCCCAGATGGGTCGGACTTTTGACTTTATTTGCAAAAATAAAAATCAAGAGGATTTAATTGTTGAGAGCGCCTTGCAGCGTGGGTATAGGCACAAAATTCGATGCGAGTCGACGAGGGAAGAAAAGGCTGAAATCTTCTCGCGATAAAAAAATGAAGGCACGCACCGTAGCGGGAAGGGGGGAGAAGAGCCTGATATGTGACCCCGGATCTGAGTTACGAGTTGGAAGGAGAGAGAGAAGAAGATGTGCGAAGATAATATATGGGATGAGCAAAAAAAAAAAAAAAAAAAAAAGCTGGAGTCTAAATCGCGATACCCTAGTCCTCGAAATGGCGACCTGTCTGTGTAGTCACCAGAGACGATTTGGAGTAGGCGTTCTCCTTCACCAATCCTTTTTCCTTCCCATCGACAATAATAATATACCTGGTAGATTTTCTTCTTTCAGGAAAGTTATGAGTGATCAATGTTGAAGATCGTGCTGTACATTCATTGTCGGATGGCAAGGGAAATAATAATATATTACAATAATAGTTGCACACACATACAGATATACCGTACATACATTATACAAATATTTAAGTACATACCTGGTACACATTTGGTACACATTTATTACATACCAGTACATACATATATATATATACAACCGCACAAGTCGCGAGTGAGTACAAGAAGAATACCTGGTATACAACAATAATAGCAGGTATTATAAGTACTCGTAAAGAAGTACCCGGTATACGGAGTTTGTTTGCAGAGTACGTGCGAAGAACGAGAGAGGGACCGCGAGGAGGGGTTGGGGGGAGGGTATACTCATAAAATAAATATATAATATATTATTATGCTGCTCGCCTCTCTTCTTAGCCATTTGACCATAATTAATTGATCACGCATGCATTTGCATCCCTTTTGAGACGGAGCACCGTTCTTCCTCCTGTCCTGATGATATTAGAGGCACAGAGGCGGGGGGGGAGGCACTCATTCATTTGGTTGCTGCTTGTCTAAAACGTACGAGTCATTTGACCATTTTTTGTGCACGCACCCCGCCTCTCGAGACGGAGTTGGGTGGGGGTGGGGGGAATTATGCACCACCCGGAGGGTAGAATTAAGAATTAAGTTACCTGGTAATAATACCGTACTATGTTATTATGCCCTATCGGTATAATATGGATCGTGGTCCATACGATATACAACGGGTGGGTATGTATATATACTGGTATACTGGTATACTCGTATATAGTATGTGGCCATCCACAATCGATCGCCTCTTCATCTCTGGCGCATAGTATATACACGTATACATAATGTCATATATATATATTAATAGTATAGTAGCATTACATACATACATAACATACATAAACGACTCCCCCCCCCCCCCCGATCCTACCCGCCCTATATATATATAGGTCCCCACCCACCCCCGACAACCTCCGCGCACCCCCACCCCACCCCACTCCACCCTTCCACGTTGAACACTCACTGCTTTCGATGTGATTGATGTGATTGATGACCAGTGTTGCGCTGCTGCTGCTTGCTGTGTACCGTACCAAGACACGATAGAACGTAATGAGAAGGAAGGAGCAAATACAGCAAATAAATAGAGTAGACAAGCTGAAAGTTGGCACGGAAGGAGGGAGGTAGACTTGGTGCATGGGTTTCCTTTTGTTTCCGAGGTTTTCTTCTTTCGGGAAAGTTATGAGTGATCCATGTTGAAGATCATGCTGCACATTGTCGGATGGCAAGATAAATAATAATATGATATAATAAATAAATGTCATTTGCCCTACCAGTATATCTTACGTACACGCGTTCGTTCGTAAAGCTCTCTGCTGTGCAGTACGCTATAATAATACTTTTCGGCAACACAGCATGCTGCAGCAGATAGATACATGGATACCAAGTATTATATTATTTCCCTTGCCATCCGACAATGCGCAGCATGACCTTCAACATTGATCACTCATAACTTTCCCAAAAAAAGAAAACCTCGGAAACAAAAGGAAACCCATGCACCAAGTCTACCTCCCTTTTCTGTGTGTCAACTTTCGGCTTGTTTGTCTACTCCATTTATTTGCTGTCCTTGCTCCTTCCTTCTCATTACTTACGTTCTATTCTTTCCTACCAGGTATAAGCTGCATCCAAGCTCCATCCCCACGCCATCGGTGTGGGTCTACCAAGTATTACAATAATATAGATATATATATATCTGATCCGATGATGTTGATGGTGGGCTCGGGGATAGAGCCAGCAAAAAAGAAAAGGCTCTACGACGCACTGCGTAGCTACGTACCGGGTACTCGTAGCTTGATACGTCCGGGTACAGAGTCTCGCAGATCAGCAGAGCAGCACAGACAGCCAGAGCTTTTTTTATCTTGATGAATCCTGCAGAAAGAAAGCTTCAAATCCTTCTCACCTGGAAAAAACGAAAAAACGAAAAAAAAAACACTCGCTCGAGAAGGCCCGATATTTCGGAGCAGAAAAAAAGAAGGATAATTTGTTAAAATACTCATCATACGGAGTATCACCACGACTGTCACAGCAGCAGCAAGAGGTTTACAGTTTGGAGTGTGGCGGATATAATTGCTGTAATTAGATTTCTGCTTGCAGTGCTACTCGTACCTGTACTGCTCGTACACAAGAGTCTTCAAGAAGTATCTCGCACCGGACTCAACACCATGTACCAGGTATTATACACAATAATCTATCGTAGAGCATGTAATATTACAACACCAGATAGATACCTTATACACTATTAACACGCGCCATGTACGGGTAGTTAGTATTAATATGACCAGGTACCTTGGTACGAGGTAGCAGCAAAGACCGAGAGAAGCAACAAAGTAACACAGACAGAGAGATAAAGGGGGCTTCGCGCGGGCTGTACATACATACATTGCTCTGGCTATGACTCTGTTTGCTTGTTCGCGAAATGCTCGAGAGTATACGAGTATATAGTGCCACGTATTTAAGAAATACTACACTCGTATAGTAACTGCTCAAGTGCGAAGTAAACTCCGTACGAAGCTTCACGCGCATACTAAATGCATAGACTACGGCAGCAGCTTAGTATTATTAGTACGTACAGCAGCAGCAACAGCAGCAACAGCAGCAGCAACGGTAGTATTAATAGTAGTAATAGAACTGCTGTAGTAGTACTATTAAGAGTAGTATTATTAATAGTAGTAGTAGTAGTAGTAGTAGTAGTAGTAGTAGTAGTAGTAGTAGTAGTAGTAGTAGTAGTAGTAGTAGTAGTAGTAGTAGTAGTACTATTAAGAGTAGTATTATTAATAGTAGGAGTAGGAGTAGTAGTAGTAGTAGTAGTAGTAGTAGTAGTAGTAGTAGTATTTATAGTAGTAGTAGTAGTAGTAGTAGTAGTAGTAGTAGTATACGCAATACTATACTTCGTACGAGTAGTCTTCTACTAACTGTTGTGGTCGTAGTACGTGTTATTAGTATTCATATAATACAGTAGTTACCTGGTACACAACAAGGCGCATACATTTAGTTAGATAGAGCACAGTTAATAACGCAACGCACTGCTTGAAATGGGCGAGGAGGCATAGAGGAGGGAGGCCCTATGTCCAAGACACGTTGCGCATTTTGAAACACGGTTGGCAATCAATAGTATAATAGTAATTGTGCTTGGACAACGTAAAAAAACGACGCTTCCAATCACAGCAAAGTATTCAAATTACTACTGAAACAAAATGCAGCTCTCAACTCGCGGGAGCTTCACGCGCGATATACGTACGAAGTAGTCTTCTGAAAAGGCAGTACGTATAGAGGTCTTACGTGTCTACCCTTCCCCCTCCCGGCACGCGCCTTGGTGTCTATACCGCAGAGGGTTGAGGAATTCCACTGCTCGTTCCCACAGCATACATACGTAGCATGCTGGTACTGATACATACCGAGTACACCCCTCCTGTCGTGCTATCAGATACCCATGATCAAAAGCTATATCAGAATGCCTAAAAAGAACCGCCCTTCGCGTGCATAGCATACCATACCACACCATACCATGCTACGCACTCGTTTCGCACGCTAATCAATCCGTCAAGCAATCAAGCAGTCACAGCAATCAAGCAATCAAGCAGTAGTCGTAGTCCACGAACCCAACCGGCACAGAGAGCGGAGAGGTTATCAACAATCAAAGGCGCCATCGAGCAAGGCGTTGACTCGGCTGTGCCACCAGCATGACGTCGTATCACATCATAGCGGTTGAGTTCGACGGCAGCAATTGGCACTTGACGATGAAATGGTCTTCTTAAATTCAGCACAATACAATCACCCACCACACGTAAGGGGTGCGAGGTGCCAGACACCCGTTAACCCCTTTAGAACCGCCGTCCCGTTTTGGGGACAATCCACTCTAATTTCAAGTACTTTGTCCCCAAATCGGGACTACGGTTCTAAAGGGGTTAAGGACTGACCAAAACGCACGGAGGCGGTACGCGCTGATTTCCCACCATGGCATTCGTTGCCTTACTACAGGTACTACAGGCAATGGAACGCACTCGCTGCGATCAGCTCGTATACCCTACAGACAGCAGCAGCCGTAGTTGCGATATATACCAGGTAGGCACATAAACAAAGCACATACATACAGTACCTCCTGCCTAACCTGAAAGCGAAACAGCCCTCTAAAAAGCAACGCAAGCAATGTCCCGTCGTAAGGGTACTCCACGTACATGCGCAACTTTGGCAGTTAAAACTATTAATAGAAGCATAAATTTATCGAAGTGGAAATCACAGTGAGTTTTCTCCCCTTCTCCTTTCCCCGCCGGCAATGATGTTGCCGCTACCCACTACCCGCTACAAGCTGATCGCACAACACAACAGACATATCCTCCATCCATACCACAGAATATAACACATGCCTGGTACCAGGTACGAGTACCACACATCGTACAGAGTACGAGGTGCATCCTATTAATAAGTATATCACGCACGCAATCAGTTGTGGGTTTAATAGTCATAGTCAGGGGCAAAACCATAAAAACATCCCTTCCTGCTCTTGTGAAGCAACCATTCTACTGCATCAATCACTACACCAGCTGGCGTGATGTTCGTATGTAAATAGACCACAGATATGCAAGAGGGTATGATGGTGCTATAGTATTCCAACTGGCGTGGTGGTGATACTCTAAATATCACCATGGTCCATGAAAATGGTACGAACACCAGGAACAACAATAATATAAAACTGATTGCATTCAAGTTTAGGTGCAAGCACAAGTACGTAGTCTCGCGGGCCAACAGGTGGTAGTCACTACCACAACACCCCTCTTAGAGCCCACTAAACGGCTCAATCATCCCACGAAATGGCAAAATGCTACAGTACCTGGTACCACAGGTATGTAGTATGACAGGGACTACGTATTGTATGAATGTTGAGCCAAATTTCAACGTACCCCGATCGTCCAACCGTCAAAACTTGACGATCCTGCAGTGGCGTGCTAAGCGAACAGAATGCACCAAGCCATGCCGTGCAAAGCCACTATTAATACCACCTCTTTTACGGAGCCCAGTATCACCATTTGCCCTTTTCCCCTCTCCCCTCCCATCGTCAAAGCCCAAGCTTGCGCCTACCATTAGACTGTTTGTGAGTCCTGCTGTAGTACACCTTCGCTGGCGTGGGGACCCTTCAACCGTAGAGGTCTGCTAACCGGAATGAAACGCCCGAAATAACTATTGGTACGAGGAGGAATCCGTCAACACCCCTCGCGCTTTTCCAGACATCTATGCCCAAAACATAAAAAAAAGAGATTTTAGGACACACTAAAAGTGCAGCAGTGGCCGGCCACACTAAAGCAGCAGTGACAGACCACACTAGTGACCAATCGCAATGGATGAGGAAGAGCGAGCCAGCCTTTTTTTCAAATGACAACGACTCAGCCTGCCAAATAACCCAACATGATAACAAAACTTCCTTTCAGACCCAGGAATCTACCCTCTATTCAATCTGCCCTCACCGCTCCCCCCCCCCCCCCCCCGACGTCCATAAATAAAAAGGGGGTCCCCCGTATGGCACGCTCACAAATAATACTATTAATACCTGGTACCACTCCTTCCTCGTTCCGAATGCAGCAAGTTGGGACCCCAGCGCAAGCCGAAAGGTTCTCAACTTACCGCTACAACTGCTCTAGTAGCACACATTTGCACTTTTTCATCGACGTCGTGCATAGAAAGGACGCCTCCCCTGCCCCGCCCGCGGCCGACCCCCCGCTTTCCCACCGGCTTGCTGGAGTTGCACCCGCATCACGAACGCCTTCTTTCACTCCCAGAACGCCTCCTTTCGCTACCAGGAAAGTTGTCCGCGAGGCCTCTATCATTGCTATTGGGGAGGCGGACACTCTGTCGCCGAAGAGCACAACCCGCTTTCTCTCGCCCTTCGAAGCAAAGCCCCAGCAGCCCCAAAATGCCGTTCGATCTGCCCTCGTACCTGGGTAGTAAGTAATGAGGGGGAAGGGGGGGGGGGGGGGTCGTATCAGGGAAAAAACTAATTCCGGACTCATGTTACATTAATTCCATTCTTCGTGTACGTGTCCGTATATTATAGAGTATATCACCCACGTCATCGTAGTTTGGAGGGAGATTTGACCAGTGCTACTGCTGAAGCATCATTTTTATTCAGACTAATTGTACAACTACTGTTGTTGAACTTTGATTCCAGGTGTACGACACTATTAATAATACCTAATAGTCCCATGCACCAGTGTTAAAAACGGATTTATACTAGTATTTTTATTTCTGCTGCTACTGCTAACAGCTACCACTCCTCCTACTAGCCAGTACGGGGTCGCAGACACTCGTTGAAGCTCTACAAACATTAAAAAAATGTCAGAAAGTAACAATTAAATATTCGGAGAAGAGAAACAAAGTTGGGTCTCCACTCTCCACGTGCAACTACAGCAGTATTAATAGTACATATCACATGCTGTCTCCCATTACTACTGTAGGTATCGTTAGGATAAGCAAAACGGGCTGTGCGGTAGACACATGATTAAAAACTTAGACTTTCCGGTAATATTTACCAGACACGTCAGATACAGCACAGTAGTATACTCCTACTGCTGTACCTCACAAGCCCAATTGATGATTGATTGATTGATTTATGGAATGACCAGAGTCGCAGCCCGCCGCGTACATGTGGTCCATAGCAGACAGGTGTCTATCCACGCTGTGTATATCCTGGTAGCGTGTAGCTTGAGTCTGCTGCCCTATATCTAGGAGAGTCGAACGAAAATAAAAACCGACCACACGTATTATCTTGACGAACGTTTCCGCCACACCAGGATACGTGATCTCTTAGTACACTCAATGCTACACCAGGGTCAACACGAGAAAAAAAAAAAAGTGTATGGTACGTACCAACGGTAGCACGGGGTATGCACTACCTGGTACTGCTGTAGACATCTTCGAAACCAGAAGAAAAGACAACACCAGAAAACGCCGGGGGGAAGCAACAGATGAACAGCAGCAACAGGAACGGGAAAAAAAAAAAAAGTTCGGAGAGCACGGAAGAGAGCGCTCACATCTTTGCAAAAAACACATTCGCTTTTGTTCATGACGTCACTATTAACAGGGCGGTTTGAAATGACAAAAACATGCGCACCAAAAAAGATCAATAGCGTATCATATTATACATTTGTGCGTAAATTTATTCGCATGTTGGCCAGATAAAATCGGTTAGTCATGCCGAAAAAACACAAAAATACAACCCACTGAAAAATATGGCCCCCCACTAAATCCAAGTAGTACGATCCAGAAAAACGGTTGCAGTTTTGGAGGGGCCAATCCCTTTGACGATGAAATAGCGTGATACAGTACGTACGAGTATAAGGGGAAAAGTGTGAAAGTGTCCAAAATAAATGACGATTACTCGTACACGATCACAATTTAGTATCGAGAGCACGAACATTACCACTGCTCCAGCCCGAGCTGAAGGGCTATAAGGTAAAAAATGTTCTAGACCATGTAGGACATATGGCTCCTACCCGGCAACGTGAGCTAGATCATACAGATCATACAGACACGGATCTATCTGCCCTGAAAGATCCAGATCAATGAGTGGGGATGATCTATATATGATCTATCTGATCTGTCCCACGTGTGAAGTGTTTCCCACCGAACGCGTCTGCGGAATTTAGCATCCGAACCCGATTTTACCATGCTTGCACGCAGTAAACCTGACATCTCCGACTGCGCCAAAAGCTATGACGAGATAGATGCCGAGTATATAATTTCCCGTCCAGTCGGCTATTTTCCGGCAGTGCAATCAGTTCGCACAGGTCAAATTTCTCTCGTCATTTATTTAGAACAAATTCTTGGAGAAGGAATGAAAAATATTTTTGTTTTTTGTGCTATTTTCTTGGGGGAGGAATGACGACGAGGATCAACCCAGCGACCTGCCTGTTGAAAACACCATGCCGACAATGCCATCGTAGTGGAAACGAAGACTAAAAATGTTGCAAGCCGCGACACTCATGCTGTCGTGGGGGGGGGGGGGAGGGGGCTAAAATTATTGCGTAAATTTATCTTGCTAAACAAACTTCCACTGCGGCAAAAAGAGTCGACAGAGAGCTCAGCCAACAAAAAGCTGGCAGCTGACACCCTCTGTCACTATCTGTCGAGTTTAACTCGCCACGGAACCGAATCCAGGCAAACTGGCACGGACGATGCAAAAGAAACATGATGCATGTCACGGTAGGGTTGCGCCTATTTTTTTATGAGGCTCCTCGAATAAATAGCTCAATACTGCTATTAGTATTACTATTCTTACTACTAATAACACGAATTTCTACTATTAATATTAGCACCCCACCCGAAAACTAAGTTTGTAAAAAAAGATGTGAAAGCTTAACCCGATGACCAACCCCGTACCCTATTATTAATAATAGGTACTCGTATATCATGAGTAATGCTGTGGAACAAGAACGGCATCCCATCGATAAGGCATGCCTGATTGGGCAGTTCCTCGGTGCCAGTGCCTACCAGGGCCGTTAACCCCTTTAGAACCGCAGTCCCATTTGGGGACAAAACTACTTGAAATTTGACTGGTTTGTCCCCAGAACGGGACTGCGGTTCTAAAAGGGTTAAGGAGCCCCGTCAATTAGATTTATTGCCTCATAAGGCAAAAAGAGTGTCACCCCTAATTGCGACCCCTATCGCAGCACGCGTCCGAATCCAGGCACAACAATAGCTACAACAATAGGCCCCAGACTCGGCTGTCCTTCCAGCCCGAGCGAACGTCACGAGGGAGAAGCCGGGGCGGCTGCCTGGTTGGGATTGACTTGAGCTCCAGCCCTACACGGCACCCACGCCCCTTGCCATGCCAACGCCGTCATCGGAAAATCGGTTCTGTCAGCACGTCAACACCACCATCTAGCCCTCAAGCCATGCCGCTACAGTGTGGGTGTACTCCGGTGCGGTGGTTGCCACTACAGTGCGGTTCTACCACAGTGCGGTACCGTCTAGCCCTCGAGCCATGCCGCTACAGTGTGGTGCTACTGCAGTGCGGTGGTTGCCACTACAGTGCGGTAAGGGGGGGGGGTGCTTTGGGGCCTGTTCGTTCCTGGCTGACGGGGCCCCTTGACTGCAGACTGAGGGACTATCATACCGCTACATTACGGTGCCACTACAGTGCGGTAGGGGGGGGGCGGGGTCTTCGGGGCCTGTTTTTCTGCCTGGTGGGACTCCCCTTCAACAGACTGAGGAACTACTCATATCATACACTATCATACCCCACATCTTTGCAAATCCCATGTATGTGTGTGTTTACTTTATCATTTATTAGTTACCAGGTACGAGTATTATTTTTTACTTTTCCCACGTGTTATCTTCGCCCTTCGTTATCTCCCTCTCCTAGTAAAATATTAATAGTCGTAACTCAGATCCGGGGTTTACATATATAGCAGGCTTTACTGCCCCCTCCCCACTACGTTTCGTGCCTTCATTGACATTGTATCGCGAGAAGAGTTCGCCCCATTCTTGCCTCGTCGACTGGCGTCTACCCTGGTACTGTTTTTTTCACGATAGTACCAGCGATAGTACAAGGTATCCTTTTTTTATCCCCGTGGTTCATACCAAGCAGGACAGGATAGGATTGTCAATCGGCTTAAGCCAACTACTACTATTAATACTATTTCTGAAAGCGGGATTTAGGTGTAACACACAAGATGATACACCCCTTTGGGCGATTTTCCAAGCTGATTTTTGTCCACAGCGGAGAGGGAGGGAGCGTGTAACCAGGCGCGCTGCGTGATGCCTCTATGAAAAAGAATCTCGACAAGATATTTCCAAAGGCAACCTCACCTTTTTGTGTGTATACTGTATACCCCTTGTATCGAACGAAAACCGGTTAGAAAAATCGCCGGAGGAGGGTGTGTATCATCGTTATGTTGGGTTTTGTACGGTACAGTGGCGGTCCCTCTATAGTCCCGGTTGCCCGCTATAGTGCCCGTGGAATCGCTTGGCACATACTGCTGTATGGGATTAACCAGCGTGGCAGTGCAGTGTGCGGAGTAATTAGTACCGGTTGCCGCTATAGTGCCGGTATTGTTAACTGGCGTATACCAGCACTACAAAGGGACCACTACCGTCTCTATGCACAGCTCATCACACTACAAACCTGAGGGAAAATGATGGAATCACACCCGGTCTACCGTATTTCCCTTCACTACACGAACTATTAATAGTGCGAGGCTGGCGCCGGTGTGGCGTGGTTTGCATAACCCTGCGTTCGCGTGATTGGGTCAAAACCTGCGGATGAGATGGTAAATATCACTTTGATGAATATGCCATCGAAGGACTCAATACCATAGAATTTTTTCCGTAGGGGACCGTTTCAACGAGGACGAGGATCACATAAAAATCGTACGCAATTCGCTGGGGGGTTTTTCTCGTACGAAGTATATCATTGAATTGGCTTCTGATTGGTCGAAAATTCAATCGCCACTAATTTATTTTCATTTCGGAACGAGGGAAATTCGACGATCAAATTTGACAGAAGTCCCAAAACACCACTTTGGGAGAGACCTATATCTTCAATTTGGGGAGTTTGTCTACCCGGGCATGGCATGTTTCACTTGACCGAAGCAGGCCACGCAAAAATTTGTGTCGTGTAGTCGGCTTATTCAGAGGCAAAAACCCACCATCGCGAGAGGTAGGACCACCGAAACAGCCGCAGCGCGGCCTCCGATGACCCTTAGCAAAGCCTAGACTGCTGTCTGCTACTCCTACAATATATTCAAAGCGGCCACGGAACCCAGGTAATCGTCGCGGTCCACTTCCGATGCCACGCGAGCAACCACCACATCACGACTTCTCGGAGAACTTCGATACCTGGTAGCTGCAACGCCGTCACCGTTCCTCGCGTGGGGCTGCAGTTTAGGGCTGCCTCGTCCCACCAACACAGAATACACCCCAAGAGCGCTCCTCGCCGATGCCAGCACAGAAAGTCAGCCGCCAGCAGCGGCGCTTCAGGGAGAACGCGTGCCGTCGCTCGCTACGTTGGTTGAGCACGAGTGTTCGTTGACCCTTTTGCTGTGGTTCGGATTTTAGAACATAATACGAAGTGCTGTACGCAATTCCCGGATAGGGGACCCAAGAAGGCCTTTCTTCACGGCTTCTAGTAAGAGTTCAATCAAGGTGTTTGCTATGTCGTATTCAACGACCAGGTATGTGTTTTTGTGTTCCTTGCTAAAACGGGCCAAAAAAACGATTCGCAAATAATTTGAAAATTTGAAAATTTGGTAAAATTAAGAAAACTTCAAATTTCCAAAAAAATAATCGTGGCCATTTGGCAAAATGTCTGATGCTGCTACAGTTACGTTTCGCTATTATAAATCGGAACGACCCTTTCATGGGTGATCGGCAATTTTGATCAAACACGTCAGTCTCGGTCAGGGCTGCATGAATACATGCCTCATTTGAATCTGCCGTCCCTTGCCAATGAAAAACCCTGAGGACATACCGTGTGTATCTGCTGCTTCAAAGTACAATACTATTATTCCTATTACTGCTGTTACTGCTACTACTACTGCTGCTACTACCACCACTACTACTACCAATACTTTCGAGCACAGGGCTATTCAAATACTTCCAGTCCGAATCGGGTTTGACACTGGTAGTGTGGTCGTGGCGTAGGAAACCGGAAGGCGTACGCGCTATGGGATACACGTAGTACGCGAGATGTGGTACGGCATATGTGCGGCTTCGTACACCGGTGTGCATGGAGACCGCATTGGTGCCATGGTACACATGCGGCATGGTATACAGCAGTACGCGCGATGCGGTATGGTACGAAATATGTTTCGCTATACTGGCATAGTAAACCGGAAGGCACACGCGCTTATGGAATATGCGTGATTTTGGTACGGCAAGTATATATATACAAGGTTCCCCCTCGGGATGTGGTTGACTTGAAATCCCGGACGTGTCGCAAGTTGAAAAGGGAGAGAGAGCACAGCAGGCGTTTCTATGTGTATGAGCCCAGGTGAGGTTCGCTGGTGTTGTGCCGCTGCTGCTGCTGATGTTGTTCCGCTTCTGCGCTGTGCTGTTTTTCGTGAAATTAAGAGGAAGTACGGGTTGGAATCGTCCAGCTCGTTGTGTTCAGGATGGCCCGCACATCGAAGCACACACGCACGAACACAGTAGCACCGCCCGTATCCGTGTCACGAGAAGAAGACTTTGAAGTAGCTGCTGCTGCTGCTGCTGCCTGTGTCATGGATGCCACAACGTCCAAAGCTCAAGCATACAGCAGCAGCGTGATGCCTGCACAGGTACACAGCAGAAGCAGAGAGCATGATGATAGCAAAATAATAAAGCTGAAATTGCACCTGACCTCTCGGCTCCTACTGCTCTTACAGGATACAAACACGCACATGCACGGTCACACACACGCACCACCACCGTTCGTGGCTGCCACGCAGGGGAAACCCTTGAACTGCTGCTATTGTAAGCGCAGCTGTTGTACCGTTGCTGCCTAGCCTTTGAGGGCGGCTGCGGTACTTGAAAAAAAGGAGCAGGCATTATTAATCGTGGTGAAAAAATGGAAAAATCATAGCTCAGGGTTTACCATGGGCTTGCTTGGCTCTAGCCGCGGGCAGAAGTTCTGCTTGCGATCACTTGCCACATTTTTCGACTTTGAACGCCCAGAGCACGCGCTCCGGGGCGCGGGCGGAACCCACACTTGCGCTGTGGTGTAGACGCGAGCCGCCTGCGTGCCCCCCAGCCGAACGCGCGAGAAAAGACCCGCGACCGGAAGATGACACTAAGGGTATTCCGGAACAAAAGGAGATTTGGCACAGTAATATACCGGTACGGGTTTAGGTATTCGGAAGGCACAAGCACCATGGTATATTGTGCTCGTGGTTTGGCATGATTCAAGACATGTCTGGTGTATGTCGGCATTAGCCTAGGAAACTAGGCACGCGTGCCATGGTATACGATACGCGCGATATGGTATGGAATACTTGGGTGTACTGGCACCTGTTATCGTATACCGGCACAGGTTTAAAACCAGACGGCACACATACGCGCTATGGTGTACCTGGTACCTGGTGCAGTACACGTGATATAGTACGGCATACCCTGGTATTGTACCGATTGATTTGGAGGCACATGAGCTATGGCATTCCGTACGCGCCCATGATGAGCATGATAAGACACATCTAACGGTGATGGCTCAGGTACCTGGAGGCCAAACGCGTTATGGTGTACGGTACACATGATACGGTACGGCGGTACCTCTACGGGTACAGGTTAGACACCAGGAGGCACACGTGCTATGGCGTATAGTGCACGTGACAAGGTACGGTATATACATACATGTATACAGGTACGATATCGTGACTTATCACTGTATCATACCGATTGATTCGGAACCGGGAGGCATACGCGCTGAGGAGCATAGTACGCGCGGTTTGGGACGGGTACACAACCTGGCCTCGGAAACCGGAAAGCACACGCGCTGTAGTGGTGCGACACGTTATGGCATACCTTGTACACACTACCTGGTCTGAAATACCTGGTAAGTACAACATCAGCCGTCGGCATACACTCGACTACTGTAATAGAGTATGTAATTCCGGATCGCCCGTAAATAAAAACACCACCAGGTACAAGGTCCTGCCTGACACAGAAAGCACCTCCCCGGGGCATAGACGATATCACACGGGTGAAAGGATAACACACCCCCTGCGCGATTTCAGAGGAGATTTTCTCCAAGACATGCCTTAAGGGCTTAACCCTTTTAGAACTCCAGTCCCGTTTTGGGGACACACCAGTCAAATTCCAAGTAGTTTGTCCTAAATTGTCCCCACAACGAGACTGCAGTCCTACAAGGGTTAAGGGGGGCGCACCCACACTGCACAAACGAAAATGGCGGCTTGGGGAACATATTGTCGAGATGTTTCCATAAAAGCATCGGTTGTCGTACTCAGTACGCTCTCCCCGTTGTCGAGAAAAAATTAGCCCCGAAACGCGTAGGGGGTATGTTATCTTACCACCCTAGTGTGATAGTGTAATACGGGATACCGTTACTGGATCAGGAAACGAGGAGACACACGCGCGATCTCACCTGTTGGGCACGTAGAGCTGGCTGTCTCGATAAGTAGACTTCAAACAAATGCCCGCGAGAGCAATGCTGCCGACCGTGTTCATGATCAGGAAGCACGACACCTCGCCCTGACCCGGCGGTACGAAAGTAGGCGGTATGAATGAGGGGATGAGGGGGCATCGTCAAGTAGAGAGCAGAATAAAGCACGAGACCTCGCCCTGAGCAGGCGCTAGGATCAGGGGATCATATGCAGAAGAGATAGGAATATAGCACGAGACGTCGCCCTGAGCACGCCAAAACAAAGTACCAGGGTAGGCGGTATGGATCAGGGGATAACACGTCGAAGAGAGCAGAACATAGCACAAGAATTCGCCCTGAGCAGGCCAAAACAAAGTAGGCGATATGAATCAGGGGATAACATGTGGCAGGAAGAAGAGTATAGCGCGATACCTCGTCCTGAGCGGGGGCTAACAAAAGAGGCGTTCTGGACGATGGAATATACTGCTGCAGCACGATATTGGCGCCTCGCGTGTGTGTTGTTGTGTGGTGTCTACGTAGTGTGCGTTACGCTATTGGGTTTTCAATGCGAGTGCATGCAAGTGCATTCAAGTGGTACGCAAGTGACTTCAAGAGCGTGCAAGTTGAATGCAACTACATGCTATTACGGGGGAACATAGTTAACAGGACCTATGGTACACATAAAAACCTATACGTTTAACCATTTTTACTAACAATATTTGGTCCTGTTAACTATGGCCCCCCGTAATAGCTTGCAGGCATTTGCATGCAACTGCCATGCAAGTTCAGGCAAGTGCATGCCAGGCTCATGATAGCTTGTGTTTGATTCGCTGGACAGAGCGTCATAGAGTGTTACATGGACTCACGCAATTGCATGTCTCTTGCATGAAACTTGCATGAACTCGTATGCAAGCTTGCATGCAACAGCGATAAAAAAAAACTCGACCGCATCGAAGACCCTGCTTGCTCCCACTATTAATAGTCTCAATCGTTTCCACTTGTTGCGGTCGCTTGCACTTTTGCGATCGCATGCTGGTTTGCAATCGCTTGCACTTTTGCAATCGCTGTACGTTTTGCGACCCTTATTATCAGAGGTTTTTGCGACGACTTGCGCTTGTTCCAATTTTCAGGCGTTTGTTCCAGAGTCTGAGATGAGAAAGGGCAAGGGGGCACACGCGTGGCCACCATCGAATAGTTGGGACGTGCCATAGACCAGATACTACTGTAGTGTCAAATAGTGCACACCTCGGACAGACCAAATAGATCATTCACACTAATACTAAATTATCTACATATTTCAGGACATATTGATCTGTATGATCTGTATGATCTAGCTCATGTTGCCGGGTGGGAGCCATATGTTCTGCACGGCCTAGGACATGTTTCCTGGGTTGAATCCGTACTACACAGACCCTGTACAGCACCTCAGAACAGCAACTAAGGACTCACTGTAGTTGATCTAGATGATGTATCTGTAGACGATCTATCTGTAAACGATCTATTTGTAGATAGTGAGCTGTCCGAGGTGTGAAACAATGCCAGGCGAAGGCCAGGCACTATCCGAAATGTCCGAGCAAGTAAATTCTGCCTGAACGAAGGCACTTTGGGCACATTCCCATCACATCGCACGTTCCCCGAGTCTCTCTGTGTGTGGACTAACAACACTGCCGTGTGTACCCCTTTCAAGGGACAGCGATCAAAACAATGGAACCGTTGTTGGTGGTGTCAACTGCCTATCAGCACTATCACCAGTATCAGCAGTATCAGCAGTATCAGCAGTATCAGCAGTGTAAGCGGGAAGTAGGGTAGGGTAGGGTAGGGTAGGGTAGGGTAGGGCAGGGTCACATGTTGCGCCCGTGCCGAACGGCTCCTTCCAACCATTACAACTAGACTATTTATATTATATGACTATTAATATTACAAGTATCATCCCCCAACGGAGCAGTGGTCGTGGCAGTACTGTAACCATGGTCACCTTTCACCGTCCATTTCCCTCTCAACTCCCAACAGGGTTAGTATAGTGCACTATCACCCTATTAATAGTAATATTACACTAGTAGTAAAAAACTATTAATTTTACACTATTACAGTATCAATAGTACCAGGGAACATATCGCTAGATCATGCATAGCAATCAGAACCAAATGTGCTATAGGAAAATATATACCTTGGTACCTGGTATGGATACTGTAGGGGGATACAATGCTTTTGGGTCCATCGTGGGTTCTGATTACTATCTATTACTATAGATTACTGTGTATTGCCATGTGTTACTATGTCTTACAATATACTAATATGTAGTACTACCAGGCATGTATCACTAGGTTTTACTATTGATAGGTATTACTAGGCCCCCCCGCAGTAGAGCATTTAATTACTTCAACTTGTCTGCTTCATGCTGCTCACCTCGTTCCGGGCGCACTGAGCGTCCCCGCCTGCGCCACTACTACAGCACCACTAGTACTATAATACTACAGTAATACTACTACTACTGCTACTGCTGCTGCTACTGCTACGACTACCACTACTACTACTACTGCTACTACTACGACGACGACGACTACCACTACTACTAATACTACTAGTGTACTGCTACAATTACTACTACTAAGTCTACTGCTGTGCGTGTGTGTTCTTCACAATGAACCGTCCTTTCTACCCGACGACATCGCTTGGCACACCCAGAGTCCGTGCTGATTCTCCCTTGTAGAGCGATGCAGCACGCTCTGTCTGTGGCCACACGGTGGTAGAGCGATACAGCACGCTCTGTCTGTGGCCACACAGAGGTAACAAATCGCAAATGCAGCGAGGAGATTGGACAACGACATGTCACGCCATCGTGCTGGATACGACAAGCACAGCACACACAAGCCAGCAAACAGCAGCTATGAGTTTCGAATTGTATTCGAGGTACTGCTTTCCGTGTCCACGGCCCTAAGTGGTACTTGACCCCTTTGTTTGACACGTTTTTTGGGACAAACGACTTGAATTTATTTAGCGATGGAAACGTTTCGCACTACCAGTACAAAGTTTCGACAAATAAAATAAATAGAAATGTGGATACCAGATCGCCTTCCCCTAGTTTGTACCGCCTCATTACACAGAAGTTCAAGGTCACCAGAGGTCCTCCACTCCGTTCCGTGAAGACCCCAGGCACCGACCGACCTCGGTGTGACCTCCACACCACAACTACACAAGGGAGAACCTGGCCGGGGCTCCACCCCACAGAAACAGCTTTGGATACATTTCGCTGTAGTTTCGGAGACAAAACAGCTGTAAATACGATACGTAGTGTTGATGAGTTTCGCGCAAGACTTGCTGTAGTAACGGGCGAATATTTATACGAGTATTGCACAATTGCACTTTCATACCACAAGGCTCCTTCGCAATATCTTTCTAACAAGTGCCACGCTGATCGTGACAATAATCCACGCTGTGAAGAATATGATGTGAACATATATGGACATATGTGAACATCACACGACATAGCGGCATACTGTAGCAGGCACCAGGTACGTACCTCTGTGGGCAGTATGTAAGCACCACTTGGTCTTGATATTTGTACTATTACGGGGGACCATAGTAAATAGGACCAAATATTGTTAGTAAAAATAGGTAAATATATACCGGTAGGTTTTTGTCTATGCCATAGGTCCTATTAACTATGGTCCCTCGAAATACTACAGTACGTTCCTTATATTCCCGTCAAGAGTGGCTTACCTGGTACTGTACCGTATAGCATATCACTCACTCTTAACGGGGATGCAAGGACCGCTAAATATGTACCTGGTATATATTTAAACCGCAACGGTCCTTGCACTTCCGTCTATACATATTAATAGAGAGTATTAATAGTACAATAGGAGATAGGAGACCGGTCTTTCGGGGAAAGTGCTAGCCTCTTTTAGCTTAAGCGTACTAGTTTTAGTGTATAGGGCAGTCAGTCAAGGGGCCAAACCGCGGTCTCCTAGCACCTCAACGTAGTAGTTTTAGTGTATAGGGCCGTCAGTCAAGGGGTCAAACCGCGGTCTCTTAGCACATCAACGTGCTAGTTTTAGAGTATAGGGCGGTCAGTCCACAATCAAGGAGTCAAACCGCCGTCTTATCATGCTACATACCTGATAGTGTTAATGTAAAAAGCGGTCAGTCCATATTCAAGACGTCATACCGCGGTCTTCTATCAATAGCATATTTTCACTGCTACGTACCTTTTTCTTGTACAGCAGCAGTCTACATATCTACTCGACAACCGGCTATGTATTTGTACAGCAGGCTACAGCAAAGCTGCAGCAGGGACAGGGCTCCCAAGCCTCACCGAATCCAACCAGCCGCGAATCCAAACGGTGATGTTGTAGCAAGCCCACACCGAGGACACCACCAGGACAGCTTTGACGCCACAAGCAGTACACGTAGTACGTACAAGTAGTAGTAGTAGTAGTAGTAGTAGTACCCGTACAGCAGTGCCAGATATAGTTTGACGTCGAAGGCGTTGGTGGGCCAGAAGGAGGCGAGACACAAAAGCGCGCGCCGCCAGAGCGCCGCGCAAATACCATCAGCCCGAACAGGAACCGGAACATGAACAGCATCAACACGAGCAAACACGGAAAGCGCCAACATGAGCATGAACATGAGCATGAAAACAGCACGCAGATGAACATAAACAGCATGCACACGAACCTAAAAGAGCATGAACACGGACGTCAAACAGCATGCACGTGGACGAACATAAAGCAAGCACATCTACGTGAACAGCATGAACATGAGCATGAAAACAACATACCAGGTATGCACATGAACATAAAACAGCAGGCACATTAACAAACACAGCATGAACATGAACGGACATGAACATGAACGTGTACGGCATGAACATAAACATGTACCTGCACGCTAAAGATGGGGTACATATATACAGTAGTTGATGGAATAGGCGGAATAGGGACGCGTGCCAGGATAGGGGTTGCACCTAGGGGTAGCTTCCCCCCCCCCCCAAAAAAAAAACAGGGCGTTCCATCGGATTGTTCCAGTTGTGAAAGCACCGTGATGATTCAATCCCGTCCTGCACCATCCCTTGCTTGATATACCCCTTCTTATCCCGTCCCGGGGAATCCCGGGATATTTCGATCCCGCGGGATCTCGTCCCAAGACGAAAATTCGGTCCCGAGGAAAGCCCCGAAAAAAAACGGCTTCTTAACCGAGGAACTTTACCCAGTATCGTTGGAACACAGTTACAGCAAGCCTTTTACAATGAGGCATGCCTTGGACACGAACGTGGCACGATCGGGGTCGCAATTGGGGGTAGCATTTTCTGCTCCCCCCCCCGAAAAAGTAACTGCCGGGACTCCTTGACCCTTGTACAGTATTAATAGTACTGCACTCCCGTTGTGGGGGCTTATTACTTGGGATTAGAGTCATATTTCGGTACATGTACACTGCGGTACTAAAACGGCTATCCTAGGAACTCTACCCAATATCATTCGAACCCCATTATACGTTAGTGCGCTGCACAATGAGGCATGCCTAGTATACCTAGGCCATCGGGTTTCAGTTTAGAGGCATGCTGCGGTAGGGATATCAGTTTGTGGCAAAACTGTCACTATGACTAACGGGGCTCCTTGACCCAATATCGTTGAAATACAAACATATTTTAACACTTTTTTTTGTGATACGCCTACTATCGATAGGCTTTGGGATCGGTCATCGGGATTCGCTTTTCGTGTCTAGAAAAAAAAAGGTTTCGTGTGACTTGCTAACAGTATCATGCCATGGTACCAGTATGAATTACTAATTGTACTATTCATAATGACATACTAACGGTACTCTCATGACTTATTGATAGCACTAATGACGTACTATTAATAATAGTACTTACGACTTACTAAACGTGCTAATGACTTACTAATAGTACCAATGACTTACTAATACTATACAGCTCCTCAAGTGAGTATCATAACCTCAGAAAAATAAGGGTGCACCCCTACCCGTAGCACGAGTCTTTTATTTTTCTCGAAGTCAATAACTGACCAGTAGTATAGAGCTCCCAAGCCAGGAGCTCCAGAGGGCAAAAGTCGGTGCTCCCCTGTCGCAGTACGGTCTACTATTGATACACGGGCTATGGATAGGGATAGGGGTGGGGGTGGGGGCAGGGACAGGATGGGTTTAACAGGGTAAGGGTAGGGACCGGGGGTAGAGACCGCAGGAAGCGGGCGACGATCAAGAAAACCAATGTAATAATATTGTTCCACCACGTCTGTCTGCGGTCGGAGCCTGGTGCCGGCAACAACGCAAGGATATCAGTTACCACTGTGACCGAATATATAAGCCCCAGTTGATCTTCATATCAGAGTCCAAACGGGGAGTATGTTCACAAAACAGGTACTCATTATTAACGTGGCAATGGTGTTATTACGGGGGGGCATAGTGAACAGGGCCTATGGTAAACATAAAAACCTGTACCAGGTATGTTTAACAATTTTTACTAACAATATTTGGTCCCGTTAACTATGGCCCCCGGTAATAATATTGATTGATACTTCGAAGAAGTATACTACGAATACGGATGTTTGTTTGTAGTATACATGGGAGAAGGAGAGATCATACTGGTGCTAATAGTAACCAGTCGGGTAGAACCGTTCGGCGAAACTCACCATGTGCTCTACGTGATACACCCCCCTGATAGATACGAGTACCTATTGATAATATACCATGTACTGCCTTGCGCTATTCTCAATAACACATCCGCGCATGTTTGTCTGTTCGTGGCACCGGTGGTATCATCAGTAGTACTAATAGTACATACAATACAACGCGCATAGAAACCCTGGTACGCGGTAGTTCTGTTCATCAACACAAGACGCTGTACTCCGGGTATTCATACGACAAAACACAACCAGGTTTACCTGGTGCGTACAGTGAGTACTCGTAGCTCCATGGGGTGACATATCATTTCCCTCGAAAATGCCTCTAACTACTACACGACGACCGCGCGAAGAACATCGTACTCACGACACCAAAAACGCGACAACGTGATACATACGACTAGCAAAACACATAGTATACCATGAAAGTACGTAATACCGTACCAGGTATGAGTTACTCGTAGTACAAGGAAGCCCGCAATATTATGCCAGGTATCTGGTATGAAGCATGGAGTATGGATACTGAATATTCGTACGTACTACTGTACCTGGTATCATACTACTGCTGTATGCAGCATTCATATCACCAGGTACATGAATATTTGCGGTACAGTCAGGGCATTAACATTGCGTTCTTCGCACTCAATACTCGAAAAAAGTGTACGGGCATTCGTACAGCAGCAGCCTATGTACACTGCTGATACTACTATCAATACACGTGCTGTATATACGGTTGTAATTACTGCTGTATGTACTGATGTATGGTGTACTATACTACCCCGGAAGTATGTAAGACTCCCACCTTGGCCACGTCGTCGTCTTGCCTTGTAGTACAGGTACAGCTCACGGAGGTGGAGCTCGAAGGCACCTACATCTCTTGCTGGGGTCAGAAGGGTAAGGTGGGGGGTACAGGCAGGGACACCGAGGTATTCGTAAGGAGGCCAAGGGTAAGGGGTGTAGGAGCGGTGGGTAGTGTTGGATATCGTATCGTGGGTTCAACTTTTGAAACATCGAAACGTCGAACTTGAATCCAACCATGGAACCTTCAATGAATACGATATCGTATCCAACGCGTTCTACCCTTCATCCCCTGGCATCCCCGTGACTTTAATGCTGATACTGAACGATTTTTTTTTTTACGTACGAGACTTTATCGACTGTCGAAACAATACATAACCAGGAAATTGTTTTTTATTTTTCTATTTGTTGGTATCGTATCAAACTCTAGTACTGCTGTAAATCAAATTAGATAGGGTATCTGGTATCCATCACTACATGTATAGTACGAGTAAAGGAAGGGTGCTCGTGTGTATCACAAGGAGGTAGGGGGTAAACGGCAAGGGGTAACGAGGACATGGATCTGTCCGGCGTACGCTGATCATACGCCACCAGAAAATAGTTTTGTAACGGAGACGGTGAACAAGACCTGTGTGGCAAGAGCTCGGTGCTTGGCAACAGGAAGAACGGAGAAACGGACTAACGTGAGGAAAAAAAAAAAAAAAACAGGCCCGTTTTTAACTAACCTGACGTCGCGGCTGACTTGAGCTTGTCCACAGGCCACAACAACAGCAGCCAAAGGTCGCAAAACCGAGCACCGCCATTCATTGTGTGGTGAGTGAGAGGAGCGTGCCATGTGTGATGTTCACATTAAACCGCTATTTCCAGACATCGATATCAAGCACCCAGGGTCCGTGCCGACTATTTAACTTCCAGAGATCTCATACCAGCCCTGTAGCCACAAAATTTGAACTTCGAAACATAAAAAGATAATACCAGGTGCACTGCTACGCTGAAATCGTCCGTCGTCGCCAGACAGAACCTGCTGTCGAATCGCTGTTTGAGTGTATCGTGCTTGGGGTTTTATCTGAGAGCCGAAAAGTACACCTAAATATTTTGTCGGTACCTAACCACCGTTGGAGATGCCAGCAGCTCCTATTAATATTATTACAGACAAACCTGGTACCTTTGGTACTGGCATTTGTCGGTCGTTGCGATGGTGCAACAAATCAGGGGATTCGCCCGAAACACATCGAGCTTTATAGTGGCTGTAGTTCGATGCCACTTGACCCCCCCCGCCACTGGCATGGCCTGTAAATTACGTTAAAAAAACTCTATGTTTCCTATTTAACTGCGCCTGTGTAGGACTACCCCCAAAAACATCCTATTTGGGAAACCCGTGACGCAATGGTCACGTTGAGATCAGAGGAAAATCCACAATCTGAAACACGCCGATTGTTCGTACAAAACTCTTCCTGCTCTGTCTAAACCCTGTTAGAGCTGCACCTGCCGGCGCTTTTTGGGGGGCAATCTACTTGGAAATTGGTACTACTGCTGTGGAACAATTTCCGCAGTATTTTATTACGCATGTGTGGATACAAGGTCCCTTTCATTCCATAGGCCGTACCGCCTCAGTATCATAATAATTCTTCAAGGCCATCCAGTCCTCTAGGGAGGGTCAGTCTTGATATACTAGGCAAGTAGTCAACTTGTGTTGCTGACCGGCGAAAGCGTGGTAACGCCACACAACCCACCTCGGCGTGTCTCCTCACCCAAACCTGAACAAAGAGATCTACTTGATACGGCACTACCATCCCACACATGACACATGTACTCGTAACTCTCAGGTATAATGCCGAACCCCAATCAAATGTCGTTCACCCCTTTAACGGCGATGATGCACGAGTAGCCATGCCATCCCGAAGCACGGCAGTAGTACCTGGTACCAGGAGCAGGTTAGAGGTACGAGGGGTATGAAGCATGAAGCAAGACAGAAGAGGACACACACCTACACCGACAAGCCAGAGAGGCAAGACAGAGAGGCAAGACAGAGAAAGCAACAAAGCGAAACCAAGCCGACGACGAGAGCGACAAAAAATACCGCAGCACCCCGGCTGGCTGCTACAGCAATACCTGGTAGCTTGCACAAAGTACCAGGTACCTGGCATATGGTTCGTGCAGAGCACCAGGTACCTGATACCTGGTATATGGGTATAGAAAGGCCACGGCGAGGTCACGCACAGCAGCCCGTTCGTTGTAGAGTCTGTTCGTCTGTACCAATGCCAGGGTACCAGGTAAATACCATGATCCCATGTACCGGTACAGCAGTGCTGGTACATTCTGGTGGTGGTGCTGCTGTTGCTTTGAATACCAGGTACCGGTGTATGACTGGCAGGTTGGCGTGCTGTTCGTACATACTGCTGTAGAGCTTGGGGGACTCGTCCCAGTCACAGACGGAAGAAATATCGAAACCAAAATTGATGCGAACGGTGACACTTCATTTCTTGTCTCCCCGACAGCTCGACCACACGATAGCACCAGCGCTCATCTTTGAGTCTGTCGTGAGTCTGTTGGTCTGTCTTAGATGGCAATTTACCGTAAGTTGTCTTAGATTGCGGTGGGCGGTGGGTGGTGGGTGCCATGTGGGATGACGAGCAACGGGCATCACAACAACGACACTCGCCAAACCTGGGACTCCGGAAAGGAAGCAGGAACACGCTGATGTGCCGTTGTAATTTGTTACCAGGTTTGACCAGACCTGGTATTTGGTATTCTGAATCTACCCTTCGTGTCGTTGGTGTTCAGCAGGACAAGTTCGCAGGGACAGCTAACACCAATAGACCACTCGTGTATCAGGAGCCAGGTATACAGCTGTGGCAGAAGTACGTACCGTCGGTGTGGTGAAAGCTGATCCTGCTGTAAAAGTGTACCAGGTACTGCTGTGACATGATGATCGATGACACCAGCCTGGTACCAGGCTAGCAAGGGGGGTGCTGTACGAGTGCTGGTATACAACTAGTACTGTACGAGTACGAGTATTGACATGACGAGTCACCACGTATACGGTTATGTTGAAGAAAATAATGGCGCACGTGGACACCCAGACCTCGTCCCAAAGGCTATCATCGGCCTCGGAACAGAGTCAACTGATTGTCATACATGTACCCACGAAGTATGTGGGTCACTCGCGACCGCTGCCGAGAGTGGGCATCGCATAGTCTACTCCACACGGAGCACTCCAGTGCTGCACTGAAATCGAAAAGCGAGATCAGTGCTGGTTTTTGCTCCACGCGGCACTCGGCATTCATTGCATCGCGACCCAATATGGTATGAAGCATGGACGGACAATCACACGCACCTGCATCCTCTCCACGTTCATGTTCTGAAGACTTGGAGTGCTCCATCACATCTGTTTCTCCTGGCTCCTCGCTCAGCGCTTGTTTCCTGATCCCTGATATTTTTGTCACGAACGCCCAAGCAAGGAGTTCCACTTTGCAAGGTGGGATGTTTTGCGACGGTTACAGTTTCGTTCTGAATTACGTACGTACCCGTAAAACTGCCGGTCGTCACGTCGTCCCGTCGAACATCATACCTACGCTGGATGCCGATGAGCACATGCATGAGCACTGGGCATATGCTGCCAGGGGTCAGGGTTTCCTCGGTGTTTTGCGTGCGGAGTGCCCACAGCAGAATGGCCCAACCCTTAGAGGGGAGACACGGGGAGAATTATGTCGTACACTCTGTGATATCTGACATGCCGCACAGCTGCGGCAGCAGCGCCCACCGTAGTAGTACTACTGCTGTACCCAGTGTCTGGTGTACGTAGTTACCGAGTCTCGGAACTGCGCACCACACTGTTGTTGGCCAGTACCTGTGTATCGGTAGTACTGCTCTAAAAACTGCTGCTGCAAAGGGCGGCAACAGATTTATCTGTTGTAGTATGGGGGGAAAGTAGATCGAGAGATTCCGCCGCTTTCTGGGTCGTGTACCTTTCCTCGCTCTCGCCGCGACGAGCGCGGGGGGGTTCCGCGCGGGACGACAGGACGACGCGTTTCGCCCGTTGTGCCAGCCACCTGCCCTACCCACACGGGGAAGAACGCGGCCGAAATGTCTTAGGACTGCGAGCCAAAAATACTGACAACCACAGCACACCACAACACCAACAGCAGCACCAACGCCACCAGCCGCGGAACACCCCGTGTCGTACTTCGTACGAGTATTATAATAGTAGTCTCGTCACCACGTACAAAACATACGAAACATACTCTGTGCAAACAAAAGTCAGTTGCATCAACCAAGTAATTTGCTGAAATAACATTTTTTTGCCATGAACGTACGGAAAGTGAGTGCGTTGAAAATTGAAAGTATTTCGGCCAGCCGCAACAACAAACACAGCAGCTAAAAAAGCAAAAAAAAAAAAACAGGGCAAACCGACAGAACCACGCAGCAACACATTATTTATACCTGGTACGTAGTCTACAGCAGAGTGCTGCTGTAGACTCTTAATTCCATTCCTGTACTCGTGGTAGCGCAGTATTGACGTGTACTGACCTGTACCTGCCTGTGGGAGAAAATGTAGAGTGGCAGCCGCGGTAGATCTGCCCGCGCAGGATATATTTTTCATTACATATAGAGGTGCCCGCATATTACTGTTGTACTCAAGAAGAAGAGTATCGTAGTATGATCATTTTAGACACTGGGGAACAGTAGTTCGCATACAACATGTATACAGTTAGATATATCTGCCCGCGCAGGCGAAGCACCTCAGATAGCTAGATGTGTCCGCACAGCAGCTATTAATAGTTGTTGTAGATAGAGCCTTTCCAAGCACAACGACCCCACAACACGCCAACCATGCATGCATGCTGGTTAGAGGGATGTGTATATAGTTCCGAGTCGGAGTGTGGTGCCCGCCGTTGGTCGAAGCCAAAAAAACTCGTATACCGTCGGGAAATTGGCCCTCGTACCACACAAAGCCCGACGTCATTGAAGGCGGCAAGTATCTCATCTGTATATACGAGTGCATACCTCATCATCTGTACCTGGTACCTCTTCTGGGTGTATCGTAAGCTGCTCGGGTTGTTTTTTTCCAGGTTCTGGACGGTCGAGGTCCCGGCCCGTTAACCCTTTTAGGACCGCAGCCCCGTTTTGGGTACAAATTACTTAGAATTTGAGTGGTTTGTCCCCAAAACGGGACTGCGGTTCTAAAGGGGTTAATATCAGCAACAAGAAGTAAGTATACAAACGATATTTGCTGCGACAAAAGCACACACACGTGATGATGAGGAAAAAGTGAGGGCGAAAAATAATGTTTTCGTAAATAAATACCGACTCATCCAGCAGCTATTTGATAGCAGCAAGCAGCACAAAAAACAAAGCACAGTGTAAAACATTTATTTATGGGTCGTCTGTGATGAGTGAGTGCATCGCCACCCTTGTTGGGGAGCAGCACGATTAATAATAATACTGATTATAATGCTATAGCAGTGTAGACCAGCAACACCGCACGACCTTCTGCGCGTTGAAACATGCGTGTAGCAGTAATAAACCAGCCATTTTGATGGACAGCGGGTTTTTGGTGGATGCTTCCTAGGGGGTGTTCAAGGAGGGGAGTGGTCGTTTTTTGGTGGACGAGATGGAGGGATGTTGGTTGTAGTAAGTAGTCTTCATGAACGTCACATCAGTTCTGATTTGTCGTAGGATACTGCCGCGCTTTTGTTCTGGAGAGTTCTTCACTTTCTGTTATTATAGTCGTTTATTAGAACAACACTACACATTGTCGGATGGCACGCATAATAATAATTATAATGCTGATTAATACTATTAATACTTACGCTGGTATATCGAGCGAGATATTCGACGAGAAGACTGTGAGCACACAGGTTGGTGAAAAGGGTGTCGGCCAAAAGCTCGCCCTGAATCCACCCTGCTCCTTAATTACGAAATACCCTGGTACATATTTGCAAAACAGTGATACGCTTCGTATAACTATCCCCAAGTCATGGACGAGATGTTCGAATTCTTTCTTCGAACGTGGTACGATACTAATAATAAGATTAATACGTACCTACTAGGCGGTCGTTTCAAGACGAGAACACGAGTCGAAGGTTCAGCGCCTCCAACACCCAGTCACGTGAGTGACAAGTAACCCGCCAGACTATTTTTATAAAATTATGGCAAAAGAAATAATAATAAATACTTAAATAAGTATCAACTATTTAATCAGTCAAACTCACAGCTGACGTATTTCAGAATTTTATTGAAAAAAACGTCAGATATATGCTATGAGTTCGACTGATTAAATAGTTGGTACTCTATTATTTATGAGGCAACACATCGGGGAGCGTCAATAGAAAGAAAATGCAAGACAGGGAAGGTGTGTTTTTGGTATATATATGCTTTTTAGGGGGTGCTTAAGGAGGGGAGTGGTCGTTTTTTGGTGGATGAGATGGAGGGATGTTGGTTGAACAGTAGTAGTAGTAGTCGTCATGAGCGTCACATCAGTTTCGATTTGTCGTATGATACTGCCGAGCTTTTGTTCTGGAGAGTTGTTCACTTTCTGTTGGTCTTTTTTAGTACAACACTACACATTGTCGGATGGCAAGCATAATAACAATACTTATAGGGTCGATCTTAACGAGGGCTGTTTTTCATTTTTTTCAGTATTTTCCCGAAATTATTTCGGGAAAAGCCGAAAAACTCCGACCCCGAAAAACGACGCCTTGAAGTTTTTAGGGTTTTTCAGGAAATTTAGGTACAAGGCCGTAGAGGATCGGGCAGTCCCACCGCTCGAGCTGTGCCACCACTCGCGAGCGCACAGAGCTGACAGGGGTCGTTCCTAAGGTCATTAGCAAGTCATGGCCGAACGCAGAAAGCGCAATAGCTTTCTGGGCTCTCGTGGCCGAGTTCACAACAAGGTGACCGCACCGAGGTGGCCGACCGACTGAGCTCGGTGAGGGCAATAGCTGAGACTTTGTCGCTTTGTGGGCAAGCGTTGGGGGTTGTTGCATGACGAATTGGTGATGGATTTCACTCCCCAAGGCACCGGCACCTGCCTACAAGTCAGGCCGATGACAGTGGGGCCACCGCACGCATGGGTTCCGCGAGCGCAGCTGCTGTAGGTACGGTTCTGTGCCGGGTGGACGATTATTTTCCGAGCCAACTGAGGCACTTACTCGGTAAGATTCAATCCTCGCTGCATTAATATTTGGTGAAATGCCGAAATTTCAGGAAAAAACGAAACATAATAGGTGTCGTTAAGATCGACCCTTACTGTATACATACTCATACATACCCGGATTTGAAGCAAACAGCATCTGCATGTATGTGTCGGTTGACTCCCTCCACCGACAGCCTTTACGGAATTAGTCACACTAAAACTAGTATACTAATGTAAGTCTCGTAAGGAGGGCTTGACGGGTCAAAACAATAGAAGAGGCCGTCAAACGACATCTATCTATCTGCGGCGCCGGAAACATAAGAGACCTGGGACTATCACCACCCATGACGCACAAGGTATCACTCCGTGTTCTCTTTGGTTGATCTTGGGTCCCCACCCACTCGCCGATCTGGACGGAAATATAAAGAACGTTGGGGTATACACATGAAGAATACAATATTCTTACTTTTTCGGCCAAAGTAGTACTAGAGCCAAGTGTGCAGCGATGATGGCCTTGGGTGCCTTTTTAAGTACTTGGTTATCGGTGATAAGGTGTGGGTGAACCGTCTCTTTTGCGTGCCCCGTCTAGCGCAATAAATGTGGGTATTTTAAAGGGCTCTTTGCGGGTCACGTGGTGTTCAAAAGTCACGGGTCGGGTCGGGTCGAGTCAGGAAGTGTTTAAAATGTCACCGGTCGGGTCGGGTCGGGTCGGGTCGGGTCAAGAGGTTTTCGAATCTCGTGGGTCGGGTCAGGTCGGGTCAAGAGTTTTTCAAATCTCACGCGTCGGGTCCGGTCGGGTCCGGTCGGGTTAAGAGGTGATGAAACGCTCACGGGTCGGGTCAGGTCATGACCCGCGAGAAGCGGGTCACTCGCGGGTCGGGCCAGCATGACCCGCGAGTTGTTTTCCACTGAACCGCGGGTCGGACCCGCGCAATCGGCTCGCGGATCCGACACTTGAATCACTTCCCGCTCTCTTACCCAAAGGCTCCTCTCGTACCAATACTCTACAATCAATCCTCCTTTGGCACCATGTTCAAACATTAAAACACCGCCAAATTCATATGCGCATGCCCGCATCCATCTATACCCATTACAGCCAGAATCATATATCGCTGCGGGACACTAAAATGAAATCTAAATTGTTTTTGAAGTGTCAACCCACGGGCCAGATCCGCGGGTCGAACCTTCGGGTCAAGATAAATGGTATCGCGGGTCAAGCCGACCCGATCCGCATGAAACTCGTGTCTCACGGGTCAATCGGAAGGACCCGACCCGCATGAAACTCGTGTCTCACGGGTCAATCGGAAGGTGGCGGATTGGATCGCGTCGGGTTAGGAGGTGTTGAAATCTCGCGGGTCGGGTCGGGTCGGGTCAGGAGATTTTCAAATCTCATGGGTCGGATCGGGTCGGGTCAAGAGGCTCTTCGCGGGTCGGGTCGGATCAAGTCAACATGCCTCAAAAGTTTCGTCGGTCGGGTCGGGTCGGGTCAGACCCGACCGGTGAGGTTTGACATGACCCGCGAAAAGCCCTGGGTATTTCGACCAACATCGCGGCTCAAGACGGGCCATGCCTTGTATACCTACACAGTAGGTCATGAGATTGGGTATCTTAATTTGTGCATTGTTGCCAGTTCTTGGGTGAGACACAGAGCTCCGGAACTGAGGAATTTCACATTTTTTGGGAGCCAGCCCTGAAGGGCGAACTCTATCGTACCCTCACGGCGAGGTGGGTCACCCGACTGCATCCTCTGAGTACCTTCACAGGTGACCGGGACCCCCCCCCCCGCAGCACATTGTGGGCGTAAAAACAATCTTGTGGGGACAGTGAGAAACGTACCATGCCATTAGCCGTACCGAATTGAGAGGTTGTGGACACTTTTTGTGGGGTGTACTACTACAACAGTACATTGTTCAACGTCTCCACAAGGACTTGCATACGTCTGCACTGTGCAGGGGGGGGGGGGGGGGGGTCCCGGTCACCTTGTGATTCTCCAGGCGCTAGACGCCACAAGGCACGCTATGCGTCGGGATCCCTAAAAGGTTCGACACCATCGGATGTTGTGGTACAGCTTGTCAGTGAGTGGATGAACGGCCAAAATCATTCTGTTCATGGCACGTCGGCGTCCTGGGACCTTGGCACACCGCTCCATAGCCCCGAAAAATCGCTCTTTTGCAACCGCATTTTACCCCCCACAGCAATGAATGACTGCAATCCGCTGATAACCACTTGGCCCGAAGCCCATTGTACATAGCTTTGTCAAAGCTTGCTCAATTTCATGGTCTTGGTGCATACGTTACCTGACGTTGTAACTTGAAACGTTCAAAAGAAACCTCAGCTGTGATGAGAGATGGCATATTGATCGAACTCCCCTTTGAAGCTTCGTGTGGTACTGCTTGTAGTGATGCTTCGATCAAAGCGTGGTGCGGCGTGTATAACGTATAAATCATCAAGGTGAATGGGTCGTTTTATTGGTTTAGTTTGTCGGCCGGGGCCTTATTTTTATTATTCGTTGCGGCAAGAGGGAGTGTACGCCCACACGTCGAGGATGCTACTTGGACAAATGCAGCACACGAACACATGTTAACCCTTTTAGAACCGCAGTTCCGTTGTGGGGGCAATACAGTTAAATTATACCTGGTATGTAATTTGTCCCCAAAACGGGACTGCGGTTCTAAAGGTCGGGTTGGGGGGTGAGAGTGTTATGAAGCTTAGATTGGATAGGCGATCGGTTAACCTTTTACCAGTAGCCCAACGGAATATTGATCAGATTTTGACAAATGGCATCATCGTCAGGACATGGGTCGGTCGTGACTTCGAATCTCACGTTCACGACGAAAAACGCCTTTTAAAGAGAAAGTGACTTTCCCCATGTCAAGAAATTGAAAAAATACTTCTGGATCCCCAAAAATTGGAACCTCTTGTTGGTGTCTCGCGTCGACCCGTATATCCGGTTCGTTCCAGGGGGGAAGAGTGTTAAAATGCTTAGAATGGGTACGCGATCGTTTTGTATTTTACCTATAGCCCGCCAAACCCATTCGGCTCTCACGCGCAGCTTCGTGTCCTGCCGGCGACGTCACTTACTTGTTAAGATCAAGGTCGGGACACTTGTATCCCTGGGCATGTTTGCCTATTAAGCCGGTACTCGCTGGTACTCACGTATTGTTTGCTTATACATAGGAGAAGAGCAGCTTTATTCCTTTCGTGCACGCGGAGACTGAGAGCCAAAGGTATAGTGCCTCGCTGGGAAACCCCTGGTTTTCTATCTGAGATACGCCTCCCGAATACTACAAATACGATCCCAATACCTGAACCCAGGTAATTACCGGGCTTTCAGCCTCATTCATAGCAGTACCATTATGTAACAAGCACGATATTCTTTCTTTGCTCAGTGTCAAAAGCGTGGCCCCTTGCCAAATGGCAAAAGTGCAGCGCACGAGAACACACAATCTTGCTCCTTTCCTGATTTGTTCAGTCGTTAGCGTCTGCTCCGCCACCTTGGCAGTGGCAACCCCCATCCATGCGAAATAGCGCGAAACATAACAGCACGCACGAAAACGCACCAGCATGTATGTGCCTTTCCCCTCTGGGAGTCATTGCCGCCATTGCCGCAAGCTATCAGGCAGTGGCAGCCCTTTTCGAAATGACGCCAAAAAAGCGACGCACGAAAACGCTCAGCCTATTCCTTCCTTCCCTCTCAGCCTATTCGTTGCCGCCTGCCCCACTACCTGTTCATATGAAAACGAGGTAATAGGTAGGCAGTGGCAACCCTTTGGGGAGGTATGGTTGACCAATGTTTCGCAGAGGGCTACCAATGCGTAGCTCGGTCGGGGCAGTTTGGAAAGGCCTTCCAAAAAGGAAAGGTCCTTACTAAACTTGATTGCGCGTGTTTTTTCAAACCTGCGAAAGGACTAAACTTGATTGCGCGTGTTTTTTCAAACCTGCCTGCATACGTAGCACAGTGCACCTACTAGAAGAGCGCCAGAGCGCGAGTTGGCAAAAATGGATGGAACTCGAGGAGCAGTGGGATGAAAGCCGAATGAACGCTAACCCGCGATTATTCTCAAGTCTTCAAGCACCGGGGGGGGGGGGGGGGCGTAAGACACCTGTTCGGGCGTGTCTAGACCCTGTCCAAAGAGCATGGGAACGAGCGGAACGGAACCAAGACTGTTCGTAGTCGTCCGTTCCGCTCCTGTGCAAAAAAGCGTGTTTGGGTCCATGTAGAACGATTTAGTCCTGGGCCTCGCGAACCGAATCAGTAGGGGCGGTATCCTCTCGCAAATACCGCGACACGAGACGAGAGCGTTGGTGCGCAACTGGTGTGCACGCCCATCTTCGGTGGTGTCCATCTACATCAGGCGGGATGTTATTTTTGTGCCCGTTCGGTCGGGCCGTTCGGTCCGTCGAACCAAGAAAAAGGGGTACGAGTACCCGTTCGGTCGGGCCTTTCGGTCCGTCGAACCAAGAAAAAGGGGTACGAGTACAACCCGTATTCTTCTTTTTCTTCAAGCATATACCTTCCTTGGTACCAGGTACCAGGTACTGATTTTCTCGGGCTGTACCGAATTTGTTCGTTTTACACATCCAATCAGCACCAGTTCATGTGGCGAAAAATATTCCATTCGGTTCGGTCCTATGTTTTTTTTTGGGGGGGGGTACGCCACTAATGGCACGCCCTGACGACGGCTTGTCGAGGAAAGGCCCCGAGGGCAAAAACCCTGCTATACTAATGGTACCGGAGTCGGACGAGTCGAGCTGGAACCTGCTGGTATTATTGGTGAACAAAACAATAAAAAACAATAAAATGTCCCGGCGACGAGCAGAGCCACGTCCTGGCTTGTAGAGCCTCAGAACCCTCTTGGCCACTTAACCCTTTTATCACTGCAAAAATTGCACAGACACAACAGATCGAACATATCATCCGCAGATATATCATCTACATATCAGATAGATCAACTCAATCCTAAGCTGTCGTTATGAGATGTTGCGCAGGATTTATATATTAAATAGTACAGATCTAACCCAGGAAACATGCCCTCAAGTAGATCACGCAGGTTTTGCAGCTCCCACCCGGCAATACGAGCGAGGTCATACAGGTCATACAGATGAGGGGGTACATCTGCCCTGAATGATCTAGATCGTGATCTATTAGTGACCTGTCGGATCTGTGAAAAAGTGTCCTATACTAATTTCCAAGAGTTTATCCCCAAAAACGTCGGTGGACTTATAGAGGGCGATTCAAGCCCCTAAATACTGCCAGAACTTCACCGCAGCTACCTCTCGCTGCGAGGCATCGGTATGACGCAACATGCCGTCAACCAACGTAAGAGCTTGGGGTTCTCGAGGCAACAAAGAGTTCTCCGGAAATATCGCGCAGCCACGATCACGTACACCAGGCACGATACATGCAGGAGATCGTGGGCTACCGTAGACTGCGGTAGACCGTTCGAGTAGACCAAAAGACCAAAGGTAGACAGACACACGCCGAAGACCGACGTTCCCGCCTCAGATATGTTTCAACGTTTCCAGGTGATAGCCGCATCACTTCGAGGTGGTTACCTGAGGCACAAGCTCTGCAGGAAAAAAAAAACAAAAACGGGCACAAAATGGCGTCAGGGTTAAGCAGCGGTGCACTTGCCAAGGCATGCGTTGACGCGGGGGGAAGAGTGGCCCACACCTTCGAACAGACGGATGCACAGTGCAATGAAAGGTACGATGGACGGTGCAACGAGAGGTACAGAAAAGGGTGGTATGTAACGTGCAGAATAAAGGTACAGGGAAAGGCGCAAGACGTACAACAAAACCAACACCGAAAAGGTACAATGCAAGGAAAAATGAAAGGCGCAATGAAGGTTGCGACGAGAGGTACATTGGAAGAGCACCCAAAGGTGCAAACGGTACAATGGAAGGCGACATGAAACATACATGGTGCACCGTAACGCGCAAAAGTATGATAAGCATGAAAGGTGCAATGAGGGGTACGCATAAATGGAAGGAACAAAACTTGTACCAGGTAGAGGACAACGCAAGGGACAACCAGGTGCAGATCGAAAGGTACAACCACAAGTGTATTGGGAAGCAGAATGATACGACACGTACATGCAAGTACACCGAAAGGTGTGAAAAGAGAGAGGCAACAAAACGTGCAACTATTACGGGGGACCATAGTTAATAGGACCTATGGTATACATAAAAACCTACCAGTATATATTTACCCATTTTTATTAACAATATTTGGTCCAATTAACTATGGTCCCCCGTAATAGTGGCACAGGCGAAGGCACAGGTGACATACGCTAGGGGAATAAAGAAAGTGCGACATGCACCAGGAGGAAAACAAAAAGCGAGGCATTTTTTTTTCACCTTTCGCTGTGAGCACGACGATGCCTCCATCTTTCCCATGAACGAACACCTTCGTGTCGCCAAACCCGTGCTCCGATAAGAAAGCTCGGGCTTGAGCAAAAGGCGCATGCAAGTTTCCGAACTGGTCCACCAGCAGCACGCACGACGTTCTGCGAAAAAAAAAAAACGGGGCAGTAAGTAAAGTCAGGCACGGGATGCCCTACGGGTGAGCGAAACATAAAACACTCGATACCACATTTTTTTTGGGGGGGTGCAAAACAGGTGGGCTATACTCAATATCATCATGCATGGTCGCAGTCGGAATACAATAGACCCTTTTATCCACGCACTGCCGCGGCAGAGGACGTCGGGTTTTCTACCGACCAGGCAGACATTGCTTGCACCAAGCGCGAAGCGCCATGACATGATGGGCGAGTCGCATGAAGGGTGAGCTGCATCCTTCTAATAACCGCTTTTGAGGCGGATTTTCTTGCATATGGATGACAGCGTCAATGAATTTATTTATTTTCTGGCGAGGCCACTTTCAGAGACAGCAAGGGGTTTACGATGTAGCTGCCTCGTGGGTGCCTTACCATATACACACTAAGTGATACGACCATCCCCCTAGTGCGGAGTCAAGGTTCTCCCCGCACAAGAATGATCTAAGCCGACCGCCAGCCGTGGTGACCGCCGAAAAAATATAAAAAAACGGTACCCTGGTTGTCTAACTCACGCAGCGAGAGGCGTGCTTTACAGCGTCGTCGCCAACCGACGCCAACCAACCTATATATATTTATATATACTTCGAAGTATATATACATGTACCAGGTATATCATACAGGAAGGGAGGGGGGGGGGGGTGTACTCGATAGGAGAGATGTTCTCGATCTCATGCATGGCCGTCGTCGTATGACCATAGAGGGGGGGGGGGGTATACTAAAACCGCATCAAGACGAAACTGTTTTCATTTACAACTTTCTGACAAAAAAATCAACCCTAAGTTAGTTATTTAGTTGGTAATTCCGACATAAAAGGTGGCGACTGTTGCCCCGTTTTTATTTATTTTATTTTATTTTTCGGTTTCACCTGGGTGCCCTCATGAGACTGCTGTTTAGGGTCAACCCATCCCCTCCTCTGGTTACAAGTTCAAGTAAAACTCGAGATCAAAAACAAATGCCGACGCGTGAGCGGCTTTGATACGCACAACTCGTTCGAGAACCACCGTGTTGAGCAGTACGACATGAAACGGTCGTTCCACGCATGACTGACTCCCTGCCGAACGCCTCACATAAGAGGTGGGCAACCAGTGGCACGTATGTGTGACGAATGCACCTATGGTATTTATATTTATAATACACGTACCCGGTATATATGTATCTGCCTCTTGGGCGAGACGAGCAGAATATTTACAAGAGGATCGGAGCAGCAAGCGCAGTCGTATACCACGCAGGTGGCGGCGATAATCTATTACGGGGGACCATAGTTAATAGGACGTATGGTATACATAAAAACCTATATATTTCACCATTTTTACTAACAATATTTGGTCCTATTAACTATGGTCCCCCGTAATAGTGAAAGGGCAATGAACGGGTAAGCCGCGACGGGCACAGAGAGAGGGTGTGCACGTACGTGGCATGGCACCCAGTACGCAAGAATGTCTTGTACCTGGTTCACATTTGAAAGGTATCGGTGGGTTTTGGCTGTGTGCGCGCTCGTGGTTACGTTCGAAGCAGTCGACGGTCTGCGTCGACACCATGTTCGTTTCCCGTCGTTGCGACCTGCGCGCCGGTGTTTCTATCGCTCACCATAAAACAACACAGCAGTCTATACAAGACAGGTAACTTTAATAGTGAGCCGAATAGCTGTTTCCCCTCATGTAGGGTGTACGACTATATGAATGGTTGATTGTAGCCTACAAGCATCTCGCCATTCCCGCATCCGGTATAACACGTGTGATGAGGTGATGAGATGACACAACCCTTGGACGAAATTCTTTCCCACCTGGTTTTATCCACGGTGGGGAAGGAGTGTAAACACTACCTGGTACTATTAACAATCACTAAACACGAAGCACTAAACAGTAAACGAACACCAATCGGCGCGTCTGGGGAAAAATATGTCTCGACGGGATATTTCCAAAGCCACCATATAACGTATTTGTGTGCATGATACCCACCTGTGTTTTGAAAGAAAAGTCTTCTCGGGAAAATTGTCGTAGGGGGTGTTTTGTCTTATCACTCGTGTGATACGGTAATGTTATCTTATCACCGGTGTGATACCGATATATTATCTCCCGTGTTATACGGTTATGTTATCGCCCGTGTTACACGTAATTCATATCACCCGTGTCATACGGTTATATAATCACCCGTGTTATACTCGTACGGTTATCTTATCACCCGTGTTATACGGTTATCTTATCCCCCTTGTTATACGGTCATGTTATCACCCGTGTTATACGGTTACGTTATCGTCCGTATCATACGGAATTCATATCGCCCGTACCATACGGTTATCTTCTCAACCGTGTTACACGGTTATCTTATCACCCGTGTTATACGGTTATATTATCACCCGTGCCATACGGTTCTCTTATCACCCGTGTGATGGTGTTATACCGTTATACCGTATATAAATCTCCATTCTCAGAAAATTCCCAGACGGTCGGGGGGGTAGGGTTCGGGTCACTAACCCTGTTGCTTGGGACTTGATGGGGGGGGAAATTGAGGATTAATAGTGAGGATGAATAGTTGCTATCACTACACCGACGGCCACTGCGTGATCGGGGAATGATGCTAACTGGGTGTCTGTCCCAGGTACAATGCAAGGAGTCGTACTGATCACGGGCGCAACAAAGTCCTATAAACCCGTACAGGACTGCTGGGCACTGACGCTGCTCTATACCAGGTACCTCGTAACCCTGACTTGATAACGGAAAAGCTATCTCTGCTTCTTTCGTCGCTACCAAACCACTCCGTCCATGTCACTATAGCACCGCGCCCCACCCGCGCACTCCACACCTTCCAACCATTGTACCGTACTCTCGAAGAAGCTGGGCATGCAGCGGGTCTATTTCCAACGTTTCGCCCGTTGCACTGGCCTCTGTTGCTATTGTGCTTCCATGACCAGGACAATTGTTGGGGAGGTTGACCAGGAAGATTTTCGGGGAGAAACTGAAGTGCCGTGCGACGCCTTTCGACGCATAACGCAGAAAATAAATCCATCCGCCATGATCAGTCCGTTCACAGCTGCCTGGTATGGGGGTATCTGTCACAGCGGCGTCTGCTACCTCTGCAGGGTTGCGCCATTTCTTTCTGGGGATATATGAGTTGATTAGGCTTATATCTAAAGCCCTAAAATTGGCGTTAGAGGGAGAAAACAAAACAAAACACTTAACCTGACGAACGATCCCGTGGCTTATGAATAGTATCAATACTGTTATTAATAATACTACTACGGAGGACCACAGTAAATAGGACCAAATATTGTTGGTAAAAATACGTACATATATAGATGTATGTGTGGCCCGTAGGTCCTATTTACTATAGGCCCCTCGTAATGCTAATACTAATACTATGATTAGGTGTATCAGGAACAATATTAAAACACATTGACGCGACTCGACGAGGAGAGAAAGGGTTGAAGGCTTCTCGCGATAAAAATGTCACTGAAGGCACGAGCGGTACTGGATACGAGTAGGGGGGGGGGGGGGGGGGTCGATAGGCGAGACGTACTCGATCTCATGCATGACCGTAGTCGTATGACCATAAACCCTCGCATCACTACAATGCCGGGACGGAGCATGTCGGGTTTTCACCGACCAGGCAGACATTGCTTGCACCAAGCGCGAAGCACCGTGAGGTGTCCGGCGAGTCGCATGAAGGGTGAGCTGCATCCTACCAAGAATCACTTGTGAGGCGGACTTGCATATGGATGACAGCTTCAATGGTTCAATAATTTAATCCCCGGTGTGGGCATTGTCAGAGACAGCTAATGGGAGTACCATGTTACTGCCTCTTGGGCGCCTTACCTTGAACACTACGTGATACGATCAATTCCCTCGTGTGGAGTAAAGGTTCTTTATCTCGCACAAATGATCGAACTCGACCACCAGCTGTGAGCGACCGCCAAAAAAAAAAAAAAACGGTACCCTGGATGTCTAGCTCACGTAGTGAGCGGCATGTTTTACAGTGCCGTTGCCAACAGACGCCAACCCAACCTATATAAAATAGGGGGGGGGGGGATTTTATGTGACCCCGTCCATTACGACTATTATGGGGGACCCTAGTAACAAGGACCCACGTTACACACTAAAACCTATATATTTCCCTATTTTTACTCACCATGTTTGGTCCTATTTAGTACTAGTATGGTCCCCCGTAATAATAGGCCGTAGATAACATACGGGAAGACGAAAAAAAACAAGCCCTAGCGCAACGATGTGAGGTGCTTCCTTGTCGCCAGAAATGTGTTGACCCTCCTGTCGAACGCGTCTATTGCTTGATACTTCGTGATAGCGTTACTTATACCTATAATAGTACGGCGAAGCTCATAGCGTTGAGTACCTGCGCGGATAGGCATGCGCTCGTTGTTACAGTAGCGCTATCGATACTTTTACCTACAACGGCGAGGGAGCTGTAAAATCGAACATTAACATCGCATTTTCGGAAGGCATTCTCTATGACAGGCCAGATCTTTTCCGAAAACGCAATTGTTGTTTGGTACTGGCAATCTTCCCGTACGAAATCAACGCTCTTCACTCACTCTTCACACTATACCTACTATGAAAAATAATAGTAATGCGTTTCCTTCCCTTCACGGTCGAATATCAACCACTGCGTGCTCCATTTTTGGAGTCGAACCGCTTGGAAACAGCAGTGTGGCATACGGTGTGGCATACGTTAGCAGTGGCGAAAGGGAAAGGTGTAAGGTAGCCCCGATCCCCGCAGAGAGAATGCTCATGCAGTAACTCTTCTTTAACACTGTCGACATACGTATACCGGTACGTGATGCTTCCGAGTATACCAGAAAGGTCTAAAGGAAGGTCTTTGTCAACAAACAGAACGTATGAACAAAAAAAAAAGAAAACTACGAAATGCCCGGTGACATATATGCATCTATAGCTATTGGAGCCTGTTTATGAAAAGCTAGAATATGGCCACGAGAAAATGTAAGAACAACAACAATGTCAGAACAACAACACCAACCTATTATCCGGCCTGAATCATGCCTCCTATACTATCCTGACACTAGTGCAACATTTGCCATCTAATATTTCGAGTGCAGGCAGGCAGGCAAGCAGGCAGGCAGGCAGGAATGCAGGCAGGAAGGCAGGCAGGCAGGCAGGCAGGCATGCAGGCAGGCAGGCATCTTACTGACCTTATGCCGTCCTTCGCGTGTCTTGCCATGACGGGAGCGAGGAGACTGACAGGGTCTAACGTTGCCCCGTACTCTAAAGCCTTGAACTGCGGTAGCACAGCAGCACAGATGCACACACGGGCTGAGGGGGGAATGAAAATATACCCAATCAGCCATCGACGCCACTAGGCAGCAACCATCGTTATCTTATCACACTATTAATAGTACACTATCACACGTGTGATAACACTATACGGTATCACACTATTAATATTACACTATCACACGTGTGATAACACTATACGGTATCACACTATTAATATTACACTATCACACTTGTGATAAGATAACACACCCCTTCAGACGAATGCCACTGGGACTGTAGCCGGTTTGCTCGACAACGGTGATAACGCAACACATCGAAAGGCACGCCCCCGTAGGAAAAACCTCCACGCGATATTTCCAAGGTCGCCGACTTCTTCGCGTGTGCCCTTTAACCCCTTTAGGAGCGCAGTCCCGTTTTGGGGGCAAACTACTTGAAATTTGACTAGTCTGTCCCCAAAATGGGACTGCGGTTCTAAAAGAGTCAAGACCCCCCCCCTCAATTTCGGACAAATCGGCTCCGAACTTCATCCCAATCCCAGGGTGTGTGTTACCTCATCACAAGGCCTACCGTTATATGGCATGCGTGACAAGATGGAACAACGCAAAACATCATCCGTCCTGTATACGAGTATTAAGAGGGCTTTGGAACCTGCTGAAGGTGAAGGAAGAGATAAGCTAAACTTTGGGGACAGCCATCAAGATAAAACCGGCAATCCTCGCACCGTCTCTGGTATCATCCCATTGTATTTCTCCAGCTACTACTCTGTATTGTGTAGCAGTTTCAGTACTGAAAAAACAACCTCACATTAAGTTAGAGTAATAATTAAAAGTGTATCCCCACAAAAAGTTGGTGCAGTAGCAAAATGGACAATTGCACACACTGGGCTTTGCAGGGGCGGGAGGGGGGGGGGGTGCACTCATTATCATGCATGGCTGTAGTCGTATGACCGAGGGGGGGGGAGGGTTACTCGATGTCATGCATGGCCGTAGTTGTATGACCATAGACCCTCGCATTCATTCAACACAGGGACGGAGCACGTCGGGTTTTCATCTAACAGACAGCCATTTGCGTGCACCAAGCGCGAAGCGCCGTGAGGTGTTTGGCGAGTCGCATGAAGAGTGAGCTGTATATTCCTACTAAGGACCGCTTCAGAGCCGGACTCGCATATGGATGACAGCTTCAATGAGCTGCTGTAGTTTAGTATCCGGTGTGGCCACTTCCAGAGACTGCAATGGAGGCACTATGCAACTGCTGTCTCGTGGGTGCCTTACCATAAACATTATTAATACGTTACAAGATAATTCCCCTTGTGCGGAGGAAAGGTTCTCCACCTCGCGCAAAAGATCAACAACTCGATCGCCAGCTGTGACCGACCGCCAAAAAAACAAACAAAAAGGGTACCCTGGTTGTCTATCTCACTCTACTGAAGAGAGGGGCGCGCAATTTTTCCTGCGGCTCCAAAAACTTGAGGGACTCAGTGTATCACTCAAATTCACTCAAAAAGGGATAATACGAAATGGTCTTTTACGCTCAACCATGGATGACTGTACGTATCTACCGACCTTTTTGTCGGGAAACAAAAAGGACAAGGCACGCCTTAATCCCTCACTAATACGATAGTTCCTCACTTGAGCAGAGGCCCCATCAATGACAACGATCAAATCGTAGTTTTGCCTCGTAAGGCAAAAAAAGCGCCACCTCTCTCGTAGCCCGCGCGGGCTAAAGACACACACACACATACACGCATACACACATACACACATACATACATACACACATATATTATCTGAACATGGCAAGCACCGGATTCAGCGGGGGTGCTCACGTTGCCTCGGGGCTGAAGGTCACGCCTGGCTGAGCATACCATGGGACCATGGGGTGGGCTGGGGGGGGGGCTATGCTAGATGAAGAAAAGTCCCGCGCTAGTGCTAGGAAGAGAAAGCTGAAGCGTCACGCCGACCCCTTTCGATATCGCGTAGTTTGGTCTAGTCCATGTCACCCAAAAGGCATGAAATGCGAAGCGGCTACGTTCTACATGGTTAGCCACTATTGCGGAGGAGGAGGAGCGTGGTCGGCCCGGGTGCTCAGTGGCAGTATGCCCTCGAACGAAGCTAGAGTTGATTCCGTGAGTTCGAATCCCACCGGGATGAGAAATTCTTTATTTTCACGAAATAAACAAAAGGAACCAACTGCTCGGAGCGCGTGGCGTGGGTAGGCGCACTTCAACTAGACGCGAGTCCACTCTCTCAAGGGCTGAAGACTTCACGCGAAAAAAATGCAAAAACCACGACCCGAGCCGTATCGGGGAGGGGAAAGGGGAGAAGAGCAGGCTACGTGACCCCGGGTCTAATTTAGGACTCGGAGGGAGAGAGAAAACAAGGGCAGAGATAACGAATGGCAAGAAGGGGAGAAAAATGGAATCCAAACCAAATACTTCGAAGTATGTTTTTACGTACAGCAGAAAAAATAGAGCGACATGTGGGTCTTGGGTCGATCGTGGTTTCTGAAAGATATGATATAATTATGAGCGAGGTAGCCCGGTCACCCTGGGAGGCATCGACACCTACCAGGCATGTTACACATGTTAACACGTACGTACCACTCCGGGAAATGAAAGGATTGTCATACATAGGGTTTGCGCGAATAGGTCAAGTATTCAATTTGCCATCTATCTGACAATGTGCAGCCAGCGCTTGTTCCAATCACACCATCCACTTATAAAAAAACAAGGCGCGCTCAGGCGCTTGAGTCAACACCGGAGAGTGGTGCATGAAAAAATGGATACTTGGTGCTTCTGTTTTCTTGTGCCTCCATGTTGCTCCATCTCGTAAAAGGGTCTGCCTCGCACCATCGGCAACAAAATGAGGCTATGAGGCTATGAGGCTATGAGGCTATGAGGCTATGGCATACCGTCTTCAGTGTGAGGGGTGCGGTCAGTCAAGGCGTCAAACCGCGGTCTCCTAGCATCTAAACATAATAGTTTCAGTGGGGGTTCGGTCAGTCAAGGCGTCAAACAGCGGTCTCCCAGCATCTGTTATACTAGTTTTAGTGGGGGTGCGTTTGACCAAGGCGTTATACCGCGGTTTCCTAGCATCTAATATACTTGTTCAAGTGTAGGGGAGGTCAGTCGAGGGGTTAAACAGCTGTCACCTAGTATCTCATATCCTATCCTAGCTTTAGAGTGGATGAGGTCAGTCAAGGCGTCAAACTTGGTAGTTTTAGTGGGTGTGCGGTCAGTCAAGCGGTCAAACCGCGGTCAGCATCTCACATACTATCAACAGCATATTTTTGTATGCACCGCCTTCCCAGGGTTGCTTGAGCCGCCGAGCAGCTCTGAGATGAACGCTCAGTACACCAATCACCATGCACCGATACATGAATACCACTCTGCCCATAACTACAAGCATGCTGTCAGCAAGCTGTCAGCATGCTGTCGGTGACAGACGTGTCGGTTGACGGTCTACACAGTAGGTTTGACCCGTCAAGGTCTGTTCAGACTTAACGTGTGAGTTATAGTGTGGGGATTTCTTTCGCGGCAGTCCGTCAACGGGCAAGAATGCCGTAAACATCTTGTTTGAAACAGCAGTAGTGTAGTCATTTCCTTGACGGCTGTCTGTCAAGGGGCGAGAGTGTCGTCAACATGTAATTTTGATCCGCCAAGGTCTGTTTACAATTAATATACTGGGTTTAGGGTGCGGATTTCCTTGATGGTTGTCCGTCAAGGGGCTAGACTGCCGTAAACCTCTCGTTTGACCCGTCAAGGACTCTTTAGACTTGATGTGCTAGTCTTACTGTGGAGATTTCTCTAGACTATTAATATATCCAATACTACTATTCCTAGGGGCGCCACAGCAATCAGAGCCCACTATGGACCCAAAAACTAAGACCTATCTATGTCAATGGAAAAGCAGAGTTTCCACAAAAAGTTTGAATTTCAAAAATACGCACCATCATTTTTCAGAACAAGCTTTGCTATGAGAACGATTCTACAAACGGAAAATACCAAACGTATGGGAAACCCCTAAAAACCAATTCTGGGGCCGGGAGAGGTTGGGCTAAGGTCGGCTTCAGAAAAACTCCGGCGGATGTTCAGTTCGAAGCCGCGAGATTCCGGGTCCTCGGCAAAAATCGACCGGCAAAACAAACGACTGCGTCATATACTCTGAGCGAGGTGAGCTCGTTAGGGGCTCCGACCAACCCGAGGGTCAACCGTATTCACACCATGGCCGGTGATATATGGCGGGCGCTGGCCAGGAGTATGATAAACAACAACTGGCCCCTGGTGTGCAGAAAACAAACAGATGACAAAAAATCTCGATCCGTCTCGAACGGCAAAAAATACTTTTTTTTTCCAGGTTTGGTAGAAGAAAAGGGTAGGATGCCGCCGGCAAGCTCTCGCCCCCTAGACCATGGATCCACCAGATATCTTCGACGCCGCCCTCTACACTCGTTGCCCCTGCCCGACACCAAGCGGGTTGGCCGTGGGCTGAGGCTATGTCGAGGTGGAAGGCCCATCGTCGCACGAGCTGTTTTTTGTCGGCGTGTTGACACTTTGCAACCAGAAAAAAACGAATTTGGGCCACCTGCAGTCGTTTGAAAAACAAGTACGTAAGAAATATCGAACGTATTTTCCCTTTTTTCCCCCACAGCGCCTGCAGTGTGCGAGAATACCCTCCGCTGTTGCTCGAAAGCAGTATTCCAGAAAAACTAATAAATCAAAGTTCGCATTCCCGTTGTCATAGGTCTACGTATCCCCCCATGTCTACATGTCATACGTAGTTGGTTCTGATCAACATGCTTCCCCGTATTCGTTGACGCGTGCTATGATAGGGATTGCAATTAGGGGTTGCAATTAGGGGTTGCAATTAGGGGTTGCAACGAAGGGATTCCGACGTACGCGTACCGAAGTCACTCTCGTCGGAATCCCCGTTTGAGCGTTTTTTCACTGTGGCTTACTGTGTTCGCGAGACCAAAGCTACAGTACTGGGGCATGGGAATGTCGTGTAATGCTTGTCGACAGCAGCAGTACCGTCGCTTTCAAGTGTGGGGTGAGGTGTTATTACGGGGGACCATAGTTAATAGGACCAAATATTGTTAGTAAAAATGTTTAAATATATAGGTTTTTATATAAACCATAGGTCCTATTAACTATGACCCCCCGTAATAATAGTACTTCGAAGTATACTGGTAGAGCATAGCGCAAACCCATGAGAAAGGGCTGAAGCCTTCCCGCGAAAAAATCGTTAGGGGGGATAAGAGCCTGCTGTGTGACCCCGAGTCTGACGTACGTCTATCAACAGGAAGGAGAGAGAAAAGAAGGGCAAAGGTACTAAATGGGACGGAAAACAAAAAGAGGAAACAAGAAGAGACCAAAGAGCTCCTCGAGCTAGAATGCGTCAGTTTGAGTCAGTTGTATAGTCAGGTTGAGTCAGTTTGAGTCAGTTTGAGTCAGTTTGGGTGCGTGAACTTCCTTGACGGCTGTCAGTCAAGGATATCCGTCAATTACGCCCGTCAAGGAAGTTCGTCAAGTGGCAAGAGTGCCGTCAGCCGTCTGTGGCATACCGTACCAAGAAGCCCGTCTGCTCTAACCTCCAAGCTGGTTGGCGTACCTGGTGGGTGACCTCCATGCTCCCGTCCGAAAACACCGCCGCCGCGGCATACCTGTGGAAACGGCAACATCACAGCGTTAATCTTCACCACCTTTCAATACACAGTAGAGATGATTACACCTCGGGTAGATAGATGAGACAGATCAGATAGATCAGATAGATCAGATAGATCAAATAGATCAGATAGTTCACATAGATTAACCCCGCCTTTCATTAACTAGATATTTCAGGGCAGATGATCTGTATGATCTGTACCAGGTATGATCTAGCTCACATTGTCGGGTGGGAGCCACATCCTCTGTATGTCTGTTTAATAGGACATGTTGCGTTGGTTCTGTACCGACACAGATCCTGTGCAGCACCTCAGAACGGCAGGCTAGGGTCTAGATAATCTGTAAATGATCTATCTGGTCTGTCTTGTCTATCTGATCTGTCCGACGTGTTAACTGCGAGTTTTTCATTTTGACGAAACTCAAACCAAAAGGGGACCCGTTTCGAGTTGCCTCCAGCCCCCGCCACCGCCGGACCGCTCCCACCAACGCACACAAGTTGCCGAGTGCTTCAAGCGCACGATGTGCTCCAGTTATGATGTGTGTACTACAGCAGTACTGTTCGGTTTTGTATGCACCAGGTTACCAGGCATCACTAACTTATTTCCTGACATGTTGTTCCACTTCAGAGTTAAGCCTGTCCTGTGACCACGGAATACCAGCCAATGTTTTTCGGCGATGAGTTAAAGTGAGAACAACAACATACTGTTCAAACATCCGGCCGTGCGAGTTCCTACTAGTGCATATGAACGCGTGGTACTAATACGAAGCAGGTATAATAGCAACTTTTTTTTTTTTTGCTCATCCCATTTATTATCTTCGCACATCTTCTTCTCTCTCTCCTTCCAACTCGTAACTCAGATCCGGGGTCACATAGCAGGCTCTTCTCCCCCCTTCCCGCTACGGTGCGTGCCTTCATTTTTATCGCGAGAAGATTTCAGCCTTTTCTTCCCTCGTCGACTCGCATCGAATTGTGCCTACCCACGCTGCAAGGCGCTCTCAACAATTGAATCCTTTTTATTTTTATTTTTGCAAATAAAGCCAAAGTCCGACCCACCTGGGGCTCGAACCCAGGACCCAAACACAAGTAGAATTCGAGGTTAACCACTTGAACCACCGGGGCGACCGGCTTACCTACCTGGTGCCTGGTAGTATTTTTACACCTTCTTTACATATATCAGCTCAAGGAACCGATTGGGACTACAAGTTGGGATCTGCTCTGAAATCTGCCTGTATACCCCGAGTGGGAACACATCCTACCACAAGTCTTGGAACCAAATCGCACGTCGAACAGATCATCTACAGATCAGACAGATCATCTACAGGTAGATCATCTACCGATAGTTCATCTACAGATAGCTACCTAATTGAAGAGAAAAGCCGGTGCCTGATTGAGAGAGGTTAAACCTAAACAGTCCTGATATAGTTCTCTTTCTCTTAAATCGTAGCCCCCCCCCCCCCCCCCCCCTGTATGCCATGCTCATGAAACAGTTCAGGGGCCGGCATCATACGTATCACTCAAAATCGGGGCCCGCATGCATATATTTCCGCACCTACGTACGTACCACTCTCCACTATCTCACGTCAAAAAAATCGATTGGGGCTTTAGCTGCGGGCGCAACCGTACACCGGGGTCTGAATAATGGCTAGAGTGAGCCCACCCTCACCATATTGCGTCGAGTGTCCCATTTCATGATCGTGATATCAACAGTCGCCGAGGGAACCGTAAATGAGGGTCCGAAAGACAAGCAAGCACTAGCTGACACCAGGAAACGCGCAAACGAGGAGTGGAGTGGTGTGGTGTGGTGTGGTGTGGACCGCAGCTCAACGGGAAGAGCGAGTCAAGCTTTTTTGACTCGATCCCCAAAGGTGCAGGGGGACAACCTCCCTCACTGGATTGGCCAGACGAGAGCCTGCTGGGGGTTCAACGCTGATTAGGCGCCGCCTTTTTGCCGTCTACTCCCCCTACCGCCTATGCCGCATGGGGATTGACAGCCGAACGGAAATCGAGAGGCAACCGTGAAAGCGCGCATGAAACAAACTCGGATGACGAAAATCATTTGACGTGACTGTGGGGGCCGAGATCTGCCTCCGGCTTTCGTGCGGGAAATAAAGACAAAAATGGCATGGTTGGCATGATTGGTAACGCTAGCGTGCCTATTACGGGGGACCATATTAAATGGGATCCACGGTACACACAAAACCCCATATGTTTCGGTGTTTTTACAAACCAAATTTGGTCTTATTAACTATGCCCCTCCATAATAGTGGGGCGCACTTGTCATCAATCACGGGCATATTTCGGTGTTTTTACGAACCAAATTTGGTCTTATTAACTATGCCCCTCCATAATAGTGGTGCGCACTTGTCATCACGGGCTACAATGCGGAGAAAAGAGCCAACATGGGAAGATCATCATCACCATTTCATGCCAAATTGTATCAGCATTCCGTCCGCATGATCGTTCTCCATTTCGGGTAGGTAGCGCTCGCCTCCGAGCCCGATTTCTTTTCCAAATTTCACATCGTCCCGTCAATATTCAACCTGGCGTTCTTGTTCATATTTTGTTATACATAGTACCTGGTAATACACAGTAACACATACCAGTAGGGGTTAATCAGAACCCACTATGGACCTTGAAAGTAAATATCCCCCCACAGCAGTACTGTATCTTCACACACCATATTTCGTTCTCTTGAGTACTTCTATAATATCCGTTTGTTCTCTCGCAAAAGCTAGGTTACCTGTCATTCTTGGGGCAGTTGCGGTAATAATGCACCTCTGCTAATGGTGAGTACTTTAATGCTAACGACGCAAACGCACCTGATGGGGTGCACGTCATCACGCTTGTCCTCCTCTGTCGCTCTCCAGGCTCCGTCGTATGCTACTAGTACCCCGCTCCCCGCCCCTAACGCCTCCACCAACCCCGGCTTCGACAACTCCTCGGCCATCTTGTTCGGCGAATAATAATACAAAACGAACCAGATGGGGGGGGTAGGAAAAGTGCTGAAAAGTCGTTCGCTGTAAAGAGGGTGTAAGTTGATATGTTGATATACACTGCCCAACCAATGGCGGGGGGGGGTTGACATGTAGACGAGGACTGCGTAGGGCACACTGGTAACCCTCTCACGTGAGAGCGCTAAGGCCATGTTCGATCACATTGCCCCCAAAAGCCCAGCAATGCTAGTCTTATGCCCTTGAAATGCGCCCAACCACGCCGGAACAATTGGAAGCATAGCGGAGCGGATATAAGCCTACCCTAATACGGGGGGCCATATTAAAGAGGACCTACGGTTCACGCAAAAACCTATATATATCGCTGTTTTTACCAGCAATATTTGGTCCTTTTTACTAGGATCCCCCGTCATAGAAAGCGCCCCGCCATAAGGCATGCCACGCTTGAATATTAATACACGACTACGCGAGAACACGCCTTTCTATACTATTACGGGGGACCATAGTTAACAGGACCTATGGTATATATAAAAACCTATATGTTTAACCATTTTTACTATTACGGGGGGCCATAGTTAACATGACCAAATATTGTTAGTAAAAATTGAAACCATTTTTACTATTACGGGGGGCCATAGTTAACATGACCAAATATTGTTAGTAAAAATGGTTAAACATATAGGTTTTTATGTATACCATAGGTCCTGTACCAAATATTGTTAGTAAAAATGGTTAAACATATAGGTTTTTATGTATACCATAGGTCCTGTTAACTATGGTCCCCCGTAATAACAATATTTGGTCCTGTTAACTATGGACCCCCGTAACAATGGCGCATTATAAAAAAAAGTACGTATTACGGGGCACCGTAGTAAATAGGACCTACGGTACTAACAAAAACCTACCTATTTGCCTATTTTCACAAACAATATTTGGTCCTATTTACTATGGTCCCTCGCAATGGAAGGTATTGCCTACCACTGTACTACGACCGGCATGGGTAATGGGGAGGGGCAACACGGGTAACGTACAGCCCATGGAAACTTCTATCTCGTTTCACGTACCCGGATAGAAACCCGAGCAAAGTAGGTATTTGGCGCCGTGCTAGAGACTACCCGACTACCCGAGTACCTGGCATACAATAAAAAAAAATCCCATGTGACGTAGTATTACAACAGGTATGGTACTGGGGGGCGATATCATAGGCAAATTGTACCCGTGGGAAAACTGAACCCGTTGGTAGCTTATACCCGGGCACAGTACCCCAAAGTACACGCCCTACCCGACACCGAACGCACCTTTGAAACATAAACACAGAAGGCCTTTCGGGTACTTTGTGTTCCAGTGTGTCCAACCAAATACCAAACCTCTCTACGGATACCTGCATCTGCAATACATATTTTTTCTGTAGGACATACCAGGTACCAGGTATTAATAATTCGTGTCGCAACATACATACCGCGTCATACTTTGTACAGTACGCAGGTCAGTCACGCGTGGCATACTCCATTCTCAAGCACTACGTCGCACCAGGTTTATGACGCCATTTCCAACACAATTTTAAACCAGTGTCTCGTTAACCCTTCTAGAACCGCAGTCTCGTTTCGGGGACAAACCGCTCAAATCCCAAGTGGTTTGCCCCCAAAACGGGACTGGAGTCCTAAAAGGGTCAACCCTTTTGGTGGCTCGGTTCAAGTATAGCCACCTAACCTACATAGAGCAAACAAAGTGCGGACTCCTCCGCCTTGCGTCGGCCCCTTCGGGTGCGTGCAGAGATGGCGGCCAAAACAACGATAACTTTGGTGCGATCGACCGTCCACGGGCGCAGCATGAACGACCCTCCGCGTACTGTCGGGCGATCACGTCGAAAATGGTTGGTAACGCCACTATCATCAACCATTGGTTTGGTCGATATCTTCGACACACAAGGGGGGTTTTAATCTTGCCTTTTTAAGGCAAACTGCAGTCTCCTTTCCGGGGACAAAGCTCTCAGATGTCCAAGTGCGAGCGGTTTGCCCCCCAAACGGGGTAGCGGCGCTAAAAGGTCTACGCAACCCGCCTGAGCCTAATGGGGGCTGGGGGCTGGGGATACTACGGGGCTTGGAGTTGGAGGTGGGCTAGAAGCTGATGATGGGTAGGGGGGGCGGGGGTCGGGGGTATTGTGCAGGTTTATATATCACGTGCCGTCAAGATCGTGGACTGTGCACAGGGGTATGTGTGCGATGGTTTTTCAGAGGTCGATGTTTCCATAAGGGGGAGGTTGAGAGGTTAGTGCCAATACAGAACAAGGGAGGCGTTTTCGGAAATATGCTGGTCGAGAGAGAGCCTTCCGAAAACACCTTAATGTTTGTGTTCGGCTCAATCACCATTGCCATTCATCGCGGAGAAAACTATCAATATGATAACGCTGAAATTAAAACGACCGCACACCTTCACGGTATATCTCAAACACTCTTCCAGATCTGGGCCAAGGTATAATATACTGCAACGGTATCGCCCTGGAAGCCTGGAAAGGCCCAGGTTTCAGGATTTGGAAACGCGCGAAATGGATGACTTATTACTTGGAAGGCGTTTCCAGGCATAATATCACACTATGCAGGCCTCGCCTCTCCTCAAAGGCACTCTCACCTGCTGCCTCACGAACCCCAGCCGCAGCTGCTCCACCCTCCCGGTGACCCCGTACGCATTCCCCCACGGGTACAGCTCTCCCACGGTGCAAACATCCACCACCACCCCCCCGTTACCCGCCCCTTCTGCCCCCCCGCCCTGCCTCTCTCCCCCCCCCCACCCCCCACCAATCACCTCGCTGTCTGACGATTGCGCCGCCACATCAACGGTTGGTGATTCCACTCTGTGTCCGGATGATTCCGCCGCCACATGAATAGTCGATACATTGGCGGAATTGCGCCGTGCGACTACTGTACTTCGACGACAGTCGCACGTGGACCCTGGTGTCCCAGTACTAGGTCTAGGCGAGGCAACGACGTTGTCACACATGGTGCCGCTCCCACTCCCATCACCGCTCCCGCCGTCGGTAGCGTCGAAGCAACGGCTCTTTCCGAAAGTTTCATTGTTGATCGCAACGGGAAAAGGCTCACCACGACCGCCGTCGGTAGCGCTGATGCAACGGCTCTCTCCGTCGGTTTCGTTTTCGACCGTTACGGGAGAAGGCTCACCACTGCCGCCGTCGGCAGTGTCGATGCAACGGCTCTCTCCGTCGGTTTCACTTTTTCCAACGGTCACGAGAAGCGGCACATCATTTTCTTGGTACAGGAGGCCACCAGCGACGAAAGGTTCTTCGTCGCCAGCGCCGGACATGACCACCGGGGTGGACGGGGGGAGGTGCGCGGAGAGAAATTCCCGGCACAAAACGCCTGCTCGATTGGAACGTGGCGATATCGGTGGGTCCAAGCAGGGGGTGGGTTAGTCTGCTTTTGTTGACGGTCGCCACCGGCGGACGGAGCACTGCTGGGCGATGTGTGTGCGAAACAAAGATTTTTTCTCTCTGCTGATGTCTGCGTCATAGTATGCCTTTTGCATGGTTTTGGAAATATTTGCCAGGTTTGATACGTCCGATACCCGCAGTACTACTGGCACACAATGTAAATATGCTCTACAGTACATACGCTGGCATACGCCTGGTTTACCCATGAATGTAGCGATCATTTTTCGTTTTAGTTTCTCTCCGTCTCACAGTCTGTGACCACATAATTATAATCTCTCTAGGATAAGGGAACCAGGACGGGCACTGGGCGCAGAGAGGAAGATGGGCAGGAATAACGATTCAATATGAAGATAAGACAACACATACACCCTCGGGCCATTCGTCGCAGGGCCTATTTTATACATACCCCGCCCATACCCACCCAGACCTTAAGGGAAAACTGAAAGTGCGAAAACACGATGAGCAGCAGGTATGGATAGAGTAGTTAGTGCCGGACTGCTGTAGAGGGGCCACTACAATATATGGACAAGGAGCGGTACGGATAGTTTAAAACACGAATTACGTTCCAGCGATACAATGATTGGGTGCATGCACACCGGAATGGTTGAGGAATCAAGAAATGCTGCCACTGTTGAAACAATGGTTGTATCGCAGGTTTCGTGCCAGAGGTGGGTATATATATAAGAATACGACTATTTCATGAACCCCGAGACGGCGATAAACTAAAACAGCGCCAACTCTCGGGAGTTATGATAGCATCCTTCTGCTCTGCTGCTGTTGCAACGGGAGCTCTACTGTAGGTTAAATTGACACACGACACGAAATCTGAAAGTGTAGGTGTGCTGAGCTCAAGCGTTATTTTTACCAATCCGCCAGAGGACAAAAACAAAATTAAAAATTAAAAAGCCTACGATCAGCGAAAGCGGCCAGCAATACGTGGCACTTTTAAATAGTGCGGGTGGAATCATGCTACTTATCCCTCAGCATACAACTCCCGTGCATTGTAACTCGGACACTATTAATAGAGTAGTTTGTATCACCCCCCAAGCACGCAGTGGACGCTGAAACCGTCGCTTTTCATCGACAGAGTTTTCCGAGTCTGAAGCCCCCAAGAGGGATACGCGTTGGCGCGTGCTACTGTATCATTAATAGTCATGGAGCAGTACTGTATTGCTAATAGTCATACAGCAGTACTGTATTATTAATAGTCATACAGCAGTGGTGTACCCACCTCAAGAGCGCCCGGCCTAAGGCTATACCGGGTAGTCGATATAAGACCAGGTACATGGGTTTGTCGCGAGAAGAAACTAACTGGAATAAGTATGGGATCATTTGTTCAGTAGTCTAAATATAACACTAAAACGGAGATGATACCAGGTACATTGCCTTAAGGTCACGGGGTGGTCTTAAGATGGGTACACCACGGACTGCAATTATATGAATGCTATTAAAAGCAGTCACCTGGCGCCAAGGGTCCGGGGTTGTCGGACACAACGACCACCTTGGTGACCCTCTTGCAGTCCCTCGCCTCGCGAAGCTTGCACATAGCGGCGCGCTCGGCGCAGATGGAGCCGCCGATTGTGCTGGGCTCCGCGTTTACTCCTGTCGTGCGATGTCATCATCCCCGCAAAAACAAAAAATAGGCGTGGTGGCATCGTGACTGCTGTGCGGGCTAGACAATATTGGAGCAACGAGGCTGAATGTCTGAATGTGAGCACATGGCATGGTGACAAAAATAGTCGGCTCTACTACAGCAATATAGTTGGATAATGTTTGCAGCAGAGTGTCTAGGGTGTGTTGATTGATAGCAGTAGTGGCATGAATAGCAGCCACAGCAGCGAGGGCAATATTGGCAGAGGTGGAGTGTGCCTGCTTTTTTTCTGAGGCTCTCCTCGCTTGGGTGGGGGCTATAAGGTGTACCAGGTATACTATTAATAATATAGGCACTAATACTATTACTATTATAAATAGTATTGTCAAGAGTGTTTCTGATATTAACCCTTTTAGTATTGTTAGGACTGCAGTATCGTTATGGGGACAAACCACTCAATTTTCAAGTAGTTTGCCCCCAAAACGGGACAGCGGTACTAAAAGGGTTAATAGCACCCCGCCCAAAAACTGTTTCAGAGACAAACGAATAGTCCCGCGGCCTACATAAGCATATGACTAACAGAGTGTTTGCGAAAATCCGTCGTCAGTAAATTCAATCAACTTTCCTTCCGCTAAAAAAAGTGAGTTCCTTTCCCATCATGATATTGGTGTGTTTGCAGACGAGGTGAACCAAATCCTGCAGGCGACGCCTCCGAAATTGAGGAGGGAAGTGGGGATGTGCGGCGAGGTGGCAAACAAGAAAGAAAGGAAAAAACGAAAAAAAACAGCCCGAGAGTAGCAACGGCAGCCCAGCAACGGTGTCGGCGGCAGAGGTTACCGCAGTGCCGCCACTACCATCCCACGACCGCAAGCAGCAACACAGCAAGCGGCAGCTAGCTAGCGCTAGCCGCAGCTATGGGCAGCATCAGCTTGAGCAACAAAAATGAACAGCACTAGCACCAGCTTCCACTTTTTGGTTTTGCGATTGCTGCTGCTCTTGCTCTTGCTGCGCTCGACCTACGCGCGCCACAGCCGCTCCGCCGTCGCCACCGCTGCTGCTGCTGCCGCCGCCGCAGTAGGGTTGAATTGGAAATGATACACGAGCTGTCATGCTGTCGCACTCTGCAAGCAAGGCGGTACGAGCACGAGTACGAGTCCTCGACGACGCACCCTCCACGACACCAAGCGGGCGAGAGTGTACCGTAGCAGCGGGCCGCCGGCACAATCCAACGCCGCTCGTCCGGCACAATCCAGTGGTTGTCGTGTTGTGTATAGCAAGCAGCATGGTGCATGGATGCATGGAAGATGCTCGGTGTATATAAGCCAACGACATAGGGAGCAAAAATGTACCGTACATTTCGTCATATTTCTACCTCGCCAAAGCGCTCTCTTTTTTTTTCAAGAATTTACCACAAACCTTACCTTCGGTGCTTATTTTGGGAAAGGAAAGCAACGGAAAAAAACTTTCGCGAACACTCTAATATGATAAACACTACCAGAAACCAGGTATTCCTTTCTGTAGCCCAAAGTATTTTGGCAAAGAAGATGCTGCGCGTACCCCAGTCGCAGCTACCAGGTAGCTTCTACACCACTGAACAGTATACCAGTTATACTATGGATGGATGTACCCGGGCAACACGCCTGCATACGTTGACCATACCCGGGTCGTTACCCGGGTACCGAATCATACCGGGTCGATACCCGGGTAACGAGTCATACCCGGGTCGATAACCGGGTACATACATCCAGAGTATGCACTCGTACGTATCCTACTACCGTGTAACACGATGGATAGCACCCAGCACACCCCCTGAGATGATTTTCCGAGCCGATTTTCTCCAACACATATAAACAAAACGTAAGGGCGCCACGCACAGCGAAAACGGTGGTGGTTCTCGAGCAACCTCGTCGAAAACAAAGTCACAGACGCATCGTTCGGCGCTTTCGTACCCCCCCCTCCCCTTGTCGACAAAATTGCCTTGAAAAATCGTCCGAGGGGGTGGGCTATCTTATCACCCTAGTGTGATACGGTCTTGTCACCCTAGTGTGATACGGTCTTATCACCCTACTGTAGTGTGATGCGGTCTTATCACCCTAGTGTGATACGGTCTTATCACCCTAGTGTTATACGGTCTCACCACCCTAGTGTGATAAGGTCTTATCACCCGTGTGATAGAGGTATACACACGCTTGGAAATCAGGTATTCCACATAATACCAGCAGCTACAGCAGCAGTATGAAAGGGACCAACGTAGCGTGCACGAACCCTACTATACAAGGTATGAGGTATGAAACACGTTAGGGTATAGGGGTATCGTATTAAGAGATAATTACGTCATTCCAGGGTATACAACACACAGCGCACGAAACAGTACTCCACTCGCCGGTGATGCGATGCAAATTCCCGGAAAAATCCTCGTAGACGAGGATACACACCACCCGGAACAAGCTTTGGTGGGGAGGAGTCAGGCTTCGCCGGAGCTCGTGGGCCGCCGCCACCAGTGAGGCGTTTTCCTCCCGAACGTCCCCGCCCCCGCTTCCATCCCCACCGGCCGCAGAGCGTTCGCCTTTGCCACGAGCAGCAAAACCGGGCCCTGCATCAGCCGCTACCGCGTGGGTCGTACACGAGTCCGCAGGAGAAGCTGCAGAAGTCATAGTCAAGCATGCAACGGTCAGGGCGGCTACGCCGACCCAGCCCATCGCGGAGGCGTACCTGGCATCCGGGGTTGGGGTTGGGGTTGGGGGTGGCGGCGGGGTCAGTACGGCACCCCGCCGCCACCCCGAAGTACTTCCGGTGTTGGAGGTCGACAAGAACCTCAACCTTAAGCTGGTGCTTCGTCGACGACCCTGTGCACTTGCCTGCCACAGCCGTTTCGTGGGATAGTGTGGTGCGAATAGCGCGGGTTGGGTAAAGGGTCGGGCCACCGGCGGTAAATGCATGGGTTTAGTAAACAGACAGGGTAAGTGATCTGCACGTCTAACCCTTTTAGAGCTGCAGTCCCGTTTAGGGGACAAACTACTTAGAGTTTGAGTGGTTTGTCCCCAAAACGGGACTGCAGTTCTAAAAAGTGTCAATACAGGAACTAAAATTTAAATTTATGTTGTCAAGTACTGGTACTGGTGTTTTTTTTTTCTTCGGACAAACGGAAGGACGGGTGGGAAAACAGATGCCAACTGACAACATGGAGACCCCTGTACATACACCGTCACTTTTTAGTGTGGCATTTTTTTTTTTTTTCCGAAGCCCCCCAAATGGTTTTGAGTGCTCGACAATCATGATCCAGTGTGCAAAAATGAAGGCGGCACCGATGCTGTGGCAGCGCTGCCGGTGCGCTTTTTTTTCCAGCACCAGGGGCGCGACAGACAGACAGACAGACAGACGGACCCGCGCCATGTTCATTTTTCGACAATTGATTAATTGTTGAGCATCCCCTCTATTTTACCCCTTTTTAGGGCTTCAAAAGGACAAAAAAAGTGCCGAAAGAGAGTGACAATGAGGTGGCAACAGCATCGGCCACACGAAGAAGCCCGAGCTGCCGGGGCATAGGGTGTAGGGTATACGGTGTGTGCCTGAGCTGCAAGGCATGGAGAATGGAGAGCTGTACCACACGCGCGCAGCAGGGTCATGTCCCTACTGTATGTACCACATGCTCTTACTACACTACAGTAGTACTATTCATAGGAATAGTATTAGTATTAGCAGTAATAGTAGCAGCTAGTTGTAGCAGTGGTAGCAGTAGTTGTAGTGGTGCTATTAATAGTAGTAGTAATAGTAGTAGTGGTATTAGTACAAAAAAGTAGTGTTGATAATATTAACAGGAGTAGTAATAGTCGCTTCACAAGACCGCACTCGTCGATTTTAGGTCGGCGAACATGGGGACCCGAAAGGGAGAAAACTACTATGTACTAATATTATAAAATTAATATACGGTATGAAGTATTTGTAGTTGTATTAATATTAAATAGCCTCTACTGTATGCCATAAATATATCATGCTGGTACCCATCAAACCTGGCTAGCATCACTCTTATTTGTGATATAACAATACGCATAGGCTCCACCGCGCGTGCTCTGCACTTTGTTGCATCATGAAGCGGCAGCAGATACTATAAAACCGGCTATGTATCAGGTTTGGTTGTCTGCCGACTAGCTCTAATGGTCTAAGCTTCCCTGCCCCCCCCCCGGTACTACGAGTTATGATATCTGGTACCTGCCTGGTGCGCGGCAACGCGCGCTTAAATCGAACGCCGTGCCCTCCCCTGGCGGCAAAGACACGCGGCAGGCAGGTCAAGACGTGCGCGTTAAGGTTCATCTCAGACGAAAGAATGGGGTCAAGATAAGATTGAAGTCACACCTTACACTTACAAATCAAGCATCCGAGAGAAACGACGTTATTCCGAGCGAACGCGAGTTTTTTTTAAATTTCGACGGCGCTTTTGGCAGAGATCCCCTTCGAAATCGCCGTCATCACCGTCAGGTGGCTTCACGTACGACCGCGATGATCTCCGAAGATTTCACGGCGGAATAACATCACACCTCAGCCTCCAGATAGTCTATTTTCACAGCGCAGCAGTAGATAGCTAAATATCGCATCAGCGCAGACAGAGAGCACAGCAGGCCCCCAGCTGCACCACGCGGCGAGACAGACAGACCCCAAACAATGCCTATCACAACCCTCTGCCGGGAGACCGGTCTAAGGCATCATGTCTAAGCTGTCTAAGCGACCAAGGGCGTGCCCTGTGGTAAATGTAAGGCTGGGGCCTGTTATCTCCAGCCAGTACAGTATGAACTGGCTGCGTCAGATGCCAGTATACTGGACCCGAACAGTGTACTGGTCTTGGAGAAGCCGCGACCCGCGCCCCCCCTCCCGGTTGGTGAGGGGGCCCCGCCGTAGGCGCCCCCGGAGGGCCCCACTAGGGGCTCCCTGCCAGGAGCACGTTTTTACGCGATTTGGCCTCAGAGCTAAAAAATACGTTGATTTCGGGCCATGTTTCGAAGGGAATTTAGCCGTGGATTGACTGAGGAAAAGTGAGAAAAGCCGACAAAAGTGTACCAGGTATGGTGGTACAGGGGTATGCGGACTAACTACTGCAAGTTTGAATCTAAAGGTGTTCAACTCAAAACTAGGTTTCAACTTTGCAAGGCCGGATCGCGGCTTCAGATTTTGATGCATTTTTTGTTCATTTTTTTTCCCCTTTTTTTTAATCATCACTTTTACTTTCCAGTCTAACTCGTAGGAGGTTTTACCCTCGGCGACCTTCTGGACAAGCCATGGTTACAGGTGTCGCCCCTTCTCCCCCCCCGGTACGTGCCTTTATTTTTTGTCGCGTATAGGATTCAGCATTCCCACTGCTCGTCGCCTTCCATCGAATGCAGCTAACTCACGCTCTCGCGCTTTCCGCTAATCATTTTTTTAAGCAAGAAAAAGTCCCGACGAGCATTCACTCGGTGAGACTTGAACCCACGAAATTGATCTTGATAGGCACGCGGACCACCTACCAAGCCACCGGGGACGCCGGCCTGTATATATACCAGATATACCAGTATACCTGGTATTGTTTTACTCGGGGTTCTAACCCCAGAAGAGAAGAAAGTTTCAAATTATCGCGTTAATAATGTGGTTCGAGGTTTCTTGGGCTCTATACTACGATGGCATTGTGTGCTTCGTTTCCCACCGTGCCTGTTTCAGCCGCTCCCGAGTGTCTGTTGATTGGGAGCCGGCACAACCTCCACATCAGCAGCAGCAGCAGCAGCAGCTGTAGCGGGGCTCAACTGCGCTAAGGGCTGGGCTCTAGGGGCGCCGTCAGGATATACAGAGCCCACGCCATCCGCGGTCGAGGCGGCTTCGTCCATCGCGCTAACGGCCTCCCTCCCTCTTTTCCTCTCCCTCTCTCACTGTTCTGTGGTCCCTATATGCTCTTAGTAATACTCTTAGTAATACTCTTAGTAATACTCTTAGTAATACTCTTAGTAATGCTCTTAGTAATGCTCTTAGTAATACTCTTAGTAATACTCTTAGTAATACTCTTTGATGAGTTTCCGGCACGTTAAAAGACGTTACGGCAGTATTAAGGAGATAATCAAACAAAAGGTACTGACAACCCTGGCACCTCCCCAGTCAGTACACTATTACGGGGGACCATAGTTAACAGGACCTATGGTACATATAAAAACCTATATGTTTAACCATTTTTACTAACAATATTTGGTCCTGTTAACTATGGACCCCCGTAATAGTACGAGTCGTAGTAGTAGTGAAGGGCCCAGTATATGATATCTGGTACCTGGTACGTGTAAGATGGAAATCTATGACCGCCCGGGTGTGCGCCTACGCCTGAAGGTGCGAATGCTGAGAGCCGAGGTGATCGAAACGTTGCTCTGCGGTTGCGTTACTTGGAGCCCGAGCAAGACTGATTACGGTAGGCTACGGGAGGTCCACCACAAGATGCTCCTCCGATGCATCGGCTGGCGAAAACGAAAGCGCGAAGACCACATTCTATCCTATGCTAGCGCGCTTCTCCGGACAAAATCTGAAAGCGTTGAGGCGACGGTACGCAGACGTAGGCTCTTGTTTGCGGGCTTTGTGACACGCATGGGAGAGGAGCGTCTGCCGAAGAGGGTGATGTTTGGGGAGACGGTTGGGGGTAAGGGTTACTCCGGAGGACAGGAGTGGGACTTATGAGGTACCTTGAGGAGGACCTCAAGGAGTTCGGCATCAAGCTCGAAGGGTGGCGCGAGGCAGCCCAGAAAGCCGGCAGATGGTTCCGACGGGTCGAGGAAGGGGCGGAGGCCTTCATGCGGAAATGGTATACAGATGAGAAGGAGGCATCGGCAGAACGGCATAGAATAGCTGCAACCACGACCACAGCCGTTGACGCCAACGCGAGTGCGCAGAATGGCAGGGAAGAGGGGGGGGGCGAAAGGGGGACGAGGGGGAATGGGGGGGGGAGGGGGGGGAGGCGGTCTGGCCAACAGACTGAAGCCTGGTTATGGCCATCATCGTCATGATGCACTCCCTTCTTTGGGACCCAAGTAACTAGCATGGTGCCACCTGGGCAACTTTGCGTGTCTGTATGCTCCAGTGCCTGCCTTTCGTATTTTCTTTCCCCCCCGCCCGTGATTATCGCTTTTTTGCCCCTTCTTTTTTTCATTTTTCTTTCATTCCCGTTAGTACCTCTTTGTGTCTTTGTTAGTATGGTCCGTTTTGCCTTTTTTGCGTTTTGCTATCTGCTTCTATTTTTGTTTTGTTTAGTTTTTTTTGCTTCGCTTCATCTTCTTTTTTAGGTTTTTGTCTGCTATTAATGGTCTCCTTTTTGCTTCCCTGGTGTCCGCAGTGGTGGAGTGCGTATGCTTGTTTTTTGTTTTTGCCTCTGTTTTACTTGAGGTATTTCTTCCACTCCAGAGTTATTGGAGCCTGTCCTGCGACCACGGACTGCATTGTATTGTGAGTTAATGTGAGAACAACAACAACAACAACGTAGAATATAGAGAAACGAGCCTCAGAGAGCATTACCTCCTTAGTACCTGGTATATTATTATGCACATGATGCTAATTGCAATATGCAACGCCACCTTGCACATAAACTCGTGCAACACTCGCTCTGATTGGCCAAGGCCGGCCGTTCGACCGGCCGGAATACTTTGAAAAATCGCTACGAGCTTGACACAGTAGTAGCAGTACTCGTACCGAACCAAGTGGCGGAACCGCGCGACCCTCCGTGCAGATCTCGAGCCCCCTGATGGGTTGGGGTTGAGGGTAGGATCAGGGCTAGGGTTCGAGTCTAGTCTGGCCAGACGCGCTAGATGTACATGGAACAAATGGTGTCGCACGAGTGTATTCGCAAGTTAACTGTTGGTGTTGCAATTAGAGGTACCCATCATTTTCCACACGTAGCCGGAAGCAGAGCGCTAGCAAATACAAACACGACATCAAACTACTGTAGGTGCATACATGCTGTGTTGTGACGCAAGCATCGAGTACTGTCCCAGTACAGATCAGAGCTGCATGTGCTGATGTACACAAGTACAAAAACCACGGCAGTAGCAGTAGGTGTGAATACGATATACCAGGTAATGATCATATAACTCAGAAGGGACTGCAGATCTGAATCAACGGTACGAAAGCAATGCCTTATTTTATACCAGGTGCCTGGTATCCTGTAGCTTACCATGACCCTAGGAGATGTAGCTGACAGTCTCAAATACGACTCGCCCTGACGCATGGCGTATAATCGCCCAAGCTGGAGCATATTAGCGCTCATCTCCTGACGAACGCGTTGCGTACGCAACAGCTGCACGGGGCACGAGTAGCTGCTGAAAACACGTCTAAGTTCATGTCCATCCTCAACTTTCGGTCGGGGGGATTATTTTAGCGCCTCCCCACCACACACACGCTACTAAAGTCGAAACCCCGGATTATCTCATGGCTCATATGGCTCATGGCTGCCTGCTTTTGTTTCGTCGGTGAATCCACAACCCTTCCGAGCTACTCAGCCAACCACTGCACCAATACACCGTGCGTGAAGTTGCATCCTTTTTGGGTGGCTTCTCTCGTTTGCCGTGTCGCCCTCGTACACCTGTCTCAGACGTCAGGCCCCCCGTGCCCTGATTATAACGCCTTTTGACTTGGAGCTCCTTGCGTGGCAGAAAACGAGCAAATGCCACAAGGGTAGCCGCGCAACGTGGACTGCCAGCCTACGCGAGCCTAGTGCAACGAACAAAGGCAAGTGCACGAGTGTCTTGCTGCAATTGATATCAACCGGTGCACACGTCCAAGTTGCATGATGGTATCTACTCTGTGTGTTGTCGTCGCTGGCTCGGGGTCTCCCAGAGGACGACCCTATCCGGTCTGTTATTGGCAAGACTAAACGAGTGCCGCAGAAGATCTACTCAAGCCTACCCCCCGCGTACCGGACCCTTGGCGCTTTGCAGTGGTGTTGGGTGTTGGTCGTGCGTACCCAAAATACCGGTGTTGCACAGAGTGTAATCGATCACCTCAGTGCAAGAGTGCTCGATCCATCTGCTTCTATACTGCTGCTCCACATACCTGGTAATCACACAATGCGCAACTGCTGGGCTGCTGACTGCTGCTGTGTCGCTTGGTCACACGGCCAATGCCTGCGGATGGCATGCCTGCATGCTTGCCCTCGTATCATACCCTCGTGCTTGGCTTGTCTCGCCGACAACCAACAACACACTGGTATCCGATCGCGTTGGTGCCAGCCGCTCTCAAGCTCCAATAAAGAGGTCACGAACCCGACGCTTTACTTAAAAGTTTCAATCTTGCATCCATCGGTTGTACGAGTATCAAGCAGACAGCTGCTGTAGTGCAGCTGCGGTACTTTGTGCTCGCAAAGAAACCTGATCCATGCGCGGCTTATCTACGAGCACTGCTGTATTTGCAGAGTATCTCATCGCTTTGATCTATTTTGGCTGCAGCCGGCTCAAGCTCTGAAAAACTCATGTACGGACGTCGTGTTTTCTTGGGGCTAGGGCTATAACCCTACCCCACAGCAGGATACGAGTGTATCTGGTAGACAAAATACCTGGTATGGTGTTTGCGAAGGTCAGATTATGGTTTGGTTTGGCCTATTTCTTTCCTGCCGATCCCAAAAAATATCAACTTCCCAAAATCAGGACTCAAAATCGGCTCATATGGCCCCTATCTTCACAAAAATTTCGGGTTGGGTTTGGCTCCTTGAGTTTCGATTGTGATCATCAAGTTATTGGCCAGGACAACCCGGATCGCCCCGGACGACTGAAAACATCGTATTTGGCAAGAAATCCTAATCGTCTACGTCAGGTTCTCATCGCACAGCGTATAGCAGCAGCCAGAAAGAAGGAGGGGGGCATGATACATGGGTTGCCTCTCACCACCAAGCTATCTCACCAAGCGCACGGCCCATTCGGCGAGTCCGTGTTAACGCGAAGCCCTCGTCATGGCCGGCAAAGGCATACGGCCATATGCGGCGGAGGGCTGGCAGGGTGCAGCTTCAACATCGTTGACGGCGCCGTGTGCGTTGTGGACTGCTGCTGAAGTTGTTGCTCTGCTGTGCTGCTTGTTGCTGCGGCAACAAAGTAGCGGTACTCTGGGCTCTGGGGCGTGTTACCGTACCATAGGCACACCCACAGCACGCCTACGCACGCACTGCACAACAGGCCCCGGTCGCATCAATTGGCACTCTTCGCATGATTGCCATAGAGCACACAGAGCAGACACAAACGCAGCGAGCCACGCAGCAGCAGCAGGGAGCAGCATCTCGTACGAAGCCGTTGGTGTTCCATTTTTCGTACTTGTATTTCGTTATTGGTCATTTTTTGCTGTATTCTAAATTCCTAGAATGTTGTTTCCAGTTGAAAACCGAAATGATCTTTTTGGGTTCTCGCAAGCAGTTTCAAACCCGATTATGTTTTGGTTTGGTGAGTAGCCTGTGGTTCTCAACCCAACCATAATCGGTTATTTCGCAAACACCGTAATTACATACCGGGACAGGTAGAATAGAGCAGCTCGTGTTTAGCATTTTGACTTCAAGCTTAGCGGTAAGAACACGAGGTGCCAGTTCTTCTATGAAATACGAGTTTATCATACCTCTGTACCATGCACAGTAGCAGCAGCAGTGTAGCGACCTACTGTAGAAAATGACCAGCCCTCCATACTTGTATGATATAGTAGAAGCGTGCGACAGGCAGTACAGCACTATGACCATTAGCCATCCTGCGCGCGTGTCGTCCACCTTCCACCCCTGTCCCCTGTTCCTACACTGCTATTCTGGGACACCCCCTGTCACAGCAGACCGGGCTGCTTGATCCCCCCGATACCGTACTGCTGCTACTATTAGATCATTAGAGCTGGAAGTCGGCAAGATTTTTTTCTTGACCACCATATAACTGGTCGATGGGTGCCTTCAGCCAACTGACTGACTTTGGTCGGCAATTCGGCTGGCGAAACCAGCGGCCCTCCCCGAACCGGGGGACCGCGCCCAAAAGAGAAAAACTGTCATCCCGCATTCAACACTCCTTCCTGCAATTATGGAAACCCAATCAGTGGGATAGTCGACGAGGCGTGGTCACACCTTAGTACAGTAGTGAACATTTACGGAGGTTTTAGCCGTGCGCCTAAAGCCGACCCACCCGACCCGAAGCCCCAAACCCTATGGCAGTGATCAGTGCTTGGGTGCAGTGCTACTGTAGGTGAGACTCTAGGTTGATTCGGCCGGCTTGGATGATGTGCTTGGAAAGACTCTATTGATAGGTTGATTCGGGGGGCTGGGAATTTTTGTGGCGTGGAAATACTCCAGAGGTTGATTGAGCCGCCTATAATATTCCCCTTAGCCAATCAGAGTGCGCAAACAGCAGCCTTAGGGAGATTCACTGTCAACGCGTGACTACTGCTCTAGTCGGCACCTTCGGGAATGACAAACTGTCACTGTAGTCCGACTATTAACTATAGTTGGCGACTTGACCATTTTAGAACCACAGTCCCGTGTTGGGGACAAAATACTCAGAATTTGAGTGGTTTGTCCCCAAGACGGGACTACAGCTTTTGCCCTAAAAGGGTGCCGTCTTGAAAGGCTTCGTTCACCTGTGCCAACTCGCACCTCTACCAATGGCAATCCTCCCTTATTTTCGACATTTCCCCCCCTCTGATGTCCCAGAGGCCCAAATTAGTTTTTCATAATATACTCGTATTTATCGTGGAAGTGTCAATGCGTGATGACGTGAAGTCGCTCACGAGATGCGGTAAAGATGAGCCAGGTGCTGCCTGCCATCCGGATTAGTTTTACGCGAACGGCCCTCGGGGTAAAACATCAAAATCCACCGGTCCTACGTACAGCACTGCCGTGTACGACTGCTGTCCGTTTTGAGTTCGATACTGCGCTTGGAGCGTCGCAGAATCAACCAACCCCAGGTGCTTCTGAAATGGCCATGATGAATGATAAGTGGTACGAAAATGCAGCAAGTTTGTATACCTGGTATATGACACTTGAGTATCATGTAACGTTTGAGGCAACGAAAGGTTTGAGGCTGAGGTCGTGATATTTTTTGCCAGCTGTGATGGTTCTTGATTGCATCGGTGCGAGTCCGCAGACAAAAAAAAAGTGTTCTACAAATATGATTCAATAGTACACATAATACAAGCAGTACAAGACACCGCCAATTTTACTGTACGACACAGGGACGCTGGCCGAGGCTGTATTTCGTGTGTGGGAAAAGGTGTGTTCCACACTAACTGCAGTACAACGCCTCCGCAATTTCCTACTTTCGCGCGAATGTCAGCCTTTTTCTCGCTTGTTTTCCCCGTAGATGGGGTCATGTACATGTACATCTGCTGTAAAAGGTATCCAAGAGTATTGTTATTAATACTACGTTTGTATGTACGTGGAACAGTACACCTTACCCATTGACAGATTAGATAGATCTCCATCTTGATACACAGATCTTTGTGCAGATCTTTCGGGGAAGATGTGTTGATGATTCAAATGATCTGCCATATCTAGATCGTGTTCACCTGGTTGGATGGATCGCTGTGATATGGCTTGGCTCTTGCACTGTATCTCATAACGGCAAATATGGATATGCCGTGCGTGAGCCATGGATGCCTATGGATACCTATTTACAGATTGATAGTGAGTGAATAGGTGAGTTACGTGTGGATGAAAAGTGAAAATACGTGTAACTGGTGAGTGAAGGGAAGAGAAGAGACAAATTGCGAGGAGAGCGGACGAGGAAACGATCACGAGTTGGTTGAGAGTGGACGAATGGCTGGATGTAGCATGATAGCATGATTCACGAATGGATTCACGAATGGATTCACGAATGGATGAAGGATTCACGAAGAGGGAAGGAAGAATTTGCGAATGAGGGTATGGTGTGTGCGTGACTAATTAACGAAAAAGAGCGAAAGGCCAGCCGACTGAATGAAGAGGGTATGAGGAGGACGAGCGGACGGAGAGGGGGTTGAAGAGTGACCTAAGAGTGAATGGAGATACTGCTTAACTGCTTTGTGGGTGGGTGGGTGAAGGTGACGAGTGAAAGAAGAGTGAATGAATAGTGGATTAAGGCCGAATGAAGACTGGTGGATGCTGAGTGGATTGAGAATGGATGGAGATGGTGTGAGTGAAGGAGCCGACGTGGCCCAGCTTCACAGCCGAACCCTAGAGCATTAACCCTAACCCCGACCGCCTGGGAATATTCGGGGAATATTCTGGGAACGAAGCTGTAATGAGGAGTGTGTGCACTAGGAATCAATTGTCGTTGCGAGTATACTATGTCGATTGCCGAAGCTGGAAGAAGTGGTCTGTATGCACTTACTTCTGGAATGAAGGACTAATTAAGAGCAAGGGGGGTACTGCCGCCTACGCAGTTGTACAGACAAGGGTCCCATGCGGTATTATGTCCAGTATTGTACCTGGGATTCGTTTGGTTTTGTACTCTGTATAGATGGCTTGTAGGGTTGGGTGCTTGCCTCCAGACGGCATGTCTATTAATAGGCGTGTCTCTGTTCTGTTTTTTTTTTTTTAATTGGCCTGCCGTCTTGTCGACAGTAACACTATAAACGCCTTATTCTCTACGATTAATGTATGTGTCGATGGAGCTTACTCTGCGCCGAGTCGGCCCCACTGTCTCTACGCCAACGGCCGAGATATCCAATTATGTTTCGCGACTAGTGCTGACTCTGTACGATGCCTGGTTGTCTCTATCAGAACTCCTCAGTGCACGGGCTTATCTTGTATTATAAAATGTGATCTCTATTGTACTGCATGATAATCTGTTTGCCTACAAGTTACCAGGTCTAGTGTTGTGCTCATTTTGGCGTGTACTGCTGTATAATATGAAGAACAATTGCCGGGTGTCTACTACGAGTACTGAATGACAATCTATCACACTCTGGCGTATGATTGTGTGTCAAAGGTATCATCAACTACAGTAGTTGTTCATTCTTTTGCGCTGACCACGCCATCTAACGCAACGTCTATGCCCCGCCCTCACTTCGCTTCCTTCTGCTGCGCCCAACACCACCCAACAGCTACTCCTTACTGCGAGCTTGTTGAGGGGGGGGGGGGGGGCGCCGCTCCAACGGATATACTATCACCTTCCCGTGTTTGCAGCAAAGACGAAGTGCCTCTTCCCGGGTGGAATTCCATAAGCCGCACACACATCTTTGCTTGTGTCGATTGTGTTGACGGGAGGGGGTGTTGAGCAAAGGAGGCAGCTATGGCGAACGCTACGGGTGAGTCGCTTGTTTCCAAAGAACGTGCTGACTTAGGGGTGCAGGCTTGAGATAACGTTAAAGCTGCGCGTTTATTTTCATCAAGCGCACTGCGTTAGAGTAATCAGTAGTCAGTGGTCAGCGTATAGCTTTTGTTTGCGCTGGGTGGTCGCTACGCACATCCATACATCGGGTAAGGGCTGCCAACTTTATTTCACTGCACTGCACAACAGCTGCGCTGGCAACTGGCAATGCAAAGTGCAGTTAAATACAGCATAGCACAGCAGGGTACATAGTACAACAAGGATTGAAAAGTACACGGCACACAGCACTGCATGGTACAAGGTACAGGGTACATAGATACATGGTACAGACTGTGTTGTACCTGCAATGTTGCTTGGTACTTGAAACCCAGCGGCTGTATTCGAAGGAAAGCGTCCGAGTCACACGCTTTTATCCACAGTGCATCGCGTTTCCGGCCCCAACGTCGTTCAAAACTTGTCGTCCACTCCATCATCATATCTAAACAAAACCAAAGTCATTGACTGGCGTATGCCAGGTACCAGGTATCCCGTAGGAAAGACAAGGAGCTACACCACCGCTCCCACCACTCATCCCGCATCCCCGACCCGCTATACCCGATCGCCCATCCCTTAACTCTCGTCCTCTATCCCCCATCGGCCACCCCATATCCCCCATTCCCCATCCCGTTACTCCCATTCCCTATTCTCCGCCCCCCATTACACATCACCCCCCTCCCCTATACCTTATCTGCCATACAGTAATACATCCCCCACGTCCTATGCTCGATCTCTCATCACGTTTTCCCCATCCCTCATCCCCTACCCCCCATCACCTAATCCCTACCCCTCATCTCCTTCTCCCCATTCCCTATGCCCTATCTCCCATTACTCATTCCCCATTCCCCATCTCTTATCCCCCGCCCCCCTCGTTACCTATCCCCCACCCCGCACCCACCCCTATTCCGCACCCCTTATGCCCTACGTACCCCCCATCACCTATTCGTCACCCGCTGCCTTTGCATGCTCAGACCCCCTGGCGCGCACCGTGCACGGCACCAATCCGCAGAACTTGATCGAGAAGATTACCCGCCAGAAGATTTACAACAACTTGTGAGTGCTGAGTGTTGATTGACTCTTTTGTCTCTTCACTGTTCTGTCTGTTGACTGTTGTACGTTGATTTTTGTTTCTGTCGGCTGTTCGTTGTCAGTTGCCTGTTGTCTGTTGTCTGTTGTTGTTACCTGTGGTCTGTTGACTGCTGACTGCTGACTGCGCTGGGGTTGCGACTACGTATGGTATGAGTGTTGTATTTGTAAGAAAAGCGATGCTTCGTAAACAACGTCTTTTTTCCCTACAAAGCTTGCTCGTGTACGTACCTTCTTTGTTTTGTTTGTTTGCTATCCAACGAACCTTCTGGTGGACAAGGTACTGGAAAAATCACTGCCTATGGCTGACGACCGAGACTTGATGAGTGCCTTTTCTTGCAATTTTGATGTACCTTACTCGTGTACCTTGTTTGCGCGCGTTGCACTCCCTCTGGAAAAGGTACTGGAAGGAGCACTGCTTCGGGCTTACGGCCGAGACGCTGGTGGACAAGGCCATGATGCTGACACATCTGGGAGGGACTTTCGGCGGTAACCAGCAGCCCACTAAGTTCCTCTGCCTGGTCCTCAAGATGCTGCAGATTCAACCGGAAAAGGAGATCATCATTGAGTTCATAAAGAACGAGGACTACAAGTGAGACTTGATAGCAGTATCATACGTGTTTAGTACAAATAGTTATACGAATCTCGAAGAATAGTTTGGGTTTGGTTGCTGGATATTGGATCATGGAACTTGACGAGCTGTGCGGAGACGTTGACCGTTGACGTTGGTTGTTGACCGTTCATCGAAAGGCACAGCAGTATATTGCTAACCCCGACCCTAAAATGTTCAGGGTTAATACATTAATACCTACCAGGGTAGCAGGTAAACCGCACGCCTCCTGCCGCCTACGTAAAGCGCCTCCCTAAGATAACTCGTCATTGGCGTTTGTTGTACCTTCCTAATAAAATATTGCCCGTTTCTGCTTTGTCGTGTCTGCTGTATGCACAAGGTATGTTCGAGTGCTGGGCGCGTTTTATCTTCGCTTGGTGGGAACGCCCGCCGACATCTACCAGTACCTGGAGCCTCTGTACAACGATTATCGCAAGATTAAACTGCGCTTGACGCAAGGTACGGAGTATGAAAGGGCGGCCTGTTCGCGACTGTCTGTACAGTACTGCAATGGTTGCATCTGCAATGAGTGCACCTGCAATGGCTGCGCACATTTATCTACAGTACATCATGATGTAAATATTTCAGAGTCACGGAACATGTGTGTGTCATTTTTACGATCTACGTGGTCTACACATTATTTTTTTTTGGCGGCATCTGTACATATGGCACGGCACGGCTCTCTATGTAGGTTGCACACATGTTTGCTGAGTATCATACGATCTGTGGGAGCATGGTAAGGCTCTGGCGCAACATCTCATAACTGAACGACATGGTTTAGATGATTTTTATGATCTATCTGTAGATGATGTATCTGTGCATGATCTACCTGGCTGATGTGTGAAAAAATGTAGTCCCCGAGTCCCCGGTCCCGGCGTGAACTGGTGTACAGGAGCGGGAACAGTAGGGATTCTGGCGATCGCTGCAGCAGTCAGGGTATGCTGCATTGTATACCTGGTACTGGCAACGTGGATAGTTGTTGAACTGTTACGGTAGTTGCTCCAACCTCTCTGATTGGATGGCTTGTTCATTTCTCCGTTTCCATTATCCTTTCTGACAATTCATGGGCATACATCATACCAGGTATTCTCTCAACTTTTTATTTATATTGTGTGCAAGGCTTTTGTTCCCCCGTCGTCGCGTAGGGTCAGACATGAAGCTCGTCTTGTAATTATTCCCTCTGTATGTGCATCCATCATCTTCATTGCCATCGATTTGATATCGCGATGACGACCACTAACACTAACACTAACACTAACAACACCACCACCACCGTTTTATGACCATCATCATCACCAATACAACCGTTGTCATCATCACCGCCTTCGACTTCACCATTGTCATGCCACCATCACCATCACCACCACCACCACCACCACCACCACCACCACCACCGATACTACCATCGCGATAGGCTGGGAGCTTCGTACGATTGATCAGACGATTGAGGAGCTCCTTCACTCTGACATCAGCTGCAGCATCGCTCTTCCTCGGCTGCCGAAGAGAGTCGCGCTAGAGGACTCCAAGCTGCTCAAAGGGGCGAGGGTCAGCGTACTCGATGAGGACTGGGACGTGAGTATGATCAGAGTATCATCAGTATGCCCTTCATTAGATAACATTTAGATAAGGCTACACCAGAGGTACATATGTACCAGGTACAGTATTAGTCTGGGAGAGGGCCGGCAGAGCCTGGGTCGGATTTTTTTTTTGTATTCTCCTGGTTGTTTTTCAGTTCGGGCCTTGAGGCTCTTGTCAAAGTTGAATGCTACACTGCCATACACAATGCTGGCGTTTATTGTGTACCTGGTATAATTATACTTCAAACAAAAATACTAAAGCTGTTAAATATTTGGCTGATTATTACAATAAGTTGCCGACTAGTTGCTAGTCGGCGTTATTTCATGACCAATAACTACCGGCGAGGCCAGCTGGTGGGCAGCGGACTTGACTTAAGTCAGGCGAGCGGAGCGAGCCAATCAGTCCTCCGTGGCCGATGGGGCCCCTCCAAAAAAAAAAGTATCCCGCATTGAACAATCCTTCCTACAAGTATGGAAACCCAATAAGTCGAATGGTCGGCACCTCGGGGAAACGACTGACTTTGAGTCCGACTGTTACTAAGAACTACTGTAGCTGGTGACTGAAGTCGTGCGGACTCATAGCTGTACCAAAATACCTCAACAAATGCTTGTATGTTGGGGCAGTGAAGCACTGGGGGTACAGTTAAATACCGGTGCAGCGTAACACTGCAGCAGCAGCTGTGACGTTTCTACTCTTTCACGTGGTGGATTTGTATGATTTTTCTTTCTTTTCTTGTTTTCAACTTGTTTTTAGGTCGGTGGGGACGTGAGCGCCGGGGAGCCAGGAGATGACGATGATGCTGACGATGACGATGGTGACAGGAGAAAGGGTAGCAGGGGTGGAGGTGGGGGGGGGCACCGGAGGGATCGCCATCGCGGGCGCTCTCGAAGCAGGAGCAGGAGCAGGGGGAGGGAAAGGGGGGGCGGCCGTGAGAGGTGCGAAAGAGCCTGGCCATGATAGCGAAGGTTTCTTCCTAGAGATATAAATTTCGGCATGAGATTGACAGTGAGATATTGATATTCAGATTCAGATCGGGGATTGATTATTTTGCTATTGAGATGAGATTGTTGTTGAGACTGGGATTGAGATTGACATTAAGAGTGACGTGCAGTGTACTGCCTGTTTCAAGCTTGACGTCCACTATGACGGCACACACTTAACTACCGTAGTGACAGTATTGACTGACATCAGGACGGCCTTGGCAGCAACAGTAGTGACGATATTGGCAGAAGTGGCTATAGTAACAGCAGTAGTGACAGTATTGGCAGTAATGTATAGCAGTATATAGTGATGATATCGACAGGAGTTGCAATTGTGACTTCTAGTGACAGCATTAGTGACAATGACAGCTGTAGTGGCAACAATGATGGCAGTAGTGACAACACTGACCGTATGTTGTGTGCGCCGCCGTCGTCTCGCGCGGCTTGCAGGAGGCGGGATCGGGGCCGGAGCGAGGAGAGGACCCGCAGCGGCAGCAGAGAGAACGGCCTTAGGCCAAAGAGCAAAGCCGATGGTAAGAGAGGCAAGCGTGACGACTCCGCCGACGGCGACAGCGAAGGGGAGGAGGAAGAAGAGGAGGAGGACGGCAAGAAGTACACCAAAAATGTGAGATGACGTTTCAAGTGGTGCCGCCTGCGTTAAGCGCTCGCTGCGTCAAGCGCTTGCATGTGATTGGTGTCGCCTCACGGAATGGAGGAAGTGTTGTCCTACTGTAAGCTACTACACGCTACATGTACGCTACGGCAAGTTATTTGCTGTGGATGTTGGCCCATAAAGCGATTAGATTGTTCCTTCAGTTGGTCAGTCGGCAGGGTGGGTGTGTAGCAAACAGGAGCAAGAGGTGCCAGGTACCTTGTACCGGTATGTGTTACCGGTACAATATGTAAGGTCACCGTATCCAGTGTATAGGGGTCCGTGACATGGGGGTTGTGTGTGCGGTAGATGGGGTGCCGCCGCTCGCTCTGTCGTATGTCTCCTCTACTGTGATCTCCTCTACGTACACTACACTACTCTACTCTACCCTCCGAGTACTGTTTTCTACTCTACCTTACCCTACCCAACCCAACCCAACCCTGCCCTACCCTACCTTACCCTACCCTACTCTAGTCTACGCTGCTCTAACTCTAACTATGCTCTACTCCCCTTTCCTCTTCTCTACGTCACCACCCTCAATCCACTCCCCATCCCACCCTCGTCCGCCCGCTTCGTTCACCAACCCTTCGTCTTTTGGACCCGCATCATACATACCCCACGACGTTCTTCCCCCTCCCGCTCACTCCCTCACTCCCTCACTCTCTCACTCTCTCTCTCCTCCAGCCCAAGCCACCCACCGCCGCGAGTGCCGCCGAGATCGAGGCTCGCGAAGCCCTTGCCATGTCCCTTATCCAAGACATTGGTGACGAGCGTGCTGGTATGGGCGCCAAAGGCCGCGGGAGGGCGAACAAGGCCAAGCAGTCCTCCTCCAACAAAGAAAATTCCGGGAACGTTCCTGGCGACCGAGACGGAACGAAGGACAACGACGACAGCAAGGATAACGAGAATGGAAAGGACAGGAACAAGGACAAGGAAGGAGGGAGAGGACGCGCGGCTGCCAGGAGTGGGAGCAGCGAAGCCGGGGGGGGGCGCGGTGGGCGTAGCAATAGCCGCAGCCGGAGCCGGAGCTTTAGCGGCGGAAGGGAGATGTCGCCCCAGGAAAGAAGCTTTCCCATGGACCGGGATAGGGATAGGATTCGCGACGAGGATGAAGATGGAGGGGAGAAAAAGAGAGGGGGAGGAGGAGGGGGGGGGGATGGTGCGAAGGGCGGCAGAGGGGGGACAGCAGAAGGAGCAGCAGCAGCAGCGGGAGCAGGGGGTAAGGGTAAGGCGAGAGACGGCGGGGATGAAGGCGGTGATGCGGCCTCCGGTGGCAGAGCGAAGGGGGAGGCGAGGAGGGGGGCGGGTGGGGACGACGAGGACGAGTCGAAGGGGAAGGCGACCCGCGACGGAAGGGGGCGAGGAGACGGAACAGGGCGGCGGGGCGAGAGGAGCGCGAGCAGGGGGAGGGAGCGCGAGCGCAGCCGTAGTAGGGGTAGAAGGGGCAGAAGCAGGAGCAAGAGCTGGAGCCGAAGCAGGAGCCGGAGCAGGAGCCGGAGCAGGGGGAGGGGGAATGATCATCGGACGGGGGGCGGACGCCGGAGCAGGGAACGGTAAGGGGGGTCTTGGAAACGGAGTGACCGGGCTTAGAGGGGGGGTGGTGGTGTGTTGGGTTGTTATCGTTGAGGCTTTGTGGTGCCCTGGTGTTGGTTGGGTGGGGCAGTTCAATTGGACAGCTGTGAGCGCGAGTGGGAGATGCTGTCGAGAGGTTGCACGCGGTTTGATGTTTTTAGCCTTCCATGTTTCGATGGGTATGTTGGGGGTCGACAGTAGCTTCATACCTGTTACAAACCTCGGCGTAGTTCACGAAACATTTTTGAACACACGCTTGTTTGGACCCATCAGGTTCCATGACTTTTCCGCAGTGTCATCGTTGTTCCGTTGTTGCCAGACGCGTTGGTTTTCCTCAATTTCATTCATCAATCACGAGGAGGATCGTAGGGCATCAACCCCCCCCCCCCCCCCCCCCCCCCCCCTCACATCTATGGAAGTGCCTACACCGGAAATGAAATTCACTCACTGAAGCTGTCACCCGTGTGCAAGCCTGCCCCACAAGCGGTTCTTAGTAGGATGCAGCTCACCCTCCATGTGACTCGCCCTCCACCTCACGGCGTTTCGCGCTTGGTGCAAGCAATGTCTGCCTGGTCGGTGAAAAACCGACATGCTCCGTCCCGGCATTGTAGGGATGCGAGGGTCTATGGTCATACGACTACGGCCATGCATGAGATGGAGTACATCTCTCCTATCGAGTACACCCCCCCCCCCTCACGCCCTTTTCCCATAGGGTGCCCCCCCATTCCCCTAGACTTTTCCCGCCTTCCACTATAGGGACAACCATTCACACGTCGGACAGATGGCGATCTACAGATAGATCAGATATATCATGTAGAATCTAAGCTGCCGTTATTATGTTGTGCTATGTTGTATATACCTGGTATATGATATGTATAGTACATACGGATCCAACCCTGGGCATCTGTCCTAGGTCATGCAGATCATCATGAGCTAGAATAAGTAGATCATACAGACGAGGAATATCAATATAAATATCTAGATAGCAAGGCGGGAACTGATGTTGACCCGTCGCAACGGGAGCGACGGGGTTGAGATTTGACACGACAAATAGCTCATATATTGTTAGTAAAAATAACGAAATATATAGGTTGTTGTCTTTACCGAAGGTCCTATTTAATATGGTCCGCCGCAATAGGTATGCAACGTTTTCCCTTCCCCACACGATGCCGCTTGCCGCTTTGAAAGTGCTAACAGGGACCGAGGAAGAGGCGACAGCCGCGACCGCAGGCACGGCAGAAATAAGAGCAGGGACAGAACCAGGCCTCGCAGCAAGAGCAGGAGTCGAAGCCGCAGCCGTGGCGCCAGCCACAGCAGGAGCAGGAGCCGCAGTCGGGATGCCGCCCGCGACAAAAACAACCGCCGCGCCGCCCACCCCCGCGATCGGAGCAGAGAACGCGCAGCTGGTTACGGGCGCAGGAGAGACGCCAGTCCCAGCGTCGGAAGGCGCAGAGGGGATACAGACAGAGACAGAGGTCGTGGTGGTGGTGGTGGTGGTGGTGGTGGTGGTGGCTGGCAGAGGGGAGGGGGGGCGCGTCATAGCAGGAGTCCCAGCCGCGATAGACGCACGAGCGTTAGCAGGGAGCGTCGGAGGCCCAAGAGTAGGAGCCCTGGCCGCGACCGGCGCAGGAGCGTGAGCAGCAACAGCAGCAACAGCAGCCACGGCCCGAGGAGGAGGGTTAAGAAGAGTGGGGGCGGCAGGGATGAGGGGTGGTCTGCTAGGCGGAGCAGAAGCAGGAGCAGGAGCCGCAGCCGCAGCAGGTGCGCGGCGTGGCCTGGCCTGGCATAATAGGGTAGTGTCCGGCGATGATTGCGCTCATTTTCAGGAATGTTTAGGAGTTGACCTACAGCTTCGACAACGAAAATGTAGAAGAAAAACTCTGTCCCGAAATGTAAGGAGCTGCTGCACATACATTTGTAGAGCAGAGCCAAGGATATGCGTTGCTCTGCTGTCCCCTAGGTTGTTGCCTTAAAACGTACGTGCATGGCGACCGGGGTGGGGTGGTGGTAGTCGTCAGCGTTATGTTTGAGGTTAGACTTCGGTTGGGCACTGTCGATCCGAACATAATTAGCCACCAACCTAGTTTTGGTTATTCGTATGATCCCCACCTGTTTACACTAATCCTTCTAGAAACAAGTGAAAACCAACCTTATTTTGGTTTTGGCATGCCTACCTACGCCTCGGGAATAGGGGTGCGTGTGTGTAGAAATGCATTACATCTTCATTCCGAGATTTTTCGAAGATTTTTCGCATGCAATTGGAGTTAGAGTTGAGGTCAGGGTTTGAAACTTCACCTAAAATCGAACCATTTCGTTTGAATTTGGGCCACGGTCTACTATAGTGCTCTGTATGTGTTTTGTTGATGTTTGGGTGTAAGGGTATAAGGGGGAGGTGGGAGAGGTCTTGCTTTTTTGTCGTGTTGCGTTTCTTTTTGTTTTCATGGTAGCTATTGTATGGGTCGTTTTTTTGGTTTGCGGGTTTGAGTAGGGTCCATATTTCTGTCACAATATGTTTTTCTTGTGATGTCTGCATCTGGCGCTTTACACGGCGAAGCAAAGGCTGCAGGATCAGAGCACATAACTAGCCACGGATCGACCACCCCCCCCCCCCCCCCCCCCCCTTTCCCCCCATGCGCTGGAACTCCTTCCCTCCCTCACAATCGCCTTCCTCTATCGGTGACAATGGCAATGCCACAACAGGGGTAGAGACAGGCGGGCCGAGAGCCCTGCTAGGGACGCCAGGGACCGTAAGCGCCGGCGCTCTACCTCTCCATCGGGGTCTCCCGCCGGCCGAGGCCATGACTACAAGGGGAACAGGGGAGGAGGTTCTTCGGCGAAGCAGCGCGATACAGGGAAGGAGGAGGAAGAGGAGGAAGACGAGTCGGAGGCGGCGTCGGCCGCGAAAAAGCCGACCAAGGCTAAGAAACCCAAGGGTAGCAAGCTCTTCAAGCAGTCGAAGAGTGAGGGGGGCGAGGGTGGCGATGGGGGTCGGGGGGGCAAGGGGAAGGCGAGCACGGGGACGGTTGAGTTTTGGAACGACGAGAGGGCTAAGCTTGGTCTGAAGCCTCTTAAGTAGGGTTGGGCGATTGCTGCCTTCATGTACGCGGAGCGGCTGGTGTGTATGCGTGTGCTTGTTTTCGCCAATAGCCTTCGACAGGCTCGCTTCAGTCCTGCAAGGATATGTCGATCACTGCCGATTTTTACCCTTCATCCGCCTTCTTCGAGATAAACTACTTGGAAACATTGTGGCCATTTTTTTAGCGGTGGTTGAACGGTACTTTGACGTCATTAGTGCTTAGAAGTGTAGAAGTGTCAGGCCGGGATGGCTGGGGCCACCTCGCAGTTTTGTGCGGGGGAGTGAGGGTCTTGCTAGCCCAGCACCCTGCAGGACACGTGCCATATCACGCACAATCGTCCTTGCTGGTATCATAGATCCTAACGAGCACGTTATTACGGTGTTCGTCTGGGTAGTCCGACTCTGAACTCAAGCTGCTGTTCTACCGGCGAGGTGTAATCCGTCCTGTCAACATGCCTGTGTACTCCAGTTTCTCACGTATAGTATGTACGTACAGCAGTAGCATATTTTCTTGCAGCAGCACTTTGTCCTCGTATCGCGGTATAGTGGTGTATACACACCAGAGAGGTTAGTTATATCTGGCACACCCCGTGAGGGGCTAGGTACACGAGCTCGACATTGATGGCGGCGGTGGTGCGGGAGGGGGATTGGCGCTACATTATGGCATGGTATCTGGTAGACGCTCGAGGTACGAGAGAGCCATCCCTTACTTGTACTACTCTCAGCCTTTTTTTTGTCTCGCAGTACCGTGCGTTTATCGTGCCTGGGGTCTGGTAGCGATTGGTGACGGCTTTCGTTCGTGTGGCGTCGGGGCGGGGTGGGAGTACCGGAGGCGACTCGTCAGCGGGTCGAGGTGGTAGCCTGGTAGTCTGTGGTATGGGTGGTATGGGTAAATATCAAGCGGCAGTGTGGACTCATTGGGCGGGTGCCGGGGCTTATCAAACCAACACCACTTTCTTTTTAGTACGAATCAGTATGCATTCATACCATTATTTCATTTATACCATATGATGGAGGCTGATTCTTGACGGCAAGTTTCGAATGGACGCCGCTTGCAAGCTGAGGTCGCGTAGAGCGCGGTGTGCGGTGTGCGTCGAGGAGCAAGCTCTCTCGTATCACTCCTGTCGAGTACTACTGTACTACAGTATACTAGCCGCCTCGGGCAGACCGCGGCGTTTCGCATGGATGGGTTGCAGTTCCAACATTTACTACTTTATTAAAGTGCAGTTAACCCTTTCGACTTGCTGGAAGATTACCCTGGTATAGCACGAGCACGAGTAGTAGAGTAGTAGAGTAGTATAGCAATAGCGACCATAGAAACCGACGAGCCTACCAATAGGAAGAGCTACGAGTACCATACCCTACCCTACCCGGGCGGCTTTGTTTGGCCGATGCTTCAATGATCACTTCACCCTCTAGACTATAATCAAATTATTAACGAGACCGCAAAGGGGTCAACAACCAAAGATACTTTGTACCAGCATATGTGCGTACGGACACTGCGGTGTGTTTATGGTACTTTTCTTGTGAAGCTCGGACGTCGATCCCGAGCGAAGCGCCATGGCAGAAGAACCACATATTCCCTACGTGTATGTACGTAGTATTTTATTATAGGGGAAACTCCGACAGCAGTGCCTCTCTGTTTGCCTGTTCGCCTTCCAGAAAAAAAACGCCATAAAATGGTGTACCGGTGATTTTTACGCCAGTAGACGGTACAGAATCAGCTCAAGGCCCAACAAAACCAAAAAAGAGGAGGCCTGTATGGGCCTTGGCCCAGGTTCAACATAATGCTTCACTGATGACTTTAAGCCCTACGCCCTAACCTTACCCCTATCCCCGAAGGCCTCGGAAAATTATCGGAAAGTTCCAGGATGGGATTCTCTAGTTTAGTGGGGTCCTCAGTGGCATGAGGTCGAAAGGTGTCCGTGAGACACTCTGCTAGTAATGGAAAAACTATTATTAATGGAAAAAACAAACTTTGTGGACCCGTGCTTTAGATGGTGCACCACCAAGTTTTTTTCACACGGGCGCATTGAGAGCATCCTCCCGTGCGTCACTCAGGCCGACATCTATTCGCTGTTCAGAGAAAAAAGGCATCCAGCACTTCTTGCGAGATTTATTCCGAGCGCCAGCATGCAGTGCGACATTCCGAGCGCTATGCCAAAGCCCATTCAGAGAATCATTCCGAGTGCCATCCCGAGCGCTTTTCCAACCGCCATTCAGAGCGGCCTTCCGAGCGTCACTGCCAGCGCCTCTATGAGGGCTTTTCAACCGCTTTCCAGAGCGTCCTTCCGAGCGCCGTACCAAACGTCATTCCGAGCGTCAATCAGAGCGCTATTCCGAGCGCGCCTCCGAGCGTGATTCAAAGCGCCATGTAACGGTCCCCTGCCAGGTAGATAGCGCCGTGGAGCTGCATCTGTTATTTACCAGGAACCGCGGTATCGCACGTAAAAAAATATACGAGTATACCAAACAAGGAGCAATTGAAGGATATGCACGCGGTAAGGGAGAGGCGAAAGTTATACCCCATACAACAGCAGTCGGCACCATATGATAACGAGAAACAGAAAATTGTATTGCAAGTAGACGTTGGAAGGTATTCATCGGCTTCAGGTAAAAAAAGAGTCATGTACTGGGGGGAGGGGGGGGGGGTATACTCGATATCATGCATGGCCGTAGTCATATGACCAAAAACCCTCACATCCCCACAATGCCGCGACGGGACACGTCGAGGTTTCACCGACCAGGCAGACATTGCTTGCACCAAGCTTTGCGAAGCGCCGTGAGGTGTTCGGCGAGTCGCATGAAGGGTGAGCTTCATCCTACTGAGAACCGCTTGTAAGGCGGACTTGCACATGGATGACAGCTTCGCTGAGTTCAGTTATCTTCTGGTGTGGCCACTTCCATAGACAGCAATGGGGGTACTATGTAGCTGTCTCGTGGGTCCTTACGATAAACACTACCGCAAGTGATGCAATCCTTCCCCTTGTGCGGGGTGAAGATTCTCCACCGCGCACAACTGATCTATAACTCCATCGCCAGCTGTGAACGACCAACCGACAAAAAAACAAACAAAAAAAACGGTACCCTGGTTGTTTACCGCACGTGCGAGTAGTGAGCGGCATGTTTTACAGTCAGTGTCGTTGCGAACCGACGCCAACCCAACCCAGGGTGCGGGGGGGGGGGGGGGGGGGGGGGCTTGACACTTGACACCTGTCACCACGGCTTGTCCAGGAATCGCGTTGAGTGTAAAAAAGCTTTACTGAGAGTTCAGCTGGAACGCAAAAGTGGCCACAAAAAATAAAGAAAACATTTGGGCTGTGGAGACGCACCGAGGCTGGTGATCTATAGCGCGTCACCTCGTAGGTCTTACAACAATGCACGTTAGCACGGATTTTGAGGGACGGTTTGCATCATCATAATCTTCTTAATTGGGTAGGCATGGCCCACGCTTCGGAAACGTGGTCCGCGTTCATTTTTTTCGAGCTCGACGCGAAAGCGGCGCAGACGCGTTTCTGGCCCGGTTCTGGCCTGTTTTCGGTTCGAACTGGGGTCATGGTAAGGGTTAGATGTTGGGTCAGGTCTACGCCTGTACAGTGATCCCACCAGGAAATGCTTCCTAGCCCGCGAAAGAAAGAATAAGTCAACAGTAGTGCCCAGCCTACCTCCCTAACAATCCGTGGGAAGATAACCCTGCAGTGATACGAGCTCTCGGCGCTGCGCTCTTGGGGTCAGCAACGAAAAACTGCATGCAATGGTTTTCTCAGTCTGGTCCTCTCTAGGTGATAAAAGTCGGCGGAACTACACTACAGCATGTACGTAATGGGATACGATTTACAGTAGTATCAACTCAAAAAAAGGAAATGCATACTACTATTAATAGTACAGTAAGTACAGTGCGTGTCGTGTAGAGGTGACGTTCCGAGTTCCCCCTATGTATGTCAGTCGTAGGGAAAAAAACCGCTTCTATCATTTACCAGGTATGCGCTAAAAATGTGATTGAAAAAGCTGTACGCAGGGGTGCATAGGTCGATTACTGGTGCCTACTCTTAGTACAGTAAGTACCAGATACTGGCATAGGATAGTAGTCTGCCTATGCTGGCGGATCGACACGTGTTGGCGGTGAATGACTGAGAGACACAAACGTCTGGGTTTGCTTTTTCACCCTATTGTATCTGCATACACGTACACCGGCACTCAGCAACCACCTGCTTAGAGCAGTACTCTAATACAGTGCTGCAGAGCAGTATTAACAGTACTCTACTGCAGAAGACTGTTATCCTATTGCATCGTACCAATACCCGACCGTAGAGCAGCAGTACCCTACTGCATACAACCAACACTCTACTGATCTAGAACAGAAAGCCCTAATAATACTACGGCAGCAGAGCAGCAATACTATTGCTGTGTACCAGGTTTAATCTGAGTATGGCACAGCGACACTCGCCTCGGCTAAGGCTGCCGTGACAGCTTCGCCCTCCCCTCCAGGGGACACCCCCAGGTTGTCGATGAGTTGTTCTCTGGTCGCACCTCCCGTGCTCTCCACCATGCCCAGAAGTCGCTCTGTAAACGGAACAATACCAACAGGGACAACGAGGTCAACAGCGCAGACCAGGTTAACAGCGCCAACAATGCCAGCGACGAAAACAACAAGGTCAGCAAGGTAAGGCATGCCAACAAGGCAAATAACGTCAACAACGACGGCACGAACAACAAGTCAAACAAGGCCAGCAACCTCAACTGTGCTGAGCGCTTTAGACGACAGAGCATCTTGAACAGCAGACGTACCGGGGACCACACATAAAAACAATGGTTGGGAGTATAATGACTCACAACTACGTAGTGATTGCCATATCAGGCACAGCGCAACTTGCGTGACTCACCTTCCAAAGTTGCGCCACCATCAGCCTTTCCGCCGTCCCCGCCTCCGCCCTGCTCGCTATCCTGTCGGTCCACTACCCCGCTAACGTTAATGGTGCCACCGTTTCGAAGGGGATTTCCATCGACTTGGAAAGGCGTCTCCCCGCTGGGGTCTGGTCGTAGCGGCGGTAACGGGACGGTGGAAGCGGAAGGCGACCAGGCTCGCGAAAAGTAACAAGTTTTGTAACTGATTATTGGGGAGGAAGGTGAGGAGAGGAGAGTAGTGGGGGGGGGGGAGGGGAGGGCATGGGAAGGTGGGGTGGCGGGCGGGGCGGGGGGCGTTAATCCTTCAAACGTTCGACAAAGGGTACAAGAGCAATCGTCGGTAACAGACAGGAAGCGGAGGGTTCGGGCTACGTTGTATAGGGGATGGGTAAAAACACGAACGGGACGAATGCGAGGACGAAAAAAAAAACAAAAAAACACTTCAGTAAAGGTATTATACCTGCAAAGCGTTACCGTGCACCCGGTGTACTCGTACTCGTACATATATAGTGTACTGTATTGTACGGCTTCCGTGCGTACTACACGTACTCCTGTACGTACTGCTCCATGTTTGGTACAGCTCTCAACGGTAGACGAACAGAGCGGGGGCACACCCAAATCGAGGGTGCATTGCTATTAATAGGAGCAACAACAGCAATATCAACAGCAGCAAAGACCGTACTATCGTAGGTAAGATAAGAGCAGAGACTGACATACCGTAGGCAAGCGATGAGCCGCCGCAACAGCAACAGCAACAGCAACGGCAGCAACAGTAACAGCAACAGCAGTAGCATCATTGGTATGACAAGAGCAGATACTACTTCACTACCGTAGGCTACTGTGAGCTACTGCGGGCTACTGCAAGCAAGCGAGTAGCCGACGACGCCAAAAATTCAGATTCCTTTCAAGAACTGCGGCTCACAGGTTGATGCACTCCAGCGCCCTCAACGTCGAAGCGTTCGGGTCCGTCTCTACGCAGCAGCCCTCGCCACGGACACGCCTCCTTCGATGCCTTCTATTGGCACTATTAATGCCACTACCGGCACTATTAGTACCACCACCGGCATTATTGCCATTATTGCCACTATTGGCACTACTGCCCCTGCCGCCCGATGAAGGCGAAGCGCCGCTCACTCCCCACTCCCCCCCCCTCTCCGGCGTGCCCACGATATCTACCTGTTCAATGTCCAAGCGAGAGCATGCATCGGCGATCACGTCCGATGAAGGGAAGCCGCATCACGTGTAGCAGCAAGAGCATGAACTACAGTATGAGGAGAATAGGGGGGGGAGGAGAGGGACCAGTGGTACTACTCTATTAATAGTAGCGTTTCTATTACACGGGAGCATATCATGATCGTGACTAATCATAAATATTTACTGTAATAATGATGACTACAGTAAGTACTACCTGTAACTGAGTAAGGTGTGTGAGCATAGGGAGTATACAGGGCATTACATGGCTTGTTGGCTCTATCGTGGGTTCTGATTGCTACCAGGTATGTACTACTGTGGATTACTATGTATTACAATGGATTACTATATTACTACTGTATGTATTACTACGTATTACAATTAATAGTAACATGTAATACTATGAATTGCTATGAATTACTATGGATTACGATGTATTACTATGTATTACTATATTACTACTGTATGTATTACTACGTATTACAATTAATAGTAACATGTAATACTATGAATTACTATGAACTACTATGTATCCCCATGTATTACCACGTATTAGTCTGTATTAGCGTCATTCTTATCGGAGAGCTTTTTCCCAATAATTTTCATATTTTTTTGGCGCAAAATTTTGTCTTCCACATTTTCCTGATTTTTTTCCCAAGGATATGAAATGAACTTTCCTGCTTTTTTTTATCCTGGAGAAATTCCACGAATATAAAAAAGTGACGGAACGCCTCCGTATCTTGATACGTATATCCAATTATTTCCAAACTTTGAAAATTCCCGGGGGGAAATTCCTCGATAAGGATGAGCCTTACTATGCATTGCTATTTACTATTACTATTACGGAGGACCATATTAAATAGGACCTACGGTAAACATAAACACCTATATATTTCGCTATTTTTACTAACAACATTTGGTCCTATTTATTATGGTCTCCCGTAATATGTATTACCGCGTAATAGTGGTGTCAAGGTTGATGGTGTTGATGTTGTCGATGCTGTTGGCAATGATGCAGGCATGCAGGGAGCGAACATACAGGTATACCTGACAAATCTTCATCGAAATACGCGTAACAAGATCAACGTGCCCCTTTATCCGTACCCGTTACTCATATCTGGTCATCAATACTAGTACTATTACTACATATACTATATATACCTCTATGAATGCGGCCACATCTGGCTTATAAAAATTATCATTATTTGATACGGTACCAGGTACCAAGTATGAATGATATAATATACTGAATACTTGGTAGAGTTTAGAGCACTCTGTGCATCATATAAGGACTGTTTGGATGACGTGCTGATAGAAAAAAAGGATAGTATAGCGTGAATGCACACTGCTGTAGAGGGCTGTGAATCGGAGCGAAAGTTCGACTCAATTTAGACCCTTTTGGGCGAATCGACAACAACTCATCCATCATTTTCGACGAATCTGAATCGGATCGGTTGGAATTCAAGTGAAATCGAACAAGTAAAGCGAGCCCCAACCACCCCCTCCCCTAAATATAGCCGGCGAAAAACGGCGCTGGAATGAAATGTTCGGCGAACCAATCGTTTCCATACAACCATTTTTCCGGTTGAGATCTCGATTGGATCATTGGATCGTGCGAATCGGATGGCAATCACGGCAGCCTGGTCTCAGGCAGGCACCGTTCCCATGTACTGATGGCGTTCTGCAAAGCGAATGGACGGAATCGTTCCACAAATAACCGGCCGCGAACCACAGCCCAGTCTCACCCACCGTGTCCTAGCGTTTTGTAAACGCGACCAATAAACTGCTTGTATTCGTTTCAAAGTGGCTTTACTGCGGCAACTTTACGAAACTCAACAAAAAAAGGGGCCGGTGTTATCGCTGCTGGGGCTCTGCTTCCTCCAGTTCTTCATGCTGCTGCTCTACACTGCTGCATCGGTATTATATCTCCAATGTTACGTTGAAATCGTTGAACTCGTTGAATTCGCAACTGATTACCCTGAAACTATCATGGTACCTGGTACACAGCTGTAATACCCCCCCCCCTCATAAGAAATACTCATTGAAGCTGTCATCCATATGCAAGTCCGCCTCATAAGCAGTTCTTAGAAGGATGCAGCTCACCCTTCATGCGACTCGCCGGACACCTCACGGCGCTTCGCGCTTGGTGCAAGCAATGCCTGCCTGGTCGGTGAAAGCCCGACACGCTCCGTCCCGGCATTGTAGGGATGCGAGGGTCTATGGTCATACGACTACGGCCATGCATGAGATCGAGTACATCTCTCCTATCGAGTACACCCCCTCCCCCTATTAAGAAACACCCCCCCTCCCCCACAAGAAAGAGTCTCACAAGAAGCTCACCCCAATTTTTACGAGGAAAAAATACAAACATATTCCCCCCCCAATCCCCCCCCCCCTCCCCCCGTACGTGTAGTGTGGAGCGGTTTTTGAAGTGAGTGTAAAATAAACCCTTTCTCAGTTGAGACATCAAGCCTAGGCCAGCATGAGGTATCAGGTGTTCCGGTTTCTCGTGACAGGAGGGCGGCACTGAGCTAAGAAAGAAATGTGATTAGTCGCAATGATTCACCTGGTCATGAAGAGCAACCGTGTCCCAAAGCCGCAAGGGTAGCCGCACGTCAATAACCCCCGTGCCGTCATCTGAATCACGAGAGACAAGAACCACCAGTTCGAAACACAAAGCAATTACGATACAAGCATAGCGGTACATCAGCAGTTCGGTGCAAGCAGTTAAAGTGCAGAAGTTCGGTCTCGTATCGAGTGTAACCGCTTAAACGTGGTGCATGCAGCAGTTTAGGACCATCTTCACACTTTAGGGCAGTGCCAACAACCGCTGGCAACCGTGGCAACATGAACCTGAGAAGAGTCAATGCTAAGTTTAGTAGTATTGGCATTGGTTGTACTGAAATGATGAAGCATGCCAGATATGTACGTGGACAACAAATATTAACATTATCAAAACTACAGCTACGAGTACGTAATGTAATACCCGGTACGATATACTAAAACCCGCCGGGTATCGAACCCGGCCCTCATGCCAAGCCGAGGAGTATAAACGGAATTACGATGTTGTTGCTGATGCTGTTGTGCCTGTTGGAGGGAGGTGTTGTTGTTAGTGTCCTACTTGACTTAGGCCTTGCGGACGCGCCGTTCCGGCACTTTTCGTTTTTGGCACATTAGCTTTTGGCTTACCTAGGGTGGTAGGATGGTAGGGTGGTAGGGTGGTGGGGTGCGTGCTCGTACAGCAGTGGCGAGAGCGCGGCGAAACAGAGCGAAACAGAGCTTGAACGCGGTGAAATATCAAGGGGGCAATCTCGTTACATGCCATCATCAAACAGGGCGACAGGGCACATTTTTCTTTTTGTTGTTGTTGTTGCTCTTCGTAAAATTCACGTGATAATTGCGCCGAGATAATTGCGCTGAGATAACTTCGCTGATATTTATATAATGGCTTAGATTGTCACAGAGAAGGCCACGAACGCTCACTGAGTGGTCTGTTTAAACGATTAACCAAGCATAAGTGGGAAATGAGTAGCGTCCAGATACTGGTGCTGCTGCTGCTGCTGTTGCTGTTGCTGCTGCTGCTGTGTTGTCAAGACCACTACAGACAACGTGAACCGTAGCGTCCATGTATCGTGCCTGTACACAGGTGAACAAAGGGCCTGCAAGAAGGCGAACACCGATGGCAACGATCGCACCTGCTGCATTTATACCTGGTATGCAGATGAACTATGCCTTCCGTTCTCGGTACTGCTGTGCAAATACCATGCTTAAAAAAACTAAGTTGGATTTCCCAAAAAAAAACACACAAGAGTACAATCTCACCCAGAAACTACTACACAGCATTGGTGTTTTTTTGGCAGTCGACACCGCAACGACCACGATGTTCGTGGAAGAGGACCCCGCGGCCTTGCCCACAAGGCATGACAGAAACCCGGTCCCTTCGCTCTTCCTTCGGGTATTGCACCATCTACTCCTTGGCTAGCTGTTTTCTGCTTCGTGTACCGTGCGTGCTTTCCGTGCTGTCGAGGCCATTGCCGTGAGAAGGGTACGGAACAACTTGTAGTACTCGTGCGGCGCAACTGCAAAATTGGCGACAGTATTGTAATATTTAATATTCGCAGACCGAAGCCGGCGACCAAGCTACGACGATCTCGGCCCACCGAGCACGGTTGGGACCGCGGGTTGCGCCTCGGGCACTACTAGCCCTAATCTGATCACACACCCATACGCCCCTAGGCTTGGAGTCCTCGGCGGGCCGCGTGGGCTCCTTACGCTGGACGGCCTCGAACAAAGGTTTGATATTTATCATGTTTTGGTACGAAAAAATTGTACCTCTGTCCGCTTCGCATAATTGGATTTACTTTTTCCTCCTGAGCGGGCGTAGCGGGCGGCGTAGGCCGCCCGCGCAGCACCTTGTACACACTACGCATACCCACAACAGCTCAAAAGCAGTTTGTATCCCTGCTACCTGGTACCAGGTACCAGGTACCTGGTATGAATCATGCCACACTGCTCACTGCTGTCAATGACATACCAGTACGAACTAAGGGTACAGCAAGTTATTTTACCAGGTACCGGTAAGTTGCTACTACTAGCAGTAGTTTTAGGCTGGTGTTCGAGTGTTCGACCTCTATTTCCTACCAGCGGTACTTCGCTTGCTCCGTGCTTGCTTCGTGCTGTTGCCTGTCTGCCTGTAGTGCTATTCGCTGATCCATCACCAGGCCAGAAAGTACCTGCGACAGCAACACCGCAAACAACTACGTACCTGCTGTTCATATTGATCATCCCACCCCACTCACCAATTGCCAGCGAACCATACTCGTCGTGCATACCATCACCGCCATCACTGGCACCACCACCACCACCACCACCATCACCACCACCACTACCACCACCACCACGGTCGCCGCCTGTCCTACCAGCGGCTCCCTTGTCGAGATCCAGCAGGGATCTTGAGGAAGACCTGTGCACAACCACGCCCAAAACTCTCAGGCCTCGGACAGGGCGCGGCGGTCTGCCGAACATAAACCCGCCATCATCGTCAAGGGTCATTGACAGTACATCCCGAGCGAAGAGCCTCCATCGCACCTCCATCTCGTTACTCTGCGCAGTCGGCAAGCCTCACGCTGTAGATACTGCTGCTGTTAAAAACTTTGGGGGGGGGTGATAAAGTTCATAGTCCCTATTTTTAATGCCTTCGAGCTTTTGTGGAACTCCTCGCCCCGATCGTTTCGCAGATTTTTGGCCGTTTTCTTGGTGCGGCGAGGAAACGAGCGCTCCGACTCTTCGGAGTGTAAATAAAAAACCTGCTCGCAACTCACAGCCCCGACGGCATTAGCTAGCGTGCCCACGGATGGTCCAAGAAGACTTGGCACTCAGTCCTTGATCTACGGTCCTCAATTGCGCTGTAGGTTCTCTCGCTCGCGAAATGGCGGAGCCGGGGTCGTCGTCTCGTACGGCAGTTCGTATGTCGGTCGCCTTCATCATGAGTGCCAACGAACCACGATCACCCTCGTATGCAGTCGCTGACCAGGTCGTTGCTCCACCCTCGACTAGTAGAGCGCAGCAACGAGAGGATGCTTCTCGACGGACGGGCGCCGTCTACCCCGGTGGCCTAGGAGCAGCGCCTGGAGGTGGGCTGGCCCTCGGTGTCTCCTCGTCCTCCGCCGCCGCCGGCCCTGCTGTTTCTGCTGCAGACGACGGCGATTTCGTCTCTGCGCTGACGATTCGAGAGGCACAACGGACGCCTCGAAACGCGCCTGTATCCCGGGATGGTTCTGATTTCCCGCTCCGCTCGCGCCACTGTTGGCCTCCAGAAAGCTTCCAGCTCTCGCAGAGGCGTATGCTACACGACTTGGGGGACGCTGGCGGGCATACGCCGGCAACCCGGCGGGTTCGTTTCGCGTGGGAGCCGCTCGCGGGAGCAGAGGACGACGACGACGACGACGTCGGCGGAGGCGGTTCGTCGACAGCAGCGGCGGCGACGGCGGCGGCGGCCTATTCACCATTGCCCTCGGATGGCAGCATTCCCGGGACCAGCGGCTCATCTCATGATACCCTAGGCCCTGCCCAGCACCAGGTATGCAAGCAGCTCGGGATGAAACGCTTTCGAACTTCTTCCGATGGGCACTGCAGCTATGTAGGCGAACCAGGCCGGGAGGGGAAGCGAGTCAGCAGTCCGTACCGGTATATCAGACACGTTCCGGCCACTCCGTCGTCGATTCCGTCGACAAACCATGGGAGACACTCCCCAGCGTTACCTCGACGCTCGCGCTTTCCTTCGCCTGGAAACGCAGACTTCGCGGCCGGCGCAGGGAGTAGTACGAGTAGTGTCCCAGGGGCGGTATCAGCCGATCCCAACGATGTGGCCCGACGAGCATGGGCTTCCCATTCTAATGTTTCGGGAGGGTCGACTCGAGGTAGGGCGTGGGTACAGGAGACCGGCGGCAGGCACGGATATGCTGTGGGAGCTAGTGGGCGCAGTAGTGGCCGCGGTGGTCGAGGTAGCCGTTCGAGCTGGGAGGATGTTGTGGGCGCGGATGCACGTGCCCGCCGAGGAATAGGCCCGCGGCAACTACATTTTCAAGGCGGCGCCGCCGCACCTAGCTGGCCTGCTACTACTACTGCGGATGCTGTTGCCAGTTCTTCTCGCCAGGAGCACGGCGAGGTCTACGCCAGCACCAGCAGCAGCAGTAGCAGTAGCAGTAGCAGCAACAGCAGCAGCAGCAACAGTAGCAGCAGCAGCAACAGCAGCAGCAACAGCAGCAGCAGCAGCAGCAGCAGCAGCGCGGCAGTTGATACGAGGACGACGCATGACAGGGATACGAGGACGACGCATGACAGGCAGGAAACCCAACGGCTCAACATCGGCCACATCGACTCATTAACCAACGGAGTGAACAGTCTGGGAGTGATCTCGCCCGGTACCCCAGGTGCGAACGGTGCTCGGAAGTCGGGAAATGCCACGTCGACGCCGAGGAGAGAGCTGGTGTGGCGGCGGCAGACGCGGTCCGGCGGCTCGGCCAATGGCGCGACACTTGCGGTGGCTTCGTTCCGTCCGACGTCAGCTCTTTCAGTAGGGGCTGCAAATAATAATGTTGATGTTAGTGCTGATAACATTAGCAACGGTATAAATGACGTCGCCGGTCATCGCGGCCGAGAGGTTCCGGACACAAGGAGTGACGAGGTGTGGTCCACCGTTCGCCACTACGGGAACGAGCAGCCGAAGAGGCGCAGAGGTGACTTGCCTTCGTGGGGCGCTGCGTCGTCGAGGTAAGATGGATGAAATTATGCCTTTAGTACCGAGTTCATACGTATTCTAATGGGAGGTACTGTTGCTTAAACCTTGTTAAGGCCGGAGTCCCGTTTTGTGGGGAAACACCACTCAATTTCCAGGTAGGCTGTCTCCGAAACGGGACTGCAGTCTTAACACTCCTAAAAGGGTTCAAATGTGTAGGAAAACAGACTCAGGTATCGTGCATCTACATCCCGTAGGCGCTCCATATGTACTGATAGCGTACTGTTGGTACTATACGGACTTGATTCGTACATGTTTTTCGTTGTGGACAACGGGTCTACATACGTAGTAGCGTTTTTCACAGACCATGCGCTTGTCAAAACCCAATGCTTATCCTATCGACGCTATCCGACGTAGCGCCCACATCCTGCAAACTAGAAGCAACCTATTCCTGGTATATCAAGTGCTTCGTTGTACGATCGTTGCCCAATACCCGGTGCCTGGTACCTGCTGTACTCTACTGTAGAGCGCTTGCGGTGTAAGTCACGTACTGCTGCAGACGTGGTTTCATCGCGTAGATATATTTCGTCTGATCCTCCAGCCGCATATTGTGAGCGCTCGCTCGCTCGCAGCACGCAAGGAGCTGTCGATATTTTTCGCTGTTTCTGTGGTGTTACGATGATGTGGTACAATACAGATGTTATGTGGATATCAGCCAACGATACTGAATGTGTCGCCGACCCTATCGGTTCTATCGCATGGCGGGGTAACGTGCACGGGTCAGCAACCCATCGTGCTCTGGGGTTTCACTTTTTCTTTATGGTGCATCTCGGATGAAATCTTGTGCCGCGCGATTATTTTTTAAAGCATTTGTGCACAAATATTCCAGGGTTTTTCGCGGGTCATGACCCGACCCGCGGGTCGGGTCACGTGGTGTTCAAAATGTCACGGGTCGGGTCGGGTCGGGTCGGGTCAGCAAGTGTTCAAAATCTCACGGGTCAGGTCGAGTCGGGTCAAGAGGCTTTCAGCCTTCGTGGACGGGGTCAGGTCGGGTCAGGTCGGGTCAAGAATTTTCAAATCTCACGGGTCGGGTCGGGTGGGGTCGGGTCATTAGGTGATGAGAAGCTCACGGGTCGGGTCAGGTGCTGAACCGCGAGAAGCGGGTCACTCGTGGGTCGGCCCAGCATGACCCGCGAGTTGTTTAGTACTGACCCGCGGGTCGGACCCGCGCATTCGGCTCGCGGATCCGACACTTAAATCACTTCCCGCCCTCTTACCCGGAGGTTTCTCTCGTATCAATACTCAACAAAACTCCTTTGGTATAATATTCAAACATTAAAATACCGCCAAATTCATATACGCATGCCCGCATTCATGAATATCCACTAAAGCCCTACAGACAGGTCATATATCGCTTCGGGGCATTAAAATGAGCATTAATTCTTTTTGAAGCGCCGACCCACGGGCCAGATCCGCGGGTCGAATCTTCGGGTCAAGAGAAATGGTTTCGCGGGTCAAGGTGACCCCACCCGCATGAAACCCGTGTCTCACGGGTCAATCGGAAGATGGCGGGTCGGGTCGGGTTAGGAGGTTTTGAAATCTCGCGGGTCGGGTCGGGTCGGGTCGGGTCAGGAGATTTTCAAATCTCACGGGTCGGGTCGGGTCGGGTCAAGAGGCTTTGAAAATCTCGCGGGTCGGGTCGGGTCGGGTCAAGTCAACATACCTCAAAATCTTCGCGGGTCGGGTCGGGTGGCGACCCGACCCGTGAAGTTTACCTTGACCCGCGAAAAGCCCTGAAATATTCCACCTGGGGTGTATCCAAACGAAGTGTCCTGCATGTTACATCCCATAGGATACAGAGACAGGAGAGAAGATATTGAGGTACTAATAATCCACCGGACAGATGTTATGGGGGGCCATATTAACTAGGACCCACGGTACACACAAGAACCTACCATATACCAGTAAATAGCTTGTTTTACCAACAATATTAGGTCCTATTTACTATGATCCCCCGTAATAGTGCAAGTGTCCAACGCTACATAGAACACACTGCCTTTCGCTTTGAGCCACAGCGTTCCCCCGCCAACCATGCTAGTACGCCGTCCGCCGATGGAAACGTTCCAACATGTTTTTTTTTCCAGGAACAGAGGGGGGCAAACTTCCTTTCCGCTCTATGCAAGACCTTCGCCCAATATCCTGACGACCACGACAGCGACGGCGTCCACACCAACGGAACCATCAACGAACATATCAACAGACATATCAACAGCAACATCGTCACCAACAACGGCGACGTCGCCGCCGCCGCCGCCGCCGCCATCGCAGCCCCACGCCCACCCTCCACAAACCATACACGCGAGTCGCTCGGCAGCCTTGTCTGCGCCAAGGCCAAGCGCTGTCCTTCCCCGACGCCGAGCGACGCGCATTCGAGGTGGCGCCCGCAATAAACAAGTATACTCTGGGAGCTTGGGCGCGGACAGGGCCGGAGGGAAATGCCCGAGCACCATGCCCTCCTCCGCCGGTACCCCTCTAGCTACTTCCCCGCGCAGTAAGGTGATGCCAGGCGGCGGGCAAGGGGCGCCAGGATATGATGCGGCGGTAGGTTGCGACCTGGATGGTGTGAGGCCCTACGAGGTGGAAGATGCGGCGGCTGCGGCGGCGGCTGCGGAAGCCGCGGCCGTGGCGGCGGAGGCGGCAGCGACGGCGGCGGCGGAGGCAGCCCTGGGTGGAGGAGACGCGGACGACGACAGCAGCGACGGAGGGGCTGCACACGAGGAGATATCGGCGTGGCTGCACAGCACCGAGGACTGGTGGATCTCGTAAGTGTTGGAACGGACCTCGTTGAAAGCTCTCCCTCGAGCTGTTTGGGGTTGCAGGGTCCATCTGTACATGGTTGACACGGGTTCGCCAAATGCATGCGACGTTGTTGACACGGAGGGTAGTTACAGTTAAACCCAACTGGTTTTGATAGCAGGCAGGATCAAGTTGTTTCTGACGCGCGTCTTACCTTGGGCTTGGGCCTGCAGTAGCTAGCGGTAGCCCAAAACCTCGAGCAATTTCTCGCATAAGTGAGGCTGCCGTCAAGCTGTGACGACTTCTACAAGTAGTACGATAGGTACTGCCGTATTGTCGACGTCCAGTACCCGTCGTACGGCTCTGTTAGCTGGTATAGTTTGGTGTGTTCTTCTGCTGAGAGAAAGGCGGAGCCGCATCGTGGCGTTTTTACCGTGCAGGGGGTGTTGATGCTGTTCAAGTGTTGTGCTACTGGCCGTCTCTTTCATGGCGGTGCAGGCCTCTGTCGAGGCACTTCAATAGCCTGTGCCACTGCTGTGGCTAGTTCAATAGGAACTACTGCACTTCGGTGGCTTCTTTACAGGCTTTTCAATGGCAACGACTGTGCTTCAATAAGAACTACTGCACTTAGGTAGCAACTTCAGTGCTGCAACAGGGATCGATTTAATAGGACACAGTAAGTAGAGTATGGGCGCTCCCTTCGAGCTACTCGTAGTGTGCTGGCGGACTCGACGTCCCTAAGCTACTGTTGTGGTCATTTTCTTGTGCCTTGAACATCCCAAGCTGCGGGAGAAACACACCAGAAAAAAGTCGGCAGTTGCCTCTTGGGAGTTAGTTATTCGTTGCTCGACGCGGACGAAACTCGGACCGTGATCGCCGGTAAATTGATGAGCGTCTTCACACCTTTTTAACTTTCCATTTTACTAGAAATTAGTGCTTTCCAGACGCTTGGCTTGCTGTTTCTCCCACATTGGGTTGCCTCCTTCGGCTTGGGTTAGCTTCTCATACTATAGCTTTAATAGGTTAGCCTCTCTTGGAAGGTGCAGACGAATAGCACCAACACACACAGGGAGCAAGGGCGGCACGTACGGATGAGTACAGAAGGAACAGCACGAGTGTTTACAAACATCCTCCCCTTCTTTTTTCCTTTGATTTCAGCCGTGCCTACAGAGCGTACTATTTTAAACCGGGGGCGTAGCACCCGGTCCCTTTTTAGCTGCTGAGGCTGTACCTATTAATGGTGGTATTACTAGAGGTGGGTGACCGGACCGAAGGGCATCACTACTGTGCACTCCGCGTTGATGCCCTGGTGCACTCCGCTCCGCATTCGATGCAGGAAATAGTGTCGGTACTCCTTTCTTCCTTGTATCCCCGCTCCTGTTATACTAAAATAGTATACAAACTGAGTACGTGAGTGTGAACCCTTTTAGGACTGCAGTCTCGTTTTGGGGACAATTGGGGACAACTTACTTGGAATTTGACTGCATTGTCCCCAGAACGGGACTGGAGTTCTAAAGGCTCGTTAGCTATTACTAGCAGTCGTCCTCAACCGCACACCGAGGGTTTGTTAGGGGGGATGGGAGGGGGAGGAGGGGGTGGGGTGTGGCGTAGTTGCGGTACTGGTATACTGTACTCAACTGAAGCGTCATTTGTCCTTACAGGAGGAGTGGATTCTAATATGATATTGGTACTGCTCGAGTACACGCAGCGAGAAAGTGAAAAATGTTCGTTTTTTGCTATCAGTGTCGCGGGGAAAAGTTTTCTTGGAGACGATACTCTAGTGTACGTTGTGATAATACATTAAAATTAGGTGACGTGGCGTGATACGATATGATATGATATGATATGATATGATATGATATGATGTGATATGATGTGATATTATATTGATGTGGTATCTATGATATTGCTTGATTCGATATGATATTGATGCGATATCAGCCATAGTATATGATGTGAAATTGCATTGATGTGATATTTACGATAAATATAATACTTGAGCAAGACGTCGAGAGGAAGCTGGAGCACGCGCGAGTGTTCGGGGCAGCTCGCTTGGAGCTTGAAAGAAGTACGTACCTCCAGTGGTGGTGCCGGTTACACGAAGCCATCAATCGAATCGATCGCATCTGGCAGGAGCTGTGCCGGTATGTTGTTCTAGGTAGGCAGTCCTTTGGCAGGCAGTCGACGCCCACAATGCCCCCCCGGCAAGCAGTCGATAAGCACGACCAATATTCTCACTCCAACGCTAACGAGCCGTAAACTGGTGCTGGTAGCTTAGAACGACCGTGCGGTGACCGACCAGCATTATTCTAGTCGTACCAGCTAACAGCTCTTGTGCCGGGCTAAAACGTAGGCAAACCGTGCCGCCATGGCCCAACGTCGTATCTGGTATGTACCGCAAAGTGTCAGTGTGAAATATCAGGACGGGGGAGGCGGGGAGGGGGCGAGGGGGGGGGGTGTGGAGAGGAGGGGAGGGAGTGGGGGAGGGGGGGGAAGGTGGGGAGGAGGGAAGGGAGTGGGGGGTGTCTACTATTACCGCTGTAGCAAAACTGTATACTACCGCGAGCAGAGGTGGTGGTCGTGCAAAAAGAGCCAAGAGGTGCGAGTGTCGTTAGGACTGTAGACACTTGCAATAGCTACAGCACACAGCTTCACCTATCATGTCGTACATGGCGATTTGTTTTACTCCATAATTTTGTGTACCACGCAGCAGGTGGTGTTCGCAGTCAGATATGCCCGTAAACATCCCTAATGCTGCCTCAAGTGTTGCCTCCAAAGGGTCCCCTTCTCCTGCCGTCTATCACATGTTCATACTACTAGCGGCTTCCCACAAGAGAGTCGCGCGACATAGGGGCGTCTTGGACTCAGCTTAACTGCAGACGTTTTTTTTTTTTACGAGCACGACTATAATACGTACATCTGCACAGCGTTTGTCTTTCCCCATCTGTGAGCGGGGGGGGTGTTCAGCAACCACCAACATTGACATTCCACATCAATATCAAGAGAGGGTATACGTTTGTCACTGGAGAAAGGAAAAGTCGACACCAGCCAACCTCACTTGGTTGCAGCCAGGCCTAACCTACATGGCAGGGGCATCACAGCGTGTGACCACGGACTTCTTGATTCGAGAGTTAACCCTTTTAGGACCCCAATCCCGTTTTGGGGACAAAATAGTTATAATTAGAGTGTTTCATCCCCATATATATATGGGACTGCGGTGCTAAAAGGGTGAATGGGATATTTAGAACAGCAACAACAGAGGTACGAAACCCCCAATTTTTGGGAGGTTATGATACTCACTAGATTATGGTATAGTCGTACTTCGTGTAGGAGTATTTACCCGCTCAATAACGGATTGTGAGGAAATCTACATCAACAGTGCATCCCGATGGATACTACAGTAGTACTAGTGCACGCGGGTTTATAGGTATATCGCGAATCATGTTCAAGCACACTATTATTATTCCTCTTGCCATCAGACAATGTGCAGCATGATCTTCAACATGGATCACTCACAACTTTCCCGAAAGAAGAAAACTATTGGTGTTTTTGTCAGTCCCGACAATAATACTAAGGGCCCACCTTTCTACGGCAAAATGCAGTGCCGTTTTTGGGGCCGAACTACTATGATTCCGAGGGGTTTGTCCCCTATACGGGGCTGCAGTCTCAACAGCCCTAAAAGGCTTAGAACGCTCAATGGCTTAGTGAGCCCGGTCAGTCCCAGTGACATATTTTAGCTATAAAGTGCTACCAGGTAGGTGCTGGTGAGGTATGACACAAGGCATGGTATAAGGCATTGGCCTATCATAGCGAACGTCCCGGGTCTATCGGTGCCATACATACATACATACGTACCTACCCTTCCTCTCTAACATCTCTAACTTCTCTAACCCCTAAGCCTCAGTCTTGCCCCTAAGGGTCTAAGGGCCAACTCCGGTCAGTGCTGCGGATATTTTCGCCGGAAGTTTCGCTTCTAGACTGGATGTATACTGCACTGCACTGTGCTGCACCGGAGGTACTGTCGGTACATATACATGGTGCGTCCTTGAGAAGCTTTCCGTTATTTTCATTCGGTTTGCAGTTTCAGCCACACCCCTCTGCCCTCTGTGGACACGATTGAATAAAACACAGCGACTTGATTGTTTGATCCAGCAATATCAACCGTTGATGATAAAGACAACGAACATGAAACTATAACGATAACGATAACGATAACGATAACGACAACGACAACGATAAATATGAGGACAACGATAACGACAACGATAAATATGAGGACAACGATAACGATAGATATAACGATAACGATAGATATAACGATAACGATAATGACACGATGAAGGGAATAGTTACGGAAACGATAGCTCAACAAAAACGATATCGGAAGCGATACCGGAAACGATACCGACTACGGAAACGTTATCGCTAAAAGAAACAACAACGACAACGGAAGCACCGACTGAAACAAGTTTTTTTTTTTTTTTGCTCATCCCATTTATTATCTTCGCACGTCTTCTTCTCTCTCTCCTTCCAACTCGTAACTCAGATCCGGGGTCACATAGCAGGTTCTTCTCCCCCCTTCCCGCTACGGTACGTGCCTTCATTTTTATCGCGAGAAGATTTCAGCCTCTTCTTCCCTCGTCGACTCGCATCGAATGGTGCCTACCCACGCTGCAAGGCGCTCTCAACAATTGTATGTCGGGCACGGAAACGGAAACGACAACGATAAAGGGAACGATAACCATAGCGGAAACGATAACCCAAACAAAAACGATATCGGGAACGGTGGCGGAAACGATACCGATAACGGAAACGATTAATGCAGCGGAAATGAGGACGACAACGAGAACGGAATCAATGAAAAAAAAACGATAGCGACATCGAATACGACCAAACATGTTACCTGGCGCAAGGGCCGATCCGTGCATCTTTCATCGTCTCTTATTCTACGAGAAATCTGCGGGGGGGGGGTTAATAACGCAAACAGACACGAGGAGTTTTCTTACTCTCCACACACTTGCGAGCACGACACCGCATAGAGTATTATTATTATTTCCCTTGCCATCCGACAATGTGCAGCATGATCTTCAACATTGATCACTCATAACTTTCCCGAAAGAAGAAAACCTCGGAAACATACTCGTAGAGTATCGTAGATGTAACATATTAAAGGGAAGTAGACATAGAACGCAGGTATACCTTGTGCGAAGATTTCCTTGGTATCCGGGGATTTTTTCTTTCAGGAATGTTTTGAGTGATCAACGTTGAAGCTCACATCCTGCGCACACTGTCGGATGGCAATCATAATAACGACAATACTTATATCAATCCACCTTCGCCTCGTCACCTATAAATAGGAGCATTTACTGTATTAATAGATTAATATTACGGGGGACCATAGTTAATAGGACCAAATATTGTTAGTAGAAATTGTTAAATATATAGGTTTTTATGTATACCACAGGTCCTATTAACTATGGTCCCCCGTAATAGTGGCTCACCATAATGCTCGTGGTGGGCATGTGGTCGCATGTATGTGCTGACTATCTACTGTAGTAGTGCTTCATTGATTCATCTCACGGACCTATTTTAATTGTTTCCTGGTACGTCTGAAGGGCTTGATCAGTGATGTCGGGGGCAGGCGCTGGCACACCTACCTCACAATGTACGTGAGGACCGCTTCGTATCAATGAATGTGAGTACCGCTTTGGTATTAGCATCACGCAAGCGGTGGGATCGGATTGATATTCACACTAACGTAGCGCCCAAGCCGTTGGACTGTTATATTTAGTATTCACATCGCGTTATAAGTGGTAACCAAGGAGTCCTTGCGTGCACGAACAGTACAGGGTGATATTCCGTCCGCTACCGAACTAACGAATGATGCCCAAACGGCCCTTCTATTGAAACATTTGAACACGCTTCGTACCTGGTACCTGGTACGTTTTTTCCGGACGGTCCGCTACTCGTATTCAGTCCGTGATTAACCATTTAACCCCTTTAGGCCTTTCTTTAGGCTTTTCGTGTACTCTATACATCATAGATAGGGAGCCACAGATGGTGCGACCGAAACAATGACATGCTTGGGATTCATGAACATTGAAAGGTTTGGTGTTACGTTGAGCATTCTGAAGGATATTTTCACATTCTGCAGGTTATCAACATTCTGATCATTATGAACATAATCCCTCTAGGGACGTCACAGAGGCGAAAAATGCACGGGAAAAAAGTGACTACTCAGCTATCTATTTAATATATATATATATACGGTGAAAACGCTGCATACTATACACACATTGATTGGAGGGCGATACAGTACATACAACGCAAGGAGTCGATGATGCCCGAGCTGCAATGCAAGGAGCCGTACGTCATGGGCGCAACATGACATCATCTACATCCACCACACCCACCCGTGCCTCTGGAGGATCTCACGCCGCGCGTATACGCTTGATACCATAAAAAAAATCATTTTTTGTTCGCTACGAGGTACCTGGTATGTACTAACAGGGGTCCTTAGGGGTGAATGTATTTGTTTGTTCTTCCTTACGTACGAACATTGAGATGCTTGGCTCTACTAATATTGATAACTTTGACCTCACGGTGGGGTGTTATGATACTGCCTTGAATGAGGTTGAAAGCCCGGTAATTACCTGGGTTCTGGTACTGGGATCGTATTTGTAGTACTTGGAAGGCGTATCTTGGGTGGAAAATCAGGGCTTTCCCAGAGAGGCACGTGATCTTAACAGGGGTCGTATTAGGTCTTAACGAGAGGGGGAAAAAAAAAGAAATAAAAAAACGAAGAGTACGTGAGTTTTAATGGTCGAATTAAAAATAATATAACTTCAGGAAAGTGACGAGTAATCAATGTTGAAGAACATGCTGAACATTGTCGGATGGCAAGGGAAATACTAATATAAGTTAGTAGGGGTCCCGATACCTCCGTTGCCACTTGTCCTTTTTTTTTTTAGACCTAGAGCATTTCGTTGCCACGAAATTGGTGTGAAATAGAAGAAATATCGGTTTCCAGGAGCGAAGAAAAAACATAGAAGGAGCTCGAAGCGTTGGCAGTTGGGATGCAGTTCCGATAAAGTTTCTACGACCGGTTGGCAAGCGCACAATGCCCGAGGTTGTAAATCTGGCTTCCACGCGGCTTGTCCGCTAACGGCGCGAGTTTATACGGGTGGGGTATGACCAAGCTGTGGGGATGCCTTCGCAAGAAACCGGGGGGATCAGGCAGTGGCGGTGGCGGTACATTTTTAGACATGATGAGTGCCACTCAACATTCAAACGTCTGCCATCGAGCAGCGATGGCCGATAGGCAACTTCTAGAGCACTCCGGAGGGGGCGGGTTGGACCACGAGACCCGCGTGTTGTGTAGGGTGCCTCGCGTGTGCGAGTTATGTTATCCACCGTCGGTCGTTGTCGAGCGCTATCGCCAGGAACCACGTACGTGTTTTGGCGGATGAGTTATTATGAAAAATTGCACCGCGTAAAAATTCGACTCGGCTATTCATTTTTTTTTCTTTCTTTTTTTTAGTTTCTTCGTTGGAAGTCTCAACGTGTTGTTTTTTGCGAAAAAGCGAAAGTCTGTTCGCTGTTTGCTTAATATGTCGTCTTTTTTTTCGTTCTACTGCTGTATTCTTATGTCGTTAGGACCGGCCCTTTGGAGAACATGGAGATGATGTTTGATCTGCATCATGAACTTTGGGATATTTGGTCTTGCGAACAGCGAACAGTGAGCGAGATGTTTGGCCCATTGTGATGATTGAGATGGTTGGTCTTCTCATGATGATTGAGATAGATGTTTGGTCTCACAGGCACGAACATTCAGATAGATGTTTGGTTTTACGAAAATTGAGATGATTGCCCTTATAAAAAAGGTTTGGTCTTGGTAGACCTATAGAGAAATAGCCGGTCGCCCCGGTGGTTCAAGTGGTTAACTTCGAAATCTACTTGTGTTTGAGTCCTGGGTTCGAGCCCCAGGTGGGTCGGACATTTGACTTTATTTGCGAAAAAAAAAAAAAAAAAGGATTCAAATGTTGAGAGCGCCTTGCAGCGTGGGTAAGCACAATTCGATGCGAGTCGACGAGGGAAGAAAAGGCTGAAATATTCTCGCGATAAAAATGAAGGCACGTACCGTAGCGGGAGGGGGGGAGAAGAGCCTGCTATGTGACCCCGGATCTGAGTTACGAGTTGGAAGGAGAGAGAGAAGAAGATGTTGTGCGAAGATAATACATGGGATGAGCAAAAAAAAACACACTCGTATATTTTGAGTGTTGTGAGCCGCCTGCGAAAAGCGAGAGCGCTACTCAGCTAACCAAACGAGCACTAGGCGAGCACAAAGCAAGCACTAAGCAAGCAGCATCGTTCTAAGCACGAGTGCGCCCGCGTCGTATGACACGCACTGTGCATCGCACTGTTGCGCAGCACTGAGCGTAGTTCCGCCACTTGACGCGTCTCCCTCCGGAACAGTCAATCGCCGAGGAACAGTGGACGATGCTAAGTAAGCAAGGTTGTCATGGTGTCTTTCTGTATGCCATTATTACTATTATTATTATTATTATTATTATTATTATTATTATTATTATTATTATTATTATTATTATTATTATTATTATTATTATTATTATTATTATTATTATTATTATTATTATTATTATTATTATTATTATTATTATTATTATTATTATCAATATTATTATTATTATTATTATTATTATTATTATTATTATTATTATTATTATTATTATTATTATTATTATTATTATTATTATTATTATTATTATTATTATTATTATTCTTATTATTATTATTATTATTATTATTATTATTATTATTATTATTATTATTATTATTATTATTATTATTATTATTATTATTATTATTATTATTATTATTATTATTATTATTATTATAATTATTATTATTATTATTATTATTATTATTATTATTATTATTATTATTATTATTATTATTATTATTATTATTATTATTATTATTATTATTATTATTATTATTATTATTATTATTATTATTATTATTATTATTATTATTATTATTATTTCTCTCGCTATCCGACAATGTGCAGCGTAATCTTCAACATTGATCACTCATAACTTTCCCGTTGTTTTTCCTTGGTTGGTTGTAGTAAGGTGTCGTCGCTTTCTGTTCCTCTCTGAAATCGTCCCGAGGGATTCGCGTTGTTTTTACTCGATTTGTGGTGTAGAGGAATAACCGACCAGGGCGATCTTTTCGAGCGACTACACTAATAGTAGTACAATAGTGGTCCCACTAGAGTGCCGGTTGGCCGTTTCAATCGCTTGGCACACATGGGATTGATCATTGATCACAGCGGTGTGGTAGTAGTGCGCGGAGTAGTTGGTGCCGATCCATTCTTGAAAAAGATTGCCCGAAAAAAAGGCAATCTTGATCTTTTCGGCAATCTTGGCGAAAAGAGGCAATGTTCCCAATCTCGATCTCAATTCAATCCCCAACACTGGACTGATCGGTGTGGTACTACGGGGGGCCATAGTTAATAGGACCTATGGTATACATAAAAACCTATATATTTCACCATTTTACTAACAATATTTGGTCCTATTAACTATGGTCCCCCGTAGTAGTTGTTCCTCCATAGTACCGGTTGACGTTATCTCGTACGAATTTCCTTTTGTTTCCGAGGTGTTCTTCTTTCGGGAAAGTTATGAGTGATCCATGTTGAAGATCATGCTGCACATTGTCGGATGGCAAGAGAAATAATAAATATATATAGATATCTAGTACCAGCATCGCTGTCTTATATATAGCGCATATCACACGGGCACTGTGGAGGGGCCAGAGCAGGCATCAACGCGTGCCGAATATCAGGCATCGACTGACTAGCCTGACATATATATGTATTGTACATATCTCCTGTACACGTTGCAGTTCAGCCATATCTCGCCCAGGCTGCTTGGTATATACGTATAAATGGCGGATGCGACACCTACAGACATACTCCGAATAAATAAGGAACCTTTTTATTCCATACCACTCCAAGTATACTGCCTTACAAATACTCCTCATACCCCGGGACATTCCATTTAAGAATAGCAACATATATAAATATATATATATATTATATATATTCAATAGTGGTATAATATCATATCATACCATGTAATATCATATCATATCACATCATATCATATCCCATCACATCATATCATATCCCATCACATCATATCATATCATATTATTAGTTCTCTTGCCATTCGACAATGTGCAGCAATGATCTTCAACATTGATCACTCATAACTTTCCCGAAGGAAGAAAACACAGTCATATCATTGTTAACTTCAAGGTCGGGACACTTTGTATCCCTAGTTAGGATTACTTATGGAGCAGGGGCTCGTTGGCACTCACGTGCGTTGTATGCTGGGATATAAAAAGAGCAACTTTAGTCCTTTCGAGCACCGTGAGAGACAGAGCAAGGCTAGTGCCTCGCTGGGAAAACCCCTGTTTTCCATCTAAGATACGTCTCCCAACTACAACCAGTACAATCCCAATAACTAAACCCAGGTAGTTACCGGCCTCTCGGCCTCATTTAAAGCAGTACATACCATAACACTAGCCCACTCTGAGTAGCCATATATGTAGAAATACGGAAAATTCATGGAAACCCCGATTCCACGAGCTACAACATGAGCCAGAGATGCCGCTCTTCATACCCCCCTCCCACACCTCTGTTCGGCAAGGTTACGATGCCGGCATGGTACGCCAAAAATAAAGGAAGAAAGGAAGGACTAGCCGTAAGGGACAGGAATAAATCGTCAACGAAAGCCATCGCCATGCCACCCGCAAGGAGGATGGGGCGCGAAAGTATCTACGGAAAACCGAAAGGTTAGCACAAAAAGCAAGGCGGTCCTGTGCCCCAGTATGAGTAGTCAATTTCATCCAGATCGCTCCCGGCTCCCGGGCGGGGGAAGATGGACAAGACGAGAAGGAAAATAACACGGAATACGCCATAAATCACCTAAACCTAGACCAAAACTCCGAAAATGTGTTCTGTGCCACAAAATGAGTGACCCTACTACCCAGACCAGCCCCGACACTGAGCGGGGGGGTCGGCAGGACGAAAATACGCGAAACACCATCCCCAACCCGGCCCAAGGAAAAAAAAGGGGAAGCGCTCAGACTTACCGAGTAGAAAAACATCGACCGAAAAACTCAGAAAATGCCCAAAAGTAGAAGACAACCCCCCGAGGTCCCGGAAAACGGCAAGGAAAAAATAATATATACCCGGTATATACATACCGAGTGCAGCCGAGAAGCGAGAACCAGCTATCCACGGCTGCGCCTCGAAATTCATCCACCTTGCGCTGGATCGACGCCCCCGTGCAAACGCGCTATTAATAGTGGCTGAGTGTATTTCTAGACACCAAGAACCTCGTACAGCTCTCGTAGAAGTAGTGTAGCGTGCCGGAGAGAGAGGAAGCAAGCGTGATCGGTCCCGGGTTGTCCAAAAATCGAACCAAATATACCCCATCTGTTGGCGTAGTCGAGCTGGTTTTCCCGAGCCACCACAGAGAGTCGTCGCTCCTGTACCAAACGTGGGCCCCTATGGGAAGCACGGTGTTGCAGTATCGACGAAGCCAGTCGGCGTGCGATACGCAGCCATAGCCGGGTGCCAGAAACCGATCGCCGTTACCCCGAGAAAGCTCCCGTTGTGCCGCGCCGATTCTCATTCGGCGGTACAGGCGGTTGGTGTGGCGGTGCTGGTTCGAGGTGCCGGCCCACAGTAGCGCAAACTGTCGTGGCGAAATAGGTGAGGGTCCATTTCTAGTTCCCAAGGATGATCGGGAGAGTCCTGTCCAATGCGTCTCGTACATCACCACGATGACGCCACCTCGACCTCGAACCGATTGGTGTCCGGTAATATTTTCCACTTCAAGTCGTTGAAGAGGAGTCGAAGCGTCGTCCTCGGTGACTGGGTACGGGGGGGACTTCTTGAAGAAGGTGCTGAGCACGTACGAAGTATGGCGTCAACCCCACCGGCAAATACTTCGGCATGTCGCCACGGTCGTGGGGGTTGGCACAGGGCTTGCAGCGTTGAACTGATACGCGCCGGCGAGCATCAGCGCCGGGCATATCGGAAGGGAGATACAAACACAGGAGGAGCTTGGCCCCGAGAGGACATCCGTCCGGGGTGTCCGCCGAGGAGAAGAGGCCAATTGCGAGGACTTTGTGGGGGCGCGTCCAATTGAGTTAGAGTCTGGCCTCGAGGGCCTTGGCGTCCGTGTCAGGCTTCGCGCCCTGGCGAATGTTGGCCGCCTTATTGTACCCCCACGCCCAGCTGCCGGCGGTGAATTTTGGGGACTGGGCGCAAAGCGTAGGCGAGGGCGGAGTTGCGGCGGTTCACGCGAGCAACAGTGAGGGCGTGGTGTTCGCGAACGATGTTGCACGCGCGCTGCTGGCGGTCCGTCGCCAAGTCACAGTAGGCTAGGTGGTCGCAGGCTAAACTCTGGTGGCCGGCGACTCCACAGCTGGCACTCTCGGAAATCGTGAGAGGGAGTCGTGGCATCCGGCCCACATAGACCTCGTTGGGAGTCAAACCAGTGGCGGCGCTGACGGAATTGTTGTACGCAAATTCGACACGAGGGAGCTGTTCATCGCAGTCGTTTCGGAGCTCGTTGACGACCATTGCCAGCTTCTGGGCTATCGTGTGGTTTACACGTTCCACCCCACCGTTGCCGTTTGGGTCGTAGGAGCTGGTCGCGACTTTTCGAACCCCGAAAAGCTGATAAAACGGCGTGCGATAGTGTGGAGCAGAAGTGGAGACCGTTGTCCGCAGAGGATGCTCCGCCCGCATCCCCAGAAGGGAACATACAATGGTTGGCGAAAATGTTGGCCGTGCCCTCAACGATGAACCCCACCGCTGTGACTGCGAACGTGTCGGCTCGGCTGCTGTAACAAGCAACGAAAAGTAAGATGTGGGTATTACCTCGAAATTGGTAACATAACATCACATCATATCACGCGTAGGAGCATCACAAGGGCGCTCCACAAAGAGAAGAAAACGACCTACCCCCCCTTCCTTGCGTCAAACATGAAGAATAAACCAGTGCGTACTCGTAGGGATTTATGGACGAAGTTTAGAAAAACGAGTTTTTCTCGTGTTTCTATTTTGCTTGGTTTCAGTTCACCCCCTGTCTGGGTCTCTAAAAAGGGTAGTGGGGTGTCAAGTTTTATTTTCGAGGACACGCTGCACCTCATTCTTCTGAGCCCCCCCCACGTCTCGGAGCGATCAGATAGATCAGATAGATCGGATAGTTCATTCACACAGTTCATTATCTAGATAATTCAGGGCAGACGTGTTCCTGATCTACGTGATCTAGCTATTAATAGTGTTGCCTGGTGACAGCTGTGAATGGTCTGAATGATCTGTACGATACGTGTGATATAGGACGTGCTTTTCGGGCTGTATATGTACAGCACAGATCCTTCGCAATATCTCATTACAGCGCAAGATGATCTAGATGATATATATGTAGGATATCTATCTGTAGATGATCTATCTGATCTGTCTGATCTATCTGATCTTTCTGATATGCCTGATCTGTCTGGTCGATCCGCTCGACGCGTGATGCGGCAGAGTCACAACAACTTTATGCAGCAAACGGTACCGGCTGAGGGGGCTCCTAAAGTCTAAAGTGATGAGTCCTAAAGTCTAAAGTGATTTGTTCTAAAGCCTAAAGTGATTAGTCCTAAAGTCTAAAGTGATTAGTCCTAAAGTCTGAAGTGATTAGTCCTATAGTCTAAAGTAATTAGACTGACTATTAATGAGTGCAATGCAATACCATTCAAATCCCATCCATGCTCATCTTCATGCTCATGCTTTCAAATATATACCTACCAGGTACTAGGGTACAACAGTATTTTTCTGTTTGACACCTACCTGACGATGTATTCTGAACCATGCCATCCGCATACAAACGCATTCATTACCTGTTACCAGGTACCTGGTACAGTATGTACTTTTGAGCGTACTTCATGTAAAAGGGAAACTGAAATCCAATTACTTCAAGACATGGAAAGTGCTATAACTGCTGTTATTACTCATTGTGCACCCGGGTCATGATGATGATAATGATGATGGTCATGATGATGATGGTCATGTCATATATATGATGATGATGATGATGATATTCTCAAATAAGTTCACTCATTATTGCTTGAAATTATGTCTGTATATGGTCACTAAACAGACTGTAACAAATCGCATCTCGACGGGAGAAAACAAGCCAGGACGAAATAGTGCGCACGGCAGCACCATGCCACAGACAGTAGCCCGTAAGGAAAACGGTAGTAAGGAGCTGTGGTATACCATCCCGTGTCAATTGCAGCCAAACAATATCAGCATCATATCCATAGTATTGTATATACCATGGTTTGGTATACCTGGTCTATGGTAGTACGGTAGAATATGCACACCTGAACAAAAAGAGTAAAAGAAGAAAGAGAAAAACGCAGACGGAAAAAAAAAAATCCAAACAGAAAGAAAGAAAAAAAGGAGAAAGGAAAGACTAAAGTGAGGAACACGAAGCAAACATACATGCGAAGAGGACGCAGGCCGAGTCGCGAGGACAAGGTTGCTGTTTGCTGCTACAGCACCATCAGTCCTATGATATGTTCCAGCTGGTGGACACACAAAAGGACGTTACAAGTAGACCAGACGGAAGGCTGAAATGACGCAAGAGAAGGGTAGAGATGAAGAGCCAACAACAAACAAACTAAAACGAGCAGTCCTACCTGTGTCCAGCTGGGGGATGAACGATGATACAACAGGCGCATGGAGGACAGAGACAGGCGGATGGAGGACAGAGACAGGCGGACCTAGCGGGGGGGGGGGTACTCAATTGCCGCCTGCCTTACTTAGTCATTCGACCGTTGATCACGCATCCCTTTCGAGACGGAGCACCGTTCCTACTCATAACGGAAACACCTCCACCAACAGTGGGGCGCTCATTACTCATTACGTTGTTTCCATGTATTACATAGAAAAATTGCGCTATTACAGCGGACCATAGTAGTTAATAGGACCAAACATTGTTATTGAAAATGGTTAAACATATAGGTTTTATCTATACTATAGGTAGGTCCTATTAACTATGTTCCCCCCGTAATGGTCATATCCCCTTCCTGTTTGGCCGGCTGTGGCCACCATCTATCTATCTCCTAGGATGACGACCGTTTCCTCGCTTCTATCTATAATAGTGTATCAAACTTCTCCATGTGACACTCACTCGTCTGTTTCCCTCATCTCCTCCTCTAATACATCCCGTTCCTCCTTGCACGTATCACATTCTCCTACTAAGCGAGTTCCACCCTCTATTGCTTTGCCACACGGGCACATCTGTGCATCTATTTCCTCCATCTCCCGGCTACTGGTATACCTCTTTCTTCTTTCTGGCAGGTCCAGGTCACCTACACGAAATCGTAGTTTCGGCGTAATCGCGAAGTCCATTGGGCCGTGCACATACGTTTTCACCCCTATCCCTACAGTACCTTACGTGTGTCTCTTACGTGTTTTTTCCGATTTCACCTTGTTTCTTGGCGCTAGCCTTTCCGTTCTTTCTTCCTTTTTATCGTCTCTTCTACTACTCTACTTCTGTCTTGTACCTCCCGTACTTGTCCGCGGACATCATCTCTCCTTTCTTGGTTTCTTCCTGTACGCTTCCATACTTTCTCAACTACGCTGTCCCACCATATTCCAGCTCGCCCTTTTGAGTTTCTCCCATGCAGCTCTATCAACTATTATGGCGGCTGGCAAACTCTTTTTTACTTGATATCGCCATCTCAACTTTCTCATGTCTCTAGTTGTCCTGAGTGGGTACATTCCCAGTTCTGCTCTGAATACTGTACTACCAGGTACTTCTTACAGCAGTAGTCGTGCTTGAGTATCTTACCATTTTTTTAGCTGCTGTCATCTGTGCCAATTCCAACTGTTTTACGAACTTCGCGTTCCCTTCCTTACTTCTCCTGCATATTCTAGCTTTGGTACTATCATATTCATCAGGATAAATATCTTGATCCTAGTGCCAGGGTGCGAATTGAATGTGTTAGGGTTGCATCCATCTTGCCTACGCGTGCTGTGCCCTTTCTTGTTACTTTTGCTATGTGTGTATCCCGAGAGCAGGCTTTTGAGATCTCTACGCCAAGGTACGTATACTAGTCTACGATCGGCAATTCATCTTCTCCCCACTTCCAAGTGAAATTTACCGCGTTCACCTCATCTTCGCTCCATCCAACTACAGTAATTGTGCACTTCTTCACGTTCGCCATCAACCTCCATTTTAAATTTCCTAGTGCATTCTAGCGCCTCCTTGATTTGTTTCTGCAATCCTTCAGGTGTTTCTGATATCCCCACGAAGTCATCCGCGAACATCAATCCCGACATCGTATCTTCCCCCACCGTGACTCCCTGTTTTTCTTCGACTGCTACTATCAGGTCGTTAATATATATACCTTGAATAGATTAGGTGATAAGGTACACCCACACATGCAACTCCTTGTAAAATATCAACACATTTAGCTATTTCTCCGTCGAGCATTACAGCATTTTTCTCGCACATACATTCCGTCATCTTTTTCATAATTCTCCACAGTTTCCCTCTGACCCCTGTTTCCCACAGCTTTTTTCCATAATCCATTTATCAATACTGTGTCGTAGGCCTTCTGTACATTACATCTAGAAAAAAACAGTACGTTGTTAGCCCCGCGTCTTTCCTACCAATGGTACCTTCGATCATCTTACCTGATGTGTACACGGTCTGCGCAGCTACGGTTTGGCCTGAACCCTGCTTGCCCTTGGCTTCTTTTGTCTTCCTTCTCCATCATTGCTCACATACATCCTATCGTTCAAAATCTTACTAAATGTTTTGCCTATTTTTGCGTACTATTACGGGGGACCATAGTTAACAGGATCTATGGTACACATAAAAACCTATATGTTTAACCATTTTTACTAACAATATTTGGTCCTGTTAACTATGCCCCCCCCGTAATATAGCGTTATCCCTCGATAGTTCCCCGGATGAGCCGTATCATATATCCTTCCTTGAACAAGTTTACTCCTAGTCCTTCTCTGCTCCACCTACTACGGGGGGCCATAGTAAATAGGACCTACGGTAGACACTCGAGACCTATATATTTCGCTATTTTTAGGAACAAAATGTGGTCCTATTTACTATGGTCCTGTGAAGGTGTTACATACTGTGCTACAGGGGTAATATATCGATCGACTACCCAGCCCAGGGTAATCCTCATGACACTACCCGCCCTCTGAACGGCGGAATCTTTGGGACGTCAGACCCGTATTACGTCTGTCAGCTGTCAGCTGTGAGCTACCCGCTGCATTTCATTACCTCCTGGGGAACCAGGGAGATGTGCTTTTAGGGACGCACGCGCAAGCGTTTCTGTAAAAGAAACGTTCGAAGTGAGGTTCGAACCCGTGACCTGGACGACGTCAAATGTGAAGGTGTTACCTACTGAGCTACAGGGGTAAAAGACCGATCGATTATACCCAGCCCAGGGTAATCCCTAAAAAAACAGTCCCCTGTAATAGGGGCGTCTTCGTTTAACAACGTCAACAACACGAAAAAGGAAAAATAGCAAAGGGTCGCACAAATATAGCAAAATGTATAGGGTGACGCAGCCGACGCAAAAGGGTACTATAGTGTGGGGGGGGTATCATCGACTTGGCAGGGAATAGTAGGGCAACGCCAGAACGGAAACGAAACAGAGAACGATGGTGAGATGACTGGGATAGATATGGTTGACAGCATTAATAGGCAATAATATACACTGTTTGTGTCTCAGCTAAAAAGACGGCCACTCCTTATCTATACCTTTCACCGGCCTCGCTGCTGTTTCTACGCCTTCACTGCCTTCAACGCGTCTCCTCTCTCCCGCCCCCCTCCCCCCCCCCCGGGCCTTGGACCGAACGACGTCTTAGTTAGGTTGCTGGTCATGGGATTTGTTGGTGTTGATTGTTTTTTTGTTTTTCGTCTGTGTCCATGAGTGAAGTAGATAACTCCTACACTGTAATCAAGTAATCAAGCGCTTCTAAAAGTTTTCTGGTAGGAGGTACTGCTGTATATACCCAAGGTACCCCAGGCGTAGCATTGCGATGAACGGCAGATTTGATCTACCAGTACAGTACCTGAACGATCTATCTACAGACGATCTAACTGTAGATCATCTATGACCTGGGGATGGAATGTTGACTAAGAATAGGATATATAGCTAAGATGAAATGATGTGGGGAATGGAAATTGGAAAACGGCTGGCAGAGAAGCGTATGAGGAATGCTGCTGATTTACGGGAAGTATATTCAGTTTATTTTGGATTGGCGTCTATACGTTATATTGTCGAAAGCCTAGCATACTACTAAAAATAATCTATGCATGGGTTTCCTTTTGTTTCCGAGGTTTTCTTTTTTCGGGAAATTTATGAGTGATCAATGTTGAAGATCATGCTGCACATTGTCGGATGGCTAGGGAAATAATAATAATCTGTAGATGGTCTATCTGATCTGCCCGAAGTATGGAGACTTCTCGTACAAGGGGAGTTCGATTTGAAAAATTGAACCACACACACCAAACGACCAATTGCGCACTGCTGTGGTTGAAAAAAAAATCCAAGCTACGTCCAAGGCACGATGGGTTAGACCCATAGTACGTATTACAGCTGACAGGCCGTAGATCTCCAACAACGAATTGCCATTTTCATGGACAGCGGTTTTTGGTCGATGTTTCGTTGGATGTGCTCAGAGGTTCTATAGAGGGGCGTCGCTGTTTGACGGGTGAGATGACCAGATGAAGGGTCGTGCCTTTTTCGGGAGAGTTTTTTTTCTTGCCGCCATGTGTCGGTTACAGTATGTATGCACCAGGTATAGCGTTCTTCTGTTCTCTTTTTACAGCACGCGTTTTCGTTTTCTGATTTTCCTTTTTCGTTTCATTCTCTCACTTTTTTTTTCACTTTTTTTTTCATTTTTTTTCTTCATTCTCTTACTCCTTTTTGGTCAACACACGCTGCACATGAGATGAGTAGACAGCGCCGCGCATCCGCCGTGGATGGTGCCCAAAGGAACGGGGGGGGAGGGGGCAACAGGAGAAGTGGCATAAAGCCCGACCGAGGGAATGCGGAGAGGGGGGGGAACAGGAGGGGTAGAAGGGAAACGGCGGTAGACGAAAGTAGGAAGGAGATGGCAGACAGGGTAGCAAGGCACCAAGTCGACTAGGAAGTAGAATATGACCATACTACTAGTGCTACCAACTGGTGCAGCTGGCTCGAACGTGGTCTTCCCTTGTCTTCTCTTTTAGTTTTTTTTTAGTTTTTTTTCTTTCTTGCGCTGACTCTCCGTGATTTTCATTTCATTTTTTCTCTTCCTCTTCCTTTTCTGATTGATAAGCCGTACTCAAGGAGCCGTGTGGCGTGGTTGGAAGACGAACCTGCTCTGCTCGGCTCGTATTGTCTGACGCCAAGGGGCTGGGCATAGTTGACGAACGCAGGGCGGAGACGGCAGTCTGGGTAGCAAGGTACCAGGCGGATTAGCAGGGAGAACCTGGCTATACTACTCGTACCACAAGCTGCTGCCGCCACCTAGAAGGTGCTTTGGGCTTTGGTCTGCCTGTTATTTCCCCTTTGTTATTTTTCCTTGTTACTTTCTCCTTGGTTCTTTGTCTTACTCTGTTCACAAGCAGTGGTGTTTTTTGTTATTTCTTCTTTTTTCCAGCTCGTTCTTTTTCAAGTGTAGGCCACCTCGCCTGCGGGGGGGGGGGCACGACAGATTGTTTCTCTTAGATTTTGCTTTCATTTTTCTTCTTTTTCTTTTTCGACTTGTCTACCTTGTTTTTGTTTTCTCTTTGATTGTTTCTTTTCGTTTCACTATTTCATAGATTGCGTATGTCGTGCCTGTCGTATCTAGTATGATGACATGGCTTTGCATTGCCCACTGCAGTTCACACTGCACACGTGGCAACGTAGTATCTCTGTGGCGTAGCTTTGTGACCACAGAACTTGTATCTCTTCTAGGATGGAAGAATCGGCACGGACACTGGTTGTGCTGGATGTCGACGGGTAGAAAGAACGGTTTAATGTGAAGAACACACACACACACACACACATGCAAATAATCGGATGACAAACCTACTATTACGGGGGACCATAGTAAATAGGACCTACGTCCGGCGCTTATAAAAACGTACCAGGTATATATTTCGCAATTTTTACCAAGAATATTTTGTCCTTTTTACTATGACCCCCCGTAAATACTGCATAATGCTGCTGTTAAGGTATCAAATAAGGCCATTGGTATCAGATTTATTTACGTTTTTTGTAGAATTTCCATCTTGGTGAAATTATTTTGTCCGATTATTATGAGAAATTTAACAGAGGGCAAAATAGTAGGAAAGTTCAATTTCACAAGTCCGGAAGAAAAAGCTGTCCGATCACAACGGCCCTCTATAAGAATGCCATCGAAGAACGTCTACCACAAACCTACCTGATCGAACCCTATATCTGGTGTATTGTAGGTCCTCATCCGAGGTATTTCGTCACTATTAATAATAAATGTTTAGGCTATTCTATAACCAAGTAAAACCCAGCACGTCGGACGCTACCGATATCATACCGGTACATGTTACGGGGAACCACAGTAAATAGGATGAAATATATTTCTATGTAGTAAATATAGCGAAATAAGCAAGTATTTGTCTGTACCGCAGGTCCTATTTAACATGGTCCCCCGTAATATTTCAAGTAGTTTTTGACATTTCTCCCCTGTCAGGTCCGAGAGGAGATATACTTAAATGGGAGGATAAACTACCCTGAAGCGAGCTGCCAACAGGCCGACAGCATGCCGACAGCATATCACATTATCGATAGGGTTTTGTATGCGCGACAGAATGCGCGTACTGCATGCGCGACATGCAGACAGCACAATGGCCATGGCGACTTGACCGTACAAGCATATATTACCTGGTATCACGCCTGGAGCTGGAATATACTACTGTATTAATGCAATACGGGCTGTGATCGCCTCGCAGTCAATGGTATTACGAGTATAGGCAAAACAAAGAAACGCCGAAGGGAAAGGGGACAACAGCAAACTCTAGCCAACCCACCCACATCAACGCTCCCTGCTCCAGCCACCACAGACAAGGCTGCAATACAAAAAGTGCACACACTCAAAGGAAGGCAGCGGGTAAGGAAATAATGGAAATAAGACTGTCTTTTCCCGCACTGCTATTTGCTGTCGTATAGTTCTGTTCTGCTGCTTCCTCTCTTTCTCTTTTTCTCCCTCGCCATCTCTCTCGAACTAACGACATCAACAATATCGACTAATATACCAAACGCGCGAAGCACGCATAAGGGACCGTTTTCTGTAGTTTACTGCTATGACACTTCTGTAGCACTGCGTATAGCACTGCTGTGCTTGCACTCGTCTTCTTGGAGCAGTGGGCCCTCTCTCTTTTCGTCATAACTAGCCCTTGTCACCGCACTACTGGCCTACCAGGTAAGTACTGGCAGTGGTACTGGCATCTACCGGCATATTTTTCACGCGGCTTAATTTTATTATTTTATTATTTTCTCACGCACTGATACTTACGGTAGCTAGAATAGATAATAGTCCACGACGACGCCAAGACACAGGAACTAAACAGAGCAGAACAAAGCAGCGCAGAACAAAGCAATTGCCAAAAACCTAGCCCAGCCCCGCGAAGCAAAGCGAAGCGAAACCAATGCCAAAAAAAAATAACGAAAAAAACAAAATAAAAAACAAAGCACCACTAACACCAGAGGCGCAACTCACATATCCCGCCACCGTGCCACCCAAGCAGTGCACCTCATATTCGATCGACAACTGCCCCGCCACGTTGCCGCCCTATCTCATCGCACCCCATCCCATCCCATCCCATTCCCTCAACGAACCACCCGAACAAAAAGAGAACGACGTACGGCAGAGTTGCAAGAATAAAATCTTCAGCCTTTTCGTGGAAACCCCGTGCTCCCGACAGGCGACGTCACAGCAACGGATCTCGCAATGCCACCCGACACAAAAACGCAAATGACACCAGGGTGTGATCAAAAGGGCTCATTTCATCACCGAAACGATTGCGGCATGATCAAACGGCTCATTGACTTCATCTCGATAATTTTGTGTATAGGCAGGCCAGAAGGAAGGATGGGGGGGTTGAGGGAGGGAAGGACGGAGGAAGGGAGGGCAAAGCAACAGCCGACAGCTCGAGTTGCTGCAGCCCCAGGGCTTAGCTGAGACGTACGGGAAATAATGGCACGGATCCGCCAGACGGCGGAGCCTCTGTGCCAAAACCGATGTAAAACAGGTGTCGCTGCTACAACACCACTCATCCTGCCCTACCTTCGCCCCCTCTGTCTGAAAATATAGCTTTCATCCGTGCTCATCTCATCACACGATCCATCAAGTCTAGCCTGCCCATACCGCTCCATTTCCCCACTCCTCGTTCAGCCCCCCTGTGCATCTCCGGACCATCACTTTCGATCGCTCGCCCCCCCCCCCCCCCCCCCCCCGAGCCCCTTCTTGCTATACTCCGGGGCGCTCAAATCTTGGGGCGTGTTCTGTGTCCGTCGGACTGTTCTCCTCAGGGTGACCGATTCGACACCATACACCATACTAGAACTAGACTAGTGAAGAAGGTATTCTTCTCGGCCCTTCCCCAAAAACGCCATATGCATCAAATGAAAACCCCTGCCCTGCCCTCTAAAGACAGCCCGTGGAGCGGCATCACACACAAAAAAAAAAAACGGCAGGTGAGTTTCCGGACACCAACCATTTGCGTTTTGGGCGTTTTTTTTTGTTTCAAATGGAAGGCCGCGTCGACTTCGCCCTAGTCCTACTGCTGTAGCTGTCTTACGTGGTACTGCTTATCATACACCAACTTGGTAGTTAGACGGTCGTATGAAGGCTAACGAAAGACAAACGGTGCTATACCTAAGCCCACCGCCAATTTCGGCACACAGGTAGGTCTCTAATGTACACCGCCACCTACTCGCAGTGACGAAACAAGGGGGCCTGGGTATGTCGCCGCCAAACCGCGACTCCAAAGGGGCACTGTACAGCAGCAAGTGCACTGCCGCACACTACTTGCGTTTGCCTGGGCACCCACAGGACGGGGCGTGTGCAGCAAAGGGCAGCAAGAGTTAAAATAGTGATAAGCATCATAGCATGGTACGGTACAACACGCATGGCCTGGGACACCTGGGACGCCCTCCGATCCACTCGCACCGCCCAGCCACCGAGGACGCATGCCCTGCTCTACACAAAACAAGCAAACACGCAACCACAACGTTCGAATACGAGTACCGGCAACCCTAGCTCGAAACGGAAACCCCGAGTCGTTTCGGCCATTGAAGCCGGGGATTTTTTCAAAGAGATTCTGCGCCTCCGTGCCCCCCTCCCGCCATCAGACACCACTCCTACGGCCATGCACGACATGAGCACATTGAGTACAACCTCCCTTTCAATATCCAACCTCACCGCCCACCCCCCACCCCCACCCCGGTCCCGCTCGTCTTATATAATTTTTGTATTGACGGCGTCTTGAGTGTTTTTGTATTGACGCACGCCTCGCGATATCTATCCACATTTGACTCGGAGAAAGAGGCCGTGCATTACACCATGTGGTTTTTCCATATAGGCGACACGCCGTTAGCAACTTCCTACCCCGAGGTTGGTACATGCTGCAGTGACAACACACAAAGTGGCACCTACTGCAGCGACAACACCCAGTCAGTAGAATCTACTGCAGTGTCAGCACCCACAGCGGTGTCACCTACCAGTACTGCAGTGACAACACTCACAGTAGCACCTACTGCAGTGACAACACCCGCAGCGGTATCACCTACTGCAGTGACAACACCCGCAGCGGTATCACCTACTGCAGTGACAACACCCGCAGCGGTATCACCTACTGCAGTGACAACACCCGCAGCAGTATCACCTACAGCAGTGACGACACCCACAGCAGTATCGCCTACTGCAGCGACAACACCCACAGTAGCACCTACTACAGCGACAACACCCGCAGCCACAAGAGGAATTTAAAACTCCGCTCGCTCTGTAAGTGTGGCCAGCCCACAACGGCGATAAAACAAAAAAACGAAAAAAAAAACTTCCCTTCCCTTCCCTTCCCTTTTCCAGCACGCTTTCATGCCACACGCGGACAACGCTCTTTGACGTATATACATGGCGTGTGATACCCAACGCGCACTGAAAGAAAGGAGTGGGGAATGCTGCGTGTCGGTATGGTGCGATGCCGGTGCGGTGCGGCGCAGTGCGTTGGGCACACCACGTCTCCGCAATCAAGGCAGCAACAGCAACAACAGCGCCGACAGCAGCAAGAACGATAACAACAACAACAACAACAGCGATAACAAACAAAGCCAACAGCAACGACTACAGGTACCCGCAGTCACTTGGGGTGCCGTTGGTTCAACCCGTTGCCTGTGTCGATCGATCGACCATCGCTACTAGTACACCCTTAAACGCACCAAACCACTCCACCCATTTCACTATCGGACCGCCCCATCCGCACTGCACTCACCCCACCCCCCCCAACCCTCCGATTCTGATTCCCGCCGACACCGACGCTCCTATGCAGCATGATCGTCATCGCAACCGTAAGCGTGGGTCTATTCAATTTGCATAAGCTTTTTCTACCATGGCGTTCCTCTCCCATTCACCATGTTTCACTCCACGCCCCCGCTCCTCCGCAGGCTGGGGCCCTATGTACGCCTCCAACAGCACAGCACGGCACAGCACAGCACGGCACAGCACAGCACAGCAAAGCAGTGACACACAGCACAGGCTAAGGTTTATGTACTCCCCTCCTCCCCCCCACTCCCCCTCCCTCCCTCCCTCCATCCTATCTGTTAAGGCTACGGCTTGCTGCCTAAGCCCTCCCAGCTGCTTGTGTCTGTTGAAGGGAGCACAGTGGGCCAGGCCCCCAAGTAGACGTTGAGGGAGCTAGCAGCCTGCGCAGACAATCAAATCGAAAAACAAGAGGAACGGAGAAACGGGCAGATACGCAAAAGCAGCGGCGGAGGCGGGGGCGGGGGGAAGGCGTACTCATTGGTTGCTTGCTTTACTCGTTCGACCAACACCTCTCTTTCGGGACTGAGCATGGCTGAGCATCGTTCATACTTCTAACAGAGACACCTCCAACAATCGCGCGCTCAATACCTGTGTTCCATATAGTACATGAAACAAAAAATCTGGGGTTAACTCATTCACTACTGCAGAAAGTATCTGACTCTCATTCCGGGTATTTCCCCCCCGAACGGGGTTGGAGTTGATATGGTGGCGGTATACAGAAGGGGTGCTGGATTCATGGCAGCGCAAAACTCCTCCACGAGTCGTACCACAGGGATTTGCGCGGTTGCTACTTTGTTGGGGGGGGGGAGGGGGCGGGGATACTCGACGTCACGCATGGCCGTAGTCGTATGACCATAGACCCTCTCATCCTTACAATGCCGGGAAGGAGCACGTCGGGTTTTCACCGACCAGACAGACATTACTTGCATCAAGTGCGAAGCGCCGTGAGGTGTTCGACGAGTTGCATGAATGGTGAGCTGCATCCTACTAAGACCCGCTTGTGAGCCCGACTTGCATATTATATGGATAGCAGCTTCAACGAGCTACAGTAAATAAATTTCCGATGTAGCTACTTCCAGAGACAGCAGTGGGGGTACTATGTAACTGCCTGGTGGGTGTCTTACCGTAAACACTATTAAACACTATTAATACGTGACAAGGTCATTCCCCTTGTGCGGGGTAAAGGTTCTCTACCCCTCACAAATGATTAACTCCATCGCCAGTTGTGGCGACCGCCAAAAAAAATATAAAAAACGGTACCCTGGAGCGGCATGTTTTACAGTGTCGTTGCCAACCGACGCCAATCCAGCCTATGTACATAACTATATTGGGGGGGGGAGCAATGAAGGAGGAGGGGGTTGGGCGGGGCACTACGTGGAAACGATGCCGAACCACTTACAGCGATTCGAATTTGAAGGGAGCAGTAGCACTAGCATGAACATGACCATCAACAGTAATGTCAATTTCAATATCAGGCACTGATCAGCTTCAGATCGTTTGGAGTTTTTTAACGGAGGCTTGGGGAGACGACGTAATTTTCCAGTCGGCAAAGTTATCAACCCAGGAGAGTGAACGACTCTGTCAGTCGGCAACAGCTTGATAACCCGGGAGACACAGCCGCTGAAGCGGTGTAAAACATACGATTTTGGCAACTGCAGACACTGTCGGCTTCAGCATAGACGTATCGTAGTGCTGTAGTGGAGGGGAGGAGAGGGGAGAGCCTGCCATGTCACCCCATATTTCAGCTGTGATCAGGGAGGCATCAGGAGAAAGAAGGGCCAAGACAATAAATGGAATGACAAGAGAATATACGTATGCGCCTGGTCTATTATACACGTACCAGGTATATATTTGAGTGTGCTACGCGACGTTTGAACGATGGCATACAGCTGCCTAGGCCAGGCTGGCATCGGCATATTCCCTGCTATCAATATGTCATGTATAAACATACTACCCCATAACGATGTAAACAACATTGTAACTACTGCCGTAATACCCCCCTAGGCTGTGTGCTGGGAATCGCGAGAAAAAAGGTCCACTTCCCGACAAACACACGCCACGACCCACTACCAAAACCTGAACACCCTACGTATATAACGTGAACATCTGGTCATGTACTCATGCGTACTAACCTCATTAATCGCGTACTCAGCGATAAGGCTTATAGTACTCAGCGATACGGGTTACAGTACCCAGCGATGAATCACACGACGAAACACCAAATTACCACCAAGAACACAGGTACCAAGGTAGACAGCAGCACATGGAAATAAAGCATGAACTATACTCTGGCGTGTGGGTGTTGTCTTCCCATCAAAACCTTCATGCCGTCTAACGACATGAGGACAGGAGGACACAGCACATCCTATTATTAATAGTAGAGCTGGTAGAGAGACACCCGTAGCTGGTACTATTCATATTACAAGTAGTATGGCTATAACACAGACTGCGGTCATCAGAGGGAGTAAACCAAACACGCCTCCGATGAATCGAGCACACACTCAAAAACCCTACAGTTTTTTGCTCTCGATTTCAATGTTTTAAGTCACTTCGTATATCAATGCTTGGTATATATAGTCCGTGACCACAGCGGCACTTGAATCAGTCGTATTTTGGTCTGTAAATAGGGAACACATATACCACAATTTGTACGTATAACATGAACATGAACCCAGGGTGAGCTGGATGTCTTCTGATGACTATTAATACGCTACTTGAATAACAGCTTCACGTCGTAAGACAACACACATACCGACACATGAATGAGCATTCACCAATGAAGATGTAGTGCACTCGCAAACACAGAAATTTGTTTGTTGAGATGTGTACCTGGTAAATATTTTACAGCAGCAGGGCAACACTCTGCACCGACAAGCGGGGACCACTTGGTGTTGATATTAGTGCTCGAAGGCCTCTTACATTTCCGTCCAGAGCCATACGTACTTCCGGGTACCCGGGTACAGCAACCTGCCTGCCGGGTCAAGCAACATACCACATCTCAGACAGATCGTCAATTGAGATGTATGGCATTCAAGGCAAGCCCATTCCTGATGCTGTATGATCGACTACAGCAGTAGCTCATGTTATTTTTGGGTGCGACCCCGTTCAATCTACTGGATCGATCTATAGTAAATACCACATGTTTCTTGGGTTTGGATCTGTACTATTTCGGGGGACCATATTAAATAGGACCTACGGTGCACACTAAAACCTACCTGGTATCTATTTCGCTATTTTTACCAACAAGATTTGGTCCTATTTACTATGGTCCCCGGTGATACTACAATGCAGATCCCGCACAAGCTTTAACACCGCAAGGTCTGGTCAACATGCTCACGCGCCGGATGGAGCAGGACGAGCATCAGCAGCATCATCAGCAGCAGCAGCACCGGGGGGCGAAGGGTTAAATTGACAAACGACACGTATACGAGTACGTACGTTGTCTAAAAAGTGGAAGCGTGGTGAGCGAGAAATAATTGCCTAGTATTGAAGCGCTACTATTTCAACCAGTCGCCCGTGGGGTACGGAATAGATCACAAACAAAAAACTCTCACAAAGGCAGGTGGACTACATCAGATGATCTATCTGATCTACGTCGTGATCAGCCCGAGATGTGCGCCCTACATCACCGTCGGCCCCCATCACACCATGCCCACTAAATGATTACTTCTCGTAGCATACCTATTTTTGTCAACATGACAGTACATGTTGACAAAAACAGGCAGTGAGTTCGTCGCGGACAAAAACAGTCCAATTTTGTAAACCATTTCTTAACTCCCTTTAGGATTGGAATCCCGTTTTGGGGACAATATACTCGACAATTAGAGTGGGCTAGCCCCCAAAACGGGACTGCATTACCAAAAGGGTTAATATGTAAAACCTGCACACCCCCCCCCACCCCGTAGCGCGCCTTGATACTACGATCATATTAATACTACAGCAGTAGCAAAACTATCAGTACAACACCAGGGGCAAAAATGGCATTTGACGATTTTTTCGATCTCACGGCTTTGGTATTATTACGGGGGACCATAGTTAATAGGACCTATGGCACACACAAAAACCTACCTGGTATATATTTAACCAAATTTACTAACAATATTTGGTCCTAGTAACTATGGTCCCCCGTAATAGTAACATGTTTTTCTCTTGTTTCCAAATAATTTGGGATCGACGTGCCATACCCGGGTAACCTACTCTACGATTATAGTAATTTGACCCAGCGCCATATACGCGAAACTGCCAACACTACCACATGAAGGGTAGGGTCAAACTTCCCCGGTCGAGTCGGGTCGGGTCGCCTATAACCCGACCCCGGTCGAACGCGTGGCATTTTGAAGACCTCTCCACCGGACCCATTCCGACCCGTGAGGTGTTCGAGACCTTCTGATCCGGCCCGCGGGGCGGGTCATGATCCGTGAAACTACAAATCCACCATTGAAATGCAAGTGTGTTATCCAATTGTCAGTAACACTGCGAGAATACTTCAAGTACCAGGTATTGATCAACACGAAGCGCAAGCCGTACTCACGATGAGGGACTCGCGGAGACGATCTTCGTAGGACTCAGAGCCAGGCACTTGGAAGGGCTCAGAGCGTCACCCGGCACCCACCCATCCCCAGACACCCAAGCCTTGCCCATGGCCTTGCTCATATGACCACCTTGCATGCCCGCCACCGACCTCAACCCCACCCCGCCATGAGGAACAGAAGCCGAAGGACCGTGGACGTTAGACGTAACGGTAAGCCCGAAGCTAACAGGTGCGGCGGAATAGATACCGCTTGACAAAGCGAAGGAGGCGGAGGCGGAAGAGGAGGAGTAGGACGAAGAAGAGCAGGAGGAGGAGGAAGAGTAGGACGAGGAGGAGGAGGAGGAGAGGGAGGAGGAGGAGGGGAACATCGCGGTGGAACCGAGCTCGCGCTTGGCTAGGTGGTGAGCTGCGCCGAACATTAACGGCGATTGCAAGGTTTCAGCTTCTGCTGCTGACGACATTTTGAGGAGTACAGTAAACACGGGCATGGGGGGGAGAAGCGGGTGCGAGGGGAGGGCAGGGGAGGGAAAAGGGAAGACAACGAAGGATGAGGTGGATTGTAGCGATGAGCCGGAGCAAGCAACGCAGTCAACCCGTCGACCTGAACGGCTATCGCGTCACCACCACCACCACCACCAACAAAAACATGCACGTCAACAACATTGATAGCAGATAATAACGAAACTTTCAACGACCGCAAATGACGAAATCGACAACACAGACAATAACCGCAACAATAACGAGCTACAAAAATGTAACGGAACACCGAGACCAAGGGCGTCAGAAACGCACCCGGACAGGTACACCATATTTTGCGACCGCAAACTCACCCCCTCCCGCCAGCCTGTGTCGCTTCTTCGCCGGACTCAACCGGCCCCCGCCCCCAACACGGTTACCGCAGACGACGACCCCGATCCCGTTGCCGCCATTGCCCGCAGACTCCTCCCCCCTAGGGCAAGCGCCGCCCGAGAGCGCAAGGCCGTCACCCCCAGGGTCCCCACGATCGTGCCCCCTGCTAACATCGCCTCCTGGAAAACCGACGTCGCCCGTCAGGGTCAGCACGCCGCCGATCCCCGGCGACGAGGACAGCAAAGACCGAGTTCTCGTCATTTGCGCCATTACCATACCGTCGGGGGCATCCCTGCCCGATGTACTGCCGACCCCGTCGCCATTGCGGCTGCTGTTGCTGTGGCTGTTGCTGCTGATGTTCCCTACTCGTCCGTCACCTCCTATGGTTGTCGCCACGCCGGTGGCATCTCTAGCTACGCAGCCACCACCGCCGGCGGCCCCGGCGCGCCACCCCCCCCGCTGCTGGTCACCGCCCACACGCAGACCATCTTCTTCGTCTAGGCCGTGGCCATCAAGAGCGGCCCCCCACACGGGCTCGGGCATGGCCACAAAGTCCTCCCCTTCCCCTTCCAAAACGTCCCACCACGCCTCCTCGCAGGGAAGCTTCGCCGGCACCAGCGCGTCCGTTGACCTCGACGTAGAGGCAAAAGCGACAGCCGCGACCGGCGTCGATGTTGGTGCTGTCGATCGGGACGGCGGCGTTACTCCTGACGAAAGCACAGCGGCAACGGCGGTGGCCGCGTCGGTGACTGAAGCGGTCGCGGACGAGACGTCGCTTGTGCCCGACAGTCGTGATATCCCCTTCCCTCCATCAAGCAGTAGATCCGAAGGACATACGCCAGCGGACAGTGGTCCTGGGACGGTAACGGGTGCTAGTGAGCGAGACGACAGCGGCTGCGGCTCTCTCGGTAGCGATATAATGCCACCGCCGCCAACACCATCACCACCACTACCACCACCACTACCACCACCACCACCACTACCACCATCGCAGTCGGACTCCACAGTGCGCAGACCGGTCAGGTCCACGGTGTTGAGCTCCGGCAAATGGTCCAGCTCGAAGTCAACCCTGACCCCACCCACCGACAACTCCTCCCCGCCGCCGACAACGTCGCCATCGATAACGCCTCCAGCGCTCGACCCAACCCCATCGACGCCGCCCGCTAACCCCAAGCAGCCGCCGGCAGCCCTCAGAGCGTCGTGCTGTGCACGCACTGCCGACGGTGTCACCACTCCCACTCTCGACTCTCGATCACCGAAGCTGGCCGGCTGTTGCATCCTCGCCGTACCAACAACATCAGCCTGACCAACAGAAGAACCTATTTCTTCGAGACCGCTCTCGGCAGGCTCCGGAGCTTCAGACACGAGCATATCCTCCAGCCCCATCCCCAACTCAAACCCCAGATGCGCGTCGACCACACCATTGCCGAGACACGAGGTCTCCATCGGGTACGGTCCCTCCATCATCACCGCCCCTCTCGCTTCCCCCGGGAAGCTTAACTCCATCTCCACCCCCACCCCCCTGCCTCCCCTTCCCCCCACCCCCAGCCCCAGTGACATGCCGTCGGCGTATCTTCTTTGGAAGTCATCCCCTCCACGATATCCTGGAAACCCCGCTTCCTGTCTGTGAAGCACGCCAGCGGTAACCGTCATAGCGGCGGCGCCGAAACCCCCTCGCGGTCTCACGCGGCCCGCGCCACCACTCACCCCCTTACCCGCGTCGACGCGCCGGCCAGAGGACGAGGACAAAGAGGAGGAGGACGAGCACGAGGAAGAGGAGGAAGAGGAGAAAGAAGACGGTGGGCCGACCGGGACGGGGTCAAGGTCCTCTCCGCGAGCAACGAAGGTCACGAACGATGCCGGCATGGACGGGTCCGGTCGTTCCTCCGGGTTGATGCCGCCCCCCCTCCCCCTCCCCACCGCATGGTCACCGATTCTGTTACCGACCTTGCCACCCGCGACGTTGGTCCGTCGGAGCACTCCAGCACGTGAAGAATCTTCCCCTCTACCTCTTCCCATTGTTGCAGCTCCTCCTCGTCCGGTAAAATCCGGCATTTCTTCCGAATCCGAGTTTTCACCGTGGGCTACCCTTAGCCGTCCGCCCGTCCTCGACCGCGTCCCGACGACGGCCCCGACTGCGGACGTTGTTGCCAATGATGCTGTCGCGGACCCGAACCCTTTCCCCAAAAGAAGCTCGCCGTCTACGTCTACCCCCCGCCCCCCGTCCCCCGCCGCTGCCGCGACTGCCCGCAACAGCAAGTCTTTCCCTCCGGAAGACGGACGATGTCTCCCGACACAAGCCGCACCGGCAGCCGTAGCCGCGGCCGCAATCGCTACGGGGGAAGTCCTCGACGATGACGCTCCCGCCGCCCTGGATGCTTCCGCGGCCGCTTCCAGGAGGGCGGTGTTAGCCTTAGAAGCTCGGCGAGAGCTACGCGCGATGGTCACTCCCGCCAGCATGCCCTCCGCGCCGCGCGGCTTATTCCGGTTCACCATACCATCCGTGCTGTGGGCCGCGCAGTAGCCGGGCTTGTCCCCAGGCATTCCGAAATTCGCCACGGTAAAGCATCCCTCGTGCTGGCACCTCCGCGCGGTGAGATTGCGCATCCCCTCCTCCTTGTGGTGGGAGCAGGACACCGCCACGTCACCCTCAAAACCGAACGACGGACACAGGGTACAGCCGTCCATGTGGCACAATCGTCGGCCCCTTTTTCCACCCTTTTTCAACCGACGGGTGGGGGAGGAAGGTGCGGACCCGGATCCGCCTCCGGAAGGTTTCCCCTTGCCCCCCTTGGAGCGGCTCTCTGACTTTGCCATCGGAACACCAATAGGCTATTGACCGTAGTAAGTAGACTATTGTAAGCCACTAGGCTATCAGTAGGCCTTCGGTGTGTAACCTTTCGGCTGCGGGGCTGGCGTTCCTCTATCCTTCTCACTGTCAGCCCAGTATATACCTACAATGTTGATTGCTCCTCCTTCCCCTCCTGCTGCTCCTGATGTTGCTGCTGCCTCTGCTTGTCGCTAGCGAACAGCTGCTGCTGTAGCTACTTGCTGTATATAATGTACCAGTGTATACCAGGTATACCAGGTATCAGTATTATATACAAGGACGGTATTATAGTTGTATCGATAATTTTATTACTCGATATGGTATCAATCGGCTGGCACTCTATAAGCACTGGTGGGAGTCCCCTTCAGCCACAAAAGCCACAGAGAACAAGATGGAACCGCCGCAATCCGATCCAGCCCAGCCGAATCCAGCACCTCCAGCCACCGCTATAGCCGATACCGCTAGCCGAAAGAACAACTGCGGACCGCGCAGGCCAAACACTTGACCGGCACACCGGGTGCACCAACTCCAAGAATTACTGGTCCGATAGCTCGTTCGCGGACCCAAGTCCCTGGGCTCAATGATGTCGGGTCGGTTCGGGTCCGGTGACCTCTCTCTATCGACCTACCCAGTGGTTTTGTTTTTTCGATTAGCTTCCGTCCTTCCTTCCTTCCTTGCTTGACTGAGACTAAACCTTGCACCAAATCGCAACCTGGGTGCGTAGGAGAGGGGGAAGGAGGGAGGGGGAAGGGGGGTGGGTGGGAGACTACACCAGCGAGCGCTGGCTTTATACATGCGATATGCGATACCCACTACAATATGTCGCATATATGGTAGATACGGACCTCAGTAGTCGTAGTATACCAGGAGGAAGGAAACCAAGACGAGGGTGCCTGTCTCGGAATTGATTGCTGGTGTAAATATGGTTGAATGTCGACACACACGCACCACACACACCACAAACACAAGCGCTGCATTCCCGGTCGTTTCTCACCCCGTCGCTCCCCAGCCACACACAGATCACGAGGACAGCAGCACCTTTTGCTCTTGGGGGGAAAAAGTGGAAATGTTTACGTCTGGACTCCGAAGAGAACGGTTACTTAAATGTGTAAATACTGCGCGGCAAGCCGCTTCTTACTGGCGAGTGAAAAGTTAGGACCACTACGCGAACAGTATTTATACGTAAGTATCTAAATATAAAATACCTGGTAGATATTAGCGTTTACTCTGCAGACTAAATGTATACTGGTAGGTACCACGTGCGAATCTAAATAAAAGTACACCACAATACTCTGGCACGAGTACCAACTACGATACGAATCTTAAATATATATACAATTTCGCAAAAAAAATAAAAAAAATAAAATAAGATGCACTCACACAAAAATCAAAAATAAATATGTAAATATCACCATGAAAGAAAATACTGCGCAACAGGTACGGCTGCTTCAAAAGCAACGATACCTAGGCTTTGCTCAAACGGCACCTCGTAAATAATTTGATGTGAAAAAAATCGATGTATACCTGGTACGGCAGAACAGGTGTGTAGTAGTATATGTAAAGAGGCACGATAGAGTTACTCCACCGGGCGCAGGCAGTGGCACAAGTCGGAATCGGAGGTATTTCCGTAACATTTGCTTCTTGCATACCAAAACCCCGAGTCAAATCGAACGGTACTATAAATCACAACAATTAATGTCGATATTGCCATACACTGCTCACTACGAACGATTTCTCCTGCGATCAGATTCTCTGCTAAAACTATCAAAATAAATAAGATTCGTGTCAATAAACATTGCGAACTCCCGTATTTACAGTAGCAGATTGAGTGTAGCGCGTGCACGCTGCTGTGCGTTGTGCATCCAAAACGGCGGCATTCCAAGATCTCGACGGAGCAATCGAAGTATTATTTTATGGTCGTTGCTATCTTAATCTTGTAGTATTGTTGTTGCGGTCTCACTCTTCTGCGCTTGGAAACTTACAGGGGGCACAAACCAAAAGAGGACCGCCAACACACCCCGGTGGGTACAGCAGAGTAGCTAGCTCCATAACGAGGTAGGAGTGCGTCTTCAAAGTGAAAGTTAGTTTCGCTGCTCTTTGTGGTATAGCTGACACATCTAGGATATGATACTCTCGTCGCATCTGCCCTCGCGCAAGAAGCTGAAATCATGCATACTGTAGGTGAGATGTTACAGTGGTGTACATCACATGCTCATTATCCCACCGGAGTAAGAAGGCGGCACATTTCTTACAACTCCCTAGGATAGACGGGGAGCGCCTGCACTATTATTAGTTTATATACACACTTCGAACCACTTTTTTTTTTTTCGCGAATTCTGGGCTGGAATTCTCAAAATCCGTTTTGTTGCTTCTACCAATCTAGTAATCTATGAAGAGAGTGCCGATAACAGCAGTACCGGTATACCATTGTGAGGTGCAGTCGTACCAGCAAACATTTTGAGAGAACTGATCGCGCAGCCAGACAGCATGCAGCATACCAGTAGTGCCCAGCATACAGTCGGTACGTAGTACTGCAGCACGGTTCCATTGGAAGATATACTATTAATACGTACGTACGGTAGCTGCACAGACGGAGATACCTGGTAATAGATAACTAGATACCTGGTAGGTGGTAGATAGCGGCAGGCAAGGAGGGAGGGAGGAGTGATATATATCTACGAGTATACCGTAAGATTTCATTGCTGGCGAATCATGCTAAACTAAACGTTCGGGGCGCCGCTTTCTTCAGCAAAAAAACGGGCTAAAATAAACATCGGGGTATTACACAAAAAAGTCAACATAAAAAAATGCAAAACACGGCCCAGGACATGGTGAATCCCCTCCATCCCCCTCGAAAGTCTGGGGGGGGGGGGGGGGGGGGGGGGAACGTAAGTGCCTCCTGCGCGCCGAAGTGCGACGAAGCTGGCAACAAATTAAAATGTGGGATACGGAGTAGTTTCCGAAGCCGTCAAGGGGGGTGCTCCACATGTTTTTTGGAAAGTGGATGTGTGATTGCGCAAACAGCAAACGCAATCCCTTCACAATAAAAAAAAAACACGAGAAAAGGCCAAGACTGACTCGTGCAGTTCTAATCAACGACCGGCAGGATATGTTTGTATTGGTAGTCGTGGTGCGTCTTACGCCGTTTTGACCACCCCCTATCCCTCCATGGCGGGAGACTACGACGCAAAAAGGTATCAATATTATTACTGCTGTACTGCCTCCGCTAATACGTACCTGGTACATTATATTTCATACGACCAGAGAAAGCAAGTAAATAACAAATCTTAAATGGTTTTCTTGTTTTCTGTCTTGCCTCGGGGGGCGAAACCTCCAGCGATCTTTTCCCAGAGGATGTACACCCCGTGCACACGGTAAACGGCCCGGGGTGCCTTTCTACGCGCGAAAAATGATAGAGCCCCCCGGGGTGTTTACTAAGAGTAGCATTATTATTGTTTCCTTTGCCATCCGACATTATGCAGCATGATCTTCCACATTGATCACTCATAACTTTCCTGAAAGAACAAAACCTCGGACACAAAAGGAAACCCATGCACCATCATTCTGTGTGTCTTGCCTCCTCATTGAACCTTTATTCCTACCCGACTACGAGTATAGTACATCTGTAGACCCGGTCTCTGTCCTTATTCTTCATCCTAGAGAGATAGAGATTCTGTGATCGCAGACTGAGACGAATGAAGGAAACAAACAAAAAAATGGCATCGACATAGGAAAAGAGGAAATAGCGGAATTGAGGTAGATGGGGAGTACTGGAGGGATAGGGACGAAGATGTCGGGAGACAGGACTTTCAACCCTTGACAGACAGCAGCTTCTTTGCCTTGACATGCCGTGACTGACACCAAACTACTAGGTTTTAGTGTGGAACACTTCGGCCCTACCCCCTTGACACCGCATGTTTTGCCTTGCTTGACATGCCTCCCGACAATCTTTGGATAGGGATGGGGGACGGGTGAAGAATCTGTGAGTCGATCCGACTTAACAATAGAAGCAATCTCTCGAATAATTTCAGCCTGTGATATGCAGCAAAGGTACTACATGAAGCAGAGGGAACCCCGAGACAAGAGCATTCGGGACTGAAGAGTGGTCAACAATAAAACAGCTTGTCCTAAAAAACTACCCGATAAAAATATTAACTTCTTGTCCCCTAAACCTTCTCAGAAGTCCAGCCTGCAACGCCTCCGCACCACTAAAAGACCCCGGATAAACACCCTCAAGAATCAAGAACCACCCCCACATATTTCGGCACGAAGCACGAAAGAGTTGGAAGTGAAGCAGGATGTATAACTCTGCTGGTAACGAAAAGGGTCACAGAATGCCGCACGATATTGTTCGCCGTCATGCGCTGCGCGTAGCGGCTCGGGGGCGTCGGGACTAGTCGGGACCCACCTGAACCGATCCAACTCGGGGTACAACTCATGTGTCAGGTAGCACATACTGACGGACTCGTTTCTATTGATGTAATTGAACGAACTATGTGCGTATCGATGTTATCGTACAGCAGTAGTATTTTCTTCCACCGTGTGTGTGGTTCTACTTCTGTACCTTCTCTGTTCGTAACGTGCCGAGTGGTCGTCTTTTTTCTTTCGCTGGTTCTACTATTAATATTTTTTTATTATAATGAATAGTGTTGCTGTGCCTGCCAACCCAATCTCCTTCTTGGGGACACGAAACTTTTTTGTTTGTTTGTTTGAACGTGTTTTTATTTTGTTGTTTTTGATCGTTTTCTTTTTCACAGAATGTGTGAGTCGTGCCTGCCGTCGTATCCAGTACGATGACATGGCAACGCACTACAACAGCAGTACTAATAGTTGTCTACTGCTGAAGTCCGTTCTTCACATTAAACCGATATTTCTACGACATCCGTACTGCATGACAACAGTGTCCCATTAAGAGTATCTCTGCTGTGTCATAGTGTTGTGACCACAGAGCTTGTAATATATGTATCTGCCTGGGATTGAAGAATCGGCACGGACACTGGTTGCGCTGAATACCGAGGGGTGAAGATAACGGTTCAACTCAGGTTCAACTCTTCTATCAATGGTACAAATAGTATACATACACTGCAGTCTCGTTTGGGAGAGAAACCATTCACATTTTAAGTAGTTCATTCCCATACGGGACATTAACAATAAAACAAGAAATAAAGTAGACATACTGCTAGTAGAAGATGTAGATAGACTTGGTGTATAGGTTTCCTTTGTACCAGGTATACGGAGATTTCTTCTTTCAGGAACGTTTCGATCGATCAACGTGGAGGCTCATGCTGCACATTGTCGGATGGCAAGCCCAATAATAAAATGCTATTAATATCAATAAAAAATGATATTATTAACAATGCTGACACTCACTCTAAAACGCGACGGCTTCATGTGAAGAGCCACCCAATTCAGCCCGTGACTCGAGCAGAGGCACACAACATTAATATTAAAAATAACAAATACCTGTCAAGTCACGTGTCACCTGACGCAACTACAGCAGTACTGCCCAGGAGGTAATCACCCGACTCGAGTGACCCAGCAGGTACTCAGCAATAAACAGAACGGTTTGATATGTAATTTGTATATAAGTGTGTGTTCTTCACATTAAAAACCATTTTTTCTACGTACTCCTTGACATCAAGCACGACCAGTGTTCACGAGGAGGCTATTAACCCTTTTAGAACTGCAGTCCCGTTTTGGGGACAAACTACTCAAACTTTAAGTAGTTTGTCCCCAAAACGGGACTGCGGTTCTGAAGGGGTTTACAAGTGGAGAAAACATGCAGCATACGAAAAAAGGGCCGCGCGACATGCCCCTCCCACAGCACATGATACTGCAGTACCTACAGCAGCTAAACTCTATCATATATACTCGTAGAACGAAGCGAGGAAATTGACGTCAACACCAACACCAACCTCACCTGCGCTGCTATAGCATCATACACCAGCGATGCACAATTGATATCCTTTTGCTACGAATCCAGGTACTGAGGGCTGAGCACAAACCGAGGGTTTTTAATCGTTATACCAGGTACGTAATAGGACCAGGGACAAGCTCCTATTAACATGTTGTATTAATATTAATAGTACATACCGCTACTGTCTGTAGTACCTGGTAAAACCGTACCAGGGAGGGGATTCGCTTGTGTACCAGGAGTAATATTCCTGGAAATTTATTGTCGCCGATATAATTTACCAGGTACCTGGTATCATATTTACGATATTTTCTCACTCAGTTGTTTGCCCATGTGTTGGTTGAGCTCTTCCGCGCCTGGCACATCTATCTATCTCCGCATCACACGTTTGACAACTCACAAGTGAAACGATGCTCCCGATGTTCCTTGTCCTTTCGTAAATCTCAGCCTGGGCTTGTTGTTAATACCTTGTTTCATCTACAGTAATGAGGGGGCCATCATAGTAATAGTGAATAGGACCAAATATTGTTGATACGAACAGGTAAACATATCGTACCAGGTAGTTTTTTGTGTTTACCGTAGGTCCTACTGGTATGTACCATGGTCCCCCGTAAAGTAGGTGTCCTGTACTGCTGTGCTAGGAACACCATTCGTACGCAGGCAGTTCTACGGCAGTAGTATTAATATTACTAGTCATATTCTGGTAAAAGGATAAATAGTACGGGACGTTCCAAAACTCATTTACAAGGTATGATACCAGGTAACCAGACCACAAAAAAAAATCACGCCATTCTCGGGAACTGCCACAGAACAAAGCCCCGAGAAAAACGAACATCCAAGAAGGCCAGTATTACAGGAAGAAAAAAAACCAGGAGTCGTTATGTATACTGGACCTATACTCGTCGAAAGCACCCCATCATCAAAAACAAAATCCAACCCGGACCGGCTTCTTTCCTGGGTATACTATTAATAGATGTGTGCAGTTGTACGTACGCTCTTTCCTGGGTATACTATTAATAGATATGTGCAGTTGTACGTACTCTGTACCTCTACGAATCTATATATGGTTTTTTCTCTTTTATAGAATGTGTATGTCGTGCCTATGGGTGCAGTTGTACGTACTCTCTACCTCTCTCTGCCTCTACGAATCTACCAAGTACCTGGTATTGTTTTTTTTTTCTCTTTCATAGAATGTGTATATCGTACCTTGTCGTATCCAGTTCGATGGCATGGCATTGCGTTGTCTACTCTGGTTACTGCATAACACTGTGATATCTCTATGGCAAAGTTTTGTCACCGCAGAACTTGCATCTCTCTGTACTACCAGGTATTCAATAATAAACAATAAATCAAGTAGGATTGAAGATTCGGCACGGAGACCGGCCGCGTGTGCTGGATGTCGACCGGTGGAAGGAAGTAACGGTAACAACACGCATACGTACATACAAAATTCTTTTGGGCTGGTCAATTTTACTTGCCCGGCGGCTTACTTGTTTCTTCTTCGTTTCGAGAGTATAGTGCGATCTCCGCGGCCTCCCTTCTTGCCCGGTGGCTGCGAAGGAGTAGCTGGCTGGTACGAGGAACGCACGCCTGGTGTGCTTCATCTCCCTTGCAGTTTGCTACAGTACACCCCCGGGATTTCAACTGAACCACAGCAGTAGTCAGTCTCGAAGGGAGGGCTTGCATATCCGTGTATACATAGGGCTGGAGATTGTACTTGTCGTCTCGAGTGCAATGGCATGGCATGGCATTGCATTGCCTACTCTCATTTTTGCATTACATATTAATAGTATATCTGTGTCGTAGCTTTGCTATTAATAGCAGGGCTGGATCTCTTTATACCTGGTATATCGGAAGACGAACCAACGGCGAGGACGCTGGGTCTGCTGGATGTCGACGGGTACCTTTTCACTGTAGAAAGAACGGTTTAATGTCAACAACACACATTATTGGCAGTCTCTACCAGTTGACAAAACACACTGACTTCGTCTGCAATCAGTGTACCGGATTGCGTAAGTATACTGGTCGAGCGAAGCGAGTAACCACGCCACAAACTTGTAACCCACGCCTACCGGGGGCTGGTCGCGGTCGTTTGACACACAGAGAAACGTGAAAAAAATGAGAACGAAGAAAAGTGCAAGGGTCAAGTTGCAATTTTATTTTTCTATTATTCGTTCGCTCCGACTTTCCTCAACAAAAAACACTCTGTCTGATACTCGTATTCGATGTCAAGTGTTCATTGATAGTGTTGTGAAATATAGCGTTGGTATGATTCAATTTGCCCATCTGATTTATTTTATTTTATTTTTATTCTTCCCGTTCAAAGTCGTCGCCTTTCTTCTCTCTCCCTCCTATTGATAGACGTTACTCAGATCCGGGGTCACATAGCAGGCTCCCCCCACTACGGCGGTTCTTGCTTTCGGTGACATTTTTATCGCGAGAAGCCTTCAGCCATTTCTTCCCTCATCGACTGGCGTCTAATTTCGCATACCCAGGCTAAGGTGGTATATTGGGGTCCTGGGACTCTGCTGCGTCCCGTTTCATTCAGAACAGATGTTTTCCTCTTTCTACCGTCTACTTACAGCCGATTTTATCGACAGCAACTCTTGTCGAAACCATCCTTTTCCTTGTTCATGATTTCCAATTTCACTTTTACTTCGCAGCCTAACTCGTACCCTGGCAGGAGGTTTTACTCTCAGCGATCTTCTGGACGAGCCGTGGTCACAGGTGTCCTCCCATTCCCCCCCCGGTACGTGCCTTTATTTTTGTCGTGCATAGGGTTCAGCTTTCCCACTGCTCGCCGATTTTTCATCGAATGTAGCTATTAAATAAGTCACGCTCTTGCGCTTTCCGCTAATCCATTTGTTATGGAAGAAAAACTCCCTATATACGAGCATGCACTCGGTGATACTAGAACCCATGAAGTTGACCTTGATAGGCACGCGGACCACCTACCAAGCCACTGGGGACGCCGGCATGCAAAAAGAAAATAGGAAAAAGTGGAAATTCAACGGGGTGCCAAAAAATGAAAAGCTTCAACCTCCAATTCCTAGATTTGTCTGGCAGCATTTACTTGTAGTCCGAAACCACCAAAAAAAAGTGGGAAATTTCGAGAAAACTTGCTTTGATGCGCACGGCCCTTACTAATATGACGGGGGACCATAGTTAATAGGACCTATGGTATGCATAAAAACCTATATATTTAACCATTTTTACTAACAATATTTGGTCCTGTTAACTATGGCCCCCCGTAATAGTACGAGTCGTAGTAGGGTCGTGGTCACACAACTTTCAAGAATCAGGACGTACAGGCGCTGGGTGTCATCATATGGGCTATTCGTACATCGCACGACACTAGTAATAGTAGCGACAACAGCAAAACTATTGCCCATCTCAGCCACATCCATACCCATAGCTATAGCCCAGAAGTGGTCTGGGTGGCTTTCGTAGATGTCGTTGGGTAGGAAGACGAGATGCTCTACTGTACGCAAAAGGTGAGATCGTGCGAGAGGCTGACCTTTCTTTTTGGCCGGCCGGCCTTTTTATTTCTATAAATGTCACCGAAGCAACCATTGTTTTCAAGGCTCTGAAGGCCACTCACTGCTTGTCTCATCCTCAGCCGCAGCTGGCCTGACCTTTTCTTTCGGCCAGCTGTTTTTGTTTTTCAACGCAACCGAAACACTCGGCGGAGCCGCGCTACCGCCCCTGCCAGCCTCGAGCCCTCGAAAAAGTCAGGGTTAGCGGTTAGGGATAGGTCGAATAGGGTCCGGGTAGCTCGGGGCGACGGCCTGATATTTCGGTTGACCAACCACGTGCAGCTTTTGTTGCAAGACCGACCTGTATTCAGGGCGAACCGTCTTATTAGCGAACAGTATATATTAATAGTATATCGCGTCTCAACGAAACGTTCATGTATATATGGGACGCTACAAGCTCAAGAGGTCCTTTGAAAGACCGAGCTGCATCGAGGGCGAGCCGAGTTTCTTAGGATGACGCGTCTCTTGAGAACCCGGGTTCGATGCCCTCATGCTTCAAAAACCAAAGGGCTCCTTTCTGTGCCATCTCCCCATGTCGCTTAAAGCGCGAAACAAAACCTGAACCTAAGGCGCAAAATAAAACGAGGGCTACGTACATGTGTGTGTGTAAGGGAGTGAACTCGAAATATGTGAGTGGAGGGGAGAGAAGGGAAGAAAGACACTTGTAACCACGGGTTGTACAGGAGGCAGGTCAATGTCAAAGCCGCAGCTTGGTCACCAGAGGATGTCGCGGAGCGTAAAATATCTCACGAGTAGAAGCGAGAATCAACACGGGCAGTGACGGGATGTCGACACGGCTGTGGGCTACCCACTCCGAGAACAGAATAATACGTTCTCAAAACTTTTCCGGAGATAATACCACCTAAATCGGCTAGTCACGAGCAACAAACTTGGAATGAGCACGTAGGTATGGAATCGTGTTTTCAGCAGCAAAATAGAAGGCCAGCATAATATATACCTGGTGCCTTTTAATAGTATATACCAGTAGATAATACCACCTTTACTGGGCTTCTCACGAGGTGGCCTTGACCCTTTTGGGACTGCGGTCCTGTTTCCGGGACATGCCACTCAAATTCCGAATATTTTGTCCCCAAAACGGGACTGCGGTCCCACAAGGGCCAAGACGTGACGATGTTCCAAAAGTGTATATCGATATTCCCTTTTAGATACTAATAGAAGTAACGGGTGGATGTAAAAAAACACCCAATCATCTACAGAAGTAAAATGATGATACGAAGTATGACGATAATGTAATGTACGAGAGGGATCCACAGCAGAGGCCAAGCCATCATTGCTCGAGGTGGAGTCGTCCATCATACTCCCATGGTCACCGTCTCTCGTCTGTATGCGTGCGCTCTGGTGGCGACATGCTGTGTCGCGCATTTTGACGGGTTTACGCTGTATTTTGATGCCGTTATATTGTGTGACATATATACGTCAAGTCAATAAATACACTGGCAACCCTGGCGACACCTTCAGCCAGTACAGGTCAGTACAACTATATACTGGCAGTACATGCTGGACCAGGGCTCAGCCTTACGATATATTGTTGTTATTGTTGTTCCCGGTGTCCGGTGCTGTTACGGTGTTATACACGAGGTTTGTTGGTTGTTGGTGCTGTCTACACCCCAAGAGCACCCCAAGCCAACGCAAAGCGGACGTGAGCGGACCGGTAAAAATGACGTGCGTGAGATGGTTAAATGTACGAAAACAATAGTTACACCAACACCTATTATACGTTACTCGTCCTTTCGTCACCACTGGCGGGCAGCACAATATTAATAGCACACACACCAAGAGTACCTGCCTGGCACTTTTCGTACCTGGCACGAAGCTCGTACGAATATGCTGCGCAGGGAATGCTACTATTACGGGGGGGCCATAGTAAATAGGACCAAATATTGACGATAAAAATGGGTAAATATCTAGGTTTTTGTCTGTACCGTAGGTCCTATTTAATACCTTCCCCCGTAATTAATGTGGGCACTGCTTGCTTCTGACATTGTACACCGTTTGACACACTGGGTCATATTCATAGGATAACGCCAATCCCCCCGGAGAAATTTCTGAGTCGATTTTCTCAAAAGTGTGCCTTGAGGGGGGGCGCGCACGTAAAGGCATCGCTCGGCGTTTCACTCTCTTCCCCGTTATCAACTAAATCACCTACAGCTACAGCACTCTAACTGCAATTCCTCCGAGGGTGTGTTATCTCATGTCTCATCACACGTGTTGCACAACTTCTATAATATGTACCTGGTAGATACCAGGGATGCATATATATTATATATATATATATTTTCTCATCCCATTCATTATCTTCGCACATCTTCTTCTCTCTCTCCTTCCAACCCGTAACTCAGATCCGGGGTCACATGGCAGGCTCTTCTCCCAGCTTCCCGCTACGGTACGTGCCTTCATTTTTATCGCGAGGAGATTTCAGCCTTTTTCTTCCCTCGTCGACTCGCATCGAATTGTGCATATAATATATATATATATATATTCATGTACTGCTTGCCCTATCTGGCAAGTATCTATACGAGTATATGGATACGACGTATAGCACACAGGATGTAGAGTTACCGGTAGTTGGGCAGGACTCGCGGCTCGCGGCAAAGAGAGCCCAAAAGCCGGAAGCGTTTGTTGACCCCAACGAAGCTTGCAATCTTGATCTTGCAATGTTGATCTTGCAATGCCTGGTGTGCTTCATGTACGTCCTTGCACGCGGATAAAAAAGCCAAATTGTGACCCTGGTACCTGGTAATGATAGTTGTCATACACGTATTCGCTACTCGTTGAATGATACGATATATTATATCATCGGCAAGTGAATTGTATACTATAACTAATATCAATAGTCTAGGTAGATGGTTGAGGCAATTGTGGATGGTTGGGGCGGGGTGTCTTTCACAATAACCAGACATGGGGACCATGTTCATAGCGTAGGTGTCATACCGTCATACCGTACTTGGTACCCGTAGGTATGATTATCATAAATAATACCTGGTAGAACAAGAGAACTTACACCAAATCACCTGATGAGTATAGATATACGGATGCAGCCTGCGAATGGTCGAGAGCTGAACAGAAAAACAAGGGTAAAAGCCAAAAATAGCAAAAGCCTCTTCATGCCAAAAATAGGAAAGCTTTTTTTCATGGCTTGCAATATTCGAGGCGAGGCGAGACGAGACGATACTCTGTGTTGACAGGTTTAGCGGAAAAAACTGTCGACGGGATGGGATGGGACGATAAAAGGATGAAAATATATATTTCGGTGGATAGGACGGAGGGTTGGGTGTAAAAAATCTCGACGGGACGGGACAGATCCAGTACCGTACAACAGTGCCCTACAATGGCGTTCTTTTTTGTGACGGGACGGTACTGTATTAAAAAATCGCGATGGGACGGGATGGCATTTTTTTTTTCCGCTCGACGGGTCAGGACGGTACATATTTTTTTGATGGCTGGACGAGATTTCTTTTTTCACGACGGGACGGGACGGTACTTTTCCTTTTGGAGGGACCGGACGGCACCTTTCTCTTTTCTGGACTGGACGGCACCTTGATTTTTCCTCGACGGGACGAGACGGTATATAGAACTAACTGATCACGACGGGACGGGTCGCTACGCATAATTTTTCACGGCAGGGAGGAGAGCGCGTTCCAAGAACACACGTCCTTCGTCACCACGGCAGTGGTGGTGTTAAAATAAGTAACAACCCGCAAGTATTACTCCGTATAATAGTATGTCAAAGGTATACCTGGTACGTAATAACAAGGGAGTATAATATCGAGGGAACTTTTTTAATTTATAAAAGGGAGTATAATATCGAGGGAACTTTTTTAATTTATAAATTCAATTTTGTGCTTTGAATTTTGTGATGTGTAAGTAATCTGCACGTATAGATGTAATATTTATTACCAGATATAAAGAGGTGTTGTTGATACGTAATATCAGCTACCTGGTATCACGTTCCAGGAGTTGTTTTTTCATCATGTCTAGAGGGTAGGTAGTGTTGGATATCGTACCGAAATTTTCGATACCAGGTATATCTTTCCATGAAAAAAGAAATAAATGTCGAACCGAAAAAAAAATCGGTATTTCGATAATTATTTCGATCATGCAATAAACGAGAATGATGCGATAAAACGATAAAAGGTCGAAGGCCTCACACGGGAATAGGGGATACAGCAGCAAACAGCACTATTTTAGAACCGCAGTCCCGTTGTGGGGACAAACCAGTCAAATTCCAAGTACTTTGTCCCCAAAACGGGACTGCGGTTCTAAAGGGGTTAATATTATTAATAATACTCATATGCTGTCTGGTATACGAGTGAAATATCAAGGTCACGCATATCACACCATCGAGATTCCGTCAAACGTATCACACCATCGAGATTCCTTGGTTGAGCAATTCAGCTGTCAGTAGTATTAATAGCAGGTGAATGTACCTGGTACGTTTGCAGCAATACACAGGACACCTAGCAAGAAGACGAGCACTGAGAGAGGAACCCTTGAGGCAAACAGGAAAATAAGAAATTCGGGTGGTCGTTTTTTTGGAAGACAACCCGCCCCCCTTCTCAATTAAGAAATCCAGCTTGGGCCAGGATTTTTGTTGCTTGATATTTCTCCTGCCTATACTGCTGTACATTGATTCTGGTGAACTATTGCCAGTGTTGTATTTGCCGGCATACCAGGTATAAGTATGTTTTGTTGTGCATACATATAATGCGATACACAGCTTAGCTGTACTGACCGTACAATATATTATTTAATAGTAGGAGTACATACAGCAGAAGAGGATACCTTCGTATTACAAAAGGAGCAATAAGAACGTCAGGATGAGACTAGCAAGAAAAATCGAAATTCGGGATCAAATCCATCCTGGGCCAGCTTTCCTGTTTCTCAGTGAGTGTACTATACCAATGAACCAGACTTGCGTACGTATATATATGTTTCTCTCGGAGCATGCTAGGTGGTACATCCCTGGCCTCTCAGAGCTCCCACCTAGCCACCGCCTCCTTCTATTACTTGCCGGCTAAAGCCTTTTTTCCATGTTTTTCCTCGTTGTTTGCGCGCGCGTGTACCCAGAGCACGGCACCGCGGGCGAGTCCGGCGCCGTCGCGGGTGTCAATGTGCTTACATACACGAGGGAAACATGAACGGGCTGTCTTTCCTCCTGGCCTCCTGGTGTGGGGTTGGACATAGTATGTACGACTCTATAAGGGTGGTCTAGGATTGCAAAACATAAGTCAAGCGGTGCTTATTTTTGCGACCAAGCTGAATGCTAGAGAGAGCATCGCAGTCTGAGCACCAACATCGTCGAGCTGGCGATTGAGGGCCACGTTGAGCACCTGGAATCCCACGGCAGTACGAAGCGCGCGTCGGGGCTGACTGGGGCAGGGAGGGAGGGAAGCAAAACCCGGACCGAATCGGTGACGAGGTGGTCGCGAGAAGGGCGGGGGTGGCAGCGTACGAGGCTGAGAGAAGATCTGCTGTTCATTGTTTTTTACCGGCGCAAGGTGTTCCAATCAGACAGAAAAAACATATATCAGAGGGGACGGGGTTTTTTTTTCTGTCTGAAATTCCCGCTTTCATTTTCGTACAGATCAAAAGAAGAAAATAAGTATCGAGCACCAGGTATGTACGAACGCACATGCATGGGGCGTTCGGGTTGTTTTCCTGGATGTAGCATGGAGCCCTAAGCATGTGCAAGTCGCCTGTTTGCACCTATTTGTTTTCACCGTCTGTTCCGTTCCGTTCTTCCCCGTGAGCAGGCGTAGCGGCCGGAACCGCCCGCCACCCGAAGCGCTTGTATATCAATATTACGATACGATAGCGGTGTCTCCCTTATGTACGATACGTAAGAAGGTACACGGTGTGGGGTGGAGAGGGAATGGCGCTACGGAGGAAGCAGGGCAGTGCGGGGAGACCCTCCTCCCATAGGCGCGACGTTATTGACCAGTATTGGGGTGCTTCACCTCTCAACCTCCTGCTCAAAACCAAAAGCCGGCCATTTATGCGAACATCAGAATGTCGTTCGACGCTTTAAAAAAAAAAAAAATGAGGGGAGAGAACTCGGCTCTTGCAGCAGCGAGTGTCAGGATGGTAGTAAGTGTAGGAGGGTGGCGGAAATTACAGGGGAATTAGAAGAGGGCGGGTACAAGTGACTGCGGTAGAGACGTTCGTAAGGAGTTTGCGTTTTGGGGCTAGTTTCGTCAAGTACGTATTCAGGTCTGATTGGTCACATCTGTTTCTGAAGTCATTTGACAGTGGATTCCTTTTTATATGTGAACGGTGTCAATAAGTACTACGCATTGTCAGATGACAGATGACAAATAAGGTAATAGTACCAGGTACTAAATACCCGGTAGGTAACGAGGTCCCCGGTGCCACATATAAAACCGCAGCAGTGCCGACGTTTCATTTCATACCAGTAGTACCGTAGCTGGAGCAGTAGGAGCGTATTTGTACTATTATTACGAGTTATGATAGTACGAGTAGTGGCGTCTAACCTGCAATAGGCCCGGTATCAAATTGCACTAAAAAAACACCGCACACACAAGAGCTTCCCTGGATGAACCTCCGACCTGCTGTGATGCACATGGAACGAACGCTATTGATGGTGTTGATCTACCCGGTATCTTATTTATTTCTATTAATAGGCACCTACTGACAGGCTGATATGTATATATTAGATGTGCAGAACGATCAGAGAGCTGACATCGGAACAACATTCGAAAAGAAAGAAAGTAGCACGCCCCTCCGGGACACGACGCGAGCACGGCCGTGGCTATTCCCGGCAGAGACGGTACGGACGAGGAAGAGGAGGCGAGCAGGAATAGCGGGAGGCTTTGACGGCAGGGCGAGACGGTACGGACAGGTCTCGACGGAGAGACGGGACGGTAAGGGGCAGGTTTAGTCGACGGGACGGGACGGTACGAGTCAACGGTAGGTAAAATTAACGACGGGACGGGGTAACGGCGGTACCAAATTGACGACGGTTTTACCATCCCGTTCCGCCGTTATCATCAATACCGCCCCTCCAACACACCATGAAAAGCCTTGAGAAATGAAAAATAGGTATATCTCAGCCTAGTAAGCCATTTATAGATACGCTATGAGGAATACTGCTGATTTACGGAAGGATATTCGGTTTATATTGGAATGGCATCTACGCTACGATATTGTCGGAAGGCAAGCATAAAAATAACATATACCATTGGTACACTATTTACTCCATGTTGCATTCGGTGAGGCTTCCTGGTCCTGCTCTGATTCGCCAGCGCCTGATGGCACTACCTATTGCTGTCTGAATGGTCCCAGGGCAAACCTCTCTGTCTAAACCTCTCTCTGTACACCTGTCTGCGTCTACTCAAGTTGGCCTTCATTTACGTTTGGGTGAAATTGTCCCATTAATAGGAACGGCTCAATCTAAAGCAACATAACGGGTAACACGTACGTACATCAAGCCTGCCCAAGCCAACAGCTCGGGTTCATCCTGGATTTTGAGTGTGCGGTACTTCTGTGTGCAACTGTCGTGGTGTGATTTCTCAAAATTGTGGCTTCGGGACTCGTTTTTTTTCATTTCCTTATTTATTTGTTGTTTCAATCATCACGTTTACCTTCCAGCTTAACTCGTAGGAAGTCACACCCTCGGCGATTTTCTGGATAAGCCGTGGTCACAGGTGTCGTCGCTTCTTCCTCCCCCGGTACGTGCTTTTATTTTTATCGTGTATAGGGATCAGCATACCTGCTGCTGGTCGATTTCCATCTAATGTTGCTAATCCACGCTCTCGCGCTTTCCGCTAATCAATTTTTACGCTAAAAAAGCCCCTACGACTATGCATTCGCTGATACTCGAACCAACGAATTTAATCTTAGTAGCAGGCACGCGGACCACGTACTCATCCACCGGGGACGCCGGCATGTAGCCCAATAATAGCCCAATCGTGGCCCTATTACAGAACAGAACGCAAATAACAAAAAAACAGCGCAGGAAACCAGCAACACAAGTGTCGTAGCTCTGGGTGCATTCGCTAGAGCTCGGTACCGGGCTAGTATCTATTAATAGCGGCGTGAAGTACACTGGTCCTGTTGGCACATCTCTCCTACCGTAGCCGAGGGGGGCACCAACATTCCACGATATTAGGAAGTATCGTACGTCCAACTAAAACGCTTCATAATACAACGGAAACCCATCGAGCGTGCGCATGAGAAAAGAGAGAACAGCAAACAGTAGCATTCCGTATATTACATGTCCAGTATCACCGGTGTTCGCATGTTCGTTTTTTTTCTCCTGGGCCAATCTGCCACCCCTGACCCAAACGTCGCCTTGGAGATACGCCCCAAAGTCAGTGAACTTTTTAGCTTTATGAAGCGAAGCTAAATCACGCAGAAGCGGGGTACGCCCCAAAGTCAATGTGTTTTTTAGCTCTACGAAGCGAATCTGAATCACCTAGAAGCGGGCCTCCGGCAGAGCGAATTCAGCGGGGACGATTTCTGCCGTACGGCATCGGGCCCACCACCACCACCGCTACGACCACCAGCAACACAGCGCTGGCTTCTGGCTCAGACTATTAATAGGATAGGCAAAAGGGCAGGCTCCGCGCTCGGCGTAGGTGGTGACACATGTAGTCCTTGTTTATACGGTTCGGCACATAAGCGCGGATTGTATGTTGCGTGTCTAAAAAAACGTGATTGGGTCCATGCAGACTCCTGGGTCTCGCCAGCCGAATCGGCACGAACGGTGTATTTTGCACATGCCGGCGAATTGGTGTCCACATCCGTCTTCGGCGGTGTCTATCTACATCAAAGAATCTGCTATTTGTTCCCGTTCGGTCGGGCCGTTCGGTCCTCCCAAACAAGAAAAAGGGGTACAAGGTACAACACTTCTTCCTCTTCTTAGATATACTGTTTTTCTCGGGCTGACCTGAGTCTACAGTAGTCGTTTCCCACAACCAATCAGCACCAATTCTTGCGGCAAATAATATATCATTCGGTTCGTTCCTATGCTCTCTGATATTTACCGCATGGATTGGTGTTGATTGGTTGTGGGAAACGAATAGATTCAGTGCAGCCCGAGAAAAACAGCATATATATCTACAGTAGGAAGAGGAAGAAGTGTTGCAACACTTTTTCTTGTTTGGGAAGACCGAACGGGAACAAATAGCAGATTATTTGATGTAGATGGACACCACCGAAGATGGATGTGGACACCAATTTGCTTTGGCATGTGCAAAAGATACCGTTCGTACCGATTTGGCTGGCGAGGCCCAGGGGATTCTTAATGGACCCAAACACGTTTTTTTAGGTAGGAACGGAACGAATGACCACGAACAGCCTCGTTCCGTTCCGCTCGTTGGTGGGAGTTAAGACACACCCTGAGGGGGGTTAAGACACGCCCTGATATGGGGGTTATATTTGTGGAGAAGACACTGCTGTCACCATCTGTTGAGAGCGCCTATTACAGCGCGGGTAAGAAGCACGTTGCCGGTAGTTCGTCGGTAGTAAGACGCGAATCGACGAGGCAAGAAATAAGAAAGTGCGAAAAACTCCTCGTGATAAAAAATGCAAGGCACGTACGTATGTACCGTAGTCGGGAGGTCGGAGAAGAGCCTAATAATACGAGTATATGACCTCGGATCCGAGTTACGACTAGTGTACTGCTGTGGTACAGTATAAACAGGGAAGGAGCAGGGGGGAAAATAAGTTGGAACGTGACCATCTATATATTTTCCTCTTCCCATTCATTATCTTCGCCTTTCTAACAATCTCTCTCCTATTGATAGCGTGGCAACTCAGATCCGGGGTTTACATATATAGCAGGCTTTCCTCCCCTCTCCCTACTACGGCTTGTGCCTTCTTTTTTATCGCGAGAAGACTTCAGCCATTTCTTCCCTGGTCGATTCACGTCCGCGTGCATCTACCCACGCTACGCGCCCTCAGCAGTTGATTCCTTTTTATATTACTTTAGGAAAAAAAAACGGTGGGATTTCCTCTCACGGAATCAACTCTGGCAGAGGATTGGAGGGTACCACCGCTCCACCACTGCTGAGGCACCGAGTGTGTCTTCTGCACATTGAACCGTTCTTTCTACCCGTCGAGATCCAGCACAACTCGTGTCCGTGCCGATTCTTCAATCCTATGCGTAGAGAGATACACGTGATGTGTGTAAGTGGTCACAAAACTACGCCACAGAGACATTACGTTGCCACGTACACAGACGGTGAGGAGAGAGTATATATGTATTATATATACCTGGTATAGATTATTTTTTTTTCTCATCCCATTCATAGTCTTCGCACATCTTCTTCTCTCTCTCCTTCCAACCCGTAACTCAGATCCGGGGTCACATAGCAGGCTCTTCTCCCCCCTTCCCGCTACGGTACGTGCCTTCATTTTTATCGCGAGAAGATTTCAGCCTTTTCTTCCCTCGTCGACTCGCATCGAATTGTGCTATTAATAGACGATGCAATGCCATGTCATCAGTCACCACATACACATTCTATGATGAAATAGAGAAACGAAAGAAAGCAAATGAAAACAAAAACACCGTTCGTGGCGACCGGCGACCGGCTCCATTGTAAATGGGATGAAACAAAAACGAAAGAAAGCAGAAAGTGGAAAGTAGATAGTCGACGATTCGCGCCATTATTGTTGACCCTTTTAGAATCGCAGTCCCGTTTTGGGGACAAACCACTCAAATTATAAGTAGTTTGTCCCCCAAACGGGACTGCAGTCCTAAAAGGGTTAATAGTGGGACGGCGCTCTTCACTTCAATGTCCAATATTTTGGTCGTTGTATCATACCTGGTACCGGGTGTACATCACGTAAAATATGGAGGGCGTACTCTTGTCCTCCACAAAAAAGCATATTGCATTGATTGTACCTAAAGGAGTAATATATAATGTAAGGTATTATGTGAATAGAATATAGGCACCAAAAATATAATACCGGTACGAGTATATACTCTGTACACAGCGAAAAAAAAACAGTTACGCCGTACGAAAATCAACAAAACTACGATACGCACGCAAATAATTTAAGAAAACATGTACAGGTGCAGGTGTAGTCTGCAGCTATATCCACTGCTCTACCAGGTAGCCTGCAGTTGACACATACCTGGTGTCTCCAAGTAGAAAGAGTACAGCAGCGAGAATAGGCGCAAGTTCTGCTGAAGAGGTCGGTCAAAAATCACAAGCCGCAAGTCACAAGCGACGATTCCATTTTTTCGTGCATTGCATTACGTTAGAGAAGTAGGTCGATCGAAATCACAAGTCGCACGTCACAAGCGACGAGACACGAGGGACAGAGAACATCCGCAAACTGCGACAGCAGTTGTCCTGCACCATGTGTTTGTCTTTTTTTCGCTAATACCAAGCGCATATGTATGTCTGCATATACCAGGTACGTACTGCTGTGGTGTGTAGTTTCCAACCACCCATTTGCGCCATGCAACTTTTCTGTTTTTTTCGTTGCCCTTCCATTCCATATCTCCCTCTTTTCTCTGTCCCACATGAACACACAACATATACACAACTACCTATATCTATCATATTTATAGTGTGGCAACTCCGTCAGTTCCGCCGGGGTGACATGCCACATATAATATGAATAGGAGGCTTTCTTTCTCCCTCCCCACTGTAACTATAAATAGGGTTCTTGACTTGCATTGCTTTCTTTACTCGCGAGGATACTTCAGCCCGTTCTTCCCTCGTCGATTCGCGCCTACTGTAATTTCGCCTGCGACGGCTTCACTACCCCGCATATATATACCAAATACCTGGCACAATTTTAGGAAATCCTTGCTGAATCGACTGACTTTGTTAACCATTTTATTAATAAGACCGCAGTCCCGTTTCGGGGACACAGCATTCATATTACAACTATTTGGTCCCCAAAACGGGACTGGGTACTACTCAGACGGGTTAACTCATCACAATTTATCAACATGGTTTTCCCTCGTGCAAGGTAGTCAAAACAAAAAAAAGCCCACTCACACAAACGCACACAACCAATGAAATAAAATGAATGACCATCGCACCATTTTTAATTTTCAACGTTCGCTTTGTTCCAGCCCTTGTCAACCATTACATCAGATATCATACCAACATTGGTCGCCCCAGGGCGCTGTTCATACTTGATACGGATTGATATATTGATATATTGGTAGTCAGTACTATTAATAATAACAATAATTAACTATTAACTAGTGGCACCAACCAATGCTGAAAATGTAGAGTTTTTAGTGGAGTTGGAATACCTCTTGCTCGAACTCGTATTCATAGGGTTAGGGTTAGGGTTGGGACTTTTGAATGTATTTCCAAAATAAAATAAAAAACGGAACTAACCGCTGAGAGCGCCAACATCAGCAGTAGTACTCGTAGTACCGTGGGTATGTATGATAGGCGCAATACGGTGCGAGTCGACGAGGGAAGAATGGGCCGGGGTCTTTTGGCGAGAAAAATGTTATTGATGGTAATAATATTAAATATTACGGGGGGACATAGTTAATAGGACCAAATATTGTTAAAAAAAAATGGCTCAATATATGGGTTTTTATGTATACCATAGGTCCTATTAACTATGGTCCCCCGTAAAACAGTGTAATTAATCGGCACCTATCATACGCACAACACCGTAGTGTGGAGCGGAGGAGGGAAAATAGCCTATTAATACTAATATTAAGATTAATACTAATATTAAGACCGCTTGCGTGAATCCTGATCTGAGCTAGGGCTATATGTACTGTATGTACCTATACCATAGGAATAGGAAGGACAGCAGCAGCAGTCACGAGAAGGACGAAAAACGAAAAAAGAAATATACATACGAGTATAATATATATCATGGATACATACATACGTTGGGGTCGCGCCCGCTTACCGATAGCCGATAACCGCCCCGCTCTTCGATATAGCATACCAGGTACATGATATTATATTATTACTACTGTATTATCAATATTATCAGTATTCGATAGTTGCCCCGCACCTCGGCAGAGCGCTCTACGAGTAAGTTCTATTAATAGGCTCTAGGCTCTAAGCTCCAAGCCAAATGTGTGTCAGGTACTAATCTGTACCACAGGCCAGGTATGTATAATTTATAAAACTAAAAAACAACAGCTGTGAGATCGAGGATTTTGTCGAAACTCACCCTCGCAAGCTGTGTGCGGTACTTCGATCGCGCATGCTACAAGTACGAGTTTTAGATGCATGTATGGCCTCATGCCGGGTATTCAGGTCCGTATATGAGGAAGGCAAATCTGGAGCTGCATAGTTCAAGGAGTGAGTGTGTCTATATTGGCGAAAATCAAATAAAAGGAAAACATATCGGGAGGTTGCACGTAGCTTATATGTATACATACTTATTCATACGGAGTAGTATTGATAGGCAGTATATACCAACATAAATCACGGCGACAAAAATGTGTAAAATAAATGACCCCCCCAATAACCCACTACAAGTGCATCCTTGTTTCAGGAGCAAACTAGTTGGATTTGGGAGCCCTCACTTTCGCAGTCATACGTTTTGCTGTCAAATACAGTATTATTAAAGCGTAAATAGATTATCATACACCTGGTACGTCTATTAATATTACGGGGGACCATAGTTAATAGGACCTATGGTATACATAAAACCCTATATATTTAAACAATTTTACTAACGATATTTGGTCCTATTAACTATGGTCCCCCGTAATAGTAGAAAGACGAAAAGGAAGCGAGTGAAGCTTTCTGGCTCAAATGCAAAAAAAAAACAAGCACCCGGGCCGTCCTTTCGGGAACAAATTACTTGGATTTGGTGTGCCCTTACTTTCGCAGTCATACTTTTTACTGTTGTACTACTAATAATTAGACTATCTCCTCTTATAGACAAAAGTAGAAGGAAGCGAGTGAAGCTTTCTGTCCCCAATGCAATAAACAAACACGCGGAGGACACGTACGAGTACTTAGAGTGAATCGCCGACGCCCCGATGAACTGACTAAGACGCTAAATGCTATCGTTTCGTGTCACTGGCTGTTCTATAGCCTACACCGATGCCCAACGAACGTCATCACAGCACTATCAAGCACTATGAAACCATGAGTAAAACACCACTCCGCCACTACGTCCGTCATTGTGTCATTATCTTTCATGCGAACGAAATCCTCGTACAACTGCTGGGTCTATGGTCTTAGACTGCTTTAGCATCAGAGAAATAATGCAGCAACACATCATCGCAAATGAATCGAGGCGAGCAAGCGAATCGTCAAACGTGTCCGGGCACGAAAGAGCACGAAAAGAAAGCACGCCCACAATAAATAACAGCAGTAATGTACCAGAAAACAGGTCGCCCGAGTCGCTCAGCAGTCCCCTCCAATGCCGCCAGAGTCAAGAGTTGATCCCGTTATCTCAAATCTCACCGTCGTGATAACTTCCTATACCCTAAAAAGTCTAGAAAAAAGAAACAACTGGTGAGAGCGCGTACATAGTGTGAGTAGGGTCAATCAATGAAGTAGACGCGAGTCGACGAGGGAAGAAATGTCCCAAGGCTTCTCGCAAAAAAAAAGCGAAAGGCAACAAGCCTAGTGGCCAGGGGGGGGAGGGCGGAGGAGAGCCTGCTATGCGATCCCGTATCTAGGTCACGATTATATCCTGTAGTAAGAGGGAGGGAAAACAAGGACCAACATTTTGAGTGAGGTGGAGAAAACAATTACACACTGTTGTACTGGCTAAAGTGGTACAATGCTCAAATAAGAAACCCCTGGAACAGCAGTATGATACCCCTCAAGGTACGTAGATAGAAACAAGTAAAGCCAGCCAACAAATAGAAAACCAGATATAATACGAGTAGCATGCCCGGTACGTACGTACGTACGTACTAGTAGCTGCGTGGACGAAAGCAATGCCTGGCACGAATATGATGAGAGAGTAACAAGTGTGATTTAACCCTTTTAGGACTGCAGTCCCGTTTTGGGGACAAACTGCTTGAAATTTGAGTGGTTTGTCCCCTCAACGGGACGGCGGTTCTAAATGGGTTAATACCTGGTAGTTCACAGGACAAACTGATTGTTGGTCGCTCGCTCTCTCGCTCCCTCGTTCACTGGCATACAGGATACTGCACACAGCAAGCAGTGATATCACAGAGTATATATTAATAGTTGGTGGTGACAATAGTAATCTGTGGAGCGCGACAGACATAGAGGTATAGTATCGATACTACAAACTGCTTGCTCTATAGCGATGGCTCATGACTGATGGCTACCGAATCACACTATTAATATCACACTAAGGTGATACGATAACACACCCCCTCGGACGATTTTCAAACCTGAGTTCCCCGGCAACGGGAAGGGCGTACTGGAGACGCCCAGCGATACCTCCATCCAACCTCTCTCTCGATATTTCTAAAGACACCATTTTCGTTGTGTGTGCCCCTTAACCCTTTTAGGACCGCAGTCCCGTTTTGGGGACAAACTACTTAGAATTTGAGTGGTTTGTCACCAAAACGGGACTGCGGTTCTAAAGGGGTTAAATGCTTTGGAGGAAACCGAGTCTGAAATTCGTCCAAGGGTGCGCTATCACACTGATTGTACTATACGGTACATACGTGATCGATGCCTGCCGAGGAAGAAAGGACACCGACGAATAGGGGACACTTGCGCTAATTATTACCCTACACATGAATACGCAAGACAGCACACAGCAGTAGCAGAACACCATACCACACGTGTGACAGGATAACACCCCCCCAAGACGAATCTGCGAGCCGGGTTTTTCGGAAGCAACGGGGGGGCACACACAACACACGACACACAACACACGACACACAACACACGACACACAACACACAACCAAAATGATAGCCCTGGAAGTGTCTCGTCGAGATGTTTCCGTAGACTGACTGACTGACTGACTGTTGTATCGCTAGGCTTTTACCTGTTGTTACACCTTTCCATTGTCGAGAAAATCACCTTTCGAAATCGCCCGAGCGGTGAGTGTGCTGTCACATCCCTTGACACCTGTTATCGAACGAATTATCTCCCGGCGTATTGCCTATTGCCTCTAGTCTACCTGTTATCAATTGTAGCCTAGTAAAAACAGTCTCGTCTGTGGCTGTGCCTGTGAGTTGCCACGGTCAAGCCGGCTGCAAACATACAAGAAAAAAAAAATAGGTACATCAATAAATATGTCTGTGCCTGATACGATAAATTGTTAAATTGTTGTAGTTGCAGTGGTTTCAATTTTCGATCGCATAACAGGGGTTTCCTTGCTTGCAGCAAGACTCGGAAGTAAAACTTGTTTGGTTTGATGATCATTTTACATAATATACGCAAGTCTTCAATCTACGAAGCGCTAAAAATAAAAGCCAAGTTAGGTTTAATGTCCCCGGAGGCGCTTATCTACATGAAAGTGTTCAAGCTAGAGATAAAAATGAAGCCGAGTAAAGTTTAGTGTCTTCAACAGGGCAACCGCCGGAGCCATTCCCCGGGGGATGTGGGTTGTTCCAGCTCGATACATCCTGCACATCTTACTCTATAAAACACTTGTCGGAGGTTCCCACAAAACAAATGACTAGCCGTCAACGTCGAGTCCAGCGAAGGCACAGCCCTACAGAGCTAAAAAATGTGCTCTTTCATCGCCTCTTTCGTGCGGCTACTCGTCTCCCTGACACATTCTTTTTATTATATTTTATTTTCCTCGGTCATCGCTTGTTCAGTGATTCCCCGTGGTGCTCCATCTTTCGTTTCCTGCTATTTATGTTGTACAGAAGTGTTGTTGGTGTGTGGCTATACCAGGTACGGCTTTGGATGGTACTGGCTGGCACCTCTACGTACGACGAAGAACCAGCAAGGACACTGGGTGCGCCGGAAGTACTGCGGGTTGAACACACGCAGTCAGTAGCAGCGCCCACATCAAAACAAAACCGAAAAATACCATACATGGTCATTATTTGGTACTGGCACGTAATAACTTATGTTGATTTTAGTCGGTACCACACAGCAGTATCCAGGAAGCACCAACGTCGCGAACCACACTCCGACGCAAGTCGACGACGGAAGAAAATGCTCACGTCTCGTCGCGATATAATTTCAAGGCGGCGCGTACCTTCAACAGGGAGGGGGAGAAAAGCCTGTTACGTATCATACCTCTCGTATGTGACCCGGTTCTGACTTACTAATATTAATATTGCTGAACCATTATGACTCTGTAATACTGCCGTACTGATGTGTTGACACTATTAATACTGTACGTACGACTATTAATGATACCAGGTATTTTTATACGGTACCATGTACCAGGTAATAATTTTACGACAATCATACGAATTGAGCAAAGGCGTAGATATTATGAAAATAAACGAAAAATGTGCGTGGTTGTGTGTGGTACTCTGCAGTCATCTACCAGGTATACGTGAACACCAGGTTATTGGTTGTGTACTGACAGCAGTAGTGTACAGGTAAAACTTAAGCCAGCTATCTTAGGGCAAACAACAACGACAACAACGTCGGAGTGAATTCACCCTTTTACGACTGGAGTCCCATTCTGAGGACAATCCAGTCAATCTTGGAGTAATTTTTCCCCAAACCGGAACTGCGGTCCTAACAGAGTACTAGAAGGGTTAACGAAAGGGCCGACAGTGGTTCAATGGTAATATTCTAGTTGTAATTGCAACAACGACAGCAGTATGCCGCATGCTGCAACAACAGCGCACGACAGGCGCCCCGCCCCCTGCGGGTGTGCTTGCCCCCCTCCCTCCCTGCCCAACAACTGCTGTCCTTTTGTCTGCATGTCTCATCTGTCCGTGATGATTGCGAGCAGTAAGAGTGGTGCTGGTGATACGGCGGTTATGATACGATGATACCGCCGTACTCTTCCCTGTTTCCTGTCTGTTTCCTGTCTCTTTTCTCTTCTGGGATAATGGCGTGGTCGTTGGGTAGAGTCCGGCTTGTTGCTTTTTGTTGTTGTTGATATTGTCGTGAGTTGTGATCATCACCAGAATCTCATCATGCCTTATTTGACGTGGTTCGTGATGATGTCCTCGGTTTCGTGTGCCCGAAGACGGAAAATAAATAATTGCCTCTATTTCCAGTACGAAATAATTAAAGTGAAACCGAGGTGAATTTATTTAATTATTTTGGTCAGATACGTAGCATTTCCAAACCGGAAAATAAATAGTCCCCCGAAATACTACTATTAATACTTATACTGCTGCTGCATATTTCGTCCCCCCAAATTCAGAAAATAATAAATTATTTTGTTTCTTTCGTCATTCAAATTCCTGCAAGACCCAATAAAATCATTTCGCAGTAGACTCCGCTCCGCATTTGGGGTAATTATTGCGATAGTTTGTTTTTTTTTTTTTTTTTTTTCAACATCACTTTTACTTTCCAGCCTTACTCGTGGGAGGTTTTACCCTCAACGAGCTTCTGGACAAGCCGTGGTCACAGGTGTCTACCCTCCCCCCCGATACGTGCCTTTATTTTTTGTCGCGCATAGGGTTCATTCAGCATTCCCACTGCTCGTCGATTTTCATTTATTATTATTTGCCTTCATCGAATGTAGCTGCTAACTCACGCTCTCGCGCTTTCCGCTAGTCAATTCCTTTTTTGCAAGAAAAAGCCACGAGCATGCACTCGATGAGACTTGAACCCACGAAATTGATCTTAATAGGCACGCGGACCACCTACCAAGCCACCGGGGACGAATGATACAGTATGTATATATATATATATCTGTATGATATGAACTAAAAAATAAATAAAATGATATTATCGTACATTTTTTTTTTTTTCCTCATCCCATTTATTATCTTCGGCCATCTTCTTCTCTCTCTCCTTCCAACTCGTAACTCAGATCCGGGGTCACATAGCAGGCTCTTCTACCCCCTTCCCGCTACGGTACGTGCCTTCATTTTTATCGCGAGAAGATTTCAGCCTTTTCTTCCCTCGTCGACTCGCATCGAATTGTGCCTACCCACGCTGCAAGGCGCTCTCAACAATTGAATCCTTTTTGATTTTTATATTTGCAAATAAGTCAAAGTTCGACCCACCTGGGGCTCGAACCCAGGACTCAAACGAAAGAAGAATTCGAGGTTAACCACTTGAACCACCGGGGCGACCAGTGGGTTCTCACCTGGTACGTATTATATGATGTTATCATCGATGTTTGTTTATGTGTCGGTGCTACCCTATGATTTATAGACTATCAACAGGTTAGGCTGTAGCAGGTGCCAGTACAAGGTCCCCACTCCAGAGTTATGAGTAGTGGAGCGTGTCCTGTCACCACGGACTGCATTGATTGTGTGGCGATGACTTTATGTGAGAACAACAACATCATCAACACGACATAAATCGGGAAAACAGAAGAAACCTACCCTTTGTGAAGAGAGACAGATCATCGCCTCATCGTGGCCTCATCATGGCGGGCAGCGACGGCGGAAGCTCTCACGAAAGAACAAGGCCTTCATTTACGCCAACAATGTGATACTGACGGCAAAATGAAAATATTATGATTAATAATACCGAACAAGATCGATATCGATATAAAATACTGCTGTTGTACTTTGAATAGCAGCTACTCGTCGTGACGTATCACGAATCACGAACGCGAACAGAAGAATGACGGGGTAAGAATATGTGGATCACTGAATCACTATATTGTTCCACTACACGCCATCCAATAAGTGAAGTGTCGTACCAACCAGTGGAATGGACGAAAAATACTGAACCCTGAATAAATTCGTGTACCCCTACTACTAATATTAATATTAAATATTGGTACCTGGGACTGTTGTAGGTACCACAGGTACCAAGTTATGGCAAGGTATAACTTTTATATAGGTGTGTGTGTTCTTCACATTAAACCGTTCTTTCTACCCATACGAGTATTCGACACTCGACTGTTTTATACCAGATACTATTAATATGAATAGTAATACCAAGATGCTGCATATTACCGCCACCGTGAATAATTGAAAAATTGCATCTTTGCACGCCGACTATCCTTGGTGTCTTGTCGCGAGGTGCATATGCTACAACTGCTGTAGTACGTACAAAATAGCAGCAGTATTATATAACGCGTGAACCTGTTGGAGCGGTGCTTGTTGCTGTCGAAAGCTTCACGTCGCCCGCACCTATTAATATAATATTAATAATAAATCTGTCACTATAATAGCGCACCGCGTTATCACCATTGTTCATTGTTCATTGTTCATTATTGTTGACGTCAGTGACTGATGAATTATTATAATAAAAAAGAGCTTGACCAGAGGGTCGTACGCCCGTGTAGTTACTATTAATATCGTAACAGTACGCCGAAACCCGAAACCTCTCAACTATTCAATACTACAGTAGTTGTATGTAGCTCAACGTCTCGTTTGTTCTCAAAGTTGAAGAGAAAAAGTGAACTCGCACATACATACAAATATAGTCAGTCAGTCGTCGAAATAAAAAAGCCCCACAGGTACATCAGCTATGGTGAACAACACGCAGCCGAAAAAAACTCGATCCAAAAAGCGCTTTTTTTTGTTGAAACATATTTATCAAGAACAAACGCTTCCGAGGTCGGAAGCGAGAGCTCGAAGCGTGGACGAGAAGAGCCGCCGCCCGGGACGTCTACCGCGGGGGAGGGCAGGAGGGGGTAGATGGGGTAGAGAGGACCAGAGCCACCCAACGCTCCGAAATTCGATCCGAAATTCTACCGGATTAAAAAGTTGTCAACTTTAACTTGCGCGTGCGTCTATTATTATTGTACTTGGTCCAAGCGTATGGGCTCTACACAACGCTTAAATAATGATACTGATGCTGATGAGATGGGTCCCTCCGTCTACGAGTATCGACAACTCAGTGAGACCCAATATTCCGGTGCTGCTTGCTGGTGCTGCTGCTGGCACTGCTGGTGCTGGTGCTGGTGCTTGTTGGGCGATTTGGTCGGGGGGGCTGCGTGGAGAGTTTGGATTTGAAGGGGCCCGACGTTTGACGTCACAACATCCCGCTAACCTCCAAAGATAGAGAGTTGTCGGGGAAACCATCACCACTACTACTCGTACGACTATTAAATAGTCGTAATCGTACTTCGTGCCGAGGGCACTCGCTGAATGCCGCGCTGCACTTCGCATTCAAAATCAGGGGTGGCGGCGGCAGCATGCAGCAGCAAGCAGAAGTCGTAGTCCAGCAAGTCTATCGACATTACACATTGAGACAACAGCGCCAGCCGCCGAGGAACGAAAAGGCAAAAAAAATAAACGCAGAAAAACGGTGGGAATACGAGCGGATAGGCGGGACCGCACCCGACACACTAGATTGGCCGAGAGATGTTTTTTTCGATCACACACTAAAACCTGGTATAAAAATAATTTTCAGGCGCTCCAAGCAAAAAAAAAGGTGCCGCACTGCAGCTCACCGTTGATCGAAGAAAGAAGAGAGCCAGTGAGGTACAGACCGAGAATGATACGAGGCTTCCACGCCTCAATCCAAGACCACTTGCGGGCGCAGAAGGGGGTGCAAAAGGCGGGAGACGGGCGCTGTCAACGTGGGCACCCTGAGGTCCAGCCGGTTCACGATCGCGCGCTAGAGAGCGCGCTCTGTGTGGGTCGGGGATCATGTCGGCCCCTCCCCTATCCCCTATATTTTCCGGCCTCACCTAAAAATATAACTCCCCTTTTTGTCGTATCGTATGATATCACCAAATGGGAATGACTTACATTCCCATTGGATATCACAGCACCATCAGCATATTCTTCGAAGGAAGAAGTTGTATTATCTACCCAAGAACCACCAGTCAGCTCCGAGCAAGGTGAGCCTCGATCAAGCTTCACGCGCTGGCCTCAGGTTTTTGGGTGTGGCTTCACGGAAAGAGGTGCATATATGCCCATCTCTCGTCATAGGTTATATACTACAGGTCGTGGGCGTATGTATTTCGAAATTCGAACGAAAGCTTCATTTGGTTTCAAACTGCAAATGTGCCAATCTGCGACGCACTCAAAGTCTTCTGCTGATGATCCGAGAAGATGAGACACATGCATGGTGGGTGGTGGGGTGTATGGCAGCACGAGTTCGTCACTATCGAGCCTGCCTGGGTTACTGCTCGTACTGCTCGATGGGAAACTAGACCCGATAGAAGCTCCCAAAGCAAAAAGTGACTCACCAGAAAAATGATGTAGCTTGCTTGGCTGGTTGCTTTGTCGCTTTGCGACTTGATGCATGGGGATCGTAGCAGCTGTAGCCAGGGAAAGTAACGAAGTATCGCACAGGATCACAGCAGACCAGCGTGGCACAGATCGCGCAGCTGGTGAGCGGGCCCCCTGCCCAATGACGATTTTGCAATATTGCACTCTATGTGCTACTTACTGTTGTGGCTGATCTGGTATGTACTGCTGTTGTGTGATGGGATGCAGCAGTTCACTGCTTACTGCTTTACTGCTGCTATCATAGGTCGCGAACGACTGTACCGGGACAAAATTATTTTCCAGCGAATACGTGCATCGTACGAGCACAACCAGCAGTGCCGGCAGTGCTGCTACTACTGCTGTAGTTACAGTTGCTGGTTGCTGTTTGTCCGACAGGTGTCTGTCTCGCTCGTCTGTGTTGGGTCCCATGTTCACAATACGTACGATTAGCGATTAGCGCAACCCACACGAGCAGTGCTGCTGCTGCAGCAACGGACTGGTCTCTGCCCTCTGGCGCAGAACGATTGCCGGTCATTACCGCTGAGGCACCGCCATACGTATCTACAAGTTCGTAGACCATCTACGTACGTATTTCGAGACAGATGTACCAGGTATTAATACCTGCGGTACCGGTACGGGTTGTCGACCATCTTCTCGAGGCAGGGCAGCAGTACTACCTGATACCGGTATTTTGTACTACTGCGACTGCCTGTAGGAGGCATTATATTAATAGTCTTGGTTTACTTATGTACAAGCAGTGTTGGTGTGGTCTTGTGCGGCTTTGCATCAGCTTCGGTGTCAACAAGCATGGAGGGCGTGGGCCATGATATTACGGGGGACCATAGTTAGTAGGACCAAACATTAATACTAAAAATGGTTAAATATATAGGTTTTTATGTATACCATAGGTCCTATGAAATAAGGTCCCCCGTAATAGAGCGCGGAACATCATCAACAGCAACAGCAGTACCTATCAATAGTATTAATAGGAGAGCGCAGGCATGCACAGACTTCATTCAGCAGCAAGCAGCAGCGTCGTAGTTTTCGGTACAGCAGTATTGATCTGTGAGTAAGTCATATCCAGTTCAGATCATATTATACCACTGCCGCACAGCGCAGTATTTATCTCACCGTACGCACACAGCAGGCAGTGAGTACTTTTTGTACTGCTGCGATGCCGCGTTCGTTTTTCTGCCAACCCGAATAATATCAATACTTGTGTAGTTCTGTTGGGTGTTTCAAGTAAACTGTAAGACCAGAGGTATTGATTCATATTTTATGAAGCAAAGGAAGGGCTGATCGAGACACAAAGTGATGGCAATGTCCCAACAATGTCATACAAATGTCACAGCAGGAGCCTGCAGAGCCATGGACGCGAAATGCGAAATTTCGAAGTTTCAGCTGCTTTCCAAGTCCAGTAATCGTATTACATAGTCCAGTTTTTTTTCCCCTCTGCGGTCGGCTCTCGGCAGCACGTCGGTATTATACTGCCTGCTGTTAATAGAATGACGACGTGAGGGTAACCTGGTGCCGTACAGCAACTATTATATACCAGGTACCAGGTACCAGGCATTAATGTCTTACTTATACGAGTCCAGTAGTAATAGATAGAGCTGTGAGTTATCTACACTTGACGGCTACGATGAGTGCGTTTTTTTGTGATTTTGTACGTATGCTTCGTATACATAGTAATTCGGTGGTGAACTCAGCCAACTACCGCTGTATGTAACCGACTTAGTCGACTACAGACTACAGTCAGGCTACCGACGCGAACGACCCGGGCCCCGCAGGAGGTTCCCCGGGACGATCCGCCGGGGAAAAATTACCGTATGTACGAGTAAGTTTGGGTTAAATTTGCATTCGGAAAGTGTGATAAACCCAACAAGCCCTCCTGCACACAAGGAAACCCAAACTAGTCGGAAAGTTGGCACCGCTGCAACTGCTATAATGTCGTACGTAGCTAACTACCTGGCACCGACTTTTAATAGTCGGCGGCTTCTAGCAGGCAACTCGCCGCCCTACACGTATATACCTGGTACATATTATACCTAAAATGTACCAGGTATTATATGGCATCATAGCTCACGAACATAGCAGAGGTCGCTTGTGGCCAATATTGTCGTCGTCGCGTCTGGAAGGTTGCTAACCGTAAACACGACCAGTATGCTTTTTCGATTTAGCCTGGAGAGCAAATCTGCTGTATATGCGAATACACCAAAAAATTAAATTGCCTTCCGTGCATAAAGCGTCTATTAATAGTCTACGTGGGCCAATCATAATTTCTCAACAACCGCAGTGCAGTAATAGGTCAAGTGTGGCTTGCAGAAAGCAACCCCACAGAACGGCCCAACGCTAAAATCATGCTCCGTGCTATTGATACGACTGCTGCTACTTTGCTTGTAAATGCTGCTGTTAATTCTATATGCTATTGATATATTCATACGTCCTCTTGTCATTTTAATTCTGCTGTCGTGGTGGCATGTGATGTCCTATCATGGCATGTATGAACATGTAAGAACATGTGATGTGCTGTGATGTATTGTCCTACAGCAGTAGTAATAATAGACAATGCCGTACCCTTGGATGCTATGGATGAAATATTGCAACGATGCATTCTTGCTGCTTGCACTTACGGTTTTCAGGCGTGACAAGTGCAACTATTAATAGAGGCTATTCATAGCGCTCATCTACCGCCGATCTACCGCTGGTGCTTCGGAGTGCTGGTTGTAGTGGTTGTGGTGGTGGTGGTGGTCGTCGTCGTCGTAGTGTTGCCAAGCCCCGCTCTCCATTGAATCTCGCGCGAAGCGTATGGCATGAATCGTGAGGTGCCAAGCGTGAGGCGTGGAGGGCGGGCGGGCGGGGTAGGGGGGCTTGGTGCTTCTGCTGGTGCAGCGGCGGCGGTGGCAACGGCGGCTGCTGCTCGTGCCCGCCCAGCATCAACCTCAGCGACGTCATTCTCACCACCGTCACCACTATCCCATCGCAAGGCACCGAAACCATGACCTGCAGGTTCCCCCAAGGCCACGGCGGCAGCGGCAGCGGCAGCAAGAAGAGGAGGAGCGCTTGTGGTGATGGTGCTAATGGTTGTAGTTATGGATATTTGTGCGGCAGGCATCAGAGCAGAGCGAGACTGGCTGGCAAGCGGCTGCGGCAGTCCTTCCTTCGACTCGACGGTCTAAAGGCCGATGCCCAACTCGAGGCTGCTGTCAGCACGATTATTAAGAGCAGTGTTTATCCCACTAGTGCCGCCAGAGCTGGTACATCAACTGTTGGTGCTGCTTCTGGTGTTGCTGCTGGTGCTGCTGCTGGTGCGGTGGCGATTGTCGCGAAATCAGCCCCATACGTGCCCACCTTAAACGGTGACACTGCTGCAGACCCTGAAGCCCGTCGCAAGAGGCGACGCGAAGAGAGGTACCCGCAACCGCAATCTCACTGGAACCCGCAACCGCACCCGCCGGTAGCACGGTTCGGCAGCAGCAGTGGTGCCAGCGCCAACGGTGCCAGCAGTGCGGGGAGCTTTCGTGACGAAGGCGATCCACTGATTGGCGTGCCGACGGTTCAAGCCTCGGCGATGGCAGGAAGGTGGGATGCGAGCGTAGGTTGCAGACAGACTGCCGTGTAATACCCTTCTTGTTGCTGCCGTTTCCTTAGTTGTTACTCCCCCAACACAGGCGTCTGTCTCATGTTCGTGTGAACACATTGGTGTCCTCAGCTGATGCGGGTACGGGCAACCGTCCTTGAAAGCCACAACAGCAGTACTAGACTTTTTGTGTTGCCACAGCAGGCATATTTTGCGGCGACAGCAGTAGGCATCTTGTGCAAGTCTTACTGCTTCGTTACTGTTCAGAATTTGACACCGTCTGCCCGCACCCTGTACTCGCTCCTACGAGTAATACATTTTGGTTTCCAGGCACAACGTAAATACCGCTGATAGTGAGGCATGGCGACTTTTCCCTATTGACTTATTTTGTGGTGCCCCCCCTCCTGACTACTGTTTAGGACGGGCGTTAGTATATGTCGGCTGACTTCGCCTCCATTAGTTACGTCCACTACAGTAGTTCAATTTACGCGTGTTTTTATATGCCCGTTTCGGGGTTTTCTTGCCTCCTCGGCACAGCCGCTCATTTCCTGGCCTAGCCTGTTGCGTCAACCCCCTACTGCTCCTAACCTACTGCTCCAACCTACCGTACCAAGCATTTCAACAATTTCGTTTTACTGCAACAGCCTACCGACCCGTCCCCCTGCCTACTGCACCACCCTACTGCATCAACCTACGGTACCAACCGACGGCACCAACCTGTTGCGCCGTTTTACAGCAGCACATCAAGTAATCTGCACCGTTGCCGCGAGCTCCCTTCCAGGCCGCGCTTAGGGGGGCTGTGTGAGTAATCCCAGTATCACGCCCAATCCTCAGTACTCTTAGTAGGCACCCTCAACGCCCAACCGCTGCGTTTCCCCATGGAACTATCACCCTCCGTATCAACAGGAGAGCCCCATCTCCCGCGGAACAAGCTTCAAACGATGGTGTTCGGGCAAGGACTCAGACACGGTTGGAGACAAAGGTGACGGCAAAGGTGCAGGCAAATATGCAGGCAAAGGCCCGGACAACTGCTGTTCAAGCAAATGGGCAGCTGAAGGAGCAGGGAAACGTCAACACAGAGCACCTGCTGCTGCTATCGGGAGCGTCTCGCAACGATACCCCCTCCAACCCCGAGTCGAACGAAACAAGCGCGCCAGAGCCCTCCCACCCTGGGCCGGCCGGTGCTAGCAGAATAGAGGCGGTCCCACTCCGACGGAGGCGTTCCTCCGAAGATATATGCATGCAGCCCGGCTTCGCGGTTGTGGGCCTGGTGGGAACGTTCGGTGAACGGGTGCTTCTTCTTCCGACCGAGGAAGGGCGGCAAAGGCTAGCGGTGGAGAACGTCGCCAGTGCTGCTGCTGCGGCTGCTGCCAACGATGATGGCGAGGGAAGCGCTGCATGCGACTGTGAGGGAAAGGGGGAGGGGCTGTGCCGCGTAGTATTGTGCAGTATTGTGTAGCTATTCATATCCTACACGTTGGCATAGCATGGCATGGCTTCTCATGGTCTGATCTCCTAGAGTACTGTTTTTGCGACATATTGTCTTTGTTTCGTAGTTTGTGACCATAGAGCTCACACTGCTCTAAGACAAAGGATCAGCACGGACGCTGGATGTGATGGATGTCGACAGGCAGAAATAACGGTTTAACGCGAATACCACACACCTATCACCACTACTGCTGTTGCATGCCACTTCTGGACCACGCTATAGCGGTGGAGAGGGTTGGCGTCGAAGGCGTTGAGTCTGTTGGACATCCGGTTGTTGAGGCCTGGCCTTGCTGTGTCTTGGCGATTGTGACATCAGCACACGCAGTAGTAGCAGTGCTGATGAGATTGGTAGCATTACTGATATTTATAGTAGCAGTAGTGTAGCTGCATAGTTAGCAGCTACATTAGTCCTGAGTGGGGAATGCGCTCTCATCGCCTGGGGACCCGGGTGTCGGCCCAAACACAAACAGTTTGGACGGGTGACGAAGACAATTCGCTCAAAGCCGATCCCTTCCTGCCCTCCATCGGTCGCCACCCACAACTCTCGCCTCTCTAGTACGATATGTTAATATAATATTTTCTATGATACTCTGTAGGGTCCGCTTTTGTTCCATTTACTGCCGTGGCAATGTCTGCCGCGACTAATCTGGCTACGGCGTTCCTTCCTCCGCTGTTCTTCCCGTTGCCTTGTCGCTTGCCCTGTGACATGCTATGCTGCATACCCACCATAGCTGCCCCTGCGACCATCACTTGGCATGACGGCAAGACCAAACGGCGTGCCACGTTGACGAGCATCAAGGCCAAGCCGTCCATCTGCAACCCGATCCCCGGCCTCGCTACGGTGCTCTCGTGGGCACGCCTGCTTCCCCTCGACACCCTTCGAGTACCCGGAGAGGATGGCACTGCTGTCCGTGTTACCATTCCGCTCCTGTCAGAAAGGCTGGGTCGCGGCTCCCCGACCCCCTCGCCCTTTCCCGACGTCCCCGACAGTAAACGCGACAGCGGCACTACTGCTCCTCCTGCTGCTGCTGCTGCTGCTGCTGATGGTGGGGATGGTTTTGGCAATGGTGATGATGACCCTGCTGACAATGAACAGTGCAATAATGATTTTGACGATGCTGCCGCTGCTGCCCGTGAGGACGACGATGGTGATGGCGACGGTCCGAAGAAGGGACCCAGGCACACCCTCTCGATCGGAGCAGCTTGGCTGCTGGCTCACCAGGTCTTCAGCCGCGAAGCTAGAGGTGTGTCCTCAGGGCAGTCCTGGGGGGGAAGCCTCACTCCGCCGGGGCAGGTGGGGGCTGGTGGGGGGGAAGCTACGGCGCTGCGGCTGCTGTCGTGCCCGGACATCGACTGGGCGCCGGACCCAGAAGCTGTGATGCAAGCCTTGGCCAACGGCGAGGGGAGCATGCGCGCGTACACGGTATCACCGTTGGAGTTCGACGGGTCACATGAAAAGGATGAACACCACCAAGGTAGAGAAGGAGAGGAACAAGACGCAGAATATCAAGAATGGGGAAGCGTGGCGCGAGCGGCGTGCGAGGAGCTGGTCGGGTTAGGGTTGTGCGAGAAGTCGCCGGATGGAACCCGCCTGGCTCTGCACCCTGATGTGGGTACATTATCAACAGTGACAGGGTTTGCTCTCCGGATGCCTCGAATTGAATTGGAAACTTAATCGACGGGGCTGGGTTGGATGGCGCATCGCCTCGGTTTGAATGGCTGTCCGATTGCTGCACACTGGCAGCAGATGTTCAGCTGCACTTATGGTTCACCTCTTTTTATGGAGGAGGGCAGTGTCATGCGCGCGATCCGCGCTTCTCGTCGTGGCTTCAGTACGTGGACATGCCGGGTTGTTGATCCCCCCCCCCCCCCCCCCCCCCCCTTGTTGCAAGCAATGTCTGCCTGGTCGGTGAAAACCCGACATGCTCCGTCCCGGCATTGTAGGGATGCGAGGGTCTATGGTCATACGACTACGGCCATGCATGAGATGGAGTACATCTCTCCTATCGAGTACACCCCCTCCCCCCCCCCCATGATTTTTGCTCCGTCTCGAAAGGGATGGGTGGTCAATGGTCAAATGACTAAGGCAAGCAAAACATGAGTTCGCCCTCCCCCCCCCTGGACTATTCCTATTTTATATGGGTTGGGTTGGCGTCGGTTGGCAACGACACTGTAAAATATGCCGCTCACTACGTGAGCTAGACAACCAGGGTACCGTTTTTTTTGTTGTTTTTTTTTGCGGTCGCCCACAGCTGGTTGTCGAGTTAGATCATTTGTGCGAGGTAACGAACCTTTACTCCGCACAAGGAAATTGATCGTATCACGTAGTGTTCAAGGTAAGGCTCCCAAGAGGCAGTTACATAGTACTCCCATTGCTGTCTCTGGAAGTGCCTACACCGGAAATCAAAGCAACTCATTGAAGCTGTCATCCATATGCAAGTCCGCCTCACAAGTGATTCTTGGAAGGATGCAGCTCACCCTTCATGCGACTCGCGCCCCACCTCACGGCACTTCGCGCTTGGTGCAAGCAATGTTTGCCTGGTCGGTGAAAACCCGACATGCTCCGTCCCGGCATTGTAGGGATGCGAGGGTCTATGGTCATACGACTACGGCCGTGCATGAGATCGAGTACATCTCTCCTATCGAGTACACCCCCGCCCCCCACCTTCCATGCTTCCTTGTTTTGTTGTGTTTTTCTTCGCACGTCCGAATGCTCCCCTGGTGTATACGTCGGCGACTGCCATCGCGTACTGCTATGCTGTGTTACTACTGCAGAAAGTGCTCGCAGTCCCGCTTTTGTGCGTTTGCAGTAGGTGCAGTAGGGACAATACGCCTATTGATGGACCACTTTGGCAGCATTCCCAAACAACTGTAGCCGGGTGGAGGGAAGGGGGATCGGGTGGGCTGAAGATTTGTTCGACGTGCGCACCAGGCTATACCACCCGTGGCGATCAGTACTAGTAGCCTGCTCGCAATGTTATTGTATGGTGGCGAGTTTTTCTAGCAAGAACAAGAGATCGAAGGTATCGCAGCTATTCACGACCATGTGCATATTCGCTACACGCCCCCCCCCCCCCCAACCAACACGCAGGTGGATCGATTATTGGAGTTGAGCCTCAAGGTGTTCGGCGACAAGCACTGGGACTCGGACAAAGACGTTCTGGTGCATGCTGCGCTCGGCCTTGCGAAGGCAAGCCAACGTACGTTAGGTCTCGTGGAGGACAGGGATTGTGTGAGATTTTTTGTGGCATGATGTGGTTTGTGCAGGTGTTTCTCGCCCATCGATGAGCCTGCTGCTGGAGTGAAAGTGCATGGTTGGCAGCGCTTGGGCTGTTGCGACGCCTCTCTGCCTGTGCCTGCGTCTGGACCTTATGTCCTTATGTTTTTAGCGTCTCGAGGTCAGTAGAAATGTGCATTCAACCCGTGATCCATGTTTTCCCTTCCATGCCACTACCGCTCGACACGTAAGACACAACCTTTTTGGGTTGCAATGGTCTGAAGGTTTCTATTTGCTGAAGGCATTTATTAGTAGTGTTCCTATTCTAGCCACGCCCCCACTGTTGCGATGGACGTACTGCAGTCAATCTTGCCTTCGGTGACCTCGTTTGCTGCTTGTATTGCTGACTTGTGTGGCACTGCCATGGATGCCGTTCTTCCAAGTTGATTGCTTGGCTTTTTCCCGAAGTATCATCCCTATGAACTGTTAAAACACTTTGTGAGGTACCTGGTACGGCATGAAAACGCCGTACTGCAGTAAAAAATTAAATCGAGAGGTGGCAAGGCGTACTTCAGACACTTGGCTTCAAAGGGTGGCCGCACCGCCGAAACGGTCAGGCTTGTCACGCCCGCACGATCGACGTTACACCCGTGTAGCTGTTTTTAGCCCACTCTAGCTGCGTGGTTCACAGCGCCTATACACACTGTTTCACCCCCCCTACCCGTCCCCCCTTCCCCCCGTTTGCTTTCCCCGCCCCGCGCGTCCCCTCCTCCCTCTCCTCTCCCCCTCCCCTGTTCCCACTCTCCACCAATGGTGGTCTCGGTTTCCGAAAAATCGCTCGTCTCGTTGGCGCCACGCTCCAGACGGGTGCGATGACGATGGGGCTCCGCCCCCCGCCTATCCACGCCTCCCTGTCATCGTCAAGAAGGAGTTCCACGAGGAATTCTGAGGCCTGTCCTACCCGTGTTGACGACGAAGCGAAGGGCCGCATGCGAGGGCGCGTGGGGCGGGTGTGCGTCCAGCTGCATTCTTGGTGTCTCGAGGTGCGGCGTAACTGTTACCGATACAGCATCAAACTATTACTACATTTTTAATAATACTTGTAAACACGTACCAGGTACGTACCAGGTATTAACGTCATACGTCGACCAGTAAGAATATTAAACAACGACTGTATTATTGGGGACCATGTTTAATAGGACCTACGGTGCACACGAAAACCTACATATTTCACCATTTTTACTGACAATATTTGGTCCTATTTAATATGATCCCCCGTAATAGTGTCATTCATTGCGACAACCGACGACGGAAAGGTGTGTTCCCTCTATTCTGTAGTCTAGTGTATCTTATCGACAGTTTCGATAAATCGGAATTTCGAACTTTTGAGGTATCGTGTCAAACGTGTTTTGCCTACCATCCCCTACCTGGTATGATATCCCCTTGTTTTTTTGTGCTAACATCATACTGGACGAAAGCTTCCAAGTATCAATATCGACACCGTATCGACTATTTTTTTGTTTGTCGGTATCGAATCGAACTCGATATCGATATCCGATATCCGATATCCAACACCTTGGGTTAACGAATTCCCGACACATTTCTATTGCCGTTTTGTTGTTATGCAGTTATGCGATGGGTCGCACAATGATGGACACTCTCCATGTACGGGTATATTGAAATTTTTGGGAGCCGTGGTGCCAATGCTGTGAATGCTGTGAATGCTTTGAGTGGTGTGCGAGTAGTGCTGTGGTGTGCCCACCTCGGGCAGATGGTCTACAGATAGATCATGGTCTACGTCTTTCGAGGCGGATAGATTCCTGGTCTGTATGATCTGTATGATCCGTGTGATCTGTATGTTCTGTATTATCTAGCTCATGTTGCCGGGTGGGAGGGGTATAATCCGCATGATCTAGCACATGTTTCCTGGGTTGGGTATGTATGATACAGACCCTCCGCAACGTGTGATAACGGCAGCTTAGGATCTACCGTAAATTATGTGGATGATCTTTCTGATCTATCTGTAGATAATCTATCTGATCTATCTTCTATCTGATCTATCTGTAGATGATGTGAATGAGCCTATCCGACGTGCGCTGCCGCCGACCAGCGTTTGTATCAGCGCCGTCAACAGCCAGCGGCATTGACAGTATTAGCACCACCCGCTGCTACTGCCTTTGGCGTTGATATCTATAGTGACACTAGTGCCACTAGTGCCACTAGTACCTGGTATGATATACGATACGGGTCGTCAGATGTTGCAGGCGGTGGGACGTGACAGCTCAAATAGCCGATTGTTACTCAAGGTTATGGTCTGATTTGAGTCAGGAGGTAGAGATCCAAGCTTACGTCTATTAATAGTCTAACTATGTACCAGGTACGAAGTACGCCACGAGCCTCGACTGTATGGGTTTCCACAAAGCCACGTAGACGTACGAGAAAAGGTAGGCTGCACAGTACGTACGCTCATACTGCAGTATGTTACGTATTGCGGACAACGAGTGACACGACGCCCTACGCCTCCTTTGCTTCATTTCCATGTACACACGCCAGCCAGCCCCCAACAAGAGAACAGTACTCCAACTCAATCGGTCTGCGATCCCGAGCAGGGGGTTGGGGTTGGTCTCACGTTCGCAGGATGCCGGGTGGTACGCTGAACCGCGTTTTTTTTTTCGTGGATACGGAGGTGGGCAGATGGTTGCTGTCGTGGCCGCGGTGACCCATCCCCATTCCCGCCGACCCATCCTCTATATCAATAAGAAAACCTTTATTCTTTCTGGTGGTTGGCTTTCCGATTTCCATCTTTTCATTCGTATCACGTAGGGTTATAAGATTACACACCCCCTGGTTTCTGGGACGAATTTCAGAGTCGGTTTTCTCCCAAACATGCCTTAAAACCCTTTTAGAACCGCAGTCCCGTTTTGGGGACAAATCAGTCAAATTGCAAGTAATGTGTCCCCAAAACGGGACTGCAGTCCTAAAATTAAGGGGGGGGGGGGGAGGCACATTTTCGTCGGAAATATGTCGTCAAGATATTTCTATACGAGTAGACATACCGGTCTTATGTCTACGCTCTCCCCGTTTTCGAGTTTAACACTACAGCAGCAGTTCTAGGGGGAGATCGCCCGAGGGGGTGTGTTATCTTTATCACCCTAGTGTGTTGTCCTTTCACACCGTGTTATACAGCAGTATGATCGTAAAAGCGATAGCGTTGGTGTCGCCAACTTAGGGTTAGGAGCTACTACTCTGTACCGAAATATAGTGAACTCTTCCCGAAAACTATTCAATAGAAATGGTTCTTATATTTAGGGGCAGAGCCGGTCGCCCCGGTGGTTCAAGTGGTTAACCTCGAATTCTACTTGTGTTTGAGTCCTGGGTTCGAGCCCCAGGTGGGTCGGACATTTGATTTTATTTGCAAAAATAAAAATAAAAAGGATTCAATTGTTGAGAGCGCCTTGCAGCGTGGGTAGGCACAATTCGATGCGAGTCGACGAGGGAAGAAAAGGCTGAAATCTTCTCGCAATAAAAATGAAGGCACGTACCGTGGGAAGAAGAGCCTGCTATGTGACCCCGGATCTGAGTTACGAATTGGAAAGAGAGAGAGAAGACGATGTTCGAAGACAATAAATGGGATGAGCAAAAAAAAAAAAAAAAAAAAGTGGCATACGAGTAGAGCAGGCAGTACGGGAAGGGTCATTTCGCGTCGGTGCCGACTCCTTGCATCATGTAGGGTCGATATTAACCCTTTTAGCACTGCAGTCTCGTTTTGGGGACAAATTGCTTGAAGTTTGACTGGTTTGCCCCCAAAATGGGACTGCAGTTCTGAAAGGTTTAACGAGAACCGTTTTTTAGGTATTTTTCAGTATTTTCCCGAGATTTCGATATTTCTCGGTATTTTCCTGTAGGAAAAAAACGGAATTTCGGGAAGATACTGAAAAAATTGAAAAACACTCCTCGTTAAGATCGCGACCCGTATCACTCAACTCGGACGCAAGTTCGTATAGTCTCCCAATTACGCATTTACGTAGTGTCTCCCTATCACGTATGCGCATACTGTAGTGACCCTTGGTCTGTCGTCAACTTTCTTTCCCCTATATATGAACGCTCAACCTAGAGAAATAGCGTATGGTTCTATTCCGGGGGAGCATAGTAGATAGGAGTAAATGTTGGTAAAAATAGCGAAATGTATAGGTTTTCGTGTGTACCGTAGGTCCTATTTAATATGGTCCCCCGTAATAGTATACAGGACCATGGTACGACGTCACAGGGCCCTGATACTACCAGGTTTCAGTCATAGACGGCTATGATACTATGATACAGTTATTAATATTACGGGGGATCATAGTTAATAGGACCTACGAGGTATGGTATACATAAAAACCTATATATTTAACCATTTTTAATAACAATATTTGGTCCTATTAACTACCAGGTTTTTTTTTTTTTTTTTTTTTTTTCAACATCACTTTTACTTTCCAGTCTAACTCGTGGGAGGTTTTACCCTCAACGAGCTTCTGGACAAGCCGTGGTCACAGGTGTCATCCCTTCTCCCCCCGGTACTTGCCTTTAGTTTTTGTCGCGCATAGGGTTCAGCATTCCCACTGCTCGTCGATTTTTATCGAATGTAGCTAACTCACGCTCTCGCGCTTTCCGCTCATCATTTTTTTTATCCAAGGAACAAGCCCCTACGAGCATGCACTCGGTGAGACTTGAACCCGCGAAATTGATCTTGAGTGGCACGCGGACCACCTACCAAGCCGCCGGGGACGCCAATATGGTCCCCCGTAATACAGTACCTGGTATCATACAGCAGTTATTAATAGTGGTGGGTAACCTTTCCCCCACTGCAAGAACGTTCCAACTCTCCAGGTATCAGGCCGGATCTTATGCATTTTTTTTTTAGGTGATTATATGACTGTTTACGGAGGCTTCGGGGTATCTGGTCCCATATCTGATCAGATTTTATCAAAATCACGTCTTATGGGGCCTGTTTGGTGGAAAAAATGTTCCTCCGAGATTTTATCACTCCTGAAATTCCATGAAATGATTTTTTTTGGCAGCCTTTTCTGATCAACTCTGAAAGTGATGAAATTTGGCTTTGCGCTAGACCTCGGTGGCATTATACAATTTTGTCTAGGTTATAGACTGGGTTCGTGACGGGTCACGACGCTACATGCTTGGTTACGCTTGTACACAGCTGGGCTCCAACACTTGTGCATCGGCCACCACGGAGAGGGAGGGCATCAGTACCTTGGCCACCATCGTGTATCTTGCGGCTGCCCAACTGCAGCTGCTCGAGGCAAAACTTTGGAAACGAATAGGGCGAGACTACAGCAGCAGTATCAAAACAATCAAACGGTATTTTTCTGACTACGACCGCCGCAAGCAGCTCATGCTCCGCGAAGGCGAGAGTTCCTTGCTGGTCCAGCGACTAGCAAACCCCTTACGCAGCTCCCCAGGGGGTTCCACATTCCGCTGCTTCCTTCGAGGAGCTGGTGGTGAAGGTTGATCGCCCAACCCGGCGTGAGCGACTCTCGTTCGTGTCGTGGTCCACGTGGAGTTCAAAATGTCGGTTGTGTTCTGTTTTTTTAGTTCTCCCATGAAATAAAACCAAAATCACGATAAGACGGCACATGGCGCACCGATCTGGTGTGGCTTTTTGCCGGTGGAAAATCCGACTTCCTGCCTTTTTCAATCACTCAAAAAAAAATGCATAAGACCCAGCCTCAATAGTCGAGAATGCTCCAACTCTTATTTCAAGTATTAATAGTCAAGAATGTTCCAACTCTGATGTTCAGTACTCCGAAAATGTTCCAACTCTAATTTTAAGATAGTAAAAAAATGTTCCGAGCTGTGTTTTTTAAGCAGCCAAAAACGATTCGGCTCTAATTTCGAAGTTATCCAGCAATTTGCAATCTCTTAAGAATTTGGATTCTTAATAATCAAGTGTTCCAACTCCAATCGGAATTATTTTATAAATTTAATTGCTGCAGTTGCAAAGGGGTAAAGGCTACAGCAGCGGTAGCAATATTATGCTCTCAAACCACCGATGACAATGGGGATGCGAAGTTTTGAAGTTTTCATTCTAAAATAGCGCTTTCAAGGAAGAGCTGAAGCTATTCTCCTACCGCCGCTGTGGGAAAAGAGGGGAAATATGTTCGTTTTTTCTTCTGATTTTTGTTTCACACGGCCGCAGGCGGCGCTTTTTTTTTTTTTCATCTCGTTGTAAATTGTCAACACGCTGATAAATCAGCTCGTGCGACCTCGATAGAGACTCAGCCCACGGCCAACCCGCTTGGTGTCGGGCAAGGCCAACGAGTGCAGATGACGGCCTCGAAGATATCAGGTGGATCTGTGGTCTAGGGGGCGAGAGCTTGCCGGCGGCGTCCTACGATACGCTCGTCTCCCAAACCTGAAACAAAATTATCTTTAGCCATTCGAGACGGATCGAGAAATTTGTCATCTGTTTTGTGCACGTCAACGGCCAATTGTTTTTTTTATCATTCGCCTCGCCAGCGCCCGCCACATGTCACCGGCCATTGTGTGAACACGGTGACCCTAGGGTGTAGGCTGGGTCGGAGCCCCTAACGAGCGCACTCCGTTCATAATTCATAACGCAGTCGTTGGTTTGTCGATCGATGTCTGTCAAGGACTCGGAATCTCGCCTTTTGGAGCTGAACATCAGCGTGAGTTTTCTGAAGCCGTTCTTGGCCCAGCACCGGCTCCATAATTGTTTTTTTCGGGCTTTCCCACCATTTTTTGGAACTTTTCGTTTGAAGAAATCCTGCTCATAGCAAGTTTGCTCTGAATAAAGAATGGCGCGTATCTCTGAAATTCAAACTTTTAATGGAAAAACTGCAGGTCTCGCGTTCGCTCATTATCCGGAAATCTTGCCTGCGGGAACTAATCCGGCTCAGCGCAAGGCACCATGTGGCTGTCTTACGCGTATTTTCGTTTTTGCTGGTTTTCCACTGTATCCTGTATGCTGTTTATGCTATGTGTGCTGTATGCTGCGTGGGCGTTGTTGCAGGTGAGGAGCGGAGTGGGCAGCGCCGATCGCGGCGGCAATCTGCTGTGGCGACTGGTCAAGGTAATGCTGATACAATTAACAGATTTTCATCCTCGCGAAAAAACAGAGAGTGGCACCCTCATACGACAGCAGTGGCATCGCCGCGGTAAAGGTGGTGCATTGAAGCTCCACGATGGCGAAACGATTGTAAGCGCAGAGCATTTTTCCACGCACGCCGCGTGGTTCGTCGCAAGCATGTCGCTCGACCGCGAGAGGCGCAGGGGCGTTGGAGTGTTGGTGTATAACGAGCTGGAATACGTCGAGAGCACAGCATTGTTTTTTACATATATACAGCAAAGGCAACATGCGTGGGCCATAAGCCCTATGGTGGGTACGACTCCCCCTGGAAGCTTGACTGTTCTTGGCGATATACGCTACGACGCGGCATGCAGATTTCAGCAGCATCCCAGAGACATGGGTTTTCGATCGCCACATGGTTCCAACCCCCCCCCCAGAGTCCGCCGAATAGTACAAGCCTATTACTAATTGTGGCTGGCTGTCTGACCTTTTGTCCCAAGATTTGTTTGAGACAAAACGGGGGGGTGTACTCGACATTTTGCATGGCCGTAGTCGTATGACCATAAGACCCTCGCATCCGTACAATGCTGGGACGGAACACGTCGGGTTTTCACCGACCAGGCAGACATTGCGTGCACGAAGCGCGAAGCGCCGTGAGGTGTTCGGCAAGTCGCGTGAAGGGTGAGCTGCATCCTAGCAAGAACCGCTTGTGAGGTGGACTTGCACATGGATGGCAGCTTCGATGAGGTCATTTTTTTTTCGGTGTAGCCACTTCCAGAGACAGCAATTGGGGTATTATGTAACTGCCTCGTGGGTGCCTTACCATAAAGTCTACGTGGTGCGATCATTCCCCTTGTTGCGGAGTAAAAAGGGGGGTGTCTGGCTCAATTAATACCTGAGTACAGCGCCGGATGCAAATGAGACGCTCCATGACAGTACCCAAACGGCGTCGCGAAACACGTCGAGTAGCATGTTGCTTGTATTGCACTACCCAACTATTCCGTAAGCGTGTATTTTTGTTCCGTTTTTTTTCTAGCAGTACTGCCTATCCGCTGGTCAGTCGGTATTGTCATACAACCAACATGGCCTGATAGTTTGAAGCCGCTGTGCTCGCCTCCCCTTCTCGCCCAATGCGCTGCTAACACGCTCATACACGCGCGAATACCACATACTCTAGGGTGCTGTGGCCGGAGACGCAAGCTCTCCGAGGGTCTGGAATGGGCCTATGGCGGAAGCGCTCGGGTTGCTCGGGGGGTGGCGACCGGAGGGTGCGGCGGCCGCGGTGGCAGCGGTGTCGGATGACGATGGTGTTTGGATGGCGGCCTTATCCAAGAAGGAGCGGCTACTAGAGCCTACGTGCTTGCGGCTGAAAGAAGCTGCTGCGGAGGTGCGCGTCTGATAAGCCACCGACCCTATTAATCAGTAACTGCTGTATTAAGAGCTCGTCCTGTTTATCGAGGAGAGGAGCGCACTGATGTATACCCACGTCTAGGTTTTTTCCCTTGGTGATTGGCCGCCGCGTGAATATGTTGACCGAGCGCGGTGTTCTCCGCTTGTCCCTGTCCGTTGCGAGGTCTGACTTGTAAGCGCTGTTACATACATGGTTAGTCGTGGATACACGGTTAGACAATAACACAGCAGTCACACGATCTCTCACAGCCACATGGCCAAACGGTTACATGCTCACACAGTAGCCACATGGCCACACAGTAGTCACACACACAGCCACATGGTTACACGGTAAATCTGGTTACACAGTCTTACAGCAGTTGCTTGGTCGTACAGCAGTACCACGGTTAAATACCCACACAGAAGTCACATGGTTCATTCACACACAGCCACATGGTTACACGATATCACGGGTAAACAGTCTCACAACGGTCCCATGGTCATACATCACCACGCCTATGTAACCACAAAGCAGTCGCATGGTCACATACAGTCACATGGTTACACGGTAATACGGTTAAACAACCACACTGCAGTCACATGGTCACACAGCAGTCTCGCGGTGGCATGGTTATATTGTGACGTTTGGGACTCAGGTTATGAAGGTAGTAGAAGGTCTGGTGGCGTCCTGGCAGAAGAACAAGATGTACAAGGAAGCCGTCACCCTCCTACGTCTTGTGGTGCGCCGTGACAAGGTGAGAGTCTGAACCAGGGGCACCAGAAGCAGTCAGCGCCACTGCTGGTGCTGCTGCGGCCTGCAGAAAGCCAGGAACGATCCTTGTGTGAAAGGCTTGGAGTCGTCGTGGGCCACCGTGCGGCGGCAACAGGGTGATTGATCGGCCGTCCATACCACGCGCCGCACGAGTCGCGCCATGGCGATCTGACTGCGCTTTTGCATCTACCGTTTCTGTCGCGCTTACCTCGGACATCGGTATTTCCCAAAAGGCATTGTTTTGCAGTGTTAGATCGGTGTGTGCCGAGGAGCGGGTTGTCTATAGGTATAGTTTCGCTCGTTCGTTGATGGCGAGAATTTTTGCTTCATAATCACGCTTAGCTGAAAGTCCCTGGATTTTACTTGAGGCTCATAACCTGTTGAAATGGTGGTTGTAACTCTTACACGGTGGCACAGCCCCCAGCACACATCTTGCTAACACGCCAGGCAGCCAAGCAGTTGTGCTCACGTACACACAAGGTAGAATCGCCTCCTCTCTCTCTCTCTCTCTCTCTCTCTCTCTCTCTCTCCACAAGAAGGAGTAGATATCGAAGTGACCCCAACCAATTGAACGTGCTGAGCATCCGTTCTGGGCTCTGCTGCCTCTGCTGCCTCCGTTACAAGAGGAAACTGCTATCATCCACGTGCGCGATTTTGCATGCATTCCCGACTCTCCATCATCACTCTTCACACCTTATTACACCATGCGATGGGCACCATTACAAACACCCCTTACAGCGCAAACCCCCCCGCGAGGCTTGACCGCGCCACCGAATTGTCTTCCCTCAGCGTCACACGATAATTTCTGACCTCGTATCGCCTCGTATCGCCTGGTACCGCCTGGTACCTCTTGCCCCCTCGCATCGCACACGTATGTTGTCGTTCTGTTGCAGGACCTCGCCGGGGTGGAATACCGCTCGTCGCCTGATTTGGCGTGGGCGGCGGACTGGTGCACCAGCATGTGGAGGGGATGGGTGAGAAACCACAAACTCTACCGACGCTCGATTTTACCGACGCGTGCATCGAGCGAGCTAAATCAGCATACACCTGAAACCCGGGGTTGTGTCCAACATATCCCCTGTAGACCATGTCCGTTACAGTATCATCCGCACAATCCACATCCCCCCATGACACCCGGTGGTGTGCCCATTATTTTTCTCTTGTAGGCCACATCCATTATATTATCCGCAGGAGCCATGCCGACTTATGATACCCGGGGATGTACCCGGGATGTCTCCTGCTGCTGCTACTGCTGCTGGTGACCTAATCCAGGCGTGGAACCGACTATCGGTGAACTACGAGACGCACCTGAAGGATAGGGAAGCATGCTTAGACGCTCTGCAGTCGGGGCGTGACGACGACTGCGTTCGAGGCGGCGAAAGAGTGGAGCTAAGACAGCGACGGGCGGCCAGCCACCGGAAATACGGTACGCAGCCGTTTTTTTTCTTCTAATATTTTTCACATAGTAGCTGTTTTATTTTTTCGTACGTTCTGGTGTCCAGCGTAGAGCACCTGTTGCTTTGCCTCCCTCCCTCCCTCCCTCCCTCCCTCCCTCCCTCCCTCCCTCCCTTCCTCCTGCCAGACGGTGTTTCGGCAAACCAGCTCAGGACAAGCGCGTGCCGACGCGCTCGCATTTTTTGCCGAGTTTACCCCTTCACGCCCAGTCCGTCATACCCCCCCCCCCCCCCTCCCACACTCGCTTCATATACCCCCACCTATTTTATATAGGTTGGGTTGGCATCGGTTGGCAACGACACTGTAAAATATCCCGCTCACTACGGGAGCTAGACAACCAGGGTACCGTTTTTTGTTTGTTTTTTTTTGGCGGTCGCCCACAGCTGGTTGTCGAGTTCGATCATTTGTGCGAGGTAACGAACCTTTACTCCGCACAAGGAAATTGATCGTATCACGTAGTGTTCAAGGTAAGGCACCCAAGAGGCAGTTACATAGTACTCCCATTGCTGTCTCTGGAAACGCCTACACCGGAAATCAAAGCAACTCATTGAAGCTGTCATCCATATGCGAGTCCGCCTCGCAAGCGGTTTTTGGTAGGATGCAGCTCACCCTTCATGCCCCCCCCCCCCCCCCCCCCCCCTCGCTAAAAATGCCTCCATGCAGGAAATTCCGACGACACCCCCCCAACACCACAGCCACGCCGCGACCCGGAGGATGAAATCGTAGTGGACATGGAGACCCGCAAGGAGGGGAAGAAAGGGGGCAGGATTTTGTTTTTCGACAAGCCTGGACAGGGTCGAGGTGAAGGCGTTTTGCCGGCGGGACGCGGGGGCCGGAAAGGGGGCTTGACCGTCGAGGAAGTGGTCTTGAGGCAGAGGTACCGGGATGGCGGTTGGGCGGGGCTGCATTGCGAGTGCTCGCTGATCATGTTTCTGATGGTGTTACTGCTCTGGGAGGAGGTTTTCGACGTGCGGGCAACGGCAGCCTTTCCGCACTGCTTGACGGTGAGTTTTTGTCGCGCTTTGTTTGTTTGTTTGTTTGTATGTGGTGTTTGTTGTTTTTGTCGTCGTCGTTGTTGTTATGTTTTTTCCCGTGTTTGCTGTTGTGGTGGCTTTTGCGGTTGTTGCTACTGTTGGTTTTAAAGCTGTTGTCATTTACTCACGTTAGGTATTCGAAATACTTTGCTCCGCAGTCTTGAGACATGCTCAAACACCCTGAAAGGGAAAAACTTGTCCTACGCTCCGTAAAGCGAGCACCTCAAAAACAGACGTGAGTCCGGAAAAGGGATGGTCCAGCCAAGCCACCCTCCTCACGCTGCTCACCGTGTAGCACATGACACGTACAGCCGTAAAAATAGTACGCACAGTAGCAGCAGCAGCAGTAGTATTAATAGTAGTGGTTGACTCAACGAGTATTAATACATTGCTTTCGGCCCATCCCATCGCGCACCGCTTTTGTCCCCCTTCGTATGCGCTGCAGAATGCGCCCCTAGACCTATACGATCTTCACTTCTGCGCGCGCAGGAAAGGCTTACGGAAGCGCCTCAATGACATCGCCGGTGCTACCGACGAACGGCTGTGGTTGGACGTCGACCAACGCTACGAGAGGTTAGAAGCGCTCGGAACCCCTCGGGAGAGGTCTGACGTTTCCGGAGTGCTCTGTGTTCCACACCTCACCACACCTCAGGCAAATCATGACCTATCTATGTACAGTAGATGATCTAGATGATCTCGGTCATCACCTGCCGCTGTGAGAGGGTGTGCAGGATCTGCATGCAGAGATATAACCCAGGAAACATGTGCCAGGGTGTGCAGAATGTGCGGGTCCCACCCGGCAATATGAGCAAGATTATACTAATCGTACTGCGGTAGTAGATACCTGGTAGGGAATTTACCTGCCTTGAACGATCTACACCATCAAGAAGGAATCGATGGTCTGTGTCCGAATCACTCTCTGATTTGATATCAGCCTGGTGAGATGCTGTACGGTGGAATGCTTTGTTTGTTTCGGTTTTCAAACACAGCTAACTGCGAATTCACACGGCCGCCTAGCAAGTGAGTTCGCCCCTGCCAGGTTTTATCCCCCTCGATAAGGAACACCCGGTATACAGTTTTTGCACGTACCAGGTAGCCTTTATGAGGTTATATGAAAACCCTTATCAGGCACGTACTACCATACGCCCACGCGATCGAATTACCACACACCACACGCAGCTTTTGCAAAGATGAGTTTCGACGAAATCGTCCATCAAATCACAGCTGACTTGTGTAAGAAACAAAGTATTCTTACAGGAATATTGGGCTTCATTTAATAGGGCACATGCCTTGATGGCTTGGATTTGAGTTTGATAAAGCCGGCTACCCTTTAGAAAATATGAGGGTGGATATGCTATAGATGTATAGATGTATACTGGTAGTAGATATCTCCGCGCCGTCCAGGCGAAGAAAAAAAAAAAAAATCTTCCTTTCTTTCTTTTATGCCTTCTACCAGCGCACACTTTTGAAGACAGGTATACACAGACACCCCTGCTTCGTCACGGCTCAAAGACCCGACCAGACCAGCAGGTCGGGTCAGAATGCTTTTGAAAAGTCACGGATCGGGTCGGTTCGGGTCAGAAGGTTTTCGAACTGTCACGGGTCGGCTCGAGTTTCCCCCACCCGGCCCTTGTACAGCCGAGCATATATGTACACACGAACGCGAATTCATACGTAGCGATAGCGATAAGGCATGCATGCCCTATCCTCGCCCCCCCCCCCCCCCCCTCTTCGCTCACCACTCGCCAACATTGGTAGAACAGTACGTACTATGCTCATTTGCCCCGCCTGGTTTTGGTCATGGAAAGACATCGTTACATCTCCCATGTCATGCCGCCTCCCACCGTTGTCCTCGCGTATGGACAGATACAAGGGTGTGCGAAGCGCCTGGTGCAACTGGCGGCGGTTCTCGAAGCAGCAGGTGAAATGCTTTCGCGTTTTTCTGATGTGCGATGGTCGTTTTTTTTTTTTTTTTTTTTTTCGCGCTGCTTGTTGGCTCGACTTGTTTTGCCGTGTTTCGCCGCCGGGAATTGCTGATAAGAGTGGTTGTGTGATGGTGTTTGATGAGTGATGAGAGGGGGCTGGTTTTATTTAGTCGCCGTGCGACGCGGGCACATATGAAAAACCCGCGCACCGAAACTGGCGGCGCAACAGTGACTGCCACGGCACAGTGAAGACTGCAGTGATAATGATGATGATGATGATGATGATGATCACGATATTTTTCGGCAAGGGGCTAATCCTCGGAAAATTGTTCGAACCTCCTTTCTGCGCGGTACTGTATCTAGGTTAATGGGGGCATTGCTAGTAGTATACTACTACTGCTGTACGAAGAGACCAGGGCTAGTGCAGTTTCTGTCGTTGTTGCCGGACAGCTCTAGGTCACCGTCCCGAAACGCGCACGCTAATTACCCAAAACGCCTACTTGCTTCTCCCGCAGGCGTTGGAGATATCCGTCTCTTTCGGCGGTCAAACGTTGTCCAGGGTGTTGAGAATGCTCACGTCAGACCTGCCGCACGTGTGAGTACACCGACTGCATAGACAAACAAAAAGTCGTCAGACCGCGTGGATGTAACAAATTTTCCGCGGACTACTAACTCTACAATTCCTCCCTGAAAATAAACGGGTGAACATGCTTCAAAATTTACGTCTCAGGTTTGCAGGTGGTTTGCAGGTATTAAAGCAGAAACAACGGAGGGGTATGCTCCAAAGCTTTTACCTTGCGGTATTGCCTAGCTTGCTTGCTTGCTTGAAACTGTGCGCGAGGGGTGTATGCAGCAGAGTTGCAGCAGCAGCAGTAGCACAGTTTTGTGCAGGGCATGAAGTAGCTGTCGCGCAGACGCGTCTTGCCTGTCTGAGTTGCTGTTTTCCGCAACAGCCACCGAAGGTCATGGGCGGCTCGCCGCGACTTCAGTTTCGCGGCCTTAAACAATGTTTGCGGGTGTTTGCTTCGCCGGAGGTTTAGGAAGGGAAATTTAACACACTAGTTCGCATGTTTTCGAGGTTCGGGAGGCGTCTCGAAACGCGACTGCTGTGTCATAAAATGTCCGGGCGTAAAATATTCACGCATACCGTGTATCGCAACTTGGTTACTTCGGCGGCCCATTGGCGGGGTGCGGCCTCCCGGTACCCTCCCTCCGGGTGCCCTCGGGATGCCCTTCGGGGGGGTGCCGCAACATGGCTTTCGGCGTCTGTCGTGCTTCACGCACCGCGCGAAATAACGAAAGATGCTCAATTATTACCCTGGTGTCGTGTCCCTGGTACGCAGTAGCTTTGGCAGCAGCGCGCTGAGAGAAAGGGTCCACGGGGTAGCCTCGCAATGTACAACATCCCCCGGCCCCCCTCCCCCCTTTCTTGTTCCAGCTTCAAGCCTTGAGTCAAACCTGCGTGCTCTTGCGCAGGCACTACGGTTTCCCCGATCTGGTTCTATGGAAACCCAGGGGACGGGCAGGCGTTTCTCGAGGGGATAGGGGCGAAAGAAACTGGCGCACCGGGGAGTTCGGACTCGGTTGGCAGGGCGAGGGGCGGGGGTGGGAAGTGCAAGTTGTGGAAGTCAAGTCTCCGAGCGACACTCTGAGCCATGTGCAGAAGGCTTGGCTGCGGGAGCTGCGTAGTGCTCGTGTCCCGGCCATGGTGTCTCGGGTGACCTTGAAGAGGGAGGAGGGGCCCGCAACCACCGGGACATAGATGATCACTTTTAACGTTTTCGTAAATTGGAGTTGCATCATCGCTTGCATGTATTGGGTGGTGTTGTATATGTGGTTGGATGCGCGTGGGGGGGGGGGGCGGTCGGTGGGCCCCCGGCAGTCCTGCGGAATCTCGCACGTGTAGGAAGCCGTACGTACTGCGGTTCGACTTTCACCCCCCCATGCCGACTGCACCGAACTCTGGCGGTAGCAATAGTTACCTGGTACCTGGTATGTTTTACTGCTCTTTCAAATATTGTTCAGGGGTCACGTTGACGGTGCTGCTGTGCAGATGCTGTACTTGCAGTAGTATAACCTTTAACCCCTGCGGCGCGTTTCGGGGACGGACTATTTCGGGGGACCATATTAATAGTAAATAGGACCAAATATTGTTGGTAAAAATAAGTAAATATGTACCAGGTAGCTTTTTTGTATACCGTCGGTCCTATTTAATATGGTTATGGTCCCCCGTAATACTAGTAGCTGTTCTGTCCGGAAATGCAAGAAACGTCGGGGTATTCATATGATAGTCGAAACGGCCCTGACACTATGATGGTCGAACCGGCAGTTACATTTCGGGACAGAGGAAGAGTGGTACATACGACAGACGGATGACTTATATATGATGTAAACATTTTGGCCAAGAAACAACCTGATTTACATGACCTACCGTAGGTAATCTGGAAGAAGATCTGTCGCTGTACGTCGTTGGGATCTGTATGATACGGTTGTTGCACGACATCTCGTAGTGGCAAGTATATGATCTACAGTACCGGGTAGATATTTGTAGATGATCTAGATGATGATCTATCTGTAGAGATCATCTATCTAGCCGATGCGTGCAGGGTTACTGATTATTCTGGACTTGGTATGGAGTTGTTGGGTGTCGGTCGGGACTCCGGAGGCGCGGTTGCCCTCTTGCCAAGGTTGGCTTAATACTTTCCCTCGATATCGGCGTTATTCGTTCGGTAAAGCACGGCGGAGGATCGTCGAAACGCGTTGCCTCGAAATCGGCGTTGTTCCTTCCGTATAACGCACGCCGGCTAATAAATATGGCGCTGTAAATGGTTCTCAAGGCGTGGCGATGTCGCCGCACCACGCCGTGGGGTTTTATTTGATACTCCACGCATGTAGCGGTGCCTCGTGCCTCGTGCATCCGCCGCCGCATTCATTTTCTCACTGGTTGGTGCATATACCGGCGTGCACACAAAAACAAATCAGCAATCGTACAGGCACACATTGGTGTATCCATTTTAAGACCACCTCGTGACAAGCCCAAACACGTGGGCTTTTCTCCAATATGGTGTTGCTTCTGAACTACTGAAAAAATGATCCTGTACTAATTTCAAGCAGTTTTTTTCTCCGGGACAAGCCGATTATTCCGTCATCTCTGACCGTATAAACCTGATGGTCTTAAATTCGGATAACCACTTCCACAGCTATATACCTGGTACGAGCTAGAGACCTACCGTATACGACGGAGTATACCACGCCCCCGGTGATGTCTTTGGGGACTCGCAAAAAAATATCACCCGATGTGATATACATCGAACCCCGGTGGTGAATTACTGTAGGGATTTGTTATAGCGCATCACCGGGGTGTGATGCATTTGAGCGTGATAACAGAGTGTGGCTGCCACACTCAAGCAGGTAGGGCTGCGGAAACAGTTAGTAGTGGTTGGAGGTTTTGCTGCCACACTCTACCACAGTCTAATAATAACAAAGCGGCAAGCGGTGTGACAATAACAAGGGGCGAGGTAGCAGTGGATGGATCTTTTTGCTGCCAGCTTACACATCTCTTATGGGCCCCTCGGTATCAGACGCCGTACCTGGCTTGTCTGTGGGCTCTGCTGTGCGAGGCTCGGTGGCAGACGCTTGCGCTGGCTTGTCGGTGGGCTGTGCAGTACGCAGGGGCTTTCGCAGCAGCAGCAGGGGGCACTCGTACGTGTGGTTTTCCGCGAAACAAACCCACCGACACATCGATCATTGAGTACCGGTAGCGGCAGTCGCTGGCGCCGAATAAGAGTTTAGCCCACTGCGGTGCGGTGGGCCCAGTGTTCGCACGCCTTTGCACCTTCTCCACTTCCGTGCTCCATGTTCCATGTTGCTGGTCTCCGCAATATATCCACTGCACTCGCACACCTAGCCTAGGGGTACTGCGTGCTTACTCGTGTCACGGTGTCACCCAGGGGTGATATGTTGGGTATGTCGTACTGAACACTCTTTATGAGGCATGGCACCACAGGGGGGGGGTGGAATACAACTTAACCCTTTTAGAACTGCAGTCTCGTTTTGGGGACAATTGGGGACAAATTACTGTCCAAAACGGGACTGGAGTTCGAGAGGAGTTAACCCGCTCATAAATCGTGTGGTTGTTTTGTTGTTTCGTGATTTACAGTGTTAACATCACCCGAGTGATACTCCAGGGGGTTGGATACAACGATACACCGCCGTATACGTTATTACTATCATGAATATTATGATTGCCATCCGACCTTTTTTTGATTTTTTTGTTTTTGTTTTTCAATATCACTTTTACTTTCGAGCCTTACTCGTGGGAGGTTTTACCCTCAACGTGCTTCTGGACAAGCCGTGGTCACACGTGTCCACCCTCCCCCCCCCCCGGTACGTGCCTTTATTTTTTATCGCGCATAGGATTCACCATTCCCTCTGCTCGTCGATTTTCATCGAATGTAGCTAACTCACGCTCTCGCGCTTTCCGCTAATGCGCAGCTATAATAATATTATAGCTGCATGAGCTTCAACGTCGATTACTCAAAACATTCCTTAACCCTTTTAGAACAAAACCCCGGAAACAAAGGAAACCTACAGGATATACGGTACCAGGTATTGTTTTTTCATACCTGGTACCGGTACCTTGGTTCACAGTATTATTGTGCACCACGTACCCTGGCTGGTATATTTTTTTGTACTATAGTACCAGTAGTATTAATAGTAGTTGCGAAGGGCACACATGCATACACATATTATTACACATCCATACTCATGCTGTGATTTTGGCTCGTACGTGAGCACGGAAGTTGAACCTTGGTCTACTGCTATAATACCAGTCGGAAACATAACCGAGATACGTGAGGATTCTGGGATGGTGTGCTAACAAACCATAGGTGCAATACACCACGGTCATCACCACAGCCCCCGATGATCACAGCATATTTACAGCATGCAAGTATCATCGTTGTTGCTGTAACGTCAAGCCACACCCAATTTCGTTCGAGACGATTACTATTACGGGGGGCCATAGTTAACAGGACCAAATATTGTTAGTAAAAATGGTTAAACATATATATATTTTTATCTGTACCATAGGTCCTGTTTACTATGGTCCCCAGTAATATTAAAACGTTGCGATGTACGTAGAACGCCACTGCTGCTGCGGATGTGGTGTACGTGCACGAGTTGGTTCGAGCGAGAACAACGACAACAACAGAGTAGTGTACTAAACAAAGCACCATGGTACAGTACTACTACGTACGAGTGCGTTTGTTTGTTGTTTGATACTGCTGTACCTGGTAATAATACTCTAAAGTATGCCAGGAGACCGCATCGATTGCGACGGGTAGAAATAACGGCCATTACATTAGTGTTAACCCCTTTAGAACCGCAGTCCCGTTCTGGGGACAATCCAGTCAAATTTCAAGTAGTTTTGTCCCCAAACGGGACTGCGGTTCTAAAGGGGTTAAGAACACACTCTCTCTTGACCTTCACTCCTAGACAGACGGCCAGTTTCCATCAAGCATTGAATAGCAGGCAGCAACCATTACAACAGTAACCATTCCCCCCGAAGTACCGGCCGAAACAATGATAACATTTTCTGCTGTACAGTAACATGTTGTCGACCGACTACTAGAAGAAGAGCGCGAGCGCCCAGAGGTATAGGGAGGGGTATGCCAGTGTAGGGTAGGGTAGTGTTGTAAGCAATACCCTGGGCTGGGTATAATCGATCGATCTGTTACCCCTATAACAGCTCAGTAGGGACCTCCTTCACATTTATTTACTTGACGTCGTCCAGGGCACGGGTTCGAATCTCTCTTGGAACGGTTCGTTTATAGAAGCGATTGCACGACGTGCATTCCAATAAACCTGTCTCCCTGGTCCCCCAAGTAGTTTAGTACCAAGCGGGTAGCTCAACGCACGGCCGTATACGGTACCGGCGCCCCAAAGATCCCGCCGTTCAGAGGGTGGGAGAGTGTTATAAGGGTTACCTTGGGCTGGGTAATCGATATATATTTTACCCCTATTATAGCCCAGTAGAGGTTAGTGGTAGGAAACACCTTCACTTTAATAGGCTATGATAGAGGGTCATGTTGCACCCACCCGTGCCCTCCGACTCCTTGCATTGGAACTATTACTATTAGAGTAGACAAGCTGAAAGTTGGCACGGAAGGGAGGTAGACTTGGTGCATGGGTTTCTTTTTTTTCCCGAGGTTTTCTTCTTTCGGGAAAGTTATGAGTGATCCATGTTGAAGATCATGCTGCACATTATTGTCAGATGGCAAGAGGAATAATAATAATTATTATTGTGACTACTATTATTATCAATAGACCTTGGACACCATTATTTCGTATCATGCACGCCCCCAAATCACGCAGTAACTGTTACTACTTACTGCTGTTGTTGCCGCTGGTGTGGAATGGTTCAAATTTTTATTATTATTATTCCTCTTGCCATCCGTCAATGAATGTGTAGCATGAGCTTCAACGTTGATCACTCAAAACATTCCTGAAAGAAGAAACCCCTAGGTAGGTAAAAAAAAGTCTTCTTTCTTCTCAAGCCCCCCTTAACCCTTTTAGAACTCCAGTCCCGGTTTGGGGACACACCACTCAAATTCCAAGTAATTTGTCCCCAATTGTCCCCAAAACGAGACTGCGGTTTTCTAAAAGGGTTAAGGCTTGTACATATAATTTCCAGGCTATTAATTAGGACCGCAGCCACGTTTTGGGGACAAATTACTTATAATTTACGTGAATTGTCCCCGAAACGGGACTGCGGTTCTAAAGGGGAAACCCCTTTAGAACCGCAGTCCCGTTTGGGGACAAAACTACTTGAAATTTGACTGGTTTGTCCCCAGAACGGGACTGCGGTTCTAAAAGGGTTAAGTAGTAGTATGAGGTATGAAATATATACCGGTACCTGGTATTATATCGTCTTGAGATCATGAAGACCCACGACGAATTACTGATGATGGAGGATTTAGAATCACGCATCATCACCACCACCTACCTGGTACTGTACCAGCTGATCAGCAACCAACAAAAATGAGCAGAACAAAGATCAGTACACAGGTAGGTACAGCTTATAGCTTATAGCTTATAATACAAGCATGATGGGTTTCCCTTTGCTTCCGAGGTTTTCTTCTTTCGGGGAAGTTATGAATGATCCATGTTGAAGATCATGCTTCAGGTATATATATATACGTAAAAAAACGTTCGCTCGTTCGATGTCGTTTGCTCTTGTTTGTCTTATTTAATACCACCATGGTATCATATACTCCAGGGTGGTACTAATAATACTACGTACGGGGGGCCATAGTCAATAGAACCAAATATTGTCGGTGAAAACGGGGTATAATATGTAGTTTTTTTTGTGAGCCGTAGGTCCTGTTTACTATGGTCCTCCGTAAGAGTTCCCTTCGGTCCTTCCGTTGTGAGTCACGAATCAAGCCAGCGTCCCTACTGGTTATTCTTCCTACCTGGTACGTGCGCGTATGTATATGGCATGGCAGTGCAGCACTCCTTTTTTTTTTCTTATTTTTTTATCATCCCATTCATTATCTTCGCACATCTTCTTCTCTCTCTCCTTCCAACTCGTAACTCAGATCCGGGGTCACATAGCAGGCTCTTTTCCCCCCTTTCCGCTACCGTACGGTATGAAAGAAAAGCGGGGTGTGGCGTGTGTATCAACTCGTTCGTGCTGATGTGATACGCGATCATGCTGATTGATGGGTTATCCTACTGATCACCAGAAAAAAACGTACCCTGGTACCCCAGATTCTGTATGCCTTGAACTTAGGTTAGGGTTGGGGTTATCGTAAAAACTTCTGGCTCGGGTATTTAACAGTAACTTCACAATGTACATGTTGGGCCGCAAATATTTTTACACTTACTTACTTAAGTTGTTATTATTAATAATACGAGTATTATTTGTTTGTGATTTGGTGCACAAAAACGGCGGGATCAACTTTTTTTTGTTTCGTCGTCGCAGAGGTGGCTGGCTCCCTGCATACATACATACACATACATACACATACATACACATGCATACACATTATTACACGACATGACATGACAATAATATCGTCGCGTGTTCCTTTCTTTGTGTGTTTGCGTTTGACAGGGTGCCGAAGACCATGAGGCACCTCTCACCTTACCTGACCCACCTGCACCGATGCCCGCACTTATAAATATGATATCCAGGCACATCCAGGACGACGACATTATTAATTTAATACCCGTTCTCCGAGTACGAGCACGATATACGTCGTCTATACGTGCCACGTTTCTTTTTTTCTCATACTATGTAATACTATTAATATTACGGGGGACCATAAGCCGGTCGCCCCGGTGGTTCAAGTGGTTAACCTCGAATTCTACTTGTTGTTTGAGTCCTGGGCTCGAGACCCAGGTGGGTCGGACTTTGACTTTATTTGCAAAAATAAAAAGGGATTCAATTGTTGAGAGCGCCTTGCACCGTGGGTAGGCACAATTCGATGCGAGTCGACGAGGGAAGAAAAGGCTGAAATCTTCTCGCGATAAAAATGAAGGCACGTACCGTAGCGGGAAGGGGGGAGAAGAGCCTGCTATGTGACCCCGGATCTGAGTTACGAGTTGGAAGGAGAGAGAGTAGAAGATGTATGTGCGAAGATAATGAATGGGATGAGAGAAAAAATAAATGTATATATATATATAGTTAATAGGATCTATGGTATAGATGAAAACCTATACCTGGTATATTTAACCATTTCTACTAACAATATTTGGTCCTATTAACTACCTGGTATAATATTATACCAGGTACAACATTATTAATAATATTAATATCATAGTAACAGGTATGAATACTTGGCACCTGTCAGTGCGGATGGACCTAAAATACCTTGGTACGTGTACATACGTAGCGCTTGCTACCGGCAGTGCTCACACATGACTTGTTTGTGCTGGCAAGCCTACTGTTCTACTACTGTGGTCCCGTACAAATACAAGATAGCAGTGTAATTGGCAGAGCCATGCATTGGTATGAAATAGTATCATGCGCGTCTGGTTTGCGTGTATGTGCGGTATTCCTACAGCTGAACGGGTGATGTCACAGGTAGACAGGTACAATCAAGGTACACAGGCACACAAAAAGACAGGTACAGTAATATGTCACAGGTAGACAGGTACAAGGCACACAGGCACACAAAAAGACAGGTACAGTAAGGTCCCGTCAACAGGGTCAAACGGAAGCGCCTAGTCTCAGCGGAGCCTTTGTTGTGACACCATCCCCTCGACCAACCTACCATAGAGCACTGCTACTGGCTATTACAAACAGTGCCCGATACCTGGTAAGATTTAGTATAGTCCGTGCGTGCCGCGAATTTCTTAGTGTGTCCTCGAAAAAGAGATGTTTACGTTCTTATTACAAGTACTACTGTATTCCAGTTGCCATCTGTTGAGAATGTGCGGGTGCCGCACCTGTGCGGCACTTGAATATAAAGGGTATATTAACTGTTAAATAATCCAATGACTTAAGACATGAGTTACTACTACAGTAAATGTAGCTTGGTATTTTATTTCGCTGTCATACACTATTACAGTTAGTGTATCAGCGCAGTGCGACTTAGAACTCAGCTCTGAATTCAGGCTAGAATAGCTTGAACTGCCAAAATCTGCTTTCGATCGGGCGGCATACCTAAGGAGGGGGTGACACTTTCACCAGCACCACCTGCCTCCCCTTCCCATCCGTTACGGTCCTGATAGTGCGCTTACTCCCTACCCCCAACGACTTAAAAACTTCCTGCCGCAGTTGACCGGCATCCCTGCTCTCCGTACGGCGCCTCGCTCTCAAAGACATCGTGTCAGATGCCAAACATTGCGCGGCGCGGCGGGCGCTCACGTTCGCGCTAGGTTTGGCTCGACGAAAAGGTAACGCGCCATCAGGAGGGACCGCCTCATACCCAGACCACGGGGGATCCGCAACAGCAGTAGTAGTCGGCGAAGCAGCCGGCGAACACGTGGCACCTTTGAACGTCTCTGCACCGTCTTTGCTCCTAACTGCAGCAGCAGCAGCAGCAGTGCCATCCTCGCCGTTATCAGCGCTAGCTCCTGAAAAGTACGAGCGACCGTCCAGGTCGGGAGCATCGTTGGAACCCGCTTGACCGGAGGCAGCCGTGCCAATGCCCGCCCTAACCCTAACCCTAACCCCAAAATTCCGCCGACTACGAGTGGTGCTACTACCACGATGGTTCGCACGGCCGCCCCCACGCTGAGCTCGGTCAGCAGGTGGTCCGCCTTTTTTCCGACGTGGTTTGTGCCCACCGCTAGCGGAGGTTAACGAGTAACGATCTCGTGCACCCGCCGAAACATCTTCAGAGTTTTCGCGCGGGGGACGGATGGTGTCAGGCTGATGAGCGTTCTCGGACATCTCACCCTCGGACATATCGTCCTCAGACGCGGTATGTGTAGGGTGGTCTTCATTTTCGCCCCCCCTCCCCCTGCTTCGCCGGCCGCTGCCAGAGAGCAAGCTGCTGACCAGCAAGGGTCCCCGTTCGGTGGTCTTGTTGTTGCCTCCAGAGAAACTGCTGTGGAGCGATCGAACTTGGTTTGAAGAAGATTTTTCCTCTGAAGTAGAAGTGGCGACGCCGCTGCTTTCGACAACGACATCGCTGCCTGCTGCTGATGTAACTGATGCGCTGGCGCTGCTTGCGACATTTGTTCGATGAGCGCTCGACGGATCTGGCATGACCTCGAGACCGCACCAATCCAGCGGAGCGAGGATGCAGGGCTCCATGCCTGCTACGCGTGTAAAGGGGTGTATATGAGTTTTTTCACAGGCGCAAAAGGGGTAAGATTGACTTAAAGCTCTTACCGTACTGGCGAAGAGTGGTGCCGTTGGGTGCACTTATAAAAAACGAAAGTTTCTGTCAGACCCTCGTGACGTCGCAGCGCAAGCATGGTTGGTGTTCGCGCACTTGCATAAGACACTCAACGTTAAACTCGCGTAACCATCCCCCGCACTCAGAGTCGTTTTCGTCCGAGAAACAAGCAGACATGCCGACATGCCTCACCTCCCATCGTGCAAAAGCCGTCAGATACATTGCCATACGCCAGGCTGTCTGTATGGCACCGTTCTGCCATATCGATCCGAATGTTGTCACTTTAGCATGTCGATCGTGCGTGGACTGCCTGCCATCTTCCATCTGGCAGAGATGATCATAGATATGAAGGGCAATACGACTTGCAAATGCAGCTTCTTCCGTCCGACTTCTATCTGGTAAGTTCTTCAACACGACATGTCAACAATCCTTTCTTCCGGACGACTTGTTCACAAAAAGTTCTCCCAAACGACGATTAATAAATAACTTCTTCCAAAATGACTCGTAAATGGAGACCAGGTAAGAAGTAGTCGTAGTCCTTATTCTCCGCTCTCACCGAACGGCATGGCACGCTCCCTCTCGCTGCTCTTGTCGGGTGTGACGCTGCTGGTACGCTCTTCCAGCAGAGGCGAAGGAATTTCGACATCAGGGCAGTTCAGGCTCTTGCATTGTTCGGTGAATCTCGCTGTGCACAGGCTAACCTTTGTCGAATCACCACCGCCGCCGCCACCACCACCACCTCCGCCACCGCTAGCGCTGCTTTGAAGAAAACTTTGCTGGAGGTCGGGTCGGGAGGAGTATGGTATGGAGTTGTTGATGTCAACCGGAGTGAGTTCGGGTCAAGGGCTGGTTGTCGAGCTGTCATTGCGGACGTAAAATGCTATTTCAACATTTTACCATTTGAACAGTGAGTACAAGAAGGCCATGTACTTTTGGGTGTGTCAAGCACTTTTTAGGGCCTCATATACTAATTTCAGTGTCGGGGGCGGTCAGGCCTCACAAAGTTGTTGCTGAGCCTTAAGGGACTTGTCGTTATTCTACTGACGCTATTTAGAGGCTCCTCCAGGAAATAGAACGATATCATGGGGGTGACGTGCCGCGAAAATATGGGGAAACTCGCAGCCACGGAAGGGTCGGCGTAAAAGCAGAGGTTCAGCAATGCCAAAGGCGATGGAGGGAGCGAGCGCGAGAAGACTCAAGGCATGAGCATGAACGGAACCGTCGGCCACGGTAGGAGGGCTCACTGGCTCCTGCTCCTCACCCTCACCTTTACACTATTAACAGTTGGACTGGACTGAAATGTAAGAACCGCTGGGGTATGAATATTAATACCAGAGGGTACCTACATTTCCGTCCAGAGTAATATCGACTATTATTAATAATACCAGTTGGCTCGTTCGTCCTCAACAAAACCTGGCGGCGATGATGTGAGCTGTTCTGGACTCAATCCCTGCAATATTCTTACCATGCGACCGACCGGCCCACCCAGAATGCACTGTAGCTCGTCTACACAATCTCGGCATGAATAGCTTTCCGCCTCAAACCCGCCCGATCGCACAAACCGTTTCGAACACATCCATCGATTTTCGAAATCAAACGTCTCCTCCAAGCCCTTATCTAGTATTTTTTGGGGGGGCAGAGTAATACATAGTACTGCATAGCCGTGCGCACTAATACATACCATATAGTGCCCAGAACCCACGACGTCCATACTATCAATATTATGTTTACACCCTACAGTAGTATGTTCTGATTGCTATCTTCCGTCCTGGTAAGCCATCCTTCGCGCAAAAATCTTAGTAGAAGCTTGCCAGGTCAAACCAGGGGAGGTCAAAGCAATGCCCCTGTAGGGGTGGTGTCTTACATTTGTCTGAGCTGGTCATATTAGAAAATCTCAGTGTGCCACCCGAAACATTACTAAAGAATTTTCTTTAGCGTAACTCGAGCGCCACCCTTTCTATTCGCGACTACTGTAGTCCTAAATCAAAGAGAACTAGAAAAATAATTATACTATAGCCGGTAAAATAATAGCTTCTCACATGAAGAGCTCAATCGGTCATGGACTATTGAGCCAAAAAGCGGGACAGTACAACTACTACCATGGGATTGGTCGCCGGCGGTTTGCCTTGTAGGGGCGGTACATATTAATAACTACCCGGTAACTATGATGAGGTTATCATACTCGATCGAGGAGCTCCACGCCAGTACCAAGTCATTGCTGACTAAGTCAAACCGACGTTTGAGACAATTAGCAGGCTTAGCCCGACGAACATTTATTTCTACGGCCTAAATATTAATACAGTAGGTGCTGACGGAGTATTTGTGCTTCGAAAATGGAACAAGGCATGCCTTGTACGGCAAAAATAAGGCACTCCTCAAATGGGTAGTACCCCATTTGAGGAGTGTACTAATAAGCAGTCAGAACGCTTCGGTCCAAAGTGCTACCCCAATAACTGCCGTAGAACGCGTCATGAAGGTCACTGCTCCCTCAAGGTCCTCACCGTATTCCCGCATTCCCAGCTGGGCATCATCTCTAGGCCCTGCACTCCCGCTAGGGTAAGGATGTCCTTGGCAGGATCCCAGAGACTTGAAGGTGTTGACTCTGCCTCGTTGGACTGGGCCGCTTCGGATGCAGTTGAGTTCTCCCCCGAACTCTCTGCCCACGCCCAAACATTGAGGCAGCGCATGTAAAAATATCAACAATTTGGTGGTAGTTCTTGTCCACAACGGAACAAAGAAACCAAGCACTGGAAAGAAAGTTTTAACAAGCGTTTCAGCAGCCCAATTTGTCCACAACAAGAACAAACCGCCAATAATTTCATACATTTTCCCCCCACGACGAAACAAAACCACCAAGCATACAAATGTTCTAGTAGGTACATTTTCCTTCCACAAAGAAATAATACCACCAACCGTTCAACTTCACTAAACGAACCAACACAACAGCCAGCCACGCGCGAGGTGCCGGGATGGAAACACACAGAAAGCGATTCCTGGGTGCACATTTCATACTGTATACTGTACACGTAGTTCGAACGGGCGGGCTTTTGTTCTCCTCGTCTTTCCGACCCGTCTGCGTCCCCCTCCCCGCTGGTTTTGCCGTGTAGTGGTAAGCGGTTAGAATGCCCGCAGCTACCCGTGGCGTCTTCCACGCTAAGGGTTAATGTAATTGTCTGCGATTCTGGGCGTCAGTTGTTTTGCTTTTTGTTTGGTTTTAACGCACGCCGCTACTTCTGCAGATGCCAAACTGAACAATGATGATGACGATACTGTTGTTTTTGTTATTATGTTAGTGTGTGTTGCAGTTGTCGAAGATGTATAGATGCGTGGAGAGACAGTTGGGTGCCAGATGCAAATTAGTTTGAAAAAATGGCTTGTTCCACGCGCCTCCACGAGCTTGTCTCGCTCACCGTTTGGCTCGGAGTATACCCAACTACTTTAACCACAACTCCCCTTCACCCCTCCGGAATCTCGTTTCGATTTCCGGTAATACGGTATACGTAATACGGTACACGGTATAAGGTGCCATACAATGCGAGGGGGGTGTGATTTGCGTTCCACGACATTGTCTATCATTAGCATTGAAGCTGTTTTTGATGTAAGTGCGTTTGCCATCCGCCAACTGGTGTGCAGGCAGCATGAAGGAGCTTCAACGTTGATCACCCGTAACCATTCTCCCAAACATTAAAACAAACGGAAACCGAAACAAAAAGAAGACCTATTGGACTCTCTACAGTCGATTATTGTACTACAGTAGCTTGAACGTTGACCACTCAAAAACATTCCCCGAAGCATGAAATCTAGAAGAAAACCTACCTGGTATTGGACTCTCTACAGTAGATTATTGTAGTACAGTATCTTGAACGTTGTCTATTCAATAACATTCCCCGACACATGAAAACAAGAAGGACACCTATTGCGCTATTTACAGTAGACCATTGTACTACAAAAGCTTCGACGTTGGTCACTGGTAAACATCATAACCATTCCACGAAGTAGAAAAGCGCTCTTAAAGGGAAACCACAACTAAAGGGAAAACTACAGTCAGTATGCTCTCAGTACGCCGTCAGACTGGTACTACTTACGTATGTAGCACTTGAATACAACCACAGTACTGTATAGACAATCCTAGCTGCCCTGCACGACCCCGGTGACGTCGTCATGATATACTACTACGGGGGAGCACAAAATAATCAGGACCAATTTAGTAAAATTACTGGAATATGTTGGTTTTTGTGTGTATGATAGGTCCTCATTACTATGGCCCCCCGTAATACATGGCCGCCATTGTATTTGTCTACAGGTATATTTCATCAGGAGGTGAGGGTCTGGACGAATTGGTAACGTAGAACAGCTCTCACCGTTAACGACTGGGTGAGGCGCGGAGGGGAGAGGAAGCGCCTGCCCCTTCCTGGTCTCCAAAACATTCTTGCGGAACTCCACGGAGGCCTGCTCCAATGCCCGGCAAGCTGTTGTAGTCACCTGGTTCCCACAGAGGGGCACATACATTGGCATATCGAACGCGACATGTGCCAGCGTCAGGTACCGCACTATGATATACCACTCTGTCCATAAATACACAAGGACCTTTTTTTTGCAGTACCACCAGTAACATTTGATGCAAAGGTATCATAATTACAAGGAACTTTTCTATACAGCACTAACACTAACATTTAATCCAAACTTTCCATGTACTTTTCTGCACCGCCAGGTAGCATGTAGTCCAAAAGTTCACAATATTTAGGGACGGAGTGGTGCTAAGAAAAAAACAATAATATATGGAACAACGCGGCCGGGGTGGGCCTTCCGGAGCGTACTTTTGATACAGTATTAGCGGCGGCCCCAACGTATTGTAGCAGTCAGCAGGACTCAAGCGATTTGGGGGACCGAAAGAGCCAAGGATGCTAAGCACGGCCTGCGAACTGTAAATGACGCTGACGCCACCCGTCAAAACGAAAACGTGTTTTGGTCCAGGGCTGAAATTGTTGCGTGCGGCAGGGCGTCTTGTAATCAACTGTAACACTTTCATTATAAAAAATGGCGCTATTATGTTCGTCGAGCAGTCGAGCCTAACCACTTTTTTTAGTCGAGTACCATAGCTGTGACCGCGGATATAATCCATGTTTGGAGGCTGTTATGAATGCTAAACGAGTGTCATATTTCCGGCCTAACCTTATTTACTATCTACTGTAGGTGGCGCTGCGTGTGTACTACAGCATACAACCCCGGGGCTGGCGTCATCTGGTTTGGGCGTAAAACGAGCTTTCTGGGCGTTAAGCGTCTCCATCATCTTTAAATATGGCGGGCATCTGGCATATATTGAACTACAGGGATAGACTTTGAGCAAGAACAGTCGAGAACACCCTCTCTGACCTCGCGGAGCTTGTCGATCCCCTCCTTTACCGTCTCCTCTGCCGTTGCCGGCAGGTCAGCTTCTACCACTCTGACAGGCGTTTTTAAGCAATGCGCAGACTCCGTTGATAAGCTGTTGCATACATGTGGTAGGTGTATTCCTCACTTTGGATGGGACTGGCGGCATTGTGCGCTGTGCACAGCTATTGATAGGCTACTGTAGACCAATAGGGTACTCTGTAGTCCAATAGGCTAGAGTAGTCCACTTTCCCACTGTAGTCCAATAGGCTACTCTGTAACCCAATACGTACGTTGCCTCTGTTTGGTATCCCTGCGCTTTGTGCTTTGCCCTGTAGCTGTTTCAGAGTGATTGTTTTCAAAAAGAAGTTTATTATGGTGAACATGGATGGATGGCACAGCAGCAGCACCACTGGTCTCGCGTCCCCTCTACGCACGCCCCCCACGAGATAAAAGCAACACCCGTGCGATGAGTACGAGCGCCTGGCAGTGAACCAAAAAAGGCCCAACCCCCGCCAGATTCAGATGAATAAATCACGCAAAATGTCTATTACGGGGGGCCATAGTTAACAGGACCAAACATTGTTAGTAAAAATGGTTAAACATATAGGTTTTTATGTGTACCATAGGTCCTGTTAACTATGGTCCCCCGTAATAGTGCTGCAGTAGATAAACGTAGGGTCAGCACACATGCACATGTATAGAATGGAGGTCAGTCGCCCAAGTCAATCCAATCAAGTAGTAAAATAACCGAAACAAGTGCGGCTAGTAATCAAGGGGCTTCCGGAGTTCTCGACCCAGAGAACACGGGTCATATGCGACGCTCGCCCCCCGTACAACAACCGTAGACGTGCTGTGCCTACTGTGCCTACTGTGCCTACTGTGCCTACTGTGCCTACTGTGCCTACTGCGCCTACTGTCCAAACACACCTGAAGATGACGCGTTGCACTTGCCGAATCTCGTCATTCTCACCTGCAGACACGAAAACAGGAAATAGAGCGCGAGGGCGGTAAGATATGTACATCCGTGATGTGAAAAACGCCTCTGATCCCGCCCAAGCTTCAGCGCCAAGAGCATGCACCATTTCGTGAGAGTTAGTTGGCTTCTATAGATCTTTTGCTGTACTGGTAGAATCGAAAATTCGGTTGTTGTGCGTGGCATATCACTCTTTACCCGTTGGGAGTGGCATCAGTCTTAAATTTGAGAAAAGGTTAACGAAGCGCAGACAATTGATAGTAGCATACGGGGATATGTTGTTGTTCAAGAGGTTCACGAGACACAGACATTATTAAGGGGAAACACTTAGAATATCATACGGGGACATGTCGCTGCTAAAAAACGTAGAAGAGGTACAGTCACCAATGAGAGGGAACATATCGTTTCGGTCTGTCAATATCCGTGGATACAGTGTTGCTGGATCTATTTCTGGTTCTGATTACTACCAGGTACAATGTATGCGTTACTACAGTTGTCGGCCCCCGTCACATTCTTACCAGCAGTGCTGTGAGCAGTGCTGTGAGCAGTGCTGTGAGAAGTGCTGTGAGCAGTGGTGCGAGCAGAGCAGTGCTGTGCTATGCGTCTTGACCCCGGCCGAGAGTATTGAAAACGAAAAAAAGTGTTTTCAGTGTCGACCACACTATCAAGACCATCCTATCAGACCACTCCATTCAGTCCATCCACCGATAAAAAAACTCATGTTCTTCCATCAGCTAGCCGACGAGTACCCAAGCAACTCGTAGGCAAGCCGCAAGGACGTGCCCGGGATAACGAACCGTTTGTTCAGGCAGGCTGGCGTCCGCCTCCCTCAATATTCACCTCAGACAGCGAGGCGATATAGAGGCAATGGAGTTTGTGTCCTAATTTTTTATTTTCCGTGACTTTCCTGGCTTTATTTCCTAAAAAGAGGAAATTCGCGTTCCTGTTTTTTTTTTTGCACTCTGTTAATTTTTCCTGAATTAGGAATGATGTGTCTTTCCTACTTCTTCTTTTCAAGAAAAAAAGGGAAAGCAAGAAAAACTAAATTTCTTCGATAATGATGGATGGGCCTATACCACCTGTTCGAGGATATCGTTGACAGGCCCTGTGTGCGACACGAATATCACCCCAGTAGACACCACCATAAGCCCAACGGCTGACCAATCAATGTGCGGGGCTATTTGTCTTCGTCTAATGCTGTACACAGGTGTGCGTCGAATAAAGTGGTAAGTTTTGCCGAATCAGCGCGCAAAGCAGCCCCCCATGCATCTACCAATGATGAATAGCCCCCGACCAACGCACGGTTCTAACAACCATATTTATGTTGGTCTGATCTTCGATCTAAACAACTAACTTGCTTCGGTCTGCATGCAGGCCGATCGCACTAACCATCTTACGTTGGCCTGAAGGCTGATCCAACCAATATTAACATTGTCGCCAGCGAACTGTGAATAGCCGCCAACCAACGCACGATTCGAACAACCATGTTACGTTGGTGTGGACGTCGGTCCAACCAACCATCTTACGCTGGTTTGAAGCCTCATTCGTGTCGGGGAAGGCGTCGTTGTTTTCGTCCAGCTGCCCTGAGTTTTTCATTTCGTCGGCGGCACTACAACAACCATGCCCACGACGCTCCCCTTCTTCCGTCGGTGGCTGGATCCCTCCGCCGTGATTGACCCGGGGTTTTTTCGCCTGCTGGGTTGTCACGGCCGATCGAATTAAGGGCAGCATGCTGGGTGTGTGAGTCGTGTGTGTACCTCTTCGAGTTTGGGGGCACGTTTCGCAGAGAGCACAACCTGCAAGACAGTACTTTTTGCGTTCTGACGCAAGACAGTACCTTTTGTCTCCGAAATCGGAAGAGGGAAACACGCCCAAATGGAAGCTGGCTCTTTATAACTGCCGTGAACTGCGTGCGCTGGTAATACATACCTTTGGTACGCGTTTCAATACCTCAATATACCTCATAACCGCAGCCGTATTGGTCCACTGACTGCTATGCAGAGATTGGAGCACTACTGTTTGGACTAGCCGCATGCCCCCCCTTACCACGTGTACATCATCATTGTCACCCCTACAGCGAAAGACGTAGTCCGTCAGCTCCACCAGGGCCGGGGACAAGTCGGTCACGCCCGGCGCTGCCGACAACACCATCACTCTCCGGAGGATGGCCCTGCAACAGGGTAGAAAGGCATACCAAAGCCGGGATCACGGGGTGACTCTCATTGGCGACTTAGTATGCAGGCGTGCGGCCACCATGGAAAAACAAGGTCGCGGGCCGAAAGGGTGGGAAGGGCGGGCTGCAACGCCTTAGCACACAATATGCCTCCACAGGAAGGCAAGTTTGAGCCGGGAGCACGGGGTGGGCGTGGACCGTGCAGCATGCATGCGGCAGACAAAAAAAAATCGATGGGCGAGTCACAATATACGCGGCCATGTCGCCATGGGGTATTCATGGCAGCACGGGAGTGACTCACCATGCAGACATGCCGCAACGCAGCATTCATAGCAGGGTCGGTGGCAGGAAGGGGGTATAATGGTGGAAAGGATGGTTGACACGCCTTAGCACATCGTTGATTATAGCTGGGGTAGACTGATCGTTCTTGTTGTTGTTCTCGCATTAACTCATCGCCACAATACAACGCAGTCCGTGGTCGCAGGACAGGCTCCAATTACTCTGCAGTGGAAGAAATCCCTCGGTTAAAAATAAAACAAGCAAGGAGTAGTACAACATGATAACTGAAGCACATCTACACCTCAGACGAAACATAAAAAGGGAGGTCCGCGCAGGTACGTATCAGATACATGCGATACGCTGTACAAGTCGCCACAGAAGCCGAGAAGACCACATCGTGTGACACCGCGGCTCCGGTAGCTCGGCAGGAGCGGGAGCCGCGGCTCGGTTTTGTAGACCTAGACCTCGATTGTGCGTGCCCCCCCCCCCCCTTTCCCTTTCCGCAGACCCGCCCTCCTTCGAACCCCAAGTGCTAGACCCGAATCGAATAATCGCCTGGACCATGCAGGGTAAACCTCTCCAGACGTGCGAGTTTTTTTTTTTTAATTCAATCGGCGCCCTATGTGCAACCCCTATAACCCTGACCCCAACCCCGCCTGTCTGTCGGCCATCTACGCCTCGACGCACAAAAGTGTTCCCGTCAAAATTAAAATTTACTCGCGCGAGAACAGAAGTGCACTCCAGATCGGGGCAGGGGCTTGGCGTACCTATGGTACAAACAATAAACGATTTTGCCGTGATACCGGCGTACCATACGTAGATAGGTTGGTCTCCGCGCCAGTTCTTTGCTTTTCAATCCTATTCATACCTCATGTATGCGCCCCCGGCCAGAGTCGGATCACGGAGGAGCGATCTGAGCACGACTGTGAACCTGCCACGCGACACGTCATAACACGGGAAGCGAAAGGCATGCGTGAAATGTTACTACTTCGAATTATTATACCTGATATATTTTAGTCATGAGGGGGTGCGCTTATTAACAGCATTTCTAGAGCATACTGTTAGGGATCGCGAAGGGGATGGAACGCTTCACTAATTGTTGTTTTCAGCAAACGAAACACACAGGTTTTATTACATTTAGATACATAACCTAACACCTAACGCGGCTGGGAAATCGAGAATTTGGTCGAAATACATGTTTGCATCCTGCGGCCGATCCTGTTAGGAGTGATACTTCGATCGCGCCTTCTACGAGTGTTACTATGTAACTGTTAGTATCGGATACGTGTACTGTTCTTAGGTTTGTGAGCGGGGTGGAATGGTCAACGAAGCGTGCTTCACAGGAGACAACATGGACAGCAGCGAAGAGACGACCCTCCTTAGAAAAGCAGCGGAGAGGCGCACGCACGGACGAACGGGCGGAGAAGGGCCAGGAATCTTTGCTACGACCAACCGACGGATCGAGGGACGGCTGTGCCACCTCAACCCTTTGATGAAAATTCTTGTCTACTTACTGAGCCGCATTTCGATATGTATATACTAAGTACACATCTTCTCCAAGCTGGTGCGCTTGCTCGAGGGGAGTCAACAGGAAACGATTTGCCCTGCACCAGCTACCACACCATCTCTGAACCGAGTCGGGAGACGCCTGCATATGACGGGAAACAAATGACGCTACATAAGGATGAGAGTGGAAAAAATATTGGACGACAGAGACTTGTGGGACTAACCATACATCCTCAGAGTAGGTTGTAACCATACCTGGTAGTTTTTTTTTTCCGGCGAAGCACGGCTGGTCCCTCGAGTTCAATATAATAGTAACGACGTGGTGTCTATACCGTGTTTATTATTGGACCAAAGCAAAGCAGTTTTTTTTTCTGCAAAACATAAGACTTCTATTCGGGCTCTAAAGGGGATAGATTACCGCCGTTTGGGCCTCAAGGGCCTTGCGCAGACGCAACGCGCAAAATCATATAATCGCAGTTGTTGTTGCGGTTGCCGTGTGACTATGTGCAGCACGAACATCAACGTTGATCATCCATACACATTCCGCGAAATAATATTAAAAAAAACTAAGGGGAACGAAGAATATTGTTTGTTTTTTTTTCGTAACAGAGACGGCGATAATTTACAGTAGGAACGTCTAACCTGGGCTTAGCGATGAGATCAAGCAGCAAGGCCTCCCTCCCGACCAAGCACCGCATGGCCAGCGAGCAGAGATCTCGTACGTCGCTATCCGCCGTTGGCAGTATGTTCAGCATGATGCCGAGGCAACCCTGTGGGTATAATACACAAGTGTACACATCTAAGCCTCAACATGGAACCATAGTGGGAGGGGTGTACTCGATACTGTGTTGGCCGTTGTCGTATGACCGTAGACCTTCGCATCACGGGGCACGTCGGGTTTTCACCGACCAGGCAGACATTGCTTGCACCAAGCTTTGGGAAGCGCCGTGAGGTGTTGGGCGAGTCGCATGAAGGATGAGCTGTATCCTACTATTGAATAAAACCGCTTGTGAGGCGGACTCGCATATGGATGAAGGCTTCAGTGAGGTAAACTATTTTTCGGTGTGGCCACTTCCAGAGACAGCAACGGTAGTGCTAACGTAACAGTCTCGTGGGTGCCTTACCATAAGCACTACGTACCTGGTACGGGATACGATCGTTCCTCTTGTGCGGAGCAAAGGTTCGCTACCCCGTACAAATGATCTCATTCGATCGCCAGCTGTGGCCGACCGCTAGCACCCTGGCTGTCTACATAGCTCACGTTTACTGTGTCGTTGCCAACCGACGCCAACCCAATCAATATATAATGCAGTATATCGTGAGGGGAATGCTATGTGACCCGGGGTCTGAGTTACGCCCATTGATACTGTAGGGAGGAGAGAAAACATAAGGGGGAATATCATACACGGGATGCATTGTACTAATAAAAGATATCTGGACGGGAATGTGAGGAACGTTGTGGATAACCAAACCGTCTCTTACGTTTACGGACGGAGTGGTACCTCAAGCCTGCGGCAAGAAGTTTTCATAGCAGACCCGCATTCTAAATAATATGCTTTCCTCGTTTGAAGGCACTTCTCTCCCTCCCTGTAAGGTTGGTTCAGCCACTACCACTGTTGTGTAAACTTACGTAGCCTAGGCTAGGTACGTAGCAGCAAAAGGTTTGAGGGTAAACATGGGACAGACCCGACTGGTGTGCAGGTTGACTCTGGTTACTCTTGATCACTCACACGTGTTCGTATCACACGAGGGACTCCTTGCCTTTCCAGATGCTCCTGAGAGAAAAAGACCAAGGATTCCTTTTCCAAGAGAAAATATATATCGTAACGCCTTTCTCAACACAAGAGGGGGAATGGGGATGCCATGACAGTGGCTCAAGCAGCCCATCAGGTGTCGGTAGTTACATCTAAAGAGCAACCGCAAACCGCCGGAGTCTTCCAGTCTTAATGTTCGTAATACTTCATTTCGTAAAACCGTAGCAACATGCGCCCGACTCGTCTCTCAGCTTGTCACTTACCTTGTGGAGTTGAGCATCAACCACCCAATCGGTCAAACTCACAGCTGACGCATCTATTATTCTTCAGTAATAAAACATGTATTATGCATACGTGAAGCTATACGCGTACCAACGTTGATGGAGAAGCTATTAATAGCACCTTGGATTTTATTTTGTATCTACTAATAGTACTGTGTCGACGTTTTACTCATCGGGCAGAAAAGACGCACGCATCCCACCGGTACGGTACAGTACAGTACGTACGTACATACCTCGGACACCGACTGCACCGGGATGCCCGGCAAGTACACGGTGAGCACCGCGCTGCAAAGCGCCGAGATTTGAGTGATAGGAGACGATGAACCGTCTTCACCGCACACCAGCTCCCTCTCCCTACCGGACTGCTGGGGCAGAGCGAGGGTACACTCCGAAGCCCGGGGCGCTTCCGTCGTCATTGCAAGGAGCTGGGATTTGCGTGTTGCGGGGAAAGTTTAGAGTTGTCGGAGAAAATACGGCGAACAATACCACGTTGGTGATGTTTGGTCGGGTGGAAAGACGAGTTCGTTTCCAGTGACGGTACTGGGCGGAATCCTCTCGCGTTGACCTTAGCCTGAATCAAGCGAGCGGGCATTGCATAATTTCTGGGTGCACTGCTTTGCGTTAGGCCTTGCGATAGCTGTACGCCGCCCCGTCAAAAGAGGCACAGTATCACGTTAGGCCTGGCCGTACTAACACGTTGTCAAGCATAGAATATTCCCAACGCCACCTGGTGTAGAACGTGGCGTATTCTACAAGTGCCGTGCTTGCCCTGCGGGGGAAAATAGGTGCACGAAGCATTCGAACCTTGAACAGATCAGATAGATCATCTACAGATCATTTCCACCTGACGATATAGATCTTTCATGGCTGATCTGTTCCCGATATGGTATGATATATATATAACCTAGCTCATCATGCTGCCGGGTGGGACCCTTAAAATCTGTATGATCTAGCACACGTTACCTGCGTTGGATCTGTCCCATATTTTTACAGATCTTACACAATCTCTCACAACGTTAGGCGATAAACCATTTTGTAGATGATCTAAATGATGATTTATCTGTAGATGATCTGTATGATCTGTCTGATCTATAGATGATCTGACCGAGGTGTGCAGAACCTTGACTGCGAGTATAAGCTAAGCGCACTATGTGAGCACACGATGATGGGGAGAAGAGCGCGGTGGTGGGCTCGCTGTACGCCAAACATACTCGGGGTGAACCAAAACGAAGGAATACTCGTATGTGTATGCGTTGTAGGGCTCGTCCGGGAATTAAGTCACTGCAAGCTGCTCACACGCGCATGAGCTACGAGGTGGTGCAACAAACAGCTCCCGAGCCGTGGGTAGGCATACTTCAGCATACGTTTTCGAGATTCTCGCAGGATGGCTTTCTTGGTTTTGTTTTGCTCTACAAGGCCTGGTCAATTGCCAAGGGGTGCGGATCTGGTCCCATTTTCAAGAGGGGCGTGGGGGCGGGGGTAAGATGGAGTAGTACGACAGTCAATCGTGGCAGAATGACATGCACGATGCTGTCAAACGGTCGTGCGGGGCCTGTACGATCGACGGTCGTAATTAGCGGTAGTGTTGCTCTAGGGGAAATCCTCTGTGAAATCGACATCACCCACGGTGGGCGTGCTGGTATCCTGCCACTATGATCCAAGGCGGGTTACGATAGGGTTTGCGAATAGGGGATACATGTATATATATAAATAGGGGTTGCAAGCAGGGATTGCAAATAGGAGTTGCAGATAAGGGTTGCAAACGGGGGAAATGTTCATATATACACATAGGGGTTTCAAATAGGGGTTGCAAACAGGGGTTGCAAACAGGGGTTGCAAATAGGGTTAGCACCTAATCATTCAGAGCCATCTCACTTGGAGCTCTGAATAGGCTTAGTATCCCACACACCCTATGAGTTTGAGATACTGTGTACGTCGGTGTTTTTAACCCGATGAACAATCTCATGGCCTACGCACAGCAGATGCAAAAATAAACAATAGGTTAAGGCATGCCTTAACGCCTGAATGCCTTATGGGGTAGTTCCTCCTCAGCTGGGGAGAGTTGTCAGTAAAAGCTATACTCGTAGCTACCCCAACACCTGCCGTAGGCCACGCCTGCCAACATATCTAACAATATCTCTAACAACATATCTAACAACATCTCTAACTACGTCTCTAACAACCTCTCTAACAGCATCACCAAAAACAGTTGTGGCACGTGCTTTGTTGAAGAACGTTGTTCTGATGCAGATGAGCCTGTCTACTATGATGGAATCATGCGGTGGTGCTAACCAAATCAGGGTGTAAAATTAACTCCGCTTATTCGCGGTAATGTTTTGGGTTTCGTCACACCTCTGCGCCCCGCTGTTGGACTACCGCCGCTGCGGTCGTCTTGTTCATCAAGAACATCTTGACCGTCGTTGAGATCGCATAGCGCACGTGCTCTCGAGCCTGAATCGAACACAATGAAGAGAGCTATCGTGGGGATACGAATACGCCTTGCAACATAATAGCTGACAGTACAGCAGTAGTAGTCAAAGTGGCCACAAGGGGTTGGGCACAAAAGTCGAGTCATTGGTCGGCATTTTCACTCCGATCGTACAAAAAGGTGTTGGCGCACACCTCCCTTGCCACCCCCAGACTGATATTCATGCCACAGAGATGTCGAAGTCTTTGTATGGCGTAGACCTCCATCCTTCACTTGCCGTACATCGACAAGAACGATGAAGCACGAGTACCTCAGAAAGGCCTACGTATGACAACGAATTTTACACGCAAGATCACATTCGACGCGCCACGCAATAAAACAAACTGAAGCGAATCCGCAGAGCCCTGTCCTTAGCCAGTTTTAGCTCATTGGCCCTGAGTTGTTCCATCCTGGGGCTTCACTAGTGTCTGGGAAGCATCTAGCGAGCGAAACATATTTAATATGTTCGAGGAAAGAAGGTGGTGGTTGCACTCGTGGTATACCAGTATCATGCTGCCATATACTTTCGGGAAAAAAAAACTTGGGGGACATATTGCATCTTCCATCTTCCATCTTCCATCTTCCATCACCTCTGCGTTTAGTGAGGTCGCCGTCTCGTCCCACAGCTTCCGCAGGGCCGTAACGGCCTTGCATTCCACGACAGCCTGTCGACAAAACAGCGTCCACGATCGAAGCTTCTCTTTCTCCTCCCCGACGAGTACGGGACAAGACGATGACGACGATGATGCTGACGACGATGGTGACGCACGCGCCTCCACGACAGGTATGCCGAGCAAGAGGGCATACCACAGCGACGATAGGCGCACGGTGGCTACACGCGAGCCCAACCCCTGCAACCAAAGGGGATTCGGCGCTCTCCAAATGAAACATGGAACAAGCACGCCCGACGTATGTACGGCGAGGCTTACAAAGTTGGGTATCAAACATTCAATCGGTCGAACTCACAGCTGACGTATTTTTATGTGTGTTTCAATAAAAGAGGATGAAGCATTTTTTGCGAACAGGCTTAACTTGATACTATTGGAGCCTGTCCTGCGACCATGGACTGCATTGTATTGTGGTGATGAGTTAATGTGAGGACAACAACAACTAGGTACGTAGGGTCGACGAGTAGTTGCAACCGCTTGGGCTGTATGCGACGGACTTGTTGTGATACGTGTTGTAGCCGTTCGGGCTGAACGCGATGGTCATGCTGTAAAGTGTGTAGGTGCCGCGAGGGCCGCTCTGCCGCTCGGTTTAGGCTGTAAAATAGACCAGAGTCTTTGGAGCTTTTAACCCTATTCGTAAATATAGTTTTCTTCGTTTCTTGCCAAGTCTGAATCTGATGTCGTAAACACTGGCATAGCATGATGATGAGATGCTTGATCGCCACAATCGTGCATAGCACACCTCCAGTACACTAGGCATAGGGCAGGTCGGGCGGAAGTGTCTCTACGGAGATTCGGTGTGATTGAATCGTACCGCTCGACATTTTCCCCTCTAGAGCATGCATTATGAGGCAAAATATGGTTGACACAACTCCTGGAGCAAGTAGATGGAGCGTTTCCACGTTAATCTGAATACGAAGGGTGTTAACCTTAAATACGCGGTCAGGGTGGCACGAATTGTTGAGCCAAGTGCTAAGGCATGTGTTTCATGTGCTTGGAGGGCAAACCCCTGATAATTAGAGTTCACGAATAGAGCTTCACATCTCGGACAGATCATCGATGCCCTTTAGGGCACATGATTTATGCCTTTTAGGGCACGTATATTCCCGATCTGCATGGTCTACCTCATGCTGCCAGGTGGAAGCCGCAAAATCTGCGTGACCTAGGCCAAGTTTCTTGGGTTGGATCTGCACTGTACATACCATGCTTACAGCATATAATAACTTCAGGTGAGGCAGGTTAGGCTACACATATTCTAGATCATGGTGTGGCCGACGTGTAGCGATCACCTGCACAATGGTTGTGGTTACCCGCCTCTCGATGAGCTTGGCCACCAAACCCACATCTTCAATAATGGAACCCAGCACAGCGACGCTCAGAATCTCGACCTGATTCGCCGACAGGCAGAAAGCGCGAGCAATTGCATCGGGTGACATCGAATGAAGCAGGTGACACAGTGCCCGATTATTATTATCTAGGGGCATCTCCGCTTCGCTGCGGTGTTAGCACAGCGAGTCGTTGTTGGACCCGCGCAATGGGCACGTGCTCTGTTTAAGATTCTAGAACCATTAGCACCATGGTCACCACGACTATATCCAATTTCGGCTGAGAAGAATCACGACGACCCCACAACGCGACGTAGCCGTAATTTCTTTGACATAGAATAAAACACAATCAGCTGTGAGTTGAAAAGGAATCGTCGCACTCATCTTCGCAAGGTGTGCGTGATACTGCGGTTGTGCCTACTACGAGGTTGTACCTGGTATAGGTTCATTGTGGTCAACATAATCTCGCAGTTTTCGTACAAAGCGCACTCGCTATCTACGTCAGCTATTGATATAAACACAATGCTATTTGTCTCTGATCAACCTGAGAAGCGAACGCACACGCTGACATTTTGATTGACTCTATGGCGTACCGCATTGGCAAAAAGGTTTATTCTGTGCAGGGAGACAGTCCGATGCGCTACATACGCATGCGCTGCGTACCAGTACTGTAGTGAACACTTTGCTGCCATAATTGCCTCGGAGGTACGTGTAGTACGACTACCATACGTCTCCGAACCCAAATGCAACAAACCATTCCAGCATTACGAAACGTATTCTGTCTCTCTACCGTGCATCTGTCAATGCAAGTGTTGGCTTGGATGAGGCCTCCTGTTCCGGCCCGTGGTTCTGCCAGAGCTACGGGAGAGGAAAAAAGAGGCTGCCTCTCCGCGATACGAATTGCACGCCTTCCGATGCCTATTTTGATTTGCGCCAAGTCACGGCACTCTAGATTGAATGCCTTTTTACGGTCTAAATATGGTGTGTTCGTAGGGTCATATGTTGTCATACATGCATAGAAAGTGAAGTATGTCTTCTGACGATCGTCCGGTGAGTGTTAATGCTGTTCAGGAGTGATCAGCGTTGAGGCTCGTGAATCTCAAAACACCCTGTCGGATGGCAAGCGCAACAAAAAAAAAGACGAGAGCACAAGTTATGTCGCACTATGTACTAATAACGTGAACGACTGCTGTACAGTATATGCGAATTGTCATGTGCATGGTTGTTCTTCGTGCCTGTGGGTGAAAGTGGGCGTCGTCGTCGGCGTTGCGCATCTCCTCCAACAATCCCGCGATGGCCTCTGGAACTCCTTCGCGGAAAAACAATTTGGTCGCCTTCGGGCTCTTGCGGCACAAATTATACACCTACGGCACAGCACGTCACATCACGGCACAGCGCGGGGGTTTCATCGGCGGTACAGAACACTCGACGGCCCTACTAAAAGCGTATGAACAGTCATAAAACCATCATTGTTTGGAGGCGTTTTCGTGAGCTTTTCTCTCGGCGGGGGGGCAGGGGACACTCAACCGCTCTTGAGCATTATTCCCTCTTTGAGGGCATACACGATCGTCTTGGGGGGGCATTTTCGTGGGGTTTTGTCTCGACTAGGGCATGCGATACTCGACGGCAGGGGCACGTGACAAGTGAACAGGCATGCACCATCCCATTTGAGGGCGGTTTGATGGGCTTCTGTTTGTTTCTGGGGCTCCAGTTCGTCTTTCTCCGTAGAGAACTAGTACGATATTTCCCAGGCAGTGTGACGAGCGGACGCCATTGACCTTTTGGGCAAGAAAACTCTTTCACACTAATTCCGAGTATCCCCCCCCCCCTAAAACGGGGGTGCACTTCGAAAGGGCTTAAATCCTTAAAACGTTGGATGCTTGAATACTGGAATGATTTAAATACTTGACTAAATTGGTCCGCACCACCTTGGACTGGAACAGGTTTAGCTGCGAATTCCAAGGGATCCAAGGATAACTGCGGTGCAGTTCTATTACTATCACGGCGGGGGAATGCTGATCCCGCCTCGAGATATAGAGGAGCAGCTCCGGCGTTGGCGACGAAGAGGCCTCCAAAAACGAGGAACACCCCTACGACGGCATACCGCATGCCTCCATTTACGAGGAGCACCCCCATCCCCGCCCAGATCCGAATACGAACAGGCACTGGAAACATAGTGTCTGTCATAACATTCGTTCTGATTCTACGCGTGGAGCAACCGCGGAACTCTCACGGTGGCTAGGGTGGGCAGGAGGTGAGAGGCTACGAACGTGTGCCGCAGGCGGCTCCGTTGTGTCGGGCTGTAGATCGCCGTTGCGAGTCGTTCGCCGCGCGGCTGCTCCTCTTCTTCGAATGGACTGTCTTCGGCCTCGCCCGCAGCGCTTGATCTGGCCTCTGTTCTCAACATCACAACAAACGGGGGAGGGGTGCTGTGTGTGCTAACCAAAGAAGGTGCTCCATGTAGGTTGGTGTACGTACGAGTAGCATACTTTTTCGTTGTCGTTGTGATCATCCGGCGGATGCGAAAGCGTCTACGAGTATCAATAGCGGTTTTTAAGCTAGGGCTACTGTACCTTTTTTTAGACGCGTGCTACGATAGGGATACTGCACCCTTTTTTAGGCGCGTGCTACGATAGAGGTACTACTGTACCTATTTTTTCAATGCGCGATATGATAGAGGTACTGTACCCTTTTTTTAAAAAAGCGCGTTATGATAGAGGTACTGTACCTTTTTTGTAGCAAAACGAGGCTCTTCGTATGAATTGACTGAATAGACTCAATAGGCGTAGTATACTCAAGAGATGCGATATATATTATAGAAAAATAGACTGGCTGAATAGACCGAGTGGATTCAATACGCTGAACAGACTGACTGCATATACTAATTAGACTGAATACACTGAATAGACTGGCTGATTGAACTAACAATCCAATATCGTTGGAATACCATTCGTTCGTGTGCTACTTCGAAGTATGATGTTCAGGCTATTGGATTGTCCATCGAGGTGCACTTTCATTTGAGGTCAAGATCTGAAGTCTCAAGTCTCACAGTTACAACCGTTTTAGGGTGAGGAGTCTCGGGAAAAATAGACGCAACCTTCTCTGAGCAGGAATATTTACATATCGCCTCCTTATGTTTTTATGTATTTACTCACACTGCAGTAGCTCAAGCGGTTACTTAGTGGAAGTCACTCACCCCTACACTCTTACATACACAGTATATGAATAATATATAGTGTGTAGAGTATACTTATCCTCGTATGTGTATTGTGTATCTGACGTACACAACCATTGTTGTCGCAGACAAGGGTGCTGCCATGGCTTATACCACGTCGTTGTCAATGTACACAGCATGATGAGCTTCAGCACTGATCACTCGGAAACACCCTCCGGAAGAAGCAAACTAAGGGAAACGACACCTTCTCAGCCCCGTTCTGGGAGCAGATTGTTATTTTTTTTGGTGGGTTGTCCCCAAAACGGGACTGCAGCATATCCTAACGCTGGAAGGGTTCATTGGAACTACCGTACCGTAACCGAGGGAAGATTCTCATTCGAACCCACAAGCACGTCAAACGCATGCTGAAACTACAGTAGCAGCAACGTTGCTTCCCGTGGGCTTCATGTAATATCGACACTTGTCAGGGAAAAACGAACGCGACAGTCCGACACTACTGCGGTACCGACAGAGATACACGCGTGTCCGACGCCGCTACGATCGATTCCGATCACAACCCTATCGATCGTGCAACGGTGCGTTAGACGCAAAGAAGCTCAGTAGTAGTCGTGACTGGGGTCAAGTATTTTACGTGTTCGTACGCATAGTGCTCTTCTTTTTTTGCCAGGCGCACTGCCAGACACGATACCTTGAGTCGCCCTTGCCATGAACTTCTCGTCTTCCTCTTGTGCCCGGTCCCTCTTCACGAAGTTAGCACCTTCGATCTTGACCTTCGCCTCTCGGCCCATCCGTTTCGTCAGTAACGTCTGCATATAATCACATAGCAAGGCAAGGCGCGAGTATAAGTAACTGCTAGCGAGGAGAGATGTGCATGGTGCTCCCGTTCAGTGGCAGGCGTAAGGCCCGCCGCTATATCGTTGATGGGCTGAACTCTCGGTAGCTTGGATCGTTCGCTGTCGCGGCAGTCATGGACGGATGCCTTCCCACCAAAATGTCACCGCAGTAGAACGGGGCGGAACCTACCCGTGGGCATTGGTTGCAGCATCATACGGTCGTCAATGGTGCTGTTGTAAAGCAGTCAGTTGCCCTTGCCCCTCCCAAGGACCCACAGCGGCCAGCACGCAACGGTTTGGGCGGAGGACAAAAACGAAAGGCGGCACACTAAGAGCCGCCTTCTTGTTGAAGTGGAGTGACTCGCATGTAGCGCTGCCCAGCGATGATGATTGAACGAACCAAACCAGAGGTGTTTGATGCACAAGGGCACCCACCCGTCTCGTATCCGAACGGAGTCACGTGAGTCGCTCATCGTCCTCAACCTCGTCACGTCGACCAAGGGCATCACATATTTATGTGTTGGAGGCTAGGCCAAAATACAGAGTGCAGACAGAGAGACAGAATTACATATTGGAGAACCAGGCGTAAATACTCCGCGTGGGTCTCGGTTTTGCATGAAACAGTGAGCGGGTGGTTCGCACTGTTAACGGGGCTAGATGCAATAAACAGAACCCACAACGGACCAAAACAACCTATCCTCATGGTTTGACGAACCATCTTTGCTTTGACCGACCATCTTTGGTCCTGGTTACTACAATGTATACGTACCATATTAGGCTCTGAACACTATCATATGAATGCGACGTTTCCACTGCAAAACCCCACTAAGATTGAAGAGACAGGGTAAACATCAGCCCGAACTATGGTAATTCTGAGCAGGGTTCCCCCCAAATGTAGGCGTAGGCGTAGAGGGGTCAACTTTCCAGCGAAAAAGTACCTTTTGGAGGCATCCATGATCGGCAGATGCAAGGTACAGCAGTCCGGGGTACGCGGGGGCCCCGAGCACCTCGTCGTCGAATTCCAGTACCGCTGCCATGGTGAGCTCGTTCAGCCAATAGCCGTTTTCCCTGCGTTCCGACGCGAACAATTCAGAGCCAGGAGGGTAATTGTTTTGAACTGTTAACTCTAGGCATACACATAAGGTGTTGTCAAACACGTAAAAGGTGTTCTTAAGCACCTACCAGGGTATAAGGTAATTTGAAGCACATATAAGGTGCTCTTGAACAATCCTTGGGTAGAACCCGATTTTTGCGCTTATATATCTACATGGAATGCACCCACAATACCAGGTATAGTAGGTTTGAGATGAATGAATTGGATCGATTATTTTAGGAGACTACAACACTTCATACTTCTCTATCCAGATGGTTAGCGTTGTCGCATGACGACGGTGCACTTATCACTTTCGAAACCGCCAGAGGCTAAATTATACATCCAGATCGATCACTATCACACTTGTGGCGTAGAACATTTGCACTGATGGTACTACGGTCACATGCTTCCCGTCGTCGCATTCGAACTGGCGGAACAATTTTCAACACCCGGGCGACAGACCGCTACGTACAAGGTGCATACACACAGGTGATCGGAACCTTCCCTTGCGCAGTGTGGGCGTAAAAAATTCCTTGTGGAGACATCGAACAATGTAGCACACCATTAGGCGTACCGAACGTAGAGGTTGTCGACGCCTTGTGGTGTTTGCTATTAAAGATGCATTGTTCAAAGTCTCCTGAAGCCTTTTTCTGACGCCCGCATTGTGCAGGGGGGGCTTCCTGGCCACCAGCGTAGTCAATACTTTCTCCCTGCGCCGCACACCTGTAACCGACGTCGGCATATGGAGCAATCCTGGTACCCGCATCGCTCTCACCGCAAATCGCAGGCGAGGTTAAACGCCGCCAAAAGGGCGAGACGCATGGACACCGCGCTACGGCTCGCGGTAGCCAGTTGCACGAGCGACCTCAAGCCTTGCCCTTCTAAAGCTTTCGGTCTTGTCCACCGGTTGGAAATGAGGTAGTACAGGACTTCGGAAGACACTTCTTTCAAACGCGAGCTGCACCGGTTCGGACATAGTTCATGAAGTTCGCGACAGCCACGGGGGCGGGGGCGGGGACGGGGACGGGGGATGCCTAGCACGGTTGATTGATCACGCGCCCTTATGATGATCACGGTTGTGCCTGGCCGCGATCGAGGCCGGCGTAAATAAATACTACATATAGATACGGGTATGTTGCCATGAGCCTGGGATGCACTTGCCTGCAAGCTTGTATCTGGTATGCAAATTACATGAACCTGCTTGCCGAAGTATGGAGCTACTTAAATGAGGAGCCTCAGAAAATTAGGGTGAACCTCTATCGTAGAATGCCTCCCTTGTGGTGTTCAGCTCGCATTGGGCGACGACGGTGAGTCATCGTTTCTCTGCGCACAGTTGGACGGCGTGACGGTGCTGGAGGTCATTTGTGCCAGGGTGGTATGCTCGTTACTAAACGAACCAGCACAACAAACATAGGTGGCATGCGTCGGCAACCGCTAACGTAGCAGGTGAAACGCAGTATCCAGGACAATATTTTGACTGGTCTTGTTGCGGTCTACGGTGAGTCTGTCGGTGACTGATAGGCTGACTCATCACTGCGAACGAATAGAACCACGACACAACATCAAATCCTTCGTACCAGCCAGGGTTTCTGACGAACAACATTCAACCTTCGAAATAAACGAATGTAGGGTATCTCGTTCGGTTGCAACACGGCTTGCCTGGCTGTGTGCACCATGCTTCCAACGATAAACGCTTCCATCATGTGAGATTTAGCGATCGCCATGGCGAAGTCCTCATTGCGCGTCATGTTGAAGAATGCCTGGAGACAGTACTTCTGTGTTTGCGGCAACCCAGACCTGCTCAACGAACGACGACGAACAGCATCGTACGTAGCGCATCGCATTTTTTCACGCCCTGAGCAGTATCGACCGTCGCCAGTGCCTCCCGACGCCGTAGAATAGTAGGGGCAGTAAAGTTAACAGTAGACAGTAGACAGTAGACTACTGACGCATGCTGCGGTAGGGGGTGCACCTGCAATTCTTCTGAGGTTTTCATACTTCCTTGAGGAGCTTCATACTACTGCTATTAGTAATTCAATACACTAGTACTATTACAAAATCATTGGTACTATTGGCAAGCCATCAGTACTATTCGTAAGTTAATATTACTAAGAGCAAGTCACCCCTAAATGGCCTCAAGAAAAACTATACCCTTAAACCCGGTGAGCAAACACCCCGTGGGCTAAAAATACAATACACAATACAATATAATACAATACAATATACATACAATACACAATACGTGGGTTCAGTAGGGGTCGGCAACGAAAAAGTCTGAAAACAACCCGGTAAGGCATGCCTTAATGGCTTAACCCTTCTAGAACTCCAGTCCCGTTTTGGGGACAAACCACTCAAATTCCAAGTATGTTGTCCCCAATTGTCCCCAAAACGAGACTGCGGTTCTAAAAGGCTTAATGGCTTACTGGGTTAACCCTTTTAGTACCGTAGTCCCATTTTGGGGACAAAGAATTTGAGTGGTTTGTGCCCAAAACGGGACTTCAGTTTCGATTGGCTTGCTGGCTTATTGATGCAATAGTTCGTCGCTTGAGAATACGCCCTATCAGTCATAACAATCACACGTACTGCCTCACAAGGCAAGAAAGTGCTACCCTTATTGTCGCACGCGGCTACCAGGCGCCGAAGGGATATACCACTCGTCGTCGGTGATTCAGTGATTCAGTGGTCCGTCAATAAAAACGTTGGTGTGCATGCATCGAGTTTGGTGTGCCTGCATCGAGTATCTATCAGGTATCACAAGCCGTGTCTATCCACCGGGGCACCAAAAATGGTTTGACTCCGGTCTTCGGGTAATGCTGGTATGTCGTTGCCATGGCTCAACAGGCTTTTCTCCTCGAGAGCTTAAGGCTGCTGAATTATATCACCTTCCCGTCGAGGACATCGACTTAACCGTCAAAACCAGTGAAGAAGAAAATGCTGTCGAAATATTCGTCAACGCTGGAGGTATATATACCCGGCTCGTGCCAAGTTCGTGCCGAACCAACATACAAAATCATTTTTTTTTTCTGACGGGTTCCTGTCACCCTCATTCGGCGCTGTTGATAACCCTGTGTACGTTCTATACCACCCTAACGGAGTGTATCACACCGAGTGACACTTGTTTTGGAGACCCAACTGTTTTTACCGCGGGAATGAGTGATCTACACCGGCGTATACGGCACTCAATATGCGCTTGCATTCTCGATAACCCTAGCCCTAACCACGGAAACAGCAGACAAACGAAAATCACCGTCCGAAATAGTCGGGCTACACTTGCGCGTCCTGAGGCACAACTAATCTGACTTCGGGAAGCGCAAAGTGTACGCAGGTCGTTCATGAAGAGGTTGCGAGACGATATCGCGCAGACCCTCATAAATCTAAAGAGCTTGAAAACAGCATCGTTCATACCCTCATCTGAAGAGCTTTGGAGATCATATCGCTCAGATCCTTACTTACCTGAAGAGCTTGAAGACAACATCGCTTAGACCCTTCAGGTCAGGTAATATGCTGGCGTAGTCGCGCCTGAGTGTGAGCTCGTACAAGATGGCGCTGCACCTAAACGCAAGTCGCTGAAAATACGAGTTAGGACAAGGGTGAGGTTTGGGGTTAGGGCACTGCAAACATGGCGAGAGGAGGTCGAAGCAAGCACGAGGCGGCAGAGGGGAGGGGAGGGGATCCCGGAGCCAGGGAACTGCAAACATAGCGAGAGGAGGTCGAAGCAAGCACGAGACGGCGGAGGGGAGGGGAGAGGATCCCGTAGCCCGAAACACGCGAGTCTATCCTACTGCTGGGATGCGATTCGCTGCGACCCTTTCTGTCTGTTGCACAATCATATCTCCCCCCGGGGAGCGTTTCAGCCCAACCAAGCAACTGAACCCCATTTCTCCTTTTTAGTGCTAGAATCACCGCCGAAAGTGCGGAATCGTTCTACGTGCGTATTGTAGAAAGGTGCATTCTGTTTCCACTGGTTTTGGACAAAAGGGAGCTGTAAACCTGAACAAAAAAACTGAAAGCGCGACCTTAGCTAGCCTAGCTAGCCTAGCCCAAGAGATGCTAGGGAATGCCTTATTTGCTTTATAGGGTGCTTCCTCTCCCGCACTGTATGAGGAACCCCGTTAGTATAAAGCGGTCGGGCCCAACAACGAACTGTAGTGGCACCGTACTGTTATGGCATGGCTCGAGGGTTAGATGGTGGTGTTGCCCAAACGTACCCGCCCTCTACCACACTGCACGGACACCGCACTGTACTGCGCTGCAGTGACATGACTCTGAAAGCGATCTCGAGCTTCGCTTGATGCGATCGGACGCGATTGAACATAGCCAAGTTTCGCACCTGTTCGTCCGTGTCGGTCAGTCGTTTCAAAGCGTCGAAAACTGTGATGACACCGTCCCCTTCTACCGTGCGGCAACCCGTGGGGGTGGCGTGTAAAACGTGCGCCAGGTTTCCCAGGACGCCGGCCACGTGCTTCAACACCGCTCGGCTTGGAGAAAGCGCCTTAGGGTTAAGGTTAGCATATTGCGGTGGGGCAAAAGACGGCAGTAGTGAACTAAAAACCGATTCACGTGCTGCTCGCTGTGGTTTGGTTTTGTACTACAAACGTAGTCGCTGAGGTTCGAGCGCAGTAAAGGTCCAAGTGCCGAGAGCAAGAAATAAAAAAAAAGCAGCAGCAGCAGTGAAATCGCTCAATGACTCCTACTCCGGGCTGACATACAAGTATAAGGACCGTTTCGACATCGACCTGAGGACCGAGCGGTTTTATTATTTCCGATCAGAGTCGTATATGCTTGGACGAGCAGGAGTTGGGTGGCTTGGCCCCTACGCGTTCGGCACCGACCGGCGCTGTCGACAATGTCGGGCCGAGTTTTGATTAAGCGGCGATCATCGATTTGCTGATAGAACTACCCGGGGTCCACCAAAACCCATGCTCATTATCAACTGCTGTGGCTGGTCTATGTAGGACACGCCACGGACCTACAGTACGTATATACTTGCCGGCTGCCAGCGCTGACTGAGCGTGCAACTTCGACAGTAAGCACTTGCTCGACGAATCGCAGCGCCAGTAGTAGACACATGTCCTGCGACACCTAACAGTTCGACAACGAACGAAACCTTTGGCGGACGCCCAAACCAACTATTAATACGACAGGAATTCCTCAAAGGAAAAACGTATTCAGCGTAGGAGTGGGCCCGGGGTCGGCGTGAAACGCAAAGAAGTCGAAGCGACGGGAGTATATATATATATACTTCGGAGTAGTACATATATATGTATATACAGTCGCCAGCTAGTCAGTAGTCGGCTAGGTAGTTGATTAAAAAAGCGGCGGGGCCAACAGCTATTCCAACCAACTTGTGTAATCGGGTCTCCCTTGTTTGACACGTCCGTGGCCTGTCCTATATATATATATATATATATACTTCGAAGTATACGAGCAAAATATGTCAATTGCTCGACTCCCATCACATTCGTTTCGTGAGGGTGAAAAGGAAAAACGTAGAGGTGGAGAAACAGGCCCGCTTGCGCCAGGTTTGAGCCTCAAGGTGCGTAGTAAATGGGGGGGGAATACCGGCCAGCCAGCCAGCCTGCCAGCCAGCCTGCCAGCCAGCCGACTCGCGTACAAGACGGTCAACAAAGCACAATTATCATCCTCCGTCCATGGCGCTGAGAAGGGGGGGCATCTGTGGAAGGAACCCCCTGTGTACAGAGTGGGCAGCATTACCTACCGGCACTCTAAGAACCCACGAAAAATAAATCTCCGAAGTAAAAATCATTGCGCTACGAGTATGCACCATGCGTGCAGGTGCTCCCTCGGTTTCAAGAAAATCCAACAGGTGGGGTTTGCTCATCACCTGTCGAAGCACATGCTCCAATGCTCCCGTCGCCCCCAGGAGGTCTATCTCGCAGCACGTGTCGTGAGTAAGGTTGCACATGATGGCCATGGAAACCTCGTCCACCTGAACGCATGCGGCAGGGACCATGCAGTAGGGGCGCGGTGTGTGTGTTTTGTATGTGTGTGTTTTCCTGCCTTGCCTGAGGCTACTATTCATAGCAGACCTCCGTGTGCATTTCCGTATCTACACGGGCTAGGTAATGCGCCAATGTGCGGTTAGCAACAACAACATCAGCAGCGACAACAACAACTAAAAACAATGTGTGGCACGTATGTATAGCTGATCGTCCAAAACATGTTGTACGCGCAGCACGCTACAATAATATCTGCCGGTGCCGCTACAATTCGCGACAGCGTAGCAGCGAAATCTTGCTGGAGCGTTACTACTGGGCTTCGTGAAGCCGAAATCGACATGCTTTTTGGTTCTCTCTTCGGCGCGCACGAGCCGTCATCAGATACACCCTATCCTACGCACACATGCCTGGATTGCCTCAACGCCGCAGCTTGCCAGTGTCGTGAGCAAGAGCTCCTTCGAACTGATAACGACGGGGTCCAATCGCACCCATTTGTGTTTCAGGATGGCATGAAGAGCCCTCAAGCAGGCCTAGAGTAGCAACAACAAGATTGGCAAGGGGCGGCAGGACGGGGCGTCCATTAGATAGTAGCACGAGTACTGCTCCACTTATAAAATTATATGTACTGGTTACATTTTTTTCATGGGGAAACATCGTCTCAGGGCATGTCTTTTTCGAACCGCAAAGACTCTCGAATCGATTTGGAGCATGGCTCCTTACATGTCGACATGTTGGTACTATGCTGATGTGTTCGGAAAAGTCACCCCCAAAGCGACCACCAGGCAGACGCCGCGAGGAAAGAAACAAACACATTGCGCGTGCCACTCACAGACAGCGCGGGTACACGCGACAAGGAAATTCTTGCGCAGTTGTTGTCATTCCAAATGAAACTACGCTCGCTTGCTCGCAGAACACGCAGAAATACAGAGTGTGGGGGTGGTGAAATAATGGAATGTCACTGGAAATAAAGACGCGTGCCGTGACCGGGGTTGCAATAAGGGTTAGCACTTTGGGCAAAAAACTCTGGCCGATGGGGCTCATGAAGGGGCACTGAGGGGTACCTCATGGGTACCTTAAACTACTTGGAATTTGAGTGGTTAGTCCCCAAAACGGGACTGCTGTTCTAAAATGGTCAAGGAAACTGCGCCACCTTGTGGGCACAGAGCCAACACAGTGGAGTAGTTACCCAATATCGCTTGAATGATATTCGGAGTATATACCTTATTTTTCGATGTCATATGCCTAGACCGTGAGTGTTGTTGTTCAGAGGGCTGCACTTTCATTGTTCCGGCAAGGCAAGGCAAGGCAAGGCAGGGCAGGGCAGGGCAAGGTTTTTTGTGTACTAAACTACTGTAGGCTACTATAGGCTGCTGTAGGCTATAGGTATAAGTTGCTGTTGTAATATTGCGTCGACTACTAATTGGTACCGGTACCAATGAGGCCTCCTGCTGCGACCAGCCGGAGGCTCTCACCCAGAGTTACTACTCCCGCGTTAACTGTCTGGCAATCAACGCGGCACCTCGTCACAGCGAGCAGAGGTTAGGGTATAGAGCTCCCCAGCAGAGGTTAGGGTATAGAGCTCCTCAGCTGAGGGCCTTCATAAGTTAGTACCATTCATATTCATAGGAGCAATCATATCGCCGATCATAGCATGCGTTCCTCTACACAGGCACAGCCCAAGGTACAGTACGTGTCGTACCTCGACGGTGTTCTTCCTTTGCGTTCGGGCTAGCGTGCTCCCGGCCGCATCAGCAGCATCAGCACCGCCAGCTCTTTCAGGCGGGGGAATGCGATCCCAAGGCCCTTCCTCCTCCTTCTCCTCTTTCTCCTCCTTCTCCTCTTTCTCCTCCTTCTCCCCCTCCCCGGCGATTTTCCTGGAAACCTAATATCGAAGACGGACGGTGCCTCATCAGCATGACGGTGACGGTGACGACGATGATGATGATGATGATGATGATGATGATAATGTTCTCACATTTTCTCATATATATGGTCCATGGTGACAAAAAAGGCTCATGAAAAAACAGCGTCTAGATGGGAGGAAATACACAAGCACAAAATAATAGGTGCACCGCAGTACCAGCAAGCAAGGGGACGGTGCACCTTCCCGTACCACTGCCAATCAAGTACCAGGGACAGGATAAAGCATAGGATAGACTATACTCACGTCTCAATATGGGAGGGATCGAGTCCGGCTGGTCTAACCTTGAGGCAGATACCAACCACCACGAATGACATTTAGCAGGACAAGCACAACCCTTTCCCAGCGCTGTCGCCGGCAGCCACTAAAAAAATACTTGCCACTCCGAGATTCCATGGTCGCTTGTATGAGGACCACAAGCGCATTTTGACAGATACTCTGCCAACGTACAGAGTGCATGTGTGCGTGCGTTCCCCCCCCCTAACGGTCGTTCGCTAATCTTGCTTAACGAACCAGGGATATAAAAACCTCGGCCTTGCTTGAAAACAATGGTTTAAATACGCTTGATTCACGTCAAGTCCTAACCCTAACCTTAACCTCGGCGGCCTGACAGAAAATTCGGGGGAAACATCTTGGAGTGAAAATGCAATTGTGAGTGCGGGTAGACTGCCGACGATTTAGTCAAAGGTGGACCAAGTCGTAATACCTACAGAATGAGCAGTAAATTATGAGTCATAAACCTTTGATAATCACTCAACAAGCTCAACACGCGAACATCGCTGAATGCAAAGGAATGAGTAGGTAATGCCCTTCTCCAAGGCTTGTAACGCTAACGCGAGAGGAACGCCTCCCTTTGCAAACCAATACTCAATACCAGTGTGGACTTCAACCATTACGTCGAAGGCGAGCCATGTCGCAAGCACTACTTATGAGTAAATTTCTAACTCATGAATCAATCATACTGTTCTCATCGTTCCGTAATACGGGTGGGCTAGTGTTGTAATCAGAACCTACGATGGACTCAAAATCTACTGTATGTGTCCCCCTATGTTTGCACTCACCATATTTGGTTTTCATCACTATGTTTTCCCCTCTCTGGATCGCTGGCGTAACCAGTATGATACTATGTCCTTGCATTGTCCGCTCTCCTCACTGCATTACACTGTACTATATCCGTGCGAATGTTTTTACTACAGAGCTTGTATCTCTCTAGGATGAAGAATCGGCACGGACACTTGGGTGTGCTGGATGTCGACGGGTAGAAAGAGCTGTTTAATTTGAAGAACGCACACAAATGTTCTCCCGCACTCGTGTGAGATCGGTTCAACCATTTTTTTCCGCCTCGTACCCCGTGTGGCACCTCGTTTGGCGCCATGAACGCGCCGGCTGCTCCGTTGATAGCGTCGCAGAGGTTACCGACAAACCCCAACGCCAGGCAGTCCTCGACGAATTGGTTGTCTTCCGCCATTCGCGAAACAAGGCCCCACAGGGCCTTGGCGGCGAGCGCAGACGTTCTGCGGTGGGAACGACAATGGGGCGAACAATTATCGCGGTCGTCCGTGGAAACAGGTCGTGAAGTGCATAGCATTTTTGTCGTACATCATTTTTTTATCCCTGGCACAAGAAGATTTGAGCAAGGCAACTCTCAGGAAGTTAGTCTCAGGAAGTTGCATACAGTTTTTGGCGTGCATGGCAGGTACCGGCATGGTATGGGGAAATCCACCCTGTCAACCCAGTGCATGAACGCTGGACGGAGGTCCCAAGGCGGGATCGATTAGTGCAACGATGTGGGTAGCACAAGTGGATCAACGATTGATGAGTGCTTCTGACTCACGAGGCTCCTGAAGGGCGCTGCCAGCACTAGGGAACGAAATATCCAATCAGGCATACCTTAAGAAGGCATGCCTTATCGATGGGATACCCACAGTACGGTGGGCCATGACGTTCGTTGCTCACCGGGTGCACTTCCAATTTTTCCTTACGGTCAGGGTTCGGGAGGCGTATAGAGCTGTAAGGAGCCCCTTAAGTGAGCACGACAACCTAGTAAAATATGAATAGTATGATTTGTATAGTACTCCTATATATCGTGGTAGCACATTTTTTTTTTTTGTCTTGTACCAGGTATTTGTTTTGTCTCGTCGTGTTTAAGCTCTTTTAAAAAATCGGTTCAATCGCATCGAAATTAGGTAGTAGGTGCCTCATGCCGAATACTTTCCGAATTGAGCATCATCGGCTTTGGCCCCACTTTACGACGAAATGACCCACGTGCCCAACCTAAGCCGCCCTTTCTACCGAGCCGAGCCGGGACACTTATGATAGTTGGGAGCAAACGGCGTGGGAGGCTATGCGGGAGTCCTTGAGATCGCCGTTTGTCGCGTTTACCTTGAAAAATATTGGCGATCGTGATTTTACATCGCTGAGATCGGACGGATATCAATACCGCAGGGTTCAAGTAACCTGCTGTGAACCACAGCGTTCGAAAATGAAAGGACCACTTGGGTTTTCAGAATAGTAACCAAACGGACGGTCCTAACAATTCCGGACAGAGCGCAAATACGCATAACGATCGTAATAATCTCTGGTAGACTGGTACCACCCCGTACATACCTGTAAGTATCGCTAGGATGTTAATATTGAATCCAAACGCTGATCGTATCCAGGTGCGGAGTGGTACGTTTTGTTCGGCTATTTCTGGAGGGGTGCAAAGCCTTCAACTCACCCGCCCTCTCCCGCGGCGAGCTCGGCGCCGATGGATGCCATAAGGACTCGGACAATTCCTATTTCCCTGCAGGTGTCGGCGGTCATCCACGGCTTCAGTCCGAGATTGCACAGGGCCCCCACCGAGCAGTTCCTAACACGTGGCCAGAGAGTTTGAAAAATAAACAGAGGCCAGCGGAGTCAAACCGAGCGACTGGTGTGTTAATCAACCCCTTTAGCGTTTAGAACTGCACTCCCGCTTTGGGGGAAAACACTTGATGTTAGTGTAGGATTTAGGTACATGTGCACTGTAGGACTAAAATGGTTAAAGTTACAGGTCTCGTGACTCGTGGACGAAGCTACAGCGGAGGATTGGTGTGGCGACCTGCCAGGCCTGGCACAAAAATAGAGCGTTCAAGCTGTTTTACGTACGCCGTCGCGCGTTCGTAGCGGAATGCCGCCTCGCATGCTACGAGTGATCATTGGCAGGTGATGAGACTTTGAGGTTCGGTAGAAACTTCACGACAACTCAGGTCAACGCGCACGCCGAACCACCATCAAACGAACGGGTGGAATACCCCTAAACAATTAAAGGTGTTCCATGTGCGGGGTGTGTGACTTACGGAGTTTCCATCATACTCTAGGTCGGAGGTTTTAAGGCAAGGCTTGCCTCTTCCGTTTTTTTCACGTTCCAGTATGCCTTTTGCCATAGTTTGTTGAGCCGCGTGGTCGTTTCTACCACAGCAGAGACAGGTCACTGCCTCTTTGTTTCCTCGAGATACGGTCTACCAGGTATTTATTTTATCTTACACGTATATCTTCATTTTGTTTACTGCTGTATTTGCTCTTCTTTACACCTCTCTCTTCTAGACGTACCCCACCTGTGGGGTCACATAGTAGGCTCTTCCCCCCTCCCCTTACAGTTCGTGCCTTGTATCATTTATCACGACAAGGTTCAGCACTTCCTTCCGTTGTCGAATCGCCCAGCTATGGGGTTAGTCGACGCCGGCTATTGCTGATTACCAATGCCAACTAAATGCTCCTCTTTCCCCTGCATTTCCTCGACGTCACTATGCGGCGGCGGAGGGTGCAGATCTTTCTAAACGACTGATAACCGGTGTGGAAGGTCTCTTCCTCAAAGCCAAGTGGCTGATTCAATACGCCTGAGGGCTGTTGGCCCCCCCCTCCCCCACGTGAAATGATCTCTATTGAGAAACATACACCATGAACGCTCTATCGGTGGAGTAGTGGAGTAGAGCTTGTGCTTGTGCGTTCGTTGTTGATCGGCCTGGAATACGCTTCATATATACGAAGGCGATCAGAACGCAGACATGAACACGGCTGTGACCGCTCGGACGCCTCGCCTGGTAAAAGCAGTTGGCCCCGATTCCGCCTGTCGCAGGAGGTGGTGCATGACGCCGCACTCCACAATGTGTAGTCTCTGCAAAGGTTTGAGGTTGAAGAGCGACGTGACACTGTCTGGGTGGCATTCCGTGCCGAGGACGAACTGAACAGGGTTAAATATTCAAACAGGGGTCGTGCCAACTGAACAAACACTACGGAGGTGCAGCGCTGGTTACTGGCATCAATGAGTCAATGCGGAGGTACGAAGCCACCCTGGACGAGAGTCTCTGGGGGATCGCAGCAGAGAGACACCGTTGATCCCGAACTGCTGCTGTCTATAGAGGATGGAATGTTTCAACAAGAAGCTTATTGCAACCAATACATGCAATATGTGCATGTACACCATTCATGCACGGAGGTCTTCAAAAATGTGCGGTCGGGTCGGATCGGGTGACCTAACCGGACGGGACCCGACCCGACCCGACCCGACCCGATCCAACCCGACCCGACCCGACCCGACCCGACCCGACCCGACCCGACCCGACCCGACCCGACCCGACCCGACCCGACCCGACCCGACCCGACCCGACCCGACCCGACCCGACCCGACCCGACCCGACCCGACCCGACCCGACCCGACCCGACCCGACCCGACCCGACCCGACCCGACCCGACCCGACCCGACCCGACCCGACCCGACCCGACCCGACCCGACCCGACTCGACCCGTGATATTTTGAAGACCTCCTAACCTGACCCGCGGGTGGGGTCATGGCCCGCGAACAGCCCTGCTGTTGTTTACTACCAGCTATTTACGAAGTATCACCATGCCCAACCACACCTGCCTGTACCCCCCGGCGAATGCCTATTTGACGGCAAGCTGCGTACCTCACTAAATATAACGCTTGTATGAGTAGTGCCCCACGGCGGTTTTCGAAACATACTCTTATTTTGAATAAACAAAACACACACGTCGGAGAAGAAGCCGACCCAACATTTCGAGAGACGAAAAGAAAAGGCTTCTGCGAAAGCAAGGAGAAAAGGCGGTGGCGGTTGCTTTTTTACGGCGGAACTGCTGTACTGACCGAATCTGCTTCGTCTTGTGCAGAAGATCTAACGCCCGCCTGGCCATTGCTCGGCCATCCTTGCAACTCGAGCCTCAACTCCGCTCCTCCTTCGTTACGGGTCGAGACATCCAAAACGGTTCCTTCTAGCAGGGAAGCAACATTGCCAAGGGTCGAACAAGGTCAATCAATCAGAGGCCGGGTAAAGGCAGGCCCCTGTGATAGTTCAAAAGCTGGCTACATCGTGTGAGTCACGTTAAACGTTTGAAATCAACCATTTGAGTTGCGTTGGATGGGAAGTCGATGGGACTGGCACTGGAATCGTACGCCATAACCGATCGCGCGAACGACCGAAACCTCACCCGGGAAAGTATATAGCTACAGTAATTCCCGATATTCGAGGCTTCTCTCCGAGAACGAGGACGCTTTTCATCAATGAGTTATTTCTCAGTCAGAGGGGACACTCAATAGTATAGTAGCGGTTCCGGCCCCAAGTAGATCAGACGAAACACGACGTACCAGGTACGTTGTCATGGACGTCAAGCACGACCAGCGCTGTTCGATTGCCAACGAGCCCTTTTTCGCGCAAGCATTTCCAACGAATCATTGTGTGAGAGAGGCTTGATTGAGGCTTGCCTTTGGCTTAGTTGGCAAAGTAATAATAGTTGGCGCACACATATACAACTACTATTTTGAAAAGGCCATGGTTGAAGGCGTGCTGCTCGATCTCAACTCAAAACCCCAAGGCAACGAAAAAAAGCAGCTCTTCTCTTGTCGTATTTCCATTCATGCGACACGATACTCTATTTTGGACATGTGTACATAGCCACTAGGAAAACGTGAAACGTTGGTGAATCTTAGCTTTGCTTTTGTTTACTGGAACCTCCGCCTCTACTTTTATCAGCGATTTCACGCTGACAATCTTGCTAGCAGCTACCGCCCAACTCCTCGTCACCCGTTCTCGTACCTCCTTCTCCTGCCACGCCGACACCGCCTTCTTCACCCAGTGCTCCAACTCTTGACCTCCCAAACGCGCACCCAGCCCCGCCCGACCCATCAACACCCTTCTTAGACACTGCAGCAGATCCCGGGGTAGGTCTATCGGCGTCACATACCACGGCAGCAGACCCGCGAGATGTAAGCGTGCGATTGCGGAGACTGGCCGCACTACGGGTTAGTTGAGGCGTTTCCTCTTGACCCGCCCTCGTCCCCTTCGAACACGGATGGTGCGGTCCGGGAGTCTCCTGCGCGTCACCACTGCGTGGGAAACGCGTGGAACCTGCTCTACTGAAGGCACTCAATTTTCCCTCTGGAAGGCTGGATTTTCCATCCCGACCTTGAAGTATCCGTGAAGAGCCTTGCCTACGAACGGGGGGGTCGATGGCAGGTGGTGGGATCGTTGGACACCTAATCTCCGTCAAGTTTAAGCTTAAGCACCACAACCCGTAGGATAGTAGCTCCTCGGCTTTCTCGTCTCGTAGAGATTCGGCCTGCCGGAGAAAGCGAGCCGCTGTCGTAAGGAAGCCCAGTTGGACTATCCTGCGCGCGTGTGGACGGGCAGGTAGACCGACGGACGGACGGACGGACGGGCGGAGTGACGTGCATCGTAACACATTTGTATCGCACTGGATGGTTAACGTTTGGAGCCTGGGCTAGGTACCGCACGTTTCTCTGGCACTGAATGACGAAATATTAAGGAGGCGTGTCGAGGCTCTGTCTAACCATCATTCCGTCTACTCGAGCCTCCGCCGTTGGCAAGACCCAGGGGGCATTGCAGCACAGCAGCATGGAATGTAGGGGTTGGAACCCTTGGGTTGCAGCTGAGGCGCAGACGTTAACTGTCAGTCGACCCCAGATTGTGCGTTAGATAGATATGCAACCTAACCGAATGTTTGATATGCGCTTGCTGGCTAACAATCGGTGGACTTTTGAAGCCTGGTCTAGGGTATCGCGCGCACACATGTTGAAATGCCGCCACCGAAGATGTTTGAACAGCCAGTTACAGGTATCCTTCAGGCAGAACTCGATGCTGAACGGTGAATCCTAACCACACTGGGGGGGGAGTGGGGTGGGGGGGCGATAATTGCTATTTCCACGGCTTATCCAAAAGGCAATCGAGGGGAACCGCCTCCTACGAGAAACGAAAAGGTGATAGAAAAAAAAGACGCATAACGCCTTGCGAAGCAGAGAACACGCGGTACTGCGCGGTGCTGCGTCGGTGTTTTATCCCGCTAACGCCAGCGTGGCCTCTGCTGTTAAAGTGGAGCTGGTGATCTTGCACGTTACACCCCGCACTCTCATTACGACGTTTTTTTTTCGAGGTTTAACATATTCAAGCGAAACACCTGTACTCGTTTGCATGAAAAATATTTATTTTTCGTGAAACGGGTCGAACCCCATGTGTTCAGCCGCGTAGTCTTGATGGGCTGTCATTGTTCCGCGAGGTTGTTGGTGTAGCCACCAGAGATGTTCTCCTTCTTACCCCACTCAACTCGGGTAGGGTAGTGCAGGAACTGAACCTGCTATCCCTAACCCATATTCCTTGGAATCGCCCACTCTCTTGATCTACAGCAAACCCGCTAGAGTTGCTCACCTGACCACGTCCGCCTTGTTCTCCGCGCTGAAAATCGATCTCAGCATCCTGGCTCCGCTTAACCTACACGCCGCCGGTACTCCCGGTGTACCCCTCTCTTTGGCGGGTTCCTTGTCACCGCCACCGTTGCCGCTACCGTCACCGCTGTAGCCCCCCCCGCCCAGGAAGAGAGTGTCGAGCAGCTTCGCAACTTGTTCCGGCGCAGCAATGGTCTGCCGCACAAACTCGTCATTTGCTTGGGCCAACATAGACGCCACTTGTGAACATGTTTCTTGAGTGTGTCCGGGAAGAGAACGAGCGAACCCGGCAGAAACAATGACGGGAACAAAAGCGCGGACATCGGCATTTGCTAGCCCCCCCTCTCCTGTTTCGGTACGCCGTATATAGCTGTTCACAATTGCCCCCGCGTTCTTCGTATGCGCAATTCCACGCGAGTCGATGAGGGGAAAATAGCCGACGTTTTCTCGCGGTAAACATGATGATGGAAGAACCAACCGTTTTGAGGTAATAGCCTCTTATGTTACCTCTGATGTTAGCTACAATTACAATAGGAGGAGATAGACAGAAAAAAGAGGGCGAAGGTATTAACTGTGATTTTATAAAGAAAAATAGGGTGGAATAGGGATCACAACCTTAGTCGAACTCCTGGGTTCAGTTGTACTGTTTGGTGCTATAGTTTTTGTTGTTGCTGTTCTTCGCATTGCTCCTGTTGTTGCAGTTGATGTTGATGTTATTGTACCATTACTGTAGCCCCTTTCAAAAACATATACCGTGTTCGTAAAACAGGCTCCAATAACTCTACTGTTATTCAGTACGGGACGAAATAGGCGCCATTGATAGTTCGCCTGGTGAACGCTGTTGCATTATTTATCCGTCATATGTTCACGCCATGCAAACGTCGCCATTCGTAGTTTTAGTCCTGCGGTATCGCGGTCATGGAATCTTAAACGTCCTACGTAATTTTAGTCTTGCGGTACCGCGGTCATAGGATCTTACCTAAAAGTGAGTTATCGGGATAGTCACCGCATTTACAAGGCTGCGCAAGGCCAGGGAGGCTCGCGAGAATCGACAGTACTCCGCCAGCGAGGAGTTTGGAGGCTCCATGCTTGTTGTCGGCAAGAGCGCAGATGGAGTCTCCTGTGAACCTACAGTAGAAGCGAACATAACCAAGAAGCAAGGAGTAGGTGCTTTCACGAACAGGAACGTTCGGTTTGGTACCAAACTGGCACTTCTGCTGCTGGGAAAAAAAACACACACGATCAGGTAGCAAACATGATGCTAGTGATAAACTCATACTGTTAGTGGAAGCCCGTGGTATCCGGGGTGACTGGCAATCAACGGAACAATTTGACACACCTTTCGCGAAGCCGCCATGTGCCAAGCGTTGCTTCTGTACGGAATAGATCGAAGCTCGCGATCTCGAAAAAGACATGCAACATCTAGCAGATCTACAGTAGCAAAGGTGTCGTCTCTGATGCAGTTTCCTCCTACCATAGTTGCCGCTCACAGTAGCACAAAATATAGTATCCAGAGGTAACTGCGCTTTGACCTCCTGACTGGCCGCCCCCCCCACCGTTCACTAAAATCAGTACAATAAGACCAAATCAGGTCATGACGCGCCGAAGAAAAACGGTTTCTAAAGACAATCATACTTCGAACCTTTTGTGCTTGGCATAACCGTCTCTTGAGCGCAGACGCGACGGTGTATATGTATATATGCAAAGTGCCACTCACTTGCGGGTGGTCGGTGAGCTTGACTGAGCCAGTCGCGCGAGGCACGGCAAAACAGCCTCGTTCATGGATCCCGCGGGAAAGCTCAGGTGGAAATTAACGAGACACTGCAAGCCCATAACCGATACGCGCTCATTTCCGAGCTCGTTGCCCGCGCACCACATTATTGCATCCTGCGTACGACCAATCAAAGAGTGGGGAGCAATCAAAGACGGGAGGGCGTCGATGGTGATAACTGATAGAGCGGCGAGTTGGGTGACTGCAAGCCGCCGACTATTATAAGGTATTGCGGTAGTTTAGTGAGGTCAACTGTGGAGTTCTGCGTGCTTGTATCTGACGGGCGCCTTTGTTTGAACGCTCGCCGTGTTGTTATTACTAGTTTAATTAAAAAATAACTAAGCCACTTTGTTGGCTTAGTTCGCTTCGTCCCAGCCAAGGTATGCCTTGCCTTATTGCAGCTCCAATACCTGAGCTGCTGAGGAGCGATCGAGTTTTCCACGGGTTCTGGCGTTTTTATTCCGCGTAGGTAGTGGTTAGTAGCTCGTAATGTCCATAGCAGCACTCCCGAAAGAGCGGAGGGGCGCTCCCGTACGTGAAGCGTTGGCCTCTGCGCTGGATTGTTCCTTACCTGATGTCGTTTAGGGCCTTTTACGGGATCACCGCCTTGGTGGGGTGGGTATTCTGCCGACATTCCAGCTTCAAGAGAGGTATCTACCAGGTATGTGTGTATTACTACTCTTTACGGGCGAGTGGGGCGCTTTGATCGTATTTGAAACTACCCCCGTTGCTCTTTGAAGCACAAGCTTGCCTCCTCATTGACAGCAGAAATGGCTTGTCATCGACCGTACTCGTGGTAATGTCTCATTGATACGAACTGTGTCTCGTCATCGACAGTGTTAGCATCCCGTCATCGACAACCGTCTCGTCATCGACGTAGCAGTGCCTGGTCATCGAAAATAGCGTCTCTTCATCGGCTGTAGAAGTGTCTCGCCATCGACGAATCGGGTCTCGTCATCGACGGCAGTAGAGCCCCGCCATCGACAAATCGGGTCTCGTCATCGACAGCAGTAGTGTCTCTTTCTTCATAAATCTGAGTGTCTCGTCATCGACAATAGTAGTGTCTGTTTCATGGCAAGTTTCTTTTCCTCACCACCCCTCCTTCTTGCGTGATGATGCTCTCTGATCCTGGCACCATAGACAGGCGACACAACGCCTCCACCGTCTGCTCGATCACATCGAACCCGCATCTCCGAGCCCTGGGATATTAATTGCAAGAGATAATGGACAAAGTGGAGGGTGACACACAATGAGCCCAAGCCACGGCTAAGCACATGCTCACGCCTTCACAAACAAAGGGTTTCCCACTTGATGGACGCGTTTCCAGGGGGTGGATGAGTCAATGCCAACGCTGACCGATGGTGGTACTTCCCGGACGGAGGTTTAATCCGACCCTTTTTGAGAGTAGAGGTAGCTAGCAAAGGAATACCAGAACATGGCGTAATACTCCTCAGGCAGAGGTACAGAAGTTTACCCCGTAGTGGATGGTGAATGAAAAGAGCCGTATTTTTCCACCAGCCCTAGCCCTAGCCCTGACCGGTATCAACCATTGAGAATGAGTCAACCATTTGAGACGGTGATGGTGCTCTATCAACCATTTCGTCCCAAGAACATGTCTGCATACCACAACCTCGTGTCACTCTCGTTGTAAGCAGAAGTTCCGTTCGATGTTAACACCAAAGTCTGAACGGGGATTATTTTCAACCATTGTACATGTAATACTACATGTCTGCGACGCATCTACTCGGTACACAGGGTGCGCTTCTCCCCACCTCCTCCGGTCACTCTGCTCCATCTCCTCGACGCCGGAAAGGCGTTCGTCTGTACAGCCGCCGTTAAGCTCGATCGGAGCTTGAGAGTCTAATCTATGTCTCGGGTAGGCCAGGGCGACCCCACGGAACCAAAGCCGATGGAGACACCGAACCACCTGCTCTTGATTGTCGTCGTAGTCGTGATTGACAAGTTTAAGGAGAGAAGGACGGATTCGTCGAAGGCAGTTCAAAGAGAACCAGATAGTTTTTCCACAAATATGAACCCGTTTCATGGCATGCACGTTCGAAGTATCGCATGCAGCTTGCACATATGAGTTTCGGCAAAAAGCTCGGTATGACTGCTAGGGAATAAAAATTACCTGGTAGGTGTCTTTGCACTATATTAAAAAAATTACAGACTACTGTAGGTGATGAACCACTTCCGGACAGGTACAGCCATCAAGTACGATGCACATCGTCCAGCACGACACACTTGTTTTTATTTGCATCCCATTGAGTATATTCGCCTTCTTTCTCCTGTCCCCTCCCTACCAATCGTCGTAACTCAGATCCGGGGTCACGTAGTAAGCCCCCCCCCCCCCCCCCCCCCCCCCCCCCCCCCTGTCCACTGCGATACGTTCGTGACCGGTAGTGCAATAACTGCGTGGAGTACAAGGCACAAACGAAAGGTAGCGTGGACGTAGAAGTTGGTGTCGGTTCCCTACATTGGTTGTATAGTTTTCAAAACGAACCTGGTTCTTGAGCATGACGCCACAGACCTCAAGGCCGAACCCTGCGATATTCACGTACGACGCTCCGACGTATCGGATCGTCCGAGGGTCCTCCACCTGTCGCAATCCACGCACACAAACTGGTAGATATTACCAGGTGTACAAGACGCTGCAGGTGATGGCAGCACACGTCAAATTTACTGATAGGAAACCGCTGTTTGATCCCTTGACTGACTGTCCTATGCATTAAAACTAGTATGCTCAGATGCTAGGAGATCACGGTCTAACCGCCTTGACTAACGGTGCTCCCACACTAAAATCAATCTCGTAAGGGAAAATAGGCCGTGACGCGCCCAAAACAGCGCGGCCTCCTACTATTAACAGTATTGATATAACAATACGAATATTTTGTACTACTGCTTCTACTAGGTGTTGCCGTCTGCTGTGTAGTACATGGTCGACGAGTCTCCTCTGTGTCCCGATGTCATGTGCAGCGTACCAGAATATTGGCAAACCTTCCACTAGGCCTCGAAGCTATCCAGAACAATATCGCACGTGTAGTTGGTCGGGACAGTCTATGCCTCGTACGTAGTGTTCTGCGGGTCCTAGTACCGTCAAGGACGAATTATATAATCAGGGTATATATGTGTCACCCTTGATAAAGGAGCATACGTACGCCCACCACGCTCATGGGACAGACATGTCGCACAGCACACCTCGTGAAATCACAGCATACAGTGGCAACGTACTGAGGTACGAGATACTGTCAAAATAATAGTGTCAGCCCCAGAGGGAAGACAACGGTCAATTCTTCTCTCACAGCTCATAAACATACTGCAGTCTAAACAGCACATACCGTGCGTGGACGACGCAATGGCCGCGCGAATAACGGCGCGTGAGCGTCATACGCGCCCTTGACCTGTCACAATCAATCCTCCCACCTCACATAAGTCCGACAACGCCCGAAGCACGCCGTGCTCGAGCAGCAACGGCCCTTTGCTTGGGTCCGTTGTCATGTCGTAGAGGGACATGGCGCACTTACGCCTCATCGCGGTGACGTCATTCTCATTCTCATTCTCCTTCGTGCTGCACGTGTTGATGTGTTGATGTGTTGATGTGTTGATGTGTTGATGTGTTGATGTGTTGATGTGTTGATGTGTTGATGTGTTGATGTGTTGATAGCGAGGCACGCCGGCGAGAACGGCAAAGCAGGAAGGGCTTCGTTTCGGTAAGGAGTTATTTCGTTACCGGTGGCGCGGTTTTTACTATCCTTCGGGCTGCAAGTATTGATGTTGTGGATGCTGTTGATGTTGTTGACATGTTGATGGGCTGATCTATGGATGGGCAGATCTATTAGCGTGTTGGCGAGACAGAGGAGGGGTAGGCGAGGAGTGACATGGCAAGCACGCAAGCGGCGCACCCAGTCCCAGATACAGTGATATTCATCAGACCAAAGTCAAAGAAGGGTCAAACCCTTACGTCGTTTCGTTTGCGAGCCATTTTCTGTGCAGGTGGGTGACATAGAGCCAAATTTATTGTTTTGCTCGGTGCGTTCATGCTGGTCGCTACTTTCAGAAGGAGATGTTTGATTGGTCAGCTGAAAATATGTTGGCTGCACGGGGAGCATTCTTTCGCCTCCTTCTTCCGAGCCTTTTCAGAGAAAGTGCGACGCTACTCAAATATAGCCAGCTGCACAGGACGATTGGGGACAGATTCCTCTCGCCCGGAACGACGCATTCGGCTAGGGCTCTCTGCTGGTGTATTGCTGAGCTCACACAAACAAAACGTTACATCAGAGCAGCATGATTGTGAGTGTAAGGTACGCTTGCAGCATTTGTCACTATGTAAGCGGCCCTTATAAATCCGACCAGACCGATCCCGGTGTGAGAGCTGAGAGCTGAGAGCAGAAAGGCAGCGATACCGGCATATTCCAAAATCTTCAAACCCCGTCCAAAGCACCAGTATCACCCCTACCTCGTGTTCGGGAGTTTCTCGTTGGGAAGAACTAAACCTGTCGCTGTCTCGTGCCCTTCTATCGCGTCATCCAAGTGTTCTCTCGTATTGCTTTCGTCCAGATGGGGCCCATCCGTTCTGTGCGTGTGCACGTTTGGGTGGCCGCAACACAAAAAGGTTGCTGTTCGATTAAAAGGAGACACGGCGAACGGGCAAACCTCACAGTAGTAACAGCACTGTGGGTGGCCATAAACACTAAGGTTACAGCTTCATTGCGCAGGGGAAAAGGCTATTGAGCATATAAAAGGTCGCAATGACAACAGAGATGGTGGCCAAACACGAAGGCGGCTGCCCACTTCAGTTCATGGGAAGCAAGTCGAATTAGAAAACCGCATGTTGTGCAAGGGGGGGGGGGGGGGTCAGAGTTTATTCGCCGCAAACTTGGTACATCGCTGCAATACGCGAACACTTCCAGAGATGGAGGCGTCCATGCACGTGCGCTGTAGTTGCGCTTGATATCGGTAAACAGCGCGGGACACCGTGCGTGCTTTGTACTGGTATGCGGTTCTAGCATCTATCCGTCGAGTTTATACGTGAGAAAGTCAACGCTCACACGACTATCCCTTGCACGTTTTTTCGATCAGCTAGTCTCATACTCCGCTGTGTGCAGCTGCGGTTCCTTGCTCATATAATCGTTCGGGCTGCCTGTCCAACGTACGACGAACCACTCAAACGCTGTGCTGCTGTAGTCGTTCGGCCTGCAAAAAATATATGTTTCTGTGGTGGGAGTTAAGGACATACTGTACCTTCCCCCACCGGCGGCTGAGAGATCGTCTCCGCCCGTTTCCGATTTGAATATCCAGTGACCACCCGAAAGCTTTCGGTGCAGAGCGAACTCCCTCGTTCTGTGTCTGCCATGAGCGTTGCAGGGGGAATCAGAGTGCCAAGGTGCAATATATGAACAACGTTTCCGTAGGTGGCGCGCCGACCACTACCCCTCTGAGCGGTCGGGACACCTCAAATGTGAAAGGTTAGGTGCTGTACCAAACGAAACCGTACGCACGTTCCGCTCGTTTCAAAATACATACGTGCCACATTCTCCAGCACATCGTCACGTATTGCGACCCCACGTTGACGCCATACAATACCGCCTGCCGTTAGCAAATACCAGGTAGACTGAGAGACTGCACTTCAACCTATTGACTGACCACCTTAACTGACCGTCTTGGCTGACCACCCCCTTCATAAAAAATAGAAAGCCAAGGCCCCAAACGGCCTTGTCGCGTCCCAATAAACCCGTTTCTTATCATATTCCAATTTCGGTTCTCGATTATGATTGAATATACCTGATGTGTATTTGGTAGGCGGACGATAACGCCTCCCTATGTCCTACAGTATTCCAGTCTACCCCCCTCAGCCCTCACCGGTTGTGCAATTGCCCCATCCGCGTCTGGTAAACAATGCCCCTCGTCTCTGCAATGTCAAAGCCGCGCCACCCTGTACGCGCTGACGGTCTCGACTTTGACGGAGCTTGCGGCTTCACGACGTCCCGTCCCGCCCTTTTGCCGCGGAAGGGAGACACCCCTCCGCCCAACGAGGGATTCGACGTTTCGCTCTCCTGATGAGCGCTGCCGTCGCGCATGCGAGCGGACGCAAGCTCGTGACGGATTCGCTCGATGTTGGTCGCACCCGTTGTGGGGTTACCAACACGACCACCAGCCTTACCCGAGTGAGAGGGCTTTCGCGTTGGGTTGCGCGCCTTGAAATGCGATAGGAGGACCTTATGCAGTAGTGTGGTCGGGGCGAGGTGGAGGGGGCGAGGGGAGTGCAGCACACCGGGTAGCACGTACGTGGGGAAATCGAGTTTTTTATTGGTGAATTGAAGACTTCATTTTTCTCTGCCACGTCACCCAGTCTGTGGCCTGTGGCCTTGGCATGTACAGTAGTATTTGCACAGAAGCTAGTCGGTGCACCCATCACCGCCCAAACTAAGTGAACGCTGCACGTCGTAAGTACATGTCACACTCGAAATAGGGTTAGCATTCGTGAGGCTCCAGCACACACCAAGCGTATCTCGAAACGAAAACCGAAAGCGTGTTCTGGTTTCTGACACCGTAGGAGCGCTTCGAGATTACACGCCTGGCCACGTACGTAGCGTTTATGCAAGCATGCCTCCTTACCTCAAACAAATCTTCGCGCGTGACGTGATTCTTCCAAAAGCTCTGACCGGTGTTGAGCTTCAGCTCTCGGATTATTCGTTTGAGGTCCTGCGTTGTTGGCATGTGTGTGGCTTACTGTCAACGGGCATCAGGGACGACATTGGCGTCGGTAATTGACGCACAACAATAACCAATCGACAGGTTTTGCCGCAATAAGGTACAGTGATAGACGGGTGCTACGATAATGATACTGCACCTTGTACCTTTTCATGGCCAAACGTGTTTTGGCTGAGGGGACTTCTTAGCTGAAGAACTACCCAGCATCGTGTACTATTTTAATATGGTTCGTCGTACACCTAGGGGCTGCTCATTGGGTTGTCCTTTCATTGAGCTGTCTATTTTACCCTGACCCTAACCCTAACCCTAACCCTGACCCCATTGGTTCTTCAGAGCCAGGTGTTTGATGGCTTAGCAATAGTATTAAATAGTAGTGTAGAGTTTCACAAGTAAGGAGCCTCAGAAGGTGAGAAGGTGTACTACTTAGGTGCTACCCCTACACGTAACACAGAGCATGAACATGACCCTCAGCCATATTGTCGCGGGGAAGTCTCGAGCATGACCAAGCACAAGGTACTTACACGAACCCTACCCTCGGAAACAACAGGAATATATTTTAAGCGTTGGCTACAGTGAGAAGAGTGCAAGTGTGCACCGAATGCGGCCACGAGTATTTGTTACCAATATATTTACCAGCGGTGAATACATCGCAGCCCGCTGGATGTCGCACGCGTTAGAGCATGATAAGGATAAGCGGTATGCGCCTACGAGTAAACAATACGTCAGATTTGTTACTGCAGTATTCATAGAGTGAGTAGTAAAAATGCGATGCATATAACACATATTGTATGACGTGTACTTCAGCATGGCAGTTCAGCGGGGTTAGGCTTTAACACAAAAGACGCGTGATACGATGAGGGTAGCGCTTTTGGGCCACAACAGTTCTGACTGACCGGGTTCCTAAACCCAATGCGAGGCATACGTACTTGGAGGTATAAAACCGTGTCTCTGTACACTTATTTAATGACTTGAGATAGCGTTGGAATAGCAAATTTATACTAACTATTGAAGACATCAATGAGGTTCGACGCCCGGGGTACACTCTATTGAGTGTACTTTAGCTACGCAGAGATAACCGACCTCCACCGGGATGGCCCCATCGTCGGCGGGTTGAAGTAGGCGTCTGTCCGTAGCTGAGGGGGCTAGGATGCCCTCAGGAAACGGCTTCTCCTTCTTTCTCCTCGTGCCGCTTGCCCCGCCGATGTGACGCTTCTCTTTCAGCCCGGCAGCTTCCAGTTTGTCCACAACCCTAGGATATAATTGATAGTTGATCACACGTTGTCCCCGGTGGTCTAGTGCTTAACCTCAAAGGCTACAAGCGTTAGTGTCAGGGGTTCGATTCTCCGTGTGGGGCTTTCATTTTATCCAATGACAGAAACTGCCGAGAGCGCCTATTATAGCGTGGGTAGGCACAACTCTACGCCAGTCAACAAGGGCAGATAGTGATAAAACCTTCTCGCGGTAAAAATGCAAGGCACGTACCGTAATGATGGGGAGCATTTTTTTTGGGACCCCGGATCTAAGTTACAACTGGGAGGGAGCAGGAGCAAGAAGGACGAATGTATTTAATGGGATGGGACAAAACATACTATTGATAGCACACGCCACTAAGGGTCATTCTTATGGGAGAGTTTTTTTTTTTTCAAATTTTCGACATTTTTTTCGCGCAATTTTTCAAACTTCCAATTTTTCCTGCTTTTCCTGTTTTTTTTTTTCATGCATGAATTTGAACGAACTTGATTTTTTTCTTCAGAAGAATTTCACGAATAGTGACAGAACGCCTCCGTGTATTGATTGATATATATCTCCAATTATTTCCAAACTTTGGAAACTATGGAAAGAACGCTCTCCGATAAGGATGAGAAACACACACACAACACAACTTATATTACTCGTACGAGTATATATGCATACGAAAGAAAGGCGATACGTAGACATGCTCAAGAGAGCACGCGGTAGTATCACAAAATGGCATGCAATACAGGGCACTTAACAAGAAACAGGAAAGCTGCGGTTCATGTACAGTAGTACTCCAGGCTGAATTTCTTATTTTAGCATAGGTGCGTTCCACACTAACTTCAGCGTAACTCGATTTTTTTCGTTTTCCAATGAATGTCAGTCTGTCTTTATTATTGCTCGTTTTCTTATTAATAGTATTGATAGACGCGACAGCACACTTGAGAATCTCCTACTTTGGCTTTGACGTCAACTTTAAGCGTGGGGTTTTCAATAGGGTGTATATACCTGGTATAGGGTAGCGTCTCTCGCTGAGCACAAATGCTCACCTCTGGAAAAAATGCCAGTCTGAATGAACTTCTTAACTCCCAATTTCCTTCAAACGTGTGCCGTACTTACTGCTGATGTTTTGCACTACTCATACGCACGTAGTAGTAGTAGTAGTAGTAGTAATAGTAGGCGTCCTCCGCCGCACTGAAGGCCTACTAAAAAAAAATATTTTTAATAAATTCTATTTACGGTAGTGCGTATCATACGTACCGGTAAAACCGTATAGAGAGAAAATCTTGGTGCAGGTACAGCAGCAGTACTTGGCCATACACATCGTTTGGTACATTCATCATGCCTACAACTAACTATGACCGTCCTGGTGTCCTGATTGCCATGGTACAGCACGAGTACTCGCAGCATCCAGGGGAGAGTTACCACCTCAATACGCATGTATGTACCTCCTTCACGAGGAAAGTACTACGCGCACTGCTGTACGTAAGTGTAGTGTAAGAAAAGAGAGCTGTGCGTACTTGCAATGTTGAGTGTCGACGGATCGGGAGAACTCACAACCAAAAGTAACGTGTTTTGGGAAATAAAATTATTAAATACTTGTACTGTGTACGTCGCCTGTGATTTTTTTAATACAATTATGAAATACGTCAGGTGTGAGTTCGACTGATTAATTGTTAATAGTTGTCTCGTCTATATCCCATTTTTACTGAATTTACAAATTGTATGATAAGGTGATAAGCCGGTCGCGCGTATTCCTCATGTATTTCCTTGTCAAGCCCATAGGGCAGTGACCCCCCTGGATGCTACCGGGATCAACAGGACAATTCACATAATCACTCTGCGCAGTGATCCTATTAATATATAACCCGGATAAAGGAGGGTAATATGTTTTTTTTTTTTTTTTTTTTTTTCTCCTCCCATTTATTATCTTCGCACATCTTCTTCTCTCTCTCCTTCCAACTCGTCACTCAGATCCGGGGTCACATAGCAGGCTCTTCTACCCCCTTCCCGCTACGGTACGTGCCTTCATTTTTATCCCGAGAAGATTTCAGCCTTTTGTTCCCTCGTCGACTCGCATCGAATTGTGCCTGCCCACGCTGCAAGGCGCTCTCAACAATTGAATCCTTTTTTTTATTTATTTTTTGCAAATAAAGTCAAATGTCCGACCCACCTGGGGCTCGAACCCAGGACTCAAACGAGTAGAATTCGAGGTTAACCACTTGAACCACCGCAACCTGTTGAAATCTTTTCATTTTACAAATATTGATAAAATGTTGAGTTTTTGTATGATGAAAGTTCGACTGATTGGATAGTTGATACGTTGATACTCAACTTTGCAAGCTGTGCCTATTCATAATGATAGCATAGCGCGCAGAGGGTTGCTCTGCACGCGGGTCCCAGTGACATCGGCACCGTTGGATCTATTGGGTCTACTGCTTGCTTCATATTGTGTCGCACAAAGTATGAATCACCACCATCGCCGAGACCTCGCCTCTCATAGGCCACGATTCAGGATGCAAGCTGAGAGGACAAGGGAGTGAATCATGGAAGGTTTAGGTCTTGCGTGGGACGCGACAGCCTCATCCATGAACATATATATATGAATTGTCACTTGGCACCAAGGAGAAACCGCGCATATTCCAAGCCCATCGTGAGGCGTTGTGATTATTTCTCAATCCTATACTCACACCGGTACGACGAGGTGTCACACTGCATACCAGGTATAGTATACAAGCTGGGCCAGCAATGAAGCGCACAATCAATCATGTGCTCTGCAGTCGTATGTACCAGATATCATACGAGTACGCCCTTTACGATATGGTAGCTGTCTGTGTAGGTATACGTACGTAAAGTTTACTCCCTCAGCTCCTCACACACATACCAGGAAATACGGTCTACAGCTGTGCAACCTCTACCTATGTCATGGACCCTACACTTGCTGCAACTACTGCTGTATATTATACTGTGCCCCCCCCCTCTCCTACGTACGTCGTATGTACAAGCCGCCGTGAGCTGGTTACGCCGCAATTATTTGTTGTCAATTCCCAACTACTATTAATAATACTGCTGTCGCCGGTTGTACGAGAATTGATTGTGCAGTGACTCGTCCTCACCATTGTATGTCTTCTGTTCGTCGAAGGTCCTGAAGAGCGGCGGCAAGATTCAGCGAGCACTCAGAGGGGCGCCCAACATCCCGCACGTGGGACCCGCGAATCATCTTGCTGAATACCTGTACGAGTCGGGTTTCCTCCAGCATCGAGCATCGATTCTCATCGCTCGCGGATGAATTTTGATTTCGCCGCTTGCCGCTTCGATTACTCAGGTTTCGTTTCGTCTTGTTGCTATGTTGCTATGCGGTAATGTTTGGCGGTTTCGTCCGAACCGAAATATATCGCACCGCAATACCGACGTTCCGATCTTTCGCCGCCCACAACGAACGGCGTACCAGGCACAGCCGGAGAGAGGGATAACACGACGTTTAGACACGTTCGTGGCTCACTTCTGGAAGCTATAGGGGTGCGTCATGGCGGAGGAGCCAAGGAGAGGTCCCCCGGTGGTCGAAATCGTGCTGCCGACGTACATCACAAAGCCAGCCGAGGACGAGAAGTTTTACCCGTCGGAGGTAAAGGCTATCGCACAAAAGGTACGTATCATATTCTATCATATCATACGCATACGGTGGTATCATTATTGTTGTTCTCACATTAATTATTAAATGAAGGAGTCCGTGGTCACACAAAGGTGATCGAAAGTATGTATGATAGACCTGGGCTTCACTCGTGCGATTGGCAGTTGTGACTGGCGATGGCCTATCACTTCACATATAATATACCAGTACTGCTGACCGTAGATGGCTGTTGCGTTTTGCGTAACAGCAACAGAAGGTGGTGCAGTTCGACGATGACGTTGGCTGCCGTGGGCTTCCGCGGGGTTGCTTGCACTATAGAACACAGGGTATTTGCAATGTATCGCATAATCTCCCCGCCGTACTCGAACGATTATACGTACAACTACGAGGTACAGAGTAGTATACTACGAACTGCTGCTACGTACGTACAGCACTCGTAGCTCGGTTTGAGGTGACTTGTACAACACTACAACGTACATACAACATCTGCGACTCTAACTGCTGTAGTACTCTGTCAAAGCGTTTGTCTGGATTCCGAGCTCACGGTCAGATGGCCAGCAGCCGGCCATGTACGTCTACTACGTTCTGTTTATACACACTACTCCTATCAGTACATTTCAGGCTGCATGTAAAGCATGCTGGGGGCGAGCTATGAACGGTAAGCACTGCTTGCTGCTGTTGTCTGTATTCAAGTGCCAATTAAAGGCGTACCAGTACATATATAAAAAATACCCGGTAATAGATTCCCGCACAGATTTCTTATACGTCTACGTAGATTATACGTAGAGATTCGTACGAGTACGCTTATTAACAAAAACGTTAACCCTTTTAGAACCGCAGTCCCGTTTTGGCGGCAAACTACTTGGAATTTGACTGGTTTGCCCCCAAAACGGGACTGCGGTTCTAAAAGGGTTAATATTATTCGTAACACCGAAAGAGGAGAGGCGTAAAGGAGAAACTCCGATGTTGGGAATCCACGACCTTTCCGCATTTATTTTTCTCAACGATTGGTGGATCCTTGCTGCAGACTGCTGTAGTTCATAATTACACTACTATTAATAATAATGAGGAATGCTTGCGTTAACGTCGGACCCACACAGGGTGGGTATACCGTAGTACTACAGCAGAATGACTATTTATACTCAAGTTATCTGATGGCAAAAATAAATACTTGGCACGCTCGTTATTGGCAGGCTGTACAGGCGGAGTTGCAGGACAAGGAGTACGAGGGAGAGGAGGCGAAGGAATGGAGCCTGAACATTGCCGACACCATCCGAGAAGGGGTGAAAGCCGTCAACGTTCCCAGGCGAGAATCTCGTCATCTCTTCTTCTTACTGCTCTTATTATATTCATAGGCGTACTGGTATACCTGGTACACTTCACTCATTACCTCCACGGATTGCATGCCATTCGATCACAGGCAGTGCCCAATTTCTTTTCTCTGCCTTACAGTACACACACACATACAAAAATGGTGAACCTGTACTTGTACTTGTACGGGTGTACTCTAGCGGAGAGGTCCTCACAGCTGCTAAAAATACTGTTATGGTAACCACTGTACAAATAACTATTAAAAGGGAATTACTGCAGTATGGGCAAGACAAGAAGAAAGGGCTACCCTGAGCAAGCTGAAACAATCTTGTGGCACCAACCTTGACTATATGTAATACCCCCTCCACACATACATGAATGGGCATTTTAATGTTTGCATGAATTAATGACGAAACGGCCCTTATCTGTCTGTCCAGCGTGTTATATTCTTGGTACCACTTACGAAATAGCATTGTGTATTTTGTGCACGTAGGGCTCGCCGCTCAGCATGGCTACTTAATCGAATTCGCTACCAGGTACCTGGTAGTAAATAGCGCCCCAGAAGCAAACGAGCAGGATTCCGGCTAGGGCTTTTGCTGCTGAACAGGATTTCCTATTTATTTATTTTTTCGCGGCGTCCCGAAAGAAGGGATCCTCAGATTTTGCTTTATTTAAGTCTTTTGATCACTGCTTGTATAGTTTGTTTATTACTGGCAAGTTCCTTATTCCCTTTCTATTCAATATGTTTCCGTCATCGTGGGTCCATATTGTGAAGAAGGTGCCGGATATATAGCTGGTAAGGGGCACAGGGATGTCGGTGCTGGGTAGAGAACGCTGCTTGTAGTTCACGAACTTCTTATTATTGCTCCTCAAGTGAGTTGAGAGACAGGGGGAGAACTCGAGGGAGCGGTAGGGGGACTTCGCCAGGAACACGGCTCAGCCCAGATGTCAACCAAAACTAGCCTGGTATGCCGATACGAGTATTCCCATACAGAAGATTCCCAAAGCGCTACGTCCGTGTAGTCACACAAGAACAAGAATCGCATACGAGTATGTTCCCAAAACGCTACGCGAAACCGTATAAGATTCGCAAACGGGTATGTTCCAAAAACGCTACGCTTGATCCGTATAAGATTCGCAAATGTACGTTCCTATACGATAGATATGCTACTCCATCACAATACCGTTATACACGACCTCGACACGACACTACACCCTTGCATCTCGTGAAGATGTTGCCAACTTAGTTCTGTTGATGGAGCCTTACCGAACCGCGCATGCTGGCTCCGTGTTGTTTGTTTTTGTTGACACAGGTATAAGATAGTGGTGCAGGTGACGATCGGCGAGATGAAGGACCAAGGAGTGCGGGTGGCTTCTCGTTGTCTATGGGACACCGCGACCGACAATTACGCATCAGTCAACTTCAAGAACCAGAGTCTGTGGTGCTCGGCGATGGTGTTCGGGGTTTACACAGAGTAGCCAATCTATCGTATTTAATAGTACTTGTGACTTTGTTCGATCCTGGTACGCTCTAAAAATAGCAGACTACAGATCTAGTACTGCAGTAGGTAGACTGTTCCACACAGCAGAATGTAGGGTAGTCGCGCAGCCATTTTGACAATTTGACATTGCAGCGGTCAATGGTCGATGGCGCAGTCTGGCAAAGTGGTCGTCGTACCGTCGGCTGTGCTGCGCTGCACCCTGCTCCCCGACGGATAGTCGCACGGGCACCATGCGCCCGGTTTTGTTATTTATTTTCCTACATCGAAGGTTTCACATCCCGGGCGGATAATCTACAGATATATCATCTGCAGATAAATCATACAGATGATCTAGTTCCTCACCTGCCAATGTGAGCAGAGGTTTTGCAGGATCTATCTACAACCGTACAACTCCAACCCAGGAAACATGTGCTAGATCACTCAGATTGTGCGGGTCCCACCCGGCTACATGATGAGCTACAGTAGATCATACGGTACAAGATAGGATATAGATACATATACATACATATACACCTGGCTTGAAATATCTAAATGATGGTCCTGTGTGGGAATCGCTTCTCTATCTGTCCGAAAGGAGCGAGGTTAGGGCAGCCGGAAACGGGGGGGAAAGCGTCACTGCTGCTACGTACCGTGTTTCTCAACCGACGGATCAAATCGATATACATGGCGCTGAATCATGTATGGTTGCCGGTTTTGCCTAACTATTTCTACAAAGTCCCTTTTGGAAATCGGGGAAGCCAGGCAGGGTTACTTAATCCCAACAAGGTTGAGAAAGTCAAGGTGGTCGATGCTGGCCTAGCAGAAAAATTGGTTTTCCATGCAGCCAGCCGGATCGAGTCACCGCGCGCTTTCCCGCTACGTGCTTGGAAATAGAGTGGCATAGACCCGACTGCACCATTAACCCCTTTAGAACCGCAGTCCCGTTTTGGGGACAAACTACTTGAAATTTGACTGGTTTGTCCCCAAAAACGGAACTGCGGTTCTAAAGGGGTTAATTAAGCTTAAAGCAAGGGAAGATGACGGTGCCTGGTACCAAGTAGTTTCAAACTATGGATGACTGGTATATCTCGTATAGGCATGAATTGTGTTCGAAAACAAAACACAAAACACGCACGCCTCAGCATTGAGGTCGAATTCTTCCATCACAGCTCATATTTGCAAGCTCGGTATGATACTTTATATTGTACCACGGTAGACTCCGTATCATGCATAGATTGCCTTCCATTTTCGACTGCTTTGACTGGCCCCGCCAACACCAACTGCCGTGTTAGAGGCCACAGTGCGATAAAATTCCTAGATATTTCCTGCGGTCCTCAATAGTTAACGCTATATCGACATTCTCGCCGCATTTTGTGTGTCGCCCGTAGTCGAATGCCATATACATAGGCGGCAGCGTCCGCTGTGTTTTCCAACGCATAGGTTCCTTCAGGCCCGTGAAAAATGTGGGAACATCGCCTGGAAAAAAAAGTAATAATAACACAGCCTGGTCCACGAAATTATTGGCAACATTTTAAGTTACTATCAACACGCAAACGGTCCTCAAGTTATCGTCCGGAGCGATACAATATACGGCAAACAAACAAACAACCCGGTGATGAGACCGTTTCGTTGGGCCTGTAAAGCGCGGCACCTTTCCTTCCTCCTTCACTCCCACGCGTCAGGCGCAGTCTGTGGCAGCAATATCGCGCATGCAAGCCAACGACACGCCAGCAGACCGTACGAGTAGCTGACCGTAGCCGCATGTATCCGGAATATTTTATAATGGAATCTTATCAGCGGATCTCGACAGGATTTCTTATCAGGGATTTGTGCCAACAAATCTTGTCAAGAATCCGCAGAAAGATTCCAGTCGTCCTTAGCGTGTAGGCCTCTCTTTGGGCACCAAAAATGGGCGGTGTTCGTTGCGGGGTTCGAGAAAACGGCCCCGGTTGATCCCGGGCACCTGCCGCCGCCCAAGCCGGAATTCGACCGCACACTACCCCCGCCCCCCGACCCCTGTTTGATATCGCCTGCTACGATGGAGGAAGAGTCTGCACCTACACTCTCTCCCCCTTGACTTGGGGAAACTCCAGATTGCAACAGCCCAGAAAAGTGGCCGGATCTTGAAGATTCGGATCTTAACAATTCGGATCTTGAATGCTCGTATCTTTGGCCGTGGTGCCACAGCGCCCATGATGTCGTGGGGAAAGCGAGGCTGTCCCAGGGGATGTCTTCCCATCGGAAGAACGCCACCTGCGCACTCGAAACAACGAGAAATTGGGTGGGAGCGAGCTGCCAGTGTCGGGTCGGTGTCATATTGCGCAAGCGCGTGTGTTTGCCCCGTTGTGTCCGCGAAGAAAGATCGCCAGCTCTCAAACTCTCGAAAACGTCTTGAATCTCTTCACTGCTGTAGCTTATGGTTAGGGTTTAATACCAATAGACCCCGCTTTCCCCCCCTCCATCCCATTTATTATATTTGCCCTTATTTTCTCTCTCCCTCCTTGTCGTAGTCCAGATCAACCATCGGGCCACATAGCCCCCCCCCCCCCTCCCCTGCGGTTCTTGCCTTCCGTGACATTTCTATCTCGAGAGGGTTTCAGCGCTTTCTTCTCGTCGTCGACTCGCGTCGAATATGGCACGGTTACGGTTACGGTTACGGTTACGGTAAAGGTTGGTGTAGCTTGGGACAGGAATATGGGTTGGTATAGGTTGGCTCTACCGTGGCGACGCGTGCTGCGGCAGTTACAGGGGTTTCCTCAGCCAGTCTAGCGTTTATTGGTCAGCACATTGCTGTCTGACGAGCTCCCTGGACCCTGGCACCATTGCAGTGGACGAACTATTCCTCCCCGATATTGTTGGTCCCATGTGTGTTTTACGTGTGTTTTACTTGTGTTAAAATTATTCGAACAAGACGTATGGAAGACGGAGGTGAAGCGTCCTTTTCTTTCTGAAGAACATTTTGTGGGGGCTAGCGCATCTCAGGCTCCGTGATTCACTACAGCATTATTATTATTATTATTATTATTATTATTGCTTCACTATACATACATCAAGTTGGCGCAGTGGTAACTCGGGCCTGAAACGACGTCGAGAAGGTGAAGTTGTAGAAGAAGCGTGCGCTGTTACCGTTCATATCGCACACGTTTTCCCCTTCTGAACAGGCTGTCGACACACGCAGATGATAAGGAAACTACAAGGACGCAACGAAAAATCCGCTCGAGAGACATCTTGATCGCCGTCACCTCGACAATAACACATCCAACACAAGCCAACACAAGTTATCACAACTAACGCACAAGCCAACACAAGTCATCACAACTAACGCAGACTAACGTTCAAAGAAAAAACCCTGCCTCGATGCGGAGAACACCAGACTTGCCTCGTCTGTTTCCTGACCTGCCGACACGCCTCGGCCCGCCAAACCGATGCCCGCCTCCACACCTTCCACACCTTCCACACCTTCCGCGTCTCTTAGCACCGAGGTGTAGATCATCTGTCTTTGGCGGCGAGAAGGCGAGGGACCCAAACGACAGCCGAACGTCTAATACATGAAAAAATTATGATGATGATGCTCGCCAAGCCTCGCCAGACTGCTCACTAATCGACTAAGAAACAAAACACCAGTCGCCGATACAACGATATACGCAGTCGCCAACAGTAGTACGACTAATACTGTGTAGTATAAACAACGGTATTCATTTTTTTTGTCAACTGTGCAGATCTGGGTGATAGCATGTCCCATGTTCGAAGTCATTGGACTGTACAGAAGCTTCCCTCTACATGTGGATGGTATGGTATCATTGGAACAAGCGTCGCACATTGCCCAATAAAATGATGATACTAACAGTGAAAATGGTGATGAGAAATAATAAGAGTAACTCAAGGTTAAGGGTCGATCGTGGTTCGGTGCCCTCGTGCAGAAACAGCAAACTGCTGTACTTCTTGTAGTCACCGGCTAAATGCTGCTGCTATACATAGGGCTGCCATCACCTGGTATCATTTTCCGGCTGCTATATACCTGGTACCATATATAGGGTGGCTACGCTGTCATATGCTATCATATGCCATCAGACATTGTCATATGCTATCATATGCTATCAGACGCTGTCATATGCTATCATACACTATCAGACGCTATCAGATGCCATCAAATGCTATCAGACGGCTATTATCAGACGCGGTACATAACATAGGTATATATAGATATAGATATCACATAATTTTTGTGGCGCATAGCTCTACACATCACCCAAAACCACCGAGTTCGATAATAAATCTGAGCTAAACACTCCATTGGCTACTTTAGGTGTGCTCCGGGTACGATTGGTACTATCGATACTATTGGAAAGTGGACATCGGATCCAAATATATTGAGTAGCTCCGTCACTTGGAGATGTTTGTTCTCAGAGGTGCGCTTCCTAATTACAGCCTCTACTTGCAAAGCCTTAATTGCAACCCCTACCGTCTGCAAGCAACGCTCGGTACTGGATGAAAGAAGCGTGGCGCAAGACATGTGATACCCCGCCTTCGTAATGATGTTATTACGGGGGGCCATAGTTAACAGGGCCAAATATTGTTGGTAAAAATTGTTAAACATATAGGTTTTTATGTGTACCGTAGGCCCTGTTAACTATGGCCCCCCGTAATAAGAATGCTACTGGACTGCACATCAGTGTGTCATGCCCATCGATGCTATGCTTCCTAAAACACTATACCAGGTATATTATTATGCCTATCGATCCACCACACATGGTTACGCACAGAAAAAAACGCCAACCGGGTAAACTGCAAATCCCAGCGCTCCTTCGGTGACCGTTTGACGGCGTAGCGTTTACGTCCCTTATCTCATGACGCCAAACACAAACGCCATGCCGCTGGAATGAATACTAAGCCAATGGGCAATGGACACTAAACCAAAAGCCAACAAACGATTAAAAATGACGATTGGTGTTCCTAGTTTTGAACGATGGGCAACACTCCACTTCGTATCTAAGCGAACTTCCTATTAGTAGTAGGGTAGTCGAAACAACTACTCTAGTACTGGCATACTGAAATCTCGTGCATGCCTGCTTTACAGCTGCACTGATTCCTACCGGTACATCGTTTCTTTACAAATTGCACTACACTGCAGTATATTACTTTGGATTCGAGTAGGAATGTTATGTTTGGTACCGAACCAGCATCGAAAGGGTAACCTTAGGGTTGATCATGTAATTTATTCAATCCCCGACAGATACTGAATGGGGCCATGGTTGACATTGACTGGACGGAGGTCAAGATAAATTTATCCTCCTTCCAAACGGCAAGTATGCACTCACATTACGCTAATGCGACCCTCGCATGAGGGTGATGTGACACTAACATGAGGCTGATGTGCTACCATATGAAACTAACACTATGCCCGTGTGGCGCTATGATGGCACTAACATGAGGCTGATGCGGCACTGCCAAACTCTACAGTACGAATACCATGCTGGCCGGTCGGTTTGGCACTGTATGCCATTATTAACATCATGGGGCTGATGAAGCACAACACGACGCTAATATAAGGCTGATGTTGCACTAGCTGACACCAACATGAGGTTGATGTGGCACTATATGACACTAACATGACGTTGACGTGGCACTTGGTGTTGTTGTTGTTGTTGTTGTTGCTGTTGTTGACGTGGCACTTGGTGTTGTTGTCGTTGTCGTTGTTGTTGTTGTTGTTTGATTTCACATTAACTCTGAAGTGAAGGTACTTTTTTTTTGTTTTTTTTTGCTCATCCCATTTATTATCTTCGCACATCTTCTTCTTCTCTCTCTCCTTCCAACTCGTAACTCAGATCCGGGGTCACATAACAGGCTCTTCTACCCCCTTCCCGCTGCTGGAGCCCTATTAATAGGCAGATCAGAAAAATCATAACTATCCAAATTCGGCTGAGAAGCACGATGTTTCCCCCCTATTTGAAACAATACACGAGACAAATAAGGCGCAAACAACATGTAATGTTATCGATGGGAAACTGAAATGACAGGGCCGCGGGTATCCACTCAACTACAGCATAGAGTTCCCCCCGTTCCCACAACTCACCACCTCGTGCCTACTTACTGCCTACAGCGGTTGCTGTCTGGAGTGCTGCCTGCACCGTACGAAACGCACGGTAGTCGTGAACACAGAGAGAAACAACCGAGACTGTCACAGTGACGGCTCGCGGACATGCAGTGAAAAAAGAGCAATCGAACCGAAAACCAACTTACAAATACCAACAATCACCATGTCTTCCCGGACTGCCTGACAAAGGGTGCAGTCCAGCTAGCTACGATACCACGTGCCCGAGAATTGCGGAGGTCATTCCCCATGAAGGGTATACGACTCGCAACACTACAAAGACCAGTAACGTCAACACCAGGTACGTACTACGGCCTCGTACAAAACAAAACCAAGAAAAAAAAAGATGACTGCTGCTCTCGTGATGGTGTGCGCGCCGGTCGTGGGTTTCCGTTGGCCGTCCTGCTACCGTTCTTCATGGCCGTCCCGTCGCCTTAGCCCGCTCGGCCCGCTCCTTCGCACGTGCTCACGTTGCCACTCCCTTCCAGTTGGTTCCCCTTCTCCCCGGTCCCGAAACCAAAAGATTCCTCGCACTTGCGGTTCTGATCTGAAGAACAAAATGTCCGCGCGGGGTGAGTTCAATCCGTCTCTTCCCCGCTCGTGGACGCTCTGTCTCCCCCCTCTTTCGTCGTCAAGTCCAGCCTCCTACCGGCGCAATAGACTGTGCCGTAGTTTGGCCTGTGGTGGCGCTTGCCTCCGCGCACGGACATCCCGGTTGAGCATTGCTGCTCTGCCTCTGCTGCGTAAGAAAACACGTGCGAATCGTAGGCATCCTTGCCTGACCCACCACGTACGACCCAACTCTACTTGCACGAGTAAGCCTCGCGGCCACACGCAGCAGCGAGAAGGTATCACTCCTTGAGGGTGAGTCCGGCCTTACACCTTACACCCGCCAGAAAGACCTACCCCACTCGCTTCAATCTTGATAGGGTATGCCTCGCAACATGCCTTGCCGAGGCAGCGAGGGGAGCGGAGGTACTACGTGACACTTACATGAGACTCGTGTGGCACTGTTGACGCTATATAACATGAGGTTGGTGTGGCACTATGTGGCATTAACTTGAGGCTCGTGTGGTTACTATAAAGCACCAACATGAGGCTGATGTGGTCAATATAAAGCACCAACAGAAGGCCGTTGTGACAATATACAAAGTATGACACTAGCATTAAGCTGATATGGCACTATATGGCAGGATCATACGGGGCATGTTGCACTTCTGTATATGACTCCAACATGACACCACTAATACTGCGCATGGGGCTGATGTGGCAGCACTATGTGTCGCTCACATGATGCTGATATGAGGCAAGGAGTAGACCGCCAGCAGGTCTCCCACAAGAACATCGGCGTTCAGCTCCTCTCTGGCCTCTCTCGCAGCCCCTTCCTCGGTACTCTCCCCCATCTCAAGAAACCCTGCCCTCCATTGGCCATTTTCGTCCATGGTTGTTGTCCATAGTATGTAATGCCCATTGCCCCCGGGAAGAGTTTGACAAGGGGGAGACGAGTTGTAATGTAAGTCGTCCTTTGTTGGTGCATCTTCCGGTCATGGTCATGGTCATGGTGATGCTTATGGTGATGCTTATGATCACACTGATGGTGATGCTTATGGTGATACTGGTGTGATGTTTATGATCACACTGATGGTGATGCTTATGATGATGCTTATGGTGATGCTTATGGTGATACTGGTGGTGACGCTTATGGTGATGCTAAGGGTGCACACAACAAGCGCGAACAAAAACGAACGTAAGCGCGAAAAACGAAGACTAGTTGCGTACGACATAATTACGTACCAAAATGATCTTATCACCAAATCGTCCTGTTGATCCCCATAGCACCCAGGGCAATCAATCACCGACGCCGTGATGACACTGTTCGCTCTGTTTTTTTTTTTTTTTTTTTTGTAGAACACGAGTGATAATTAACAATGATAGCTCGCTTCGCTGAGTATCAATAAAATATTCGTCGAACTCACGGCTGACGTATTTGTGTGCTATCATTTTAAGAAACACGACTTGAAGATGATCGACACAGTACTTAGATACGTACCTCGCACACAACCGTACACCATTGAAGGTACAAAACTGATGCACAGGATTGATAGACGAGTACAACGACCAATGCAAATCGGCAAGGCAAGCACGAAAGGAATGTCACGCACCAACGAGTATATACGCAATATGGGACCCTGGTTTGACCCCTCGATCGACTGCTGCCTACACTACACTACACTACACTACACTACACTTCATCGAAACCCGTACAAACGTTCAGAACAATCATTTACCCGCCCAAAACGACCCATCTCATTAGAGCATCTTTGGAAAAAAAGACTACCAAATGCTCGTACATCGTACCGGCGGGCGGTATCTTTGTTGGCGTTATAAACGGCAATGTGGTGTTACATGATGTACTGTAATACGGTATTTTGTGAGGAAATATGTACCTGCAGGTATTCCCCAAAAGCCTCGGCGCGGCTGTATGTTGCGCCGGCCAAGAACGATCAAATCGCCAGACGCGCCATCGCTTGGTCCGTCTCCGTCTTGCCCCTTGACCGTCAGAACAGACCCGCACACCAACTTGGGGTTCTCATCTGGACATACCGACATACGGACATACGGACACACCGACGTACGGACACACCGACGTACGGACAACGAGCAGTATAGACGTATACCAACCAAAATAGTACGAAGTACAAAATAACTTGGTACAGAAATGTCGAAAAGCGACATGTTGTAACACCGATAGATTCTTCGATATTCGTTGAACAGAAAGCGATGACAGGGTCGTGCGCGGGGAGACATTTAAGTTTGACGATGAACAAACAAACACCTACATATAAACAAGGTCAAAAAGGGCGAACTGACAACAAATGGGCCAACTGTTGTTTTTTTTGGAAGACGGTACAGTACAGGGAGCGGTAAGGCGAGGATATTTCTGTGAACCGGCACGTGGTGTCAACTTCAACTACTGCTGCACCTACCGCTGTAGCTACTGCGGAGACTGAACGCCAGCATCAGCCGCCCCCCATAAATCCCTTGGTGTACATATTTCAGCACCTATTTATACCAAGTACCGAAAGACGGTCTCCACACTCTCCAAAATTTGGAACGAAACCGTCAACCCCCTCCTATTGCAGGTCCCGATAGGCGTCAATAGGCAGTACCCAATACCCCAACCTATTGACAGACGATATACACGCTTCGGAAGAAAAGTTCACACAAAAATTGCCCGGGGGGCGCCCTTACTCATAGGCTTCCGAAATCTCGCCGGATAAAAGACATTGGCGGTTTTCTGTGCCCCGTAGCGACGTCCTTGCTTCGAAAGAGGTCGATCAAGGTGGTGTCTAACCCTAAGCAGGCAGACTGCTATCGGGTACGAGCAATGATGATGGAACAGAGTTAAGAGAGCTAAGCGAGCGCAGGCGGTGGGTACCAAGTTGCCTGCACCGCTACTAGAACGGTCTGGGGCGGACGACCCGCCACCCGCAGCGTAGGTCGACAGTGCGCGCCATCTTCTCGAACGAGTGGTAGGCTGGCGATGATGCCGTGGAAGGAAAAGTAGTAATCTCCTGGCACTCGTTGTTGGAGAGCAAATCTATTAGGCACACGACCTCAAGCTGGGCGACGGCAAGGAGGATGACTGAGGCGAATACCCACTAGCCGCCAAAGCGTAGAGCGGCAGGGCTCGCCACCTACCCGAAACAGTCGTGGCTCGTAGTAGTGTAGGGCTGATGTCAGGCCAGGCCAGGCGAGCAAGTCCGGGTGGTGGGGCGTGGGGGACGGAAGTCATAAATGAGACACGCACCCGCACGTACACAACTCAACGGACGCACGCTACCTTGACGAGGTGAATGAGCGACGGCAAGAAGCGACGGCGGAAAATACGTTAGACTCGTAGGGATTGAGAAGCGGAGGAGCAGGTCGCGGCGAATGGTGGTGGGGTAGCGTGGTCGACCGGGAGCTCATGGTATTTCGTGCAGCAGTCACATGTTTTCTCACTCGACTTCATGGTTTTTCTGCTTGGGAAAAAATCGTTATTGATGACTTTTCAAAATCGTGTAGAACTACTCCTCAAACTTGAACATCCACTAGACAAAAAATCCTGGACAATGAGGAAGCACCCCCCCCCCCCCCCAATCTAAGCACCGGCATTGATCATCGACTTTTCGTTTCATTTCCCCCCCCCAAAATTCGTTAGTACGCGATTGTTCAGGGTGTGGTACGGTACCGAAGGCGGGGCTCGAAACTCTCTGAAAGTCGGAACAGAACACGCAGCACCCTAAACCCTCGAGACGCAAGCAAACTCAAAGCTAAAAAACGTCAATCTGGCGTCGACGCCTAGCGTCACCATTGAGCACACGCTAAACTACGGTTATTATATGGTATTTAGTATGGCACCCGACCCTGCCCACCGTTTCTTCGGTCAAGTTTCTCATATATCGTGAGAAAAACGAGCCTCAAATTCTTACGATCGAAATTCGTCAACATCCGGCGCCCCCTGCATGTCGCCTATATAATCGAGCATTGCCGTCGTATGGTCTTCGGGCCCGCGTGTCTATTAATAGTAAAGAGCTCTGAAATGTTGTGGGATAATACTGTAAGGAGATATCATGTCCCCTCACGTGGAAACGTGAGGATCGCTTGGTCTTCATGTTCGTGCCTACCTGGCAAACGTTATCTACACTTCCGTCGATCGTTGTACCTCGTACCTCGTACGATGTACCGGTACCTCTCACGCATAACGCGTCACACGACTGCCTTATCAGTCTGATTTAGGTGACCTGATTTAGGTGACGCGTCACACGACCATCATGGCAGTCTGATTCACATACACATGCACAGGTACCGATTACATCCTTCTCGTGCTGCGATGCTGCAACTACATGTGACATGATATAATATGCGTTCAGGGACGGGGGAGGGCGGGGGGGGGGGGGCTGCTGTACGTAGAATGCCGCAGTGAGACCTCGCATATTGTATCTTGTGTTCTTCTCGTGTATAATCGGCACGTATTAGTCGTGCTTTGTGCAGTTTCGGCACGTATTAGTCGCGCTTTGTCTTACACCAGCACCTGAAATAGACATGTATATATAATCCATCCCGATCAACCTCAGCGAAGCCGAAACACTGAAAGTTCCACCCATCGTCTTGGCCTGAGACCGGGATCCGTCCGCCTCTCTCTCGTCTCAGGGCCTCGCCCTCGTTTTCTCGCCCCCTCTCCCTCTCTCGCGGGTCCCGTTCCCCGGCCTCCGCCGGACCTGTTCCTGCACGGCGACCCTGAATAACGCTCGTTCCTTCGGATATTGCCGAGATGGCCACAAATTGCGTATTTGTCTTCCACACAGAAATAGTTTATCTTTCACAGAAAGGTTCTACTTTTCGCTGCTGGAGATACTGATTTTGGTGGTGCTGGTGGTGCTGCCGGGTATCTACCCGTTTTTTTTCCGTTGTTCGAGAATATTTTTTTGAGAAATTTGAAAAAAACAAAATCACGAAAAGAAAAGAAAAGAAAGCTCCATCTCCACACAACGGCAAGCAAGGGCCGATTCGTTGATGTCGCGGGTGGTGTGCGCGCACCGTCACGACGAAAGGCCCGAATCCGAGGCTCATGAACGCACCCACCCGTTTCCATATATGTCATACTTCGCTTCACCTATACACATCTAGCCTGTGTTACACCAGCTTGACATATGATGGACTTCAACAAAACAAACTCGGGGTAGGATAAGATTCTCGTTTATTCTTAAATCGACGACGACTACCAGGCAATACTCGTACTCGTATCATGGAGATACATGGAGATATTAAAGATACACCCCAGACTGATCGATTTCATGAGCTCGCCATCGCTTGCTCTGCCCCCCCTTCAATCGTGGGCCGTCTACGCGCGCCTTCTCGAGGAAAGGAGCGAGCCCAAGGTTCGCGCCATATTTCGCCTTGACTTGCACCATATACCAGGTATAAATTGATAGCTGGTTTTTGCGTGGATCGGCATCAATGACTACAAAATAAAACTCGGTTCACTATTCAGATGATCGATTGTTTTAATCATGACCTCGTTCGTGCGATGTGCGACGCAACTGCAAGTATGCCATGGTGCCTGGTATGAGAGGGTGGAGAGGGGAGGAGAGGTTTAGGTACTTCGGCAGACAATTTGTTGGTGGCGGGCGTGCAGGAGCCCAGACATTGAGCTCAGCTGTGATGAGCTTAGCTGTGCATCTTGAAGGACACGAACTGTAATAAAGGGTAGACTGACTGATAACAAAGGGATATCATAAATTAGCTTGTGAGAGCTCACACTACTACTGTAATATGTAATACGGAGATATAATAATGCAATGCAAGACCTCGACATAAATAAGACTGACGAATGTCCGAGGAAATGTACTCAGGGATTATGTTTTCAGGGCTGGATATCAACCAACATCAACACTTCGTTCGTATTGCCTTCTTCCTGGAACGCTCGGCTTTGACTTGATCCTGTACGTGAATCAGAGTATCAGATACTGTATATATGATAAAACAGAAGTAGATATCGAACGATATGAGCGCGCGCCGTGCGTGATGAACGATGCATGAGACTGTGAATAAAAAAGGGATACGAGTACCAGGTATCAGAAATGAGCTACTGTTGTAATAAAGCGTCTGCGCGAAAGAGAAAATAGTGCGAATTTCGATCATCTATTCCCCCGTTGCCGACGAGTAATAAAAAATACTAACTAAATTTGCACTAAAAATGACGAAGTTATGAATTTTCGGATAGCATATTATCCTAGAGCCATATTTGTGTGATATGAGATTCGACGGCTGCACTCTGTTCGCCGAAAACTCTCCGGACACTTTGGGTCGGCCAAGCTTTCCCCGAGCGTGGTCTGGGGCCATGTCTGCTACTGTACCGGCGGGGTTTTGCGAGAATTGCTGCCGCTGCAGCTGCTTGCCTACTCTGCTGTCTGCTGCTGCAGCAGATAGGTGCTGCTGGAAGCTGCTGCTGCACGTCACGGACTACGGCTACTGCTGCATGTAGTGTGCTGCTGCTTCAAGTAGGTGTGCTGCTGGCTGTGCAACGCTGTTGCTGTAAGCGCTGCGCCAAGCAAGCACTGCGGTAAGCAAGCGTTGCCGCAAACAAGCGCTGCTGCAAGCGAGCGCTGTTGCACAAGCAAGCTCTGCTGCAAGCAAGCGCTACTGCAAGCAAGAAGGCTGCCGCTGCTGCTGCTGCTGCAAGTGCGCGCACCCTTGCCGCCACGCTCCTGTGATCTTCGCCGCTATACGACCCCTTCTAGGGCACAGAGGACAACGAAGAAGAAGGAGGGCGATCTCCTCGTTGTGGCGGCGTTGCTTGCACAGCGAGTGTCGAGGATCGCAAGTTATATCGCACTTCTGCCTGTTGGTGCTTGCTCCTGCTGCTTACTGCCTAGGCAGCTTGATGCTGCTGCTGCTGCTGTGCTGCAGGTAGGCACTGCTGCTCGCATGTGCTCTGCTCGTTGGGTCCCGCAAAAGTGCTGCCGCTGCTGCAAGTGTTTTTTTTAATGATAATCCAATTTTAATATTCAGCCCTTTTTCGTTTCCGACTATGCGCATGCCGGAAGGCTTTCGATTTTGACTATCTTTCCGACGGAAACCCTTGATACACAAACATATTATGCGCAGACTCTAGTAATGGTCAGAAATAACTATTAATAATACGAAAGAGAACATCATACACAAGCCCCGACAGAAATTATACTGCTGACTGATGCATATCTGGGGAGTAAGACTCAGAATGGGGTTTTGAGCATACACAATACATGCAGTAAATGAGAGGCAATTTTTTCCTATCCGAAGCATGGGTGCCGGCATCGCCGGCATCCATGCGGGGCCCTTGTGCAGCAAAAACATAATACCTGGCTGGTACCACGGTACCAGGTACTGGTTATCTCGGAGGCCTTACTCAAGACGGAAGAACTCGAGTTCGAGTTCAGAGTTCGAGTTCAGAGTACTTCTGCTGCTGCTGCTGCTGCCGCTGTGGTGCTGTGGAGTACTTCTGCTATTAATAACTCGGCTGTCTTGCCAACAGTGGTATCATGGCTTGACTACTCGTATACCTGGTGTATCCACACGAATGTTCGAAGATTATTGATAGTGCCAGTTCGAGCAGTATTATTAATGTTAATGTTGACAGTATTAATAGTAAAGGTCTTTCTTGATACTTTCTTATACTTGAGAGGGAAAAAATGTAGAAAGCGGCGATCACAGATACCACTTGGTGTCCCGAGTTACAATGCAAGGAAACGCGCGGCACGGCCCCGACATGATCCTACCCCTACCTCCGCTCGGTGCTCACGCATTTCCTAGAAGCTTGCAGATGCCTTTGACTGCTGCTATCGGCTTGGTCCCGAAGGAGACAGAACGACAGGACGACAGACCGCGGCATGAGCAACCTGCAGTAGATCTCCTCGCTATATGTTTCAGAAACGTCTACAAAGCCCGCATGGTACACTGTACATGACCTCATAAATCATCCTATCCATGATCTGCTCTCCTGAGAGGATCTGCTGATGATGGTGTGCTCTGCCAGGTACCAGGTACCATACTAACTCTGTCGCTGTACACGCGCTTAGGGTTAGGATACAGGGCATCGGCATTACTTACAATTTACGAAGCCGCACTGCGTGCAAGTTTTCCTGGGCGTAGGATCGTCTGGTAACCGCTGCCTGTATTCGAACGAAGGTCCCGCTGCTGTGTACCATCTCCTCCCCACAGCCCTGTGCTTGAAAAGAGAAACCAAGCCCACAGTCCTCATGTTCTGTGCTGCAAACGCGCAGGAGAGCGAGCGAGAGCCCGAAAAAGGCCGTGGAGTTCAACATTATTCGGCGGCGTGTTGAAGAAGATTTTTGTTTTTCGCCTGAATCGATTTCGCCGCTCGGCCAACGTAGATCTTGTAGATCGGGTCATCTGATCTACGAAGAGAACAAGCGAACTGAACACTCTTGGCACCTCTCTCCCATATCTCGCAATGAAAGTCTCACAGCGAGCGTTAGCAGCACGGTGATGCTGGAGGGAAGGACATTTCTTCTCTCCAGTGCAGCCCCAACCAAAGAGAGCGAAATACGGCCACGATCTCACGACAACTAATTGCTGCTGCTGTGCTGCTGTAACTACCTACTGCACTTTAACCCGTACCGATACAGGCAAGCTATTTATTAACAGCAAACGTTCCACACCTCGGACAGATCATCTACAGATAATTCCCACAGTTCATGATCTACTGTAAATCTTTGAAGGCAGATCGATTCCCGATGTTGTATGATGTAGCACATACATGCTGCCGCCCGTAGGATCTGCACGACCTATTACTAACGCATTCTTCTCGGAGAGCGTTTTTTCCAATTTTTCCAAAGTTTGGAAATAATTGGAGATATGTATCGATATACAGAGGCGTTCTGTCACTATTCGTGAAATTCTCCAGAAGCAAAAATATCAAGTTCGTTAACATTCCAATATTTGGAAAAAAAAGGAAAATATGGAAGATCGAAAAATTGCGCGAAAAAAATGTCGAAAATATGGACAAAAAGCTCTCCGATAAGAATGACCCTTTTTAGCACATCATACATAACGGTACATGTTTCCTGGGTCGGATCTATACTCTTTACTGTGGGTAGATCCGGCACAACCTGTCACAACGGCGTGCCGCAGTAAATACGCCATGTACGGAAAACTTTCTGAGAAGTGCGCGACCGGCAAATAGAGCATTTCCAATTACAACACGACAAGCTGGCACACCAACAAAGTGGGCCTCTGGTTAGGGTCAGGGTGGGTGTTAGGGTTCGAGTTCCGGGTTGGGGTGGTGGCCGCCGTGGGCCGAAGCCGGATATAATTCCACCATTGGGAAAAAATCCCTTACACTTCCGTGACAAAATCCCTCCCTCACTGAAACGGCATGTTCTTATTTTATGTGGGCACTTCTGAAGAAGCTTGTATTATGGCAGTGCCTTGAATGAGGCTGAAAGCCCGGTAATTACCTGGGTTCAAGTATATTGGGATCGTATTTGAAGTACTTGGGAGGCATATCTTAGATGGAAAACCAAAGGGGCTTTCTCAGCGAGGCACTATACCTTTGGCTCTCAGTCTCCACGTGCACGAAAGGAACAAAGCTGCTCTTCTTCTATCTCTAAGCAATCAACACACGTGATAACCAACGAACACCTATTTGATAGACAAGCTTGTCCAGGGATACAAAAGCTTCCTGACGTTGATCTCAACATTTGCCATACATGGATAATTTTCTCACGGTTTCTGCAGAACGGCGGCTGAGGAGCCAATGATTAAATGATCTACGTAGATCATAATCCGTCCGAGGCGCTCCAAGCTCTGGATCACGCCATCCTGATCTTGAGCCTGAACCTCCTCTCGCTCCTGATCTTGCTCCTCATACCCCCCTTCTCCCCTTCTCTCCATCTTCCTCTCTCTGAGGTTCTCATCTTGCACGGTGAGACCCCGTACAAAAAACATTCGTTTGTGTATCGTACATACGTATACATGTGCACATTCCACGCATTAACCTGGCTGCCCTGCTCGTAGTGTTGTTGTTATTCTCTCATTCACTTTTCAATCAAGCAGTAAGTGCTTACACAAATGTGGTGGAGCTCTAGGAAGACCCGAAAAAACATAAAAAGGCATTCATTCCAGTGTACGAACAAGCAGTAAGTACGAGGTATGATATCATATCAGGTTCTTTGTATGTATGTACGAGGTTACGGCCTATTTTCCCTGTCGAAAAAACCGGAGACAGGCAGTTGGCGTGGAACCCACGGACCACCTGCGTGCAATCAATTCATAGTGCTCCTGCAACCTCGTATATGCGGCATCGCTACGAATATATATTTCTCGTCGTATGCCTATGACTTCCGTTCAGAACAACCCGGACCACAAGTCATACCTGGTATACTATTTTCGTACTCCCTGCGCCGACGACATCACACTACCGACGTCTCGGCGCGACCGATTGCCGAGCAACAACAACCGCCCTTAGATGATGATGGTGGAAAAGGGTACCTCAGTTGACGTGGGGCTACGCGTAATACAGGGCGCTTAAAGAACGTTGGAGTCGATGCAAGAGGTTGCGCGGACGCAAATTTGCCGAAGTAGGAATCGATATTTTGACACGGTGTTCTCGATGCCAACCTTGCACTGGTCGGCGGCATTGATACACAGGACGGCCGTACGGCAGTGGATGTTCACCGACACATAATAGTGCGAAGGTCATGGGAAAATGGCTTTGCACGGAGCATTAACGAATCCGAGAATTCCTGCCGGTCTTAGGTTGGGCAATATTCTCTACGTATGTATGAACACGCTGTAAAAGGGTGTCCCACCAAAAACCTACAGCCGTTACTCATGATACTGGACGAGGAACGAGAGGGGCGAGTAAACACGACGTACGTGATGGTGTTGATTGATCTCTGAAGGTATAGAATAGACGCAGCTGGCACGGGAACGCGTGGTTGCTCCAGCCAATAACACGGAACTCATCTTATATTATACATCCGAGCTGTCGAGCTGACTCGCCTCATATGGAGCTACATCTAATGAGTGGTATTGGTGGGGTACACGTTACCCCGACATCCCAATACCCTACTACCAGAATCCATGTTCAGCATGGAACTCCTCAATCTACGAAGGATCTTACGGATCGTGTTCTTGAGCACAATCAACAGATGGTCTTAATGTCGTGTTTGATTCCTGTCGCATAAATGCTGTGGCCGCGCGCGTACTAATCCTTGCGTCAGGATCGATCTGTGTGTCCTTTTCGTAATTTGAGTCATTTTGTATCACATGTGAGGTGCAGCCTGCTTTTGTTCCTGGTTCCTATTTCCCCGTAATACGCATTTTTGAGGAGGTTTTACGATCTGATCTCGCGGCTATCTTTGTGATTTTTTAGTTTCAAGAAATGGCTCTAGACGTGGTCGGCGTTTCGGACTCGTATTTCGTAGTTCGTTTTTTTTCGCTAGATACGAAAGCGTCGCAGCCTTTTCTTTCGCTCTTCGTTCTTGACGTGAACCACATTGCCGCACTGTCGCAGCCGGTAAGTCGGCAGGTAGGTGTGGATTGTTTCATGACAAGTTTGAGAAAATGGGTAAACGATTGCGGTGTTCATCGTTCGCTGTTCATCCCACGGTGCTGCTGAAGTCACCTTGCGGTTGCGCGGTTCCTTTCAACCTTGGTAGGCCACAAGCATTCTTCCTGTTTAATAGACCTTACAAGAACGTGTATCAATTGTGCCCACCTGGAGTGGTAGACAAAAGCGATCCCATTTACCAACTGACCTTTCAAATCTACACGCATTTACATATCACTTTCGCGAGGAGCGCGCTGAACATAAAGTGGGGCATAACCCCCCCCCCCCCCCCCCCGCCCCCCCCCCCCCGAACAGCTCGTAACATTAAAGCACCGGCGGTAGCAGCGCAATGAGCCATTAGCGGCTGAAACCTCCTGCCTTGTCATTTCTCGAGAGCGTCCACAGCCTCCAGAATTTGTCTCCGCATGCCCGCGTCGGTGATTCCCATGCCATCTGTTGGGTGCAAAAGCTCCCTGTTTTAATGCCACGTGTCGGCCGAGCGTCGGAACGGGACGGTATCATAGTCGGGACGGTAGTCGGCCGAAGCGGCGAGAGAAGCGAGAGAAGAGGCGAGATCTGAAGATCCTTTGGTTCTTGAAACTGCCGGTAATTTTCGGATTTTCTTGTTAAAAGACCCTCTCTACAACTTCTAGGAGGTCCTGCATTGATTGCCAAGTATTTCGTCCTGTATTAATCTAAAGGGGTCAAGAAAACAACTTGAAAAAGTTGAAAGCAAGCTCTAAAGCGTTTACAGAGACCCGCCGCAGCGGGGGTAAGCCTCCTTCAGCGTTAGAAGGCCGTGGGTAGTATTTAGAATAATGCGCGTGGATGGGTTGTGTTTCGCGTTCTTGTACGCACTCCGAACACGCATTTTGTTGAGTATTGGTGCTGCCAGTGCCGGTAGTTACGTTTGTCGTTACCACTCTCTTCGAACGACAGAACACAAACGACACAACACAAGTCAACAGACGATGACTGCCTATTGTGACCCCATTCCACAATACATCTAAGATACTAGCACACCGGCGACTATAAACAGAGTGTGTACGTATTTTGTTTTTTTTTGGCGTGCAATACATACAATATCCCTCTGTCTGTGTACGCAGCAAGCAGTTTTGTGTATATAGTTATTCCTAAACGTTCCACATAATATCTTGCATCAGGGTACGAAACAATAACCCTCTGTCCGGAAATGTAAGGATCGTTTATATATCCATTTTAAAACCAGAGCGTTCTTAACACATTTCTGGTCGTCGTGTTTTAACACAAAAAAGGAACTACAAGAAGTAATATTTAGTCTCCGGAGGCGCCAAAGTAACATCATTCGTAAATCTAATACCTGTCCGTCAGCTCCAGCAGCGCAGCTCCATTGATACCGTCATCATGAAACCTAGAAATGATGTCCGCCCGTGGAGGCCGCATCACCTCCCGCAACCAAGACGCAACCTGACGACTACCCCATAATCGCACAGCCTTAGACCGAGGAGGTGACCTAGGGACGCCAACGCTTGGAGGGAGAAGCCCCCTCTCTCTCCCAGACCCAATCCCAGGTCCTGGGTGCCACCCCTTGGGACCTACCGCAGCAGCGGGGGGCAAAGCACCCGGCGACCTCAGGGGAATGCTTCCTCGTGGGGCACCGGCATATCTCGGGGTCGGCATTGGGGGTGGCGTTTTTCCGTCAGGGGAGGTTCCCAGTGTCGCCGTCGGGAGAGTCGCTCGTTTCCCGACCACCTCTGCTGTAGTACTTGGTGCGCCTGTAGCGCCAGCTGATTGCCCCACCCCGCCTGCAGTGCCGGCTTGCGCCGCCCCGACTGTAGTAGGCGTAGCGTGGGCTTGCCCCACCCCGTGTGTAGGAGGATTTCGAGATGGAGGCGGCGTTTTGATGCCAGCAGCAGCAGGAACAGCAACAGCAGCAGCAACAGCGGGAGGAGGAGGAGGAGGACCCCTGGCAACAGCGCTCACTGAGGGACCTTGAAACCTCGATGCAAGCTTGTACGATGGCGGGACAGGCGGCGTCGCCGTCGCCGTATTGGTACTTTCGTTCGTCTTTGTACTTGTCCCCAGGAAGGGGTCGCTCGCTCTGGTGCCGGCGTTGCACTTGGGCCCATGAGACGGAACCAGATGGAACGGCAAGCTTTCGTGGCACCGCATACAGGTGACCATTCTGTCCTTGTCCCCGCTGTTGATAGACCCGCTTACGCTAGCGCTAACGGGACCTGCCTCGACACCGCCGCTGTAAGGACGCCCCTCGTTCCCGGCCGCCTGCCTTCGCGACAGCGATTGCGGTTGGGGTGGTGGTGGTGGTGGTGGCGGTGGTGGTGCTGGTGGTGGTGGACCGCTAAGCGGGGGCTTGCGAGTGGCAGCCGCCACGCCGGAAGCAAGATCATCATCATCATCACCATCATCAGCAGCAGCAGCAGCAGCAGCAGCAGTAGCAGTAGCGTTAGTGCTAGCTTGATCAAAACCGACGCGAAGGGGGGTGGTCTTGGTCTCGATCTCGGTCTTAGTCTCCTCAGCGGGCGTCGGCGATACCTTGGTGTTCTGGGCGGTGCCTCTCCCCGCATCGGAAAAATGCCGCAGCGAGCACACCTTTTTGTGCTTTTCCAAGTTGCGAACCAAAATCTTCACTCCGCACTGATAGGGACACCGCAGTAGTCGGAGTTCACAAGACTGGGAGGCAGTGGCCGCAGCACACGTGCATATAGCGCATACAGCACATACAGCATATACGGTACACGGTACACGGTAGAGGGTCTTGGTCGGTGGTGGGATCGTCTGCAAATATGGGACGTATCTAGTTTTTGAGTGCATTGTATGACCAAGTTCAGCATTTTCAAAGAGTGATTTTGTTATTTTTTAGAACTAATTGTTTGAGCTGTGAGCCGGCAGGTCTTTGCGACTGATACCAAAAAAGGTAAGCACCGTAAACCACCAAAAAACCGACTTCAGTCGGCAAGTCGGATGGCGAAACTGTTAATAGCTAATGACCAACAACAGATTTGCCGCCTTCAAATCAGGCGAGCCGAACCATCCCTCCCCGGCAGAGGGGGCCCCGCCCGACAAAGGAAAATGTATCCCGCATCCAACAATCCTTCCTACAAGTATGGAAATCCATTTGATCAGGCAGTCGGAACCTCCGGGAAACAACTGACTGCTACCGTATTTCAACTAACAAGTACAATGGTTGGTGACTTCTGTCGTGCCGCCCAACAGTTGCACTAATTTCTCGCATTTTTTAACCCAAGAAAACTAATTAATGGGAAATATGAGTTTTGTTTCGCAAATTCAGGAAATTTTATTCAGCGAGCAAAACGAATGTGTAGAGTTACGAGTCCAGTGCAAGAGCGCCGGCCGTATGTTGTTACGCTTCAGAGCAAGGTATGACGCTGTATGACGCATGCAAGGTAGTTTTTTTTTTTTTTTTTTTTCCATCCCATTCATTATCTTCGCACATCTTCTTCTCTCTCTCCTTCCAACTCGTAACTCAGATCCGGGGTCACATAGCAGGCTCTTCTCCCCCCTTCCCGCTACGGTACGTGCCTTCATTTTTATCGCGAGAAGATTTCAGCCTTTTCTTCCCTCGTCGACTCGCATCGAATTGTGCCTACCCACGCTGCAAGGCGCTCTCAACAATTGAATCCCTTTTTTTATTTTTGCAAATAAAGTCAAAGTCCGACCCTCCTAGGGCTCGAACCCAGGACTCAAACAAGTAGAATTCGAGGTTAACCACTTGAACCACCGGGGCGACCGGCTCATCTACCTGGTCCGGTTTTCCGGGGTTCCTTTTTTGAAGATATGCATGCTGCTATCGTTGCTACTATTACTTCTTCACGCGAGGATTGGTCTTGAGAAAAATGAAAGCTTAACCCGAAGAGCCATCCCGCAGGCTACTATTATTAGTAAGACGTTTGCTGTGGGTATGTGCTGGAGGTTATACCGGGGGAACGCTGACGGTATTCCAACGGTGCTGGATGTAGTATAATCCAGACTATTTACTCAAGGAGCTCCGACAGTCAGAAATATTTTGTTCAACAAAAATGTATACGCGACTACAATAGATGAGTCTACCATTGCTGTGGGTCAAAACAATACATAGTAATACATGGTACTGCAAAATACTACATAGTACTACATAGTAGTACATAAAATTGCGGGGGGCCATATTAAATAGGACCTATGGTAGACATAAAAACCTATATATTTACCTATTTTGACGCACAATATTTGGTCCTACTATATACTATGCTTCCCCGTAATAGTACGTAATACATAGTAATACATACCAGGTACCAGGTAAGAACAAACATAGTAGAACAAAGTGATACACAGTAATACATGGTAATACATACTGTAGTAATACATAGTAATCAGAACCCACGATGGACCCAACAACCATTGTATCTCACTATCTATAGAAGTGTACACACCATCCTTGGTTACGCCCCCCCCCCCCCCCCCCCCCTCTCGTAATAAAACGGAGGTGACGCATCGGACATAAATTTTGTTTCGCGTCACCTGCAAATGTCTGGCCATGGCACTCCGGAGGTATCGCCTCAGGCAAAACTCGCACTGGGCCGTCGCCACCCCAGAATCCTGTCAGACGACACCAAGAAAAACATGTACAGGCAGGGTGTGCTGGTATTACAGTATATACAGTATACAAAATGTTGTCACAAAAGCGGCAACAACACCAAAGCGACGGTGAGTGCAGCGTCTAGTCTAGGTGAAATTATCCCTACAACATGAATGATGTCCCCCACGGCGTCAATATAATATATAGACATATCGTCTTCTTTTTGCTCTACGACCGAGGCCGCCAGCGGAAATTTCCGAGGAAACGTCGCGAACTGCGCTATACACAATCAGTGGGGTCGACGTAACTTTCAGGGTCTCGCTTTTCCGCATTCAGTCACCACACGCCCTGTCGACGTTTTGAAGGAAAGAGTGCCAAGGCAAGGGTGCGTGAGGTTTGCTCGCGCTGCCGTTTCCACGTCAGGACCGCTGTGTTCTACAACCGCGCTGGACATTACGCGTGATGCAAGTGCGGAAGAAAAAGCGTGACGATCGCAAACTAATCTTCATACATTTTTCCCCGACCGCCGGAGGATAACACTATATATTTCTTGTTTTTTTTTTTACATATGCCAGCACTTTTCTAACTTGGCATCCTGTGGCATCCAGTGACCACAGCATTTAACCCGCCGGGCACTCGCCTTCGAAGCCGACCTCTCCCTGGAGCTGACAGGGGCAGGAATTGCGTTTTCTTCCACCTCCTGAGTGTCCTGATTGCCGATGTTATTTGCCGACGGTGACGTTTGGGGCTGTCGCGGTGGTCGCGGCGGGGGGTCTCTTTCGCTCCTGAACCCTCGCCCAACTTCGGCCGCTTCGCCAGTGGTGGCAATGTTAGCAAGGGTAGCGTTGCCTCCCCTCGTACCGTCAACGATACGATCGACCGTGTTGCTGGCGTTGTTTGCACCGCTACTCCTAATATCCGAACGAGGCTCCTCCGAAGTGGAGGGAGACGAAGCTGGGGTGCCGGCCGTCTGTAGCGTTCAGCAGGTTGAAGCAACCGATGAGAAGTGGAGTTGGATTTAATTTACGGGAGAGGAGGGGAGGAGAGGAGAGGGCATTTGTAGCGTTCCGCAGATTGAATCGACCACTGGGGAGCGGAGTTAAAGTCAAATCACGGGAGGGGGGGGGGGGAGGGAGGGGAGGGCAGGAGAGCGGAGAGCTTCAAGAAGCGCGGCGTGGGCTCCTCAAACACTGCTCGAACCCTCAACTCTAATTCCAAGTAGTTTATCCCCACAAGCGTGGTCGCACATCCAAGAAGGGCTATACACCATATACCACTGGTCACACCCTACCGTAGAGTACAACCTCTATGGCTTGACCCTGTGGCCGCACTGAAAGCTTTTGCTCAGGTGCGCAGCAGGAGACGGTATGTGGGACAGCAGCGTTCCCGATTTTTTACTCAAATTCAGGCCGTACTTCCTACAATCTAATGTATCGGATGACGAGTATAGTCCTTTACGGCTTCGTGCACCTCCTACAGTAGTATGTGGATAATTGTCAAAGTAGTTTCCGATGCCCAGTATTTACCGGATATTGCGAGGAAGCTCAGCAGAGGTTCCGCGAATCACCCCCCAACCATACTAAAACCGTATACGAGTATACCACTTTTAGAGGAAACTGGTCGATACCCGAATGCACTGCTGAATACGTCGTACATATAGCTTCCGACGGAGTCGCGTGACCGGAAGTTCACCTTGAGTACATCAGTTGATGACGCTTTCCTCGAGGGAACAGTTATTTCGCTCTCGCTACGGCCCCTCCCCCGCGTTCCCTCAAGTTTGGCCCTTGTTGTAGTCGCATGCGCTTCGCACTCGTCCGAGGAAATATCGCTATCGAACAATAGGCCTGCCGCCGACCCCGCGGCAGCGTTAGCAGCAGCTTTAGCAGCAGGGTTAGCAGCAGTAGCTCCAGTACCATCATCGTTATCATCCGACGATGACGATGTCATCATCTGGGTCGGTGCCTGACCCTCGTCGCGCCCTCCAGGGGTGGCGGCTTGCGTGTCAACGGTAACGCTGTCAGACACGTCTCCATCGTACGTGGAGGCGGAGGACGATTCCGAAAATCCGTCAACAACGGCACCAGCGGCAGCACCAGCGGCAGCTCCAGCGGCAGCACCAGCGGCGGCAACAGCAGCAGCACCAGCAGTAGCTGTGGCAGGAATTGCGGACGGCGGCATCGCGGGTGGTGATACACGAGGAGTCGACGAACCTTCCAAAGAACGTTCAGAAGAACCTTTCCCGATAATGTCGGCGTTCCCTATGCCTGAACGACAAGGGGCCGACTCCACGCAGGACAGTCCTGGGGAGCATGGTGAGGAAGAGGACGACGGCGAAGAAGAAGAGGATGGCGCAATATGGCGTGTGGCGGCTGCTCGGCGTTGCTCTCCCAGGTGACATTGCGAGTTACCTACGGTGGCAGTGGTAACGTCGGGCACTATAGAGGATGTTGGTGGCGACGGTGAGGACGATAGTTCCACGCGGGCCAACGAAGCCCCGCTCGGGCTTTCTCCCCCACGTCCCGGGAGTTGTACTGGTGTTTCCAGGTTGTTTGGTTTATGCTCGCAGCCCCCCTTTAGTGGTGGTGGTCGGGTAGAGTTCTCTGCAAGTTGACGCCTAAGGAGGCTTGTCGTGCTTCGGGCGACCTTGGGGTTGTTTGAGCCCTCCGAAGTCGGTCGTCGTTCGGACCGAAGGTTTGACTCGCCTTCGAGACGCGCTGGCTTGTCATCGACAACGTCATGGACGACATCATCGACAACATCACCCACAATACCATCGGCAGTATCATCGACGACACCTTCGATAGCTCGACGGCAGCGGCGGGTATCATCGCCGCTATTTCTTACGTCATCGGTTTCTTCCGTGTGAGTCGTTACTGTTTCTGCCTTTCCTGTAGACGGGTTCCGCCTTTCTTTCCCAGAGGTCGCTTTTACGCGAAGCGCCATATCCACATCTGCTGCCACATCTACTGTTGCGTGTACTGATGCACCTACTGTTGCGTTATCGCGAGGTAGCAGTGCCGCAGAAGGCGTCTCTAGTGCTGTCTCCAGTGCTGAAGCACTGCTACCCATTTCCCGGGGAAATATGACGCCGTTGCTTCCCCCGCTCCCGTTAGCCGCTACCATAGGGAGGGTACGATCCACCACCGTTTTCCCCGTGAAGGTCCGCGATGGCGACGCTGATGGTGTCGGAAAAAGTTCTCGGTGGGTGGGCTTTAACAGAAACTGCGGGCTTTCCAGGGTATCCGACGAAACGGTGTCGATAGTGCTGACGACAGCATCAAGGGCAGCAGGCGCCCGGTCGGTTCTGGGAGATGATAGGCGCTGAACGATGTGTCGCGTGGCATCCTGGATGACCTGCCATAGAAGTTACGGTGCAAATATATACCACGTATTTATCGAAAAACATCGGCCGAGGACGGGTAAGTGAAACTTAATTTCGGACATATTATCGGACATATCAGATATTATCGGGCATATTACCGAACATATCAGACTTGCTGTCGATACATGAAACGCATCGACCATGTCAAACATGTCGAACGTATCGGGCATATCGGGATATCGGACGGAAGGCGAACATGCACGAGGCTATCTCGATATTCACACAGCTTGGGGTTTCGCCCACCCACCACTGGCTAGAGGTTGTGCGTCCCCCAAGGAGCAGAACAGAAGGAGGGGGGTAGGGGGTCCGGGGGGGGGGGGGGGTGTACTCGATAGGCGAGATGTACTCGATCTCATGCATGGCCGTAGACCATAGACCCTCGCATCCCTACAATGCCGGGACGGAGCATATCGGGTTTTCACCGACCAGGCAGGCATTGCTTGCACCAAGCGCGAAGCGCCGTAAGGTGTCTGGCGAGTCGCATGAAGGGTGAGCTGCATCCTACTAAGAACCGCTTTTGAGGCGGACTTGCGGGGGGGGATAAGTGTACTGCATCCGCAAAGTGCTCCAGTGTTGTCAATAGTCAATGCACATCGATTCCCCTGAAAAGGTCCAGCTTGGTGTCGATCCTTCTAAAACATTTATCTGGTATGACTATTTTGTTTTTCACGTAGGTCTTTACTCGAACTCTGCCGACGAAAACACTCGTAACCAGGGGTCTCTCAACAGGGCTCTCTTCCCCTTCTCCAGTACGAGGGGCATTTCTCTCCCTATTAGGAGGACTAACACATCATACAGGTATATATTGATATTGCGGGGGACCATGTTATATAGGACCTACGGTACAAACGAAAATCTATGTATTTCGCTATTTGGGCGAACATTATTTGGTCCTATTCACTATGTCCCCCCGTAATAGTAGTGATTCCCCGAGATTTTTCATGACTGGGTGTCGGAGCAGCGTCCTCTCCCTCCGCCCAACCACGAGGTTCCCTTACTTTTTTTGGGATGCTCGATACCTTACTACTGTAATACCATGTTTATTCCTTAATAGGGCCTCGAGATTACCCGCGACGGCCTAAAGGACCTGGACCTGGCCGAAATCGAGTGATTTGTCGACGACGCACTCGCCGGTTGACAAACACCCGTTACTCAATTTCTGTCACCTGAATCTGGCGCCACAAGTCCTCGAGTTTATTGCCAACACAGATGTCGACCTTTTTCTTTTGCAGACCACCGTCCACAGCGGTGGCTATGGCCCCCTGTACGTACAGCAGTAGATAGTGGTACGGAGACAAGAAGACAGCCGACATCGTCGCGTGGCTCGATACTCTAATTCAGATAATTTCCAATCATTTCAGATGTTTTTTCACGAATCCTTTGTTCGTGACAAGCTTCTCTCTGGCTTGGTGCATGCAGTCAGCATAACGCCAGGTAACTGAACAGGACGGCAGCGTGGTCAGCAACAGTGTCGGGAAACTTCCGGTCGACAAGGAACTAGGACGTCATACTTGAATGGTATGTCCTGTCAGGTGTCAACCTTCTGACGGCATCAAGAGCAGAACAGACACCACACGCGCGAAGCTCCAGGTATGGTCTTTAGCATCGGAGCGACGGCTTGGCGATCGAAGTATCATGTGGGCATGTAATGCCCTACTGTAAATATCAGTATTGTAATACCTGGGACCAGTACGGTACGCCATAAGCAGCGACGGGAATGGAATCCACCCGTCCGATAAAAAAACGTTACTCACCTCCAGGCGCGCAAGGCGGTCGCTTATGCCCTGATGCCTCTCATCTCCCGTGGCAATTGATCTTCGCGTGTTGCTCACATCCTGCATAACCTTCCCGCATAGGATATGATAGGAGGCAACCGAGTCATCGAGGGGTCGAGTCGGCTAGGTATTTAGCGCGCCAGTCCTCGCCGGCGCTAGCAAAGTCGTCATTGTCATCGTACTTGCCCTAGAGTAGTAAGTATACTCATCATAGCCATCTTAGTCTCTATGGTCATGATAGACGTCATTGTCTTCATTGTAATCACACTAACCCTCTTCATCGTACCAAGTACAGTCATTCGTCAGAGTCATCAGAGTCATCAGAGTCATTGTAGTCACCATGCTCATGATAGACATCGTACCCACCATTGCAAGCACATCAATCCTGGTTATCGTGGTCGCCATACTCATCATAATCATCATGATATTCACAGTATTCCTGGTCATCGTAGTAACCATAGCCTTCATATTCCTCGCAGCCATGAAGGAATGCACGCTGCGATAGGGGTAGCAGTTTTTTTCCTTTTGAGGCAATATTTCTGACAGATGGGGCTCCTTAAGGGCACCGACAGGCTCTGACCGCACTGAGCAAATAGGCAATAAGGCAATAAGGCATGCCCTATCGCTTTTTGAAAAATACTACTACTTTCATGTAAACTTAGGCCATGGGATTGCTCATCGAGCCCAGCGTACGCCTAGTCTTGAAAACTGTTTTTTAGCGTCGCAAAAATTTGATATCTAGAGCCCCCTCAAGTGAGTAGCCCCTGGAAAGTTACCAGAAAATTCCAGGTGTACCCCTCTCTTTAACCGTGCGATCCTGCGTACATGGCATATAGCAGTGGTGGGAGGAAATTTATCCCTTTTCCTCCGCGTACAGTACATGAAACGCTTGTGCGTTGGCGCGTTCACGCAAAATGGTCTCCGGAATCGTTTACGGAATGGTCGGCGGACTAGTCTGCGGAACGGTCTACGAAGCACAAGCACTGACGAAGCTCGCTGTATGTAGCGCAGCCGTGACGGTGCCATCGGAGTACTGCTGTGTGGAACGTATATACCTTTTTTCGTAACACACGCTTGGTGATGTTCCACCTCTTGTGACCGCCCTCGCTCTTCCGATCATGGCCGAGCTGACACCGATCATACTTGATAATTATAATCTAATTGGGACGGTTTTTTTTTCTTTTTGTGCTCCCCGCAACAGAGGTGTACCGTATGTACCTTAGGTCGTAGGTACGGTTACAGGTCACAGCAACCATTATACAGTAGTGTTTGCGCGTGTACCTTCATGGATGGGGAAATCGGGAGGCAAGGTTGGACGCATCATTTTGCGGCCACTAAAGAACACCGACGATCACAACTTTGTGTTAATTGTCATGAAAAAACGGTTTAGTAAGCATAGTACAAGATGCCTGACAAGAAAAGGAGTAGCAGGAACGGCAGGGTGAAGAGAATAACAGGAAAATAGGAAATTTGGGAGTCGTTCTACTGAATCTAGTGTCGAACACACCCATCCTGAAGTAAGACATCCGGCCTGGGCCAGCTTTCCTGCTTATTATTGTCTTGTCTCTTAAAACAATCAGTTCATCATTTTACACTACTGTACTGTAACTCTGTAACTCCCTCTAATATTGATTGGATGATACGCCCTCCCCATTTTTTGGTGAATGATTTTCGCTTGTGGCGTTGTTGCGAAACCTCGAATATCAGATAACGTTTACTAACTTTTACCCCCCGCCCCCATTTGGATCAAGTACGACGTGTCCGGTGCTGCACCAGAAATATATATTTCCGAAGCCCATTTTCTTAACCCTAGCCCTATCCCTGACTGCTTTCGGAACAAACTACCACGGCTTTTCTGTCGGTACTTGCCTATCTATGCGGAGTGTGTACCGGCACTCTCACCTCCCTATGTCCTCTTAACCTAGCCTCCTTCTCCCGTCCCAGCTCGTCCTCCACCTCCTCGGTTCGCCGAATATCGGAGGCATGCACCTGTTTCGGTCAGAACGAAATGGGGCGAAAAACGCCATTCCAATACTAATTAATACCTCCGAGTTAGTGGAAACAAAAATACATCTGTACACTTTCGGGTCGTGACTGTTTCGTCAACACGAATAAAAAAAGATCAGACGCTCCCCATCTTAACACATTCATCGAAAATAATATAAAATAATATATACATATATATACGCGCTTGAAGCACTCGAAGCGCTTGTACCAAGTACGGTTGGAATTGGTCCGAGATCATTTTGGCAGCCGTAAATTTAACGTTTTTTTGTTTTGTTCTGGGACGGTGCCGTAGGTTGGCCAGAAAAAAAAAGCCAGACCGAAAACCAACGCCATGCCAATCGATCTGACTGAGTAGATACTTTTATTTTGACCGGTATCTTCTAGACAATTTTGAGGGCGCGCTCTCCGTCGTGTCATGACCGTACATGAAAGCAAAACCAAACGACTAGCATAAAACCATACAGTGAACTCTCAACACGAATAAAGCCTTCCAGTGCGGCAAGTATGACATAGGATTTGGAGGCGAAAAACCCTATAGGCGATGTCAAACGCCAATCGATCTGACTGCTTTGTGTTTCGTCGTCCCATTTATTTTCTTCGCCTTCGCTTCTTCTGCTCCCTTCTACGCAGCCGTGACTCAGACCCTTAGGTCGCACAATAGGCTCTTCTCCCTCCTCCCCTCCCCACCACGGCACGGGCCTTGTGAGTGAGTTTAGCGTAAGTTTAGCGCGAGTTTAGCGTGAGAAAGTTTCAGCACTTTATTCTGTCGTCGACTCGCGTTGATGACCGCCCCCCCCCCCCCCCCCCCAAAGTTTCGGGGCCTAGTCGTTTTTTGTGGAGAGGGACGAAATATGGAGTGGTCACCTTAACGAATCTACTACAGTACTTCACATTTACTGCAGGCCCGCAATCGCCGCCGTGCTACATATTTGACCCAGGGAACATCTGCTACAGTAGATCACGCATATTGTATTGGTCCCACCCCGGCAACATGAGCTAGATCATACAGATCATACATATCATACAGATCATACAGATCATCGCAAGATCGGGAGTAGATGATCTACGTATCTTCCTTGAAATGTCTGCAGTAGATCGTGAAGTGGGAATCGATGATGGTTTGACCGAGGCTAATATTTGATCTACTGTAGTCAACGACTCTATTTATCTAGTCAACGACTCTATTCTGTACCTACTGTACTGTAGATCAATAACGAACGCCCGCACGAAGGCGCCGAATTCCTTTTCTGCCGTAGCAATCTATCGCAATGTAACAGGAGCGGCAGAAACACATAGGGTAAGCAGGTTGGCGAATGCTCTTCTTTGTGAACCGTAACCCAACCTGGGTCATCCTCTGCTGGAGCCTGATTTCGACGTCTTCTATTTCCTTGGAAACGCGTGCCATCCTCTCAGCTTCCCCGGTGGCCAGCCGCTGCGCGCAGGAGGAGTATATGTTGCTGGATTATATAGTTTTCATTACAAAATTCGCCAGCTGTGAGCTGGACCGGTTGAGTGGTTGATTTATTGTATATAGGGTACGTTGTGATCATATTTTATTAAAATCTTGACTACAGCAGTAAACACGCATTGATACCTGTTTTTTTGTGGGAGACGGCCGTGGGTATAGAGCATGGGGCTAAAGTGGCTAAAACAAATTCTTGAAATACAGCAGTAGGATACTACGGTCACGGAGGGATGACGTCCGTTTCGATTTTTACAACTAACTCTAAGTTTTTTTGCAAAGCGCACGAAACACGTGCTCCCCCGAGCGCCACTCGGGCTCGGGCGAAAAAAGTCGCGTGACCATTACCCCCCCCCCCCCCCCCCCCCCCCCCGCCCCCCCTATTTTTTATAGGTTGGGTTGGCGTCGGTTGGCAACGACGCTGTAAAACATGCCGCTCACTACGTGCGCTAGACAACCTGGGTACCGTTTTTTTTTTTTTTTTTTTGGCGGTCGCCCACAGCTGGTTGTCGAGTTAAATCATTTGTGCGAGGTAAAGAACCTTTAATCCGCACAATTGGGAGTGATCGTATCACGTAGTGTTCAAGGTAAGGCATCCAAGAGGCCGTTACATGGTACTCCCATTGATGTCTCTGAAAATGCCCACACCGGGGATTAAATTAATTCATTGAAGCTGTCATCCATATGCAAGTCCGCCCCACAAGCGGTTCTTAGTAGGATGCAGCTCACCCTCCATGTGACTCGCCCTCCACCTCACGGCGTTTCGCGCTTGGTGCAAGCAATGTCTGCCTGGTCGGTGAAAACCCGACATGCTCCGTCCCGGCATTGTAGGGATGCGAGGGTCTATGGTCATACGACTACGGCCATGCATGAGATCGAGTACATCTCTCCTATCGAGTACACCCCCCCCCCCCCCCCCCCACACGCCGTCCCTATTAAAGATAACTACCACCACCAACTACAGCATGACTATCGCTACCACCACCACCGCCACCACCACAAACATCATTCTCAGCCCTCGGTGGCCCAGGCGAGAGAGAAGCCGCCGCCGCTGCCAAAGTCCGCAAATAGGGCGCGTCGAAGGTAATAGTTTGAAAACTGTACATGCTGCTGCTACTGGTACATTTAATCCCATATCGCCGTATTCTCATACTGCTGCGACTCACCTCTTCGATGCGATTCAACCTGGACTCGTTCTCCTTGCCCCCTCCAGAGAGCAGTTCAAGGCCCTCGACCTGCTCTTTCAGCGCATCCACATTGTCGTTCTGCCGTCGGCCTTCGGTCTTGACCACTCCTTCCACCCACCCCTTCAGCTGCGCCGTCGAATTGTTTGCGCGCACGGGAGAAGTCGACATCATCACGTTGGTTGTGCCACACGTACGGGAGGACATAGGTACCGACAGGACATACAACAGCGTTATACATAAGAAGTATACTAGTGCACCATTACGGAGTGAGCGTTTAGATAATTTAATTATTGGTAGTTTGAGCGTATTCAGTCGTTTTTAGTTCCCGCGACGCCGAAAAAGCAATACAGGGAGGGGATGGACCATGGGCCGCTTTCTAACATGGGTGAAGCGACTGCCTTCTACAGACGTACTCAGGTTGAATGCAGTTAATAAATACCGTATGATAGCTACAACTACACTTCGCCACATTGTATGTTAAAGCCACGTTTGCCATTGTACATCGCGGGTAATGTCGTATCAGCATGTGCTTATGCTTCGACCAGTCTTGAGACAGCTATTACGGGGGACCATAGTTAACAGGACCTATGGTATATATAAAAACCTATATGTTTAACCATTTTTACTAAGAATATTTGGTCCTGTTAACTATGGCCCCCCGTAATAGGTACCTGATGGGACGTAGCCCTGTGGTTTTCATGGACGCGATTGGGGAAGAAACTGCAATTGTGTTTCAGCGGTAAAAGTTTCAACACGTACGCTCCGAAAATGCTCACCCGAACCTAATTTATTGGGAAGCTACTTTTACACATCAAGTTGACGTCGGATTGAGCAATTCTAGTGCATACGTAATACACAATATCGTTACATCGTGTGTAGGAATTTCAACACGGAAGGCGTTTCGACCCCGGGGGGGGGGACAAGTTATGGCCAAGCAAAGCTGACTGTTGAACGTGTTTTGTCATGAAAATTCATACCTACGTGCGGACGCGGCCGAACAAAATCCGCACTTTTATGCCGATGCAAGAGAGGCTATCAATAGCTCTGTAGCAGATATAGGCTACCTCTGTTTACGATATACTAGATTTAGTGTGTTCAAGATAGACTAGCTCCGAGTAGTATATCTAGGCTAGCTCTGTTTATACCTCCGTTCCCCTCGCTGCCTCGGCAAGGCATGCTGCGAGATATGCCCTATCAGTATTGAAGCGAGTGGGGTAGGTCTTTCTGGCGTGTGTAAGGTGTAGGGCCGGACTGACCCTCAAGTTATGATACTTTCTTGCTGCTGCGTGTGGCCGCGAGGCTTACTCGTGGCAGTAGAGTTGGGTCGTACGTGGTGAGTCAGGCACGGACACCTACGATTCGCGAGTCTTTTTTAGACCGCAACGGCAGAGCAGCATTGCTCAACCGGGATGTCCGTGTGCGGAGGCAGGCGCCACCACAGGCCACACTACGGCATAGTCTATTGCGCCGGTAGGAGGCTGGATTCGACGACGAAGGAGGAGGGAAACAGAGCGTCCACGAGCGGGGAAGAGACGGGTTGAACTCGCCCTGTGCAAGAATTTTTGTTTTCAGATCAGAACCGCAAGTGCTAGGAACCTTTTCTTTTCGGGACGGGGGAGAAGGGGAACCAACTGGAAGGGAGTGGCAACGTGAGCACGTGCGAAGGAGCGGGCCGATGGGGCTAAGGTGATTAGGCAGCTATGGAGAACGGTAGCCGGACGGCACACGGAGACCCACGACCGGCGCGCACACCAAAACGAGAGCACATCAGTCATCGTTTCTTTCCAGGTTTTGTTTTGTACGAGGCAGTAGTATGTACCTGGTATTGACGTCACTGGTCTTTGTAGTTTAACGAGCTGTATACCTTCATGGGGAGTGACCCCCGCAATTATTGGGGGCGTGGTATCATAGTTAGCCTAGCTGTGCCGCACTTTTTGTCAGCCAGTCCGGGAAGACATGGCGATTGTTGCTATTTTTAAGGTGTTTTTGGTTCGACCGTTCTTTTTTTACTCTGACAGTCTCGGTTGTTTCTCTCGGTTGTTCACAACTACCGTGCGTTTCGTACGGTGCAGGCAGCGCTCCAGACAGCAACCGCTGTAGGCAGTAGTCACGAGTTGGTTCGTTGTGGGAACGGGCGGAACTCTAAGCTGTAGTCGAGTGGATACCCGCGGCCATGTTAGTTCAGTTTCCCATTGGTAACATTACATGTTGTTTGCGCCTTCTTCGTCTCCTGTGATGTTTAGGTGGGAAAGCGTCGTGCTTCCTAAACGATTTCTTTTTATACAATTATTACCATGACGCTTGCCTTCCGACAATGTGCAGCATGAGTTTCAACGTTGACCACTCAAAACATTCCTGAAAGAAGAAAAGCCCGGAAATGGAGGAAACCTATGCACAAGGTCTATCTACCTTCTACGTTTATTTCCCTCATTGCTTTATCTACTATACTGTATTTGGTGTGTTCGCTCCCTCCTCCATCTCATTATGGGCTCTATACGTTCTATCATTAAATTCTAAACCGCATCCGAGCTCCACCCCGACGCCATCGGTGTGGGTTTGTCATCCCCCCCCCCCCTGCTCCTCCTCGATTCCTGTCGACCCCTAAGCTGGAGTTTGAATCTCGACATCCTCCTCGAGATGGCGACCTGTGTAGTCACCGAGACGATTTGGAGTAGGCGTTCCTTCACAAACCCTTTCCCTCCCATCGATCTACCGTCTCTCCCCCCCACGACACTAGCTGCCAGCTGGTCGATGAACTTACTGCCCTCTAACCCGAGACGCCCAAAGCTTTCCGGCGCTATAGTGGCAAGTTCGTGACTCCGTTCGTCAAAGGACACATGTCCTGTACGAGCGTAGTGCTGGTGCTTGCGCGCCTCGGAAGTAGACGCAGCTGACCCATCGTGATCAGTACTGCCTGCTCGCAGGTGTATCTGCGCTTGAGGGTCAGCATGGGTGACGCCCAAGCAGGAAGGACTTCTCCCTATACTCCCTGTTAGACCTATGCCAATGGAAACGCGACGTTCAAAAGTTTAATATATATATATATATATATTGCTTTAAAAGAACAGCCGAATTTTTCCTCGTACCGCCGCTTTTGGGAAAAAAGAGAAAAATGTTTTATTTTTTTTATTTTTTTCCCCCCAACGAACGGCTGCAGGCGGCGCAATTTTTTTTTTCTAGTTGCAAATTGTCAACACGGTGATCAAAACCAGCTCGTGCGACGATCGACGCTCGATCTCGATATAGACTCAGCCCATGGCCAACCCGCTCGGTATCTGGCAAGGCCAACGAATATAGATAACGGCCTCGAAGATATCAGGTGGACCCATGGTCTAGGGGGCGAGAGCTTGCCGGCGGCGTCCTACGGTATCCTCCCAAACCTGAAAAAAAGTCTATTTTTTGCCATTCGAGACGGATGGGGAAGTTTTGTCTTCTGCTTTGTGCAAACCAGCGCGCCTGACCACCTCCCGCCACATGACACCGGCCATGGTGTGAAGACGGTGACCCTAGGGTGGGTCGGAGCCCCTAACGAGCGCACTCCGTTCAGAATTCATGACGCAATCGTTGGTCTTGTTGATCGATGTCTGTCAAGGACTCGGAATCTCGCCGCTTCGAACCAAAGATCGGCCTGAGTTTTGTCAAGCCGATGTTGGCCCAGCATCGGCCCCAGATTTGCTTTTTTCGGCTTTTCCAAAAGTTAGGAACTTGTTTTTTTTTTACGTGGCCCATAGGAAGCGTGTTCTGAATTGTTTTGGCGGGTATCTTTGAAATTCATTTTTTTTTTTAAACTTCGCTGTCCCATTGGCATAGGTCTTAGGACCCATCTAAACGGGGGCTTTTAGTTTTTTCAATTTGATTGTTTTGTTTTTTTCCTAATTTAATTTGCATGTGATTGGCCGAAGAGTGAGCGACCAAGCAGGCAAATTATAAAATTTGAATTTGAGTGAAAAGTCTTTTGGGACTTTTTTGGTGTGATTTGTTTAAATTTCAATTTGGAATTTGGGAGTTCCTCGGTCTTGACGTAGCTTGTTCATGGTGGGTCAACACCCTTGGTGGGGTCTGGAGCGATTCTTGGCCGCTTCGGTGACCACGATCGAGGCGATAACACGCGAACCTCAACGGGAGGTGACCGGAGCAATAGCCGCGCCCACGCCCACACACCATAGCACATCGTACCCCGGCGGTGGCGCCTAAAAAGTAATCATGGCGGCCGCAATCTCAAATTTTCGGCTCGCTCGATCGGCCAACAATCACGAAAACCGAGCAAAAAAAGGAGAATACGCTCGGGACCTCGATAGCTGCATCACCGCTGCTGTTCCTCCGCACGTAGCGCTTGAGGGCTTCCTCCGCCCACCCAAGACGCCCTGAGAGTAATAGCATCCTGTCCTGCGCGACCAAAAAGAAAGAGAGGCTGGCGGCGGCGTGCACGCGGCAGCGCAAACCTTCGCTCTCATCTACCCACGTCGTTGTTTGTCGGCTGGGCGTTGTGTGCGTTGTGTGACGCGGTGCGTTTTTTCCGAATTTCTATTTTGATTGACAACTAGACGCTGTTCCCCGATAGGACACAAACACGTTTTTTCTTCGAAATCAAATTAAAATTCGTTGAAATTGAAATTTTACTTCCATATAGCGTTCCCCGTTTAAGATGGGCCCTTAGGAGCGTCCCGCATTATTTTTTTCCGGATCTTCCTAGGGCTCCAGTACCTTCCTCTGTGTGATCACGGACTTCTTCATTTTGATTCAGAGTTAATTGCGAGAATAACAACAGTAACGACAACAGCAACGATAGGTTACGAAAATCTCTTGGAAGACGAGCTACGAAACTCTGTTTCAGCTTGGGTGGGCGGTTTTAAGATAGGCTAGGAGATCGCGCTGATAATAATAATGATGTTATCGACTATTTAAAAAACTCATATCTCCGACTTCAGACTGTTGTAGGATGTCCGTCTTCAAATTTAGTGTCGGGTCTTCGGCTTCAATTTTTAATGTTTCCATGTGTATACAGCAGAATCTCCTGCTTGCATGTTTTGTGGGTTCTCCGGCTTCAGATTTTGCGTGGAATCTCTGGCTTCAGATTATATGCGTATATGACCTCCAGCTTCATATTTTTTGCGTATGTACGACCTCAGGCTTCAAATATTGTGTACGATTTCCGGTTTCCGATGTTCGGTGGGATTTACGGCTTCAGATTTTGTGGAGGATCTGCGGCTTCAGATTTTGCGTACGGTAGGATCTGGCTTCAGATTTTCTGCATGATCTCCGGCTTCAGATGTGCTGTAGAATCTGCATCTTCAAATTGTCTGTGCGATCTGCGCCTTCAGATTGTGTGTCGTAGGATCTTCCGTGTCGTAGTTTGTGGAGGACTTCCGGCTTCAGCCAGGTAAAAAGAAGCGGCTATAAGTGTGTACCGCTGTTTTACATGCCAAAAATCGCTTCGCGCCAGTATCACTACGTACAAACTCGTATGAGAATCTCACTCTCTCGTAGGGACAACGGATAGCTACGAGCATCACCGACGGAAGTCGCTGGTCCCATTTTTGTCCTGCTCTGCCTCTCCGTGTCGCAGCACAAACGGACACAGGGGGGAACCCCCTCCCCTACCTTACGCGTTCCCGTGCACTGACTGCCCTTTAGTAGCGCACTGCTTCACTGTTGCCCTGCTGCCATATTAATAGTGTGCGTTACACCGATGTCTGACTCTTAACTACAATCTCAAGTATTAATGTTACTGTGAACTGTCCCGACAACGGGAGTGGAGCTCCAAACAGCCCTAAGCTAAGGCCCCAACGTGAGGAAATACACTGCAACCTCAGAAAATCGCTCACGGGGCTGTTATACCCGACCAGCTGCAAACAAAATATTTGGCTGTCCTTTTTGTCGAGGCTTTTTCAGCCCCATCCGACTAACGGCCGGGAGTTGTTGTCCAAGAAGACTGTTTTTGTCGTAATTCTCCAATTTTTCTAATTTCCTTGTGTTAATCTGTCCTGACTTTTTTCAGTTTAACTTCCTGATTTCCCTTTTTTTGTATTTCCTAGGCAAAGAGGAAATTTAAGCGCCCCTGATTGTTACATTTCCCTGCTGTTACTTTTCCTGACGTGGGAAGTGTTCATCCTCTTTTCCCCTCTTTTGTTTCTTTTCCTCTTTTTGGGTTGAGAAACAGAGGAAGATTGGGAAAAAAGTAAACTTCTATTAGAACGGGCCCAACACGATGGAAGCTGATGGCAGATGCTTGGAGCGTGACACGAACTGCCTGGAAACACACAGCTTTTCACCGAAATATTAGAACAAACGGTTCTAACACTTCGGCGCAGAGCGTTTTTTTTTTGTTTCCCGTGGCTTTGTTAGTGCAGGAGTGTCCGACAAAAAGAGAGGAAACGATATCACAGTCTCCAACACGAAATATCAGAATGAAAAACGAGACAATCTTGAACCAAAAAGGTCACAATATGAAACAAAAAACAAACCAGTTCGGCGGGATTGCTGAACGACTAAAAACCTTTTTATATCGTTTTTAGAAAGATTCAATTCCACTCGGTTTTATAGTTCCACCCCCCTGTCCGAGTCTCTACAACGGTTCTATTAATAGTAATATCATACATCACATATTAATAGCCATTGTGGGGGTATCGGGTTTGTTATCGGCGTGCTCCCCCCTGGTTGGACCGTACCTCATCTGTTCTAGCTTCGCCCCGCTTGACCTCAGCGCCAAGCGCTCTGTCCACCATAGCCCATATTTCCTGAAACACCACACATGCCACAGCCAGAGAGGCAGAGAGGTAGACCGCAGATGGCGTAAGAGCCGCAACGAGAATCTCTTATTCGGGATAACGGGATAGCGACAGAGAACGAAATCATGAGTTTCGCCGTATTAATTGTCTACGAGCGGCGGGAGGGCCCAAGAGTACGGACTGAATCTTGTCGCGCCGGTGCCGTACGACTCCTTGCCTTCACCCATTGTAAGTCGGACAGCATTCAACCATTGTATCCCCCCCACAACCACGGTAAGTGGTCGAATTGCTGTAGACGTCATTTTTTATGGTCAAGTAACCCCTCTCTGAAGCAACCAAAATACGCAGCTTACAACTCCCGGGGCTGTTGTCTGTCGACTGCCTTCGTTAGTCATTTTTGGCAGCAGCGAAAGCGGCTGCAGCGCAATGAACACAACGATCAACATGAAGAAAAACGTCCGGCGATAAAGTGCTGGGGCGATAGATAAGCCGCTGGCTCAACCTGCGAGGCCTGCCTACCAGAAAGCGCTACAACTACAACTTACTATTGCACTGCTCCTCTCACGACATCACCAAACGTATAACATCACGGCTGCTTTTAACGCCCAACAATGGATATTAGCTGCGCCTCGAGGGTAGCCCCTGCGGGGCAGGCAAGGGCGTTTTTTACGCTCGTTCATGATTTCTTCGTCTTACCTAGACGCAAAGACTCGGGCTGGTTCTAAATTCCAGGAAGCCCTTGCTCGTATACCAGTACTTATGTAGAGTAACAGTTCAATCAACCCGGTATATCTTCAGAGATATAGACACACCTATGAGCCCGTGTGGAGTGGACGGTCACTATTAATAGCTGGGCTGTTCGGTCCCGTGTGGAGTGGACGGTCACTATTAATGGCTGGGCTGTTCGGGGAACTTCTCGCTAGCCATCGATCATAGTTCGAGCCCCATAATATTTTCGTGGGAATAGCTATTAGCCCACATATATATATATATATATATATATATACTTCGAAGTATACTTCGAAGTAGATATACATCCCTGCCCAAACCCGCCGCCCGATTAACACATTAAAAAAATAGACCACGGTAAAATGTCCAAACTTCAACGAGTTCATGCACATTATGTATTTCAGGTTAGTAGGTCTGTATATTATGATTAGGGTACACTACAATGGGGTAGTCAGTTTTCACCTCCTAGGCACACTATGTATAGTGTGTTGAATACAATGGACTGAATGAAGTAGGAGCGATCATTTCGTTCACACCTGCTGCACCCATATGATGCTGTAGTTCAAGGCACTCATCGGCTTGCACACGGTGGGTACGACTAGACTTAGCGAAGGAGCGATCGTTTCATTTCTACCGACTGTAGGTACTGACTAATCTAATGGTTCATGATCTTCTTCTTTTCCTCACCGCAGTCAGGTTTTTGTCGTCAGCTGCCTTCAAGAGGGAGCCATGCTTGAGTGAATCCTTCAAGCTACAACTCTCGTGCTCCAGGTGCGCCAGCCTCTCCTCCACCTAGCGCCAACGCAACAATCGAAATTGCCACGGGCAGAGAAGGGGGGAGGGTGGGAGGGGGGGAGGGAGGGACGGAGGGCCTGAGGTGTACTCCAGGGTATACGCAAATAAACAAAGCACATTGCCCCACATGCACGACAGTCATATGTGACGAATGCCTCTATAAAAAAATAGATTAAGGTCGGTTACGAGCCGAAAAACGCCATTATTGCACGGTTTACACTTGGCTCAAGTCATTGCTTAACCTTCTAACCGACAGCATTTGTTGTTGGTGTGGATGCTGTTGTTGATGTTGATGCTGTTGTTGATGTTGATGCTGTTGTCGTCATTGTTGCCGTGCTTGTTGTTGCTGTTCTTACATTCACTCTGGTCCGTGGTGACAGGACAGGAACAAAAACTCGCTCAGTATCACTGCTATACTACTGTATTTTCTGTCTACAACAGCTTCACGCACGAAACCTTCTTTGCGGTCAACATACGTCACATGTTGTGGCAAATTCTCAAGTATCTCGGGGCTCATCGAGAAACCGTTCCCATACACAATATCACTCAGCGGGCTACAGCCAAGCCTCACAGTACCCCTGACGTTTGAGCTGCCAGTCCAAGTCCTACGTCTGGTAACATTACCGATGGTTGTATCAGATACCAGGTATGCACGAGAAGAGGCTTCGCCGCACGTACCATCTTGTTTTTATCTGGCAGTTTCCAGCGCTGTCAACATAAATACTGCAGTAAAAAATAATATCGCAGCGGAGTCCTAACCCTCGTGGTGGCTTTCATACCTATCGCTCTATCTATCGCTTTATCTATCACTCTGTCTATCACTCTATCTATCGCTTTATCTATCGTTCTATCTATCGCTCTATCGTTATCAGGAAACAGCCCAGGAAATATTCAAGCCGAACGTTTTTCGGTTTTGTCTTCCTGAGGTGTATCTAAGCATTTTTCTTAACACGTTCCAACCTTGTCTATTGCATTATCACCTGGCCGCGAAAGAGTTTTAAGGCCGATCGGAGGGCGTCAATCAATTGTCCGTGGCTCACAGATCCGTGCAACGCCACCTCCGTCGACATGCATCGCCGGTCCAAGGTCGCCAGCGCGTCACCCAAGTCATGCACCTGCCACACCCGAAAGGAAACCCACTGCAGTCACTCCCTCAACATACCCTTCAGACCGGATTGGTAGCTCGTTGTTCCGCTTTAATCTCGAAGCAGGTTTGGGGCGAGGGGGGGACGCATTATCTGAGTCAGCCTTGATCAGCGAGAGCTGCTACGATAGTACGATATACAAAAACGATATTTTTTAGTTTGTTCTGGAGAGTCTTCACTTTCTGTTATAATAGTCCTTTTTTTAGAACAACACTACACATTGTCGGATGTCAAGCATATTAACAATATTTTTAGGTATGACTACGAAGAATGGTCTTTTTTCAACGGAATTAAGGCGCCATATGGTAGGGCCTTCGTACTTATGTACGGGGTACGATAAGGCGAGGCGTCGTGATGGTGACGGGTGGACTATTGCTGGTCTGAACTGGCGCTTTCGTGTTTTTTTTTTTTGTCTATCCCATCTATTATTGTAGCTTTTCCCTGCTTCTTCAGCCCCCCCCCCTTCGTAACTCACCCCTCCCCCCTCCCCCTCCCCCCCCGCCACGGTATGAACGCACGTGCCTATATTTTATCGTCGGAAGAGTTCAGCATTGCATCCCCTCGTCGATTCGCGTGGACTCGCGTTGAACTTTGCATACACATGTTATCATGTTATCATGGATGGGCTCTTTCTGCAACCTACTTTTTCCACACGTTGATATTATTAGCTTGCATTTCACTCAGACATACAGTGAAGTGCAGTGCAGTGCAGTGCAGAGCAGTAGAGGAGGAAACGCTTTACGGTGAAAAAAAAAAAAAAACACCCTGTAAAGTAATCTTGTTGCCGTGTAAAGCCTCACTGGCGTAAAGGACTATGAATCCGCGCGTATGTACCATAGCGTCCAGTTGTTCCTGCCGACGCTGCTGGGCTGTTATTCGGCCCTCTGCCTTGCCGGTGAGTATGCCGAGGTTTCCAACATGCTTGTCATGCATCACCACGCGTTCTTCTAACGCCTCCATTCGCTGCAGCGCCACGCGTACCTTTGATACGGCGCGGCACGGCATGGCACGACGACCAGCCCAAGACGCAAGGCGGGGTTCACCACGATCGTTAAAACATCTTTATACCTTGAGTAGGCCTTGCACCTACCAGGTACATACAGTAGTGACAAATCGAATCGTACAGTGGAAAATCGTATCCCTGTCTACTCTCAGGAAGGTTTCCCTCCACATTCGGCGGTCGTTCTACTAAAGCTACAGTGGCGAAGAACGCACCCACTCTCGGACAATGAATCTGTTAACAGCTTGGACTGCAAGTAGCCTTCCTCTATTCATAGCGTGCACTGCTTTAGTATCTACCGGAACTGCACCGCAAGAAGTGCTTGGGCACCTCGCTCGCATCATGATACGATCGCAATGCTGACACTGCTGATACGACTGTACTACTGACACGGCAGACCGTTCACACTGCACTTCACAGAAAAGACACGAAGCTTAACATATTTTCATTTTGATTGGCGCGTCTATAACCGGGGCTCGGAAGAGCTGATGGGAGAGGGATTAGTTCACAAGTACAGTACTTATTTTCCTAAAATAGTTTACTACCAGGTATACCATAGTGCACTGTAGCAGTAACCGGAGTCGACCGAGCGTGGATGGAAGTTTCGCCACCTACGTACCGTGAGTGATCGAACGGTCGTACCAGGTAGTTGAATGGCGCCGAAGAATGACATTTTTTTGTGAAGGTTGTTGTTAGCTTGGTGTTAGGTTTTTGTCATTGTGTCCCTCCTGTTAGATTGTGGTACGCCGTAATACAGAGTAGACTGTTCTTGGCTTGTCGCTATAGTTAACATAGACTATCGCTAAAGGGTAGCATATACGGCGGACAGTTCACCTCCGACATATCTCGTCCGACCTCGTGCTTTTGCGCATGCAGCGCGTGGTTCACCAAGACCTGGGCAATGGTTGATTGACACACGCGTAAGGTAGGGTGCAACAGAGTGTAACGCGAGTTCATTTTCGAAGCGTTCCCAGCGGCATTTATTTGGCACCTTTCTGTATTTATTTTCGGCGCCCACCAGGGGTGCGAAGAAAAACAGCACGCTGCGACCTGTGATGGGCGCGTCAACTTTTTTACCCTGGATTGGAAGCATTCAAAGTATATTACTGTAATACGAGCCCCCCTACAGCATTGATTGTAACTTGCAGTCTGTGGGCGTGCGATACAAGACAAGCGGAAGGCTATCCTCCTAAAAGCCAAGCGGAAAGGGCCTGTTTTAGCCTCATTGCCTTAACCCCTTTAGGACCCCAGTCCCGTTTTGGGGACAATTTACTTATAAGTTGAGTACTCTGTCCCCACATATGGGACTGCGGTACTAAAAGGAATACATACGTCCAAATTTGGGGTTTGCTTTCCTCTTTGGCCGTTGTTGTTTCTGCTGTTTCTGCTGTTTTGGTTTTTGAGAGAGAGACGTTGAATCAAACCTGTTGTTGCTGCAAATTGTCGACCAGAGCATTGATTCTCTCCCAGTCTTTGGATTGGGGCGCGTAGCTTCCGATGCCTGCCCCCGGCCCTTCGATTGTTGACGAGGCTCTTTTGCCGATGGTACTATACAGTATTTCTTCTGCTGGAGGCATGATGATGCTCGTTCCTTGTGCTTGCGGAGTACATGAAGCACCGCCGCCTCTGCAGTGGGGTGGGATGGGATTGGATGGGATGGGTTGGGATGGGATGGGACTGGATGATAAGGTCCGAGTGATGGTGAAGGCGGTCGAAAGGACATATGCTGAGACAGGCAATCCAGTGCTTCGCAACTTAGTGTCTTTCGACTTCGAGCGTGGTATCGTTTCGCTCGGATGTAGAAGGTATTTTTTTGCTGGAAATGCTGTACGAGCATTCTACTGTACGTAGTGTGGACCAGCAAACCAAGTTCACAAAAAAAATGAATACCTCAGCTTTGGATGGACTCTGTTGAAAAGCAACGAGAACCATGCCGACCATCTGACCGTGTCAGGATGCTGCTCTTAAATACCGATAAAGTGTCCCTTTGGCTGGTCACGACTAAACCTCTGCAGTACTGTATACCTGGTACTACGGTAGGCCACGACGAGGTCGTTCGCCTATTGTATACTACTGTAGGCCACGACGAGGTCGTTCGCCCATCCCGAGGTTAAGGAACAAGGTGTTGTAGGAGCGCGAGTATCATATTAATGGTATAAAAACAACATCGTCCGTCCTAAGTACGTATGGTTTTCGTCTGGCAGCCTTTCGGAAGTCCTTGAGTAGTTGGTATTATGTTTCATTTCAGATGTTTTTTTTTTTTTTTTTCGTGTTCTTTTGTTCATATTTTTCTGGTCTTGCTTGTGTTTTTGTGTTCTCGCACCCGGTACGCTGACCTTTTACTGATGGTCTTGCCACTTTTGGTGTTGTTGCTTGGCACTTGAATTTAACGATTCATTTTTATTTTTATTTTTTGGTCTTTCTCTGTCTCACAGTGTGTGACCACATCAGAACAGAATCAACATCTCTCTACTAAAAAAAATAGGATAGGAATCAGGACGGACACTGGGTGTACTGATGAAGCTGAGTAGAAAGGACGATTTAATGTGAAGACAACAACAACATCGTCCACGAATTACTCGTGCTGCACTTACAACGTTTTATTGACTCTACACTTGGAAATAAGGTTGGGTCGACTGTGCAGTACTGTACTGCAAGCCCAAGGGCCAAGGCGTGTCTGGTACGCATGATACGACGATCTACGAGTATCAGTACGAGTATGACAGCAGTACTGGTACCTCGTAAACGTATTTTAGCCCCCAATACGAACGTACAAACTGACTACCCCGCCCGACGTTTCCTGAGGGTCAACACCTATTCTGTACGTACTATAGTAGTGCCGTAAACGGACTGCTATACTGTTGTGCTGCCGTACACTACAGTAGTAGCTTCGCGACAAACACCACCTTAAGGGTGACATTTTTTGAAATGTAGATAAGGTAAGATCCCAATGGCTGAATCCAGGCGATTCGGTTCAGGTACGTATTCAGGGGGACAAATCGTTATACCTGAAATACCCTTTCCACGTCGAAGATCCAGTGGTGGGACTCGAAGCACCGCCTGCTCTAGTATTAATAGACTGCTGCTTTTCGGCACCAGAAGACGATTCTCGTGGTGGAGTGGGCTTACCCACCGACGGCACCGTCGGGCCCCTTCGCGGTAAAAGTTCCTCGATGTGGCGCAAAGTCTGCTCCGATATCACTTCCCAGTCCATGGTTATATCCACGCTTCGCAGCAAGCAGCTCGTCGAGTATGCTAATCCACACAGCCGACGTGGTGGGAGTTGTGGCGTGGATATGTGGACGTGTGCGGTCGTAGATCTGTAGGTGTCGTTTCGCTTTTCTAACCGTTTCATGGAATGTTGACGAACAGCAACAAAAAAGTCGAGGATTTTTAGAAGACCAAAACGCACGAAGTTAGGCCGCGGTTGCTCAGCTCGCGATGATGCGAGCATGCGAGGACCATATATACAACCATCTCATTCTCAGAGACATGGTTAGACGTTCACGAGACCAGCGGCAGCTAGACCTGGCGGGCCACCTTGTCTGTGCTGTCTCGTTGAGCCTTCAACAGCGAGGGGTCCAGCCCGAGAAAGCTCGTCCACCTTCTGCAGCCCACGTAGTGGAACCGCCTGTTGTACCTGCACACAGGAGCAGCAGCAGCGCGTGCCGCAGCGATGTTTCTACATGCCCGCCTTTGCTCAAGCGGGGTATGTCTTCCGGCACTGCTGTCCGACTAGGCCAGCCGCATATTCTATCACGCGCTTCAGTAGATCTTGTCAGCCAATGTACTCGCCCGGCGGCCATCGCAGCCGGCAGCTCTCTCAATGGCAGGGCAACCTCTGCAGGAGCAGCTATTATCAGTACTGCACAACGACGATCGACGGCGGATTTGAAAGGATTGAAAGCGTACTGCAATCCTGCTCGAAGACTCTCGAGTGTTGAATCGTCATCACCAGAAGAACAAGGACCGGAGCAAGAAGGGACACACACTCATCAGCAGTTGCTGAGAAGACAGCTTGGGCGGACTGCAGACGACAGCGACGAGTCTTTGAAGCAGCCTCACCATATCGCGGTAAGCAACAACAGTACATACACGAAGTACCAGGTATATATAGCAGTATCAGCCGCCGTCAACAGAAAAATCCATCAACAACACGACAACATGACCGTCGCCAAATACGCCCGTACAGGCCAGCTACAGCAGCAGTAGTCTCGTACGTACAGTTGTACGAGTGTGGCTTGCTTCCAATCGTATGGTACAACGATGAGTACGTCTGCCGTGTCTGCCTTCTGTACTACCAGGTACAACATAGGTTTCCTGTACGTACACATACATATTATTAGTATTAGTACCTGTGTACTGAGGGCTTGGTCTTGGTGCGCGTTTGAAGACGTCTTCACTGTTCAATCACACTGTTCTCCCCATGATTGCAAGAATCATACTATCAATAGCATGCTATTCGTACGTCCAAGGTACAACCTCTCTCTCGCAATCCTTAATCGCATTGACATGTCCACACCTAAAGGCTGATTATTATTAATATTAGTTTTACCTTGGTCTCAGGTACACGTTGTTTTGTCTTCCTTTCTCAAGCCCATTTATCATCCTCGCCCTATACACCCGCTCCCTCCCAGTGCTAACTCAAATCCGGGGACACATAGCGGACGCCCCCTCGCCCCCCTCCCCACTCCCCCCACTACGGTTCGTGCCTTCATTTATATCGCCCCTGCGCCGGAAGGATTCAGCATTTTCTTCACTCGCCGACTCGCGTCAGATTTGTTTTTGCAGACTCACGCAGTTAACAATAATAGCTGATAGGCGCTTTTGGCAATTTTTGTTCCACAAGAAAAAAACCCGCCTTGCCGCTGGTCGCAGTCATGAGCTCCAAACACATATCACCGGGGGCGCTGCGACAGGTAATAGCAGTTTTCATTTTGTTATGAATCGGACTTCTCAGAGGTTTTACCCCTTTGTCATAGGCTATAGTTAACCCTTTAAGGGCCGCACTCTCGTTGTGGGGACAAACCACTTGGAATTAGTGTCACTACACTATATAGTAGACGGGGTAAGCAGTACATACGCGCACGAGCTTCGGTGCGCGTAATTATTCCTTTGCACTACAGTAAAGTATCGCTCCAGGGCAAACCTTGGCTCATCCCGAGGTCGTGTACAACCCCAAGCACGCTTCGATCAAAGCACCACACATCATATCACACGCAGCTTGCAGAGACGAGTTTCGATGAAATCCATGACCTCATGTCACGGCCGAGGTGTTTTTTTTTCAAACGCTCAGTGCTAACCTCAACTTTGGGCAATTCGTAGTCTGTCGAGATCTCTCCGGCACCCAATCGGCACCCAATCGGCCTTTTCGCATGTTATCATTAATAGCAGATGCAGCTATCTCGCAAGGATCCCAAAGACGATCTGCCGGACGTCAAATTGACAGCCCGGCGGGAGCATCTCTTACCGGCGCCGGCATGTGCTGTCGGGCGTATCGGGCGTATCGGGCCTATGGAGTGCATGCCGGTGTCAGGGCTGGGAGCGGTGGCAGGCGACGTCTTGGTACAGATATGCAGCTACGTTGAAGTAAAAGATATTGTCAGGTGAACGAAATTTACATAGACTACTACTTATAGTATGTAGCGCCTACTCTGCTGGAAATGTCGGAATTGGTTTTAATGCAATACGTACAGTACGAACTGCTGTACAAGTCCTGCTCGAAAGCTTAGTTCCGCGCCCAACTACAGCACGAGTACTCCGCCGCATGTAACGCCATTGGTTTTGGCTGGGCGTCGTCGATGTTGCGTGGAATCTGCCAGTGCAGCGGCGCACGACCCTCTACCGAGCACGCGCTCTAGGTTTTTCTACTATTATTGTTGTTGCAACATGCTTGTATGACAGCAGTAGCTCAGTGGTCGTTCGTTCGTGATGTGAATAATCCATCGCGTAAAATCGAACCCCCCCCCCCCCCCCCCCCCCCCCCCCCCCGCCAACCAAGTCATTCGACGCTGTCATCCAGGTGCAGCAAAGTACGCACAACGTGTCGACCGCCTCACAAGCGGTTCGTAGTAGGAGGCAGCTCAGTCGTTCATGTGGCTCAATGCTTTGCGCTTGGTGCAAAATCAATCTCTGCCTGGTCGGTGAAGAACCAGACGTGCTCCGTCCTGGCGGCATTGTACCCTCCGCAGGATTTGGTTTTGCTTTTTTCGTTTTACAGTGTCGAACACCCCAAAGCTCCATTGCTCGGTGTTTCTCTGATAAGCTTCCTCCTCCTGAGTGCCGATGGAAGGCTCGAGTCTGATCCTCTGCTTTATACCGCCGCCCTTTTTCGTTGCCCTTGATCGTACCGGAAGGCTGTCGGTGGCTTGCCCACCTTTTTTCCCCAAGGGACTGTGGCGACAGTTACATCTTGCTCGCTACGGTAAGGACTAACGACCAATGACAAGCGACCAATGACTGTAGGGTTGAGGGTGGATGCCAGTAAGAACAATAACGACCGATGACAGCAATGCTCAAGGACAGTAAGGACAGTAAAGATAGTAATGGCCGTGAGGACAGAACAATGACCGTAATGATAGTAAAAAGACAGTAATAGCAGAAATAACGATAATGTCAGTAAGGACAGCACGGACAGTAAGTGCAGAGATGAAGACACGATATAACTGGCTAAGGACAGCGCACGAGCGACGAACAGTACGCGTACGTAGTTAGGTCTGCTGCGCATACCTGTCAGCGAATAATAGTGAAGCGGCCTTCAAGAACCATGCAAAGAAGGGTTGGCGATACTTTACAACATGCCTCGCTCAAGAAGTGCAATGTAGAGAAACGCCTGCCGTCTGCCAAAGACGATGGTCGAAACACAAAGCGACACGTATCGCAGCTCGATCGCAACCATCGTGTGGTTGCGCTACATGAAGTATATTTTCCGCCTGCATTGACTGTCGCGGAAGTAGAATCGTTGGTACGCACGACTTAACCAGAACTTGAGGTACAAATGTGTCGTTTCGTAGAGGTCTAATTGAAGGCAAGATATTGTCGGTCATGGAGCGGAGGAGATATTGTTGGAAGAAAAAGGCAATGCTTGTTGCTACGAGAATCGATAGTGCTATCTGGTGCTACGTACTGCTATTACCAGGTATATTTAATGCTGCCTAAACCCCACGCAAGGGCTATCTAAGGCTATCCAAGCCTGTCTAGAGTAAGGCGTTGTAGTTCTGTCTAACGTGATTTTCATCTTAAAGTTTATTTACAGTAATACTACGTATTCCTATTAATAATATTGCTATTACGCGATGCTACCCTAGGTCCACCAAACACTGCCCCGGCCAAGGTCCTCCCTCTAGCTCGAGCATCCAGGCTGCAGCTCCAGAGCGATTTCCCGACGCACCACGCCCGGCTGTACGGCATACGGCGTTGTCATGAGGTCATGAGACCAACGTAAGAGCATCACCGTACCCGCGCCTTCAACGAAATGATAATTGAGGATGTAATAGCAGGAATAAATAGTAGGCAGCAGTAGGCAACACTAGGAAACAGTAGCATGCAACAGTATGCAACAGTAGGCAACAATAAATAGGCAACAGTATGCAACAGTATAACCATGCTCCGGTGGGGGTTGTGCTTTATAAGGCCATACATTTCCCTCTGACGCGGCTCGTGAAGTGAGCAGCTAGCACACCTCCAGTAAACTACTGTATTAGCATCCGATATACATATATATATGATGCATATTATTACGTGCAAGCCCATTTCAATGTGTATCAGGCTTAGCGCACACTGTTTGCCTCATTGATCGAAAGTCCGCTGTTGGGTGAGATGTAGAGCTTCTGTACTATAATAATCAAATGAGGAGCCTCATAAAAAAATTGTGATGTCATATATACTCCTAATTTAATGTAGCATGCCTCAGTTCACCAACAACCCTCACTCTCACCAATGCTCTTGGTTGTTCTTCAAACTCTGTCTGAAGGACGGTCTGTGGTCAACTCCAAGCCTCGACCTGCTCGCGACCGACTATGCATGGAAATGTAATGAGGGATCCGAACGATAAGGGCTAAACGCTAAAACAGTAAAATGCATATCATATACTTCAGTGGCATCCGTGCCTGCCAGCAACCACGTGAGCGATTCCTTTGCCACTGACTTTTGTTGAACGCTTTCCACTATAGTGGTTTGTGATTTTTAGCCCTGATTCTTTCTCATTCTCATAAGGGTGATCGAGGGAGGAGGATATTGCCCGCGAGTAAGTTTCGCGGAGGAGAGCTTGCGACGAGAAGACAATCTGTTGCGCGAGGAAGAGTCAACACGTCGGTGAGCATACGACCACGAAATGTCCACGGTTGAATATAAGGTATTCAAGACCAAGGCAAATGGCGGCCAACAGTATGACGTCGTTTTAATGCTCTTGATCTGTGTCAGCTTTAACGTATTCTTATTTGTGGTCCCTCGGTTGGAGGCACAATCGATGACTACCCGAGGCATCGCTGCCGCTGGGTCCGACCACATCGAAATCCACTACCCTTACGTTGTTTCCCATGTATGTACCCGTCGTACGGCAGCTTAAGGTTGCTCCTCTGTTTTGGGATCGTGTGGCGAGGTATTTTCCGAGTCGCATCTTAATCGATACCACTATGCTCCTAACTATAAGCACCTATTTACTGAATTTTAGTATACAAACAAACCATATATTTAGGGACAGAGAGGTACCTGGTATTCGCCATGCTTTGTGTTTGTACTGTCGTCTCCCACCGTGACGAGTAGTAGTACTAGTACTAGTATCGCAGTATCTTCACGAATTGCGGCCGAGGGGTGGCGGCTGACGATGTTTGCTGCGTTGTTTTTCGTCTGCCTCATCTAGCAACGCGTCTGTTTTTGGTCAGTTGCTTGTTGCTATAGTACTCACTGAAATTCCACCGCGCTGAAGCCACCCTTGAAACCGCCGCAACACGTTGTTTCTTCAAAACGCGACGTTGCCTATGCAGGGGCAAGGGCGAAGCGGTGACCATTCCGCCTGGTCTTTTAGTGTACGGCTTGAGTTACAGTAACCATGTATAAGTGTATTCGTATCCCAATCTGGATTGGTTCCAACATTAACGTAGGCTATCGAGAGCTGGTGCCAGGAGGAAAGAGCACACCAGACGGACAGGGGCACGGCGGGACCTAACCCTAGCCAGGAAAACCAACACAATAGAGGTGCGCATACCACACGCTTTCTCGTACAGCACGTCATTTGGCCGCACGCGAAGGAGGCGGGTTGAGGCTGGTCAGTATGATTCTGTTAACTTCACGACCGCGTTTTGCCTCTTACATATCCAGTGTACAGTTATTAGTCCTTCCGATTTGGGTGCGTTCTCGGGCAATACAGCGGTCAATGGCTGCCTGTCACCACTTTCTTACGCACGCTCTGGCGTAAATTAGCGAGCCGGGGGGGGAGTGCCGAACCGACGCGCTCGGCAAAGCGCGAAGCAGGCGAGGCGTTCAGTTTTCAGGAAGCCTGATGCCTGTGAAGTTATTCACTAACAGTATCTAGTGCCTGACCGCGGCGTGACGCATGTATTACGGGGACCATAGTAAAAAGGACCACATATTGTTAGTAAAACTACGGAAGTAGATAGATTTTTATTGTGTACCGTAGGTCCTATTTAATATGGCCCCACGTACTAGTATCTTTACAACTTAACGCCTCCTGAAAACTCAAATATAATATAATATGGCCTCCTGAAATAACTCAGTAATATATATTGAGTAAATATCTGAATATGGAATACGTCCGTACCTGGCACAGTCTAGCACTTTTTCTTTCTCTTGACCACGAGAGTCATGATTCACCACCCACCAGGAAAGTGCGCCGCAATGGTTTGTGCCATGACTGCCCCTCGTTGTCTAGCTTTTAGCAGAAGAATGCGGAAGAAGGGTACTCCTCCGCGTCGTCACATATTTCCTGTCTCCTGTGTCCTGTCACCAACCAGGAGCCCCGTCATAGAAAGCTAAAGCTATGATACTAACCCAAGCAAAGTGCCCACCTGCTCATGCTGGTAGGCGCGTTGAATCCCTTATGCACCGAAACTAAGGCTACCGGGGACCCCGCTACCTCCACGGCCTCGGCACCCACGCCCAAAACCTTGACAACATCGATTGCCACTCGCGAGTGGTTGGGCAAGTTCAACAAAGCGTTGATGGTGTTTCTCCAACTCGCTTGACAATTCTGACAGCTTGGACTAACTTGCATGCTTTGATGTCGTTTTTCCAACGTTGGCAGCGCATGTCGATGGTGGATATGAAATCTGCAGTGGAACGGCATGCCTATCCTCCCGGCCGTCGGCCGAAAGTACCTCAGGCATCAAACTCGAGGCAGGAAAGCCCCGCGGGGAGAGGGAAGGCCATGGAGCGGAGGAGGAACCCCCCTGCATCCTTGGCTGGCTTGTTTTGCGACGACTAGATGGCTAGAAGGCTAGTAAGCAACCTCGAGATAATGGGGCTTAAATTACGAAATTGTTGAAACTTAGACGATGTTGAAACGCTACCACGGAACCTTCTACCTGGCAGAACATGTAGTAGCCAACTAGACGACTAGACACCTACAGTAGTTGGCCAGACAACTAGAAGGCGACTAGATGACTAGATGTCTACTTCAGCCGACTGGACGACTGGGCGCTGGAAGGCTGGACGGCTGGACGGCCAGTACCCTGAGTAGGCTGGGAACTATAAATGAGTGCAGTTTCCACGGCAGCTTCCAATACCGGCACGATACTATCTATATTTTATTTTCCATGAATAAGGGCGATGGAACTATTCCTGTCTGCGGAAAGGGGTGCACGAAGGGAGTTTCAGATTTACCCTACCGTTTCACTCATCTCCCAACCGATGGGCTCGATGCCCTCTACCTAGCAAAATTAGCTGCCTTGGCAGCACAACATCTTTTGTTTTTATATTCTTTCCTTCCCACATATTATCTTCGCCCGTTCTCTCTCTTTCCTAGCCTTAACTCAAGAACCGCGGTCACAAAGCTGGGCCCTCTGCCCCTTCCCCCCCGCACTATGGTACGTGTTTTGCGCTTTTATCGCGAGAAAGGTACAAAACTTTCTTCCTTTGTCGACTCGCGTCTGATGGACATTGATGGACACTGATGGACATTGCCAAACCACCTTATCCCACATCCCCCCAGGATGTGGAGGGGGGGTTCCGGGTGGGGGGAGGATCTGGCCGGGATATTTACAGTTTGATGCCCGGCATCACGTTGATGACATTGCTAACACTTGATGAACTGGATGACATCGGTGACGTTGGTGACGCTGATGACCTTGGTTGTACAATCGTTGACGTTACCGACGGGACGGGGGCACTCTAATCCGACTATGTAAACATCTATCACATCGACCAATTCAATCGATCAACTTCCCATTCAACGGTGTTTGCGATTCACATACTCGTTTTGACTCTTTTCTAAACATCTATCACATCGACCAATTCAATCGATCAACTTCCCATTCAACGGTTTTTGCGATTCATATACTCGTTTTGACTATTTTCTGGTGCGCGCGTTCCCCCCTATGATACGTCGAGGGGAGGCTCGACTGCAGTAAGTAAGTTGCCTTTCGTCGAGATAAGCCTAAGCTAACAAGTTCAGCGCCCAATATTAAAAAAAGTGTATTTTGTCAAAGTCGGGTTTAACGGATCAAAGCTAGACCGCCAACCGACATATTTATAAGTACATCGACAGCCGGTTTTGCAGGCCAAGTATCATCTGCTGTTCGTGCACCGTAGCTAGCTGTGTTACTTTATGTACGCCCGGGCGGTCGGGGCGAGCCATCTCGCTCCCCTGCTGGCTGGTTAAACCGACGGCCCTGTTGGCTGGTTACACCGACGGCGGTATCTCGCCCACGCCTTGCGTCTACTTGACACCTCCTGCACACGGCTCGTTACACGACCCTGCAGCATGTGCATTTCCTGTACGCCCTCGTATATTCGAATCCACGGTCACATCGTGTACTCTGGCTATGTACGACCAATAATTGGCATCTCTATGTAGGACGTACCCACTGAGAGAGGAAGCAGATCCCAGCATTCTGGGGCGCGCACATGCCCTGACCGACGGGTTGTTTGGGGTACGATTAGTGAGTAAAGCTCGGAACCACCCCTGTCTAACCCTCTTCGCCTACATACCTATTACGGGGGACCAAAGTAAATAGGTCCTACGTTTACACAAAAAACTATATATATCCCTATTTTTTCTAACAGTATTTAGTCCTCTTTACTACGGTCCCCCGTAATAGCGCGAACACATAATATATCGTAGAAGGGGAGTTAGACCAGTCGCTCGAGGGTCCGCACCGGGCCCCTTGACTTCCTGTTTTTGCCATACCGCGCTGTGGGTTTGTTTCGTAGCTCGCTAAATCCCACCATATCCCCATGAAAAATCTCCCCATGACACGTCTTCGAGTGTGTTACCTCCCAATGGAACAGCTCCTGGTGAAATCTGTCCCGCCTGGTTCGGCACGACAGGACTCTGACACCTTGGTCCGCTCTTACCCCCCCCATTACCGAGGTCCGGTGCTGAGGTTCTACCAACGGCCTTAAGACCGGTCTCCGAAGTCACAAGACAACGCCAAACCGAGCCTAAAACACCGTGCTCCCTACGTGTGAGATCCGCGCTTAGTCGTGTTGCTTTCACAGCCCCCCTCATAGTGACGCGAGCAACTATTTGAAGCGGCTGGCCGAAGGAGCTGTTCCGCATGCTTCTGTACTTACGCTACGCTACGCTACGATCCTTTTCGGAATTCTCAGCTCCAACCCTCGGCACTGGTCTTTCCGCTGTCGTGCGTGAATCCTTTAATCAACAGATTCAACGGCTACCATTGAGATATCGATGGGTTCCGGATGTAGTCGTGTGCCTTCTTCGAGAAGAACCATGGCCGAATTTGTTCCTATACTGTGACCTTCCTCTCGCCACACCTTCTCCAGCCACTGTCGTTTTTCGCTGGGCTCTAGAGCTGCAGTGTAGGAGCTAGTGGCAGTAGGCGAATAGCAGTAATGTCGTCGCTGCTAACTACCAGGCAGAGTAAAGCAGCTGATTAAGCTAAGACGCTTGGCACCTCCGGCAAATCCAAGCCGTTCTGTCCGGCGGTCGCATCGCTGCACTTTAGGTTCTCGCTGATCTTGTTCGTGCTGATCTTAGAGGGATCTATGAACAGTGAGCGCGGTAAAGAGGGCAGTAAGGAGGGGGTTCATGAGAGGGCGGTACTGAAGGCGGCAATGGGGGCCGTAATTTGGTTGATATGTAGAGCGGGAACGTCCGGGGGAGGAAACGATGGGGGTAAGGGAGGCAGTAAGGGGGGTGGTAAGGGGGGCAGTAAGGGGAGCAGTAAGGAGGGCCGTAAGGAGAGCGGTGGGGAAGGTGGCAATGAGAGCGGAAAGAAAGGCGACAATGATAAGGGGGACAATGATAACGAGGGTGGTTAGGGGTGCGGTAAGGGGGGCAGTAATGAGAGCGGTTTGGAGGACGGGAACGAGGTCGGTAATGATGGTCATACAGAGGGCGGTTCAGCAAGGGTGGTATGATGGGCATTGGCGACGGTGGTACCAAGAGAGGCGGTAAGGAGGCGGTAAGGAGGCGATGGGGAGGCGATGGGGAGGCGATGAGGAGGGCGGCAAGGAGAGCGGGAAAGCGAACGGTAGGGAGGGAGGTTAGCAGGGCGGTAAGCAGGGCAGTAGGGGAGGCGTGGCCAGGACGGCAGTAGGGGAGGCGCGGGAAGGAGGGCAGTAAGGGAGGATAGTAAGGCTAGGCAAGTGGTGAAGAGGGCGGTAAGGAGGGCCGTTGAGAGGGCGGTAAGGAGGGCGATTAGTAGAGTGGTATTGAGAGTGGTACTGAACACCGTATTGAGAGTGGTTAGGAGGGCGATAATGAGGGCGGCAAGGAGGGGTTTTAGAACTGCAGTCCCATTTTGGGGACAATTCACTCAATTTCCAAGTAGTTTGTCCCCAAAACGGAACTGCGGTCCTAAAAGGGTTAAGAAGGGCGGTAATAAGGGCGGCAATGAGGGCGGTACAATAAGAGGGCTTTAACGGGGTGCGGGCGCCCGTTGAACTTGCATGGCCGAAGTGTGGAGACTCCAGCTGACGTCAGGAACGGAATAACCAGGGCTACGCTTTCATGTCATCAGCGACTCATAGCTAAGATATTATTGTCTTTGTCCACGTCAAGGTCGCCAGCTCTCGATTTTACTGTACCCTGGAAAATTGTTTGTTCTACTGTGGCTGGGCTGTAGTGGTATCATCCAAGCTATCTTTGCAGCCGATTATACATTTTATTGCTCTCGTGCCATCTGTTTCTTCATTTTATTGCATCTTTGATGGTGGTACCAACACTACTTGATCAAGTATATCGGTGGTTTGGGATCGTGTGGCAGACTACAGTAACTCCTTGGTGATTTAATCTACGCCATTAACACAACACCATAGTCATAGTGCACTAGTTAAGGTTAGCAGGTACGTATTCCAATTAACTCACTATCCAACCAACCAACTATCCAACCAACCAAATAACCAACTAACCAACTAACTAACCAACTAACCAACTATATAATTAGCCAACCATCCAGCTAACCACCCAACTAACGAACTAACTAGCCAACGAAGTAACCAAACTATCCAATGTATAAACTAACCAACAAACCATCAGACGAAAGTGGACAATAAATCAATACTTTCGCGCTTGAAAATGCGTAAGCTAGCACTACCGGGGCGGACTTCTCGCCAAGCGGTTGGATCTTCTATGTTTTGTTAGTCTACGTTATAATACCATATATATACTATCATAGGCCTGGTTCAACTAACGTCGTTTTGCTCTGGCTATGACCATTCCTAACACAGAATGACCACTGGCGCAGAGCAGAGTACGAGCCTGACTTGAAATATGTGGTGTTGCTCGTAGTCATGATCGCTAGGACAGGACGTGACGTGTGTGGCACTGTTATCTCATACTCGTGCCATTGTCAAGGCACAATATGTCACTATTATGTCATTATTATGTCACTATTATGTCACTATTATGTCACTATTATTATGTGACTATATTATGTCACTACTATGTCACTATTATGACACTGTTTTTTCACTACACTAGTATTGAGTAACGAAAGGGGCGTGTCTACAGTTGACATTTACACCTGCCTCTACAGGCCAGATCCATCTCAGCCACTTCCAGGCATATTGATAGTCGAAGCCGCCACTATCCAGAGTGATAAGCTACCCATCCCCACCCCAGCAGCATTGATGATAGTCACAAACAAAGGTGTCTCAAACCGTGCCCATTGACCCCATTACCTTGGTTCTTGTGAGCCGTCATGATCTCGGCGAAGCGTGGGGACTTGTGGAAAGCAGGGATGATGTTCTCGCCCAGCACGCGCCTGAAAAACGTGCGGGGCGGATACGGCGGCGCCGTCACTATGGCCTCAAGCGGTTGTAGTTGTCGTGCAGTAGTAGTAGTGTCGATGCTGACCGTCGCCGTGTGAATGTTCTATAGTTACTGCTGTGGTATCTTAATGGGTACTGTTACTGTATTGTTAGGACTTGAGTCCCGTTTTGGGGACACACCACTCTAACTCTAAGTATTTCGTCCCCAAGCGTGATTGCAGCCCCAAAGCGGTAATGGTTATTATTACTGTTGTAGTCTTATTGGCCATCATTACTGCTGTACTACAGTATTTTAATGCCTGTTATTACCCTGAAATATCTAGGTATCATGGCTGTTCTTCCTGCTGTATCTGATAATCTTATTGACTATTGTTATTGACCCTGTGAGGACTGCAGTCCTGTTTGGGGGACAACGTACTCAATACTGAAGTGGCTTGCCCCCAGATTGGGACTGCATTCTAATAGGGTCAAGGAAGGCCCGAGCATGTGCAGCGGGGGTGAAGTACGGCCTCAGCCAAGCTCTTTTCACCAAAAATACAGCCATCGTCATTTTTATGGTTCGTCATGTTTTTCGTTCAATTTACCGTGGAGATTTGTTCTGGTTGGAGACGCCCACAGCAGGTCCTGCCATCTAGGTGGCAGATCGACAGGGTTTTAGCCCCGAGACAACTCTTTTATCGGCTGCCCTGCCCTTATAAAACCGATACGTATGATACATTATTATACATGGCACATGATCCCTGGTACCTTGTATCCTTTTTCTTCCTTTTTACTATTATTTCGTTCCTTTTTCTCTCTTTTTTCTTTTCTCTGTTCCCTCTTGGCGTTTTTCTTTTATTCTTTCCTTCTCTTTTTTTCCGAGTCTACACACAATGCTATGTATATGCTCCTGGTGTCGATTTGGTAGCAAGTGATACGGGATCATGGTATGCCTCAACTCGTTAGTACCGTCTCCCTTACGGGCGGGCATGATACTGCCGAGAACACTATTATATCGTACCACTACTTGCTTGTTTCTCCCATCGAGATGCATTTTTTTACAGCCTGTTTTGTGACCATATACAGGCAGAACGTCAGTGAAGTGAACTAACGTGAGAACGCCATCACCATCATCATCATTATCATTATACCCCACCCACATTTATTTGACGAAATGATATGCCAGTACTTCCTATCTATGTACATATATATATTTATACACCAGATCGAGTGAATACTACAGCACTCTGCATTAACCCACCGGGCCTTCTTTTCTTGTCTGTGAAGCCAAGTAGAAGCATCACACAATACAAGCATCACACGAGCACCCGGTAAGCGGGTACATATAACTGGTACAACATACCAGGTAAGCAGCACGGATGAGGGACTTAAGATGATGACGAATGGAAGGAGGCAGACATGGATATATGACTACTCCATCACCCAACGAGTAGGTTTAGCAATCTGTTTATCAATCGGGGAGAAGGGATCTTTAGGGATGTTTTTGACTTGAAAATAAATGCGTAGCGTGGTCTGCACGTCGGAATCGTCAAACGCGGCGGAGCCGTGTTTATGGCGAGTTTTGGCACGTTTTGGCTGCGGGTTGTGGCCAGGGTTAGGGTTAGGGTTGGAGTCAGGGGTTGGGTTGGGTCTTCGCCCGTACCTTTATCCCAACAGGAACCAAAACACCTGAACAGCCTACCAACCTAAAGATCCCCCCTCCCAGATTGTGAAAGGTCCTCCAACATTCGATCACAACTATGACCTCCCCGAGCTTGGTCGTTCCAAACCGTATGCCCGACAGGTCGACCATACCCGCTGCGCACAAGAACCGCAGAGCTCCTTGTAGAGCAGAAATGACCAATCCGTGGGAACATACTGGTACCGTTTAGCGCTACGGTACCGGCGTGGAGTACACTCAACAGGGGTAGTGCATCTTCTTAGTTATATGAACCTTAAAAATGTGGCGTACGGCAGTGGGATCAACAGGGATACATATTGGAACTCATACAATCACAGGCACATACATACATGCGATTGTCTGATTTCTGAAGTGTTGAAGACGGTGGTGATGCTCAGAAATGTTCGGGAACTGCAGTGTGAGGAAATATGTGAAAGGCATGGATATTCGTACCTAGTCTCCTTTGCAGCAGGGGCGAATACGTCTCCTTGTTCTTCTGGAGTCAGTTTTTCGAACTCGTCCAATGTCAAAGCCTACGATAACGTTAACGGTAACCGTAAGGGTATGGGTAAGGGAAGTGTAAGGGTAACAGTAAGGGTAAGGGTGAGGGTAACGGTAAGGGTGAGGGTAAGGGTTAGGGCAAAGTTAAGGGTCCGGACACAGGCAAGGGTAAGTGGGCAAAGGCAAGGACAAGGGCAAGGGCAAGGACAAGGGAATGGGAAAGGGAAAGGGTAAGGGTGAGGGAAAGGGTAAAAATTAGGGTGAGGGTGAGGGTAAGGGTAAAATTTAGGGTGAGGGTAAGGACAATGGTAAGGGTAAGGTGTGACGGTAAGGGAAAATGTACGGGTAAGGGTAAGGGTTTGGGTAAGGGTAGGGGTAACGGTAAGGGTAAGGGTAACAGTAAGGGTAAGGGTGAGGGTGAGGGTAAGAGTAAGGGTAAGCGTAACGGTAAATACATAGGTATGGGTAAGGGAAAGGGTAAGGGTAAGGGTGAGGGTAACGGTAAGGGTAACAATAAAGGTAACGGTAACGGTGGAGGTAACGGTAACGGTAGCTATAACGGTAACGGTAACCGCAAGGATAACCGTAACGGTATCGGTATCGGTAACAGTAACGGTAACGATAGCGGAAACGGTAACGGTAGTGGTGACGGTGACGGTAACAGTAACGGGAACGGTGACGGGGACGGTGCTCGTAGGTCTTATGGTTGCTTGATACAATGCCAAACATGTCCTACTGGCGGCGGGGACTTCTGCGCACAGTAGTTACGCACTGGGAAAATATTCCTGTTTTGGGAGAAAATTAATCAAGTAGTGAGTGTATGCGCTGCTCCAACGACTACAGTTCAGTACGGACCCACTCCTCAAGACACCCGAAACCAGCTACAATCCCTCCCAGGTACATAGCCTGAGACACTATGCAGTATTTTGGGGATTTACAGCTATACCGCTAACTTCTCGCTCGTACCCCAGAAAAACAAGAGTTGCATGCATGCCGTCATGATCCAAAATAGTATAATACCCTCTGTTCAACCTTGATGGACCCCTATCTCATGTTGTTCTCTATTTGAAACAAAAGTTCATGTCCCCATGCGGCACTTTCACGGACTCTTACAGTATTTGATCTTGCGCTCTGGTAGTTGAATGAAGCACACCTGACTCTTTCTTCGGGGCACAGCCTTTTGCCCCCATCATCTCGCACCGTTCTCTCCTTTTTAAGGCACACCTTCATGCTCCCACCTCGCATCTTAAGGCTCTATATATATGTATCTTAAGCTCTACCAGGTATAACTTAAGCAAAACTTCATGGTCCCATTCAGCATGTACGTACTGCTGTATAGATATCCACGTGAGGGGTATACCTTCATGATCCCATCTCGCATCTTGCACTCTATGTTGATCTCGAAGTTGCTGCCTTGTTTGATGTACTTCGCCCGCATGGCCTGCACTTTACGAAACCGCGCCGACGTCGAATCCTTCGACATCTTCTCGTATTCGCGGACCTGTGCCGATTGTGAAAAAAATCGCAAGACATACGATATCGTTTCGAACCAGGCAGCAAACTAAACCTAGACTCTGAACGTCTCGCTGAGTCGTCTTGCGCGCAACGGAAGGCGGGTGTCCCGCCTAGCGTGGTTACCACGGCGCTGGCTGGTGTAGCCATGGCCTTCTGCTACCTACCGTCTACTACCCTACACCTTTCGCTGTTCCTATTCCCTTCACCCCTTCAAATCCCTCCAAATCTCTTGAAACCCCTTGAAACCCCTTCTCGAGTGGATGTTTGTCGTCGCTACGACCTCGGGTTTGGAAATACCGCGCAGTTGCCGATTCTTTTGGGTATATACACCCAATAAAGTACACCTACGATATCCGACACAAAAATACCACGCCGTGTGGATGTGGAAGAGCACACTATGGATATGACACATGACGCACGAAACAATGAAGCCAGGTACAGCTATAAAGAGTGTCTATACTACGAGAATGTTAATGCTAATAATACTATCCACACTATTAATGCAGTACTCTTGACGGAAAAGTAAGGGTTATTTGTGTGTGTAATTTACTGCTATACATTGCCAATACGAGGATGAGCGTAAAGGCAACTACGCTTGACGCGGGGCTTTTGTCGCATACATAATATAGAGATATATCGTGTTGTTGCGTTGATGCGTTCTCAGAGAATGCACGCGGAAGAGCATGCACAAAGATACCTACCTGGTTCGTATATTATAATGCATCATTGGGTGAACTTGGGTAATTAATGACTTGAATTACAGTAGTGTGATTTAGTTTTGTTTCAGAAGGTGATATCACGCTTAATATGCCGATACCATGCCCACGGGTATGTCCTAGCCTTTCACTGTGAGCGCAAGACCTACGCACATTTGGCGCGTGGCGTTTGCAATGCTTTGGTCAGAATAGGACTCAGCCTACCATAGGGACACTGTTCTGTTGCACTTTTTGTCTCAACATTTTCTGGCCGGTTGAGCTCCTCAAGTAAGCGACTACACCAGGCCTACAGTTGTATCAGCAACAGTATCATACTCCGACTGCAGTAGTATTATGTTGCTTTGGGGTTAGCGCATACAATTGGTTCGTCGAGTTGCGCGAAAAAAAAGATGTGTTCGAAGTCCTGTTTCGGGTGAAGATGTTGGCCTCCTCATGTGAGAAGAGACCTCACCCGAATAGACCACCAAACCTGCCGTGGCATTGTGCAATAATACATAAACGGTCCTTAAATTTACATCCAGGTCGCTGTGCAATAGCCTCCTTACATTACACTCCGAGCATGTTGGCAAGAAGGAGTGCACTTGGCTAGAAGCGTTTATGCTCTTGGGGCGTATGTGCTCTTGGGGCCTTTGCTTTGTGCTCTTGGGGCGTTTGTGCTCTTGGGGCGTTTGTGCTATTGTGGCGTTGTTGCGTTGTGGCATTGTTGTTGTTTGAAGTGTCACTTGCCTCGTTGAGGAACCAGTAAGACTCGCCACACAGGTATTTCTGTACCGTCTCGCCAAAAGCTATCCATAGCTCTTCATGGAGGATGATCTGATCCACAGTTTGAGCCTGTACCAACGTAGAAACGGGTGACGTATTGACCGGCATTTTCCATCTATCTGCTGATACCAAACAGACTGCAGTGGTTGTGGCTGCGTGATACCCTTTTTCGCCAGTGGTATGCAGCCAATACCCGCGATATGAGCGGGGAGGCATCGAATCGTTCGAATAGCTCGAAGCGTTTTCCCTTTCGAACGCAGAACCACGCTGCCCTTCAAAGGGCGACCGTATGACTACGGGGTATGCAACTACTGTACTGCAGAGACCGGCCAACATGCCGTCAAAGATGCGCCCTATCCCTTTGCAGACCCAGTAGTATTACTCGTACAGCAGCATTGCTAGTGTTGGCGGTGTGAATAGCATGGCTCCGCCAATAAGAAACAGCTAACAAGATCAAGCCTCGTATGAAGCATATCAAAGCAAGGCCATAATTATGTGCGTTTCATTAGAAATGTCGAAACCCATGGTTGATTCTCATGTCGACGGAAGGGCCCACCGACAGAGGATGTGGAACGAGGGGTTCACCAACATGTACGCGAAGGAGCAAGTCTACGTCTCTGCCCCCAAAATCTCGCTCACAGCTAGGTGAACATAGCAGACGCACACGGGCGAATGTCACGACACTGCCCGCGGTTGGTTCGGATAGGCCGAAAGGCCAGGATATCGTTGTAGTGTTCTGTAGAGCCTCTTTCCAACGTCGCAGAAAATAACGAGAACACGACGAATCGAAGGATACACTATTATGGGGGACCATAGTTAATAGGACCTATGGTGTACATAAAAACCTATATATTTAACCATTTTTACTAACAATATTTGGTCCTATTAACTATTGCCCCCCGTAATATGAACTTTCCTGGGACACCATCCTTGAACAACATTGAGCATAATAATAAGGAACTACACATAACTTAGTCGCCCACCCCTCAGCGCCAGTTCTTATTCCAATTTTCTTCACACATCACAAGAACGTGGGCCTCATGTACTTATTTATGTTGAATAGGCTCTGTCTTATTCGTGGGCCTAAACTTTACCTGGTACAAAAAAACTCCATTTTGGTAGACTACGAATAGCGAGAAATGTTTCGACATTAAATATTTACCCATTTTTGACATCTCGGGCGAAAACAATGGTCGTTGGTAGACGTCCGGAGCAATCGCAATACAATCGCAAGCCACAGCATAATTATTTCCCCCAATAACTAAATTCGTCCGTATTCATAACGTTTAACATGCAACGCGTCCGCCTTCTACTCACGTGCAAGGTGTCGATCCTTTTGAGCTGCCGGCCGCCGGCAGTGAGGTGTACTTTGGTCTGGTTCCTGCTGCTCCACCGGGCTGGAGCAAATCTTATCCAGAGAGCGCGAAAGGAAAGGTATACATTGTAGTACAGTACGGCGCATTAGACACCAAGTCAATGCCATACTGGGAGAACATTACAGCACGATCTATACTGGTGCATTATAATATAGTACGCTATGTACCCCACGTGAGGGTAACTCTCGTTGTTTACTTCTTAGCAGCTCGCAGCTCACCTTCAAATACACTACGCTACACGACACTGCTCCGCACCACACCACACCACACTACACTACACTACACCTACACTACACAACACGTCTCTAGGAGTTTCGTATCCCGCATAGCGCATATCGTGCAATAATACTGCATGTAGTGCATAGTCGAAGCACCCAAACACTGCCCCTAATAGCTACAAGCATGAAGCATGAACATGAAGCACAGGCACTAGGCACGAACACGAAGCATGAGCACGAAACATGCAACCGCTTTCCCCGAAAAGTTTGGTTTTGAGCGAAAGAGTGAAATAGTGAAACACTTTTTCTTGGAGGCCATACTGCACTAGTACGGACTATCTACTAGACGCGATGCCTCTACTGCTGACGAGCGTTTCATACTACTGATGGAAGCTGCCACGCCTCACATTACTACGGGCAGGCGTCTACGGCCAGGGGCCCTACGGGCAAGGTCCTACATGCAGATGTCCTACGTGCACGTGTCCTACGTGCAGGTGTACTACCGGCAAGTGTCCTACGGGCAGGCGTCCTTCATGCAGGCGTCTTACGTGCAGGTGTCTTACGGGCAAGTGTCATTCGGTCAGGTAGGCCTCCCTCGGGCAGGTGTCCTACATACACACCAATATATGTCCTACGGGCAGGTGTCCTATGGCCAGGTGCCATTTATTCGGTAGGGGGAGGTACTCGATATCATCCATGCCCGTAGTGGTTGGGGGGGGGGGGGGGGGGGGGGGGAGGGCTCACGTGTTGACTTGCCACACAGCGTGCATTGCGACGAGGAGGAGTTCGATATGAGGTTTGACCACCAAGGTTTCCCACTCATGGTAGGCCAGAAGAGTAACTGCGAGCATAGGAAGCAACCAGAACCACGACCCGTTGGTGGGCATAGGCCGTCTATGAATAGAGCGCGAGCGACTGCAAAATCTATCATTTTAAAATAGCACGTACGGATTGGCAGGGTTAAGCACATACAAGCCACCTGGAGGTTTCTTAACTCTTCAGCACGTAATTGTGGCGGGGCGCACTCTAGCCTGACATGTACCGAGCGTATGCTACAACTAAATTTAATGTTGATAGTAACTGGCACCGGTACACGTTAGGCCGCCGTTGACGAGCGACAGACGGCGATCGCTGCATCGAAAGACTGAAGTGCATCGGTGAATGGGGCATAGTAATAGTTGGACGCGGTATGGCGATATTGCATGGTATGGCATGGTACTGCACGAGACTTTTTCGAAAGAAGACAAGACTGCAGGTTGTATGCAGGTACTGCACTATACGCAGATGCTACACTGTATCCAGGTTTCGGGCGTGTCTACGGGGGTCCTTCAGAGCGGCAAGCAGCAAGCCAGCCTCTTTTCACGGTACACGGGAATTTTGCTTACAGTACATGGGAATAGTGCTCACGGTACATGGGGGTGTCACTATAGGTAGGAATGGCACTCACGGTATTTGGGACTGGCGCTCACGGTGTACCAGAATCATTCACGGAAGATAGGGATGACACTCACGGTATGCGGGAATGACACTCACGGTATGCGGAATGACACTTACGGCAGATGGGAATGTCACTCACGATAGGCGGGGATAACTCAAACGTGGATGGATATGATACTCAAGGCACGTGGGGGTGGTTTCGCGGACGGTTATATTGGTACTCGCGGTATGTGCGAAGGAATACCACTGGCGGTAGATGGCATTCCTCTCACGGCAGATGAGGATGCCACCCACGGTAGACACAATTTATTTTCTCGGAAAGTGGGAGTGATACTCACGGTAGATGAGAATGGCTCTCACGATACGTGGGAATGGAAGTCACGATCCGTGCTACGTATCTCCTAATTTGTTCCGCGCTCCTCATTTGATGGACCCCACACCCGACCAAAAACTCTGATTCGGAGAAACGCCAAAATAACGCAACCCGATTGAACAGCCCCAACGCCTAGGCATGTCGCTATTCATACTGCGAAACAACGGCATTCCGACGACATTGGGGTTTGGTGACCGGTCAGCTAGAAACCTTTGGGTCAACAATTTCCCCCTCTATCGCAGCACGCGTAGTCTTACCGTCTGCGGTAATGGCACTCACGGTATGTTTAAATGGTACTCACGGTATATGGGAATGCCAATCTTGGTAGCTTGGAACAGCACTCACTCTAGACGGGAAGGGTTTTATGGTCCGGGGGAATGACACTCACGGTGTGTGGGAATGGTACTCAAGGTAGACGGGAATGAAACAAACGGTAACCGGGAATTAAGTTGATGGTAAATGTATGGGAATAGCACTCATGGTTCGTGGGAACGACACACACGATTTATGGGGATATCACTCACGGCAAGCGAGAGTGACATCACGGTACACGGGGGAGTGGAGCACTCGGTACGTGAGAACACTACTTACGGTATATAGGATCAACCCCCCCGGTATTTGGGAATGGCCCTCACGGTGTGTGAAAATGGCACTCACGGTATATGGAAATAATCCCCAGGGTATCTCGGAATGACATTCCCGGCATGTCGAAATGACACCCACAGTATGGTTCGGTGGTAATAACCGTCAATGGGAACGGCACTTGCGGTAGACGGGAATGGCACTCACGATAGATGGGGATAACAATGGTGATCACGACGAAAGTAGAAACCAGCTCCTGCTTCAGATTCACTTTGTCCCCAAAATCTTGCAGCAGTTTCGCCAAAACGCCCAGCATGAGAACCTGCCGGTATGATACGACTCACCATGGCAGGCGTTAGAGTCGGGTTCGGTGTCTTCTACATCACCTTAGGGATAAACCCGAAACACATTTTAACGTATGTACCAATGCATGCAACCGTGACAAGAGCGTCGCCGAGGCACACAACGTTAAATTTCTAGATGTAAAACCTCGCGAAGTGAACGTTGAAACACGCCAGGACGCGTATATGTTTACCACTCGGGAAGGAAATGTATTGACCGTATATCCTGCAGGTTAGCACCAAAACGTTCCCTATATTGACGTCCAGAGGGCTAGTTCGTAGGTAAGGATGACGATGAAGGAAGCTTAGTCTGGCAGGGGTTGTTGACCTTCAAAATTTTTCCCCCGTACGCGAACATACAGGGGGGCGGGGGCAGTCCGTGTCACGTTTCACAAAGGTCCCCCCCCCCCTGCATAGTGCACCGTCCCGGCATTAAAGGGATGCGAGGGTCTATGGTCGGTCATACAACTAGGGCCATGCATGAGATCGAGTACAACTCTCCTATCTATTACTAGTACACCCCCCTCCCCCCCCCCCTGCGTAATGCATATTGTGGACATTCAAAACTGCTTGGAGATACAATGGGCAATGTAGGTCCCGACAAGATATCGACAACCTCTCAGTTAGGTACGCCAAACGGTGTGCTACATCGTTCAACGTCTCCACAAGGATTGATTTACGCCCACATTATGCAAGGGAACGCCCCCACGACCTCTCTCTGTAGGTACGCACCAACGCGACGTCGGTCTCGATCTGGCCGGTCTGTCCTTGACTTCAAGGCAGGGCAGAGGGCTTCTGGCGCCTGCCTCATGCTATACACGCGAAAATGTGCAAAATACGTCGTTCTGCGGTCCAGTTGTACCTTTACATATGTAGCAACGCCGTCCCGACAACGCTGTGGAACCCCCGGTGTGATAGAATTAAAACTCCAGTGCAGGCGTGCCGGCCCCTTTGGTGCATAGAAAAACATACATGTTCGATACTGATCACAACTAGAGTATAATACCTGCGCCTTGGCGTATCTCACGATTACATCTAACGAATGTATCTCTCGATTGCAGCTCACGATTGCATGTCACGATCGTATATCACGAGTTCATCTTACGATTCACCTGAAGCGCAGCATAGGCCAGCCAAAACCCTATCTCCTGATGGACGAAGCAGTAGCAATCGTCGTGCCCGTGCCTTCGGGTACCATCGTTTGGCGAACGATGGCAATTCCCACGTTGACGCGCAAAAGGCGATACAATCGTGTGGGCTTGCTGAAACAAGGTGAACCGCGTAGGTATGTGTGGACGAGTGATTGAGTGAACGCGTGATGAGTGTGTCAGACCCAAGCTACCGTAGAGGGGCGCACCTGCATTTCCCCGAAGTTCTTGATTTTTTGCAGGCCCAACTGTAAACACACGGTACATACCACCCCATTGTGGACACATACCGTGACGAGCAACCCCATGACCTAGGTTTAAGCTCAACCAAGCTGTAAACACAAGCGATATTGGGCAGTTTGAGAGTCAGTTACGATGGTTGAGAAGCCCCATCAGCCAGAAAGAGTTTGCCTCGTAAGGCAAAAAAGTACAACCCCTATCGCAGCACGCATCCCCATACACGAACGCACTACACACCCGTGTCTTGTGGGGGGCACGGCTAAGACCTGCTTTCGAGGCGAAATCGATACGTATATGACCATGCTTTCGAGGCGAAATCGGTACGTATATGACCATACCCTGTGCCCTACCAGACACGGATCAAAGGCCGTTTCAGCGTGAGGTTGTGTATTACGTTGTGAGCATCGGTGCCACAATTTTGACAGGAGGAGGAGCTCAGTATATCACCACTCCGGATTATTACTTCGAAGATCGTTTCTTCGCGCAACCCGACCTACGCTTAGACGCTATGTCCTACTTTAAAAACAACACACGACATCACTGTAGTAAGAGTATCGCACAGATATCATATTGACCGGTTCACTAGTACTAGTGTAGTTGCCCACTTCACGAGTTCAACCGGCCGCGAACTATGAAGCCAAAAAGTGCAACATTGCCCCTGCCATGATACGAGTCTTAATAAACGTCAATATCGCTGGAGCGACTGAAAACATGGAGAGGACGTGTTGAAATATGTCGATCAGAGGGGGAGCGGTACTCATCGCCTCGCCACGTAAGTATATCTCGCTCACGTGTAATGGTCAGCGTCTTCCACAAGCACCGCAATCACAACAAGCGTGGGGCTCATGTTGATCATGTAGAAAGCCACGGCACCATGCGAACTGAGTAGCCATCCGATCTTTTCGCGGAGCGCTGCAGGCAGGCAGGCAGGCAGGCAGGCAGGCAGGCAGACAGACAGGCAGACAGCCAGACAGACAGAAAGACAGCCAGACAGACAGACAGGCAGACAGACAGACAGACAGACAGGCAGGCAAACAGACAGACAGACAGACAGACAGACAGACAGACAGACAGACAGACAGACAGACAGACAGACAGACAGACAGACAGACAGACAGACAGACAGACAGACAGACAGACAGACAGACAGACAGACAGACAGACAGACAGACAGACAGACAGACAGACAGACAGACAGACAGACAGACAGACAGACAGACAGACAGACAGACAGACAGACAGACAGACAGACAGACAGACAGACAGACAGACAGACAGACAGACAGACAGACAGACAGACAGACAGACAGACAGACAGGCAGGCAGGCAGGCAGGCAGGCAGGCAGACAGACAGACAGACAGACAGACAGACAGACAGACAGACAGACAGACAGCCAGACAGACAGACAGACAGACAGACAGACAGGCAGGCAGGCAGGCAGGCAGGCAGGCAGGCAGGCAGGCAGGCAGGCAGGCAGGCAGGCAGGCAGGCAGGCAGGCAGGCAGGCAGGCAGGCAGGCAGGCAGACAGACAGACAGACAGGCAGGCAGGCAGGCAGGCAGACAAAGCAGGTGCAGGGGAACAGCAGTAACCGAATGTATTGTGCCAGGCAGCTTACGTATCGCCCCCTTTCATGAATACTCCACGACCGTAACAACCTACGAGCACAAATCTTTCAATAACTCCGTGACCCTCGTTTTTCATCTCTTGGTGTCGATTCGAGGATGGGTTTATTCATTTAAGCATGGACTAATTCCAACGAAAAATATCGAGGGCACGAGGAAATAGACAGCGCCCCGGATCTATAATTCCCGCAGACAGCCACGAGTGGGGGAGTGCACGCGCACCACCCGCTTGGCTTCACGTTTTAGCTTAGTGGCACGAATACCTCAGCCGTCGGGTGATTCTTCTTCGTCTCGGCTCTTTTCACGAGGCCGCGGGGATTCTAGCAGATGGCGTGCTTTGTAGAGCCGATACTCCAATATTTTGTAAAGGCTGGGCCAAGCCTACAGGTCAACACTCCTCAACAGCCGAGTTTCCACGCCTTTTTTGGGAGGTACACCCTGAAATTTGACACATAATGTTTTGTGAGCCCCTACCGACCCGTTAACAGCAGTTGCGTTTTTTTACTTTCCGTCAGATACTTCGGATTTTGTTTTTTTCCGGATTTTTTGGGTCTTGAGGGAGCCCAATTTTTCGGCGTCGGAAAAAACGGGGGAACACATCACCATTGGTCTCGCAGGGGCATAGAGAACAATGTGTGCAAACGCTCAGCGTTCATCTCTTAAAACGGCGTGGGCATTTGGACCTTTGTATGGTAAACATGCAAATTCCAGCATCGCTACAAATTACGTCTAATAGCTTCAGTAAATAATTGATTTGGGGCGTTAAAGATGACTTAATTTTGATCATATGCGGTCAGATCTTCGTTTCTTTGCGTGAAACGTTGCACACGCGCGCCTTGGACCGCCTGGAGGCTGCTCATTTAGAAAAAAAAAGATGTAAAAGGGCCCGTACGGAAACGCTTGACCATTATTGACCTCTCTGAAGGCCTGCCATTGGTCGGGTCACATTCGGCGTTTGCGCCAGTCCTACGTCCTTAAAAAGACAAAGCTGGCGATGGCACCCTCTTCCACTATTCATGGCGGTCATAACTTTACGGAGTATGTGACACTCAAGTCATCATTGCATGCCGCATTCGTGGCTGGCAAAATTTGGGGCGGTATGTTTGAACCAGCTCGCATGTTTACTAACCTGTAAGGCTTCGGCGCCTATCCTTGGCATTCTGTGGCCGTAACTTAGGTGGCCAGGGTTTCAAACCCAGCCGTGGCTGCAAAACACCTCTCATCCGCCACGGTGCTTCGAAATCGCCGACTCGTGTTGAATCATGCTTACCCATCGTAGCACAGAGCTATGTAAACAGTCGTAAGTAGCCTGGCTATCCGTACCCTTGTGACTTCAGCCCGGTGCAAAATTACGCCGAACCTAAGAGCCGTCAGCGGGTCTCGGACCAAGGACCTCTACCGTTCGGGGCTTTGAACACAAAACGCTGACGAGGTAACAATGCCTTTTAAAGTAAAGATAACACATATAGCAACGTAACACAGGTAGCTGTTGCTCATGCAGCTCATATGGCTCTCTTTGTCTCCCCCACCTGAAGAAAAACACTAGAAAACCACTCCTCTATGCACGTGAGATAGCGGCTGCCTATCGTTATCTGCATCAGTAATACGAGTAGCACTTTACCGCTAGCCATACCTACCTGCTGGGCTGAATGTACACACGCGGACACACAATTCGTATTACCTGTAGTGCTGAGGATTACGACTCGTAGTCCGCGATAGAAGTATCCTAGGGTGCATAGCGGTACGGTGAGGAAGGCACTGCGGAGAGCCGCGGAGAGGGCGAGAGGTCGGAGGCAATTCAAGGGACAAAAACACGCATCAAGCCTTTTTTCGGCACAGCCAAAACACTAACTACACAGGTAGTCTGATGGGTACCAATCGAGCGGTATATAGAGCAGTGCAGCGACTAAAGGAGCTCTCTGGTATGGGCCTACAGTACAGTAGGAAGACCTACAGACAGTAGAAATGTTTTCCTTTTGTCGGTATTCTGCTTCGTCGGTGTTACGTCTCTCCCTAAACTTCGTCTCTACAGTATCACAGCCCTTCCTTGCTGGGCGTGTGGCAAGCGGTCAAAACGGTACCAAAAGGGGCTACTATCTCCGACAATACCAACATATATTTTGCCTACCCTACAATACAGGGATCAGTGCATATATCGAAGGGGTCGTGTGAATCCCTCCATATCCTATTTTCGAGACAGTCCTGGACCCTGATGCTTGCGATTGTACCATCACCTCTAGCTTAAATAGTTCGGGTTTTGACGAATGCTTGACGGTCCCTCCTCTGCGCGTTGCTAGTCTGCCCCCCTCTAGAGACGGTCCTACAGATTGACCATGTATTGAATAGCCAGAACGCAGTTCATATCCATTGCCCTCTTGCCAGGGCTATGGCCATGTTATGCTCATAAAAGGGCGTCTAGATGATGTGACCCCCCAATAATACGAAGGGACGTATAATCATACCATATAATATGTAGTATTTCAAACCTAATGTGGTAGGTAAATATGGCGGAACAGGTCATTTTTGGCGCCATCGTGGGTTATGATTACTATATATTCCCATGTATTGTTATGTATTACTGCGTAATACTATGTATTACCACCCCCCCCCCGTAATACCAGCAAACTTTGGTATTACGGGGGACCATAGTCAATAGAACCTGTGGTATACATAAAAATCTATATATTTAACCATTTTTACTAACTAAATTTGGTCCTGTTAACTATGGTCCCCCGTAATAGTGTTGATGGTGTTGGGGAATGATCTGGCAGCACTACTTGCAAGGTTTCGTTGGCGACTTTCTCTCCAAGTACTCCTTTTTCTCGTCCAACTGTTGCCGGGTATCGTCCCTTCCAAGAGTCTATGCTACGGCATACAGCCCGATACGTGATGTCATGCTACCCTGCATAGTGGCTATCGATGTGGTTTTAGCCGCTACTTTTACTAAAAAAGACGGAGTAATTGAGCGAGAAAGTAAAGGCTGTTGGCAGTACGGAGTAAGTAGCAATCTTGCGGTACCCTCACACCACAGTAATACGGCTTACGGCACTCACTGAAACAGGTTGGCTCTGCACGGAAAGTCGTCCGCCCTGCCTTCCAGAAAGTAGATTTCCTGCTGCGTGAGATGACGCGTGATGTAGGTTCAAGGCTACTGTATTGTACCAGCATAAATGCACCTGGTATATTTTGTGATTCATAATCGTGACGGGTTACATACTGTTGCTCTTGCCTACTGCTACCCTGGCATCGCTTCTTCCGATAAAAGTGAATCAGACAGGAATCGAGTTGCCTCCCATCTCGTGGCAGACGCAGCTGGTAAGAAGCGGGAAGCAGGATTACCAATCCACACGATAGTAGGCACAGTACTGCTGGAACCGTCGGAAAACATCGTTAGTAGTCGAGTAAAGCATTATCGTGCCCACTGTCAGCCACACGGCTCGTAAAAAGCACGCCTATTAATAAGGAGCTCAGACTCGGACGTGTTGAGTGCATGTAGCAGAACGCGACAACAGTAACAATGTTAACATATGGCAACATATATATCCTACCTGCACAAAGAGGTTGGTGACGATGACCATGTTCATCACACCCGACACCATGGCAGGAATCGGCCCCCTCGATCGCACGTACGCCTCTTTTCTCCTGCGCACATGGAAACGGGGCATGCTGCTGTCTTGTAGTATTCGTCTTCGTATATCGTACCCCCTGGAACGGTACTGCTGTACCCGTACGCATGTGTTTTGACTTCAGGTGACGGAACCCACAAATAAATATTTAAACACGTGTGATAGCGATGTTATATAGGCGTGCCATGCACCATGCACGCAACGACGCCAAGGCCCCAGTGTGTTGGCGCTGAGGCATCATCTACTTTATTCGCGTGGGCATGGGTGCCTCCATCCTCTGTTGTTGTAGGCACGAGTAACAAAGCACGCACAACCGACGTCATACCATCGACATGTAGCTCACGGCGATCCAATTGGCCTACCAAAAGTCATACGACCACAAGCATTATACTCTGTAGTACATACGTATCATACATACCTGGTAGTACTACAGTCGTAGAAACGAACTGAAACCTACCAGGTACCAGTACGGAAATTTGGAGTCTGTTGTTGTTGTTGTTGTTGTTGTTGAAAAGCTGCTGCTGTGTCGTACGACTATAGGCAACTCACTCGCGCCAGACGACGAAGATGGACCAGGTAGACGCCACGTTGAAAACGATAACTGCGATGATTGTGGTGATCGACCAGGGCCGCATGGTACTGGCGGCGTGTTGAGTGTGGCCGATGGCCACGAGCGGCCGGCGGGTGTTGACGAGCCAACCAGTCTCTGTTCGTATCTGGTATGACTGCTGACCTTGTGTGATGCTGCATGATATTTTTGAGTGTCTGCTGTTGTTGCGCCGCATCTTTCTATTTGTTCGTTGTTCGATGCGTTGTTCTTGTTCTTTTTCAAGTGTGCAAGGTATTGCGCCGCATTTCTCTATTCTTTTGTTATTGTTATATTAACTGTAGTAGTAGGTATCACCGTTCTCCGAAATATTGTGAAACCGTTCTTTCCACACCCACACACTGTCATCCAGCGAAAACTCATATTATTATTGATGAGTACGGCTGCAAGCCCAGCTCCGGTGTCCGTACTGGGGCTTTTCACCCTACTTGATACTGGTAGTAATTACTCATACTCGTCGAGAGAGATTGTTCCAGCTCTCTCTGTGGTCACTATAAACGTATGATGACATGCTAAGACAGAGACCGGAGTTAAAATTACATGGATGAATGCATGGATACATATCCCGTGCAAAAAGGCATTGTTGGGCACGAGAAGAGTAGCAGGATGCGCACGTCAGCCGGAAATAACCCCAGTAACTGTATTTAGGCCGACGGCAGCAGCTCTCTCTGCGAATGTTATGCTTCTCTCAGAAACTGCAAAGTACCTCGGTGTAAACAAAATGTGAGGAACAACAAGCGTGCCCGACGTACGTAGTATATGGCGCAGCTTGCAAACTTGAGTATCAAAACCACTCAATCTGCCGAATTCACAGCTGGCGTATGTGTACTACTGGTACGGGCTGGTTGGTGTTAAACGACGGGCATTCCTTGCTATTTTTTCGATTTCGTCTCCCCGATTACAGAAAATAAATAATTGTCTCCCCGATTTCTGAACTACCTATTATTGTTGTTTGAAATTTAAAAAGGTCAAGTTTCAATTTGAAATTTCGTTCACCAAAAACAAAGAATAAATGGTGGGCGTGACAATATAATAAAACATATCATAATATTGAGGCATGCAGCAACAAAGAAAGCTCCCTAAAGCTGCTGCGTGGTGTGGGAGAGGGGAGGGATTTAGACTACTACGAGTTCTCACGGACACAAGCTTGTTTGTTTGTTTGTTTGCTTTTTTTTCTCAATGTTTTTTTCGTTTGTTTCGTTTTGTATTGACATATATCATATTTGGACCAACTTTTAGACCGACTATTTTCGGCGAACAGCCCCCCCCTCAAAACCCTGCAGATCAGTCCTCGGGAAGGAGATAGATAATGCACATGCAAACTTCAGGATACAGGATAATATATCAAAACCGTCGTGGGCGTCTGGGCTTTTGTGCCGAAAATAAAAAAAGATAGGCATTGCCTCTCGCACGCGTGTTTACTTAGTTCCAGTATTGGACCGATTTTTGGACATGTATTTTGCGTCAGTGAACATAGACCTGCGGCTGCTGCGGGTGGCGGAGCAGCCCGAGGTATTAGGGGTTGGCAGCCTCGGCGCTCGAACATTCCCTCAATCAAGTCTAAATTTCAAAACACAGTTGGGCCCCACAAGGGGCGGCTGACGTCGCGCACGTGGAACTCACCTCGTCGCCGGGGGGTTCCTGTAGCGCCACTCCCGCGGGATTATCAGCCCATGCCCGGCGTGGGTGGCAATGCCGAGAGTTACTTTTTCTTCCGACACTACGTCGACGACGGTATTCTTGCCGAGTCGCAACGGTTGCAACGGTGGTTGGACGACCGCCGTTGCAGACGGGCGGAGCAATAAATCACCACGCTTCGGAAAAGTTTCGCCTGCTGGGCAAACATTGGGCGTCCGACCCACCCTCCTTGTCCGCCTGCAAAATCACCAACTGAGAATCTCGACTCGAGGGGTAGCGTTGGGTCGTTAGCGCAGAGGCGTTTACGGTGACGTTGCTGCCGCATAAATAAACATTGCAAGCTGCTTACGCTCCTCGCGGCGTGGCGTCTGTCTTTTGCAGCTCGTCCCGAGGGTTCCTTAGGCACTTCTCCTTCGCCGTCCGTTCGGGGTTGCTTTTTCTGCGCGGCGCGTCGCTCTCGGGCCCGAGTTACACGGAGATCGTGAACTTTGGCGTTGGTTCGTTGGTGGGGGATATGACGAGCGGGGGGGGCCCCTTGCCGGCTCCAATGTACCACATGACATGCTAGAGCGCCCGGCCCGACGTTCTCTGTTATCGGATGCTTCCAAAACAGCTATCGGGAGTTTTATCTCGAAACTGGGGTGTACTGGCGTTACGCGCTCGGCAACGCTGGACGGTGTCGCTTCTACGGCTCGAGAAAGGCCATCGTAGGCGGGAACAGCATTCTTATCGATGTTTTCGAATGTTTGGGTATGATGGGTTCAGCGTTGGCCCTTATGTCCCCGTGCGCAGAAGGCCGGTCGGCGGCGGGCGACTGCCTTTTTTCTGCGAGAGAACAACGAAGCTATCGTGTCATGGGGTGGGTGCGGCGGTGTCGTGGGGGTAAGGAGCCGCGTCCCGGTACACTGCTGCGACTCCTTGGTGTGCTGTAGTTACGATATGGTTGGAATTTTGACGCCAAACACGTGCGGGGATTCATTAATGTCGCTGCTGATGGTATCTCACGCTGGGATGGCGATTCTGTTCTCCGTAGCCTACGCTCTGGTCGCCCTGATCTTCCGTGGCAGGCTCGGGGCTTGGAGGACGCCGTGAAGTCCATCTGTACTTTGGTGTCGGCCACGAGTTTGTGCGTAACGTAGCTGCGGTCTTGCTTCTCTGAACAGACTTACCTGGGGTATTTTGTCGCCCAGGTAGACGTCCGGTTACGTTGCGGTGTGCCAGACTTTGTACAGTGCTGTTTTGACAATATGGTCAACGTGTGGTCTTTGTTCGAGTACGTAGCGTACGCGATCGCCACCAAGCAACTGCGGTCGAGGACCGCCGAGAGGCATTTGTCGGCGATGAAATACTTCCCTTGCGTTTCGCGCGGTTTCGAGCTCGGCACAACTCACCCCGTTTTCGCTCGTCCTTAAAAGTGCTGCTGGCTTGCACGAGGACACGGGAAACCAGGCCATCATGTGCCGGCCCATTAACGGTTCGGCCCGGAGTTGTATGATAGGACGACCGCCCCCCTTAGCCTTAAAGTCCGAATACTGAAGGCCGAGGTAATTGAGACCCTGCTGTACGGGTGTGTGACGTGGACCCTCAGAGCGGAACACTTTGCCAAGCTTCGAACGGCTCACCACCAAGTCGTGTTGCGAGTCATTGGCTTCCAGCGCCGACTTCGTACTGACCATGCCACCCTCTCGTACGCGAAGGCCCTCAAGATGACACGTTGCGAGAGCATCGAAACGACCATTCGTAAACGGCGGCTCTTCTTTGCGGGGGGCGTGGCACGGCAAAGCAAGGAGCGATTACCCAGTCGGGTAATGTTCGGGACGAAAGCTGGCGGGGAGAACCCGAGACCAGGCGGACAGTGTAAGACTTGGCATAGATGCATAGTCGAAGACCTTAGAGAGTTCCGAGCCACCGAAGGGTCAACGGAAGTTGCCCCCTTGGTGTTTGGAGTTGAGACCGCGTTGTGGTCCACTGCAGCCAAAAAGGCGGGGAAGTGGTACCGGGGGATCCTTGAAGCAGCCGAACGGTTCATGGTGAGGTGGCACGAAGCTAAGGCTGAGATGAGTAGGCAGCGCCGCGCATCCGCCGTGGATGGTGTCCAAGGGAACGGGGGTGGAGGGGGCAACAGGAGAAGTGGCCGAAAGCCCGACCAAGGGAATTCGGAGGGGGGGGGGAACAGGAAAGGTAGAAGGGAAACGGCGGTAGACGAAAGTAGGAAGGAGATGGCGGACAGGGTAGCAAGGCACCAAGTCGACTAGGAAGTAGAACATGACCATACTACTAGTGCTACCAACTGGTGCAGCTGGTTCGAACGTGGTCTTCCCTCGTCTTCTCTTTTTGTTTTGTTTTTTTTCTTTCTTGCGCTGACTCTCCGTGATTTTCATTTTTTTTTTTCTCGTCCTTTCTGATTGACAAGCCGTACTGAAGGAGCCGTGTGGCGTGGTTGGATGACGAACCTGCTCTGCTCGGCTCGTATTGTCTGACGCCAAGGGGCTGGGCATAGTTAACGAACGCAGGGCGGAGACGGCAGTCTGGGTAGCAAGGTACCAGGCGGATTAGCAGGGAGAACCTGGCTTTACTACTCGTACCACAAACTGCTGCCGCCACCTGGAAGGTGCTTTGGGCTTTGGTCTGCCTGTTATTTTCCCTTTGTTATTTTTCCTTGTTATTTTTTTCCTTGGTTCTTCGTCTTACTCTGTTTACAAGCAGTGGTGTTTTTTCTTATTATTTTTTTTTTCCAGCTCGTTCCTTTTCAAGTGTTGGCCACCTCGCCTGCGGGGGGGGGGCACGGCAGATTGTTTCTCCTAGTTTTTGCTTTCATTTTTTTTCTTTTTCTCTTTCGATTTGTCTACTTTGTTTTTGTTTTCTCTGTGGTTGTTTCTTTTCGTTTCACTATTTCACAGATTGTGTATGTCGTGGCTGTCGTATCTAGTGTGATGACATGACTTTGCATTGCCCACTGCAGTGCTTACTGCACACGTGGCAACGTAGTATCTCTGTGGCGTAGCTTTGTGACCACAGAACTTGTATCTCTTCTAGGATTGGAGAATCGGCACGGACACTGGTTGTGCTGGATGTCGACGGGTAGGAAGAACGGCTTAATGTGAAGAACACACACACACACATTTCATGGGTCATGTTGGTTGCTGGCGAGATTCTGATCCCTTCTTGGCGTACCGGATTTCGCGTACTGTGGCCCAACGTGCGTTCATCGTTTTATTGTCTTTTGACTCGTGCGTCGGTTTTTTTCGAACCACGATCGCGAATTTACGAGGCTCGTATTGCTTACGGCGGGCCGACGTTGCGTTAAATCGAGGTAATTCCCAGCTGGTGGAAGCGCTGTATGGTCGACCGCGGACATCGTTGAGTTCCACTTTGGCGGGTCGAAGGGGGACCAAATGCGGAAGGTGAAGGTCCTCACGCGCGCGCGGAAGGACCCACCAAGGCCCGTGGGTGCCGGAGGTAGTGCTGTTGATCTTATGATCGAGTTGGTGTCTTGTCATCTGTGCCTACCCTCATCGGCTCCTTTGACTGTGTTCGGCACTGGTAACGGCAGATGGTCTCCTGGTGGACGCCGCGGCAGGCGACGGTTGCCCTGGGGAACAGTGGTTGGGTTGGTGGGAGCGCGTGCGGAGGATTACGTTTTCCACTCACGGAGGGATTGGAGGCGCAACTCACTTGTCGGCTGGGGGGGCTACACCAGAGGTCTTGCAGCGTGAGGGACCGTGAGTGTCCGACGCGTGAAGTTGTACGCGTGTAGTCACGGGAAGGACGCCGGTTGGGTGTTAAGAGCGATGGCCCAAGAGGGCACGTGTATCGGGATCCAGCCGGGGCAGGGTACGAAGTGGGGGCAAGCGAGTAAACTCCCCGAGCTGGGTGGGAAGCGGTGTGTAGCTGTGGGTATGCGTTCCGAGAAGAAGGGAGGATACGCTGTATGGCGGCGCGTGGTTCACAGGGCTTCACAATAAGTAGTGCGTGTGGGAGGGTGGTAGCTTGTAGGCGTCCGTAACTCAGGCTATCCCTATTTTGGAGGCTGGCGTTGAGAGATCAATATCGCAAATAATAGGGGATCGAGGTTGATCCAGGTTTGCGGAGCTAGCAGGGGTTTGCTGCTGGAGCAGCCCCGGGGGTCTAACCGTCTTTTTTCCTCCCTTGCTCCGAGCGGAGGGGGTGCGCAGCACTACTGAAAAGCAAAATCGAAAGCAAATGCAAAGCGTAGTAATATATCGAAGTATGAGAAAATAAATGTTCAGTATCTCCGGGAAAAAAACGACTAATCAGATCAATACGGGTTGTTGTACTCGTATACCAGGTAGTCAATAAGGTGCACCTGGGACTAGTTCTGCTCTACCTATTGGCTATTAATACCAACCGAGGGGACAGACTGAGGCAGGATCGTCAAAACAGGTCCAAGGTGTGATTTAGATTGGTTTAGCTGCCCATCCAACTCCCCGCGCTTTTGAGGGAGTCAGTCGAGGGGAGTTCGCCGGTCGCAACAGCGACATGGTGTGCTTGCTGCTGTTCGTTTTACGTATTTCGTGGGCGTCATGTTCACGCCCGTGTGTCGTGCTCGTACACTGCACAGGTTGCAATGGGGAGGTACCCCGCGGTTGAATGTTAAATGGGATGTTATGATGCCTGGTGTGTTATGATGCACGGTATGCCATCGTTCGATTTCTTGTGGTCTGCGCAGGGGCATGCCGTCGGGTGGCACCGGCTGTTGGTATGACGCAAAGGGACGCTCCTGTTGGGTTTCACGCTGTATTTTACGTGCACGTCTCCAGGCTCGGGGTGCTCTTCCTTTTGGCGGAGACATGCGTTACGCAGGATATCGCATGGCGGAGTAATTATTATTGTGCTTGCCTTCCGACAATATAGCGTAGATACCATTCCAATATATATATGCCGAATATCCTTCCGTAATCAGCAGTATTCCTCATACGCTTCTCTGCCAGCCGTTTTCCAATTTCCATTCCCCACATCATTTCATCTTAGCTATATACCTGGTATCCTATTCCTCACCAACATACCATCCCTAGGTCATCGGCCGCATTCCTCCGACTTCTTCTCCCCCCCCCCCTAGCGGCCTGGCGCTCCCCCAGTGCTAGTACTTGACGTTACGGGCACGTCATGGTGAGGCGTCGTCAGCTCGGATTATGCACGCAATCTGAAACGTGCGAGGGAGGTTATTATGTCTTGGGTGTATGGCACGAGGCGTGGATTGCATTTCTTACGGTGTACGTGTGCCGTTTTTGTGTTGGTACATGTACGTCATGTACTGCTGTGCACCACTCGTATGCTGGTGTATCAAGTATGTGTTGTTGCATATTATACGTATTAATAGGGTGTGTATCTTTTGTTGCCTACGGTACGTACCAGGTATTGTTTTGGCCCCTCTGTGTGTATTGCCATTCGAGTATACCTGGTATGTTATTCTGACGTCGAGAAATCGACATCGCCACTCGAGGATGGAGGTTGCCTCAGGTTTGCAGTTTGCTAGCAAGGGGTTGCTACAGGAGCAGCCCCCCGGGAGACTGCCCTCCTCTCCACCCCCCTTTCTCCGGCCGGGGGGATGCGCATTACTATGATATAACTTCGAAAGCAAAATGCACACATTTCGCCGCCCCAGTTGGGGTTACATAAACTGCACCCACATGTTATTATTTACCGGTAATAGATAGCCTCATTGCCTCCGGCGTCTCCTGCGGAGGCCTGATTGTATGTGCTGCTGCTTGTGGATGGAAACAGAGTGCCAAATGGGATCAGATCCGGGCGGGATCAGGTCCGGGTGGGATCAGGGTGCGGGTGGAAGCACGGCATGCCCAGAGGGAGCCAGGTGTACCCTGCGCTCCTACGAGGACCTGATCCCACCCGAATCTGATCCCTCGTTGGGCACCTTGCTTCCATCCACACGGTGCCGATATACAATCAGCCTTCCGCAGGAACCGGCGGAGGCCGTGAGCGCGAAGCGCGACCAGGAAATTAATTGAGAGCGCGACGCTCGAACCGTCATCCCACGTGTCCGTCGTGGGATCAGCGTTCTTGGTGCACAACAAGCACACTACTGGTGCGTACCAGGTATACCAATCTCGGGGTGCAGTTTCTATACCTCCGACTGGGGGTACGGTTTTTTTCGCTGATCGAAGACTGCTGTGCTGGACACAAGAACAAAATATAAATGTACTGCTGTAGGTTTTCCAGGTATTGTTTTAAAGAGTCATCATACACGGACTTCGAGACAATTGTCAAGCGGGTTATTCCTTTTTTAGACTAGGTTTGGGGAGGGGAGGGCGGGGTGGAGGAGGGAGAAGGGGAGGGAAGGGTTGGCAAGGGGTGGGGTGAGAGGCAGTGGAAACGAGTGTAGAGGGCGGGTGTGTGCTGTACCGAGTATCTTACGAGAGAAAAAAAGAATTAATTGTGTACGAGTACGAGTATTATAATAAAAGAACCATGATACTCGGACTTCGAAATAATTTGCTACGCGTCGCACAAAGAATATTGATTTGTTTGCTCAAAGATCCCAATTATAATAGGAACTCGTGGCCAAATACCATATCTATCTCCAGTATCTCCAGTAGTACCCGGTCGGTAGCATTCGTCTGCAGGATCTGACTTCATCATTGTCATACATACGCGTATTTGCTCTCCTGGCTCGCCTGGCTCATTGGACCTCCGACTCCACGGCCGAGGTGAGTGTGTATCCCAATATGCTGCTGTACTGAATGAACCAGGGTATAGGTCTTGCACCATCCTGTTCCCTCGCTCAGAGGCTGGTCGAGAACAGCAACCCCACTGCTGGCGATACGTTTTTTTAACTGAAAATTTCGGTGCTATCGTACCTGTACTACTGCTGTATTGAGCTTTCACAACGAGGTCATGGTATATCTTTTATACCCAGTCGTCGAGGAAGGCTATGGCCCACAGGGTACCGAACCCAGCTCTTCGTTACCCCGTGCCACACCACAGACGGCAGACTATCTGCCCGCGATGCACGTGGGCGGGGTGGGGTGACGGCTGTGAGGAAAGTAGGTCGCTTGGGAGAGACACAACTTGTTGCTATCTATGCTCAAGCAACTCGAGGCCAACCGCCTGTGTCCCCCCTCGCTATTACAGCAGTAGCCCTATCCATATGCCAAGCCTGATGCCTTCGAAACGCTTGTTTATACAATTCTGCTGGTGCTGCTGCTGTTGACAATCACATCCTACATTTTCCGCGGCAACCATGCTCAGAGCAGTCTCGCCGTTTACCTGATATATGACCCCACCGACGCCGCGATGCCTCGATCCTGTGGTACACGACACGCGAAACAAGTTCCAGACGGCGGACGGTGATTCCGTTACCTTCCTGCCTTCTCCGAGCTGATGATGGCACTGTTTGTTGCAAAATCTATTCTTAATATGATACGGAGACCAGTCACGATATTCTGATAACATATCGGCCTCGCGATCCTTTGAGCGCCGTACACGGCGTCTGCCTCCTACCGTCCGTTTTCGTCTGTGAGTATACACACGATATATAGATTAACCCGTACAGTTGTACAGCAGGTACGAGGCGTCCTTACTCGTGCTGTATGGACGACGGCTGTCGGTGGTACTGTACTATATATATATTCGGTACGAGTACATGTACACATACTATTAATAGTACACATGCACAAATGCCTCTCGGCAAAACTCTTCCTCTTTCAGGTCTACTTTCAGGCGGTCTGGATAGATAGACATGCCGAACCGTTATTATTTAATGCGCCTGGTACTATTGCTGCTGTACTCCTGGTACAACACCTGACTTGTCGTGGTACCGACGAAGCACCGGTGCTACTGTACCGCACGATACACGGGAGGTATCGACGCAAGTATCGAAATATCAGACGGTTCATCGTTGTGAGTTAGTAATTCAAGCCTTGCGCCTGGCGCCTGTGCCCTTTTGATCTCCCGAGGGAAAATTGAGGGCAAAGCCTGCACGTGGCCGCATCTCCGCATGCTTACGTACCTGCTACTGGCGATGACGGACCAGAGAGTCCCATCATAGCCCATATTCCCCGGGCTTTGATGACACAGTTATACATCCTCCCGTTTTGAGTTGGCGCAGTTCGAAGTCCTTGCCAAGTTGCTGGGTGTTTTTTTTCCACTTTTGACTACTCGTATACGTAAAGTAGTTCACTGTAGTACCAATAGTACTTGAACGTAGAGACACAATCGGCACCATATAGTACTACATCAGTCAACAAAACTAGAGTGTAGGCTATACACAGTAGTTCACAGTACCAATAGTACTTGAACGCACAGAGACGATATCGTACTGTAGCACCCGGCTCATACTACTGATTACGTCGTAGAGAGAAAGGGATTTCGTGCCCGCAGTTTTCTGATTGGTCAATTTTTTCGGATGGAAATTTTGAATGGTGGAAAATCCTTGGTCGACATTTGTCGTAATCCGGAATCATGATATCACTTTTTCGAAAAAAAAAACTTGGAAAACCGCCTGTGGATGATGACGTCAGTCTTCTTTTTTTGGAAAATTGACCGGAAAAAGTTTTCTTCACAGAGCATGTTTAATTTCGACAATTTTTTGATCAAAATGGGAAAAAAAGTTGAAGCCCTCTAAGAATGCACGAAATATGTGGAGTTTGCCGGATCGGAGAAATAAATATTGGGGAAATCGTCGATAGACTCTGTCATAATGCCTTGTATACTAAAATCAAGTTAAAAATAATTATCGTACTTCCTCCAACCGTGAAACCCACCAGGGTATGCACATACACTCATATGAAGCAGGCACCAGGCATACGGCAGCTGGAATCGAATTTGGACCAGGGTTTTCCTCGCATAATTTCATGGAGTAATTACCGACAGTAGGGGCTTTTTATGTAAACATACAGACCCCATACGTACCGATATCAACAAGAAACAATGCATCAAAGCGCCACCATATGCCGAGAGTACATTGCTAACTGTAGTATAATGCCGAACAGATTATCGGTTAAACGTATCAGGTTTTACTACGAAAGCGTAAACTTGAGGCGCATGTGTTATATATTATTACTGCAGCAGTATCCCCCAAGCCTCTTTAAAAGGGAAGTATATGCGTCGGAGTGCGCATCACTTTTCATCGGTCCACGTGGCTTAGCTTCAAACTATCAGTACTCACCGCTCACGGCGCTTTACGCTTTCAGTATCAGCAACGTTCGTGTTCTTGACGTCCGTTTATTTGGCGACTCTCCAACACTTCAACCCCGCTACCCTTGCCCAGGACCGGGACGAGCAGCACCATGGTCACTCATGGGGCCGCTTCTAGGTCGATGCTTGGCGCGGCCAGACTCGTGGCGCTTGGTGGTCTTACGCTCGGTGTTGTTGAGGCTTCTGTGCGCGGGCCCATTGAGAAACATGCCCACCAGCACCAGCAGCAGCACCAGCACGTCCATCGGGCTCTACAGACGACGTCCAGTATTGACTACATAGGCGTCATCAGGGGCAAGGCGTTAGCCACTGCTGGTCAAGAGGATGCAGGACAGCTACAGGTGACTTCGATTGATAGAGCGCGGCCGTATCGCGTTTCTCATGGACACAGCCATTTCACTCGCATTTTCGGTTTTTCGTTGTCGGACAAAAACGCCGCCTCCTCTCCAAAAAGGTAATGAACGCCCAATTTCTGGAGGTGCCTCTGTCCGGAGTAAGAACTGTGCTCCATATCGAAAGGGATAACTGACTAATTGTCGAATGACCGAGGCAAACAACAAACGTGTACCCCCCCCCCCGCCTATGGCCATGCATGAAAATGGGTACCGCCACCCCCGCCCCCACCCCCGCCCCGCCCCGCCTACCCCGCGCACCCCCCCCTCATCCCCGAGCGCAAGCGCAGAGCTCGACATTCTAACGTATGAGCATTGAAGCCATTCGTGCTGCCACAACTTCGAACACACCCTATATACTTGAAGTTTATTATCTCCACATGCAATGCGCGGCCACCCGACACTGTTCGTCTTGAGTAGTATGTACTCACCTATAATGCACACGTTCCTCTTCTTGCAAACTCTAAATGTGATGTTCGATAACTGCTCGACTATCTATGCCATCTGCGCAGAATGCCGAGGGTGAGCTGCCTCCAGTGGCGACCTCGTCCATCGTCGTGGAGACAGACGATTCCAACAGGGCAGAGGTAGGGCAGAGCAAAGATACCACCTTTTGTTAATTGTTTTGAGCGTTGGCTCGTTAGCCAAGGTAGAACTGTAGGGCTGAGTCTCCTCTCGCGTGAGCACCACCACAAGCCAGTTGGTTGAAATGACTCTCTACCAAGGCCGCCGGTGAAGTTTAGTGCTCATGGTATCATTGAAAGTTATTAACATCAGCATATGTTAAGGTAGGTAGGAGCACCGGCTAATGTCGATAGTAGCACGTGCTGAAAATGTCGATGGCAGCGCCTGTTGATATCAGGGGCGACGTCTCCCCCTCTGAACTATTGATGGTGTCCTCTCGGCGCGTCTTTTCTCTAATCGAACTTCGGACGTCGATGCCATTTATCTCCTTGCTGCTTGCCCCCCCCCCCCTCCGGCTTCGCTCGTCTGACAGTACGAGCTCTACTTTCTTGCTCCGGACACTACGGGGGCCACGGTCAGTGCCACGTTTAAGTTGTGAAGACTTTCGAGTACCGACATTAGTGCGTACCTGGCACATACATGTTATGGCCTTTTGGTCTTTCTTCCGGAGGGATTTTAGTATGCTCCATGCACCATCATGCTATGCAGTATCTACTATTAATACAAGCATCCCCCCCGCAGCTGAAAACCAAAGTTGAGGAATACGATCGGTTTATGTGTGGGTACGCAAATAATCAAATACTACAAGGGACCACACCAAATAGGACCTACGGTACACTCAAAAGCCTATACCAGTATATTGCTTTGTTCTTCATATAAAGTAGGGCCTACAGCATACAAAAAAGCTATATATTTCCTTGTTTTTACTAACAATATTTGGTCCTATTTTCTATGGTCCGTCGCAATAGGCTTACCGTCTGTCTCCTCGGAGAAGCGTGTGTTTCGCCGAGCACAAGCCTTTCAGTTTCTTTAGAGCGTTGCCTTGCACCTTGCTCTGCTTGTTTGCTTATGTTAATTGGTATATTTATGGTATCGCATCTTGGCCGGAACAGTTCCGACGGAATGGGTTCCTCAACTGGGAAGTACCCAACAATATATAACAAATTATCGTCGTAATATATTTAGTGTTTTGTTCTATTTCGTATTTTACTTTCTACAACAGACCATGGAATTATTTTAGCACATTCTTGCTTTCCTTTGGTTGTTCTTATATATAAACAACAAAAATTGGAAACAATTAAATAGTGGTCTTGACCACCCTGACGGCTCCCGAGTTAATCGCGTTAGACACCAACTGGTTCATCCACTACCTGCAAGATAGATGCGAAGTGCCTGGCGGCCGATATCGCTTCCTGCCGGCCCGACTACGTCGATGTGTTCCTCTATTATTGTTGCTGGAGTAGAGCGCTCCACAAGCGAGGTGTCATACCCGTAGGAGCTTTACTGCAAAATCAGGAGCTACCTCCACCGTAGCTCACGCGCCCTTTGCCTTGCCTTGCCTGTGCCTTGCACTGCTTGTGCCTTGCACTCTGTCTTGTATCTTGCCTATCATCTTGGCTCTATCGCCTTGTGTCGCATGGTCCAACTGTTTCTCTTTGCCATCTTCATCTACCGTAATAGAGAAATCGACAAGAGTCCGACTACTACTGTACGATATAGGATTGTTATTCAGATTTATGTCGTACCTGCATCATATACCGACCTACATAATCATGTGTTTTTGCTCAGGGGTTCACCTTGACCTTCATCGGGCAGCTGGATGGTGCCCAGTGGTCTGTGGCTATTATGGACTTCACTCCCGGCGCACTGACGTGGGTCCCAGCTGGCACCCTAGCGGGAAGTGAGTACCCACTACTGTAATACATGTCATTTCTCTCCGTCAACCGTGACTCCTCGATGACCGACCAAAAGCGAGACCATCTTGTACGACATCCGTTTGTGTTACCGCTTGCTATTATCACCGCTTAGCTTCATAATCGCCTCCTCCTAGCTGGACGGCTCACTGCCGCTTTTTACGTTAGACTGTTCATTCAACGGTGCTTCTCTTGCTGGTCACTCATGACATGCTTGATTGGGTCAGACCTGACCCTACCGGCATATATATTGCGAAAGCCTTTCGAATGTCTCGAACATGCCTGCACCATCTTATCTGTACTCGGTGACTTCTGTAATGTTTTGACCCTTGGCAGTCACTGCCGCCACGGATGCCTGGGGAACCGCCACGATCGACTTTCTTGGCACACCCGAAACCTACCTCCATGCTAGGGGATCAGGACAACTGGAAATAGCGGTGAGATGTATGCTGTATACCCTCTCACGGTTTGGTTCAGCCAACTACTGCACGTAAAATGTGGACGTACAATGATCCTTGTGGAGACATCAAAGAATGTTGCACACCGTTAGGCGTGCCGAGTCGAGAGTTGGTTGACACCTAGTGGGGTCTGTTCTTCTAGTGCATTGTTTAAATGCCTCCACATAGAGTTTTGCATGCTCACATTGTGCAAGGAAGGGGATTCACGGCCGCCTGTGCCAATACCATAGGTACTGCCGTAGTATGGGGAGTCTACCATTGCCGTTCGCTCCTTTAATAATCACGTTCGTCCGTTGACGATATTATAGGCTGAACATTGAGCACCCCACTCCCTCATGCACGAGTCGTTAGGAACAAAACTACTGTACTGGAGAGCCGGCAGTAGTCTACACCTTGATGCTCTTCGCGGAGGGTCGTTAAGCTCAACATTATAAATAGTTCACAGTTATGCCATGCTCACTATTCAGCAGTATTCAATACCTCCTCGGTACTGAATTCGCATTTTCAAGTGCACGGACTACATCACCGTACCATACATTCTTTCCATGTGTAGCTGAACACCTGTTTTGATATGTGTGTACCGTATACAGCGCACTGCTTTGCCCGGCGAGTGGGTACGGTCGGCGAGATCTATTGTACCTGATCGTTCTGCCCTTGCCCCCTTGCCTCCTGCTTTGTGCGCTTTTCGCGATTGTACTTCCTGCGTTCCAGCTTCGGGTGACGGCCACCGAGGCTCAGGTGAGTAGCGTGTCGTGCGTCAGGGCTTTTCGCTTAAAGCTTAGGGTATTCCTGTTACTTATGCTGTAGTCTAGTGTTTGCTCATAGGACGCCTGGATTTATTGTTTATTTGGTCAGGGCAAATGTTTTGCTCCTACTATTACCTCTGAGAAGTGGTGTACGCTGACTGGCCAGTGGAGCGCTAATAGCCGGGGCAAGCGGATAAAAAGGGAAATCCAGCCTTGTGTGGATTTATTCGTACTGGAATTGCCTTACTGTAGTGTCATTAAGTGACGAGACTTCCTTGGAAAATACCGAGAGTCGACGGTGGACGAGCGTACTCTTTTCTTGTGGGAGTAAACGGTGCACCAGCGGCCGCACATGCTCTTGATTTCTGTTTACATATATATTGGACTGTAACGAGCAACAGGTACCGCACGGTTTAGTCGGCACAGTTTCGTGTACCGCCTACGTATGATAACACGTTTGTTTGGTTGTGATTGCCAAGTAAACAATTAGCGCATAAAGCGGCTACAGCTTGTTAGAAGCCTCTACAGTTGTAACACACCATCCAAGATGAATAGTACCGTCCGTGGCCATCTCTATGGACCTCTGCAGTCATTGTTTTTCTCCCTCACACTATGATCATATCCCGCAGACTGTGACTCCGCTCCAGTATTGCACTGCTCCAACCATACAGTATAGCTGCCCCTCATTACAGTTGTTTATTTGTTCTTATTCTATCGCTTCCTCTGCACCGACTTGCTCCCGTGTCGTCGTTATCGACCTTCCATGACAACCAGACCGGTTTCTTGGATTACGTCGACATCGCTGCCGCGGGGGGTCCTCCAACGCCTACTCCAACACCGGGTCCTACGGGCCCTCCCGTCGACGGTGTAGCAGTCGGCACTGTTGTAGCCGTTTTGGGCACCACGTCTATCACGGGAACCGAGGCCACTGGACAACTTGCGGTGAGCACGGCCATTGCTCGTCTGTTCCTTGGTGCTCCCTTTGTGTGGCCAGGTTTTCGACCCCTTCACCGATGGGCCGAATAGGACATTGCAGACGTACTGTATCGCGGACCTTCGAAAGAAGTCTCACGTTTCCACTCGAGCGTGTCGTGTATTCCATATGTGGTAGCCATACATAGCATGAAAATCCCTGAAGCCCGTAAATATATCTTGAATCCGTACGGGAGACCTACTGGAGACCTACTGGAGAAATGCATTACACCGATGTCCTTAAATCAGTGCCATGCTAGTGTTGTATAGCCAGCACAGGAGTAGGAGAATGGTCACACAAATTCCTCGCTTGACAGGCATTTTGTATATACCTGTTTGGGCTTGTTCGTGTTTGTCGCAGAATGCCGATGGCGCCGCCGTTCCAGACGCCGCCACATCCGTCGCCTTCGAGTCCACGGACACCGGTGTGGCTAGGGTAAGTTTACGGCGAGATCCATCTATTCCGAATTGGTTTCGTCTCTGCTACAGGCGTCGACGTACTGTAGGTGGGCGTTTCGATGATCGTTAAGAAACCGCTCCAACCGCATGGATGTCACAATATATCATGACCGCATCAGCTGTGCGTCAACCCCCGTTACAGACTTGTCAGGCTACGTTGGACGTCCGGGCTCGAAACGCTCGTTTGGCTTCCCTTGCTTACCTGGCCCTATTTCTATTGTGTAGTGTCGAACCCCAACGCCCCCACCCTAAGTCGACCCTCTTTGCTACCGCTATGCACGCGATGGTCTCTACCAGTATGAGCTATACGCCGGGGCTCCTACCACGGTCACGGGAGGCTTCACCATCTCACTTAACGCTCAGCTCGGCACCGGCGCCACCGCTGGGAACTGGAAGGTCGATATGTTGAACTTCGCCGATGGCTGGGTGGAAGCGGGTTTCCTGACTGGAGGTAGGAGTATTCCGTTCTTGGTTGGCAGAATTTGAGTTTTTGAGCTCGAGCAGAGTCCGCCTTTCGTCGTCAGTACCTCCTCGTTGGAATGCAGGTAGCATGGAAGGTAGAGACGGTGTCGGCTTACAATGATTCCCGCTTCATGTTTGATGCAGGGCGCCCGACAGTGTAGTTGCGTATGCGTGTTTGTATATTTTATTCTAGCCTACACTCTGTGAGTCACCAATGCCCGATACCTAATACGTGGCACGACAAGCAGTAAACGGCTCCAACCAACAATTGAGAAGGTTGCGTCTTATCTCGTCCCCCGATAGTTTCTGTTGATAGGGTGCGAGTTGGTCGCCCGAAGTACACCGCCAAGCTGACTTTGCACCGCCAACGTTCCTTTCCCGCCGCGGCCTTTTTACTTCACCAGCGACAACGGGAGCTTGGACAGCCATCATCTTGACCGTTCCCGTGGTGGCACCGGCCGTTCCTACTGACTTCATCAGTTCAAGCACCGAGCGCAATTACGTGGTGCGCTCATTTGCCGTGTTATCGCGAGTATCTTTTAAATATCTTGCGTTAGTCGAGGAAGCAATGCCCATGCTCGTGTTTTGAAATATAGACGAATTCGATTCATAGGGGTACATCTTTATAGTACATCTTACATGCGACAACGGTAAACAGCCTGATCGTAGGCGCACGTAGCGTGTTGTGGCGTATGAAGTTCGGCGGATAGGAAATGCTCAATTTTAAACCGTAGACTGTCATATACCAGGTAAGAGTAGACGCTGCGGGGTTGACCAATGCACGACTTACTTTACTCACTGCACCCACTCGTAGTCTCTGTTTAACCTGATGCCCCTCTCTGATGTCATCTGCGCCTCAGGTACGGCTCACAACTACGACAGCGGCGACAAGTACCGAGGTAAGTCATCTGCCTTTTTCCCACCGAACGCAATTCACCCGGTTCTGAGGCGTTCGGATCATCACTAGCACCTCGGACGACGAAGTCGCCCTCCTTTGTTTTCTCACCATTTCCTTATGCTAGACCGATGATGTGTGGTAGACATGGTTTGGGGTTGAGGGAAAGGCAGTGCGTTCTGGTTATTTCGGCTTGGTATACTGTTCGTCCTGGTGACGTAGGTGAAACCCAAAAGCTTGCGATTTTTTCCACACCGCTTCAAGTCCGTTCGGTTTTCTTGTGATTTTTCTCACTCAAAGCGCTACAGTGGTGGCTCTTCGTGACTTCCAACATTTACGGCACTGGTAAGTATGAGTATGCACACAAGTACTCAAAATGCAACACTGCGAGCGCTCGGAGCTCCGGGCCTAAACTTTTGCGCGATACCTCGGGACCCCAATAAAACTCAAGCAAAGCTATTGGGCGCGCCAAGGAACCCTTATCTTCTTTTAAATATCTGATGATAAAATTCGATTTTAATATTTTGATTCGATAACACGTGTGAACCTTAAGCTTGAGCTTAACCTTAACCTGCACGGGTCGGTCGGTCGGTTGGTCGGGCCGTTAACCGAGAAAGGAACACAACGCGTAACGCCCTCTCAACGCTCGAACCCTTGCCTTTGAGGCTGCACAGTGATCGTAGAATCGTATAGTGGGCATACTTGGTACCAGGGTTTCGAGGTTGCACAGTGATCGTAGAATCGTATAGCAGTCATACTTGGTAGCTTTTATTGTTTGTTACCGCGGTATGACCTTGCTCACTTTGCTGGCTTCATTTCCGTTTCCGCTTTATAGGTTGTTTACTTGGACCAGGCAGTGATCGCCGCTGGGCCATTAGCCCCGACTCCAGCTCCAACCACGGACGCCCCTTCTCCCATCTCTCCTACGAGTCCTTCCGCCGGCATTCCAGAGTTCGTCGAGAGGGTTTCCGGCGCTAATATCCCTTCTTCGCAAATAGATGGTGCTGGGCTCGTGGTAAGAGTACTCGGCGTTTGTTGGCTGTACAAGAAGACTGCCCGGTATTTTAACGAACACGCGCCTGTGTTGATATAACTTCGTGAGTGTTCTTCGTTTCAAATATACTTTGCCGTCTGTCGCTTCCATTATGAATAGCACGGCTATCAAGAGAGGTACGTGTCCCGCTTTTTCAGCCCTGGTACATACTTGTATACATGTAGGTAGAAAAGTTTGAGCACTGGATCATTTACTCTAGCAACTCTGACCTCGATAATGACCTCCTATTACCTCTCTGCTTGAAACGTCTGATCCGTGGGTGTGGCTGTGGCATTGCCTCTATGGTAGGATGCTGAAGGGCTAGGGGACGCGGCTACATCCGTGGAGTGCGCGACCGTAGATGGAAATGCGAAGGTACGTCACGAGTTTATGGACGTAAGCCGCCAGCTTTTACGGAGACTGTGCAAATACCTTGTACCTCATCAAAGCAATGGTTGTGGTAACGATACACCGATATACTAGCAGAACATACAGCGCTAATTTTTTGTCCAATCGATCTGTAGAGGTTGATTGGAGAACATGAGGTACTGTAGTATCCAAGGCATACATGAAATAATATATACTTCGCATAATTTGTTTGCTCAACCGTACCGATGCTCCGGCATCGGCACTGCTGTTCACAGATTTGGCACCCGCGGTGGATATGCCCCTGGCTTCCCCCACGTCGCGTTGACGACGACCCCCTTTTCGCCCCACTAACGCCGCTACTGCTACTGGTACATTCCCGCGCCTACACCACAGTACGAAATATACCTCAGTCTTCCGAACCCCATGATTGGAGACTTGACCATCTCTGTCACTGCCCGGCTAGTGGCCGGCGCGTCTGCTGCAAACTGGGGAATCAGCCTTTACAACCACAAGGAGGGAGTCGACGATTTCACCACCCCTGTTCCTATGACCGGCGGTGAGAGACCACAAAGTAATTCCGAGGTACCTGCCTTGAGGCTATGCTACCAGCCTGGCACTTAACGTGATGACGTGTAGTAGTGACTGTACGAGGGCCGCATAGATAGGCGTTGTTGTCAATTCATTGCTTTGGCGAAAAACCCTCGTTGCCTAGGCTACGTCGTTCCATTTTGTAAAAGGGCACTCAACTCCCTGAAACACGCTGGAACGCCCACACAGAGTCCGGCCTCGGTGGTACATGTGCTATGTGTGCGTGCTCCCTGCTTGCGTGACTGGCCGCCCTTGCCCTAATCCTCGTTGTTTCGTGGCTTTCCCTTACGCTTCTCTCGCTACGCCTGCCTCCCTGACGAAGTTACGTCGGCATCGTTCACCACGGTCGAGGTGGTCGTTCCTACGACAACGCCCACAGACTTCGTGGCAGGCACAACAATGCTGGTAAGGCGGTTCTTCTCCACCGAACGAACGCTCAAACGTCCTTTATACTGACTCCTATTCGCCTGTACAACTATCAATATTGCTTTCTTCTATACTGCGCAGTTCGATTTCATGACAACCAAACTACCGGTCTGGGCATCACCTGTGTTGCACTGCCCACAAAACACGAAAACAAGTCCGGACAAAAAAGACAATGGAAGCACACCTGCCGCCGTTTTTTTTACGAGGACATTTCGTTTTTCTGCTCTAGCTCTAGCTCTGAACGTTTCCATCGAGCCAAAATCTGGCAGACTGGATATGGGCTCTTTGGTGCACTCCCATGAGCATACCAAAGCGACAACACTTTTCGTGTCCACCTTCGGGGTGGACCTTGTCGCTGAAGTTTGAAAATGTGGTTCCAGGCGCTTGATTTTTCAGTTCCTTGTACTGTAGTCTAGTATTTTGTTTTCTGCTGTTGAACGAGCTGGAGGAACCCAGAAGTCGTAACGAGTACGTTCCTCTTGCTCGTTCTACAGCATAAAAAAATACTATTGATAGACTACAGCCAGTACAAGAAACCGAAAAATCAAGCGCCTGGAACCACATTTTTAAAGGTCAGCGACAAGGTCCGCCCTCAAGGAAGACACGAAAAGTACTGTCGCTTTGGCGCGCTCACGGCAGTGCACCAAGGAGCTTATATCCGGTCTGCCAAAGTTTGGCTCGTTGGAAACATTCGAAGGGAGATCAGAAAAACGAGTAGTCATCGAAAAAACAAACGGCGGCTGACATGCTTCCATTGTTTAGGTTGTCGGGACTTTTAACAATATCTGCTTTTTTTCTGGGGGAGTGCAACACAGGTGTCATCAATATAATGGAGGTCTAGATGTCAACAAAATGTCGAATGCACATTTTGTATCTGGCCAGACTGTCTTTGATAAGTTCGTTCCTCACTCTACCTTCCATGACTGACTGCTCGTCGTCTATTGTCCGTGTTTCCGTGCCCCTATGTTTGCCTTCGTGTGCGTTTCGTTTGATTGTTGCCCCGCTCGGTCAACGACGGAAAGGTGCTAGTGTCAGCACAGGATCTTACGGGTGACGAGGAGGTATGTAATCCGTGTAGTTGTGGTATACGCGGGCCGGGGTTGCTGACCGCCACATGGAACATAGCATGACCGAAAACGAACACCAGTGGCGCTACGTCTTCAAACTATCTGAAAGGTTTTCCTATTGATATGGTAGGTTTAGAGCCTTCTTTTAGCTTACCTCTATCCTCTCGCTGATATACACCCTCACCGTCCCTCCGACTGCTGCATACTATGGCCCATATATGCCCCGCAGTCTTGCTGAGTGTCTGTTGTTGTGTTTGTTTTGCTAGTCTGTTTGTCTGCTGGGCTGATTGTCTGTTGGCCTGTATTTCGGTTGGTATGTATCATCTGTTTTTCTGCTCACCTGGTGGTCTGTTAATCTGTTGGTCTGTGTATTGATTGATCTGTTACCTGTTGCTTTATTGCTTGCTATTTTTTGTGTTTCTGTCTGTTTATCTGTTGGTCTTGCTGGCCAGGCGATCATCTTGGACGTGGTTTCGATCTCCGCAGGGGATGCCACCCCAACCCCCACTCCGCCTCCGACTACAGCGGCCCCGACCACGGCAACTCCGACCACGGCCGCTCCAAGCACCGCCGCTCCGACCACGCCAGCTCCGACCACGGAGGCCCCGATTACGATCGCGGTCGCTCCGACCTCGGCGGCTCCAACCACGGCGGCCCCAACCACGGCCGCTCCGACGACGGCCGCTCCTACCACGGCCGCTCCGACCACAGCGGCTCCAACCGCAGCGGCTCCGACCACGGTAGCTCCGACCACGACGGCTCCTACTACTGTCGCTCCGACCACGGCCGCTCCGACCACGGCGTTTCCGACCACAGCGGCTCCGACCACAGCGGCTCCAACCACGGCCGCTCCGACCACGGCGTCTCCGACGACGGCGACTCCGACCACAGCGACTCCGACCACGTCGGCCCCGACTACGGCGGCCCCGACCACTGCCGCCCCGACTACGGCTGCCTTGGGTGAGTTGTGCACAGTTTAGTTAACCTTTTTCAGCGTTTGAGGAACCAAACGACTCAAAGGTAATGTACAGGGGAAATGCGTTGGAAAAAATACGATTACAGGAGCAGCATCCGTCAAATCATAGCCGGGATGGTCAGATAGAGGGTATAGAGAGAGATGTACCCTGGTCGTGTTGCCAGGATATCTCGGACACGCACGCCGCATGAGGCTATAGTCTTACCATCGCGCTCTCTCCCTATAGTAGACGGTCTATGACACCGTACCTGGCATCGCTTGGAGCAGTACACCCGGGCCCCAAAGGGGCTAACAACTACTGCTGTCGTTACCGTTAAGGCTCATTGGATCGCGCACCCGTGTTCTTTTTTTGGCATTCAAGTAGGTGCGAAGCTAGCAAGCACGCAGTCCTCGCAATACGACACACAGGCATAATGGTTTTCTCAAACACAACCCCTGTCGTCCGGCGTTACATCTTTCATATCTTCCAAAATACCCCGCAGGTGCCGAAGTGCAAGTGGATCTTGTACCCTGCATCCTGGCTTCTACAACCATTGTGAGTTGATGAACGGCCACATTGAATATTTCGAAAAAGCCCATTGGGTGAACACGATTTGCATGCAAAGGATGAACTGGTAATACAAACGACATGGGGAAATTCGTCGAATGCTTAACTGCCGAACGTTGAGTACATATGCTTGTTTGACCCGGGTCAGTGCGGTACTCCAAGCACTGGGTAGGCGGTTTCTCGCCCCTGGTCTACCGCGCGCCCTGTGCTCGCTGTGCGGGTACTTGACAAGATCGTTTATCTCCCAACGCTCGTTTCCACCGGGCGCAGCACTGCGGGCTGTGGTATATTGTTATTTGCACGCCCACTTGATTGTGTATCGGGCTTATACGGCTTGGCCTGTTTCCCCCCACGTCGAACTGGAGAGGGGTATCGGTTGTCGGGGGGGGCACAGTAGCGATTAGTTGGCGACTCGAACTTGCGTGCGTTCAATGCGCTCGGTTGTTTGAATGGCATCCCACGCGTAGCACACAGAGGTTCCAAATTCTTCGGGACTATTAGTAACTCCCGCCTTTCTCTGTGCTGGCCCTCCTTCAATGTTAAATGGAACATTCAGATCCAGAACGACTTTCCAACGGCTTCGGCATACCTCATGAACGAGTTTTTCAAGGGATTCTGGACCGCAACACAGGTTAGTCCCTTGGCACGTGTAGAAGGGAGAGCACCACTAGCCTGAGTACGCGCCGTGTTTGATTGTGTCGTCTTTTGACGGCGTTGGCAAGAAAGGTGTGGCTCTTCAGCTTCAAGTGACGAACAAGTGTGTCACTAATTGCCTGCAACGACAGCTCTGTAATCCAGCCGGGGCATCAGAGAGTAGACCAAACCACGATGGGTTTGGCTTGTACCCATCCGAGCGTCACTCACCCTCTTCTTGTTCGTGGCCTCTTAATAATAGCGCCCGTCTACACCGAATCTCCTCATAGCCCCTGACCCACCCCGCCAAGTGTCGGCCTTCTCTGAATATCATTCGCTCTTGTTGTGCAGATCGTCCAGGTCGTCGATGTTTCCGCTGGGTCTGAAAGCATACTGGATCTTGTCGACAGTGCAAATGAAAGCTACGGGAAATGCAGCGTTGTGTATGTGGGCGTCGTACCCACGACTTTGCAAAAGGCCCAGCTCGACGCGTATTCGATCAAGTTCAAGGTGATATATGTATTCTTATACCAGGTATATGAATACCAAGCATATCAATTCGATCCCATGGTTGCCTTCGCTGTTTTATGTCGTGCTCCCTCGTCGTTTTATCGCAAGAAGGTTCAGCACTTTATTGCCTCGTCTACTTGTCTCAAACTATGTCCACCCATACGCTAGGCGCACTCGGTAGTTGGCGCCGTTTGACGGATTAAACCTCTGGAGGGATACTCGGACCGACGGTATCAACGCCAGCAGTAGTCGGAACTAACCCCCAGGCCATCGGGGCGATCGGTACTTGCCGCTCTTCACCTCTTTCTGGGCCTAGCCCTCGTTTGCTTTGCTGCCACCGCCTTTGAGCGGCGAAGGCGTTCGACACCGCCTGCCATTCAGGCCCGGATGCGTCACGCATTAAACGCCACGCATGACGCTATCGTCTTGTCTTATCGGTTGTTCACCTCCCTAGTACTTACTTATTCTACCTTTGTCAAGGATGTTTTTTCCCGGGGGCTGGTTGATATCGTTGGGATGTATAGGACTATCAATAGTCGTCTTATCGGTTGGTTGACGGCGTGCACCGTGTTGCCCACGAAAATTTTCGCCTGAACTCGTGCAACTCGTGATCGCTTCCCTCTCCTTTGGTATTTCTTCGTCAGATACGCATCGTGTACTTCAATGCCGCCGCTACCTTTCACGACGATGATTTCAAGGCGAGGTTGGGCATACAGTCCTACTACGATGATGCCTTGACAGGGGCTCCCAGGGTCAAATACACAGGTGGGTACAACAGTAGTGCAAGCGCCTGTACCGCAGTGATATCAGATGTCGCAACCTTTTTCTATAATTTTTTTTTGATTACATTGCTCGAGTATCGAAAAGGCAATGCCTCCTCAAGCCTGAAGCGTACCGTCTTTAAAGACGCCTGATACACGGAATGACGGCGGCCTTGAGGCGTCAATGTTGCGTTTCCTTTTGGTGCTGTATCTCCGCAGGCACGGGGTCGAACAGTGTTGTCCCGGACGGAATGGTCACGGACCTTGCTACGCTCAACCTGTTCAACACACCCGTTATCGTGTCTGGGGCGGAGCTGCCGGCTAGTGTTACCATCAAGGCAGAGTGAGTGCTTGGTTTTAGACCCGATAACACGCCTCAATCGCCCCTTTGGAACTCCTTCCCCGTTTTGATGGACGAAAAGCTTATTTACAGCACTATCTTAGTATTTATACACGGTACAAATGTTAACCCTCACACTGGAAAACAATGTTCTACACAGGCACTGTAGCATGTCTCAAGCAAACGGTTCCAGTCCTGAAAAGGATTGAGTGTATTGCACGTTCTTACTTGGTATTTCCCTGTGAGGGTGCGGTTGTCACATAGGGTAAGGGTTATTGTACCGAAAACGATTTATTTCTGCGGTGCTGCGGTTGGATATCATGTGGCCTGCATGAGTGTCGGCCGGGCTTGATGGGCTTGTGCATACTCTGAACGTGATGCCGAAATACAAATACATATTCTGTGGTTCCGCTATCACCTTCACGACTACTCCTACGAACCTCAGATTCTTCTCCGTCTTATCCGTGCTCTCCGCAGGTACACCGACGAAAACGGCGTGGCTCTCGTGGGGCCCTCCGGGCAGACTAACGTTGCCATCGCTGAGTACATCGGGGCTGGCGACCTACTCGGTCTCGAAGAGCTGCATATTTTCTTCGAGCTCGCTTGGTTCGACATGGGCTCGTGGGCCTGGGGGCACTACCTTGCGGAGTGGGGTACCAGGGGCATCTTCCAGGTGGGAACGCTGTACACCTAACAAACGATGCGAGCCGCTTCACCCAACATGCCTCGCAGAAAGTAATCTGAAAAACCTTGAGGTGGACGGGTATTCTACAGTAGATACAGGGGACGAATTTTGGTGTTCATGTTTACCCTCGCGCACAATTGTTTTACGATCGTTGCCCTCTGTGAACTCTCTGGACATGCTTGCTCAGGGCGAGCGGCGTTTCTACCTCGGGGCCGTGGTGGACGACTTGTTTTTGTCGACAGGAGAGTGGGAATATGAAGCGGAGGGTTTCGAGGGTCAAATGGTGAGGTTTGGCTTTGGAACAATGTATTTAATCAGCACTATATCAGTTTCATATGAGACGCACGCTCCGAAAGAGATGCACCTGCTGTGATATATTTGTATGGGGCTCTTCGCTTGATGAGCTTTATACTACGTGAGTCATTAGAGAAATCCTGAAAGCGAAATACGATGGCCCATTTACACAGCGGATGCCATGAACAATAAAACAGTGTTCCAACGTTAACGGCATACCGGTATAGATAGGTCATTGTACTTCCTCATTGAAGATCGCCACGAATATTATGAGCAAACAACGCCTCCTCCATCGCAACACGTGTAGTCGAAAGTATGCTGCACCGGTAGCACACTCCCCATACGTACCATGTGTACCAGGTAAGCGCTTCGGAAATAGGCCAGAAGGAATTGCGGTTTTCAACAATTTCGAGGATGCTTCACAATCCGAATTCATCGTCGCTCACTGGCGACATGGTGCGTAGAAACTTGACCACGGATACGATTTTCATATGTTTCATAGCGGTGTAGGGCTTCCCCATAGATCGCATTCTTGGTGACCATTTCATGTCGCCCGCCAGAAAGTTGATAACCGATACCTGGTTTGTTTCTATATCCGTACTACTGCTATAGGTTATGTCGACATGTTCGACCGAACCTGTGTATGGACTAGTGTCCTTCGCTCCTCGCTCCGTATTCTACAACTGTTAAGTGACGTGCCAACGTGTTTTCTCGGCGTGCAGTCGAGACTCTCGGGAGACGACCTTGCCAAGTTCCAGGAGGCGGAAAAGGCATTTAACAAGCTGCACGGTGCGCAAGTAAAGACAGAACACGCGTTCAATGGGCTTGGCATTATCTCCAAGGTGAGGCAACAGCGCATTTCCCCTTACTCCGTTTATGCCTTCACACGCATTCACATCCCTCTACTCCGACAACTGTTCGGAGGTTCCATTCATCATATTCCTCTACTAAGTTTTCGGGATGGTTGTTTCCTGTCTTGGCCGGCGAACCTTGCTTTGCATATACCAGTACTCTAAGAGCTCGAATTGTACAACGACAGCGCAAGTACAGTATCACCAGATGTTACCCGGTACCAGGTATGCATTGTTGTCGCGATGGGCTACCCCAAGACGGCACCTCTGTGTGAGAAGCACAAGTCCTCTCCTAGCTTCTTAAGCTTAATATATCGGTATCGTGTTGCCTTGACATAGGGGATGGGTTGCTGGCGTTCAGTTTAATCGAGTTGAGGTTCTTGTGGAGTGACGCAAATTACCGGGGGCATCGTTAACGCCTCGTCTCAATATCATAATACCATACCTATGGCAATAGACAGTTAATGGTCAAGTCAGACTACCATTCCAACACGCGTGCGGGTAGGTATCTATTAATAGTAGTAGTCGGCAGTACGGGACGGGTCCACCTGACCTTCTTTAAGTTTTTGAAGTAGTGTGTACCTGTCGTATACGTGATGCAATACAGCGGTAGAAATATGGTAGCATGCCTACAGCCGTACAGTTGGTTCAATCTCGAGTCGAATTCCAACCGTTTTCTACCCTCCGACATATTCATATAATATCTTGAGTGATGACTGATGGCGCGCCTGCCTACGAACAGGTGGGTTCGGACTGGAGTGACGTCGCAGCGGAAGATGCGGGCATCGCGGTGCTCCCGAAGGGGCAGAAACCCGACCCTGATCAAGGTTTGTATGCTACTCGTACTTGCCAAGTTTTGTTTTTGCTGATTTCCCTTAGCCACACTGTTTTGTGGCCGACAGCCAGCGATAACCGAGTGTGCTGCACAAGAACAACGGCCGGCACCCCTAATCGCAGTCGAGCGGGTACACTCTCCCTCCCCAAACCCGACGTGGTCCGCCCCGGCGTTGTGGGGATGCGAGGGCGTATGGCCACAGAAATACGGCCATGCATGACATGAGTGCCAGTCTCTCCCCCTCCTAGCAAAGTCATTTCCATTTATAGAAACATTGCTGTATGTGAAGTTGTGTGCGCCTGTAATGTGGTCAAATACCGGTGTTAATTACAGCTTCTTCTCGAGTTCTTTTCGTGTGACGCATAAACCATATTGATAGTACTGGGGTTTATTTGTGCCCCCCCGCCCCCACGACCGTTTTTCGTCAGGCATCACACAGCAGCTTGGGGTTAACTGGCTCAGCCGGGCCTTCCACCCTGCCAAGGGAGTAAATGGCATGGCAGAAGATATTGCAGCCAACAAGTTTACCGGCGACGACCTGCTCGACCGCGTACAAGCTGACCTGGACGCCTTCTACTGGCAGAGCCACACCCTCTCCCATCTTGGTAGAGACAACCTTGGTGCTAACGACTGCGACATTGAGGACGGAGGTGAACTACACAGTTTTGCCGGGTGGGGGGGGGGGGGGGGGGGGTGCAGTCTCTTACCTAATCCACAGGATAAAAAGAAACGATGCTTGCGGCCGTGTCGATTTTTTCGTGCCAGCCCTGGGGACAGAACAAATCTGTTTGTAGCAGTGGTCTCACAGGTGTACAGAAGGCTATGACAAGATTTTAGAATATGCAAACCGAACGACGGTCAATTGGCGTAGCGTTGGGCAAGCGCTTGTTGTACCTCTAGCCCGATGACCGGCGATATTTTAGATACCCAGAAACGAGAGTAGAACCACATGTTCGACACAGAGCGTAGTGATGAAAATGCTCAACACATACATGGGACAAAGCCGGGGGCTCTGGACCTCGCAGTTAGTTGGTCCTGGACCCTTCCTATGCGGAGAGTGCATGTTGCGAAAGTACCACTAGTCTGGCTTCGTCCAATAGAACATCGACCACGCCTGCTAGGATCTTGGTCGCATGCAACCCCAATGTATAGCCCCCTCGCAAAGGCCGCTTGGAACGTGCACCTTCTCGTTGTTCAAAACCTACTTTGCACCTGGTAGTGCTTATCGCGCTTGATACCGTAGATAATGGCCTGCTCCTGCTATACGTCCTTTCCGCTAAGAAGATGAGTCAGCCAGGCCACGATGTTTTTGTTTGTTGTCTCCCTTCGAAGACGCTTTCCAGTGTTTGTTGCGATCAACTGGCCCCAATGGTGGCATGCAGCGTACTACTACTGCAGCGAGTTGTTGCCGCCCCCCCCCGGGGGTTACCTATACTGTAGGCACCTGCCTCACCTTCAAGTCTAGCTTACCAAACGGCCAACCGATCAAAGTGCTCGATTGATAACACGCATCTGTGCCTTCTCTGGTTTCGCAGGTAACGCCCAGATGGCTGTGCTGTTTGGCTTTTTCGAGAGCGACAACTACAACTGGCGCAGCATGACCAGCCCGGGCATCACGGGTCTGTTCAACCCGCACTGTCTCAAGTCTGGTGCCGACAACCTGATGAAATGCTATCCCGGTGACAACACGTACAACGGTGTGCAAACGTCAGTCGCTCTCATCAACATGGAGAACCAGTTCCACTCCATCACCACGACGGCAGAAACGAACGGTGAGAGTCTTGCTCGCTGCTGCGGGAGTCGATCGATCATCGAGGCTAGCTTTTTGCGATTCACCCGCTCATGTTCGTGCCCAAGGATTGCCTCGAGTAATATGTGGACTACTGCTCTACGGCTTTACAACAAGCGGACGTCTCCACTATTGTGGTGGTGAAAGCTCACGGTCGAGGTCAGCCGCTCCCTCACGACTTGGGTCCGTATTATTTGACCCGGTGTGGCTTTGTGCTACTGTCTGCTGCTACTATCAGCTACCAGGTACCGCTCTGGGAGGAAGCATAAGGACCGTATAGATAATTAGATGAAGACCAGCCGCTTCTCATACTTTCGCCCAGAATGATACCCTAGAATATTATAGTAATCCGTCCTCATCCCAGAGCGTACCCCGATTTGTTCCGTCGCAACGTTCACAGTTTTCATCGTCCGATGACCTGGTGACTTAGCACTTATTCGGAAAAGAAACTTCTGGTATTTCTTGTAAATAGTGCTCCCCGAAATACGTACTATTAATAGATATATTATTGTAGACGGGTACGCCGTAGATAGATAGATCTAGGAGTATGTAAATTGCAGTAACGCAATTTAAAATTTAGAGTAATATAGGTACAGTACTGGTAGGCATGATGAACTGTTTCGTTACCTTTTGTTATGTTGCGTTTTTTTACGATAGTTGGTTTTGCTCGGCCTCGTAGGGTTCATCACGCCTTACCCGCCGGTGTGCGCGCGTAGCCATGCAGACATGAGACATGTGCACTTCCTTCGATCTCAACATGCCCCAAGAGTTGATTACGCCCACTTCCTTCGCGCTTGCCTGCGTCCTTCCTCGACAAACACGTTCGGATATCAATCAGGCTACGATGGCGCCCAGATTGTCCCTCGCTACGCTACGAACGTCTACTACAACTGCGTCAAGGGCGAGGTGAGAAGATTGACAGTCACAACGAAATGACGTCATGCTGTTTGGTGAAATACTCGTGTGCACGGATGCGGTGTATGCGGTGTATGCTACAAGATGGCTCCCGGTATGGAAACAGGCAGGCAGGCAGACCGAGACTTTCAGGAACACGAGAAGTGCCTACTCGGTCCTTAGGTTCATTCTTATCGGAGAGCGTTTTTTCCAAAATTTCTAAAGTTTGGAAATAATTGGAGATATGTATCAATATAGTAAGAAGCGTGGCGTATAGATACATAGTAGGTAAAATATCTCGGTAAATGGTGGGGGTGCAAGTGAGTACACGCAGGGAAGGAGAATTGGTTCGATGAAGTTAGTGGTATTCGATGAATTATGTCAGCTTTTTCATTTTGAATGGATAACGCCCTGCACATTGTCAGAAGAAGGCAAATAAAAATAAAATATACGGAGGCGTTCTGTCACTATTTGTGAAATTCTCTAGAGCCAAAAATATCAAGTTCGTTAACATTCCAATATTTGGAAAAAAAAACAGGAACATATGGAAGACTGAAAAATTGCGCGAAAAAAATGTCGAAAATTTGGACAAAAAGCTCTCCGATAAGAATGACCCTTACTGTAGTGATTCAAGTTGCTCGTCTTAAGAGAGTTTAAGTTATAACACGCAGTATTTCCCTATCAATAGCAATCAGCCTATCTACGTTGCCGGTCCCGCTGCCTTTGCACTTTTTTTTTTTAGTAGACTCGGACTGCCTGCGAACAGCTATTATTACGGGGGACCATAGTTAATAGGACCTATGGTATACATAAAAACCTATATATTCATCAATGTTTACTAACAATATTTGGTCCTGTTAACTATGGTCCCCCGCCAATGTTTACTAACAATATTTGGTCCTGTTAACTATGGTCCCCCGTAATATTACGGGGGACCATAGTTAATAGGACCTATGGTATACATAAAAACCTATATATTCATCAATGTTTACTAACAAAATTTGGTCCTGTTAACTATGGTCCCCCGTAATAGTAAAATAACAATACGAAGAAGAACGAGGCCACAAGCATCAAGAGGAAGCCGCTGCTGTTGGGTTTGATGCTATGTAATAGTGCATACTGCACTGTAGTGCAATAGCGGCGTGTATCAAATGTGCCCTCCTCATTGGGCGACCTGTGTTGCACCCTGACAAGAAATGATAAACGCCGAGGAAACCGTTCATGTCCGATGATCAAGGGTACGAAATGAAAGATCAACGTAACTAGATAATAACTCTTGTTCAGTCACAAAATACACAGTTACATAACTGCACCCCCGTTTGGTGCTACAACACAGTACTGTAGGCTGAACTCGGGATCATAATTGGTAGTTTTACACATCTGTATGTTATGTATTCCCAGGGAAACATTAATGATGCTTTGAACTCCATTGACGTTACAAACCACGCCCCTGATGTCTCAGTCAAAACACTCATGCCGTGTTGTTGACACCCTCTGCTTCGTGTTGCTTGCGTCTTCCTTCGTGTTCCCCGACCCTACTGTACTGTACCAGTGCCTCGTTAACGAGAACGAGTACATTCGTCGTACCGTGTGCGAGTGCTCGGAAATGGACCCAAGCAAAGATCAGGTAATGATTCTATGCGTATTATGCATATCGCTGCCAGCATGGCCATGCCCAACGAGTTTTTTCTCAACACAAGTGACAAATTGTTCTAGGCGTTGTACGATAGAGGCTCACCCTAATTTTTCTGAGGCTCCTAACTTCAGGAGCTCCATACTTCACCCGAAAACTGACTTCAGGAAAAATCAAATTGCATCGCGGCGAATAATCCCATGGCCCGAGTCTAGAAATCGTGTTATTTCGAAGTCAAGATTGGCATTCCGACGATTTGGGCTCAAGGAACCCTGTCTTTCAGAAGCAAAAAAGCGGAAATGTGCTACCTCTATCGCAGAATGGGTCTATCGTTAGAAGTAGCGATGTCAGGGCGGAGTGGGGAGCAAACTGCCGAGTGGTGTGCTGGGCATGTGCCGTACGGAATACTAGTTGATAGGGATGCCTGAGATTGAGAGACGCCCACACTCGCTGTACTCGAAGACTGACTTATGACACTGATTGCCTCCTACTTTGCGACATTGCTCCATTGCAGGGCGTTTGCGCCGCGTGCACGGACGGGAACACCCAGTCGTTCAACTACGCTTCTTCAAAAGACCCCGACGCTGGCCCTCTGGAGAAGCTTTTCCAGACAGAAGAGCAGACCACCACCCGATATATCCTCAGCGGTCGCAGGTAGGGGGTCACATCAAAAACATGGACGAATAGCAACGTGTCGAACACGCGTTGGTGTTTCGGATCGCAAATCTGCCTCGCGTGCGGTGAGTCAACATGTAGCCGGTTCCCTACCATCGAAGCTGGCCATGACCCCTACAACCTACGCCCGTGACGGTACTACTGCAGAGCTTTTCCCAGCCTTAGGCGTAGGGCGTACGGCAAAAACTACCCTTAAGTATGTACAATGATTCCAGATCAATAACATTTTTTTTAATCTCGCCTCCGGCGCTTGCATCTTTATCATAGGGACAAGTACATGTTCCACCAGGCCAATGTGGTGAGCACAACGTGGGCTGCTGCCGGGGAAAATATGGCCGTGAACCCGGTACCTACGGGTAATCCCTCTCTCCTTCAGTACTGGTACGAGCGTGTCCTGGGCCAGATGGCCAAGTTCATCAACACCTCGGCGTTCCCTATAAAGGTACGCCGCCTGACGTAATATGTAGTAGTGTCTTGCTCTTTTCGATGACCTGTTTGTTCTTGTTTTGTTTCGGATGCTTGGTATCGAAATCGGCAACACGACATGAACACCAGAAAAAGTCATCGCCGATGTCGACGACATTACGACAGCACAGTACAGTACAGTACAGTACAGTACAGTACAGTACAGTACAGTACAGTACAGTACAGTACAGTACAGTGCAGTACAGTACAGTACAGTACAGTACAGTACAGTACAGTACAGTACAGTACAGTACAGTACAGTACAGTACAGTACAGTACAGTACAGTACAGTACAGTACAGTACAGTACAGTACAGTACAGTACAGTACAGTACAGTACAGTACAGTACAGTACAGTACAGTACAGTATCAGTATCGGCACCATCAGCATCAAATAATATCACTATCGACAACATCGACATCAATGTCGGGAACATCAGCATAATAATATGTTGGGTGCATACATCATCTACTTTGGCAGTAAGCAACGGCATCATGCTGGGGAGTCATGGTAACTGCCGCGATCCGTTGGCGTCTGATCAAGAACCCCTATGCTGGTCGTCGTGTCGCGCTTCCTTCCTCCGTTGTTGTCTCTGTTGTATTCACCAGACTCTGAAGTTCGACAACCTCTGCGCCAATTTCTACGCCCACGAGGATCTCGACGGCTCTGGCGCTGTTCTCACCGCGAAAAAAGATGCTACCGGTGCTATCATCGACATGACTTTGACATACGGAAGTGCCAACGGCGCACCCATCCCCCTCACGGTCCCGACTGAGGACGCCGCCTCCGTAAGTATTCGGTGACTACATATGCACGATATGCGCTACATGTACATGCCTTCGGTTATTATTGTGCATTAGAGTGCGTACTCCCTGTACCGACGCGCAAAAGAGCACGCAACATTTTCGCGACTCGGCTCTACAGGGTGCGGTCATTCGTGTGATTGCATCGAATGAGGTGTGTTGCAGGGAGAGCTCTTCGCTTCAATATTTGAAAAACAAACCATGCCGATACACTCTTTCTCTTCTGCTCGTCTCCACAGGTCTCCACGGGCACCCTCACAAAGGAGTCTACCGAGATTTACGGTGCTGACACTACCTACATATTTGCAGCCGGCACCTTGAAGCCCACTGATCTCGACAAACCCGACCCGAGGTTAGTTCATGCTGTTACCGCAGTTCATGTTGCTCCCGAGTTGTCGCCAAAATCGATGTATCTTGCACCTGCCACCCCGCCCAACCTAGTGACTTACAGTACTTTAGGTTAACAACGAAATGACTCAGGCGTCAGGTACCAAACAGTAAGCAATGCCCGTCTATGTTTTCAGCCGTAAAACGAGAGCCTGCGCTCGGCACCAGTGGCCACATTTTTCGTTGTATGGCATAGCCAGCAGACCGTCGGAGTCTCACTTTTCACGCCACACGTTGCTCAGGGTATCGGCTCAGCCACGAGCTCTGATGCCTTGTCCCTCGCTATCGCTCTGTTCGCTACCCCGTCTGCAAATTCGATCCCACGCAGCGAGCTCGCCTATATCCCTCAGGCAAACGCTACACTCGCTTCGCAGCAAGACGCGCAGCAAGACGCCGACGCCGCAGTTGCCAGCGAAAACCCGGCGCAAGTCCCTATTGCGGCAGCCGCGGAAAACGAAATGGAGAACGCCGCCATGGAAGATGGCTTCGTGATAGAGGAGTTTGGAAATACAGCCGACAACCCTTCGTAGGTTCTACAGCAGTATCTTTCGAGAAAACAATGTTTCTTCGTGTGTACGGGCCAAACCCAGGTAACACGGTTATGCCACGGAGCCAGTTTCAGACAGGACTTAGGATGGCACGTGTGCGTTGTATATTATTCCCCATCGTGTAACAGTATTGTTTCGTGTAGTTAGTTTGCCCCCTCAGACAGCTCATTGGTCCGGAAGGTTGTTCGTGGCATCGCTCGCTGTATCTGGCAGCAATGCATTTTGTGCGACAAGCGAGGACGTGCCTATTCTCGTCCATGGCTGAACCGTCAACGGAATGAGGACGGCTATTGCGGCGTTGGGGCTTCATTATAGTGCACTCCCTTCCACCGATTTTTCAGGTGCATGTACGTAGGCGCTCTTCATTTTAATGTACTTTTACTGTAATACCCGCTGCATGTGAGAAAACGCGCGGTGCCGTACTTCGAAGTACCAGGATATGATTTTTGTACAGTAGCAAGCACGCGATCACGCAGATACCGAGGCACTGTAGCCTTGACACGTTTCATGAAACATGCGCACGACTACTGTAAGTAGATAGCTCCGAGGTCTTGTATATCGGCTCTCTGGGCTTGAACTTGAGAGATTTGGTCATGCTTTTACTATCGTGTCTAAACGGTACGAGGTCCCAAGTAGTTTAGTTGTCGGAACTTACAGGGTAGAACGCATATATTATACGATTGGAAGTCGCCCCCCCTTTGTTTTGATGTGAGACTTCATGCGATACGGCTGGGTGCGGCATGTTGAAGCAGTTTCAGCCATTTCCTAATTCGAAGGCGAAACTCATTCGAGTCTTAGCCAGCCAGACGATACAGTAGTAGTTTAGTTTACGTCACCCTGCAGCTCGAACAAGCTCGCCGATACGTCGTATGGTCCATTGCACCGTACACCTGTCTCTCTGCAGCACGATTGAGGTTGCCCGTTTTTTGTTTGTTTGAGTTATTCACATGCATGCGTGGGCATCACGGGTTGACATTTTTGGCCTGAAAGTAGTCCCCCCTGCGGCTCATGCAAATCCACTAGGAAGTAGTGTCACTTCCTCGTCGTTGTACGGATGATAAGTGGTACATATACCAGTCGTTATCCTTGGGGATTTGGTTGCGTATGTTGCGTGTTGCACTATCCCTTTCTATTTTTGGAACCATTCAATACAGTGCGTTTTGACACACCTCGAGGTTAGTTGCCGTGTGTCCCATGGTATTTTGACTCTGTAGTTTAGCAGTAGATTGATACTCTGCTCAATATTAGGCTGAGGTTCGAACTTCGGCTGATGTGTTTTTCTGTCCATGCAGTACCGTATGCTTAGTATCAGTATGCTATTACTATTCGTATGGGTCTTCTTTCGTCGCTGAACGTGCGAGAGCGTTACTTGGTAATATTCGATTCAATTGAGAGTAGCGAGTATTGGGAATGCCAAGCCCATTGCGCCATAAAGTAAAGGCAAGCACCGAGGGGAGAGACGGTACCAACCTGACAGTGACCTGTCTGTGACCACGGCCTATAGTCCAGAAGGCTGCTTAATTAAGGGAAAGCGCTCAAACACATACTATGCTGGAACGAAAAAGTGACGATAGAACAAACCGACGAACGAAAGCTCGTGGTTGTAGTTGTCTTTGTGCGTCTCTGCGAGGTTGCCTTGTTCCCGGCGTCCGGGAGAATTTCGACATAAACGGTGTTAGTGGAATGTCCACGTGTAACATCGTGGTAGGATATGCTGTCAACTTCCAAAAGCTTGGCGCGAGCAGCTGAAAAGAAGCGATATTGTACGTTTCGATAAAGTATTTACGCGGGGTTTAAAAATGGCGATGCTTGGGCTAAAATCAACGAACAGTACAAATAAATACCCGATGAGAGTCGACGTGAAGCGACGATATAAAGAGGGAGATATAGTTCAAGTAGGCGTAAATGTCTCTGATTAAGCCCGCTATAAGGTTCACGCTCTACTGCGAGACGCACCATACGTGCCGTTCTTGTACTGACCGACCCTCACCAACGTTCCGTGATGCTTGCTCCTTTGAGGTACTTCTGGTACTCGCTAAAGATACGACGTATACCAATTACAGTGCGTACGCTCGTATGGCTATCAATTTCCGGAATGCCGACGACCAAGGTTGTGTACTTGTACAGTAGCGTTCTTCATCACCTCGCTGTAGTTCCGCTACATACCAGTATTGATTACTACTACCGAGTAACATGTTTACGTAGATACGCTTCGCAATATTGTCTGTGCCAGGGTTGGGTGTCAGATACCCTTGCTTCAGCAGCCCTCCATGCTACTACTGTTCAAGACCTATATACCAGGCTATGTGGTGCTCTTACCTGACATAGACGACTTTGTTTCCGATCAGTAACTGGGTGGGCTGTTGAGGACTGCCGTTGTAGCCACATATCTATCTATCGCATCAACATGAACCCTCGATGGAGGCGACGAAGTTAAATTCCTGATACCTATCGATGTGTTTATCTTTACCAGTTTGGCCTGACGTATGAACGATATGCGTTGCAAGTTGCAAGTTGCAAGTTGCAAGTTGCAAGTGAGAGCGAACGAAAAGTACCGATTGGCATACTCACCCAGCGAAGTACGGGCGAGTGTCGGGGCCGCAAGCTGTGCCTATAATTGCTGTGATATGTATACAAAGCAAGGAGTATATAGGGTGTACCTGGTACGTGCGAGATTCGCAGATCACAGCGAGAGGTTTTCACGGTGCAAAACACAACGCAAACAAAACATAACATGGGTGTACGCTTGTTTGAAATTACCCGGTGGACACAGGACTTCGCCGGCTACGCCCACAGTGTCTTCGGACGGGGGGGCGGAGGCCGGCTCCTGTTTGGGGCTACACAGAATGATTTACGGCACTGCTGTCATCATATCATATTGCACACCTCACATCAGAAGGATGTGTCGAGACATCTCCACACTCTGTGTTTACACTCTCCAGAGCATGGTCGAACAGCTTCCTTCGACACCAAAGCACAACGAAACATGTGCAACGGAAACGAAGAGTTAGTCCAGCGGGCTAATTCAATCTCACCGGCTAGCTGGTTGAGCTTCCTGTAGGATGCGTGATAAACACGTCATACATGCCCCGTATCGTTTTTGTGTTGCCCATGGCTTTTATTTTCATTTTCTGGGAAAGTTAAGAGTCGTGTATATATTGGGACTGTTGGGTCAGACATGGCTGGAATGCCTCGACAACTGGTGTAGAGACCCCCCGAAACACTCTTGACGGCTTGTGACACGAACCGGCGATAATGTTCTCCCGCTCGTATCCGACACCAAGCGCATTTTTAATCGCTCCAGTGCCCATCGTAAATCTGTACCATGGTATATCTTAATGTCGACACATATAATAAGTGATAAAGACACACCTGTATGCCAGTCGTAGAAACAACGAAATAAGCTAACCCTCCAGGCGTGTTTTTGTCCTATAATCCTTTCTGCGTTCACCTTTTGGTGTATGTGTGCGACCCAGCTGGACGATAGGATTGGTTGAAGCGATATCATATATACTCAAACGCAAGTATTTAATAGCACGTCGGCACAACCAGTAATCAGTGCGATGCAAGGTGTTTTGTTTCACATGTTTCTTAGAAGCCACTACAGGAAAACTACTGATCCAGTAATTGACCTGTTGTGGCCTGATGAGCATATATATTATGATTTTTCTTGCCATCCGACAATGCGCAGCATAATCTTCAACATAGATCACTCATAACTTTCCCGAAAGAATATTTATTCTGCACTTTAATCGATAACCATTGATACAATTAATTGTACTATCTTGTTAAAAGTAATAATTTCTTGCTGAACTACGGGATGACACCATGTAACGCTGTTAAAAATACCATACCACTCAATATTATTCACCCTTTTTTTCTGCTTGCTGGAGGCAATAGTTCACGTAAAACGTTTCCAGCCGTATATACCCCGAGTTCAATCCGCCGTTTGTATCATATCATATTTTTAGTATGAGTTTACTTATGTGTACGGTATTTGGTTGGGGCCGACGTTCGACCAGGAAGCGCAAACTACACCTACTAACCCATGTAACATTTACATGTGATATACTATACCCTGGTACATATTACCCATGACACAGTTATCGACACGGAATCGTCCGGTTTCCCTTTGAATACCAGCCAGTGTTATTCTGGTCCCCCAACATTTAGCATTCTGTTGAACGCATCTGAGCACACCGCTCTTTCCGGTTACTCTCACATCGCATATACTTTTTATACATTTTATCGGTTCCAAAGTTATGCCCAATTCCGGGTTGCAAGATCTTATCGTCCTTTTCTCTCTCCCCCGGAGCATGTTCACCGGGGTGCGAATCCTCGCGAAACAATTGTTTCAGCCAGTATGCACGGGTGACATGCATTGCATATTATTTCCTGAAGCCCCTTTAGAGTCCTACGGAACGCAGACTCATGGGAAAGTATGTGTCAGCCATCGATCTGGGTGACCCATATGACATAGAGGGGCCCCACACGTGACTCATGGACTAGCAGTAAAACTCATTGAACGTCAGCGGTTCAGGGAAAATCCATGGGCGATTATGTTGACAACTGATGGGCAAGGGTTTTTCATGCCCACGATTCACCCATGACGGACCCACGAGAGCCCCATGGGAGACGCATGGGTCGCCCATGGGTGGCCCAAGGGTCAATCGCCCATGGACGACCCATGGGTCAAGTATGCATACCGGGTGGAAACTCATGCGCGACCCATCCGACATCCATGGGTCACCACTCTCAACCCGTGGGCTGCCCGTCAGTGACGTATGGGCTATCCATGGGCGCCCCATATACCAGCTATAGACCCCCGCGGGAGAGCCACAGGCGACCCATGGGCGACCCATGCGGGTTCCATGACCGATCCATGAGCGAACACGACACATTCATGGGTCCGCTATACATACCAACGGCAAACCCAGTTCGATTCCCGAGTCTGCTATGCGCGGTCCATGGGGAGCCTATAGGCAACGGATAGGCCACCCATGTTCCCTCATTGACAAACCAACGGGAGACCCATGGGTAACCCATGCTTGAGTCAATGATGACCCATGGGCGGCCGACCCGTGGTCCTTGAGTCGGCTGTAAATAACACAATATTTATATAGGGGACTGACGGGGCAGCCATCCATAGGTGACCAAACTGAATCACCTCTCTACCGACGGAAGACCCTCGGGCGGTGTACGGACGGTATGTGGGCGACGCACACACATATACTGACGGAGGACCTGCGTGCAACTCATGAATTTCCCATACCCATATACTATTGGAAGGCCCATGGGCAACCCATGCGAAACCCATTGGCAGCCCACGACTATTTATCGACGGAAGACCCATGGGCTACCCATGGGCGACCTACGGTGGCGTGTGAGTGACCACTGGATGAATAACTATCGGAGGTCCATGGGAGACCCACGGGCGTTCCATAGGTATCCCATCGACGTGTATGACTCACGCATGGATGACTCATGCACAACAAACGGATCACTTATGATGGGTCGTTCGCGTGGGGCTCCCTCCGGTGAACAGTTCTTGCCCTTCGGTCCACCATGGGGCACCCATGAATCTCCCGCTGCTATATACATACATGTAGCTGGGTACGGGTCACCCATAGGTCACCCAGGGGTGCCCTAATTTGTTTACAATCGTGGCCCGTCGGTGAGCAATAGGTGATTCATCAGTCAGCTATAAGTGTCAACGGGAGGCCCATGGCCGACTTGTGGGTGGCCCATGGCTTTGTTACGGAGGGAAGATGGGGTGGTTTTCCGGGACACGGGGGGAACGAAATGAAAGAGAGGCGGACTGAGTAAAGACAGATGAAAGGGAACGAAAGGGGGCCAGGGAATAGAGGAGTAGTAGTAGTGAGGACGCGAAAGCGCAGGGGACGCGTAAGAGCGCCAGAAGAAACAGGCGCAGTGGAGTTGCTGCAAGAGCTAATCTGAATAAAGAGGGGTCACGGAAGGAGCGTCGCCGCCGGCATTTCGGAAGCGCAGGAGACCGAGACGGGGGAAAAAGGGGGGGAATGGCTCTTTGTCTGAGGCCGGGGTATGCATTATAACAGGCGAGGGGAAGGGGAGAGGGGGGTTGCTCTACATTCCGGAAGAATGGGGGTGGGGGGGGGAGGCCTGGCGGTTGGAGGAGCGAGGGATGGAGTTAATTACTCAGAGGGAAGAAACATTACCATCACTATTGTTCATGAGATACGCAAGGGCAAGCATGCGGAGGACCCTGCGTGGGTATCCGAAATTGTAGAGGGGTGCTACCGGCAGCCGGGACAAGGGATAAGCGTGGCGGGGGGGGCTGGGATGCGTGAAATACTATTGAAGGAGGCGAACAAAAATTGCAGGACCCCAGCAAACGCGAGATCTTGTTGGGAGAATTTAACTCCAAACTCGAGGGAGTGTAGACTGCAGCTAGTGTTGGCAGACGGGCCAGTTATATTTTCAAGTGAGTTATGCCTCCCACTCCCGGTCAAATAAACTACGGTACGTACTATTTTATCCGGAGACTGCACAGTACTTGAACTACGCGTAGTGTGACTTGTAAAATGTTACGAATCTTTTTGTCGTCCGTCAACCAATGTGTAGCATGAGCTTCAACGTTGATCACTCAATAGCACTCCGAAAGAAGAACACAATGGAAGCAAAAATAGTCTTACCTGGTGCTCTCCTTTTTCGGAGTCTCTGACTGGAACGTGGGGGGGCAAGGAGGAACTTTACGGAGGAAAACGGGATATCTGTTGGTTCAGAGTGATGAAAAAGAGATTACTACTACTGCTGCAACTGCGCCGCTATTAATGAATGGTGGAAGGTACTCGATTCAAGTCGGATTAATGGGATGTCTACGATACATTGCCGGAGGGCAAAAATAGTGTTGATGACAGTGTACTACAGCAGTGTATCCGTGAAGTGCACGGGGAGACAGGGTATATGCCCCCCCACCCCCTCTCAATTCCCCTCCCCAGGGCCGAGGTCTACCAAAAACGGTCGAAACGAAGATGCACCGAAGATATGTGTTCCCCACCTAAAAGTATCACGCGCGCATACGTACATACATTGATACCTGGTATCTGTTTTTACCTGGTATGAATAATTATTAATATTAGTTAGGTTGACATATATATTATATAGCTTCTTCGTAGCATACACATAGATATTCGTATACCTGGTATGTATTTATTTCAGCGCTGTACGTATAGTACGTAGCCGTTGACGAATTTACCATGTATGTACCAGATATTGAATAACAGTCAGTAGTGCTGCTCCGGAACATCATCATCCAGAACATACATGGAATCTCCATCGGCTGTTTCAAGCTTAAGCCTGCAGCAGGGCAACAACACATTCCCACATTCGCACAAGGCCCATAATATACATACTTGCACACGTAAAAATAAATGTACGTAACGCAAGTACCGAGCGCGTATGGCAGCTGCAGCAGTACCTACTGCACTGCTGATGATGCGATAATATTCATCGCGTTGCGCCGTGGTTGTAACAACTGCAAAACGTTGTCAAATCGAAATTGTCCGAGCATATTATTATGTTTTTTACGCTGAACATGAGTACACCTGATATATTCGGTCAGCTAAGCTATGTATGTACCGCTTGCTGTGACGAGAAGCCCCACATTGAGCAATAAACTGTCATCCAATGACGCCCGCGGGAACCGTTTCGATATTTGCCGCGTTGTTCAAATTACCGCTCTGCACGGTATATAATAACCGTTAGGTATGGATACGAAAATCTAAACGGTTATTATATTATCGGTCAAACCCGGCACGATTGCTGTGTGTGGTTTATGACCAGGTGATGATAGAGATACCTCTCTCTGCTCGTACAAGAACGAATTAACGTCTCGAGATCTCCCATGTTTTTCACAGCAGGATTAATAACTACGAAAAGCCGTACGTACGAACCATTTCCAGAGATGACACAATGCTGGTGGTTCTCGCATGCCAGTACCTATAGCTTCAGCTTTTGATCTCTGTCCCCCCTCCTTGCCACGCGATTCCCACGGGGGGCGGGGGCGGTACTCCGCGACCATCCACCACTCACAGTCACCCACTCTGCTGCGTGCGCTGTATTTGTTGTGTCGTTGGTCGTCAGATAGATCTGTAGTCAGGTCTTGAGTCAAGGATCAAGGTCTACCTACAGCAGCAGAGTAGGTCTACATTTTTATTACCAACAAAGTCAGGCTGAATATTTGACTCCGCTCTATAACTGTCCTCTTTGCTTGTGGCGTGGTGCCCTGCACACACACTCTGGTGCTTCGCTTGTTCTCCCGCTTCCCTCGCTTCCCCCTTTCTACTTTTTTTCTTTCTGCGTCCAGTATTCCGACACCAGGTATGACTGTTGTGCCAAAACCCAAACGTCTGATGATGGCGGGCGTGGTTGCATGGGTATGGAGTAGCATGTACGTTTATCATGTGTGCAGAGCCTCGGGTTGGTTGATAGTGTTACTACTACTGCAGTATAAGTATACTGCTGTATTGTGGTGATAGGCACCGCCGAACAGATCCACAAATATATTTATCCTGGACAAACAAGCACAAGAGAACGTTACTTTTCTGGTGTACAGACATGGAGTACACGTGTACCCAAGGTATACTCTCGTACCTGGTACCTGGTACGTACATATTCCTCTCACAGCAGAGGAGCAAGTGACGAGCAGAAGAGTATAAATAACAGTAAAGAGTCATGGTACTTGTACACCAAGTCCGGCAAGAATATAATGACTTGCTTGATACTAGGATATTCGAGGCCTTGATCTACGAAGATTTTTTTTTTTGTTCTTGTTTTTGTTTGCGGGAAAGATTCCAATTATTACAGCGAATCGTGTACTTGTACCGAGTTCACAGCTTGCTCCTCCAAGACCAAACCAGTGCGATCACCCTTTCCTCATCATATCCTTTCGCTGGCCACCACACCTCGCTGGCTCTGACTCGACGTCAAAGGTGAGCGTGCGTCGCAAGAGGCTGCTCGTACTGCTGTATCTCTCGTGCCGTGAAGGAAGGCGACGGCCTCGTGTTATCTCGCCCTGGAGCTAGTAGATGACTGCCACATCGTTTCCCTGCTACACACTCCTTCGTAGGCCAAACTATTATCAATAATATGAATTGAAACTTACATATATGTCGTGGGTTGAACAGAACTTCGGCATTCTGAGTTTGTCGAGGAAATCAACTTATTTTTGTATCTCCAGTGCAGAGCTTTCAGCCGAGGGTACCGGCGCCGCTCTTCGTCATATATATAGCACCATACCGCCGGTTATCTACCGAGGACGTATATGGGGCTGCGCACATGGGGAGGTGTACACTGTTTGGTTGGCTTGGCTATGTGTGCGAGTTGATAGCGTTAGTGTGAGACAGCTGTCAGGAGTCAGGTGCCTCGTCATTTTAGCGCGAAAAAAGGGAGCTGCAAGCAGTAGTGGCCTACGCAGTCGCTTATTGCCCCCGACATCAAGCAGAAGTACATTCGTACAAGGCCCAACACTCTGGTACGAGACGTGAACTCCACTGATGTTGACGACCACCTCTATTTTTAGGGCTCAGCTTGATCATAATCATCTCGCCCCTCGCGCTCGCCCCCACAGCCCTGCCGCCTATGCCGAACATGCGAAACGATTCCTGGCGCGGTTGATTCCGTTGTGATTTCAGTGCAAATGATCACCCGTCTCGCGCGTTTTTCTTTGCATCTAAAAGATATTTAATCAACAACAAACACACTCTCTTTCGTTGTCTAAAAAAACGCATCGCGTATATATCGTATGTATCCTCCCATATATATGATATCGCACTACAGCAGTAGTAGTAGCCTCGCAGCAGCGATGCCTCGAACATCGTACACGACGGATGTCTAACTCTGCGGACACAAGCTCCAGGCATTATAACATTCTCACTTGTCACTTGCTGCGCGGCCGGTTATAGGGTGATGGTTTCGTGGTCGCATCCATCCTCTCACGGCGCATCCCCAGCCGCTACAAGTCGACAGCTGTCATACGTACAATCTGTGCTTTACTCACGTACCAGGTACAGCAGTACTGCTGATGTTCTCCTGTACATATACACGCAGAAAAAATAATCACAGCAGTAGTCATGTTCGATCAGCATTTTTTTTCGGTAAAACACCCTGGAGGTTCGCAGAAGCACTACACTACCTGGTATGTATTAGTTACCAGGTGCGTGTGCACCGCACAAGATGAGTGAAATGCTCACCTTTGCGGGAGAGGCCAATCCCACATGTTCGCGTTCATGCATGCCGAGGCATGCACGTCGCTGCGTCGCCGCTTTAGATACTAGTGATATACCCTCCTTCCGGTGCTTTCCAGTTGCAACCTAATGACCCGCCGTCGAATTTATGATCGCGCCAAGCGTCAATCAAGTGTACGTACTCGTACAGAAAATGTGCGGTGATATGAAAACGGCAACACGAGAAACGAGCTACGTAGCCGCTGCGGTATCCCACAGACAGTACGAAACACCACGGTATGCGGTAGTGCCCCGTGCAATTCGAACCGTAGTGTACTGTGATGTGCATGGCTCTCGGAGGTGTTTCCAAGGTCGTGTGCTGTCGTCGACTCGGGTACTATTAATACTATTAATACTGCTGTGCTACCCTATTACAATTATTGTTTTTCACCATCCCACTCGATCATTGATCGCAACAGCCCCTCTTCTTGCCGGCATACCGTTCCTGTTTTCCCAAAATATAAAACGTGAAAAATGGAAAGATTCAGAGAACGCAGCAAGCGAATGGTCGGGAGAACTCAACAGCTGACATATTTATACTTGATACCTGGTAGCTTTTCAGAAGAACTCATTTTTCAAAGAACCGTTTTAGTCTTTCGTCTGATGTGATGTGTGCACGCATGGTATGTACTCTCATGTTCTCATGCCATCCACCATCAGGATTTTATGTTTTGCTATGCCCACAACTACACAGGTCTACGACACCAGTGCGTCTTCGTACTTGTTCTTTCCACGACTTCTTCTACACAACAACCCTATAGCATAATATATATGGGTACACACCGATCACTCAGTGTCCGTAAATGCAAGTAACGCCTAGGGACTACAATATTATTCAAACGATCAGTGTATTTCCGGACACGGACGGGGACACACTGCTGTTTTCTTTTTGTGCGTAAAATACACGCGGCAACCGCTTAACCCTTTTAGAACCGCACTCCCATATGTGGGGACAAACCATTCAAATTACGAGTAGTTTGTCCCCAAAACGGGACTGGGGTCCTAAAACTCCTCCCAAATTGATTTTGGGCATACGTTATCTTCGTTGTATTCCCACCACCATGCATGTAGCATAAGCAATTCCGCATTGATTCCTCAGTCAGTACCGGGTACCTGGCACCGGTATTAAATACCTAGATCAATAGCAAATATTATGCCAAATGTTTTCGGTACGAAAGGCTGGAGGACAGAAATAATTAATACCTGGTACCTGTCTGTACGTTTCGTAGCTGGCTGCACGCTTTACTTCTAGTTGACAGGACGTAGCCATCGGGCGTCCCCTTCCTCACTGTCGGCTCGTGGGCACGCATGTCGTATCACATACCAGCACTTACCTGGTATACCACGATTCGAGTAACAACTACAGTAGTACCGGGCAACTATGTACGGTACCTGTAGCAAGAAACTGGAAAGCTGGTCCAGGCTGGAAGTATGGAACGCTGGTCCAGGCTGGAAGTATGGAACGTTGTCCTCCCCACAAGTATAACAAATGTATGCATGAAACGTGTACTATAGCCTAATTACAAGTTTAGTTTTTCAGTCGGCCGGCCGCAATAAATGTACGTGCCGTATTGAATAGTACCCAGCACGCCAGAGGGAAGAGGGATGCCGATCAAAATAATGTCGTGTGCCTCGCGTGCGAGCACGCAGTATACTCGGACGAACTGGCGAATCCCGAATCATTACAGCAGTACATACGCACGAGTTTGAGTTGCGGCGAGTTCGATAGTTTTTTTTTCAAAAATCAAATTCCTGGAGCAATGGACGACGCCTCGTGTGTCGGTATCCGTTGCTTGTACGTAAGCCTTCAACTTGACCGTTTCAGTCCTTCTCCGTTGCGGGTCACCTGGTAAATTGTTAGTATCCGGGTCCGGGATTATTTTTGCCAACATTACGCCTGCGATTTCGAGAGTGTCGTCTTGTAGACGCTGGTGGCATCGAGGGGACTCATCGGCATCAATCAGCACAATACATACTGTACTTGAAACACCTGTTTGACGACCTTGCGAAGTTGCGCATGGATGGACGTACTGTATTCGGGAGAAGCGACACTTATATTATGCACGTGCCTGGTACTCCACAATACAAATACATATCTTAAAGTACTATTTAGTTGTGTGCAAGCCCCGTTCATTTTACAGTACGTATATGTACGAGTTGGGCGCATTCATCGGGACCTTCGTAACAAAAAAAGTGTCCTTGAGTTCGCTTCTCGCCTGATCTCTCAAGGTTGTGTGTCGTCGTTCTTTTTTACTCCGCTCGAACATTCCAACACCCCAGCACCCCAATCCTTCAACCCTCGGCAGGACCAGGAGTTTCATCACCATGGTCGGTCGTAGGCGTGGTTCGAGTTCGATACTCGCCACGGTTAAACTTGCGGCGCTTGGTGTTCTTTCGGCGTCCGTTCTCGGACACAGCGCTGAAGAACAGGCTCACCGCCCGCACTCCCATCAGCGGGTTCTTCAGGCGACGTCCAGCATCGATTTCATCTTCGTCGACGCAGGCACCGCGATACCGACAGACGCTGGCCAAGTTGACGGAGTCGCACTGCAGGTGAGTGAGTTCTAGACCCCTTTAGGCCCGTTTGGGCCTATAAGGCTTCACTACCGTGATGGGGACCTGGCACTTACTTGGAAATACAGCCTTATTCATGTTTCTGTACTGTGCACTACAGCAGTAAGTAGTAAAATTGTTTAAGGACGGCGTTCCCACACCTAGAAATGATTCAACGGTTTCATACCTGGTACAAAGTTGCGTTTGTGTGGTTGTGTGACGATATAGAATAGAACCACTTACTTAGATCTCACTCTCTAGCGTGCTCGGTTGGTACACCCCTGGCCTCTCAGAGCTCCCACTTCAAAATCGCCTCCTTTCATTACTTGCCGGACCTTTCCAGCAGTTTTTGTTTTCTCCTTTTCTCTTGGCACTTTCGGTCCTTTCTTCCTTTTTTCTTCTTTCGTTTCGTGTGCGTGCGTGTACTCCGAGCACAGTACCGCAGGGGAACCCGGCGCCGTCACGGGTGTCAGCGGGTGGTTGCGGGTAGAGGGGGGGTTGCAAGGAGCGCGGTCGCCGCTTTCGTGCCTAGGCGTCGCGTGTTCCTCGAGACACGAGGGGTGCATGAACGGGCTCTGTCTGGCCTCCATTTGTGATTTTGGATAGAGCATGTACGAGATATAAGGGTCGTTCGAAATTGCAAGATAATGTTCAAGCGGTGCTTATTTTTGCTACCACGCTAAAGTTGAAAGAGGGAGAGCTCCCAGTCTGAGTACCAATACTGTCGAGCTGTCGAACCATGGCCACCGTGAGCACCGGGCTTAGTGCGAGGCGGGCGGCGGGGCTGCAGAGAGGGAGGAAAGCTTTACCCGGACCGAATCGGTAGCGAGGTGGTCCCGAGAGGGGCGGGCGGCGTACGACGCTGAGAGAAAAGCTCTGCTGTGTGTGTTTTTTCGTTTTTGACCGGTGAAAGGTGTTCCAATCAGGCAGAAAATTGTTACAGGAAAGGCGGGGATATTTTTTTTTCTTCCCGAATATTTCGGTTTTATTTTACATTGTTTTTGCGGTGCTGCTGCTACGTGCTGTGCTTTATCTTCTTTCGTACATATACCATATCAAAAGCATAAATTAGGAAGTAAGTACCCTACCTGGGGTATCTACGTACGTGCGGCAACCGCCCGCGATGCGAAGCGTATGTCGCGTCCGAGCTGTTTTCTCCTGAAGCATCGCGGCGGGACTGTTGGCATTATCAAGTCGCCAGTTTGCAACTACGGTCATAATAAAACCACTATATTCGATCATGGACTTCTGTCTGCTTCCCATAGTAATTTGATGTACTTTTCCGTCCTGAGCGAGCGTAGCGGGTGGCGTAGGCAGCCCGCGGAGCGAAGTGCCTTGTATATATATGTCGACAAGATCTGTCTCGAAAAGGATGGGTGGTGAATGGTAAAATGTACAGCAAATTAATACCCCCCCCCCCCCCTCTCCTCATCTTCTTTTGGCGCGCATTCGCAGCGCTGGTGCTTGAAGGCGTTTGTTTGCTGTACCCATCCGCGCAGCATCAGCCTTGTTTACTCTTTCCGCACGGACTGATAATCGACGCGCCCGACACCAGTATTCCCGAGATGTTCTCGATATCATATCGTATGTGCTTGGAGGTATCTTCTATAATACAACTCCCCTGCTTCAGCAGCCGTACTCTTTGTTTTCCTTTACCAGGTACGCGCATTATATTATTCCGACCAAATCCCCCAATCAATATAGAAAATATCATCTGTTATTCGCTCGCTTACGCTCTCGCTGATGCTCTCGCGTATGCTCCAGCCAGCTTATGGTCTCGCTATTGATCTCGCTCGTGCTCTCGTTCGTGCCCTCGCTTATGCTCCCGCTCATACCACTTGCGCAGGACGCGAATGGCGACCTACCTCCAGTGATCGCCTCGTCCCTCGCGGTGGGGACGGCGTTGACGGGTGGCGTGGATCTCGCGGAGGTATACACTGTATACCAGTATGAAGTGTGAACTCGAGTTGGATCGATTATTGCTTGGAATGGGTAATGCCGTCAGCGCATTTTGTTTGATTGGTGTGTTGGTTGGGTGCTCGATTCTGAAAAGGATATGACCTGCGTGGATAATGTGGTTATAAATATTCCTGTTCATTGCAACGTATCCCTCTCGTCGCTTTTCTTTCCGATGGAATCTTTAACAAATGTTCCCTTTTTTCCCCTCGGTGCTTGCTCGCTTCCCTTCCGGTCTTCCTCTTATGCTAGTACCAATTCTACTTCATTGCCCCGGAGACTACTGGAGCCACCGTGAGTGAACGCGTAGGTCCTTTGTCCGAAGTGATTTCGCTACTGTGGACGGATTCTGGTTGTAGCAACCTAAACTCGTCCGATTCATGTCATCCATGTGCGTGTTGATGTGGATATTGTGTACTGGATATATATATATATATATATATATATATATATATATATATATATATTGGATATTTGTTCACACATGCGCCTCCTTAGGGGCGTTTGCACAGAGTGCTCTACCAGGTGATACGCGTTTCGGCTGAACTCCTTAGTCATGTTCACTCATGTTCGATATCGCAAAAGGCCACCGACCTCTGGTTCGATTTTATTTCTCCCTCAGGGCTTCACCATGACCTTTATTGGGCAGCTGGATGGTGCACAGTGGTCTGCGTCTATTTACGACTTCACTACGAGCGCGTGGGTCCTAGCTGGCACCCTAACGGGACGTGAGTACACACCACCACACAATAGTGGAATACCTGGTATACCATTTTTTCGGTCGGCCGTTCTCCGTCTACATTCGATCTAATTTAACGAGAGGCCGTCTCGTGCGACATCGGTCAGGGTTGTCGCTTGTCATTTGTATCGCTTGCAATTCATATTGCTCGTCTGTGTCCCTTGGGCTCGGTGTCGCGTGCTCCTATTATGGCTGGATAGTTGAGCAATAAGTATGCTTCTAAACTTGTCGGCGACGCTTCTGTTTCCGGACAGTTCCGAGATGCTTGGGGCAGAGCTGACACTATGGGTAAATCATACCTCGCAAGCTTCGAACCCCTCCCACATGCCAGCGTCTTATTTGATCTAGGACGCCTAATGCTTTAACGCCTGACAGTCACTGCAGCTACGGATGCCTGGGGAACCACAACCATCGACTTCACCGGCACACCCGAAACCTACCTCAATCTTCGGGAACCAGGAGTGTTCGAATTGAAGGTGGGGTCTACCCTGTTATTGGTGTCTTCTTGACTTTGACGGCCGGTGTATCAACCGCGTTAAATATCTAGTACCAAGTATCATAGCAGGATGTTGTATGGTATTTATAGTGCTATATGGTTTTGTTGTTACAGCTATGCTGGTTTGTTGGCGGACTTGGAAGCTCCTTGTCAAGGATGGACTTTGATAACCTCTTTCTTCGATCTGTTCGCGCACTGCTTACAGTAGCCGACCGCAGTCGACACCTTCTCAAGCAGTGTTGAGGACCAGGTAGGTTCTTAGTGCTGTATTGTTTTCGCGTCTTGTGCTTCGGGGGACCATAGTTAATACGACCAAATATTGTTAGTAAAATGGTTAAATAGATAGGTTTTTATGTATACCATAGGTCCTATTAACTATGGTCCCCCATAATAGTGCACGCAGTTCCTCCGGTTACAGCACGACTACACTTCGTTTGTTTTTTGGTCTTGAGTCTAACAACTGCAAACCTATATAATTTCACACCATATACGCTACTCGTCGCGTTGTGTAAAAATACCCCGCCCACAACTCATCCAACTACTACCCGTGCCTCTTGCCTCGTCGCGTGTTTCTTACTTCTGCGACACAGCTTCAACTGAAGGCCACAACAGCTCAGGTGAATACTGCAGTTTGCCGCACATTTCCTTCGTATATTGGGCTTGTTTAGTAGGTTCAAAGTGCGCGCGTTTGATAGTATATTAGACTATACCTCTTAGGAGCTCTAAATGTGGCGGGTAGTGCCTGGCTGACCGTGCATTGCTGCTGTGTATCAGGGTACGCGGAAAGGTTAGGACCTCCAGCTTTTGTTTAATTTGTTCGGTTGGTCTGGTTCGTATGGCAAACGATACGAAGGCCTCCGTGACAACTATCCACGGTCAGTGGTCAATTTGGGTGCCCTCTATCGTGGGAGTCAACCCTAGCCATCAGTAAAGCACCTGCAAGACAGCATCATAACCGTGTCATTGACATACCAAGTTCCAGGGATACCTGTATAACTACAGTACGACCAGCTACACTACAGTAACCACACTATCTTCACAATACTGGATGTGTTCCGCCCACCTTTTCTTCACGACCTGATCCTTCTCATGCGAGTCCCACATGAGCCTTCAGGGCCACGCAACCGTTTGCCACGATTCCTTGGTCGTCCCTTAAGATTTACTGTATCTGCATGATATATATTTCAATTTGAGTGGCTTTCCCTCTTCAGGGGTTTCAATTTGAGTGGCTTTCCCTCTTCAGGGGTGAGGAGCAGTACACTTGTATTTCTCCAGTCCACATGTTGTGGTTCCACTCCAGTGCTGATGTGTTAAATACGTGTGCCACGGTCTTGCTCGTTCAGGGTATATACTAAAATGTCTATTCTAACGCCCCCTTCCCACCGGCATGTTGGCATTGTATCGTTATCGACCCTTCTCGACAACCAGTCCGGCTTCCTGGATTACGTCGCCGTTGATGCCCTGGGTGTTGCCCCATCGCCCACTCCAACACCTACGCCAGTGGCCCCCGTTGTTGTCGTCGACGGTGTGACCGCCAACTCGATTACAACCGTGTCTGGTGTGCCGGCAACAAGCGATGTCGCTGGACCCCTTGCGGTGAGCACGTTCACTCCTCGTGCGTCACCCCTCGATTCCTTGCCCATGACCTCTCCATCCTTAGATCATTCCTTTGTGTGCCCAACCTTAACCCTACCCATAGACCGAATGAAATTTTGCAGACGTATCGCAGACCCCTTCGTAGCATTGCCACGTCGCTACTCGAACAAGGGACATGTATATAAGCGTGTACCAACAGTTCCTGAACCCCGGTAACACACCTCGAACAACTCCTGGAGAAAGTCATTGCATTGATGGCTGCACGTACAAAGAAATGTTTATGAAAGGCGTATGTGTTGCATCAAGCGTTTTGGAGTAGGGCACAACACACACATCGCTGGAACATGAATAGCCCACAGCAATGCTCGATGTTCACAAGCTCCTGCTCGTGCGCTCTTGTGTTTGTTGCAGAACGCCGATGGCGGCTCCACTTCGGACGCCACGACAACCGTCACCTTTGAGTCCACCAGTGCCGGTGTGGCCGAGGTACGTCGGCGGCGAGGAACAGCAATTTCGGTTCTGTTGGATGGGTTCGGTTCCGTGTCTGTTCCAGATTGTGGGTGGGCGGTTTGATGCTATTGTTAAGAAACCGCTCCAACCGCATGGCTGTTTCAACTTACCATGATGGCATCAGATGCGCGTCAGCCCCCGTTATATAATTTTTCATGCTTCGTTGAACGTCCGGGCTCGAAACGTTCGTTTGGCTTCCCTTGCTTCCATGGCCCTATTTCTATTGTAGACACGAACCACAACGCCCCCACCCTAACTCGACCCGCTTTGCTACCGCTATACACGCGACGATCCCTATCAGTACGAGATATATTTCGCTGCTCCTGCCACGGTCACGGGAGGTTTTACCATCACACTTAACGCTCAGCTCGGCACCGGCGCCACCGCTGGGAACTGGAAGGTCGAGATGTTGAACTTCGCCGATGGCTGGGTGGAGGCGGGTTCCCTGACTGGAGGTACGAGTATTCCGTTCTTGATTGGCAGTATTTGAGTTTTTGAGCTCGAGCAGAGTCCGCCTTTCGTCGTCAGTGCCTCCTCGTTGGAATCCAGGTAGCATGGAAGGTAGAGACGGTGTCGGCTTACAATGATTCACACTTCATATTTCATGCAGGGCGCCCGACAATGCAGTTGCGTATGTTTTTTTGCATATTTATTATAGCCTATACTCGTCGAGCCACCATTGTCCGATACCTGTTCTGTGGCACGACAAGCAGTAAACGGCTCCAATCAGCAATGATGGGGTTTCGCCGTATCTCGTCCACTGATAGCTCAGTTGACAGGGTGCGAGTTGGCCGCCCGAAGTACACCGCCAAGCTGACTTTGCACCGTCAACGTTCCTTTCCCGCTCCGGCCGTTGGCCCTCACCAGCGACAACGGGAGCTTGGACACCCATCATCTTGACCGTTCCCGTGGCTTCTCCGGCCGTTCCTACTGACTTCATCAGTACAAGCGCCGAGCGTGACTACTTGGTGCGTCCAGTTACAGTGCTCTCACGAGCATCTCTTAGAGCTCTTCCGATCGTCGTGGAAGCATTCCTGGCTTGAAGTATGGACGAATGCGATTCACAAGTGTACACCTTTGAATACATCCTACCTACGCTACCGCTCAACAGCCTGCTCGTGGCCACGCGTGGCGTCTGGCGTGGGGTGGAATTCCTCACCGTCAACAGTAGTGTAGGAGTAGACGTTGCGGGGTTGACCAATGCACGAATCACTCACTGCACCTACTCAGTCTATCTATACCTGTATGCCCGGCTGCGTTGTCATGCGCGCTGCAGGTACGGCTCACAACATCAGGCGCGTCGGGTGCTGAGGTAAGCCATATTTCGCTATCTCCACCGAACCCACACCGCCCGGTCTTGAACCGTTCGAATTATCCTTGACACCTTAGTCGAGGAATTCGCCCTTCTTTGGCTAGCTCATCGCTTCCTTAGGATATGTCGATGAGGTTTAGTCGAGGTGGTATGGGATTTAGAAAATGCAGCATGTTTTAGTTATTTTGGCGTGACACACCGCTGGCACACTCTTCGATTCGGCCGCATACGTGCGCGAGAGCGAAAGCTTGCAGAATTTTGACCGCCGCTTGTCTTTGTTCGATTTTCTTCTGTTTTTCCTGTTAACGAGACTGCGGCTGTGGAAACTCACAACTTCCGGCGCGACGAGTATATATTTCCTGTAGGACATTCACTAATTGCTTTTTTAATCCACCGTATTCGAATTCCCCGTCGTCCAGGTTTTTGTAAAATACCCTGGGCAGCAACGTTGCCTTTGGCTATCCGCGCAAGTTGGTGGAGGTTGCGTGGGATCCGGGAAAATACAGTGTATGGTTGGCTAAGGTGTTATGTGATCTGGGGAAAAGTCAGTTATCTCTACTCTAAGCACGTTTTTTACATGTCGCAACGTTTGCCCCAGTGTTGTACTGTAGGTGAAAGCTGGTGGAACTGTGGGTCCACGGGTTTACTCTGTTCGTTTTTTTGTGCTGACTTTAGATACAACCAAAGTACAACTAGTCGTTGCGGCAAACGCTAAAACATCCTGTCGGGCTACCGGTAGTCGTCGTGTTTCTCTTGTAGTATTGGTAGTGTCGATTTCGTGGTGGACATTACGTCAACACGGGTGAACCTTAACCTTACCAGCACGGGTTGGTCGGCGGCCGGTTAGTCGTCATTTGGCAAGCGCCAGCCCTACCCTTCTGCCCTAGACAGGCATACTTCGCGCAATGCTCCATCCACTTGAAACACGTGACACGTGGTTTCCGATCAATCAAGACGTGCTCACTTTGTAGGCTTTCTTCTCGTCGTGCTTTCGCTGTGCCCATTGTAACAGGTCGTGTACTTGGACCAGGCAGTGGTCGGCTCTGGGCCATTGGCCCCGACTCCAGCTCCGACAACGGGCGCCCCTTCCCCCATCGCTCCTACGGGCCCTATTCCAAGCGTTCCGGGGTTCGTTGAGACGAAGGCCGGCGTCCCGGTATCTGCGGATGCTTCCCCGCTTGTGGTAAGAGTAGTCGGAGTTTGTTTCGTTCGACCATGAGAAGGCTGCATTATCTTCGAACGTACACGCTCAATTTTCTGGCATGGCTTCTGTTGTGATCTTCTCGTCTAATAGACTTTGTGGCCTACCGCATCCACTGTTGATAACCTTGATCTTGGTAGATATACGCGGAAACATTTGACCTCTCGACGTTTCAGCTGTTCCGACCTCGCATTGCCTTTTTTAACGTCTGCCGCCAAACGCCTGCCTCGTCGTTGTCCCTGTGTCTATTGCCCCCGTGAAAGACTGTTGGAGACGTTGGTGCCGACTCGTCCGTGGAGTTTGCGTCCGCCGGGCTAGCAGCAGAGGTATGTCGCGAGGGTGTCGATGTACGCCGTCTTTCCTAGGAGGACCGTATACATACCTTCCACCTTGCACCTTATTTATGTACTACAGTAGTAGTGATACCGATGTTCGGGGATAGCAGGTACGGCATTTAATGCATGTACTGTGTTTGGTCGACCCCGTAGCCCCTATTTCGAGAACATGATTTGCCGCGCAGTAGTTTCTACGGTACACCTTATAGCATACTGGTATACACTCACTTGCTCCGACAAGCGATGGTATGTGTGAAAATATGACGCCGCCGACCGGTATCTTCCTCGCGTTGCCCTGATGCCGCCCTCACGGCCGCCCGCATTACGTGTCCCCCACGCTGTTGCTACTGCTGGTACATCCCCGCTCCTGTATTCAAGTACGAAATCTACCTCAGTGCTCCCAGTCCTCTGGCCGGAGACTTCACCATCTCCGTCACGGCCCAGCTAGTTGGCAGTGCTACCGCTGCCAACTGGGGAATCAGCCTCTACAACTTCAATGCCGCCGTCGACGCGTTCACTACCTCTGTTCCTTTGACCGGAGGTGAGATACTGCAAATCCGTTGTGGCACGGGCGTCAATATCGCGTTGCCTGCGGCAGTCGGCCACACAACGGGATGACGCGCAGCCACGATGTTGTAGCCGAAACGTATGTTGCCGCCTTGGCTTGCTTTGACGAAAACAACCCGGAAACCCTGGCTCGTTTAGCGACGAGGCGTTCGATGTACTGCAATATACCATGAACGTACGGCAACATTGCCACGCCCAAACAGAGGCCGTCTTTGTTTATACGTCTGCTATGTGGACGTGCTGAGAGCTCGCGTCACAGTCGCTGCTGAATCGACAAGTTTCTCACCCCCCTTACCCGTCTCGCCGTGCTCCGTTACCATTCCCCAAACGCCCTCTTGCTACACCCGGCTCACTGACGAAGCTACATCGACATCGTTCAGCACTATAGACGTGGTCGTTCCCGCGACGACACCTGCCGACTTCCTGTCAACCACGTCAACAATGCTGGTAAGGTTGTTTCTCGACCGAATGCGTGCTCGGACTTTATTTTAATGCTTGTATTCCACGCCTGCTGTACATTAATACTGTAGGATTGACACTGTTCTACTGTGCCATGCGACTGCGCGACAAACCGAAAAAGTTGATAGTATCAATGCCCACTTGACTCGCCCTGGCTGATCGCTTCTCATCCTCGGTCCTTGCTCGCCTGTGCCTTTCGTGTGGTCTATGTAATTCCCTCATTTGTGTCTTCCACGGTTACGCACGAGAAGGTTCGACTGATGGCAGAGGGTCTTACGGTCGACGAGGTACGTATGTGTGATTGGAGTATAGTATACAGTAGTAGTCCCCCTTTAGTGCCGGTTGAGTAGTGCCGGCTGCCCGCTGAAGTGCCTGTGGAGGTATGCGGATTCGCAGTGTGGTGGTATGCGGAGTATCCGGCTGTCGCTGCAGGGCCGGTGTTTTTTACTGGCTTATACCTGCACTATAGAGGGACTATTGCTATGTGAGGTTGCTGACTATGGGTGCGAGGCAAAGTAATCAACAGCCGCCGCACGGTATTGCAGCGCGTGTTTACCATTTTTGAGCCATTTTGAAGTTTTTCTAAAGCTAAAGTCCTCATGGTGACTGTTGTCTGTTTACGCCTTTGCCCCTACATAGTTTCGCTTACCCCTTTGCTGCTGTGTTTTGTCCGTTGATTTGTTTTATCTGTGCACCCTTTGGTCAGGCGATCATCTTGGACGCGGTTTCGATCTCGGGAGGGGATGCCGCCCCGACCCCCACTCCTTCGCCCGTGGGTGAGTTGCACTGGAAGGACATCTACGATACGCACGCCGCATGATAGTGCAGCGCTCTCCCTATTGCAGTGTACTGCCGGTAGGCGGCTCACAATATCGCACCTGGCGTAGCCCGAACCCTGGGTTGACAGACACAGCAGTCGACAACGATAACATTTTCCCCTTCAGACCTTAAGGACTTCCCTCCTTATGTTGGGACAAGTTACTTGGACTTCGACTCAGGGATATTATGTAGTATATGTATGCACAAGGCAGCACTGTTAAAATGTTTGGAGACTGCACTGTTTCTCGTTCCTGGGTGTCCAAGTTGGAGTCCGACAAGCTAGCAGCCGTCGTCACGAAATAACAAGCGTGTGATGGCTAACGTTTTTATCAACCCAATTCGTCGCCGGTGGCGTCCCCTCCTTTGTCCGAACGCCTCCGCAGCAAGTACCGAAGTGCAGGTGGATCTTGTTCCTTGCATCTTGGCCGCCAACACCATTGTGAGTGGAGGAACTTCCTACATTGGTGCTTTCAAATATATACACTTCATGGACGTTTCTTGCTTACGTACGACGTACGGGTAATATTTAATCAGTGGGATACGTTCACTGAATTCCCTTTTTCGTTCACTACATACGGTCGCCTGAACCTGCTTTTTTGTTCAGTCCTACACGATCCTTTGGCCCGACACACAACAACACGGTTTGGTGATGAAATGTTTCTCCCCCGGTTTTCCACGAGTAATAACCCGGTACTTAGCTGGGGGTGTCCATTCCGCGACAGGTTGTAGTGTATCATGTATACGTATCACCGACCATGCGATCAGACTACCTAGGGGAAACACTCTTCGCGGCAGACCACGGGAAGGACCCGAGAGTGATTGCGCTAGCCACTCGACCTTGCGTGTGCGTTGGTTGACTGCGGTCATGCGACTGGCCGCTCATTCGCGACACCCAAGAGATCCGCAACGTCTCGGGATCGTTGAAATCGTTCTCTCCACTTTCCCCCTTCAATCGGGACCCAGGTCAAGGATGACTTCCCAACTGCTTCGGCATACCTCATGAACGAGTGGTTCAAGGGCTTCTGGACGGCGACACAGGTCAGTCCTTTCGCCTCGCACACAAGGGCGAACGTCGCTATCATGAATACGCTCCAATTGTTTTAGTACTCTTACGATATCACACGTATCGTGCATTACTTCTCTTTCGGGTGGTACGCAGATTGTTTTGTTTCAGTCGACGCCTGTGTCGGCAGTTTGACAATCCAAACCGCAGAGTATCATATTGTACCACGTTTTTGATGTTTTAGGCCTTGAAACGTGACCGAGCATAGCTCGCCCTCTCCTTTTAAACACCTCCTAAGATATGCTACTTCTATGGTATATACCTGGTATTTATATTATCGTCATCCATCCACCCATCCACTGAGTTCCGCCTTCTCTCTACACCCTTCGCCTTTGTTGCACAGATCGTCCAGGTCGTCGATGTTTCCGCTGGGTCTGAAAGCATACTGGATCTTGTCGACAGTGCAAATGAAAACTACGGGAAGTGCAACGTTGTGTATGTGGGCGTCGTACCCACGACCTTGCAAAAGGCCCAGCTTGACGCGTATTCGATCAAGTTCAAGGTGATGCGTCGCGTATGATCTACTCATGGCCGTGCGAGTAGCCTAGGTTTCATTAGCTACTTTCCAGAGCAGTTGAGCGGCGAAGGCAGTCGGCTTCGCCTACCGTTCAGACCTGGAACGTTTACGCTTTTAGCATGCCGTTGTTGTATTTTATACTCATCTTGTTTTAACATGATCAGTCTCCGCGAAGGGTTGTTTTCGCCGCGGGCTGGTGGAAAGCGTTGGGGTGCAAGACACTGTAGTAGCACGGTAGTGTTACATGTAGACGAAATGATGTACTAGAATGTGATTCCAACTTGTGCAACGTTTCGTGTGATTCGCACTTGTGCGACGTTTCGTCCCCTCCCCCCGCATTGTACTGGCTCGTTAGGTACGCATCGTGTACTTCAACGCCGCAGCTACCTACGACGATGCCGACTTCAAAGCGAGGTTGGGAATTCAGTCCTTCTTTGCTGACCCCCTGCAGGGAGCTCCCAGGGTCAAGTACACAAGTGCGTATACAGCAATGATAGCATTCTGAGCCTCAGGAATTTCACGTGTAGCGGAAGAGTTTTTAGAACGGTCTGCCTGTTCAGAGTCCCAACCAGGCATCCCCACATAGGCCATGTGAACATGGTTTGAATGGCGTGAAGACCGCAATACCTCACTACTTACCGATGCTCCGTCTCACTGCGCTACTATCTGGGCAGACACGGACACAAACAGCGTTGTACCGAACGATATGCTCACGGACCTCGCGACACTCAACCTGTTCAACACGCCCGTTATCGTGTCTGGGACGGCGCTACCAGCTGGTGTCACCATCAAGGCAGAGTGAGTTTCTGGGTTTAGACTGATTCAAAACGCTTCATTCACCCGCGTAGATATGCTCCTATAAGTATATTTTAAAGACAAATTGCTTGCACTCAATGTTGGTTGAAGTGAAACGTAGACTCTCACGGCGTGCCTCCTCGTAAGCACATGCGGTTCTGACGTGGGGAAAGGACTACTCTGTACATAATAATGTAACGATACGGCTGTGGTGCGGTTTGATGACATGTGGCCTGTGTGAGCGTCTGGGCGGCTTCTTGTGGCTACATGTACTCTGAGAGTCATGGTTAAAATGCATGGACCGTGTTGTACCATTACCGTCTCGATGTGTACTACTACACTACATCCTCGGTGCATTTTCTCTCTCTATTTTCTGCAGGTACGCGGACGAAAGCGGCACAACTCTCCTGGGACCTGACGGGCAAACTAACGTCGCCATCGCGGAGTACATCGGGAGTGGCGACCTCCTCGGCCTCGAAGAACTGCACATATTCTTCGAGATTGCTTGGTTCGACAAGGGCTCATGGGCCTGGGGGCAGTACCTTGCGGAGTGGGGTACGAGAGGGATCTTCCAGGTGGGGACGCGGCGAACCCGACTACCGTCTGGTCCTCGCCTGTCGGCAGACCACGCAGAAGTATCGAACATCACGACTCAAGAGCGACACAGTTTGTAGTGGCCTACTACTGCAGTTGAACAGATACACCCTATTATTACTGTTAACAGTGTTGGACTACAGCAGTACTGCAGTGCCAAAACACTTACCGCGTATTTGATTCTTTTCCACATGCACCCGAAAAGGGAGTGGACTTCTCTCGTATGGTACGTACTTGTAGTATTTCACAGCAGTAGATATTCGTCTGTCATCACTTGAAGAGTACTGCTTCACTTCATGTCGTCGTACCTTACCGTACATACGTTCGGCACGGTCCGTTGCCCGCTACATTTTGGAAACGGGCAGGGCGAGCGACGCTTCTACCTCGGCGCCGTTGTGGACGACCTCTTCTTGACGACCGGACAGTGGGAGTTCGGTGCTCCCGATTTCGAAGGCCCGCTGGTAAGGTTGAGCTGCGTGTGTGCTGTATTTACTGCTGAAAAAAACAACGTACGAAATAATGTGATAGGTAGCGCTCTTTAGATTTTGGCTCGTATGTTTCGCCCATCATTCTTAACAATGAACGGGATGTTGAGGGTCGGAGCTTTCATTCAAGTGCATCCTTTTCGACGCCTGCATGAGCACACACTGGTGTACGAAGTACGTGATAGATGTGATACCCACCTGGGAGGATATAACATTGACATTTCATTGCCCAAGTTTCACATTTTCGCGCGGCAGAAGCTTCAAACCCTTCCGACTACCTGTTCAGACAAACCCAAACGTTTTGGTACGCTGTATCGAAATACCGCCAAACACAATGGTGGCACTGCCCGAGAACGAATGTATCGATATTCACCTGTACTGAGTACACATTGAGGCACCTATTCTTATTATTCCCGATCGGCCGGGTCTTGTCCGTATTTATTGACACCTGGAGGCGTTCGGACCAAGTGCATTTTTCCCCCCACGGATATGAAAGGTGTTGTGTACGCTTTTCCGGTGTTTTTTTGCACAAAGAGAGGGGTCTAGGACGACAAACACTGAGACGTACACCCGTCCTCAGTTCGGTTTGCTCTCTATTAAAAGTCACTCGTAGTTCGGTTTGAAGGATCACCAAACACTTACGTACCGGGTAGGCTTTCTTCACATTGATCGCTCACCCTCAGTGTATATCAGGCACCATTCGGTTAGAGTACATAAAATAAGCCGTGCATGTTTTCAGAATAGTCCTGCAAGGATTATTTATAGGAATATCCAGACAACTTTGTTCTGTAGGCTTGGTTCCCTGATACGTGGTGCTTAGGATTCCGAGTACTCAGGTCTTACTTTTATGGCACCAACAAGCTTCCCAAACAATCGCGTGGCTAGGGGCGCTTTCACGCTGCCCGCAGTGGCGCCTCACGGTGTTTAGTGGCAACTTGGTAGTCGACATGTCACTATTCATGTTTTATGTCGATATATCCGACCGATCCCGTCCATGAGCTACACTATCCCTCCGGACATTCGACGGCTCACATGCTAGTACGTACCTGGTATATCCCTTGATGCAGGCCAGATGCTCTGGCGTCGACCTTCAGAAGTTCCAAACTGCGGAAGCGGCCGTGAACACGCTGTACGGCGCGGAAGTAAAGACAGAGCACGCCTTCAACGGTATCGGCATCCTCGATAAGGTACTGTGCTACCAACCACATCAGTGCGCTTCCCACTTCATATTCTACCTATTGTATGTAGACTATACTTCGAGTGTTTGTTTTTTTTTAGAGGCCTTTGCCTGCAGACGTCGGCGCTTACCAGGTAAACTACTGCTGCAGCTCGGATCGTGCAACAGCAGTGCAACCATTTTCGCTGTCTGTTGGTGCACCTTTGCCGGCTTCGTCAGCTCGGCCTCGAGCCTCATTCAGTAGAGGACGCAACAGGGTCACGACGTTCGGCTGCAAACGCGTTATAGTCCTGTTACTTCAGTACATACCTGGTGCTGTACTTCCCATTTTCATACGAGTATTCATCGGCCTGGTCTAAACACGCATGGCGCCGCGTCAAGCATAAATCAGATATGTCTATGTCTGATAGGCAACATGTCACGCAACATGTGTTGAAATTTTGACATGTATCTGCCGATCCGTGTAGAACGGCTCCATCGACTCGTCTTTGACACGACGTCTGTAGATAGTCTTTAGAAATTAATGCTATGTGGGATATAGTTGGTAAGGTAGTTTCGGACGGACGGACGTGTGTTTCAATCTCATGCTAAATGTCGACCATCTTTCCAAGCATTCACCTCGCAGTCTCTTGCATTGTGTGGCGTTCCGTTGGGTGCTTTCACGCCTGCCTCCCTGCGCACAGGTCGATTCGTCCTGGAGGAGCGTCGAAGGGCAATTCTCGGACATTGCGCTGCTTCCGAAAGGGGACAAACCCAACCCACCTGAAGGTTTGTATGTTTTACCAAGCAGGGTCTTTGTCGCGGACTGGTGGCCATATCGCGGAGCCACGGAAACCACCCACCCCCCCCCTCTAGCGCTGTAAGCTGCCGTTTCAGGCACACTAGAAACGATGACTGTTCACGTAATATATGTCCGCGAGTACGTGCACGGTGTACAGGTTAAGGCTAGCCTAATAAGGTTTCTTACTATTAATAGAGTTCTCTTTGTGTGATGCATACATACACAGCACTGGCGATGATTTGTGTCCCGCCGTCTCCACGAACCTTCCCTCGGTTCTGTGATCCCCTTCGCAGGCATGGCCCAACAGCTTGGGCTTAATTGGCTCAGCCTCGCCTTCAATCCGGCCGCTGGAGTAGATGGCATGGCACAAGACGTTGCAGCCGGCAAGTTTCTCGGCGACGACCTGCTTGCCCGCGTCCAAGCTGACCTGAACGCCTTCTACTGGCAGAGCCACACCCTGACTCATCTTGCCCGCGACAACCTTGGCGCTAACGACTGCGATATTGAGGATGGAGGTGAATTTACTGTCTATACATACATACAGTAGGGGAGCTGTGCACCCAAACGGTAGCAATGGTTGCGCTGGATCTCCTCTCTGTCTCACACCGCTTGTAGCTTTGTCGATCGTTTGTCGACCCTGTCCGGAGCACACAATACATGCTGCACTATCAATAGTATAAAACATCACAGCTTTGGGTGTTCAGTCTGATGAACGTAGCGTGCGGCAAGCTCTCACACCAACCCTAGCCCCGAGACCAGCGAGAGGCATAAAAATACCAAGAGTGGAAGCAAATGTTTGATACGGCTTGAAGCGACCGGGAACAAGTGCGATACATTGGACAGGGTCGAAGGTGTCAGTGCCTCGTTCAGTAAAGCGACGCCCACGCGAAACTACTACCGACACATACCGTAGTTTCGCATATTAAAAGGCCGACCGCGCCTGCCAGCAGCTTGGTTCCATACAACCCCAAAGTTTTGTGCCTCCACATTAGCGGTCTGGGGCATCCAGCTTATCGATGCACCAAACCTTCGTACTGTATACCTCGTAGTGCCTGCGCTGGCCTCCAGACATCAGCTGTGCCTGCCATACGTGCATTCCACGAAGAGGGGAGTCTAGCCCACGATCTTGATTATCGTCGTCATCCGAAGCTTTTCGTCCCGTGTTGCGACCAACTGCTCCAAGTGGTTGAATATTTCATGCGACGAGTACGTTGTTGTTCCTCCCCATGGGATTGACTATGCACTTTTCGCCCCGGAGTCCAGTGTAACTCGTCAAGTGGTCAACTTGCTTGCGTGCAATCACCCGCGCCCTCTCTCATCCCGCAGGTAACGCCCAGATGGCTGTCCTGTTCGACCTGTTCGACAACGATAACTACAACTGGCGCAGCATGACCAGCCCGGGTATCACGGGTCTGTTCAACTCCAACTGTCTCCAGTCTGGTTTCAACAATCTGATGAAGTGCTACCCCGGCGACAACACCTTCGACGGCGTCCAAACGACAGTCAGCCTAGTCAACACGGACAACCAGTTCCACTCGCTCAACACCACGGTAGACACGAACGGTGAGAGTCCTAATTACCGTGCGAGTCGATCGACGGCTAGGGGTTAGGGCACCAAGCACTCATGCCCCCCCGCAAGAACAACCAAGAGCAAGATATGGTCTACAACACGCAGAACACTCGGATAAACGTACACGACCCAACTTAGGCGCTGGCTCCCTTTACGACCAGACTCAGGCTCTGACTCCCTTTTGCCTGTTCATATTTGCTCGGGGTGACTACGAGTATAACCTATAAGAAGTCGTCTTCTCCCCTCTTGCCTAGCCCTACCCTGCCTTAAGACCTTGACATATTGACAACCTTCTCTGTTTTCGTGACTCACTCGCAACGCGCTCGTCACCCGCGATATCATAGCTTTTTCGGTAGCATGTTTCGAGTAGGTATACAAACAGGCGTAAGTACAAATATAATACTCCGTAGTACAATGTACTGTGAACACTGCAGTAGAGTGTTTTCGTTTTTGTTTTCGTTTCCACGATTAATGTGTGTATTAATAAATATTTAAAACCGGGCATTCGAGTGGCGAAGCATATTTAGCCCGCCCATGCTGCTCGCTCAGCCACGAACACATGTGCAGGCCGACCACAACATGCGGAACGATGAGTTGATACCGTACCTTTCCTTCTCTGTCGTCTGCATCCATCCGGGATGGACCACGTTTTGGGATCAGGCTTCGCTGGCTCCCAGATTGTCCCTCGTTACGCCACGAACGTCTACTTCAACTGCGTCACTGGCGATGTGAGAGCGTAGATTGACAACATAACGTCATACCTGGTAATTTACTGTATGTGTAGTATATACCGATATACCGGATACTGCTGTATTTGTTGAGGTATGATACTTTGTGGAATGTTCGTTTCAACCTGGTGGTAAATAAATGCTACCAGGTACAGGGTATCTCCAAGACTTAAGTAATGGAAACACGCTGAGACTTACCGTAACGCAACAAAAATCCTTCTCGGCAGCACGGTCTCTTTGTAGAAGTTGCTCGCACTGATGGTGTCACCATATAAAGCAAATATTTCACGAGTAAACACTCCGGCCCATGAGGCCAGTGTTGTTTCTCTTTTTCGGATTACCTATAAATATGTGATGTACTAATACAGTAGTCTCCGACTAAATCCAGATAGGAAACCCGCGAGACACAAGCGCCGCGAGGGAGTCGGTACGTAATTTCCACTACGGTAATGATTTACCGTCGCAGATCAAACGCGCCCTCATCATTGGATATCGTGTATTGTGCCCTATCAGGAAATAAATGCTAAATTCTGAGAACGTCATTTATGCCTGATCAACATTTATTTGCCCGAAAGACAATAAAAAATTTAGTCCCTGTATAATATCACAGTATCAGCAGTTAGAAGTCACCCACATTTCGTACTACTGCAGGTTGAACTTGTCATCAGAACTGGGTAAGTGTTCTTTGTCCAAGAAGACATGCATGTTGTGGCTTGACTCAATCGGTATAGTTAACACCGACGGCACGATAGTTTCTCGGTCGGTACACTCAAGCCGTATATTTGGTGACGCCCCCTGCTTTGCTTTGCTTGTGTCGTTCTTTGTGATCCCTTGCCCTGCCAGTGCCTCATCAATGAGAACGAGCACATCCGTCGTACTGTCTGCGGCTGCGCAGAAAAAGACCCCAGCAAGGACCAGGTAATGATTACATGCGCGTTGTACAGATGGCTTGCAGCATGTTCGTAGTTTAAATAATTTATTCTGGCCAATTTACCGCTCGAATAGGAGATGCGAGGCCGGGAGGAGGGGAGGGGAGTTGCCGACTGGCGTACTGGTTGGCGTCTTATAGAACGCCAGATGGTAGAATGGCATGGCAGGGATGCTCGAGGTTGAGCGCCCACCTACACCTACATTTCTGTAGTTCAATGACGCACGTAACATGTTGGTTGTCCGTTCGATTTTCCACACTACTGTATTGCAGGGTGTTTGCACGTTGTGCTCGGACGGGAACACTCAGTCCTTCAACTTCATGGCTTCAACCGACCCCAACGCCGGCCCTCTCGAGAAACTGTACCAGACAGAGGAGCAGACCACCACCCGATACATCCTCAGCGGTCGCAGGTAACAGATCTGACCAACAAAGGAATGACAAGGCATCGGATGCTTGCATGTCTCGAGATGCACAGCCACCGCTTGTACAGCAGGCTACGAGACATAGATGGGTGTCGTCACAATTATACTTGACACCATGACCCCCACAAAGTACGCGCTTGACGGTACGGCGGATCATTTTGCGCACCTCAGGACTACAATGCATGCGGCAGAATACCCCCCTCAGAACGCGTACAGCAGCGCTCGCAGGTCCTAAATATTTGCTGTTACCTGGTATTTATTTCTCGCTTTCTTTGGTTGCATCTCTATCGCAGGGACAAGTACATGTTCCACCAGGCAAACGTGGTCAGCACTTCATGGGCTGCTGCCGGGGACAATATGGCCGTGAACCCGGTGCCTACGGATAGCCCCTCTCTCCTTGAGTACTGGTACGAGCGTGTCCTCGCCCACATGGCCATGTTCATCAACACCTCCACTTTCCCCATCAAGGTGAGCAGCAAGATGTCCCGCTCGCCCTCATGCCCTGTTTGTCTAGTTTCGCTTCTGGCCCTTGGTATTGAAACCGACAACACCGAGAGCAATATCTGCAACATCGATATAGATATCAATATCGATGCCATTGTCGATACTTTATGTTGACACGGACATCGTTAGTGCTATTGTCGGAAGCTTGTTTCACAGAAACCGGCAGGATCTTCATTAGCATATTAGAGAGTCAACCACTGTCCATCACGTTGGCGTTGGCATAACAACAGCATGTTGATTTCCGAAAAAGAATCCCTATTATCGTCGCCGTGTCATGCTTACTTTCTCCGCTGTTCCGGTCTTGCGTCCACCAGACTCTGAAGTTCGACAACCTCTGCGCCAACTTCCACGCCCACGAGAACCTCGACGCCTCTGGCGCTGTCCTGACAGCTAAAAAAGACGCTACCGGTGCTATCATCGACATGACTCTGGCATTCGGAAGTGCCACCGGCGCACCCATTCCCCTCACGGTCCCGACTGCGGACGCTGCCTCCGTGAGTACTTGTTGACTACGTGTGAATCATGATAAGGGTTACACTCATTAATAATAGCGCAAACGTTCTGTATCGAAGTAAAACATGCCAGGATACTATTGCGATTGCAATGAGTTGTGTGCGATTGGGGTAGTGTCATTCCTGTGACTGCATCTAATATTGTGTGTGATAGACGTACATATTTTCTTCGAAGTCGAAGCCAGCACGCTCTCCCCCTTGCTCTCCTTTCCTCAGATCTCGACGGGCACCCTCACGAAGGAATCCACGGAGACCTATGGTGCTGACACTACTTACATATTCGCGGCCGGCAACCTTGCCCAAGCCGACCTCTCCAAGCCTCTCACGAGGTCGGTCCATTATCTTCGTTTGTGCAGTTTGCGAGTTGCCGCCATATCTGTATGTTCTTGCATCTGCCTCACTGCTCTAGAGTTAGTCAAGTCAAAGTGTATCAGGCATTGCCGTACAGTCGTATGCACGTGGTGTAGCTATATAGCTGCAGCCCGGCAACGCAAATGGGCCCAGTGTACCTAAATGCGCTAATGTAATGAAACGACAATCTGCAATCGGCACCACTAGCCATGCCGATCTAAACCCTTTTGCCAGTACTATATGTCGGCATAATATAAGAGGTGGTTCTTGGTAGCTCTCCTTGCATTAACTGTACTCTTTATGCGTTGTCCCTCAACACTCCTTATTTTGTTACCCCGTCGGCGCATTTACTCCCACGCAGCGATCTCGCCTCTATCCCTCAAGCCAGCGGTACAACTGCCGCGCAGCAAGAGGCGCAAGATGCAGCAGACGCCACAGCTGCTACCGAAAACGCGGACCAAATGCCTATCGCGGTCTCTGCAGGAGAAGAAATCCAGGACGTCGCCGCGGATCAGGGCTTCGTGGTCGAAAATAGGGTTATCGGTGCTTCGGCTCCTGCTCCCACGCCTGACGTGTAGATTTGTTGTTTTATCGAGGGAGAACAATGCGGGAGTGTGCTTGACCTTTCAACTGATAGCACGAGTTTACCACGGCTTCAGTTCGGAGCATGACCCGGAATCTGGCACACGTGCGCTGTATCTTCGTCCCCATCGTGTAACGATATTCTTGCGTAGAGTAAGTCCCCCCCCCCCCCCCCCCCCCCTCCCTGCGAGCACGGGAGAACATTTCCTCCGGAACAGAGTTCAGTTGTCATGTTGTGGCTAGGTATCACTATGAAAGGTGGCGACAGGCACGTGCGTTGGTGGCCATGCTCCTGACAGGCACTGGCTTGGGCACGCTATTATAGCTGATAGGAACAGTTTTTTTTTGTCGTGACAGCGTTCACTCCACCTCAAATGCTGCTAGCGGCGAACAAGAAAGTGCCGATAGTCCTCAATGCTGACTCGCGTCGTTGCAGCGTTGGAACTTCGTGTGTGCCTTCTCTGCAATCGATTTTTCATAAACGGTAATATGCATGTATTTAGTCGTTTTTGTACGTTTACTACTACTGCTACTATTACCACCGTACCCGCTGCATTCGGGGCACGGGGCGGTACTGTATGTGTGACAAGCACGCACTGCGCCCGTAAGTGCAGATATAGCCTCTGCACGTCCGGTGGGCGTGTGCATCACCCCAGTACGTAGCCGCACCACCTCTGTCGAGTGTAAGAACTTGTGTGGAACATGATAGGTGCCAGGGAGTTTTGTCGTTGTGGACCAAAGGTGGAGGGCGTGTATCGAGCTGTATGGGCGTGCCCACCCCCCCCCTCTGCCCTGACGTGTTAATGCGGTCGCTCTTGCGATACTGCTGCGTTGGTTCATGCAGTACGATTGGGTGCAGATTATTCAAACCTTGTCACTTCGCGATTCGCATGACCAGGCTCACTCGAGTCTTCGCCTGGACGTACAGTGGACACTCGGGGGTGTTTTTTCCGTGCCGCACTATAGCTGGAACACGGAACAATACAGTGTACAATGTACATCTATATATCCATATTTAGCACTGCTCAAGTGTGGTTGTTGGTTGTTCGAGTAGTTTTGCATGCGTGGATTTAGGGCTTGGCTTCTTTGGCCCGAGGGTAACCCATTGGTGTATCATAGTAGTCCCTGTGGCTGGTGCAAGAATAGCGTCGCTCCCAGGTCCCCCGTATCATACACCTATTATTAGTGTTACGATAGTAAGGAAGTACACTGTGTACTCTGGGACCGCGTGGTGCATGTCGTGTGTTGTTGTAGGTCGGCCGTGTAGGTCGGCTGAATGTTGACGGTTTGGCATGCCATTATTAAAGTAACAATATACCAGTGAAGGAACTGTAGGTGGTTTTACCCAATCGAAACTACACCCAGGATTTTGGCTCGGGACAAACTACCTACAATTTGTGTGGGTTCCCTGTTTTTGCAGATGTGAAAGAGAGGATTACACGTTTTCTCTAATATGGGGGCGAACATGTTTGTGTTTCGTGGTGGCTGTCAGACTGTAGTCTACTGTAGTGACGCAACGAAACAGTTGTTGGTACTTGTCTTTGTCTTCTCTCTGGAGTACCGCTTCTTATCTGCTCTGATGAAAGAAAAGTATTGGGTTTTAATGAAACAAGACCTCTTGGGCAAGGCTGGAGATTCCATCTCAAGGCTACAACTGATACTCTTTTTTTTCGTATCCGGTAGTAGGAGTAGTAGCTGGGAGGATGGGACGCCCCGCGTTCCCTACATTCTCCCCTTTCTCCTTTGTTGGTAACGTGTCTTTACACCTACCTGCTACCTTGGTACATGCTTTACTGCTCACGGGGATATACATTATGATCGTATAATATATTCGCTGTCGTCATGGGCACATGGCGTTCGCGTGATACCCACGCCCACTACGTGTAAGCGTTGCTTTTGTTCCACTTCGCCGCCCTTTCGACCTCAACGCAAAAACGCCCTTCAGGAAGTTCGGTGTATGGCAACCAACTGTTTCGCTGGGCCTTTCGTTATCTAAACTACTACAGTAGTAGCAAGTTTCAACCCTTTCGTTTTGTGTGTTGCTTGTCGTAGGCAACCGAACTATGCTTGGCTCGGGGTTGCACTGGCTTGGCGTCGCTCGGATACGTTTCTACTGTGCAGTGCTGCTGCAGCATGCGCACTGCTCGAGTTTTCCGAACGGCTTACCTCATGCACGGTGGCGTCTATACGGGTCGGTGTGTATGGCCCCGACTCCGACGGTTGCTAACTGAGCGGTCCTTCCACGCCAAAGAGGTCAGGTGCATATGCGTGTAACCCTGTGGTGGAAGAGAATCTCCCCTCGCATGCCTGTAGGCATACGACTTCAACTTCGTCGACATCCTCTCGGCCAGGAGATACGTGGGAGCACGCTCGCCTGAATCGTCTCAGCCGCGGCGCCGCATTGCGTCGCGTCGAAGAATACAGCCACGCAATAACCCCTTACGCTCTCCCTCTCATTTAGTGTCTCGGCGCAAAAAAAAAAGGGGAAAACCTTACACACAGCACTGTACATTATAAACAACATTTCTTACCGCACCTATCCTACTGTCACCCTACTTTTGCCCTCGCTCTGGCCCTTTCGCCATACTGGTACACCGTATCGATATTCTGCACGTTGAATACCTGGTATGGTATAGTACATGCAGCAGTACCGCCGGCGGTTCAAAACTCCGCACGACAACCTCACTGTCGTGCTTCGTTGGATCCTAGGGGCGTACCAGGGTATACGACAACGAACGGTGAAGCCCCAAGTAGTGCTGTGAATAAGAAAAGTAATACTCGCGACGAGCGTCTCGGGTAAGGAACCTGCCGCCATCATGGCGGGACTACTCCATCCGGTCGGGTATATGCTGTAGCAGTACCTCGTACCAGTATAAATCACATTCATGTTTACTACAATGACATGTTTGAATTTGTATTTGTTTTACATTCGAATTTCGCTCGCCAGCTGCTCGGCTCATAGGAGGTTTTGTCCTCAGTTTAGCTGCCTAGCTGGAAAAAAGCCGTGGCCCGAAGTTTCGTCTCTTCCAGCCCCCCCGGCAGACAATGGTTGCGTTGTTAGCGCGTAGAGGGTTCAGCATTCTTCCCTCTCATTGGTGTCGCGCGTTCTTAGGGATGTTTTTATTTTGGCACGCTTGTGCCGAACGGAAAAGAGAAGGAAAGGCCCATGCATACACATGATTGGATCATCTGTATCAGTCGAGGTCCGAACCCCGGCACCACCGCCTGCAACGACCACATATAGCACAGTGTACAGTCTATACAAGCTGGCGCTAACCCATCGCCACACTTGCTTGTTATGTGCACCGGTTGAGGTGGGCGTTGTCCCGATAACTCGCTGTCAAACAACACTACAGTATGGACACGCCAACAAGAGACACCTGATATGGGCAAGTCTGAGATTCTTATTGGGGCATCATCTTCAAACAACCTTGAGCATAGGTTATTATATTGGATTTAGTGTAGAGTTCTAACCCACCACTGACTGAGCCGTTTATCTTTGCCCAATTTTATTCGCGTGCTCCGAACAGTGGGCTCTATGTATGTTTCGGGCACTTTCTTATTGGCGGGCCTATATAATGTGTGGGAGTAGATCATTCATGTCTTGAGTTTATATTTACTTTTCATTTCCCCGTCTCGTCCGAGCCCGATGGTATCGGTCATCACATTTCTACTCCTATTATTAATCCCGTCTCGTACAATATTTGTATAGCTCTTCTAGTCAAAATGCAGTACGTAATGAAGAAAATGTAGCCTCAATTTGTTTTATCGTCGTTGTTCCGCTTGCGTCCAAGTCGGTAGCGTGAGGCGAAGGCACCGACCAAGGCGGCGTTGTCAGAGGGGTAGCGCCTGGGATAGACACGTGGCGGCAACACACGTTGGAACACACACGACCTCACGTGCACACGGAGGCTATGCAGCTCCACGGCGAAAGCCCACCGATATCCCCAACCCTGCACGCTATGGTCCTGCAAACATCGTCGATTTACAGGGAGATGCATGATTGTACATCGCCGCCAATTGCTAAATAAATGCTGACGTAATTTGCTTCTACTCGTGGTATCGGTATAAATTACCTCCACAGCCTACTTTGATCGTTGTCTAAACAGGCGCTGGAGAAGATACTATCGAATCAACCAGGATAATATATAATCATCGTCACGTTTCTTCTTTAGAGGGCGCACCATTTAGACGCTGTTTTGGGTTGTCTATAGGCAACCGCCCTTGAAACGTCGAGGCACATTGCGTATATATACCCATCTAAGCGCTTGAAGAGGGTTATTTCTTCCATCACGGGGATAGAAGACACACCACAGCGAGGTCCAAATATGCTGGGGGTTTCCTCCGCTTGTCATTATCGCAGCCCAGAACGACAAAACCAAAGCGAAAACGGGATTGACGGTTTGTGAAAAAAACGAGCCGGGACCGCAATCGACGGTAGCGACGGAGGCCAATGGACGAGCGATTAATCTCCCCAAAGGAGCAGAAAGGTTATCCACCCCCCTACATACATGACCTGTGTTCGTGAAATTCGTGAAACACCGAGGATGTGAGTGCAGGCCACCCAAACGGTCTTGCGGTTCTCGAGGGTGTAGTCGAAGGTGGTTAGGAACTCGAGCCACCGATAGACTCTCGCGGTGTGGTTCAATACTTTTCCTACCTATGCTCTCAAGCGCTTTGTGGTCCGAAAATTACTAATCGTCGTGCCCCATAGGTAACCTCGGAGTCGTTTGATGGCCCAGACAATGCTGTCAGCGTTTACGTCCAGTGGGGTCCAGTGCCTCTCGGAATCGAGGGTAGCGTGGCTGATATATAAGCAGTGAGACGTGTCGAGCCGTTAAGTAAGCTCGGAGACATCATCAACGTTGACCCTCGCCACTCACGATGCTCTCGATATCTCCCTCCCTCTCCTTTTCTTCCCTTCTCCCTGACCTCCTAACTTCTCAAAACGTTTGTGGAGAGCTAGGTCGCTTCATGTTATTTGATTCCGTGTTTCTGGGACAAACATTAAATAAAGAATGAGCGCCATACCGACCGCCCAGGCAACAACCCCATGTTGAAAAAGGATATAGGTACATGCTATTTCATAGAATATGGTTTTTTGATAACACTGAAACGTGAGAGATAGTTAAATGGACAGGTACATGCTATTTCATAGAAGAAGGTTTTTGACGAGACTGAAACTTGAGAGATAGTTTCATCTGACACGCAATGAAGATGCACAAAAAAAGCTACAGAAGGACCGCTCACGTGACAAGCCCAACTGTGTAGAACATGATGAAGTGCCTCCCTTGGCAGCTACCTGGTAGTATTGTAGGCGCGGACTATCTCCTGCAGCCATGGTTCAGTGCCTATGTGAAGCAGGATACAACTCCAAGCTGAACTAACCAACATCGCACTTTGGAGTTCGACCGCATCCAAGTGCGACTTTCCGACGAGGCCGCCTTCCTTTTACGATATCCGCTTGCACCTTATCCGTCACCCATGCTCGCCCTCGGCAACAAAGAAACGGAGTTCCACACTCTAGCACAAACAAAAGCTTAGACACGCCTTGCAAAGGCAGCGTACCGCCATGCTACCGCCCTATGTAGTGCACTGTCTCAATTGATAGCCTCGGTTGGCGTGTCTCGAAGTTGGGTTCATGGCAATGTACGAGGTATGTATGCCTGACCGATGGAGGGGTGTATTCCTGGTAGGATAGCAGCTGTGCCACGATATCTGCATTGAAATAGTTAGGCCGGCACGCAACCAGCTGCAGCATGTGAGCGTATGAAGAAACAACTAAATGGAATGCTCACCCCACGGGAAAAAGCCAGCTTGGAAATTGAAGCGCTCTTAAAATGTCGGAAGCGTATGCTACCAAAGTCGGCCGACGTTCACGCGAACTAACACTCGCTACGGCTGGGCCGCGACAGTTGTGAAGCTCGTCGTTTCACCCTCTTCGTGGCTGACGGACTCGCCGGCGTAGTATAGGGAATCCGACATAATCCCAACTTCACGACAAACTCGAAAATATTCCGCGTGGGTATCGCTATACTATGGAACTGGTTCGCGCGACAGACACTCGTGTTGCGGCAAATAAATGTAGACACGGAAGGCGTCCACTCCACCGCCGCTGCAATATGGATAGGAGGGCCAAGGTTATCTAAACAAAATTCAAAACCAAGCCAACGATATCGGTCAACGAAATGAGCAGTCGATGCTTCCGCTTCTGGTTCTGGTTCGGTGGCCGCCTTCGGTGCTCAACAAGTGAGACGAAGGTATGTGCCACTGTTTAGTGCACAGAGCAGCATTTAGTCTGGGATGAGGACGACTTACAAAACGGGTAACACGCTAGCTCATTCGCTTAACGCATAGTACAGGAGTTGCGCAGCAAACCTTACGCAAGCACAGTGAGGACATACGGCCAAACATTTCCAGAAATATTGCTACACACTTCGCGCCGGTCTCTGTTCGTTTACTCATATAACGGCTCGTGCTCCTCGCTCCGTTGAAAGTACAGCATCATTCACAAATAATGTCCCGCCCTCGACGGATCTCTGATTCTGACGCCTATCCATACTTCAGATGGTTTAACCGCGAAGAAGGCGCTCTACGATAGAGGTAGCACATTTCCGCTAAACTGTTTTCCAAGTGACGTGGTGTCTTAACCCCAAATGGTCGGTGTGCCAATCTTGTTTCGAAAAATGACGTTTCTGTTTACTTGGGTCATGGGATTGTATTCATCGGGATGCAACTTGATATTTGCTGAAGTCACTTTTCAGAGCTCCTTAAGTGACGAGCCTCAGAAAAATTAGGGTGAACCTCTATCGTATAACGCCTCCAAGGTTGTTTGCCTTTGGTGGTCCTGCACTTGCGGTTGTCTTGAATGGCGTTTTGAGCGAAAGCCAGACCTTGGCGGTGTACAGGCAGGAACGGTGGCGGCGTGGTTTGCGCAGATGAATAGTAACAAATGGCCCATTGAATGAGGACAGCTTGATCACACCGCCCTTTTATTCAGCACCAGCTTAACGGTTCTGGAGCCTGAAACGTACGACAGGATCTCGTCTGGCGGGTCCTCCTTTCCACATGGCAAATGGTGGTAGAAGGGAGAGATATTGCAGGGTCGGTATGTTGCTGTACCCGGCACACCAACAGGCGTGCACGCCGTCCGCATACGAGGCTTCCTTCAAAGAACCTACCATTTTGGCTTGGCTTGGCTCTTGTTTCTCATCCTGCAACGGTAGCAATAGACAATCAGTGTCCGAGTCTCAGTCCCCCAGAGGGAAGTCTTCCACTAGGCCTAGATAGAATCATGCCTGGCCCTCACCCAACCCGGAGCGAGAGCCACATCCAACCGGGCGTCAATCATCGCAACGGTGATGGCTGCCTCCGCCTTTGTGACCGCCTGCATAAACAAACAAACACATGAAAGAGAAGGAAAGCTTTCTCAAAATGGCAGACGTAGCTCCCACGGCCCACATGTACTAGTCCGAAAACACACGAATGACACGAGACTACCCACCAAGATCCTTCGTGCATATTAGTCACCATACATGCACGAGCACGGGAGGACTCTCTCAGACGAATCATGTGTTTATCTTCGAGTGAAACCGCAAGGTTAGGGTCTATTGACATATATTCAGGCTACTACTACGGGTGCTTGGGTTTCAGCACCCGTCACATGAGCCCTACAACAGCAAGATGGAACGACAACGACTCACGAGGTACATCTCGTTTTCTTGCGCCTTTTTATCGTTCCGACCAAAGCGTTGGGTAAGGTGGTATACCCATTTGTGTCATATAAATATTTCTTGTCCCGAAATTCCGAAAAAGCACGGAATTGGAACAACCCTGCCTCGGATGTTAAATGAATGTTTTCCTGATCGGGGTAGGACCTGTCATTTGTAAGGCTCCTTACTCATATACTGTCAAACCGGTTTAGGCTATTCGACAGCTATTTTCGAGAAGTGTTGTAGCTCGATCCATATCCGAACGGGCTTGCAAGTTAAATTATAGAATATATATCGGATGCAGATATACCATGGTTGGGCAGCGCCTAAGTGGCAATGGCTGCAATAATTCATGTGTTTGAACAATCCTCCTAGTGGAGAATGCTTTAGCTATACCATGATAAAGTAAACCAGTACAAAACTACGGCGCGCTCAACCTCTAAGCGGTTTCTTCCGAGATCCGGCTGAAATACAGACATGCATCAACCGCGTTGTGAAAAAAAAGCACCGCGAAACTGCTTCTCGGCCTTAGCGGTTTGAAGGATCGGTGCTTTACAGAACACAAGCTTGGACAGTTGCTCGTCGGTCAACACCACACCAGCTCTGCCAACAATGCAAACGACCAACTACAGCGACAACTTTAAAGCACGCGACGGGCCAATGGTTTGGGCACATGCTCTCACTTGAAATCGTTGGAGATTGAGGGATAGAAACCAGGCAGAAATCGACGGAGGTCCACAGGTCGAGCGAACAATTTGAGGCCGCTTCGATATGATGTTGTAGTAAGCCCAGAACACAACCGTGCCATGCGCGGTACGATGGCATGGACCAAAATCTATGTCACCCACGGTTCGAACGGCTGTCTGTTTCTACATGTGCTCTCCAGAAGAAGGGGAGCCATCATAAAGGACCATGCTCGTCTAACAGAAGAATGCGCGGATAGTTCATATTCGCCCGAAACCCGCGCCCATGTTGTAGCGATCACGTTTGTTTGTCTCTCGCTCAAGTGCCTCCCGGGTGCGAGCACTGCATGAAACCACCTAGAACATAATGAGTACGGCGTGAACCCCTTCCCTCCCCCCTAAACATTTATCTAACCTGTCTGGAGCCGCTCTGAGAGCTTCGTCCCGGTAACGGGCGAACAGGTTGGGCTGCTTGGTGAGAAAGCACATGGCCCAGGATAGGATGGCCGCCGTGGTCACGGTCCCACCGAGAAAGAGGCTATGGCGACATAGGCAAAACGGCATAGGAAGTGGAGGAGGGTTGGAGCAGCGTGTATGTGGGGCCGGAGTGGTAACCAAACACTGCACTCCCCAAGGTTTAAACAGCATCACACTACCCGCAACGACTGCTACAGCTACGATACGTCGGACCTCACGGAGAAAACTCCTTTAGGTGTACCTCGTGAGCTACTTAATCAACACCGACGATTGCAGCTGCTACTTTCTACGGTTATCGGAACATGTGGCGTCTGGTTCGATCTGACTGTGGCTCTGCTGTGAATGGCGTACGTAGCATGTGCAACCATAGCCTACTGCCAGTTGCGCATTTTTTTCAAAAAAAAAAAAAAAAGACTTTGCTTCGCATAAGTCGGTTTGGAGTGACACTACTGTAGTGACACACCGACTGTGTATCCGACGTAGCTAACCCCTTAAGCAAAACCGTTCCATTAACCTGCTACATTCCTCATGCGACAGTTGGGAACTAAGCAGAGGCCATTGCATCACAAAACTGTTATATGTATGAGCGTGAGCGAAATGAGAGCATACAATCGCGCATTATACTGCATGCAGTGCGCTAAGCGTTCGGCGAGTGAAGGAAACGGTTTCGGGTTTGTGGCGAAGGGGTGCTGCGGTGGAATTGTTGCAGGCCATAATCGAGCTGATGATCATGGACACGACTTTGATGTCAAATGGCTGAATTACCAGACCCAGAAGGATCTCGATGTACAATACCAGGTGATTTCTTGTCTTCTGTCTGTTGGGCGTGCTATTGCTATTGTTAGGTACAAACCTTACGCGGCTACACGGGAGAATCTACCGAATAATGTCAAGCCGTCTGTCGGTTCGATGCCATCTCGTCCGTCTATTAGTCGTTTAGTTCAAGGAATCGTCTCGTCTGAAAGTGGAATCACCTGTAGCCACCGATCTCGGAAGTTATAGTTTATGCAGCCCACACTCGGCACTTGACGCCGTAAACCCTAGTATTTTCAGACTGGTACTACGGACGTGTGTATTCCTGACAATACCAACCCAACACAAGTGAAATTTTGCTCTACAATGCACAATCGTCTCTTCTCTAGGAGGCAGTGTCTCTTCCGAAAGGGTTCTCGGCGGGCGACAACCACTCATGCAACAGTTGACTGCCTTACGTTAGGTTCTGGTGTTCCTCCCTGCGCCTTTTTATCAGGTGAGAGGCCACGACTTACATGGACGACATTGATGCCTACCATTGAAAGAGGTAGACAGTGTTTCGACCAGTCGGGAGGAAGGGGGGCGAGGGTGCGGTCCAAGAGATCGTCATTGCCTCGCCCCCCTCGTCCGGGGGCTGGGACTGCAGCAACCTTATATCTCGCACTTAATCTATAAACACGAGAATATCAACCGACGATTATGATACACACATAACTATTGACAGGCCTATCCAAAATGAAAACCACGCGAGAGCAGCGGCTGAGACAAAGAAAATACGCCAGAATAGCGATTGAGTATGGACGTCGAAACAAACTTCCGATAGACTGGTCGCGGGGGTCCGGGACCACCACTCACGTCATGGGCTGCCGCGAGATCTCGTCGTCCGAGAACGGCATGCAATTTGTCGTCGGTTCCACCCTCGGCCGTAGCAACCATCAGCCGCAGATTTGTTTTTCCTGATGGTTGGCGTATACTGTATGCTTTACCGGTGATCTGCCCGCCCTGATTGTTCTGGAGATTGTTCTGGACGTGGTTCCGGAGGTTGTTCTGGAGACGGGCGGCTTCAATTTCGTCCTGTGTTCGGTAGTATTCATGTGGAGGAATCATGCTCGATAAGATATATAGTACACGAGGACCTTCAACAATCTGGGAGAAGGGGTCTTTAGGTTGGTAGGCTGTTCAGGTGTTTTGGTTCCTGTTGGGATAAAGGTACGGGCGAAGACCCAACCCAACCCCTGACTCTGACCCTAACCCTAACCCTAACCCTAACCCTGACCCCAAACCGCAGCCACAACGGGCCAAAACTCGCCTATAACGCGGCTGCGCCGCGTTTGCATCGAACCTGGAAATTGCTCACTTGCCGATTCCGAAATGCAGACCACGCTACCTATTTTTCAAGTTAAAACATCCCTGAAGACCCCTTCTCCCAGATTGCTAAACCTACTTTAATATAGTGCTGGCCACGAACAACACTTCTTGTGGCGCCAGGGATATAGCGAACCCTGTGAGAGATTAATGAGCGATACAGGAACCAGGAGATGCCCACAGCTACCACACTGGTAGTACCGTTACGTACGGACAGACAAACAGCTGAGCATACCTTTCAACGAATGAGAGGTAGGTACAGTATGTATATTCGGGGGCATCAACGCAGGGAGCCGTAGAAATAGCAGTGCGTATCCCCACCGTATATCTGAATGGGCTCAACAGTACCGGATCGCTGTGCAATGACCTATATACATTGAATACCCTATCGTTAACGCGTTGTGTCATTCGAACGGTACGCTCCAGAAGTACCTGGGTCTGCGAAATATACGTACACACTAAATTCAAGTCCGTTCACTGTCGTGGCGAATGAAGCTTATATTGTGGATGCGGTGTCAACAACTTGCTTCCCCTGACTCCAGATACGCGTTCAGCAAGTTCCATGCTTTCACCTTTTTGAATTTGTCCCCTGAACCACCTCCTGCAGTTGATTGTATTAATAGTTGTGTTTGGTGTGACGCACCCATGGCAGCAGTCCTGGGAACGATACCCATCCAATTATCAGAACGGTCCGCACAAAGAAACAACCACAAACGGCAGAAAATCAGAGGAGGACACGGGGTACGGAAGTTTTATGTCCTTTGGCGTACTCCTTAAATCCATGTGCGTCACCCCTCTGACATACTGACCCGAATGGCATACTTCTTGAGTCGGTACGTGGCAACCTTTGATAATGCCGGAGCATTTCCTTCCAGCGTAGGTTAGGTATATACTTTCTAGAGTCAGTGCACCAGCTGTTGTGCGCGCCGCCATCGCACCGGTGCGTGAGCGTAGGTTACAGCAGGAGATATCCGCATCAGTAGCAGTATCTGCTGAACAGCGGCCACCAAGACACTCACGTTCCGTTGTGGCACGCCAGACAAACGACTGTTGTGCTTTGAACGATCATTTAATGCCAATAACCCTATCCTTGTTGCCCGAATCCACCGGCTGTAACACGAAGTCCATAAAATAGGTCAGTTTTGTGTCCATGCAGGCAAACGACGGGCACTGGGTGTCTTTGGTGGCTTTTAGGCTGTCCGCATCAATGCCGAAGGCGGCTAAGGCGACGAAATCGTGCGTGAACCGCTCTGGCACGGTGGTAGGCGTGGGAACCAAGCAGGATGGGCAAGCGAGGCAAGGTACATCGGAAAGGTATGAGGACTAATCTACAGGCCGCCAGAGCCAAGAGTGTTGACGCGTTGTTAAGCCTGAGGCGGCCCTCCTACACGAAAAATTTCCGACTAGCCACTGCGGTTGGGGCCTATTGCCTAGGATTAGGCGGAGGTACCTCGGGACGGTAGACCAGTACTCAATTTCGGGAAGGGGTAGCACCCTGCCAGCGGGCGGGTGATCATCACGCACGTGTACTTCACACTATCCCCCCCAAGCAGATTGGCTTGTGGGCCGTATCGAATACAAAAACCAATGCACATACTGCTGCCCAGCAATAGTCCCACAACCAACCGCAAACCGATGCCAGGTACCTGGTATTTATCAGGAAGGTCACCATAAGGTGCAGCCCTACCACCAAGGGAGATCCCCTTCTCCGAAATCTTCACTCTGGATCGTAGGCTACCCGCGTGTGCGAGGTGCCATATATCTTGTAACATGGTATTCCCAGTGGACTACTGTAGGGGGCTGACATATTTTTAGGGCCTTGGACCTTCCCGCTCGACCAGTCATCAGTGAATATTAGCTTTGGCGTGCATTGTCCGTGCATCGAGGACAACATTGAAGCGCCCCCCCCCCATGCTCGATATGCACATTGGCCGCTGAGCTGCATATTAGAGCTCAGTGGATATAACGTACATCCGAATATCATGCATTGACTATGCCTTCAAATCACTTCTGAGAGTTTATCGGTGGGTGCTGCTTGTTCAAGCCTCACTAAGAACACGTATTCCGTCAACAACCCCTCCTGCTTCGTTCCGCTCGCCAAGCTATGTGCGGAGGCGCTCCAGAATCTAGATTTACAAGGGGTATGAGGCACGAGTGAATGCGGAAGGAGAGAGGCGTACTCTTGAACCAAACACCGATGACGCTGACATTGTGGACAAATAGTTAGACCCAGGCATCTGGAAGCTGGATCGTGGATACCCCGCAAAACAAGAAGGGATATCATGCTCGAGAACACACGCAGGGGGTTCCAACACACGGCGTACAGCCAAAGCATATTCACCGCGATCCATGCTATAGTTTCACGTCAACCAAACGCTTCAGGTAGCTACCGCGGTTCGTCGTCGTTGTATGCCTGCCCTATCCTGCACACTTACATGCGGTATGGAGGGTATCGCAGCCGCGACGTTTCGGGTGTTGAGGGAAGGGCAGATGATGCATCTAGAGCGTCTCCAGTCATCACCCTCGTCGAAGAACATGGATGGCAGCATCCCAATCTTCTTCGCCGGCCAGCGAAAACGATCATGCGCCGACGCACTAGGGGAACGCGTTTAGACCTCACGTGTGGAAACCTGCCACGTAACGTTCAGCATTATGCGTCTTTTTCAAGCGCCACATACGTAGCTTAATAGCCTGTGATCTCCTGGACATACAAGTATCATAGAACTGTACGTAGTCCGGATACGTTTGAGGCAAAATGTGACGCATAAGAAGAGGTACTGGGCCAACGCCATAGAGATTTTAACGAGTGAGTCATGCCCAACAACCGTCCTAGAATTTTGGAATGATATACGTTGGGTATTGCTGGATTAAAAACGTGAACTCTGTCAAGTTACAAGACGCGCGGCACAGGAGGGTAGGCGAGGGGACTCGGGCTGCGATAGGGATTGCACGTTTAGAGGAAAATATCGGAATGACAGGGTCCCTTAATCCAAAATCGTCATAACTGTTCTTTCATCTATCTAGGTCATGGGAGTTTTCGTTGGGTTGTAATCCCGACGCGTTCTACGATAGAGGTAGCACATTCCCGCCAAATTGTTTTCTGAATGACGGGGCTCCTTAGCCCAAAATCGTCAGAATGCCAATCTTGTTTCGAAAAATGACGTTGTTGTATACTTGGGTTATTTATGGGATTATTCACCGGGATGCAGTTTGATCTTTACTGAAGTCAGTTTTCGGGCATCACCTTAGAGCGACTTAAGTGAGGGAGCCTCAGATACATTAGGGTGAAGCTTGAGTGTAGAGAGCCTATTCCATTTTTTTCTAAATCATTTGCTGGGAGAGGCACGGAGATCCTCAAGTCAGCAACCCCAGAAACAAATCGGCGCACCTCCTCCCTGGCATGTGCGTCAAGAGCGGGGGGGAGTTGGGGCGCGAAACTCCCTCCGTCACACTGTAGAAAAAGCACCTGCTGTGCGGGGGAAATTTAATGCAGGAACGACGATATGCAGATATTCTTTAGCGCTGAAATGATACAGTATAATAGGTGGTAGCCTACCGCCGATGGTCCTCTCTTGAAACCGGAAGGGCGCAAGTTCAGAACGTGGCGCACATCGGCAAGTTCCCTAGCCACCACCGTTCTCTTGCACAGCATGGTTAGCACGTAGTCCCCCCCGAGCTCATCGGCCCGATCTTCCGTCTGGTCAACCATCTGATGATGCACCCGGCACAAACGGCACCACGTAGAAGATACAGTGGTAGACACGAAAGACAAGAAGAGCGCACACGGAAATGGCCGAAGATGAAGCAAGTTGAGCGATTGAGACAACTTTACAGTAGTTTAACTGTTGTGGGGTAAGGTTTGAGATGTGTATCTTCATGGAGGCTTCCAGAGATATAAAACAAGAACATATGCGGCCGTTCGAGAGTGAAAATTTCTCGCACACGAACGTCGAGGATAACGCATGTATCTGGCTGCGGAGGGCCCGGGGCACTCCTCGGAGTACACCAATCAGGACGGTGTGCATAGCTTCGGAGCGAAGAGAAGAGTGGCAGTCTAGCGTATTATGATTATACTTTCAGGATTAAGTACCAACCTTCCCATTGGCGTTCGGCCCTTGTCATGGCCAATGGCACACTACACACTACCCCGACACCGTTCACAACGACCGTCGGCCGCCGTATAGTGAAGGAGTGAATCGAATGCGGTAATATCAATAAACGGGGTGCTTCTACGGCCAAGCTCCTGATCAAGACGTGCCGCATTGTACACCATACTGTGCGGCACGGGTACGTACGGAGGTTCGCGGTGGCCGAACGCCTCTCTAAATTAATCCGAGTCGACCAAGTGCACTGCATGATACACCAGCAAGCCGGGTTAGCGGCCACAGTTAGGGAATTGCTGTAACAGACGACCAGGGGCTAGGGGACCAGCCGCGATACAAACGAGCTAACATTAACCGCAATTCTAATCCTTTCATGTTGCCCATACCGTACAAAACCGTGATGTCTACAGCCACCGGGTTCTTGTATGGTGCCGCACCAAGGACATTGCCTTCCATATATGTTGCAGCACGAAGAGGTAGCACAGTTAAGCTAAAAAGGTTCTGAATGACGGGACTCCTTGACCAGAAATGGTCAGAATGCCGTCGGAATCCCAATTCTGTTTCGAAAAAGGACCTTTTGGTATACTTGGGCCGTGGGATTGTTCTTCGGGATGCAATTTGAGTTCTGCTGAAGTCAGGTTTCGGGTGGGGTATGGAGCTCCTTAAGTAAGGAACCTCAAGAAAATCCAGGGTAAACCTTCGTATCGTAAGATGTTCACCGCGTGTGTGTGCGTGCGTGCCTGCCGAGAGAAACATCTCCTGAGTAGAAGCCAAAAACTATTTTGGTGATGTACGTGGTACGCTACCGAGTAAGATCTGTAGCAGAACAGGTGACAGGTACCTCTCCCTTGCACACCGTGGGTGCACAAGCGTCGAAATGGAAATATTGATCAATGCAGAACACGAATATGCGTACCGAATTGATCAAAGTTGCCCCAATGGTTTTTCAAGCTCACATTGTGCAGGCGGGTGGGCCGGGGGGGGGGGGGGGGCGTTCTCATTTGTTACTTGCCTAGGTCATTTGACCATTGACCACGCATCCCTTTCGAGACGGAGCACTGTTCCTACTCCTAATAGAGACACCTCCAACAATTGGGCGCTCATTACGTGTTTTCCATATATTACATAGAAACAACTGCTAATCGTATCCCCTTCCTCTTTGGCCGCCTGTGGCCACCATCTATCTCCTAGGATAGCGATCGTTTTCTCGCTGCTATCTAGTGTGTCAAACTCCTCGATGTCACTTTCGTCTATTTCCCTCATATCTTCTAACACATCCCGTTCCTCCTTGTATATTTCACTTTCTCCTACTATGTGAGTTCTACTCTGTGCATCTATTTCCTCCTCCTCCCGGCTACTGGTATACCTCTTTCCTTCTTTCTGGCAGGTCCAGGGCACCTACACGAAAGCGCAGCTTGAGCGTTTTCGCGAAGTCCATTGGGCCGTGCACATACGTTTTCATTCCTATCCCTTCCCTCGATCTCCCGTATATCTCTAGGTGTTTTTTTCCGATTCCACCTTGTTGCGTAGCACTATTAACAGCCTTTCCCTTCTTTCTATCCTTTCTTCTACTAAGTAACTTCTGCCTTGAACTTCCCAAACTTCCCGGCGGACATCACATCTTCTTTGTTTCCCCCTATATCCTTCCATACTTTCTCAACTACGCTATTCCACCTTATTCCAGCTCGCTCTTTTGTTACTTTCCCCCATACAGCTCTATCAACTATGGTCGGCAACCTCTTTTTTAACATGTTCCTTACTTTATATTGCCTTTGAGGAGGGGAAAAGGGATTGGCCCCTTCGAAGCCCCAGCAAATCAAGGCGTCGTATACAGAAGCAAAACAGCACAAGCTATGTTTCAGCACTTGAATCACAACAATCCGTCAGGACTCCATCCCGGTGGCCGTCCCGCAGCGTCTACCCTATATTACGTATTTCATTGCTTATTTCGATTGGTGTTCAATTCTTACGTTGCGGTTTACGGTACGCAGGTATTTTCTGTGATCTGCTGGCGGCGAGTGAGATATTCGAAGAGTGAACGACCGTGACAATCACTGTATGACAAAAACTGTAAACACTACGTCGACGTAACAAGTAAATATCCCGACAGGTGGCTGTAACGGCCTGACAAACGAGTACCACGATTGCCTGGGACAGCAGCTGGTACTCGCGGTATGTTGACTTGTGTGTCTAGGCTTCGCGGCGAGTTTATACCTACGTATATATATATATATATGTCTATTCGAAATTATATTCTCGTTTCCATTGTTTTCCGAAGATAGTTCCACAGCGGACCGACCGTCGCTTGCTACCCGCAGATAATCATGTTGCATACGACATTACTCTTGGGTTGGTGAGGTGGTGTATATGGCTCGCTCAATCTCGGAGTGTCGGGAGGTTGCTTCGCGGGTTTAAGTATCACTATACTTGTGTTTGTCTTTTCCCCTGTCAATGGTATCACTGCCTCCAGTCTGGGACTACACCCCAGTCGTAGATGCCCTTCGAATCGGGAGCAACTACCTCGTACATACATATTTGATACTATGTTATCTTACGCCTCCTGTCGGGGGTACGCCACTCCCACCTCTGATAGTGGGCAGCGTTGGGTACCCGACAACGGCAAGACGGAGACATAGTGTGACGGGTTGCCACTAGGCCTAAGGTGTACTTTGTACTGCCTATAGTATAGGTTATAGAATGGGCAATGCTGTTATTACGGTATGCAGTAGGACAGTCGTATGTTGAACTGCTTGGGATAATATGCCAACCGTCTTTATTATTGTGCGTGTACTGTACCGCGTATGGAGTTGGTAATCTAGTCTTAATTATAGCGTTTGTAAGATGCAGCGGGTGGCCGGAGGGGACAGTCAAGATGCTGGGATTTACGAGTAATAGTTGCGTTTTGCCACAAAAGGGTTTCCAGAAGGGCGTTTGCACATGATGGCTGAAACAAGAGTGTGACCACAAGGGGTTACTATAATTTTGCAACAAGAGGGTCACCATACAAACACTTCGGTAGTGCGATAGGAGCGTCTCCACGCAATGCTAATGGCGAGACTGTTTGTTGTTGTTTTCCCACAAGAGACCTCTCCTATGCACCTACCTATCGCACAACAGGCAGATAGCAATGTGCTGAGTGGGAGTCATTCCGATGCATAAGGGGAACGCCGCGAGTAACAACAACATATTCTTAACGAAACGCGCATACCCAACACAAGCACCTCTCTTCCGCTTGCCACAAGGGGGGGGGGCACAATGGGTCCCTCAAAGCTGCCGAAACAAACGTCAAACATATCCTGTTGTACGGGCCGGATTTGGTGCAGCATCTCGGGTCGCGTTGCAGGCCTTTTTTTCGGTCAATCAGTTTCGGCGGTTATTGCGGCGGAGTACCTGAATTTGTTCGACTTGTGCTTCCCTCCATGGAGGGGGTTTCGACGAGGGGACTGTGTGTAACGTTGACGAGGGGCAACGTCGGGATATTCCCCGAGGATGGACGCCTCATTTATTGTTACCATACAACACTACATCACGTGGCGTAGGTGGTATGCCCATGTATGTCCTAAGTATGCTGCCTAGAAAGTGAAATTCAAGGGAGGCGCGCGTGAAGGTAATTCAATCCCAATGCGAGAGGCAAGGGATTTCGCCATCCCATACCTCCCACAGCACGTACCCACCACAGTTACCAACTACTTCGATCGGAGCGTCGGGCACAGTTGGAGTGTATGTCGCGAAAGGTACGCGCGCCACCGCACTGACGCATACATACCGGGAACACTCGCAGCAGCCATTCACGGAGTCGGCAAGGTTTACCGTAGTATTCTGTCTCTCTACCGTGGATCATTCAATGTAAGTATTGGATTAGATGAGGCCTCCTGCGCCGGGCAGGAGGTGCCGTCCGGTATTTCCCCCCGCTCTGAGTAAAGTGGCGAATCACAAACTCTGCGCGGGGTTAGTACCTGTAAATGATCTGGGTATACAAGCCCAAGAATACTAATCCTACTACCGGGTGGGTGGGATGGTCTCAAGAAATGGCGCGACCAACTTTACCCCCGAGGTTCTGGGAGCAAAAGGAAGAAGTGGCCTCGATTCGATACAAAGTCCGAGACATTTCGATATAATCAATGGTTCCATTATTTGTGCCAAATTTGAATCCATGGATTGGATCACCATTTTACTGTAGTATTCTGGCTCTCTACCGTGGACCCTTTAATGTAAGTATTGGATTGGATGAGGCCTCCTGCGCCGGCCTATGGTCACACCCATACTTCGTTACGCCTCCTTTCAGATTGCCTTTGTAGTTGACCGCTGGTCCGGGGCAGAATAGTCTCACCCAACATTTTTTCACCTGAACTCAGTCCTTACCCGCACACGCCACAAAGTCCTTTCTGAACTCCGGCGACAACGGTAGCTCGCTAGCGTCCGCATAGCTCTGGCCACGTTTCATCTTGCTACCCCGCACTCGTCCACTCGAGGTTGCCCCGATATAATATTTTGCAGCTGACTCTGTCTTCCAGCCACCAATTTTCCTGATCTCGTCCACAGCCCTCCCGGCCAGGGTTTTGCTGAGCGAGCCTCCCATTCGAAAGGAGTGCATCGTGAAGTGGTTCGGCAGGTCAGCCATTCGTAGATAGCTTTGCAGGTTCGCCGTCATACGGGCCGCGGAGAGAGAGAGAGATGCTCCCGGTCACCTTCTGCCGTAGCAACGGGGAAGAGGTGCCCAGTGTTTACGTCTCACCCAATCCGCTGTGCGGCCGAGATGTACGCTGTGACCGCCCGAAAGGCGCAAATCGCCGGGCAGTCCCGGCCCGCTAACATCACCATAGAGGCCCGCAGCGTCTTGCCAAACTGAAAGTTGAATATCAAGCCCTTAGGCGCTGGGAGCCTCAAGATGTGCGAACCCATGGTAAAGGAAAGATTGTAACCCCTAAGCATCGAATAGAAAGCCAAGGAATACCAGGCGATATCTCGGGTCAGCGAAATAGGCTCTGCCAGAGAGCTGGCCACCTGAGCGCGCAACCGCATGTCGCTTAGCAAATTTATGAGAGTGTGTTACAGCCTCGGCGCCGCCTGATTGACCAGAACCCCGACCTGCTTCTGTTCCTCAGATACGAAGGTGAGGTACGAATCTACCAACGGGCTCGAGCACGGACTTCCTACCGGGCGGACGGGGTCCCATTCCTCTCCTTGCCCGCTTTCTTCAATCGCCATTTTCAGGTTCGACCATAAGCCTTTTCGAATAAACTCGGCCGCAAACGGTTAGGACACGAAGACCCCGTCAGGCACGTATCGTCGCCCGCGTGGCCCACACCGGGGCAAGACGCTTCATGCACCATCTTGGTGCCTTTCCCTTGCGTGTCGACATTTTACCGTAGGTACAGGTGAGCACACAGGAAGTGGAGTGTAATTTGTGCACCCTATCGTGCGCGGGGGTTTCATCTCTAAACTACTGCACCAGGTACGCGAAGGTCCACGAAGGCAGATCATACAGTGACACGCCTGTTGGGTGGGGAAAGCGAAGCACCGTATCCTTTTCCTCCGCTAGCAAAGTCAGGAAGTTTGTTTATTTTCCTTACCATTGCGTACAGGGTGTGAATATCGTTGAACTCTCGTCTTTACGGACAGTGTGTACTGTGAGTTCTGAGCATAGTTTCTTGGCATTTGCAACACCCTCTTAGCTACATCAAGTGTGAAACAGCGCTGCCTCATATTACGAACCACTGTAAACACGTGGTACTGCAGTCCTACGGTACGACACCACCACTACTGTACACACGTGATCCATAACTACGTGTACGTCGCCCGCAAGAGAGCCATAACATTCGAAACATATTTTTCGCGCTGCCGGCGTTGGTTGAGGTGCCCGTATAGTATGCTTGCCCGAAAAGAGATGTATCCTTCCCCCTTGTGGTGGTCATAAACATGTATATCATACACTTGGCATCAGGTACCGCAGGGAACACCAGGCGAATTGTACCAGCACCAGGCAGTATATCGTAAACCTGGTTCCCGAAAACAGGCTCCCAGTTATATTGGCTACCCACCAAGACACTAAGTATCTGGGCCGTTTTCTGCCGTGCTCCAAACCGGCGTCTCCTTATTATATCTCTTCTGCCACTACTACACATAGTCTACACCCCAACGTAACCACATCCCATTTTTCATCGTTTACTATTTTGTTTTTCGTTCTTTGCCGCGTTCGGATAGGCATCAGCCTCTGGAAATCAACAGTATCTATCGGCACTACATCATCATCAACAGGCACTGTTAACAGGCACTATTCATAGACACCTTGCTTGCGGCGAGTGGTGCGGACCCGCGCAAATAAAAGTGACCGTATGGTAAGCCTCTACCCAAAACCGTCCGTATAGGTCGATGCATTCGGTAGTGTAGTGTAGTGCAGTACTGTAGTGTAGTGTGGTGTAGTGTAGTGTATATATATATATATATATATGGTGGCACTTTTTTACCCTGCCTATACTTCTGTTCTTCGCTCCTCAGTCGAAAAAGCTTGATGGCATTTGTACTATTCACGCACTTGGTAGTAGGGTGCTCCAACAATAAATAGCAGACGAGGTATGAAACACGTGCGGTCTGACGGGATGCCCACAAAAAACATGTACCTGGTACAGCTTTTACTTACAAAGCTTGTACATAGGTGCCCAGCCCACCTCGGAATATGCAGAAAAAACAAAGGCCCCAAGCTACGAGATAAAAAAATAACTCAAAACTTATATTTTGAAGCTTGGTGTCAGAATACTTTTACGGGGGACCATATTGAACAGGACCTACGGCTAACATCAAAACCCATTTACTTCTCTTAGGACCTACGGTACACACCAAAAAACTATATATTTCGTTTTTTTTGTCAACAATATTTGGTCCTATTTGCTATGGTTCCCCGTAATTGTGATATTTCGATGGCGTGTTCCATGGGGGGTGTAAGCTTTGTAGTTTTGAGTGTTGTATACGAGTTAACTAACGCTTGAAAGCAACAACTTTAATGCCTACTAAGTATGCCACAGAAATCGGCTGCTGTATCTACTGTACGGTGTACCCCGCTTAGGTGTTGCAGTAGGGTCAGCAGAGGTCCAGCCCAGGCCAGATGCCCGGGGTCGTGCTGCCCAAGTCTTGATGCACGCGCGGTGACTGAGCACCATACATGCCTCATGGAACGCCTGCTCTTCGCTTTACGAAAAAAATCACTTCCGTGTTCACACCTTTGCTAAACGTGGAATACATGCTGGTACCACAGGCGCTTTCATTGCATGTTTCCTTTCGAGAATGTGTAGGGCATGATGAGTCATCCAAATCCAAAATTCCACCTATTAATATTCCCCTATTAATAATCGTTGTTAGCCCTTTTAGAGCCGCAGTCCCGTTGTGGTGACAAATCACTCACGTTTCAAGTACTTTGTCCCCAAAACGAGACTGCGGTTCTAAAGGGGTTAAGATGGGGGCCTTGATGCGGTATTCTGTTTCTCTGTGCTGGTAGTGGTGGTAATTGAACAACGTTTGGTAATGATGCTAACCACTGTACAGGTCGTTGTAGCCAAAACTAACAGCACTTACTTGCTATGTCCCATTGCCATACTGTGAGGCACGTATGAAGCGCCTTCTTTTATCCATCAGAGCAGTTCATCTCTCCATTAGACTACCCATCCACCAGTCGCCATACACCCACCACGCCATAAACATTCGCCCGCCTCGTCCATTTCTTGTGTGGTACGTTTATGCTCCTTATGTGCTTACTTGTGGTCGGACGTCGAAGCCATGCCATTTATGTTTTGAATGCATGAATGCCTCCTCGGGCAAACATTACTTCTGAAATAATCAGTGAAGTCTTCCGACAGCGCACGGCCCGCAGTCGATCTTGTCATAATGACATCTTGCCTGGTGTTTGGTGTCTGGTGCCTGGTCCCGGGGGCATTGGCGATAGAACCATTTGGAATTATCGCATTTCCAGGTGGCGGGGACTCCCCTTCTAAAATATGGACGTAAAAACATCCTTGTGGATACATTGCACAACGTCTGACACCACCAGGTGTACCGAAGTGCAAGGTTGTCGGTACCTTGTGGAGTTTGCTATATTGTTCATTATCTCCACCAGGAAGTTCAATCCGCCCACATGATGCCAGTTTATTGCCCCCACAGCTTCCGTCATCAACCTTGCTTACAAGTACACGCTTTACTAATCTATCGTGTGGTCGGATATAAGCTCGGACGCACTAATAATACTAACATATTCCGTATACGAACACCGTAGTTTGTTTGTGAGTTGGTGTTGCGGCATTTGTATGACACATCGATGCTGCTGCTGGTTTTGTATTTGTTTTTCCTTGATCGAGGTAGGCTCAAGGGAGACGGGGTTTCCTATAATAAGACTTAACTATCCCCCCGCATTGTCGCCGCTCAATCTTTTTTCGTGAACTGCTGCATCTGTAAAGGAATTGCACATGTTGTCACGAGGATTTGCTGTTAGCAACAGTCCCATCAGCACGATCAGCACGAAGCAAGGATGTTGCACGTAGCATACTAGTGCATTAACTTATGTTTGGTCGCGCCTTTAGCCCTTCTCTTGGAATCACCGGCCATCCGAAGGCGTCTAATTGTTGTTTCGACACCATACGTCGACCTATCAGCCCTCTCGATGGGGGGTTTACTCGATAGGAGAGATGTACTCGATCTCATGCATGGCCGTAGTCGTATGACTATAGAACCTCGCATCCCTACAATGCCGGGACGGAGCATGTCGGGTTCACCTACCAGGCAGACATTGCTTGCACCAAGCGCGAAGCGCCGTGAGGTGTCTGGCGAGTCGCACGAAGGAGAGGTGCACTTGCATATGGATGACAGCTTCAATGAGTTAATTTAATTTCCGGTGTAGGCATTTCCAGAGACAGCAATGGGAGTACTATGTAACTGCCTCCTGGGTGCCTTACCTTGAACAGTACTGGTACGTGATACGATCAATTCCCTTGTGCGGAGTAAAGGTTCTTTACCTCGCACAAATGATCTATCTCGACAACCAGCAGTGGGCGACCGCCAAAAAAAACAAAACGGTACCCTGGCTGTCTAGCTCAAGTAGAGAGCGGCATGTTTTACAGTGGGGGGGGGCTCCCACTGTTTATACCCCTGAACAACACCTACCTACATATTACTGCAATCACGGGACGGTAGAGCGCCACCGCCCTCCCTGCTTGACGAAAGGGAATTCCAAGGGTCGGTGAGGAGGCGCCGTCAGCCCCCGTTTGATGCAAGGGAAGTCAGGGAGCCCTAGAGAGGGACTCTCCCCCCTGCCTGATACAAGGCCGATCAGAGATCAGGGAACGATAGAGAACCCCCCTCCCCCTGTTTGCTACGAGGAAAATCAGGGGAGGGAAAAAAGTCCCTTTGCCCTGCTTGATACAATATGGGAAATCAGGGAACGGTAGAGGGCCGCCCACCTCCCTGCTCGATGCAAAGAACACCAGGGGAGAATCGAGAGCAATTATCCCCCACTGTGCTATTAGTAGTTACAAAGCCTTCCATAAATTAAATACTAGAATACTACTGTGTGGTAGCGACCTTTAGGCCACAGCTGCGTAGTTGTGTCGACTGCAGCAGTAGCGAGTGTTACGGCGGAGTTGTGAGCTCGCCCAAAGGGTGGACCCCCCGTTTACCCCCACGACGACGCAGTGCCCGACAGAGCGGCGACCACAACACTCTAATCAGAATGTATGTTACGTCGTATACATGGTTTTGTATGAGTACGAGACGTGCGCTTCTTCAGTACTACCGCATCACACAAGAAACGAATGGAGAAACAAACACGTTTGGACCCTTCCTGCAGGGGGGCGGGGGGAGGTAGTTGGGTGTGTGACACACCATCTCCGAGTGCTCCTGCATCGTTCGTTATGAATTTACCGGTAGTATGTCCTACTATCCGGTTATATTTACCGTATATCACGAGCGGACTAAGGTATCACAATGTTCATGTTTATATCCATATGCATGATATACATGCTGCATATTGAGCAAATACTGTACATGTTGTGATTCCAGAGATACAGCGTGGGCAAACAAAATGTATTCGGGGCGCCTTTGCCACCCTCCCCCGAAAACCAGCCGAAAGGTAGACCCTTTGATGTAGACGAAGCTTGAGTCACGGTGTCAAGTGATAAAGGTCCATGCCGAGGGACTAATCTCTGGAGATATATCAATACGAAGTATAGATATACCGATGGTTGTCGTTGGACTGTTGTGGCTGATGGCCAAGAGCGCCGCAGATGATAACCAGACTACAATATTTTATAACTACGGTAATATGGTGGTAGTAGGAGTGGTACTAAAAATAGATATGACAACAGCAGTAGTAGCAGTAGTAGCAGTAGTAATCCCGCTGGTAGTAGTATTATTGGTAGGAGTAGCAGTAGTAGTAGCAATGCAAGAGAGTAGCATACTCTAGCATGCCCTCGAAGCTAAACACTACGTACTACCCTAGCGCTGGGTGGAGGAGTATGGAACGCCGGCCGTGCCTATTGTGGTTTATTTACCTACCATATCTATCTATAGTAGCTGTATCTGCCACCACAGTATTTGCAGTGATAACCAATGAAGTGCGACTTTACACGCCTGACATGCATCGATACAAACAAACAGCCATACAGACATTGTTTTGCGATAACATCCTTACAAGCGAACACCTAAACCGCAACAACATCGCGGTACGGTACAGACCCAACCATATTAACTAACCGTTGTCTCATACCAGGCACCAGGTATATGTGTAGCACCTGTTCTTACACAGAGAGTCATATCGGTCTTCTACCCGTTCATGCCTAGATCGGGTAGAATCTCAATTCAACGCTTGCCTGGTATCAGGTGTCTCCCCCCATGCGACCGATCCAGCTATCGTCTACAAGGCGTCCAGCCAGTATCTACAGTAAGTAGTAGTTATATAGCATCGTACTTTTTCGGAGTTGACGACCTCGAGTATGCGGTGGGGATTGCGTTTGGCTGGAGCGACATGACACTTCACACTTACTTCACACTTCACACCGCCTGCGCCGTACACAGCACATTCTGTGTCAAACAGGTCAATCTGCTCGCTCAAAATATTCGATTTGCTGGCACATAGTTAAGGGTAACCGCCTGCGTGACGCGGTAAACATCGCCACGTACATGCTGCTATACTGATGCTATACATTGGGTACCACCATAGCAATGAATGTATCCTGTCGGAGAATATTGGACTCTTCGACTCGATGCGTAAAGCTATCAATGTCAGCTGTTAAACAACAATACGGTGTTGTTACTGTTCATTTAAAGAGTATGAGCGCCATAAGGCATTAGGAGAGGGGAGTTGCGGAAACGGGCTTTGCATCGCAGAGGCATAATTATTTCTTGCTCCCGTTCAAACTGTCTGTTAACATTGTTGTTGCGATTTCCGTTCACCTGAAAAAAAAACAGATCGAAAACAAAGAAACATCAACGACCAAGCCTTGAACCCTCTTAGAACCGCAATCCCGTTTTGGGGACAAACTACTGAGGATTTGAGTAGTTTGCCCCCAAAGCGGGAGTGCGGTTCTAAAAGGGTTAAGGCCACTGACAACCATATGTATTCTCAATCTCTTTGTTTCCGGGTTAATCTCATCCCTTGATCTTGAATCGCAAGGGCGCCTTGCCGCTATATTAACGTGCTGTGTGTTGGACCTTCGGTTGGTTCGCGACTTAGCAGACATCAGGGGTGTATCAACTTCGCGTTTGGTAGTGCAGCCCAATTTTGAGGACGAATAACTTGGGATTTGAGTGGGTTGTCTCCAAAACAGGACTGACTGCCGTTTGCCTCAGAAGGGTTAGTGCCTCACCCACAGCCGCTTGTAATTACCTTCAGATTACGCTTTGCCAGGTTTTCTCAAAACAGGCTTACACCTCGATTTTGAGACTCGACTTCGAGGTTCTGCACGTCGTAGTAAAAATATGGTCGGAACTTGCGTTGAGCCAACTGATGACAAAAAAAAACATACTGACAAGATGACGTTTGCATTTTTCTTGCGGACAGCTACGCCTTCTCACAAGCAACGTCGGCCTGTGAAATTAAGGCACGCTCCGCGTTCCTTATAGGGTGGTCTGATGTGGGAAGGTGTCGGGGCCGCCAGTCAACACTCGTCGGCAGCCAAAAACGATTACCGAGGTGTCGTCGTGAACTCGAGGTTGCGAACAAACACAGCAGCAGTAAACTTGCAACATCGATCGGTGCTTATGTTCGTTGCGGGGCGTAGGACGGCATGATGGCTTCATCTCCGATGAAAAATTCGTTATCTAACTAACTTTCGCTGGTCTCCGGGTGGGCAAGTTGAAGTACTGTACTGTAAGGTAGGAATGCCCCGAATCCGGAAAATATGCGCACGGGGGCATTACGTACGTGCTGTTCCCGTGATGTGTATGTACCAGTACCACGTTAGTGGGCCGAAACGAGGATCAAACACGGCTGAAAAGCTCTGGATTCTTGCTTGTTTACAGTCTTCTTCCTGGAAAATCGATACCTGGTATACGAGTACGGATACTATTTGTGAGTCTCATACTCACTTTGGAATGCTGTCTTGATATTTTTGGTGAGAAGCCTATGTGCTACGATGATGGGCAACTTATACCTGGCTGACTTACCGTGGCTTTCAACCCGATACCTGGTGCGTGATATAAACGTACGAGAACATCAATACCCAACGTACAAAAATGTGGTATTTTGAGCGCTTTGGGACATTCCGCTGGTGCATCGGATACACGGGAAGCTGCCGAAGTCGGTGCGTTCCTCAAGTGAAGCCGAAGCCAAACCAACCATCCAATGTGCTCAGCTGGGACACCTGCCCGCCTTTTGGCATGACGGTCACATGTTACACAACACTCGGAACGACAGCAGCAGAGGGGGGGGCTTCAACGATGTCAGGTGTCGCGGGGCGAGGGAAATGTGACACCTTCGCCACACTCTAAATCAAATTTTCCAAGGTTAGGTTTTCTAGGGTTTGTGGATTTAGGGTTAGGGTATGGGTGTCTTACAGAACTTACAGAAGTTCCGGGTTAGGGTATAAAACCCTTACAGAACTCACAGAAGTTGCGGGTATTGTGGCCCGGGCGTACAGAACTCGCAGAGCTTCCGGTCAGGTATAAAAACGTTGTACCGGTAGCTCGGGTATTGTGAAACAGGGCGTACAGAACTTACAGAAGTTTCGGGTACGGGTATGCAGGTCGTACAGAGCCTGCAGAAGTTCCGGGTACGGGTATAGATGTCTTACAGGACTTACAGAAGTATTATGTAGGGTATTCCCCGGCAAATACCCCGGGTATGGTTCAGTAGGTACCTTGCAGAACCTAACCTTAAAACTTTCACCATCGATTCTACCTTCTGGAGTCACTACGTACGTGGCGCCCGTATTTACGCAACGCTCTTCCTCCACACTATGCACTCGACGCGGGCGTTGCAGTATCAAGCTGCAGGCTTACTTATTATTTCGGTGTGGGCGCTGCCGTAGGGTGGAACCGTCGTGCCCTGCTCGAGGCTTGGACCTGCAACATGACTTCCTACGATGCTGTGCCCAGTACGAGGCATAACTCCTGACGCTACACTTGCCGGTTCGAGGACGTGGAGTTCGCGGTGGGCTTGGTATCATTGTGTGGCCGAGCCTAAGCGATGAACCAGTTCCATTTGGTGTGGCGTGCCGAGCGCACCGACTTCTCTGAAATCTTTTTTTTTCTGGAGGCTGGAGATGGCCAAATGATGGATCGTCGAACTCTCTTATATAAGGCGATAGCCAAACCTATTATCATAGAGCACTGATCTGTGATCATACACGAAGACGCTGATCACACTTCTGCTGCCATGACACCGTTGGGAATTGATGCCAGATATTGTCTTCCCCGCTCAACTGCAGTACCATTAGTGTAGTCTGGGGTGAAACACTGCGATCTTGAGGCGAAAGTCAGTATGCTTGCAAATAAATTATCGTTTCATTGGCCCCGGTATCCGGTGATCTAATATTGATTTTTTGGTTTTGGAATCGAAGCAACAGTCCTTTGTGCTACGTACGCGAGCAAGTTAAAACGGGTGTGGACGGGAAAATAAAAGAATCTCCCCCTGCCTCCAAGTCTTATTAGCACGAGCTGCACCTAACATACAGCAGTATTACGGGGGACCATAGTTAATAGGACCTATGGTAAACGTAAAAACCTATATACTCACCCATTTGTATCAACAATATTTGGTCCTATTAACCATGGTCCCTCGTAATAGTGGCCTAGTGCCTTCGGTGTCGTAAACAACCATTTTTTGTACTTCGAAGAATGGTATACGGTATTAAAGTATCGTCACCAGACACTCAAAAGCGGTTGTGCAGCGAGCGTGCTTCGCAGTTGGTTGACATCGTCATGCATCTTCTGCGGACAAACTAATCTCGCCAGCCACATACCTTGCCTGTGAACTGTGAACCTGACCACTGAAACACACTTATCAACGAGTGACTCTTGGCATCTGATGGTTGAGACGCCGGCCAGGGACCAGCGCAACCATGCATGAGGCAATGAGCACTATTGATATGCATTTATCCAAGTCTTCGGGTCGGATTGACAGTACCTTTCATGTTTTTGTGTAGTTGGATATTGTTAATAGTTGCCCTTTCCATGTGCATGCTATCATATCATTGGAATAAGCGCTGCCCTTTGCCGGGTGGGGGATAAACCGACAGTGTAAATACCAAGCAACCAAATTGCAATGGTAGGATGGCGGATCGTATGCTCTCAGCCGTGTATCCGCGGAGCATGTGTAGCCCAAATTGGTGTCAGCATTGCTCATACTCGTTGTGTGGTGTGTAGTAGTGTTGCCTGTCGGGTGATCGATGACTCGTTGTTTACCGTAACACTCCGACGGCTTCTCCATATATATGGTTGGCGCGACATTCAACACATACATGTTGTACAGTGTCAGGTGCGACGTACCATGCGCATGAGAAGCCCGGAATTAGACGATGGTCGAGTATACATACGCATGGCGTTTGTTATACCTGTCCGTGTCACCATGTGCGCATCGACTTGTGCTGTTGCGCTCTGACACTCCAGTCTGTTATCTTACCGTTGTAGAATTGTAGAGCCCTTCTTTGCCGCTTGATGGCTTGCTATAGGGCTATTCATCATTCTTGGCACCTTTACGTATGGCAAGCGGAAGTTGCGTTGAGCACCACGTTAGATTAGACTGGGATGCGAGCTGTGGACCCGAGGCAGCATTTGTGCCATCTTCTCCAGATTACGAGGGGACAAAAAGAGACCAAAAGCCTTCGCCCCAGGATAGCTCCCATTCCCGGTTAAATGGCTTGGTTAGTGGCTATCCCGCGCGAGAGAAGCCCATCTACTGTACGGCAGCTCCACAAAGTACAAACCCATGCGTTTGACCTTGCTCTTTGTTAGAGTGCGGTTATTGCTTGAAGCTTCGCCTTCGCGGGTTGTCCTCGTAGAGTGTGTCCAGCGAGAAGCCCGAACCATATCGGGAGCGCACAATCTGGGCTTGGGAACAAGGATGGCCAAACACTGCTAAGTGAAAACGTGCGGGCGCGAACCGACCCCCAGGATCTCCGCAAAAACAAATAAATGAGGATGCTTGTGGCGACCACCATTATAATCACCAACACCAGTAGCAGCGGCGACGTAGACGACACGGTGAACATACACGGTAAGGGTGACCGCACCAAGTCTAGGTCTTGCACCTTGCCGTCGTGGTCCATGCTTGCTTTGGAGAGTGGCCGTGCACTGTATGTATGCCGTCGCATGCAAGCGCTGCCCCGTGTAGTGCGCGTCTGCTTCTTCTGGTTTGGGCCGTATGGTCTGTTTGAAACCTTTGTTCTGGCCCCCGGCCTAACATATGGCACGGTAGAGGCACAATGAACTCCCAGATACGTCAAAACTGATATTCTGGAACTTTGTGGGATTTTCGTGGAGTCTTGTTGAGGTGACGGCGGATAGTCCGACCCATGACCGTATGAACGTCGACCGTTTCATGATCGTCCACAAGGCCAACTACCGTTAATCTGCCAATGGCCTCGCTACCAACTACGACCCTGGACTGAATCTCGTCCGGGCTGAGGACAGCCCTGTACATATCAGCGAACTGCCATGTGCATCTCATTCAGAAATTGGTCGTGCCTTGATTACGGGTTGTGCAGGAGAAGTGATTACCCTGCCCCGTTCTGGAGGGCGGGAAGGAAAATCCCCACCTGTGTCTTGACACGAACGCTATCCATATCGAATGCACCTGCGACATCAGGCAGCACACCAAGTAACCAACTGGCATAACCCCTGTTCTCTAACCGAAATGGCTTCCTGACTGCGGTCTCGTGGTACTGTAGGCGCCTGAATGGTCTCATGGTAGATTGTTAACATACGGAAGACCGCCGACAAGAAACCGTCGAGCTTCATCCATGTATACAGGTACACGCACCTGCCTTCAGAATTTGGTTTCGCTGCCGACTGGTGGGCTAAGAATATGCTACACTAACAACATGCTTTTGAATAGTATCCGAGCACTTGGCGTGCCGTTCGTTTCACCTGGTGTTGTGCAGCAAACCGACTGCATGCCGCCAGATATTCGGGCCACACGTTTTTATGGACGCACCTCTTCAATCGAAGAGCGCTATCGGCCACAAACTCTTTAGCCCCTAAATATCCACCGTATTGCATGCCTGCGGGGTTTTATGGCCGTATGACCATCGCCATGCAAGACAAAGAGTACACCCCCCTGTGGCCTGATTTCTACTAGATTAAGGTATGAAATATCGCCAAAAATAACCGCAGTGGATTCAACCACTCGTCGCGCCCAAGGTAGCGATGTTCGGAGAAGCGTTTCGGGGAGACCTTACTGCTCGCTGATGCTCTCTATCAGAACGTGGGGCGGGCATCCAGCTACTGCCGCTACTATGGGCGCCCTTCCGTCTCCTGTGTAACTTGGCGTACTCCATCATCAGGTGTAGCTCTGCAAGCGCTTCAAGCCCCGTGTTCCGTACGTGCAATCCTTTGATTTGTTTTTACCAAGGAGCGGTCAACGGTCGCTCAGCATACGGCTCTGCCAGTGCTGTGGAGATATATTCAAAGATCCCCCCCACGCCTTGCCGCCGCGACTTCCGATTGCTTCCTGCGAATACTGTACACAACTTGCAGCACGACCATAATGCATACCTCACGCATACAGGATGCTATCCTGACCCTCCGATAAACCCATAACGCGCCACTACAATGTTAGTAAATTAAATGGGCGTTTGGGTCCGCACGTATCTCTGTGATGGGCAGTCACTGCACACTGACACGAGAATTCGAGTATCTTACTGTAACATGGATATAGTTGTAAATTCAATATGCGGGTAGATATCAAGTATGTCTCACCCGTAGCGGTATTATGCATACTCAAGGCATCACCATCCGTAGCTAAACTGATATGAACGTCGCTAGATTCAGAACGCTACCACAACGAAAATTACAGAAAGCAGTACGGACTACCGTAAAGTACACCTGCTCGTAGCCTGAGTATAGTCCCGGCATAGCAGTCAAAGGTTAGCGCTACCTCGGTCGCGCTCTCTCCTGTACAGATCAATTCTCCACTACTCCTCGTAGTTTCCTCTTGATCTCGGAGCTCAATGTTCTTCCCAGAAATGACTACATACGTACGTACGTGCCTTTTCAAACCGCCCCCATTCTTCATCATCGGAAGTGATCTTCACAGACACTTCGGTGTCACTCCTGCCATCTCTTTTCACAGAGACAGATAGATCGTCGACACGTTCATCAGCGTTCAAGGTTATCAGCCTCGCATTTATTTTGATCTACAGGTCGACTGGGACCATGAAATAACGCCTCCAGCAGTTCGTGAAGTATTCCAAATAGCCCCAAGAAAGTTCTTCAGGTTTTCAATGGCACACGAACAGGATAGTTTTCTTCAACCATCAAAATACCAGCATCTACCTCTAGGCATCGACATTGGCGTTCAACAGCTGGAGCAAACAAGGCTCTCGCCATCACCTCAACTACGGTCAACAAAACGGCCAAGGCAACGTCACATCCGACTACACGTCATCACCAGTAGTGGAGGTACACCACCCAGCTGAATGTACTTTGTCCGCTACTACACCCACTACTGCTGTGACTACAACGACCACTGCGCGATATATAAATCAACTACTACTCGTATATTCATTAGCGCCTCATCTCTACGAACTAAAGACATACCAGGTAGGTGTATTTTTCATCGCAATGGACCTCAAGCTCATCAAGCTCTCTGCTACGGCAATAGAACTGCAACAACAGCAGCAGCAGCAGCAGCAGCAGCAGTAAATAAATGCGGGAACAAGGAATATCCTAACAGCAGACGCCAGCGCTGACCTGAAACTGTAACACGAGTACCTGCGCCAGCGCGCAGCAACGGACTCACCTAACGTGTATCACTAAGTCGGAACAGCCTTGGCTCCAGCATATATATGTCGAGACAAGAACAACCCCAGCGGCAATGTCTTTACAGCAATTATTTCAGTTTTCGCTTTTTAACTCATCTATCTGCAGCGGACCAAACACGATACCATCGCCGCTACGTACGCTCTCATCAGGATCAAGCTCAACCACACCTTCGCAAACGTGTTTATTAGCCATCAACATCTCCGTCACAGTTTGCACCAGCATTGCGTTTTTCGATAATGCCCTTTCCCGGTGTTGGCAAAAGCTATTAATACCAATACCAATACTAATACTAATAGTAATAATACTAATGTTACTGTCAGGTCCCCTGTACCAACATTCCACACATATATGTGGAGACCCCTTGGTTCGACGTCACCGGAGCCCAAGGCGTCCGTCCCCTCAAAAGGGACTCGCGTCCCCCGACAGGGCTAAAACACCCCGACGGGCTTTTGTCCTTGTCTCTTTATCCGCTTAGGGCGTAGTGTCCCCTACTATACCGCGGACCACCATGTCGACGCACTGAGACGGCGGGCGGGTGTGCTCGTTCGCACCCCCCTCGTCACTCTTTTTGTCTGTCTCGTCCTGTTGTCCGAGCTACACAGCTTGCCCATCCTTTTGCTGTTTACACGAGTTGCCCTCGGCGCGTAACGCCGAAGGCCGTGGTGCTCGTAACACCCGCGCAGCATATAGAAGCTTAGGCCCTACTAAGATTGGCGTCGACGGTCTCGATTTATCGAACCTCCTGTCCCTAAGCTTCCAGATGCAAAACGATAACTCGAGCGGAGGCGAGGAGTCAAAACACTCCGAACCCCAAAACAACAACAACAACGACATCCCGGATGCCTCCAACAACGACACCCCAGACACCCTTGCCGAAAGCGACATGGAGCTAGCGAGTCGCTACGCCGACTCCGTGGCCGACTCCGTGGCCGAATCTGCCGTCATCGACCTGTCGTCCACGACAGTAAAGCTCCAACGCCTGGTGGAGAAGGAGCTGGACAAGCTCCTGCGTGGCGAGATCGCCGTACTGTCTTCCCAGACCAATGTGCTGATGGAGCGTCTGGCCCAGTACGCCCAGCACACGTTCGGCCGCCCCAAGCAGGCTCAGCGTGCCACACGTCAACCCTCCCACCCCCGCGGAGCCGGTGGATCGCGTCACACCAACCGCGCGGACGCCTCCAACAGCCGCAGCACCGCCGGACCGCGCGCCGAAAGGCCGAGGTGCGGACACCCCGGGTGCCGCAAGCCGGTCGGTCACACGACCGATCAGTGTTTCCAGCGCCGCCGCGAGGAAAAAGAACAGGAGAAAGAGGGGGAGAAGGAGGCGAAGCGCCCTCGCAACGGCAAGAGCCGAGCAAAAGGGCAGAAGAGACACGAATCCAGCGACGAGGAGGATCCGTGAGGAGGCCCAGCTGAGCTACCGTCTGGGTCAGTTGGGATGCCGGTTTCCCGAAAAGGCGTGAAGAGGAAACACCTCTCCACGTCAGTAGCTACAGGTACTTCTCCTCTTGTCGCAGTACCTGGTGTCCCTGTTTCCGCGTTTTTTAGAGAGGAAAATTGTCTTTCGAGTGATGGTCTGTCTGATTGTCCCGTACCGGTTTTAGATGTTGGCCGTACCGAGGCTCCACTAAAGCGAGTAACGTTTATGGACCAAGCCCCGTGTGCGTTGTCTCATGTTTCGAGTACCAGTACGGCACGGCGGCCTACCCATTCCTGTTTGCGTTCGGGGCCCAAGAGTGGTTCCCCGGTGGAAATTAATAAAGACCAAGTGTGGTACAACTCCGCGTTGACACATAAAAAATATCCTTTTTCTCTTTCTTTTTCGTCTCGACGAGTCCGTGTGGACGGCTCTGTCGAAGGCTACGCTGTGAATGTCACAGTGGATACAGCTACTGATGTATCAGTTGTCTCGCTCTCATGGTTGAAAAGTCACCCTTCCTTGCGATCGACCACATTAAACCCTGTCCCGCCGTCGGCCGTGTCTTTACGTGCCGCCAACGGTCTACCCATCCATGTTCTGGGATTTATTGTTTTTCCCCTTACTCTTGGTGGTATTACGTGCACAGTTAATGCACTTGTAGTCCCGTCCCTCGGCCCCGATTCTTTATTACTAGATAATAATGTCATGTCAGAATTCGGGGCGGTATTAGACTGGGACCACCAAACTCTGTCATTCTCATCTACTGGTTCCAGTATACCAGCTGTCCACCGTGTTCACAACCGTGCCCCGTCCAATGACTCTTGCCCCTCGTTGTCCGATGACGCACAGCCTTCTGTCGCTGCTGTCCACCGTGACGCCGAAGCAACCCCTGTCCGTTTGCGCGAACGTGTAGACCTAAAACCTTTACACGAAGCACTTGTCGTCGGTTTTTCTGACCAGCCCCCACAGCAAGATTGTACTGTAGTTGTCGAACCGAAAATAGTGTCGGCGGAAGATATCGCGGCGGACAAAGGTCTCGCCGCATTCGAAAAAATTATTGTCGCGCGAACGTTGGCCACCTGGAGTGCTACTGATGGTTCAGTAGTAGTCCAAGTCGCCAACCCATCCTCGGATGGTGTCGCCTTACCAGTCCACTTGTGCCTGGGCTCTGTCCTTTCCGTATCAATCGTGTCCCCCGACCAACTACATGTGAACGCTGTCGCGCATTCCCCCACGTCACCCTCTGAGATCCACAGCGCAAAATCTGAGCTGGAAGGTCCGTTGTCAAAAGCGTTCGAAAATACAACGCTCACCCCTGTCCAAAAAGACGATGTTCTCACACTGTGCGCAAGATATCGTCCTGTCTTTTCCCTGTCAATGTCAGAGCTAGGCCGCTGTACCACTGCGGAAGCAACCTTCCCGCTCCCCACTAATACCCGAGCCGTAGACCGGCCCCCGTACCGTTCCAACCCTCGTACGTCCGGCGTCATTGAAAAATGTGTACATGACATGCTCGAGTGGGGCATCATCGAAAAACGTCCCAGCCCCTGGGGAAGTCCGGTCACGATAGTCGCGAAGAAAAATGGCAGTCCACGTTTCTGCGTCGACTACCGCCACACACTCAACCGCCACATCGTCCGGAAGAGCTGGCCCCTGCCGAACCTCGAAACCTGTCTGGACGCCGTAGGCACCGCCGCTTTCATCTCTGTCGCGGACATCCTCAGCGCGTTCTGGCAGCTCCCCGTGGATGAAGATCACATCGAACGGACGGCATTCGTGACACCCAGCGGCAAGTACTGTTTTCTTCGTATGCCATTTGGAGTATGTAACGCCCCTTGGCTATTTCAACATATGATGTCTCTGACTTTAGGTCATCTGGGTCCCGATACAGGTATCCTCTCATACATGGACGATATCATTGTCTTAAATTCGACGTTCGAAACCCACCTCGCGTCTCTTGAACAACTGTTCGCAGCATTGCAAGCAGCTGGCCTCACACTAAAACCGTCTAAAGTTCAGTTTGGTCAGAAAGAAATCGAATATCTGGGCCACGTCATTTCAGCGAAAGGTATTTCAGTAAGTACCGACCGCATTCAGGCAATAACTCAGTTGCCGACGCCCACATGCATCAAAGACCTTCGGTCAGTCCTCGGCATGGTCAATTTTGTCCGGCGTTTTATCAAAGATTATGCGGAAATCACCGCACCCCTAGTACTACTCACTGGGAAAGATTTTGTCCTAAAAAGCCGATTTAAAAAAGCTTGGAGCACTGAACAAGATAATGCTTTCGAACGCATCAAACGCGTTCTGTCTTCAGCCCCTGTCCTCCACTTCCCCGATTTTTCGCGGGAGTTTGTTGTCCATACCGATGCCTCTGAACTTGGCGCTGGCGCTTTCCTTGCACAGCCCACCCCCGACGGAAAAGATTTAGAGGTTATCGCGTATTACAGTCACCGGTTTTCTAAAAGCCAACGCCATTATAGCGCAACAATGAAAGAATGCTGCGCGGTTGTCTGGGCGTTTGTCCACTGGCGTCCGTACCTCTGGGGACGACACTTTACATGTTGCACCGATCACCAAGCGCTAGTCTACTTGTACCAAATGCAAGACACCAGCAATATGTTAACACGCTGGTCAATAGCCCTTCAAAACTACGACTTTACCGTGCAACACGTCCCAGGACGACTCAACGTCGTCCCGGACGCCCTGTCTCGCGTATTTAGCGAAGTCGGCGGAGAACACATCCCTTCCGAACCCCGACTTGCCGCGATCTGTCGGAATGTGCCGGATAACCAGCCATTCCACCCACCCGCCCCTCGCGATTACGAAGTGTCCGCGCGCAACCTAGACGAAATAGCGCCCGTAGAAAGTGATCGCGAATTATTCGCGAGTGCGATGTCTGTCTTCCCAACTATCGATGTCCCTCGGCTACTGGAAGCTCAAACAGACGAATTTGGTCCGTACTTTGATTATCTCAAACTACCAAAATCAGCACCAGTCCCGTCAAAACAATCGGAGCATACCATGAGCCATTTCTTCCTCCAAGAGGAACTACTTTACCGTTCGTACCTTCCCGGTCACCTACGTAGACGTAGTGACTTTCGGGATCAGCTTGTCGTACCTACGTCACTCCGAAAGTTGGTAGTAAATTCTTGTCATGACCTTCCCGCGTCGGGTGGTCATTTAGCTTTCAAGGGCACCTTTGACAAGGTCCGTGACCGGTTCTGGTGGCCCACCATGCACGCCGACGTGCAGAAACATGTCGATAGCTGCTTGTCTTGTCAACACCGCAAAACGTCCCGGCGTCCCCCCAAATTACCTGTCGGAACCCGGCCAGTAACACGTTCTTTCCAATGCGTCGCAGTTGATCTAGTGGAATACAAGTCTATGTCGGAAGGCAACCGATATATCCTCTCGGTGATCGATCATCTCACCCGTTTTGTCATTTTGATAGCCATCAAAAATAAAGAGGCCACCACGATCGCACGAAATCTTGTCGAACGTGTGTTTTCTGTATTCGGTCCCCCAGAAACGTTACATAGCGACCAAGGCCTCGAGTTCGAGAACCGCCTTGTTAAAGAGTTGCAAAAGGTTTTTGGATACAAGAAAACTCGCACCGCCGCCTACCGTCCCCAAGGAAATTCTGTCCTAGAGCGCGTGCACAGTACGGTTCATAATATGGTAGCTATGTATAGCACCTTAGCATGTGACAATTGGGCAGAGCTGCTACCGTTTGTCCAGCTCGCCCATAACACGGCGTACTCTTCCACACTCGAAGAGACCCCCCATTATCTCATGTTCGGACGCGCCGCCGTACTACCTGTCGATCTCATTCTGGGCGTGCCAGCCACGACCCTTCCCCAGTCCCAACTCGATTACTCACGCCGCACGGTCGAAAACTTACAGCTGGCATACGAGTTGGCCCGCCGTAATCTCAAAGAACGAGCGGATAAGCAAGCAACATCGAATGAGAAATTGTCATTCCCGAGTTTCACCACCGGCGACCAAGTCTTAATACATCGCCCGTATCACGAAACCGACGGCCCTAATCCCAAGTTATATAGCCCTTGGCACGGCCCTTACACTGTCAGAACAAAGCTTTCTCCCGTCATATACCGGGTCACCCAAGATGGTGCAACCACGGAAACCACTGTCCATCTGGGTCGTATGAAAAAATACATTGTCCCTGCCTCGTCCCCTGTCCCGGACCTGGATGCTCTTGACGATATGTTCCTCGGAACACAACTCCCTATCCCCGATCTAGAAGGCTCAGTGACCAAAGTGTCTATCGGACCGTTCACTGTGGAGGAAATAGACGGGCATAAACGAGGAGTAGGAGCCGCTTCGCTTGCAAATTTTCAATATCACCTCAAGCTGAAAGACTACCCCCCTCAGCTGGGTGTGTGGCGTCATTTTAGGGTAATCCCACAATGTCGGGAAATGGTACAATCTTACCGCGCTGCACTCTTGTCTCAGAATCCAGCAGCTTTCGACCCACCTAAAAGACAGCCACGTCCGTAGCCACATTGTCACCGAACACTGATTTTATGTTATCAAATTGGGCCTGTCCTGTGCACACATTTTTTTAATCTGTCCCCGTCAGTTTTCGCAACCACTGACCTAAGCCCGTGTTCCGTTCTATCTATAGTCACGTCACTTTTACCAGCATGCAGTGACCCGAGTGTGGTGTCCTACGCCGTTGTCATATTTTTAAAAAAAAAAATTTCTGTATTTTTTCTGTCGTGTAGACGTGTCTCTCCACGTTGGGCTCCGATACCCACATGGCTAGAGGGCTCAGTACCAAGCACCTCCCCCTCTATTTTCGTACACATATCACCTTGTTTTTGTATGCGTTGTACACACACACGTTGTGTTTTCTGTCATGATTTGACCCAGTGATATTAACGACCTCACTGTATCTAAGTGCGCAACATATAATACACCGTCCCGGTAACCCACACCACTCGTCACGGAAGCGCACAAGTCAAAATCATCATTAACGTCGCTATTTCAGTCCTATTTTCTTCGACTGTTTCAGTCGTCCATTTAAATTCTCGGAGCAGACCTCTACGCTATACAGCCTCCGATAGAGCGACGTGTACCCGCTCGAGATAGCATGACCACGGATTCGTCTCGACAACCATCCGGAAGCATACTCCCTCGACTAGGGGTACTCATATACACCATACAATCTGTCCACTCACATTGTCCCGTCGTTCGCCCTCGATAAAATATACTTGTGTATATTTGAAGTCCACGACGTCTGAGTGCCAGCCATGTTTTTTGTCTCAAATACCGCGCCGTCCGGCACACGCGCCTGTATGACCGTGCTTTGTCGGTTAGCATCAAAATGTCGGCCACGATGCCACCCCCAGTTGCCAAGCACTCCCAATGTCAGGATTACCACCATGAAGTTCATGCCATGACCAGTACGCGTAATTTTTATTTTTGTCTGTCACATATATCTCGAGCCCTGCAGGCCGCAGCGCACCAACAATGTCAGAGCGCTGCCGCGTTTCGTTGCCGCAATACCTGCGAAGTGAGCATATATAACTGTCAATGTCCACAGTCCATCCTGACCCACCTCGTGTGACCTAAAAAACCTGAGCACGTAAAGCCTATATTGGTTTATTTTATTTTTCTGTCAATGGTACATGTCACATTCGATGATTACACGAATGTCTTGCAATAGTTATAGTGTGATGGACATGCTATACGTTGCACTTGTCCTCCTCGTTGTCATTGTTGGAGCTTATCACACAATGTTAGATCCAGGGCAACTACCCTCCTGTCACGTTACTTAAGTTTCGTGGAGTAGTATTCGACACCACAAAACTGGGGGGTGATGTTACTGTCAGGTCCCCTGTACCAACATTCCACACATATATGTGGAGACCCCTTGGTTCGACGTCACCGGAGCCCAAGGCGTCCGTCCCCTCAAAAGGGACTCGCGTCCCCCGACAGGGCTAAAACACCCCGACGGGCTTTTGTCCTTGTCTCTTTATCCGCTTAGGGCGTAGTGTCCCCTACTATACCGCGGACCACCATGTCGACGCACTGAGACGGCGGGCGGGTGTGCTCGTTCGCACCCCCCTCGTCACTCTTTTTGTCTGTCTCGTCCTGTTGTCCGAGCTACACAGCTTGCCCATCCTTTTGCTGTTTACACGAGTTGCCCTCGGCGCGTAACGCCGAAGGCCGTGGTGCTCGTAACACCCGCGCAGCATATAGAAGCTTAGGCCCTACTAAGACTAATACTAATAGTAATACCTAAAATGGGGAGTCTCAGCTTTTGTGTTTCTTTACCAAGGGTACATTTTTGAGCAAGAAGACATGATATTTCGCCGCATTAATATGGCCACAAAGTCTGAAACCTCTTCTTCTGGTACCACCATGGACTATCCTCCCACAGCACCAGCAGCAGAACTTTACAGTAATTTTGCAAGCAACTTCTTCCCTTTCTGATTTTGCATGCAATCTACACCAGCAGCAACATTAGACACGAAGACCACCGCGAGCTGCAGCATCGACATCAATGCAGCTGCTAGCACTGCGCCACGAAGAAGAGGGGTTTTACCCCCTTTAGAACCGCGGTCCCGTTTTGGGGACAAACTACTTGAAGTTTGAGTGGCTTGCCCCCAAAACGGGACTGCGGTTCTAAAAGACGTGCTACAGCTGGCTGTCTTTCGTTTTTTTATTTATGAAAAAGGTCTACGTTTGGACAGCTTCATTTCGAGTATGATACGTAAGTTAGTGGTATTCGATGAATTATGTCAGCTTTTTCATTTTGAATGAATAACGCCCTGCACATTGTCAGGAGGCAAATAATATATAAATGATACGTCCCATACATACTCGCTCATATCCTAAATATACGACACATGTTTTAGTATCAAAACATCGGAGATGCGTTTTCGTATGATCTACGCTCAGTTTACTTTCGGTTTTATTCGACTTTGTTCTTATCCTACTGGAGGATCTATCGAGAGAGCGTCGCACAGCAGATACTTGTTTTCGCTTTGTTTTCTAGGATATCTCTCGCTGGTCAACAAAATAGCACCACGAGCATAATTCATACCTGGTACCTGGTACCTGGTAACTGGATCACGCCCAGTGCAGTATATTGCCGGACCATCTGTACTTGTCTCGACTACGTACGCACATACACAGGTATGTGCATAGAAGGCGTTCGGACTGTTCTGGACCAGCGTCCACGGTTTCATACTTCTTCGATTGCATGTTGCTTTAGGAATCAAACCAGGGGCGCGTCGAACACACCACAGACGACTTTGCACTTTCGTTTCTATGGTAGATATCGCTGATATCCACCCCACGATTTTGTTTGTTCGTCGACTTTGCGTAGACCAGGTACTAGGCTGTAAAATACATGCGAGTAGGTACGCACGTATGTATAGTGGACGCTGGGCACACATCCTAGCTTTATCGAATGTCTCTTCACTCATTCATTGTTGCCTGCTAGACAATAAATATTTCATATATTAATATACTGATTCATGGTAGTGTATCGCTGCTTTCGTAGCTCTATCGTAGCATTTGAGTGAAGGGGCACGTTGTAAGTGCAGGAGATAATATAGAACGCATTCATTTGGTAGGCTATGACTCAGTGGTCATACACAACCAGAATTCCTGTTGTGACATGAATACAATCATATGGGGATCATTTCTAGTCGGACCAGCTTAGGCTGCTACATGCGTGTTTACTCTGCCCTAGTTTGCCGCTTCCATCGCGCAGAAGTAGATACGTTGAATTATTCAACGGTTTGATTTTTATGGTATCAGATCGATACAACGTAAGCTACTGTAGCTGCTGACGTCCATAAAGGGGGCGTGTTAGCATACAGATGTTGAGACCCATACGTATCAAAAATGATGTGCAGTCACTGCGCATACGAGTACCTTGGTTTGAATGGTCGGGCAAATGCAGTTTGCGGATAGATAACGAGTGTGTCATAGTCGTAGGGCAGCCTATACTGTACCATGTATTCGATTCACCACCATCATCAGTGGTTTTTCTGGGAACGTTGCTGGAATATTACTACAACGATGGAGAGAACCATACTGGGAAAGTACTGGCTACGATAGAATACAACTGCCCGTAGCATGGGCTTTGTTCCAGATGATCAGGCAAAGGCCAGTTCTACCTTGATCACTCCTTTCCTTTCCGCATTTCCATTCCACTTCTCTTCCCGTCTTCTTGATGTCTGAGACAACAACACTCGTTCCACAGTGTGCCACAGAAACGTCTTTTCAGACCTTCTTATTTCACCTCCATCAAAACTATTCTTAACAGACACTTCGGTGCGACCTATGACATCTCTCTTTCACAGAGGCAGAACCTCGACACATGCATCGTTATTTCAAGAAAAATATATCTTACCTGACAGCTGTTTCAAGTCCTATGTCGCGGAAGACGTGCGTGTCAGTCCTACCGAGATCGACCCCCTAACGTATCACACCAAAGAGGCCCAGCCACCTCCGTTCATTATCGTAGGTCATCGATCTTTTGCGGTCCTCTCTGTCAAACCGAGCTTCCTGTGTCGTCAAACATCGATACGATCAGGGCTTCCACCTACGCCGACACAATCAATGCTGCCACCTACACCGACACCGCCAAAGTCTCATGTTTACATGTTGGCCATTCGGGTACGTTGCGGAACGTGTGGCGAAAACACACCCTCAGTTACTGTAGTACGTGGCGGCGACGGGGAACACGTATCATGTATATATATATATATATATATATATATATATATATATATGTAAGCGCTTGCGCTAGGTGCCGAATGCATCTCGATTGTGGGACGTCCTGATATGAAATTTGCTTTGCATAACGTGGGCGTTGTCGTCAGGTTTGTGGGTGTTCTGGCAACGCTCGAATTTTTTCTTCTTCGACACATACGATTGGTTTCGTTTTAATCTCATGAACGGATGAAATCCGTATAATAAAATATATATATACTGCGCACGATCTTATCAACACACATAATGTCAAGAAATAATGAGGTTCGACGAAACCCCCGCCCTCGCAGCTGATTGGGCAAATTTAGCAATATCGTGTATCCCAGGTACGTACACATTAAATTTGAATGAAAAAAGCTAAAAAAAAATCATAGGGTACATTATATCGACCTCCTGCCTCGCGAGTAAAATCCGCAGTAGTAGTATTACGGGGGACCATAGTCAATAGGACCTATGGTATACATAAACACCTATATATTTAACCATTTTTACCAACAACATTGGGTCTTATTAACTATGGTCCCCCGTAATAGTACGCACGATCTAATCATCTCACACGCCTTGGAAGTATGAGGTTCGACGAAATCCTAGATTTCACCGTAGTTAGTAGTATTAGTAGAAGTAGTGCTTTCTATCCACATCGTGTTTGGTTTTAGCCTGAAAAGGTATTATTGCACATTAACTCGAGTAACAACATTTTATATGAATCTGTGCTTGTCTCCACCTACCTGCCTCGTGAGTAGAATCCAATATTCGCACGCTTCTTTAACTTATCTTCAAAGTATAGATACCATACATATATATCCTTGTTATTTGAAGCCCCTCGGTAGAGGCGGTGATGGTGGCATCCAAATATATATCTAAAGCGGTAATACTAGGTTATGACATACACACCCCTCGTGGCAAGCTACGGGCAACCTTGGAGTTTATTTCATTGTTCCCCAAATATTGATACACCCACTTTTTGAAAATTGTGCAGCTTTGGATTTTGTCTTCCTCCTCCACAGACTTTATTTTCTGCATGAGACCATACAAAACCCGTATTCACCGTCCTCGGTATCACGCGCAGATTGACAATAATACGAGTTTCGACGAAACCGTCGATCTCACATGTTGTTCTTTTTTTTCAGACATATTTCTATTGGAACAATTTCGACGACATAAGAAGGAACTTGCCATCTATCTGCAATGTTCGCACCGTAAAAGTGGTACGTTTGTGTCGATTGCGACTTTGACCAAAACGCCTTGTTCCAGTAGTTTTTTTTCCCCAAGAATATGGACTAGGAGTATGAATTCATGAAAACAAATATGGAAATGGTACAAGACGTTCATCTTCCTCGAACGCGGCATAATATATACCCTGGTATGCCGTTTCACATTTTCCCTTCTTTTTAACGTATGAAAGAGCATGTCGTCGCAGTGATGGGGTGTTCGTGCGATGACAAACACCGAGTAAGGCCGGAGAATTTTTTCGAGAAGCACGTGGTATGCGCAGAAAAAGTAGCGCGCTGTTGACTGCACAATGGACTGTACGTTGTGATTGAGGGTGTACACTGCTGTGTCCGTGTTGTTGTGTTCCACAGTTTAATACAGTAGTACTGCTGTAGTTGCTTTCGTGTCCGTATAATGTCGTTAATTCCAAACAAGGAAATACATATATATTATAGAATACGCGCGAACGGCATATATATCTTAGAACTTGTAAACTTCAAGGGGGAGGGGGGAACGTGGTACAGACGAGACAATTTCTGCCGCTTGCAATGCTGAGTATCAGCTGTTTAATCAGTCGAACTCACAGCTAGCTGGCGTATTTATTTCACAATTTTATAAAATTACTACCAGGGTAGAAGTTTTGTGCCGTTTTTTCGTTTCTATTTTTTCCTGGGTGTTGTGTTTTCTTCCGCATTTTTGTTATACGAAGTCGTTGTGTTTCAATGTCTTCTCATCTCGGTTTATTCCCGATTTTTTTCAAACCGTGCTGTCAACACTACAACCGCCGCAAACAACACAGGGCTTATATCCGGTATCTTTCCCCACCTGAGTGCATGTAACGCGTACATTGGACTATCCGGATATATATGGTGTGAACGTGTATTACGTTGTTGGTCAACGACCGACCTTGAGATCTGTGGCCCAAGATATATTTTTTCACGTCTACCGCGATCAATGGTGGTCGAGTGCCTATTTATCTATCTGTCTATCTACATATATATATATATATATCCGTCCATCCATTTATATAGGTCTATCTATATATCTATCGATCTATCTATCTATCTATATATATCCATCTATCTATATATCTGTCTATCTATATATATCTCTCTGTCTATTCATCCAGCTATCTACATATATATTTCTATCTATCTATCTATCTATCTGTGTATTCATCAAGCTATCTATATATTTATTTATATATCTATCTATCTATATATCTATCTATCTATCTATCTATCTATCTATCTATCTATCTATCTATTTATCTATCTATATGTCCATCCATTTATATATGTCTATCTATATATCTATCGATCTATCTATATCTATCTATCTATCTATCTATCTATCTATCTATCCATCCATCTATCTGTATATATGTCTATCTATTTATCTATCTATCTATATATGTATCTATCTATATATGTATCTATCTGTCTATTCATCCAGCTATCTATCTATTTCTATCTATCTATATATCTATCTATCTATCTATCTATCTATCTATCTATCTATCTATCTATCTATCTATCTATCTATCTATCTATCTATCTATCTATCTATCTATCTATCAAATTATTCCAACCCAGTTGAGGCGGCACAGCTGTGCTATCGTGCCAGACGTACCCCCGTCCGGCGGTCAGGCGTACGTACCTGGTGCACTGTCATCGACCCAACTTCGACACAGACAAACCGAGGATATTCATACTGATTATAGACTACCGAGGGCGGTAGCATGGCGGTACGCAGCCTTTTCAGGGCGCGTTCAAGCCTTTGTTGTTGCTGACTTGTGAAACTCCGTTACGTTGTGGCGAGCACGGGTGACAAATATGGTGCAAATGAATATCACGGAAGGAAGGCGGCCTGGCCGGGAATGGGCACGTGCATGCGGTCGAACTCCAAAGTGTCACGTTCGTTCAGCTTGGAATTGTGTATATCCTCACCTAGGCACTGAACCGTACGTGCAAGAGATAGTCCGCAGATACGATACTTACTGCCAAGGGAGGCATTGCATCATGGTTTAGATGCGCGCCCGGCCCTTCTGTAGGGTCGTTTCTTTGCATGTTGGTCGCGGACTATTAATAGGTACAACTATCTCTCACGTACGTGTCAGTCTGGTCAAACAAAAATGTATTCCCCATTAAAAAGCATTTACCCATCCATTTTTCAACAATGGGTGTTGTCTGGACGGTCGGTATATCGCTCATTCTGCTTTTTACGTTCGTCGCAGAAATACGTAATCCCATAGCATGAAGTGACCTAGCTCTCCGCAAACGTTGGCAGAAGTATGAACGTCAGGGATGAGGGAAGAAAGGAGCGGGAGGGAGAGATGGAGGGCACCGTGAACGGCGAGGTCAAGGTTGACGGTGTCTCCGAGCTTTCTGGGCTGCGACAGTGTCACGTGAAGCGAGTTAATGGCAGATTTTTACCTCGCCGCGGTGCATCCTTAATCCATGTGATGGAAGCAATACCCTGTTCAAGCGATTAGTTAGGTACGCAATGTGCCCCGATGTTGCTAGGGCGGTCGCCTAAACAACTAAAACTCGCGGTCAAACGGTCGTCCCTGCAAGAAAGAAGCGTGTTGAGAAATTGCTATGGTCGTGGCCGTTTATGATAGTATTTTCTCAGGCGCCCGTACACAACTTCCAAGGTAGGTTAGAGGTAACATATACCGATACCATGGGTAGGAGCAAAGTACGACATCGTTTAGCAAAGCAGGCAACGTACTCATGCATCTCCCTGTAAAGCCATGACGTTTGCACGATCATAGCGTGCGGGGTCTGTGATGTTCGTGACATTCACCATAGAGCTGCGTAGCTGTCCTGCGCAGATGAGGTGGCGTGCATTTCAACGTATGCTGGTCGCCACGGGTTTATCACAGGCTCTACCACCCTGACAACGTCGCCTTTGTCGGCGCCTTCACCTCATGCTGCCGGCATGTACCTATCCATCGTCCGACTATTTCGCCTTCGGCGATGCCTCCAGCTAGGGCACTTGAGCAGCGGGAGCAGTAAGGCGGCTCGTCGTCGTCCAGAATTTCGACAGCAGCTTCACCACCGCTATATTCACCTCGCCAAGATTTTCCAGATTCTAGAACATGCATAGTTACCAGTACACGGTATGTTTTACTGTTATGGCGGCAACGAAGTTCCCTCTGCAGTTGCGGGAGGGGGGGGGGGTAGCTGCTTTCGCGATAATCGGTCGAAGGTCGGCAAAGCTGCGAATGCGTCGTACACTAAACGCGGGGATCGTCAGCGCCACACATAGCCGACGTTTGCTTAGTATTATGCTCAACAAGAACGTATTTACCCTTGTCAACGTTGCCGCGAACGTCGTTGGGATCCGGGGCTGACAGAATCGCCGCACGACCGTAAAAGTTTGTATCAGTCTGCCTCTCGCGCTTCAACTTTTCAAGTAAGTGAGCTACAATGGCTGACTATGTACGTCTCCTTCGAGACAGGTGTTGTGGGGGATCTGGATTGAGCCGTGATAGCCAGAATGAAGATTGGGTCACGACGCGACGACCCATTGGAGAAGCATACCATCAACGCACGGTAAAAAAATACCTTGACGAAGGGAGACCTCCCGACACCCCAGCTGACTGTTGCCGAGGCAATGCGTATAGTCCATGTATATACCTAACAAATTGGACTTGGTACCAGCCCAAGTCGATAGAGGAGCTGAAATTCACGGAGAGATCTGAACGATGTTTTTTTGCCGGCAGGTTGGAATACGGGGACTGTTAGACCGGTTGTATTGTATACCCTACGTATGTTTGTGGACGGGAAGTTTGCTCATTTGCAGCGAACGTACCCTGTAGACACAGATTCCCTAGATGCCATAGATGCCCCGCACCGGCTCAAACCACGTGTCTGAGACATGAAGAGAAAGGACAGCTACTACAGTACCATTCTTGCGTTTTCATCAGTTAGTTGCGGCCCCGCGTGCCCCCTCCCCCCCCCCCCCTTCCTTGAGGATGACTGCCTGTACAGCTTGTTTCCCATCGAAATTACCTTGTAAACCCGTCCAACGAGCGTGGAGCGGGTCACGCAATAGCCCAAAAGGCGAACGTCCTAGAAGCGGGCCAGCCGCGACAAAGCTGCGAGCCTTGTCCATAAATGCTCTTGTACCGAAGAGCCTTTATCAATCTCCAATGATATCGGCATTATCTCGAGGCTGTTCCAAGCGATAGCTGTCTCTAAACCTCGTGCAACTGTTCTATTCGTGCGTGTAATCAAGCGCCAATCACAACTGTTACTCATCTGAAAAACGTACATCAATATCTTGGCTTTATCCGCGCAGGGGCATTCCGCCTTTGGGCGCAAGGGCAGCAATGACGACAAAACTTAAGCAGTATACATTTTTTCTAGTATGCACTTCATCTTGTGAGATAAGCTACTGTAATTAATGTATTGCACAGTGTTCATACTAGTATGAAAAATATAAGAACATATACTGTGGGACTCGGACGAGCCGAGGAAATCAAACAGTAAAATATATCAGACTCAAGACATCGTTTACTGCTCTAGAGTATGATGACAGCGAGTTATTGGAGTAATACCAACCACCAAAAATTGCCGGTGAACCTAAGCAATCGGTGAGCGGTAGACTGTAGACTGTAGACTGCTATCGCTGCTGGCGGTGGTGCCGGGGTTCGAACCTCGGCTGATAGAGATGGTGTAATGATGTGTATGGATTACCTTCCTTCTCTCTTTCCCTCGGCACAAACGTGCGAGTAGGTACAACTCGCCTCAAGTGCACCAGCATGGGAGTGCTGAACCCTCTGCGTGGTATCACTGCAGCCATTGTGTGCCGGGGAGATGGAGGGGACGACACTTGGGTCACGACTTGCTCAGAAAGTCAGCTGAGTAGAGGGTAAAACTTCGTACAAGGCTAAGCTCTTGGCAAGGAAAATTCGAATATGAACCTAATACAAATTGAATTACCGTACGTAATAACATGCGCTAATTCCACATATTGCCATATATATGCCCGACCGGATGGAACAGGCCCGTTATGATGGCGGCAGACTCCTTTCCTGAGACGCTCGTCGCTAGCATTGCATGTCTTAGTTACAGTACGTGGGTTCGAACCGTTCGTTATCGTGTGAACTGGTACATGCTCCAGGATCCAACGAAGCACGACCGTGAGACCGCCTTTCGGTTTTCAAGTCGCCGGCAGTACTGATGCATGAACTATAGTGCATACCTGGTGCTGTACTTGCAGTATCGGGGAGGGGCGTACAGGCTCGCGTTGCTTAATTTCCATGTTGCTCTGCCATGTGCTCTTTGTCTGTAACGTCCGTGGTCCTGGGTCACTCATTGTTTGCGAGAGCTGTACGTGGCCGATTTGCACTCGCCCGTCTATGGAGGGCGGTGAGGTTGGGCTATCGCGTCAAGTGTGTTTCGTGGCACGTGGTTTCGAATTGGCCGCGATCGTCGGGCTTCTGAGCTTTTATCGATATGATTTGAGTGCGACGCAATTCCAATGTTTGCGTTATTGCTTCTTTTGCTTCATACGCACACGGCCTACGGTGTGTATCTGGCAGGGTTTGCCTTATTTACCTATCTCTCCCCCACGTGGTACCGAGTTGCGTACATACTTCCATTATGTATTGTTTGTCTGTTGTTCGCACTGTATATCTGCAGCCTTCGTGGCTTTTACTGCTTGCAAGGGATGTACATGACTGACTACCACAACCCCGGAGCTCACAGAAGTAAGTGGGCGACCATGGACTATCGCGTGTGGCTTGTTTCGTCACAAGCCGTCTCGAGTAGACATGTGTTGAAGGGGGTGGGATATCGTCCCCTTCCTCCATAGTTTGTACTCGAACGTGCACGGGCTGTCGCACATGTTAGGTAATCTTGCCTCATGTACCTCTTTACGTCAATAGTAACGAGGGCGTTCGTTGCCTGCATCATGAGGCAACACCGAGGGGGCGAATCGACTGAGGCCAGTTTATGCTTAATGGCATAAACAAATCGTAGGGGGGTGCGTAACGGCTTCCAACATTATTAAACAAATACTGTTGTAGTGTACGCCTGTTGTGTATGGTAAGCTGCGTACGGTCTGTCTGCGTATGTCCGCAACATTATTGATCGTGACGGTGATATTAGGTGGCCGTTTGCCGGTAATCCGATACCTCTAGATTTGGGCAAGGTCGGGCTTTATACGCGTGCACGCCACGTCGACGTGGTCGCGATCGCGGGTGTGCTGTATTTTGTTTTGGTGTGGTCAGTGTGCGGGGAGGATTTTCGTTTTTTTTTGTTTTTCGTCTTGGTTTACTTCCAACGCAAACGGCCTACGACATGGACCAGGCAGCCTTGCCTCGTTTACCTCTCCATCTGTAGCGTCGATTTTGAAGCCGGGGCAAAGGCTTCAAAATGTCACCCTTCCTAACGGTGTTGCGGACGTGCAGCAGTAGGCAGCCCACACGAGCATAGCATAATTTGGCACTGAAATATAATCCAGTCAGGGTCCCGCTATACATGTTTTCCACAAGTAAGTGGGCGGATGTATGCCTGTCTGTCTGTCGCCGAGAATTCAAATAAATGCGTATTTCACGACGCACACTCCATCGATTGCGATGATCCCGTGGGCGGGGAAGCGGGAAATATAGGGAGAACAATGTAACACCCGCCTCGTGTCAAGCCGTCCAGAGTTTGGAGACGGAACTCTGTCCAAAAGGGCTATTATATTTTATAGCCTGATTTCGTAGCCTGAGGGCGGGTGGAGCCGAGTAAAAACGGAAGCGTCGTGGATGGTATACTTGGTTCGACGCCATTTTCATGATGAGGATGCTCGTTTCATTCTCGGGCCATGCCCTAGATACGACGGCGTTGTGTTGATTACCGGGAAGACGCTGGAGATACACAGCCAGTATGGTGTGGCTGGTATTTAACTATTATTCTGCTGACGGGGTTTGGTACCAGAAACGGTATATTTATTCCTGAAGTTTCTAGCGTTTAACCCTCGGATTTCGGAATTTGGTTTTGTCTTGGTGGGATGGTCGTGAGATATTGTGGTACAGCAAGAAACCGGTTGCGTACAGGTTTCGTAATAAAAGTCCGGTGATTCGTGTATACGGCAGAAAACAGCGAAATAATAACCAGCAGCGACCGTTTCAAAAAGACGAATCGCAGACCTGAGTTTGTTGTGCTCATTTTCCCGCCGATTATGCCACCATTTTTATCTGCTTGGTGTTTCACGAATTCGTTACGTACGTAAAAGGTGAATTATTATGCCTGCCGCAATTATCGCTTGATATGCCTTTATTCGACGGGGGAAAATGTTTTCACGCTCCTTCAAGCTCGTCACCAACCAGAAATATGCTCAGACTATGCTCGTATGCTAGTTTGGACGAATATGCGAAATGTTGTGCTACGTAAACATTCCACCGGCACAAGACCAATTGTGCTAAGCATTACGAAAGCACATTTCCCTCATGCCTACGTTTTCTACACGAGCATGCAAATAGCCAGTACCGGTAGTATTTGTTTTTTTTTCCCCCGGATTATTCTACTAGTCGACGATTAAACCTTGATTATTCTAGCATTATACTCGAACGCTCGTTCGGGAGAGAATACGGATAAAGCCTAAAGGTTATGCCGACAAAATAATCTCAAGCCTCACGAAACGACCATTTAGCAAAATAGTTCCCCCTCTCTGGCAACCTTCCTATTGGTGCACCGGGGGTATATTTGAACTCTTCCTGAACTGCAGCAAACCAACACATGTTTAACGATCGCGGTGAATCTGGACTCCACAAGACTGCCTCCATCGATGTTGTATGCCCCGAGTAAGCGTTGGTTGTGCTACTCGACTTCTTGGAGAAGCAAGCGAAAATGAGTTTTTTAAAGCTATGAATTGTTTAAACAGACCCTTTGTTGGGACGCCTTGACTGAAATATTTCCCACGTCATGCGTTTCATGTGCAGGGACAAACACGCGTAGGCGTGTTGGGGGCCATCAACACGAATATTATGCCAACGATTCGGGTCGCTGATGCTGATGGGGATGAGCTGTGAGTCGCACAACCAAGTAACCACAGTAGCACACAGTACACACTGACTGGGCGAATACAGGACTAACATCCAGACGAAATGGCCATTTTGATCGTTTTACGTTCACGCCTCGGTTGCCACAGCAAACCCCTCCGAAACAACGGGAGCGCGGCGACGACGGTGGATCTGAGACGCCTAGCGACTAAACAAGTCCCACGCCTTGGCCCATGCTCATCTGCTCCTGTACACGACGGGTTTATGAACATCGATTCCCTGTAGCTCTCGTAATAATAGTCGATGAAAAAACACGAGACGAAGTGTGGAGTAGGCAGACATACAACGGGCGGGCTACACACACAGTGGAAACCTGAACGCACCCACTGAGTGAGAGATAAATGAGGCAAGGCTGCCTGAAACATGCCGTAAGTCCAGTGCGTTTGAAGCGAAGCAACGACTGTAATGCGTTGAACTTCCGTCTCACTCACAATACACCACCAAACACCAAGCAGCCCGTTGATCGCAATCCTTTTGAAACTCGAAACGGCGTGCCGTGAACCAAGTACCGCATGATAATGTTAGGCCAGGCTCGCTCGACCCTTCCGACATCAGGTTTACGGAAATCGGTCCCGTACAGCTCTAGCTATCAAATAAATACGAAAGTACAGGCGCACCGCTGCGGAATTACAGACGCACGAACGACACATAAATGACAGGATGATGGTCTGGAGGCCCCGGCAATGAAGAGAACCCACCGATCCGATACTAACATATAAGTAAATAAGGGCAGACTGCCTGATACATGCGGTGCGCTGTATGCTGGCAAGAACAAACAAATTGAAAGCATATTTCCCCGCGCTCAATACAAACCGCCAACAACAGCAGACGGCGACCGCGGTCAATTAGAGACGGCTTGCGTTGCTACAAGTCCCACGCGCTATCCCCAGCCCATATGCGACTGTAGACACCGGCTTTGTGGAAATCGATCGAGTATGGCTCTCGCAATGAATGGCGCAGAACCAAGCGACTGATACAGACGGGCCGAAAACAGCAGACAGGCAGGAACGTATCAGACTGTTTAACTAAGTTGGACGCAACCCGCTAGTAAAAAGGTGTAAGTAACGCGGATTTTTCAATCCGTGTGACGTCTCTCAAATGTCTATTTGGCTACGGGGCTCCCGCTCGATTGTTTTCTGTGGCTGTGTTGATTGCATCTGCAGCAGAGCTATGTGGACTGGCTTGAATGGTAGTTCGCATACTGTACTTAAGTAGTTTTGGTCTCACACGGTACACATCAACACCACCGGTGAAACGATAATCACAGGAGTCACATCAAACGCCTTCAGTCAGATCAAGGTATACTCGCAGTACTCTCCTCCATCCTGGTAATTACGATCAATTTAACAGGGAGTCGCACGGCACGATACCTTTCGAATTTGCTCCCTAGAAATTGTGGCGCAATACGATCCCTAAGCCGTCCTTTTCACCGGAAACCTTCCAACGTTCCCAACATGATACGGTAATGACATCCTGGATAGGCGCAATCAATATCCGCCCTTCTTTCTGCTCGATTTGGCGCGTTGGCATATAGTTCATTGGTCCAGGTACGTGATCAATATCCTATCTGCGCAGTGATGGGGAGATGCAGTATTGCAGTACCATAAATGGCTCAAGAGCACCCCCGATAAGATAGCGCCAAATTTCTGAAATCCCAATAATGCCTCATAAGAATTTCCTGCCACAGTCTCAGCAGGCTAGCTTTTTTACTTTCTCACCCTAAGTTTTTCTACGACGAGAGCGTAGTAGTGGTATTGACGGAAACACCACGTTTACGTTCGCCTTCCTTGATGTGTAACTGTCATGTCTGCTATGACACGTTAAAGAACGAATGTATGTGTGGGAACTTCATGAAAGTAATAAGTTGTACACGAAGTTGGTGGTGCCTTGAGCGAAAGGTCAATACTTCCAATATTTTCATGTGGCCTACTTGCTGTTGAATTTCCTTGGATCGTTTTTGGACGGCTGCCATAGATCGTTCAGCTATTTGCAAACGCCAATGTGTTTACGGTACATTTCTGACAAACGTAGTTCAGTCGAGCGACTGCCACGCATTCAATACCCTATTGATATCCCAAGACTCTCTACCCGCCCACGGTACAAAGGCACGGCGTTGTTGTGCCCATTCATTGTTGCTTCTACATTTTGTTTAGTGGCGGTGCAAGAAGTCCCCCGATATATAGCATGTCCTGCCCGCTTCTGTTTTGTTTGCCGGCGTCCATACCTTCAAAGGCCTAAGGAGGACCTCATTGACGGCATCCCACTCGCGGAAGCATGAGTGGCAGCATATATATATCAGAGAGAACCAGGCCGACAGTCTCCCTTCTAAGAAAGGTAAATATTCTGTTTCACGCGCGCACTGTCCGTTGAGTCCAAAACGCGCCAATCGGTAACACCTACACTGCGGCGGACAAGCTTTGTATGAAGAGCTCTGCCAGTTTACCCCGTGGAGCTAAGCCCCCTTTCTCATGGGTTCCTTGCCAAGGCTGTGGTCATCTCGGCTCCCAAAGGTATTGGTCATGCGTATATCTTGTGTGAATTTATACTGCCAGTTCGTTAGCGACGAGGTCGATTGTTTGGTCAACAGAGGCCCACGTATCGATGCAGATGAGCTCCCCATTTGTTCGGCTTGAATCATCGTACCATCGCTGATTAGAATATATATTCTTGTGTGGTTGTATTTGGCTTATTGGGGAGTTTAACGCTCACCCGGGGTTCCGCTAGACGGATACCGCCAATATTATGCACCTCCTCAGGGACGCGCCCTCCTGCCCGCCGATAAAGACATGCGCGAACCCAAACCATCTGCAAGCGGTCTACTGTAGATACATATCGGGGGGATACATACATCATCCCCGAAGTAATGCGGGAGCCGCAGTGGGTAAGATATTTCTGTTCATTTCTACCGTCGGCGTACAGGTGGCGTACCGTTGGCGTATCGTTAGCGTGCAGTCGGCGTGGCGATGGTGTAGTGCTAGCACTAGGCTCGTCACCGCGCTGCAGTCGCCCGAGTGTTTTACCTTACTTAGAGAAAAGAATACTAATGTGCATAAGTGGTGAAAAGCAGATCACCCCACTCTCCACTGCAGCCACCCAAACATTAACCAGGTAAACTTGGCAGTAACGAAGCCCCAGAAATATGTTGAAACTACTGGAGTTTCGCGCACGGTACCATGAACTCTGACTACGCGACGTCGTTGTTTTTGTCATGCATTTCTCAAACATTCATTTTTCGACCCGGGGCCGCAGGTGCGCCAGACATGCGGCAAATATGCCAATGGTAGACGTGACGTTTCCGGTGAACACAATCGCGCTCTACAGAAAAAAGGCAGGTGAAAGAACCCTAACCCTAACCCTAACAAATCGGAACCTGCTGTGCCTGGGCATATGGACCAGCCGAACAACGGTGCACGCTAAACCAAGGCCACCCCGCATTTTCGTGGCAATTCATGTCGCAGAACGCGCCTGTGAGACCCTCATGAACGAATGCGGTCTGTAGTATCTACCCACCCTCCCATACGTTTCCCTCATGTTATTATGTAGTTCGTCGGTAAACCTCGTAAGAAGCTTGACCTTCCACCATAGACTATGGCCGCTATCTCCATCGTGCTCTTCTGCAAAATCCTAAACCGTAGTTAAACATTTCATGGTCCTCAAACTACGCAAGGAAGATGCACACGTCTTCGAGAAAAACCACTAAAACGCAATGTCATCCATGTCATCAACAGCAGCGACCGGCCAGGGAACAGTATGATTCCATCTCACCGCTCAATGGACGAGGCAACTAAACGCCATGCGCAGCGTGCACGCGTTAAGGTTTAACGTCACACACAATGAAAGAGCACGATCGATCAATATGTGTGAGGTACCGAACTCGGCCGACGTTTATACACATTAATCCTCAGCAGGCAGAGCCGCGACACACTGTGACTCTCGTTCTTTCACTTTCTTGGCGGCTGCGACTGGCTCGCGTCCGTATGAGGGCACCGACACAACCCCCCTCTGAACTAAACTCGAACATGACACATGTGCCGAGTAGATATCGTTATACTATGGAACTGGTTAGCAAAGAGAACACAAGCGTTGAGGCGGAGAATGTAGACACGGAAGTTCACATCACGACAGGTGGTCTTCCGGTCTCGTTGAACGGGGGGGACTATGACTTGGACGCCCAAGGCCGTACAAACACAACCAAAACGAGGCCAACAGTATCGTTAAACAAACGCCGCAGTCCATGCCTCTGCGTGTTGATTGGCGGCCGCGTTTTGGGCTCGGCAAGTGAAACAAATGTATGCGGTACTACTCGTACTGCTATTGGTTTGCGCACAGATTAGCATTAGGTCTGAGTGGCATATACTTGTACTACGGTAAACCTAGCCCCTATACCACACTATTACGGGGGACCATAGTTAACAGGACCTACGGTATACATAAAAACCTATATGTTTAACAATTTTTACCAACAATATTTGGTCCTGTTAACTATCGCCCCCCGTAATAGTACTGCTCTCAGGCTCTTTCCTCGCTTGAGGACCTATATCTGCACACATTATATCACTTATCTTGATGATACCATATGGGTGCCTAACCTCGGCCTATCGTGCGTATCGTTCGACTGAGTGGTGTGTAAAACAATTAAATAATCACGATGTTAGCTACTACTGGTCTCTGACAGTGTGTGTACACGAATTCGTCAGTCAAGGAACCTTATCCGTCGTACAAGGCCTGTATACACTCTCTTTCTAGCCCTTTTGTTGCACTCGTCTGCTATCATCCATTGTATCGATGGGTATTCATTGCCACAGTCACTCCCGAGGATCGCTGCCACGTCACATAAGCATCGATGCCGTGAAGGCGCCAGCGTTTTTCATACTAGTTTGTTTTTCAAGGTGCACCAAACCTCACACCCGGAAATATTGCCAGCCATTTCACAACCGTAGTCTTCGTACCGTACCAACATACGACCGCTCAACACTATCAAAACGAGATCACACGACCATTGCCCCAACCGTTTCGTACTCGATCTGCATAACCAAGTTCACACACCTGTAGGGATATTGAAGCCAAATTATCCTAGGCATGGGACACTTTTAGTGACGGGCCGTTTTGTTTCGTGTATTCGACGAACGGTTGACGGTCCTTGCATCGCCTCATAGATATATATATATATATATATATGCACCCACCGCGGTGTAGAAAAAAAGCACCACCGAGCTGCTTCTCAGCCTTAATGTTTCCTTGATCAATGCGTTACAGAACACAAGCTTGGAGAGTTGCTCGTCGGTCGACACTACGCCAGCACTGCTTATAATGCAAACGACCATAGTCACATACCAGGTACCACACCGAAGCACACGACGGGCCAAGGGTTGCGGATGAGCACACATGCATATACTTAGTATCGCACCGATCCGAGGGAAAGAAGCCAAGCAGGCACCAACGGAAACGTATCGGTCACCAGAACATCTCATGCCACGCCCGTGATACGGTAGAGGTACGGCCTACTTATTCCGAGGTTTGTCCCACCAAGATCTCGGACCAAACAAAAACAAAACGGCGTTGATAACAAATGTTACATAAAAACCCATGGGAAAGGGGCTAAGTAGAATAGGAACATGTCGTCTTATTTTTCATCGTATCCAGCAGTTGTTGGGGAGATTGACATTTTTGGAGCTACGCGAGTGAGGCATGTTCAAGCTACTCAATGATCAAGTCGAATCCCTACCGAATCAGGGGAAAATTCTCGAGTTTTTCGGGGACGTATTCACAGAAAAAACGCCAGCTACAACACGACGTTCGGTGTACACTCCCACCCCCTCCCCTCCCCCCCAATAAAACGTTTGTCCCTAACCTGTCGGGAGCCGCTCGGAGAGCTTCCTCCCGGCAACGAGCAAACATATTCGGCTGCTTGGTGAGGTAATACATGGCCCAGGATAGAATGGCCGCCGTCGTCACCGTCCCACCGAGGAAGAGGTTAAGGAAACACGGCGAAACGGCACATGAAGTGGAGCAGGGTATCAACAACGGCTTGTAGGTGCGGCCGGAGCGATCGTCCTGGGATAAATCTACCAGTGCTATACAGCATAGCTCTGTTCACCACGAGCGGCATGATATACCAGTCCCTGATCATACCATCGAGGGGCGTTCTAATGAATGGCTGAAGTCGTACCTCGTGGGCCTGCCCACATCACCCAACACGATATATTCCAGTCCTTACTCACCTCATGGAGCGACGCTTACCAGTGGTTCGGGGAGAGCCTCGTGGGCGACACACTTTACACCGACCACATAATGGGCCCGCCACAAAAAACACCGAATTTGAGCAAGCCGGAGATTCCTATGGGGGCGCCATCTTCAAGCAATCTTGAGAATAGGCAATTTTATACCCTGGTAGGATTTAGTGTCAAATTCACTTCTGAGCCGTTTGTCTTAACCGAATTTTCTGAGCGTTCTCCCAAACGTGAACATTATTTTGGTTTTGGGCACTTTCTTGCTGGCGGGGCTATACTGCCGTATTTCAACTGCTACTCATGACGATTATCTCACGCATACAGCGTATATTTAGAGCTGACGGTCGCTCTGTTGTTGCCAATAATAAGCGTACCGGTATGTAGGATGCGCAAATATTGCCTTCTGTTGATGACACATCATTAAAATACACACGTTTTCCATGTTCGCCCTGAGTTCATATTTTTAAACAATACCATTACTAGTAACACAACGCCAACGCATTCAATGTCACCGGCACCTCAAGCGAAACCGTTCCATCAGCCAGAATAGCTCGACATGCGCTGACCAGGATCCTCACTCACTTAGTGCAAATCATCACAAAATATGTTCCTTATGAACGTGAGCAAAACAACGACCTAAAGCAACCGGCGTTGTGCGTGTGGCGCTCTACGCTTCACGAGAGTGCAGGAGCATGTCTGGTTTTCATGCCGAACTGGTAGTGGAAATGGAGCAGGCCTCAATTGAGCTGAGGATCACGGACCCGGTTATAACGCCAAGTTTATGAAAGTTATGAAAGTTAGAGAGCTGTATTGTTGCACGGTACCGTCTTGTGCGGTTATCGTGTTGGGCGCGATTTTGACATGTACCTCTCATATGGAGTACTGACAGTCACATTATAGGTGTTGCCAACAGGTCCTATCAATAGTGCCGGGTACTATGAGTAGTTACGAAAAATACCAGGTATGTATATAGGGATAGGTGTCAATAATAGAAAGAAACCCTACCCGCGTGCACGGAAATGTTATCAGCATTATGACATGCTCTCGTTCGGTATGAGCCCATCCCGTCCGAAGAGTCACTTCATGTAACTGGTTAGATCGTCTAGAAGTGACTTCGCTTTCAGGCACGCATCTCGAAGCTACACTTTATAGAGGTCACAGTACGAAACCATCCGTCGCGATGCCGTAGAGCCTAATAGTGCCGCTGTATGCCTGACAATGCCAACCCCATATTTGTAGGTTGAGGCTCTACGCTCTAAATAGGACCATCGAAATCAATGTTGCTTCGAGATGGGGTTGTTGCCGGTGGCAGCATCTCGTACCATGCCTACCTGCCTCCAGGTTGTAATCTCAGGTTTGTTTTTTCCCGTTTCGGCTGGTGATAAGCCTAGATCGGCGGGGAGCCATATATATGCTGATCGTCTACGACTACCATTCCAGAGGTAAACAATGTTTTGACCAACGGAGCGTTGGGGGGCTATTGTACTCATATAATCGAAGGCGGTAGTTGTATGACCGTAGACCCTCGCAGCCCGAAACGGCCGGGAGGGAGAACGTCAGGTTGTCACAGACCAGGCGGATACTGCTTGCTTGCACTTGGTGCGAAGCGCCGTGGAGTGTTGGGCGAGTCGCATGAAGGGTGAGCTTCATCCTACCAAGAATCGCTGTTGAGTCGGGTATGAAATGCGTGAGAGCTTTGAATGACAGGATGTTTTGTGCGGTGTGGCCACTTGCAAAAACAGCAATGGAAATACCACTCCAACTGCCTCGTGGATGCCTTACTATACAAACACTGCGTAATACGATCCTTCCCTTGTGCGGAGTCTATGTTCTCCGTCGTGCAGACAATTCCAGTCCCTCACCTAGCTCGTCCGGGGGAGGTGGCCTCAAGGTCATAGTATCAAGCATTCGTGTCAAAACAAAAATATCCACAGACGAATATCATACACACATGATACACACATGATTATTCAGAGTAAAAGACGGCGCTCGAGAGCGACTCCCCGGAGACAGAAGGGTATCCATGATCGTCATGCTCGCGTGGATCTCGGGGGGTTCTTACGATCCAATGGCTGCGGCGGTCCGGGACGACCGCTCACCCAATGACCTGCCGTGTGATTTCAACGTCGGAAAGCGGTATACGGTTGCCGAGGCGCCTGGTGTCGGTCCCGCCCTCGGCCGTAGTAACCATCTTCTGCTACAGATTCCCACCGGGTGGTATATGTACACTGTCTACTTCCACACTAGTCTTCCCGCCCCGGTTGTTCTTGATGTTGGTTTGGAGACGGGCAGCGTCAATCGCGTCCTGCGGTTGCCAACGGGCAGGCGACAGCGCGATTCTCGATAGGACAGTACGCTCATACAATAATAATACGTGTCCTGCCACGAACGACTGTCGTCTGACGCCTGGAATATAGCCCCCGCTGTTGGATATTTGCCAGCTAGGGCCCACAGCTGCCACCGTGGTAGTCGCTATACGTCCGTATAGAACGCTAAGCGGACACCTCATCTATAATTAGTAGTAGTAGCAATCTATGTGCGGGGGCGTTCCATTTTTATTTTTTTTTTCCATCCCATTCATTATCTTTGCACATCTTCTTCTCTCTCTCCTTCCAACTCGTAACTCAGATCCGGGGTCACATAGCAGGCTCTTCTCCCCCCTTCCCGCTACGGTACGTGCCTTCATTTTTATCGCGAGAAGATTTCAGCCTTTTCTTCCCTCGTCGACTCGCATCGAATTGTGCCTACCCACGCTGCAAGGCGCTCTCAACAATTGAATCCCTTTTTTTATTTTTGCAAATAAAGTCAAAGTCCGACCCTCCTAGGGCTCGAACCCAGGACTCAAACAAGTAGAATTCGAGGTTGACCACTTGAACCACCGGGGCGACCATACGACGCCGTAGGGGCTACATAGTATTTCAGCGTTGCCGCCCTAGCAAGATAGAACGTAGTAAATGACGAGATCAACATTGATAGCGTGTGGCTATACACGGTTGACACAAGTTTGATCAACCGTCCTCATAACGTTTGCTACACGATCGATATGCCTCAGCAGTGCCTAGATCGACGAAATATGATGTCATGCCGGGGTTTGAACTTCAGCCTTTGACGTTGCGTAAATCTGGGTATGTAGCGGTGTTGTCGACCGAGGCATCCCACTGATTCCAGCCACGGGCAGAAACGCCCATGGCACGAATGACAATTTATCACCTGGACTACCTCTTGCAGTTGCTTTGAGCTCTGTTTGGTGAGACGTACCCAAGGCAGCAGTCCGGGCAAAGTCACCCATCCAGTCCTAAAAGCGGTTCGCATAAGAAACCGGCAGTACATCCGTGTAGGACAGGGCAAGACGAAATTATATGACGTGCAGTCAACGCCTTGGGCATACGTTTTGGATCGATGTTTGTCAACACTCTATTCCACTAAGACACACGACATTCCAGCGTGGCGTGTTGTATACCTTGCTGAAAAGCTTACATGAAGAACCGTGCTTAGAACAACTATATATCATACCGTCCACCCGCTGCGTGCATAAAAACACGCACGTCTTGTTGTCACAAGGTGCCAGATGAACAAGCGCGGCGCTTTCGAACGACGAATGCTCAAAGTTCCTGTCCCTGCAGCCGAATCTACGGCAAGTGACACTGACGCTTCCACTCACATTCAAAGCGGCTTCAATACGAGGGACAAGAAAGATGACAAAATTGTGTGCATACAGTCGGACGACGGACACGGTGTGTCGTCGGTGGCGCTCAGGCTGTCCGCGTCAAAGCCGAAGGCGGATAGGGCGATGCAGTCGTGCGTGACCCGCTCTGAAAATGCGGCACGCGAGGGTGACGAAGACAACGGTGAGAGGACACCGGCATGTCGGGAGGGCATAAGGACTATGCTATCAGAAAAAACAAGCGATATCACTTTATGGGCTTTGAAATTGACGTGGTCTCAGTAATGCCCCTGCCTACTCTTCGAAGGTGGGTTGGAGCAGCAATAAAGCTATCATAGGTTCTGAATACATAAAACTCTAACCGACGGGCATGCAAACATAATAACAACGAACCACCAGCAGGCTAACATATGTTTCGCACGAGGTACAAGGCCTTGTGCTGGCGCTGCTTCTGGTATTGTAGAGATGTGCTCTGTGCTTCACGGTAGGCATGTCAAGGGTGTCAGTCGGCGCCCCCTCCCCCTGTCACAGAACCCTCCGTCACCCGCCGTATCGTCCGGGCCGGTATCGACAGCAGTTCTTGCTTTGCTGCGGTTGCTATAACATCGTATGGTATAATACGAGCGAAACTCTACTATCTTTCGCTTGGTATAGGAGAACGTCGAGGCCAATCATCTGACGGCGTAAATACATTATTGAACCTTACCACGCTGTCCGCAATACAACTGTACAACCGCATGCTCGATGGCCGGGGACAAGATCATGGGATAGGTATTGCCGGCAGGCATCCCCCATCATGTCGGACACGCCTAGTGAACGGAGATGATAGCCTTAGGCATCTGATGCTGGTTCGTTGTCTAGACGTAATGGTGATGTCGTCTGCACGATACACGTGTCGTCTTGATGAGCGGGGCAATACTTTGATCAACCACACCGTTGCAGCGGATTCGTGATGTTCGGCGCACACGACACGGGAAGAAGCGGGGCTTGGTGCAAACGGCTCGCATATATCTCAACCACCCCAGGCCGTGGCCGCACCGTTGACGCTAACGTCTCACCGTCTGATGCAGAAGTTTCGAGGTTCACGCGTGATGGCTAGTGGATTGACAAAATAAGGGTTGAAACTCTGCTTCAATATTTCGAATATAAAAAACAAATGTCCTTTCCTTCTCTGGCCTGAGACTTACTGCAGATGGAACATCTAATATAAACCAATATAAAGAGCATCATACTCTAGCTACCGAGATGCTTAACCCAATGCATACTTCAAATATCCAAAAGTCCGGCGTTCCGTTGTGCCTATGAGGCACTACTGGGAGTGATTCGTGGTTGTCGTTTGAACATGTCTCACCGAACACAACACACGTCTTGCGTCAATCACCTCTCCTGCTTCTGCCCGCTCGCCTAGGTGCTTACAGAGTCCCTTCATGATCTAACGCATAGAATATAGAGTATAGAGTATGATGGAATGCGGAGGCAGAGCGGCACGCATTTAAAACGAAGACGCACATCGCAGGCACCATCCACGAAATTCAAAGGGATAACGCACAACGCAGGCAGTGTCCCCCAACGGTTCAACCGAAGTATTTGGAAGCTCGGCGGTGGGCACCCTGTGGGGTGTCCAGGCAGCGGGAATATTGTGGGACGTGAAACAGGGAAACCTTGTTATGTGCATCGAGACAGCTCTACGCAAACCCTTTTTCACCGCCAAGAGAGAAGGGGGACCAGATGCGGTGCATGCAGTGTGCTACAACACTCTCCATACTGTCGCAGCATATTTACCGCAAATCCATGATAGCTACACATCAACCGAATGCGTGAGGTAGTTCCCGCGGTCCATGTAGTTGCATCCCTGTCCTGTCATGCACACTTACATGAGTGATGGAGGGTATCATAACCGTGACGTTACGGGTATTGAAATACGGGCAGATGAGGCGCCTGGAGCGTCTCCAGGCCTCCTCTTCGTCGAAGAACATGGACGGCAAGAGCCCTATCTTCTTTGCCGGCCAGCGAAAATGATTCTGATTCGACGGACAGTGGAGAATGTGCGTAACAACAGAACGCAGCCCTGGAAACGTGCGGTACTCCCGGCAACGCCCCGAGGTCCGCGTTGCGTTTATGCGTGACGTAAAGCAATCGTCTACCAGGTATAGCCGTCTATAGATCACAACATTGATTGAGTGGTACAGTATTCAGACTCACAGCAGTTGTACGCAGGATGATGCAGTTTGTCTACTCGCGAAAAATGAGATGAATAGGGCAAGGGGATGTGCCAACGTCATGCCCCACAACCGTCCTAGAAGGCTAGAACATTGTGCATGTACTGCGCATTGTATTGCTGGATACAAACCGTGAAATATTCTAAACTGCAGTGTATGTAGTGCCACAGTAGGGTGTGTGGGAGGCAGGGGGTGGGTAGGGGTGGCGACAGCGTTAGCGTCACACCGTTGAATTAGCACATGACGTGGTCGAGTATTAAAATGCACAAGCGGCGACATGCAGAAATATTCAAGCGCTCAACTGGCACAGTAAAGTTAGTACAGGCTTACCGCCGATAGCCCCCTCTTGAAAATGGAAGGGTTAGGGTTCAGAACGCGGAGTACATCGGAAACTTCTGTAGCCACCACCGTTCTCTTGCCACATATGGTCAGCTTGTAGGTCCTTCCATATTCATCCGCCCAGGCTTCCACCTGACTAACCATCTGATGGCACACACCAGACCAGAGGCGTCATATATATGAAGGATAGAACAGTAGGCACGTACGACTGTAGCACATACACGTTCAAACGACGAACCGTATGGTGCAATAAGGTGGGCTACCATTGAGGAACCTGTGGTGAGGGAGGGCTTTGGTAGCCTTTCTAACCCACTGATCTCTGCGAACATAGTGTGCCTCAACATGAAGCGACGTGTACAATGAGGCCTACAGCCCACCACAAGGCCCAAGTATTATTTCCGGGCGGGGAAAGCTCTTTGGTGACGGGAAAATATCCCTGGGGAGGTGCGTAAGGTTATTGTGCTAAGTTTGAGTGTATGAATGCGTGCGGGTGTGCCGAGACATAGTCACAAGCACAACCCAAATTCAAGTCGGTGAAAATTGTATCTATATCATCAGTTTTAATTTCAGCTCTTCGGATAAGCCGTGGTCACAGTTTTCCACCCCCCCCTTGTAGCTCGCCGAGGGCAAGGCATTTCCACTCTTCGCCGATTTGCATCTAAGTATGCCAACTCAGTAAGTATATCGTGCTTTCCGTGATAATAAAAAACGTATCAATCACTTGCTTGTTTCCGGGAACCCGTCGAGATTTGAAGCCTAATCCTCAATCGCGTTTGGAGGTTGATCATTAGACTACCGGAGCGGCCGGTGATACGTGGTATACATACGGCGGATTGGTCAAAATAAGACGTTTAATAAGCATCTGGCAATCCACCCGCCGTGTACACAGGAACCGCACAGTACGAGCTACCCCTCAGGGATGGTATCACAACAAGCCGTCTCGAGGTCAATTCACGCAGTATCTGTCATATATAAATACGTACCTGGTATCTGAATATGAAAGCGGAGTTTGACTCCTGTAGTGTTCAACTGCATTATTAATAGTTGCGGTTCAACTTTGGCGGTGGTTCACTGTTGATGATTGAGTCATATCAGTGAGCCAATACTGCTGTACGACAAGCATTACACAAACTACGCTAGTCATTTAGTTATTGCCACAGGTGATCGGCAGACACCCGAGTTACACAATTACGTGCGACCGCTGCTGTCATTCTCGACGCGTCTGTTTTCTTGGCCTTGTGTGGTAAGGCCTCGCGAGTACCACTAGCGCCATAGATAGGTTCAGGTGTTCGAAGAGTAGACACTTTTCTCACTTTTCGAGGAGAGTTCCAGGTCAGCAATAGAACATCGCTTGCAACACAGAGAGCACTACATCGTACGCCTCCACGATGGGAATCATATTATGAGGTTACGCCTGGGCGAAGCATATCAGTCAACTACGGTAATTTAAATACCTTGAGCTATTAATAGTGTGTCTCAAGGATAAACTCTAATAGGAGACGACATTAGGGTGGTGTGTATGGCTCGATTGACCTCAGGAGGTAGCCGCGTTGGTGCAGCAGTGCGGGTTCCGGTGTCAGCATAGTTGGCTGTGTGTCGTGTGTTTGTTCCACTGTCGATGGTACTACAGTCTGCAATCGCAACGTTCGCGAGGGCTTCCCGCAAGGAGTATCAATAAACGCCTTTTCCAGTAGAACGCCAGAAACGCAGCTGCTCTTGTCATCCCGTTTCGTGTTCTGTAAGGGATACACCACGCACACAATAGGCAGTGGACAGCGTTGGGTACCCCAGTCCACCTAGCGGAGACCTCTTGATGACGGATTGCCACTATCCATGGTGGAATCTGTCCGCAGCCTAGGAGCATCGGCTAAAGCCTAAATGTTTTAGAATGTGTACGGCTATTACTACTGTACCTGGCATCTAATAGGGCAGTCGGTTGTTGAACTACTGTGTGTTGTACTGCTGTCGAGTATGAAGTCGAGAATCAAGATTAGCTGGTGGCCGGGTGGAATGAATAAGATGCCAGCAGCTACGAGCCGTATACAGCGTGTTATCACAAGAACCCTACACGAAGAATGTCTCCACATCACTGCCACCACAAAAGTGCCGCCACGAGCTACTGTACAGTACTGTGATGTTGCAACAAGCGGGTTGCCATATTAATGTTTCGGTATTGCCACAGGAACGTCGGTACACAATTCTCTTATTGGTTAGCCACAAGATCGCTGCTATGCACACAACGCACGCCAGAAAGATGGCAGCGTCCCCTGGGGGGTATTTTTTATTACCTAAGCTGGCCGTTAGAAGCAACGACAACAAAATGTCTACGAAAAGCACCCGATGCCCTTACCCGACACATACAACCGTTTTATCCTTGCCCGAGAGATTAAACGTGGACTCCCGAACAATGCCGACTACACACGTCACTCACGTCCGGTCGGTTTGGCCTGGGCTTGGTGCAGCATCTGGTTTATCCCGTTGTAGTCCTTTGTTTCGGCCATCTAAAATTGGGGAATATTACGGGGGCGTGTGCTTGAATTGGTTGGAACGTGTTCACCCCCTTTGAGGAGGTTTCGGGGAGGGAACCGAGGAACGTAGAAGTGGAGCAATGGCGGGATATGCCCCGAGGATAGAAGTATCGTAACTTGTGACCGCACAGCACAGCAGTATACGGGGCGTACGTGCGATGAGGCAGCATAGTATGGGCATGCCGTGTAGCAAGAAAGATGGAAGGGAGGCTCGCGAAAAGACAGATCAATCTTAATCCAAGCAGAAAGCCATTCGGCATCCCAGAAACCCCACCACGACTACACACCACCTTGGTCGGAGCGCCTAGGATCAGTGAGAGGATATGGCGCGGGACGTGTACCAAACACAACACGGAGGTATTCCGGGAACACACGCAGCAGCCATTCACAGAGTTGTCAAGGTTTTCCATGCGTGCAGGTGAGAACATGGAGTGGAATGTGGTCTGTATGCCCTGTTGTATTCGAGGTTTTCGCCTGTAGACTACTGTAAATATAACTGCTGTGTAGCAGGTACATGGATGACGACGAAGGCAAGCAATACAGGACGCACCTGTCGGGTGGGGAAAGCGCAGCAGTATACCCTTTGCCTGCGCTAACAGATTCAACAAGTGTTTTCGTCGTTTGAGAATTACGTACAGGGTGAGCGGTGGTGTCGCGTTGATCTCTTCTCCATGAACAGTGCGCACTGTTACTGTTGCGCATAATTTCTTCGCACTACGATACAATGATTGGAGCCCCCACTCAGTCCAGATACGTGTGAGGCAGCTTTGCCTCATACTCTTCACTACTGCAGTCGTCCTACTACAGAGTATGTCCATCAATACTCAATACGCATATATATGGTGCGCGCAAGACAGCCGCAGGGCGTTAGCTAGTTGATGGGTGCTGGCTGCATGTTGTTGCGGTGCACGTATTGTTCGTGTATTCATACTCGAATAGAGGCCCGTTTTTCCCACCTACCTGGTCATTCGGGGTGTAGGGGCAAGCATAAAGCGATACAGTTTGCACCAGACAGAGAATATCAGGTAGCATCCGCACACCAGGCAGTATGCAGAAAAACCTGGCCCCATATACCAGGCACCCAGTCTAGTCTAATTGACTAATCATGCGACCAGTAACCTAATGCTCGCTTATACCCGTGTTCGAACCTAACGTCGCGCATTCGGACTCCTCCTCTACAGTACCCCCGCGTTGGTATAACCCACGTACTACCCATATATATTCAGCTTTTATTCAGAACAACCTTTAGTTTTGCGGTTTCATGCAACGGTTGGATAGAGTAGGCCCTATCAAACCGGCACTATCGATAGGCAGAATCAACATACACTCCTATCATCAATCGCGATAGGCACCTTGCTTGCGTCGAATCGTGTTGATTTGCACAGCACAGGTAGAAGCGACAGCACTGTGCGTCTGTAGCCCAAGCACGTTTGTTTATGATACACATTTTCTTTCGGTAATGTGTGTACTGTGTCGTGTAGTGTATTGTAGTATAGTGTAGCGTAGTGTAGTGTAGTAGTACAGCAGTGCAGTGTATGTAGTGTAGTACAGTGCAGTGTATGTAGTGTAGTGTGTAGTGCAGTGTGGTGTAGTGTGGTGTGAAGTGTAGCGTAGTGTAGTATAGTGTAGCGTAGTGTGGTGTAGTTTAGGGGAGGGGAGGGAAGGGGAGGGTTGTGCACTGTCTGTAGTGTAAGATTGTAGTGCATACTTGGTACACAGTATATATGTGGTGGCATGTTCCGCCGTATCCATACTCCTGCTCCTTCCTAGACAGTCAAAAGGTCATGGTATCTTCAGTTGGCACTACTACTGTAACAATGTAGTGTAGCGCGGTGTAGTGTACGAGTGTAGTTCGTATACAGTATATAGGTTGCGTTTTTTCACCCTATCCAGGCTTCTGCTCCTTCCTCGACAGTCAAAACAAAACGTCTTGCTATCTTCAGCTGGCACTACTTCTTAAATGGTGCCTGTGCGCGGTAACAATATCACTAAAAATACGTCAGAACAGAGTAGTACGTACGTACAACACGCACGTATCATTTGACCGGATGTCCACACAAAAATAAGTGTACAAATAGTCATAATGCCAGACGTATCACCACTAACAACTACTTGTAGAGTAGTTGGTGACTTGGGTCACGCCGACTCGCAGCTTTCATAATACCTGGTACCTGGTACGCCACAAGTGCACTTTTGGCTTCACCCTTTTAGGACCGCAGTCCCGTTTTGGGGACAAACTACTTGGAATTTGACTGGTTTGTCCCCCAAAACGGGGCTGCGGTTCTAAAAGGGTTAAAGCATGTACCGGTGCCACGTGCCACTGCTGTTATTGTCATAGTGCGGCAGTCATGACGTGCTGCTGTTGCTGTCCGTTGTGCTATTAATACTAATGTTGCTGAGTCAATAGCAATAATACGAGTATATGTATATACATTAAACAATCCGTTGTAGTCAGTACATGCTTCACTCCTTTTCAGTGTGTCACATACATACATATATATAGATGAAGTGCAGCTTGATCCATCCCACCTGTCCGTCATTCCATTAATCCACCCACCCATCAGCCATGACCCGTCCCCGCCATATACACCTTTTCTGCCCGCCTCGTCTGTTTCTTGGCGCCTGCTGTGAGGTTGTTGTGCGCAACTGTCGTGTTGCAATGCAAATATCGAGTGCTGTGAATACACTACGGGACTTGTATGATTTTTAAGAATGACTCCGCGGGCAACAACTATTTGTGAAACGATGAACCGAGTATTCGGTCAGCGCACGGCCCGCCGTCGATCTTGCCCTTCTGTGACTTCTTCTGCTGACGCGGCCATTGGCGATGAAACCATCGATACCATCTCCCATACTTTGGTCAATACTCTTGCTGATTCTATGCTCTAGGACCCTCCAAAAAACATGTGGTACCAGGCAGCCCAAAGTAAGAAGTGTTGTTGATCTGACCGCCTGCCCCCTCTATCTACATGCAGTGGCCCCGCCACGGTTTTCAACCATAAAGTACGGGCTCTACGACTAAAGTTAGCATGTATGTGGTCGACAGTATACTTGGATGCACTCTAGACATGTCCGAGTATCTGCTATGTTGTGGGTTGGTACGGCATGATGAGCTGGTGCGATACATCGTAGATACATCGACACTTGCGGTGGTATTCTACAGCAGTCTTTCCCTTGACTGGGTCAGGATCAAGAAAAAGGCGAATGCTTGTGTTGTACCTGGTAGGCTACTTCCGGCTGGCTCTATAATGCCCCCGCATTATCGCCACGCTGTGTTTTTTTGGGTACTATTACTATAGCATCATCAGTATACAAAGCTTACCCACAACCACGATTTTTGTTGTTACCTACGTAATCGTATATGATATTGCAACAACACCATTCGTATACCACAGACCGTGATCATAAGCAGTGATGAAGCCTGTTCATACCGTACCTTCAAAGTAATTCGAACACCCTACGATTATTATGCTCGTAATCTCGTTTTTTTCGCTTTCAGGAGGTCATCATGGTGTTCTCCCTTACCAAATACCAGGTAGAACCAATCAGCCAGCATCCATTCGTTGTTGAACAAATGTTGTTACTAGTAACAACTGCTGTAGTGATCGGCATCAACACTCCATTATTTCAGTTGAACATATTTCCAACGTTGTATCTTTATTAGTATAAAGCTACGGTACTTACTTCGTATATATATATATATCCTGAATGTTAAAAAGATAGACTGGTACTTTTTGGTGCAAATTCAACTACTACTACTATTGCCCGATACCTGATAGGGCATAATCGCCCTTCTCGCCTCCACGGCCGTAGGGTCAAAGTGGGGGGAGGAAGTTCTGAAGCGAATATCGGAGGCTGGAGATACAAGAAGAGGCTGGTGAAGACTTAGTAAAAAATGACGCATTATTTGCGGGCAGAGGGGCAGGAGTGATGTCATGGGCGATAAAAAATGTAACTGGTATTTTACGTGAGAAATAGCATGTTGAAAGACAGGAAACGGAGGTATGCTGGTCTTACGGGCGGGGGGTCTCCATTTATTACGTCCTTTGGCTCTCCTATGATAGTTGGTCCTAGCGCAAAGTCTACTACGAGGTGCCTGGTAGGGTATTTTATAAGGGTACATAAGCGCCCTTCCCACCTCTACGGCCGTGAGGTCACAGTGGAGCAAGACAAGTTCTGAAGCGAATGTGGAAGGCTGGAGATGCTAAAAATGTTGGAGATACTGAAAATGAGGAGGCTTGCGAAACAAATCGAAGGACATAATTTTTGCGGGCAGAAAGGGCAGGAGCAATGATTGCCTATCTAAATATATAACTGGTATTTACGTGACAGAAAACATGTCGAAAGACATTCCAGATACATAATCCGGTTTTCGGCCAGGGGTCTCCATTTTTTTTCGCACTTGTTCCGGTTATACTACAGTACAAAAAAAAAAACAAGGTTTTCATGCCGCCAGAGGCTTGGGCCTGAGAGATGCGTGTTTTCTTAAATCGTTACTAAAATTCAGCTCAAAATCAGCAATTAATTGAGTTTGCGAGTGAGTGTGTGAGCGCGGGAAGCTTTTTTGTGTACGACTGTTGAGAAAAATAACTGTATTTTTGTTCGTTTGAGCGAAAAGCTTTGACCGTCAGCTAGCATCGAATTCGACGCACACACTCTGCATACCCTGGTATATATATTATAAAAGGACTGTTAACAGTTGTGGTTTTCCGGAGAGGTGTTGTAGCGTGGACAAACAACCTGCACCCGGCGCACCTTCGATCGTCTCCCCCCGCCACAAGATAGACCCTACACGCTAACCCTGTGTCACGGTGTCGAATGACTATTACGGGGGGCCATAGTGAATAGGACCTATGGTATACATTAAAAACTATATATTTGACCATTTTTACCAACAATATTTGGTCCTATTAACAATGGTCCCCCGTAATATGTGGCCATGACTACGTTTGTCTGGCCAGTGGTGGCTGGAGATGGCTGATGATGATGACATGGCGATACCGTCGTCGTTGCCAACTTGAATTATAACCGTTGCCGACTGCCCAGGAGCATGCCAACAGTTTTAGCTGTGTACATACACAAGCGATCATGAGAGCGAACAAAACGTTACGCATGCCACCAACTGATCAATTTTGAACTATCTCATCGGAGACTAGGTAGGATGTACCAGGTATTGACTACCCTTGTTTATCGCTGAAGTTTTCTGAAATCATGGCCAAGGGCCAGTAGGTGAGGGCCATGCTGTTGCACACTGCATTATTAGTCTACCTGGTACAGTATAACCGTACTACGGTGTAATCAAACTAAAACCATGCCCTGTTGGACGCTTGCGAGAGTTTAGGGCGAACTGTTAATAACTACCAGGTATATTATACCTGGTACAAAGTAAGTTGAAAACTCGTCCGTGCATGTGCTACTCTTGAAGCTATCTATAAAACAGAAGCGAGTGAAGCATCGTAGTACTTCAGTACTGGACGCGTCAGACGTTGGCAGTAGTAGTAGTAGTAGTAGTAGTAGTAGTAGTAAAAGTATTAGTAGTAGTAGCTGTAGTAGTAGTAGTAGTAGTAAGTAGTAGTAGTAATAGTAGTAGTAGGAGTAGTAGTGGTAGTAGTACAGAGTAGTACGAGTAGTGATAATATTAGTGGTGAAAGTATACACTCTAACACTGCGCGACTGCAGCAATATTGTAGCGCAGTAGTATGGGCAAGCAAGGGAGTGATCGAAGACAAACACCACGTACAGCCCAAGCGCTCGCTGGTGGAGTGTCGAATGCCGGCCAATCCTATCGGGGTTCCTATACGAACTACTGGTGTACAGAATAGCTGTGTACGTATCACTACTTACTACGGTACTCGTAGTTGCGTTGATAGATCTTGATATCCCTTGATTCCCGACTGTACCCGCCTGACGTGCATGGATACACACGGAATCGAACGCCGGTAATTTTAGCTTCAGGGGCATCGGTACAAACGAACACCAAAACCGCAACAACATCGTGCTACAAACCTGAAACCCCACCGTACCTATGTTGTATTTTTTATATGTACCATTGTATTCTATTGTTATCACGTTTTGCCCTGAGCCGCATAACCGCGTCCTACCCGTCCATGAGTTGAACGATTAGGCCAAGCTTAAGAATTTTCCTTGTTTGTGCCTGGTAGGTCAAATTCGACATGCCCAATTATTGTCTACAACTCATATATATAGCAGTCTGTATCTACCCTACTGTGGATATGTGCGTGTTCGCAGACAGCAGCAGCAGTAAGTAGTTGTCGACATGGGCTATATGCGCCGTAGGGAAATAAATGCGTTTGGCTGGGGCGACCTGACACTATATATATGTGTAAAGACTCCGTACCATCGCGCATTCCGTGTCGATAGGTCCTCATATATATCCCCCCATTATACGGCAATCGTCGTTCGGGTTCTCCGCGCGCTGCTGTACCTCCCTTATCGCTGCTGTCTACAGACCAGCTGGGAGTACTTGCTACCTGTCAGCCATTTTACTGCAGCTGTAGTAGCGCGTGCTACTTACTGGATTATACTATTACTACTGCGAACCCTCTTGCGACTTCTCGGTGGAAATTTGACGATACGAATTGATGCCTACAGCAACAATGAACCCTTTACGTACTTATTTAATTTGGGGATGACACAGATCGGTGTTCGAGCTAAAATGCAAGGAGTCGTGCAACACGAGTGCACCATTACCCTAGCCGTACTGATACTAATAATAAGTAGTGGCGTTCACCCTGCTCGTAGACGGCGGATAACACCAATTATTGAATGATCATTTTGCTGCCTATACCTCTCAACACCCAAACAAAGCAGTCCCAACGGCCTTAACCCCTTTAGAACCGCAGTCCCATTTTGGGGACAAACTGCATGAAATTTGAGTGGTTTGTCCCCAAAACGGGACTGCGGTTCTAAAAGTAATGGAATCTCCGCTCGGTCGTCATGGATACGGCTACTGATATTGTCACTTGTTCGGCTCCATCGTTGGGCTGTCGATATTTGCACTCGAAAGTTATTTACCAGTAGTAGTAGTAGTAGTAGAAAATTACCTAAAATTATTCATAGATAGTGGATTGGTGTGTACTTAGCGCGTCCTATAGGCAACCCATGCTCGAAGTTCGGAGTATGCTATAATAACCGCCCACCATAAAAAAACGCTGCGATAGTAGAGTTGGCCTTGTTGTGCATCTAATCTGCTGCGGAGGGTCATTTCTCACGACCAAAATGGTAAAGAACCTGGAATTTTGGCAAGATAGACTTTCCATAAAGTTGCCGAAATCTTCTATCGTGAAACACTGAATATATATATATAATAATTGGCAAATGTGGACACCATAACGCCCTCAGATTTTTTGGTCAAACCCCTTACAGCAGCAGCAGCTGGTAGCCGACGGCACGCCGACGCGCTCTAGGGAGTAAATGCTGCCGCAGAAAGGACTCCAGGCGCAGCCCACGTACCTCAGAGGTCGGCAGTTCTCCCAGCCTGGCCAAAATCCCTTGAGAAAAGCTGGGACGGCTGGGAAAAGCTGGGACGGCTGCTGCTGTTTGTGATGATTCTGTTTTAACCCCCGCACAAAACGATACCCATATCCCATCCCCCCGGGGCTCACGGCCAGCGTCGCTAGCCCTATCATCGCTGTGATCAATGCCATCGGGTGTATCCTTCGTATCCCCCTCTATTTCACAAGTTAGAGCGAGTCTAGCGTGGGCCAATGGGAATGACTGTCATTCCCATTGGCGTGGGCCATCGTGGGGTGGTCGGTTTTGTACAACCTTGATTTAGCGTTTTCGGGCTAAAATAGAAAATAAATACACATAGCACCTACCTATCTATATAGCACTTTCCGTAAACTTGCCAACGAACCAGAGCGGAAATCCGAAAAACACTTTGGCAAGTCCATATTTCCATCACCTTGCTATTTCGGCAAATAATTTGTCAAGTATGTGTCGATAGAAATGCCCCTGAGGAGCCGACGTCAGCCACATATATATATGTTAGCCTGCGGGCCGCAAGCCTGACCATTATAGCTCACGTATACATAAGTAAGTGATCAACGACATAATATTTTCAAACTTTGCTCTCGATGAATCCCTCTTGCAGCCGTAAAATCGCAGAGCAAGCTAATACCCTGTAGCCTGTATTCGTTTTTCGCACTGTTTCGAGTAGCTGTCCGGTGTGTGCATTGCCTGGAGGGCGATCGATGATTCATTTTTAAACGGAAACGCGATTGCGGCTTCTCCAGATAGTCGGGGTTACCGTCAACATAATGTTTATAGGGCAGTGCTAGGTAGGTACGAAATATTATTGGGTCGCCCGAAATCAACGATGGTCGAGCATACATACGTGTTTTTTGTTCTACCCGTTCATGTGAGCAAGTGGAGTATCCACCGGTGCTCTTGCTCTGAGACTGGAGTGTAACGGAGAGATCTCGCTTACTGTGTTTGAGCTGCAGACCGCTTCTGATTCCGCTCACTGGCTTGTTGTAGGGCTCTGCGCACTAAGTCTTGTATGGCACTGTAAGCACCGGTCACATTGAGCAATATATCATACTACAATAATAGACTGGGACGCGAGAATCTAGATGCGGACACGAGGCAGCTACCTTGTCTTTTTATGAGGGCAACAACAACAGGATAGACAGGGACGAAGCGCCTTCGTCTCCGAGTGCTGTAGTGCCCAATATGTACCCCTTGATTGCACTAACTGTAAGTAGTAAATGTTCACCTCCCGTGAGAGAAGCCTACCTACAGTACTACTACTGTACAGCAGTTTAGTTCTTGCACGTCAATAACTCTTTTATGCGCGATCGTTGGCTGAAAAAGGCTCACCTTCTCGGGGTGTATTTGTAGAGTGTGCCCACCGAGAAGCCCGAACCATCTCGGCAGCATGGCGATAGGGCTTGGGAGCGAGGATCCGCCAGCACGGCTTGGTGAAATTTTGCGGGCGCGAGCCGACTCCCACGATTTCCACAAACAGCAAGTGACGAATACGACCACCGCCACCGGCACCAGCAGCACCGGTAGCATCAACGACGTAGACGACACGGCCGACAGACATGGCGAGGACGACAGAGGCAAGTCTTGGTCTCCCACGTTGCCGCATTGGTCCATAGCTTCTTCAGAGACTGGCCGCGCACTGCATGTATGCTGTCGCGTGCGAGCAGTGCCCCGGGTAGTTCGCGTCTGAGGATGTTGAGGGCCTTAGTTTTTTTTTTTTCCAGGGAATCATCGCATACTACTTCGAAGTGAAACAATAACTAACTCCCAGATATCTCAGAACTGTTTTTTAGGAACTCCGTGGCATTCTCCAGGTGTCTGGTTGAAGTAACGGCGGCTTGTCCGACCCATCACCGTATCAACGTTGATCGTTTCATCACCGCCCACAATGCCACCAGCGTCCACCACTGACCACTCAATCGGCCAGGTCGATCCTAAATTGAATCCGGTACGAGCCCTATCGACCGCAGTGCACTGCTGCCACGTGAATTGCACCCAAGGGTTTTTCGTGCCTTGCTTACGGGTTGTGGAAGAGAAGCGGTTACCCCACCCCGTTTTGGGGGGGGGGGTTATAATGTAGGCCAACTTTTGAGAAACATAAATATATTAACAAAAGGCTTACTTTTTGGAGAACGCTAAGAAAACCGGGTTAAGAAAAATGGCTCAATGAATGGTGAACTCTACTAAAATTCCTCTAAATTCGTATATGTTCAAGATCTTTTGAAGATGGCGCCCCAATAAGAATCTCAGGCTTGCCCAGATTGCGTGTTTCGTGTTGGTGGGCCCGTACGGCGAGGAGAGCTTCCTGTGTTGGCTTGAATTGAACCCCTTGCGTACATACTATAATAAACGTTCAGCAACGCGGGAATACGCACGAACTGACCACCTTTACATAATTCGAAGTGCGATCTGGTATAATTCATGTTGCTGTAAAAAATAAACACGGATTTTTATCGACTGCGGTCTTACGGTAACCGCATTGTTCCAGTAGACACGTCAGAATTCGTCGATAAAATTGTTGACCTTGATCCAGGTGCGCATGTGCACACCTCCTCAAACTCTTTTTCACCAGCAGTTGTTGACAATGCTGTATACAATAGAGTAGCACGCCAGCATGCTACCACTTGGTGCGCTGTTTTTTTTTTCAGGCATTTGTGCAGCAAACCGAGTGCCAGGCGCCAGACATTCGGGCTGCACGTTTCGATCGTTTTATAAATAATAATCGTTTTGATTGATCTAATTGGAACAAGTGCGGGCGAACCCGACGAGCATTCGAAGTATGCGTGTTTTACGTATCTGATTCTTAGAACGGTATAGTGCTTACGACGGACCCGGATGATATGATTATGTGCTCACTATCTGGCGTACCGAGCGTGTGGCAGATTTTTGTGCATGGTTTTTATATCACGTTGTCAGCTGCACGGAAACGCCTTCAGTTATTCATTCTAATCTCTTCAACAATATTCATACCGCCACATGTTCAATAGGTTCCCATTGTGAGTAATGCCACCTCGCTCGCAGGGCGGCGCCAGCTCTATGTCGACACCATAACAAACATGGCACACATACTTGCCAAACTGCATATCGTTTTTCAGCAATAATTATATAGAGTCCGAAGAACGTAGTGTTAGAAGAGCTGGGCACTGCGTCGTGTTACGGTAGTGTCTTATTTGTGGCACAATGTTACGTGTTAGTAGTGCTGGCCCATATTGTAAGATAATGTTAGGGTATTATGTGTAGTACCCCTCTATAGGGTAGCACAATGTTGGTATCCTATCAAGTTCGTGAATCTGCGTATATTTTCGAGTGATAACGGATGTGTATGGCCAACTCCTAACGTTGTGTTGCAGTGTTAGTACAAGCGTGGGACACGACGTAACGTAATGTTTCTGTTCCTGGACAAGATCGAGCACTAATATTAAGTTAAGGCGTGTGCACGTCCGTGGCTTTCCAGCTAACCCTGTGTTGCCGAGTAACCGCGATTTCTCTTCCGGTGCTGACACTATGCTAGCACGTGGCCACGCCCCTTCATTAGGTCCCGTGGCGTAGATAAGTGTTTGTAGAGATTTTCTTTATCCGAGGTGCAAGGCGACCCTCTTGCTCGCATTTCTGCTAACAACCAGGAACTAACTGCCGTCCAGCAACCACAGAAGAGGTATTACCCGTTGTAGAATGCAATCCTCGCAAAACAACAACAGGTGGGTGGGTGGGAAACCTTAGAGGATTCTGATTCAAGATTTGTAGACTCGTCTCCTGTGGTATTTGCTTCTTTTCTGTGGTCGACCCTCGGAGATCATTAGAATCTTGGGCGATAACTCACACCGGCTTGCAGTCTTTACCCCAACGGTGCCCGGGTAAAACAACTCTTAACACTTAAGTCTCCCGACTTTAGCTTCCAAGATTTGTCTAGTGGTCCCTGCTACATGTTAAGTATATTTGTAGCTGCGGTCGGAGCTCCCATATATTTGTGTTCTTTGTAGATGAGTCCCACTGCCACGTGGCGTTATTTTGGAATTTATAATAACACCCCTTGCCGGCCAGCATGTTGTGCCAGCCGATTATGTCAGACGTAGTTCACATGAAACAAGACACACGCACCGAGACCGACCTCTTAAAACAGTCGTGTCGCACTCCGACGAAGACTACCCCACCCCCCGACGCGTGCACCCCCCCTATTATATATATAGGCTAGGTTGGAGTAGGTTGGCAACGACGCCGTAAAACATGACTCTCACTACGCGAGCTAGACAACAGGGGTAGCGCTTTTTTTGTTGTTGTTTTTTAGGTGATCGGTAACAGTTGGTGGTCGAGTTAAATCATTTGTGAGATAGATGTGAAAAACACTTAGCCCGCACAAGGGGATCGATTGTATCATGTAGTGTCTTGGTAAGGCACCCAAGAGGCAGTCACCACTGTTGTATCTGGAAGTGGTTACACCGGAAATTGAACTCACTCATTGAAGCTGTCGTCCATATGCAAGGTCGCCTCACAAGCGTTTCTTCGTAGGATGCAGCTCACCCTTCATGCGACTCGCCGGACAGCTTACGGCGCTCCGCGCTTGGTGCAAGCAATGCCTGCCTGGCCGGTGAACACCAGATATTCTCCCCCCGGCATTGTAAGGATACGAGGGTCTACGGTCATACGACTTCAGTCCTGCATGAGATCGAGTTCATCTCTCCTATCGAGTACACCCCCCCCCCCTCCGGACGCGTGGTATTCGCTTTTTGTAAGTCTTAGAGTAGAATGCGTTTTTGTTAGGCTCCTGACTCAAATTCACCCATAGACATATTTAAAGCAAAGCTAAAAATCCATTCCGACGGACAATCCCAAAGCCTGACCTAAGTAGGTATATTTCAGGCATGATATTGAGGACAACTACAGTATTTTTACTTTGTTTCAACGATATACGGTTAGGGAGCCTACTTCGTATTCATATAGTCAGGCACGAATAGTTTGGGCAAAGACTGGCATCCCTTATATAGCGGACGCCCCGCCCTCCACATGTTGTCTGTGTTACCTGTGTTGATTGTGTTGGACAATGCGTACAAGGTACGGACTACAGCAGCTTGAATGAGTTGTATGAAATATGTCGCTCTAAATTATGGTGGCGAAACGCTGCAGTGCTGATATATATATGATTATAGAAGGTAGGGCGGTTGGCCGAGTAGTTCCACCCGAAGTAGATATCGCATTTTACCTGATACCAGATAGCTCGATATCCTTGACATTGGGACGTCAGCAAACAGTTTGAGGTCGGTATTTTCTATACAGTGTGTATATATATATGTTAACCAAACTAACTTTAGGTTGTTTGTGACATCAATATAGGGATCGTCGTCCTCGACGGAAGGGCACAAGGCGGCACAGGAGGAGGGTATTGTGCAACGGTTGGTTCGAATTGTGGATGTTGGACGATGATTTTACAGGTGTAGTCGTCTTGGAAACGAGCCATGTTACGACAGTGCACGGTGCCACTCCAGTGCAGTACTATTAATACTACAGTGCCGAACTACTACAGTGCGGAGCTACAAAAGTGCGGTACAGTCCTCATAAAGTGCTGTACAATGCTATTACAGAGCGGTACAGTGAAACTACAAATCGATCACCCTATAGTGCGGTACCGTGCTATTAATAGTGCGGTTCGGTGTTACTTTAGTGCCGTGCTGCTGCGGTGTGGTTCTATGATTCAGTGCTGTGGATGGGGTGCGTTTGGGCCCAATATGGTCCGACCGATGGGGTCGTAGTATTATACTGAGGATTCTAGCTATCACATTCATACTGCGCAGTTAGGTTTGCGATGACATTGTGTTTATCCTACAAAAACGTTTTAATTTGGCTTAGATCGACTATCAAAATCAATCGTGTTATCGCCACGTAGAGCTCCTCGTGTGAGTAACCTCACAGCCAAAATAGGTGGCACCGCTACTGGAGACGACCCCTCACTTCTTCCCTTTTTATCCGTTGCTTTACTCTTCCAGCTTTCTGGACAAACTATGTTCGCAGGTGTCTTCCTCCCCCCCACCCTCCTGTTATTTTCTTTCGATTTTCTCACATGCAGCAGTTTTAACATTCCCACCGGCCGTTGATTTTCCTTGACGCTTGCTTACACGTGCTCTGGAACTATCCACGATGAGGGCAAGGCACAGCATAAAAGCACATACACTACTTGTGCTTAGGGGGGGGGGCTTGCCGGGATTCGAACCGCGGCCCTGATGCCCTGTGGTTATTCACGGTTAACCATTGAACTACCGGGGCTACCGTCTTTCGTAGTGGTAGCTGTCCATGCTGTTCATGGTCTTCGGTTCTCTTCACAGCATTCGTATCATAGTACTCGTCGCTTTATTAGGGCTGTAAGTGCTACAGTAAATGTCATGTCGGGTTGGCCTTGGACTAGAGACCCAAGTTCCCCAACAATTTTTAATAAAACGATAAAGAGGCATACACCACTGGGGTGAGCGCACAATGAGTCTGGCTCCAGTGATCTTTCCGGGGAGTTCGCGTATTACTCAGCGCACAACGTCACACAAGGGTTTAGGTTACACCATATGTTGAAGAGCTCTTTGTCGCATACTCACACCTGGCGGGTTTGTCACCGAGCCGATGATAGTCACTTGTGCAACTTGTGCATTACGCAATAATGCCCTGCCCCGATAGCCTGTTAAGGGAGATGTCTATTGCACAATTTATGTAGATTGATTGATGTTCCTCAGGTTCCTGTACGTATAACATACGTACATACGTAACTTGCGTATCTCTAATGCACACCCAAAACTCGACTTTGGCATAAATAAGACTCGACTTGAAAAGCGTTCGTACGCCCAACCGGCCGAACAATCACATGAGCTATTCATAGGCACACAACGTACAGCGAGTACGGCGAAACAATTGCTGGATTGCCAAGATAGTGGGGGATTCCTCAAGTGAAGAGCTCTGCCAGGCAGAAATTATTGGGCCCAAAATAAACCTCGGTATGATATCATGGGGGTGCGAGGGTTATGACCTTATTGCCATGGCCATGCGAGCCAAGGAGGACACCCCTTGGTATGTATGCCGTGGCATGGCACGGCATTTACTTCATGCGCGCATGCATGATCGTAGAGGGTTTCAATAAACCCACACGTAGCGTCCAGTGACAGATGCTTGCGGGACATTTCCGAGATACCATTTCGATTCCTGGTGTTTTCTCTCAGGTTATCGGGAGACATTCAGATACTGCCACTATTATGGACGTCCTTCGACCTCCTGCCCAACTTGGCTTTCTCGCTCATGTATATGGCTTTGAGCGCGCACTGCGTGCGCCTGGTACTCTGTGCTCCTTGCGTGCATTATTGTCCTTTTTGTTTACCATGGGACTGTCGAAGATGGCTCCGTATACAGCCATATCGGCGCTGTGATAATATATTCGACGATGCCTTTGATTTTAGGTCGCCACCCTGTCCGAATAGTTTACGTGAATACGGTCCTAACCATGCACCACTGGCACAACGCGCGACGTAGAGGTGGAATACGTTATCCTGACCCTTCGCTATGCCCCTTGCCTTGTCACTGCAACACCTAGTGCACCTTACGGTGATCCCGATTACGTTGTCCCCGTGAAGTAAATCTAGTTGTCGAGAGGTAAATAAAGCCCCCAGAGCATCACGTCCAGACGGCCAAGTAGCCACCCAGTTGGTTCCGTCGATGGCCGGCCTCTGTGGGCCCCTCTCTGTCGAACCGAGCATTAATGAGTGGTCGAACACCGACACGATAGACGTGCCACCTAGACTTCCACCATTAAGATGTCACCGACGCAAAACACGGTGAAGGTACCATATACGCCGACACGATCAAGGTGGTACCCACGCCTAGTACTCGTTTAACTCAGGTAAAGCGGCCCCGTTGCTGGCCTACCAGGAATCCGTCAATCCGGCCGTAAGAAACACATTTCTTGTTCGTTGCCGTCAAACAAATGTTGAGACACACACCTAGGCAATCCATACTGTAGGGCATTTGCATAGCAGTACACAGCCTGCTCGGGGCACGTCCAGCCCTTGTTGGTATTACGTAGAACCTCCTTACGTTGTTGATGAGGGCGAACACGGGTGGCCGAAAGGCACAAATGGATGCCAGGCTAGGAAGGTGGTCCTGCCGGAATTTGCGCCCGTGGCTGCGGTCGAACTTCAAAAATATCATTTGGTTCAGTTCAGCTCGGAACTGTATCCTCAATCAAGCTAGGCACTGATATATGGGCACAAGACATACTGCAGTGCGTAGCTACAATACTAGATGCCAGGGGAGAATTGCAGCGTGCTCTACACAGTTGGCCTTGTGGCGTTGCCCGGCCTTTTTGTACTATATGAACTTCTGTGCACTTTTCATTCCGTGCTACATGAACCTCTCTCTCACGTTGCCATCCCGTAAGAACAACTGCCCTAGTTTGCAGATGTGCCAATTTGTTCCCAGCTACCCCTATCGTCTGAGGCGGTCGCTATGCCGGCCGTTCTTCATTTCATGTGTGCGTCCCACATGCACGCAATCTCATAGCACGAAGCAAATCAGTTCTCTGCACTAAGAGGTAGAAATTACTGCAACATAATGTACGGAAGGGGGGGGGGGCAAGAGCGGTATCGAGAACGCCTGGACAGAGGAAGTCCACAATGATGGTGTTCCGAGTCTTTTAGGCTGCGATTGTTCCACGTAACTCATATTCTCGGCAGATTGGAGCCGCGCTTCAGCGTGCCTCGTATCACTGTGAGGGACACAATACCCTTCAAACCTAGTTATTAATAGACACATAACCTACCCCCAGGTGTCACGGGCGAATGCCCAACGACGGATGCATGTGTAGTAAAACGCCTCGAGGAAGAAATGTGTAAAAAAACGTGTGTAGTCCTCCGTGTTCATGGCGGTACCGTCTCGAGGTCAGATTCGCATTTATCCTATTGATAGTAGGTGTCAGTTGTACCCGTACCACGAAAGATATATTGGAGGAAACTATGGTAATAGAACAGGACGCCACTGCAGTAATGCATCCACCGATACAACCACGATGGTTACAAGACCGAAACGTGAAGGGCCATGGATGCTTCCGAGTTTTACCGTAGATATTAATAGGGGTACTTCCAATATACCCCTCATTTTGTGCCTGTGATAGAGCTGCTGAGGTTGCTTTAGGCAGCCTACCACACAGCAGAGGTACGCATCTGGGACAGCGTTTCTCATTTGGTACAGTGTGAACTGCGCTTCACAGCGCTGATGAACGCAAGAAGCCCCAGGGGCGGTTATGTGTTGCTTAGCGGTGGTCTCGAAGACGAGACGAAGAGCAGGGATAATGTCGGAGTGTGTTGCAGTATGATAAGGCGGGCGAAGCACGCGTGGCGCATCTCGTGACGAGTCACAACACACAAGGAGCTCCGCACCCTCGATACACGGAGTGACAACGACACTGGAGCACAAAACCTTGGGGGTATCCCTCTAACCTATTTCCTTTGAGGTTCCACCTTTTTATGAACCGTAAGACCCAATCCCGCATCCTGAACAACAACGGTACTCGTACCGTAGCTCGCGTTTTTGTTGCAATGCTCTACGAGTACTATCATCAGACGACGTATGTCCAAGACAGCGAGTAGATAGCCTACATACTGACTACTGTGATGTACCAGCTATCACCGCGTGGTAGATATCTCATATCGATATGCATACACTTCGTCAGCAGAGGAGGTGAAGCATGATTTGCTAAATGCGGCCGTCACGTTTCGTGTATATCTGCCACTACACAACTATTACCATTTCGTCTTGGTCGGTCCCTCTCGCACAGCCGCTGACGAGCCGGTAGAACGCGTTGGCCGGCGGTCTTTGACGGCTGCTTCACCTCCGTTTCATCGACTTGAACAATATACTGCGGAAACTGAGGCGTGGCTACCAGTGTACGTCCTATGTATCGCCTGGTTTGCACCAACGTCCTCGTTATTCGAGGTACGGTGGAGGATATCAACTTCTCCGGCTATCTGAAGAATAGCCAACTCTCACTATGTCTTGGGGTCGCCGGGGGGCACCATCAGTACCATGCCCTACGTTTTTTTCAAAGTATTGCCTACGTTCTTTTTGCCCTCGTGTTGACCTTGCTTTGAGCCTCTACTTGAGCATTAGGGCGAAACGCTGGAGTATGACCGTGGAAACGTTGATAGCACTCGGTATTTCATGTTTCAGTCCTCCAAGCGAGCCACACCGGCTAACTTTGTACATTGCTGGCAAGTGTGACGAATATTATGGTCAGGTTGTCGACGGGCCGTATGCAGTGGCTGACGATTAGACGGTCAGTTAAAAAGGCATACCAAGGTGCGGTAACAAACACCTGAACGGACGGAGATATCCCAGACCTTCAGGCTCGCGTTGGCCGCGTCAAAGTGTATGCCATCTGGATACCTCGTACCCCGGGAGTGGTGCAAACCCTAACCCTAATAGATGAGTTACCATTCGTTGCAGAGCCTGAACTAGATGTTGATGTGGCCAAGCACGGGGGTAGTTAAGACAGTTCCAGTCCCTTGCCCCGCTTGAGGACGGCAGGTGCACGTAGTCACTGCGAAGCAACTCTTAAGCCTTAAACCTTTGTCCGTTACGACCTCAAGTACGCGGACCTCAAACCCGCGCTGTGGAGAATTGAGCTTCCGAAAACCTGTATAACCACCTCGCACGCCTCTTCACCAGGCGTGTAACGGTCGAACCACAGTGAAACAGACGAACCCGTACAATGATCAAGTCGTGTGCCGACAAACTGTTAGTCTTAGAAAGATGCTCGTCCAGCGAGAAACCGTTCAGTCAAAAGCAATGGAACGTGCAGCGTCAACGAACGGCATCAGCGTGCTCACCCTCAGGAAGCTAGGTTTTGGCTCCAGGATTATCGGTCGTACGAGCGCCTACCGTACTTTAATGGGCTGGAAGTAAAACATGTGAGAGGGATAGCCTGTCCGTGAAGCACGAATTATTACATCAGAAGGTAGTGGCAAGCTGTGTGAAGGTCTTGAGTATGCTGTCGTCGTCAGTTCACGGTACAAATGTTTCTGTATGCGAAAGGAAGGAAGTTATCAAGACACCACGAAAACACGAAATTTTGTTTTTCGTCTGGCTGCTGCTGATCGGGTCGAAAAGTCTGATTCCGGTATATGCTAGCCACACCACGCCGCTGTGCGACAAACCTTTGCGTTTAACATCTCGATTAGTGGGCATGGACGTGCTGGCAGACGAGAACCGATTACCGAGAGCCGTGGCAACCTTGAGTCACGGGGTGCTCGGATTTGTTCTTTTAAAACGTGTATGAGTACTTGTATGGTTTGAAGAGCGCAAGCAACTGTGCCGAGTTCCTTCAGCAGTTTGCCGCATCACTTCTTGAGAAAAAACGGCCTGACCGGCATCCGATGGGCGAAAGCCTGTAGAATATCCTGGAACTATTAAAGGGGGCTTTAGGACATAGGGTTTTGGTAATAAAAATAGGGAAATATATTGCTTTTTGTCTTTACCGTAGGTCCTATTTAATATGGTCCTTCGTAATAGCATGGGATGTATCGATACTCCATGGCATGATGGCGTTGTCATGGGCTTATCTTGGGATATGCTGGACTGTTCTGCGATTGTGTGAGTCTGTCGTTGTCTATGGCACTGTCATGGTGTCATACGAGTACCATGAGACTGTCGTAGCTATAAGCGATGACGTGGCCCTCAAGGCTTTCCGACTGCTATGGGACTGCCATATGGCTTTATGTGGCTGCAGTTGAACCATTATGGTGCTGTCCTGGCACTGCCCGGGGACTTCCCTGGAACCTGGGACTGTCCGGGATCTATGTCATGCCATGGCGCTCACACGATACTGGACTACCATGTGTTTTTGACAGAACACCACAAGTGACTTGGTGCTGTTGTGGGATGCCTTCGGGCGATATGATTTCGTAGCATTACCCTAGACCTGCTATAGGGCTTCCGCAGGAGCCCCATGGGACGTCCTGAGTATACCATATGGCTGTAGCGCTGCTACGGCTTCACGCGACTTTCTTGGGACCGATATGAGACAGGCGTCGGATGCCATGAGACATAGATGGCCCTTGCAATCGCCATTTCATGACCATTCAGCTGCAATGGTACTGCCACGCTTTCATGGGAACATAATCGGACTGTCCTATGGGGCTCCCATGTGGTGAAATCGGATGTTATCGTATGTCGTGCGAAAGCCCATTGTCTGTCATGGCTTCATGTCACCGCAATGGGAATGTCGTGGGATCACCTTGAGACTGGAACGAAAGATCATGGGACTGCCTTAAGATATCATTGAGCTAATCACGAACTGTGATGGAGCTTCGACGGCCCATGTCACAGCCATAGCACTGCGATAGCTTCATTGAGCTGGTATGGGAGGCCATGGAATTGCACGAGACAGGCTTGGAACTATAACGGCTTCGCCGTCCCGCAAGTGGGCTGCCACGAGACTACCACGGAACTGACATGGAAGGCTACTAGACTGCCGTGCCTTCATTATGCCGCCATGGGCCCGCCGGGAGATGCCAATGAGCTTGAATGGCATGTTTAGCAAATACCACGACTCCATGAGACTGACGTGGAACTGCAACAGCGTCATCGTACATTCGTTTTGTTTTTCCATCCCGTTTCTTATCTTCACCCTTCTTTTCCTCCTCCTTCTCAGTCGTCAATTAGATCTAAGGTCATAAAGTAGGTTCTTCTCCACCCTCCCCCACTGTGGCCTTGCCTTGCATACATATCTCGAGACGAATTCACACGTTTTCCTCGACGAGTCGTATCGAAATACCCCTATCCTCACTCCTAGGCGTTCGCAGCACTTGATTCCAATTTTTTTTCTTTTGGCGAGTAAACTTCTTCGACCCACACTTGGCATTCGAGTTGCAGCGTCAACTGTTAGCGGCATTCGAGGGTATCCCCAGCCCACCGGGGCGACCGGGTCATTGAGCTGCAAAGGTGCGCCATGGGATAAATTGTGAAGCCATGGGGCTGTCATTGAGAGATGGGACGTCCACAGGACTGCCACGAGCCTATCACGGAATGCGTTTACAAAGGAGATTCCGTGGGATGCCATGGTATGCTATGGGATGCCGACCATTGATGGCACTGCCGTGATATTGAAACAGTCTAGTTTGGGACTGAAATGGCTTCCTGGGACGCCAATGGGATGCCCACTTACTGCTACGGAGGAAGACTACTGGACTACTAGAAGATTGACGTTTGACTGCCATGTGAGCTACGGAAAAAACGGAAACAATGGAACCGGCATGAGACGCCATTGCACTGCAGTGGGTTTGTCGTTTGGCGGCCATGCGACCATCGGGCAGTCGTGGGGCGTGAATGGGGCTGCCACGATTTCGTGACGCTACCATGAATGTATGGCACCACCGCATGGTGTAATTCACCTGCCAAGGGGTATTATGGCACAGCGATGGGACCGCCATGGGACTATCAGGGCTGCGTGACACGCTATGGGGTCATTAGGCATGTCATAGCAGCCATTTTAGCCATGACACTGCTAGGGCACTGTATTGGCGCCCCATGAGACAGCTGCGGATTCGTCAACATGCCATGGGGCTGTCATTGGGCTGTCACGGTACTGTATTGTACTGTGATTCTGAATTATGGTCAGGTGCCATAGGATGCCATAGCATGGAAATGATATCCCATGGTAATGCCATGCGACTGAAACGCACGCGTCATGGGACTAAGAAAGTGGAATGCAGCAGTGGGATGCAGCGGCATCATGGTATCCCCATAGGATGGCGACCAAATTTCGGAGGATTACCTTGGAGCTTCCACGGGACTGTCCAGAGGATACCACGGAATTGAGGAGAGACTGACGCGAGGTGCCGTGGAGGTGCTGTGCCTCTACCATAGCTTCATGATACTACAATGTGACTGAGATGGAACGCCCATGACAATACCATCACACCTCTTCGGCACCCTGACATTTTCTTGGGATGCCATGGGATGGTCGTGGGACTGCCATAGGACTGCCGTGAGACAACCGTCGGGCATCCGTGGGATGACATGGGACGCCATGACTTGATGGCAATGTCATGACAGCCCCGTGACATATCAACATCATTTTCGGTGATGGTTTTGATGGTGTTACCCTGGCGGCCAGGTTGATGATAATATCATCATACTTGCGTGATACCACGGACTTTTCCTGAAGTAGGTGTGAAAAAGGCATTGTACTACAGGTTCCCATGTCAATCCCCTGGTAGGCACATGTCAGTCGAATAGCAGTCCAGTCAACCCGGACTAGCTTTATGGCAGTCCCAAGTCCCCAGAAGGATATTTGCACTCGGTGGACCTCGCTGGCTGCTCGACGGCCTCTCGCCCCCGCTCCGATGTTGGCCTGATCACACCACCAGGGCTGTTGGGCGTCGAAAGAGCGAATGTTCTAGTCGCACGTCTTCTCTTTGCTCTTTCACCGGTGACGATGTATTCCCAGCACGTTCGCTGCGAGATGCCCCGTCGGGTGGAATGTCCCATGCCCTATTTCTCGAATACGTAATTCCTCTACGCCCCCTCATTTCTGCTGCGGACGAAGCTCGTGTGTGTTTATGGCACTTCTCCCACCACGACGGCCGCGCTGGCGACCCTTGCTATTACAGCCATGGTTATGGCTGGTTTGGTCATGGCCAGGGCTATCGCGGTGGCAGTCTGATCGCTGTACTCAAGGAACCCGGGCTGTGGCGGCTGCGGATGCCGGTTTAGCGTGAATGTCTACCACTAACTTACGTTCGCGGCAGCGTACGAGGCCATACCGACGAATCTAATTCCTGACGAGCCCTACTATGGGCGTTTTTTCCGACCTTGTTGGATATTTGGTACGAGGTAGTCCTGCTAGAGGCCACGCCGTCCGATCCCACCGATGTTTATGTAAACATATAGACCGATCGTGGCGCGGGCGGCCGCGTCCAAGGCCCAGGCGGCGTTGGAGCCAATGCCAGCTGCATCGTTCATATTTCTTGGATGTCAGCAATGCCGGTGCCGGGAACGATAAGCCCGGCAAGGACATCAGTCGCACTAGCGCTAGAAACAATCCTGGTCCGGGTCGTCATGGAATTAATCATTACAAGGAAGAGGCCCACCACTTTCAGATACCCCCTTGATGGAATACTATTTCAATCTTCCCTAGAGGACGTTCCAAACACCTTTACGCTACCATGCCTTCGTCAAGCTTCAGTTTTCGGTTTATGAAAATCTAGCCCTGCCTGTACGCCTCCTCTGCCGCTGATCTCAAAAACCTCGCTTCGTGAAGGTGGGACCCGCGCCCTACAATGCGTTGGACGGACTCAACCACGCCGAGTGGTGTGACCTACTAAGGCCCGGTGGCGTGGTCCCTCTTCACCGAACCGAGTAGGCTAAGCGAGAACTCCAGCATTATTGACATGCGTTTAGAGCGAATATTGGTCACGGTTGTTCATGGCATGACGGTCACCTCTCCATCGAGCCCATGTTTGGCAAAAACACATTCGCCCGAGGCCCACTGTCCACCGGTTAGACCTGCTCTGAACGGTCCAGGGGCTTTCCAATAGTGACGGGTTGCCTCCTCAACTAAACCACGCCCTTCGGTCCCAATGCGATTACTCCCGCACCGTCCGTACAGTAGAGCATCACGGCCGCAGGGGCATGTTCTACAACAGGCCTATCGGTGGACGCTAGCGGATACACGTACACTGCGAGCATTTTCCGTCCTGGGGACCCGCACAAGCGACTGCTGCCGCTGTAGTTTCGCTGCCGGCGATGGAGCGGTACCAGTGGGAACGGTTGAAGTAGGCTTTTGTCGGATTTAGACGGCATCTCCAACGGAGGCGTTGGAAGCCTGCCCAGGCAGCGGAAGCGGCGTCGAGGACTTTTGGTGACCTTCGCCTCTCTTTTTTGTCGAAGAATCGGCGGGCGCGAAGGTGGGAGCAGCGAACGCGTCAGCCTCGGATAGTTGTGGCGTAGGCGGCGACAACGGTGATCTCCGAACTCGCCACGGCTGCTGCATTATACGATGGCCGCCACGAGCACTCCTATTACGACGGCTGATTACGCTCTTTTCCCCCGCCTGTCTTCAACGGAGGTAACGGGAAAGGCCGTATTTTTGTTTTCTGCATTTCGTCGCATGAGTCTGCGATACCAAACGATCACGCCCTAAATAAGATTTATTCGGCAGAGCAACACTCCTCAGAGAACTCATGAACGCAAGCACCCTGCTCTGTGGGGTCATACGTTCAGGTTTGCCAAGTTGATCCGCCCGGGCCAGAATCTGCGGCATCGCACGCTCGGCATACATACGACCCTTTGCACACTTGCACCCCGGCTGCCACGTACCCCTTGTCAAGGTATGTCGCAAAACAAAAAACGAGACGTGGGCAAAGACAACGTTTGCACCCCAATAGGCTCAACGAAACTCAACGAAACGCCCATAAATCGAAGCGGTCGTTGTTCCACAAAACCAACAGACGAAGGTAACGGAATAGCCTGAATGGCACAGAGATATAGTAGACCGGAAGTCCTCCTATTGAGGGAAAAATGTTAGCCGGTACGCACGAGTGTTTGGGCACCTGGCATAGAGCATTTGGTCCTTTTCCGAGCGCGTTCAGGGCGAGTAAATGAAGGCCGGAACCAAGGCACCGGCGCTCCATCACGTGTTTGGATTTGGCTGTGTCTAACATGTCTTCTTCCTCCTCCCTCCGAGTACTAGCTCAGACACGGCGTCGCATAGGAGACTCTTGACCCCTCCCCAAGCTGTCGTTTTATCTCGAGAAGGGCTTGGTCCTTTGTTTCCTGGTTGACTAGTTGCCAAATTGACCAATCAGAAATCTGCGGGAACGGAGTCCTTTTATCTCTCACGCGAGACACTCTCCGCACTTGACGCATTTCTTTCGCTAGGACGCTCATATGCCAACCGCAAACCATGCCCACAAGGTTTGGCTACCACTGAACGTTGCAGGTGAAATTAGTTAGGGCCTAAAGGAGTTACGACTTTCCCTGACTAAGACACTCCCTAGAACCCCTGCAAGACATCAATTCGACACGTGATTGACATATTTCGGCCGACGAGAGTGTTGAGTACAAAAACAAAGAGTCAAATTACAGGACCTCAGACTACTACCGCCTCGAAGTGACGTGTGTGTCTTTTATCACAGCGGCTTTACGAGCAGTCAATCTGAATGGAATTTCGTTCAGACGTTTTATGATACCTGGTACAGGAAAATGATCGACGTGGTTAGGTTCACTGGTTGGTCTCATAAGGCATAAACGTTGTAAACATCGCATGTACAGGCCGGATCCCGGGGAACCAGGGAACTCTGATCGTCATCGAGAATCAACAAGCCTACAGCCCTTCGCCGGCACACCCACAAAACACACGTTGTGCAAAACTTTGTCCTGATCCTGCTCATACCAAAATGACAACGCCATGACGTATGTTGCGGTTGAGCCTTCGCTGAGCCAGCTTCTTTCTCGGCGTTGACAACCTGTAGGGTGCTTCGCAACCACCCCTGGCTACCCACAGTTTACAATCTCAACATAGTAACGACTGCTGCAGGATCGTTGAATGTATTCAAAATGCTCCCGACTGTTGTCGACAGAAGCCGCGAGTTCTTCCGTGATAGGTATCGCCTCCCTCCACACCGGCGACACCGTTGCCGCCTAGTAACTCCCGTGCCTCCTCGCTTCTCACGCCCCTCTGATGTGGCGGTGGTCGACCAATCAAAATTAGGGTCGTTAAATTGATGCCATAGAATGGGGGAGGGGAGGCCGGGGGAGGCAATCCCGAGGGAGAGGGCATTTCAGAAACAACAAACATTCGTGGCGTCCACGGCTCCAGCACATGATTGTTGGGCATCATGCCGCACGCTCGGCAGAGTGAGAGGGCCCAAAGGCGTATGCGATGATAGTGCTGTAGATAAAAAACCCGTGAAGCTGTCCACGAGCACAAAAACAGATTGTTCAACAACGAACAAAACATTAGCGAACAATACCACTACCTGCGAAGCATTGGTACGTATAACATGACCTCTTTTCCCAATACACGTCTATGCTATTTACCACTACTCCAGAAGTCCCCTCGTATTGGAAAGTACGTGAATCTGGGGTCAATATCATTTTGCCGGACGAGTCTCAAATCCTGAGCTCTCAACAAAAACTTTTCTTCCTTTGACTTGGTGCCTCGCCCCGAAACCGAGGGAGCCACTCCAGCTCTTTCGACCTCAATCTGACTACGTACCCTCGGAGAGACGCAACATTTACAACTATCAACATTGTAGGCCGTGATGTTATGTCCATGTGCCACCAAAAACAACGCTCATTAAGTAAAGGCTCTAACGGGAACGGACGTACCGCACGAAGGGAAGGACGGCACGATCAGCGCACCGCAGAATAATCAAACGTGGACGAAGTGCGGTGTATTTCGAGGAACCGTTTTTTGGCGCCTTCTGGCAGGGTGTTCGTTCAGTTGACCGCCCGCCAAGGTGGTATTTGCGAGCGGGAAGGTAAGGGATGTGGTTGCCCAACGCATACAAAGCACTGGTCAAAAACAGCTGGCGTTGAACAAACCCTAGTTTGCTTCGACATATCCAGATCATATGCCTCCGTCAACCAGGTCTTCTTATGGACCGGTTCTGCCTATTTTGGTATACCTTCAAAGGCGCTTACGATAGTGTAACATCTGAAGAATTGCGCTCAAATATAACTTTAGTTGGTCGATGAAGAAGTCTTGAGTCTGTTGAACGCGGAGCACGGCCTTCAAAATGTGCATGCTCTCGTGCTTGTGCTGTTTAAGTGTGCATTGCCGGCGGTACCACTTGCTTTTGAGAACTGTTCCAAATCATGTGGGGGCATAGTGCACCTCTATCGGGAGAGGAAGAAAACCAATGTAAAGCAAGAACGCCCATTTATTTCCTGTGAGGAATAACTTACGCGAATACCTCATGTATCGATCTGCGCTCATCTGGAGGTCTACTGACAATGATCACCGGTTTGCAGAGGGTTTGCGCAGCTTTCGTTTGGGTGGTTCCGCAGGTCACCACAAACAATACGCGGCTGAACGTGAAATCCAGAAGCAGATGCGAGGAAGGTGGGCCTCGTTGATATTGAAACGAAACAGTCCAAGCATGAAAACAGAAAAGCATGCCCGTGAAGCTGCATTTGTCGGTATTAGCGTAGACAACATACTTTTGGCAGGTGAACAAATTCAACGGAGTGGCGTGGTCGAATGTTTCGTTGGGATTGGCCACCCGAAAGCCGTTGACAAGGTACGATGTGGGTGCAGAGAGGCAACGATTTGGCGACGCCTGTGCGAACAAGGTCCGAGGAAACGTTCACATCGAAAAAGCACGATAAACCCATCACTCCGTGCCCATTATACGCCCTAACGGGCGAGAAACGGAAGCACGATGGCTCCGCCATGCCTTAAGTACGCATTATGTTCGATGTAGAGCAAGGACGCCATTGTGGCTCAGACAATGTTTCCCCAAATATGATACCTTTGTCGTAGAACGCCTCACTAGTGCTACCCCGGGCGATTGGACACGGAGTGCATATGGAGGGAGGGGGGAGCAAATAGTGGCCAACAGGGCATGTAATCACGTTTGAAGGGTCTCCCGAAGTGATTCAGGATGCGGCAAGATGGCAAAGACGAGTCGAGGCCGCGGCGAAGAGCTTCGGCCAGCGATTTCTGTTGTACGGAAAACCGACTTGGATAGGTGAACGATGGAACTTGGGAGCCCATCGCGCGATACCAACCGTCTAGTAGCACGTACGTGGGGAAGCGAGAACGGGGAGGTGCACCCTTCTTTGAAAATCCAGACTTGACTTACGACAACATACGAGCCTAGCTCCAAGGGCTGAAACGTCCGGGATACACTGGTTGGTGCTCTTATCGAGTTTTTTGCAAAGTTAAAGGGTCAAAAACTTTTATATTACGACGATCAGGGGGCATCTAACACGTGACAAGGCGACAAGGAGACGTACTACGAAGGTCGATGCTGATGGATAATGTGACTTGCAGTTCGGGTATTGGGAACTTGTTTTTACATCGTTTCAGCGGCTGTGCCCCGTCGGCAACATGAAATAAAGACATCGTCATTTGTTTTAGAGATCCAGGATTTTGGTTCGACGTTTTTACTAGGGACAATGATTTTTTTTTTTTACGGGGGGCCATAGTTAACAGGACCAAATATTGTTAGTAAAAATTGTTAAACATATAGGTTTTTATGTGTACCATAGGTCCTGTTAACTATGGTCCCCCGTAATAGCGTCTAAGCATTTGATCAGTTCTCCTCGAATGTTCACACTTCAGTCCGATGTAGGCCAATATTCGGGCCTCTGAGAAAACTATTGCTCCCGTTCAAAACGTTGAACTTTGGCTCTGAATGAACCACCCCCTGCAACGGAAGTATTCTCACAGAAATGATGAAACACGCCGGAACGCAGAAAGTCTGCTTTGCGCTCCGCCCGAGATAGAGCCGCAGAAGGGGTGCGAAAGCAAAGATTCCGAAATTTATTGTGGTGTTCCCGCTAGTATAGGCCTAAGCACGCGGCTACAGTCCGCAGAGGCAGAAACCATCGCCTGTGAACGTTAATCGCCACAGTATCTAGAGTAGTTAATTTAAGCTTTGTTGGACTCGAGAGATAGCTTCACCGTCGAGGACGCGGGACAGCACTCACTGCGCACTCCCTCGTCTTACTGTGTTCAAACTCGTATTCGACCGTGATGTTACGGGTGAAGGTAGCTACTCAGTCGCACTTCTGCTTAAGGTGGCGAAGAAGAACTTCAGGCATGTCAATTACTTTCACCGATTCGGTTAATGCATTACAGATGGGGTGGTTTTTGAATAGGCCCCTTCCGATGAGGCAGTAGGGTTCGCCGTGGACCCGGCCATAAACCGAGGGTACCGTCGTTGGCCTGATCAGTACAGATAGTTGTGGGTGGCATTTTTTTTTTATTATTATTATACTAGCGGAGAAGACCAATCGATATGAAGTACCTGTACTCGCCAGATCATTTGTGATACAATTGTCGTTTCCGTCGGGTGGGTGCATGCGTCAGTATCTGAGACACTCGAGAGTTTCCATGCCGGAGGTGAAAACCTTCTCTACCGCCCACATGAAGAAAGCTTGGCATTATTTTGAAGGTATCATCCCTTCTACCACTCACTGCGTATACACCTCTAGCGTAAGGATGGCCGAGGCAACCCCGTGTCCACCCCACCACGCACAAACAAGTGCGTATATGTGCGTATCTCCGTAGCCGTGTCGAACTACTAGTATGAGTATCATCAATCAACGCGTTAATGTAAGTTTGTACAATGCGTCCTTTCGAGACCAACTTATAAGCAGCCACCGGAAAACACGATTTTGATGCGACCCCGCAACAAGATGGCCACCACGTTCTACGAGGGTAGATGGTTGAGGTATGAATTAGAGTGCCTCCACCACGAGGTGCTCTGCTTCATACGGAATGCCACACTATTATCAGTGTATTGGCCTTTTTGTAATACTTGAGCTCGGTCAGACTCGGCCCGGGTATTGCACGGACTGCCTTCAGTTCATGTTGTCAAACACTTCACTATTTCAGTAGAATATGTACTTGGGGACGATATATACCTCGACCTGTGGTAGCGAGTGAGAACACGATAAATACATTTCCAGGATCCGAACAAGCGTCAGGAGCGAAGGGCTGCTCGTGACAGCGGTGAATTCAATGACATCAATGAGGTGCAACAAGAGTCACCTACCTACGTTTAGCAGGAATTTGGCATCAAGCTTCAAAACGAACGTGCCAAACAGCGCGAGGGTCAAGGGAGGGGGGGGGGCTCGAGCGGAGATCTTCATGCGGAGATGTTTTGACGCATGCCACGGAAAAAATGAGTAGAGCTGACGCGTAACGCACGAAGAAAGTAACAGCAGCACCGGATGTCGAAACCCATACGAGAGCGTGACGAATGGAATGCCACCGTCAAATTTCTTCCGCTAAAGAGCACCACAGGCTGGATATTTCCGTCGCATTCCACGATGTGCCGCTCGCCTAGTCATATCCAGCACCTCGCGTAGGGCAGATGGGACTGCCTTGGGCCTCTACCTTTGCCCGCGCTCGGTGCCTAAGCGTACTAAGCTTTTTAGTGTTACTTGACTCGAGATCTTGTGCTTGATTGAACTGTTTTCCGTCCCGCCATATTTGTCTTCACAATCCATTGACCATCGATTGGGTATTTGTTTGTTTCTGGCACTCCCGAATCTCTCGTTTCTGACACGGTTGATGCTTGCGACCTGCTCAAGGTTTGGCCTTAACCACATGAAGTAGCGGGGCGTGCCAGAGACGACGATTATGTTGTTGCTTTTTCCAGTCTGCGTTTTTTTCTGCGCGACCCAGACACTCTCCAAGCCTTCCGTCGGCGCCTGTTAGGCGCATATTTCGCGTCAGGAAGCACCCAGCTAGAAACAGCAGGGACTGTTGCGTTTTGTACATTAATTACAGGGGGCTCGACTGATGTGATAATTTTGAATAATAACGAATGGAGTCAAACTATTGGAGTCCGTCATCGATCCGCTAATAATGTGATTATACCAAGCAATAGGAATGAGTTATCCTGAGTGCTGCCACCTCCATAAGTCACGCCATCGGCGGAGACGCTTGTTGTGTATCACCATCTAATACCAGTAGCCCATTTCACTCTCGCACAAACTATCTCACTATAAATGAAAGTAATTTGTCCCCGGGGTAGGGATAGTGTTAAAGGCACTAGTCTCAAGGGTTCAGGCTGGTTTGGGTACAGAGACGCGCCGGAGTGGACCGTGTGGCGAAATTTCCAGTCTGAAACAACCATCCCTCCCGTCCGACAACCGAGCAACCAGGATGATAAAATTCATGCTTCTTCTGTAGGAGATGCACCGAACACTACCGGCGGAAAGCAGGCTTGGACATGTTTGATACACGATACTTCTTTCAGTATGGGCTACCATACACACTTGGTTTGTGGAGTGAATGAGTTTGTACAAGATAAATAGAGACGATTCGGCGGGCTATTCTAGCCACCAACATGACGTCTCTCAGAGAGGGACCAGAGGGACCGGTGGGAAATGTCATGCTTCTTGAGTGTCGCCGTTGCAACCGCGCCCAACAAGACCTCTTGAACAGGTCTTGCTGAACAATGTCAAAATCAACATGCTCAAACAGAGCCAGCGTCGGATCACGTTGTTATGGCAAGAAAACAAAGCCATGGGCTACGTAGTTCAACAATCTTGCAACTGCCACCCCCGAGAAGCGGGGAACTGCCGTGGATCCCCTCTCCAAGAGTAGTTTGACTTGCTCGGTACAGCCCGCTTTTAACAGACAAATCGGAAAAATGGGAACGAAGCCTAAAATGAGAACCAAGCCGTATCTCCAGAACCATGTGGTGTATCAGAGAACCAAAATGATCCTGCGAAACCCCTTGGCCAGCCCTGTGAGAGGAGCTCGTCAGAACGGTCATGCTCCATCTCGTGCCTTCGGGTGGGCGCAAAAAGCGATATACGCTGGCTCCATTGTGATTTCTCTAGATGCTGGCTACCGCGGCGATGCCGAGGACTTCCAGCCTGAGCGACAGCTCATTCGAAGGCTGCTGTACAGCCCCACAGGACTGTCAACTTTTTTTCTTGGAGTTGTACACAATTGGTTTGCTCTCTAAAAAAAACCGTCCGTTCCCATTTTTTGTTTCGTTCCCATTTTTCCGTTTTGTCTGTTTTTTCAAGAGACAAACGTAGGCGCAAAAACAACCCCTTAGACCATGTCGATGTGCTCAAAACTCGTGACTCACGTAAGTTTCAGAGATGACATTCTGTGGAGCCAGTAAACTATGTTGAAACAAATATCCTTGTACAGTTCCTACGCTCCCCTACTTAAATTTGGCGTAAACATGTTGTCCCCTGTCTGATTGTTTTCGTTACTTGTGTTTTCCAGCTCAATCCGTGAAGGGTTTAATCCTCAGCGGTCTCCTGGACTATAGCAATAATAATAGCCGTGGTCTCAACGGTCTTCTATTAATTGCCTCCCCACCAGTAAACGCCTCAATACCTTTGATGCATACGGATCATCACTCCCACTTTTCTCCGGTTTGGCACGAGCCTCGGCAGGTCGCGCTTTCAAAACTCCGGCGATGAAAGAATACCAATTCAAACCCAATTCAATCATTGCGGTCTTTTTTTTCTAGAACTCTATCTAGATTGTTCGAACAGACTACAATATTGGCACTTACTTGTTTTTACTGACAAAATCGTTTTCTCCCCAGATGATCTGATGACGAGGATATCAGGCCGGTTTGGTTTGGAACAAGACCCCCCCCCCCCTCGAAGAGGTTCTCAGGGTGGCTCTCCGTTTCTTCTCGAGGTTCGCACTGGCAATTTTCCGACGAGCCCTTAATGGCACGTACTTGCCAAATAGCCAGACCAAAACTGAATAGTGATACAAAAAATGCTGCAGAGGTGAATGATATTAAATACGGTTGGAAAATCTGTCTACTACGACCCTTCCTTAAGAACCCTGTCCGAGAATGTTCGTACTCATTCCGGCAAAGCCATCCCGATTTCGTTGCTTCCGGGGGCAAACACTACAGTACACCCCTACAGTAGAACCAAGTACCATATATATAGGCTCGGCCTTGATGATAAAACTCTTTCATACCAAGAAATAAAATCAGGCTGCGAGGTGTTCAATATCGGGGTGTGCGCGTTTGGGCTGTTATTTTAACCGTTTTAGTACTACTGCACTGCGAATGTAGCGTCTACAGTACTTTGAGCCCAAGTGGTTTGTCTCCGAGATGGGAGTGCAACCCTGAAGGGCCCAACAAGGGGAGGTTGACAACTGTTGAACCACATAGTTTCCCTGACGACATAGATTGTCGACATCTAAACTGATGCAATTCACGAGTGTATACGGAGGAAGTTGGAACCAACTTTATGTGATGTCACTTACACGCTTCCCTCCGGGATAAGAAAACAGGGCACTGGCTTTGGCGGCACGACGCACCTGCGTTCGTTCTCAGAACCGAGCACGTACGTACGCAGGGTCTTACTTCACCCGTAAAGAACCTGCGACCACATTTTTCGCAGCGGCGGAGAACTCGGACGTACGTGCAAGGCTAATTAATAGTATTTATTTGCACGTAGTTTTTTTTCCCCCTCTGCCCCCCTTTTCCCATTTAATTTTGGGGCATTGACCCCGCAGTGGGCCTATCCCATTTATTTGTCGCCCTTATTTTCCACTTTACTTAGTGGTGCACATGCGTACTCGGCCCTCAGCCTGAACCGCCGGAGGCCCACCTGGCCACACATCAACTACTTCTGCAATTAGATATTTATATGTATCCTCGCTTTTACTTTCCAGCTAAACTCACAAGAGGTTTTACCCTCAGCATTCTTCCGGACAAGGTGTGTTCACAGGTGCTGTCCCGTCTCCCTCCCCGGTACGCGCCTTCCTTTTCATCGCGCATAGGGTTTATTAATAGTATTCCCATTGCTTGTCGATTTTCATCGAGTGCTGCTAACTCACACGCTCTCGCGCGTTCCGCTAATTAATCAGCGTATTGCAAGAAAACGTACCTACCTGCGAGTATGCACTCGGTGAGACTCGAACCCACGAAGTTGATCTTAGTAGGCACGAGCACCCCCTATCAAGCCACCGGAGACGCCGGCTGCATGTACCTGCACATCCGTATTGAAACTGCGTGCAAGCCTTAATAGCCTTGCACGTACGTGCAGTTTCTCCGCCGCCAAAACTATTGAACAGTATTGATAGGAGTAAATGGATTAAGGCTAAACCCTACAGCAGTAGCTTTACCGTATGCCATACTCTGAAATTTTAAATGGGCAGAAACATCTAGGGAAACCCGTAGAGAACATTCCGACGAATATGACGTCTTTCAAAAGACGTAGAAAACACTATTTATTACATGAGATATCTAGCGAGTTTGAACGTCACTAGGTAGGTGGGGTCTTCCGTCATCACTTGCCCCGCAGGTCGTGCTGTAGTGTGTGCTCAAACGGGGCGAGAGGCATGCGCGATATTCCGGGATTTGGTGCCAATATAAGTATGTAAGTACCTGGTATGGTATGGCGTTCTATTCCGACAGAGGCACACCTACGGCAAGTAAGTACCATTCTATGGGAGGGGGAGTACGATGGCCGACGATCGAGTGATTATCTTGGCCATTTTTTAAGACATAATAACTAGTAATAATAGTAGTAAACAGAGTTGTGTGTTTTCTACGCGCAGAAGGTTGCAAATATATTAATGTTTGTGATTGCCAATGTGTTGTAAGGGTTACCCTGGACCCTGGGCAGTGGGTAATTGATCGATATTCTACCCGTATAGCTCAGTAGGTAACTCCTTCACATTTGACGTCGTCCAGGTCACGGGTTCGAACCTCACTTCGAACGGTCATTAAAGACACGCTCGCGCGTGCCAAAACACACACACATCTCTAATCTATCTATATATCTCCCTGGTTCCCCAGGTAGGTAATGAAACGTGGCGGGTAGGTCAGCGTACAGACGTATACGATTCTGACACCCCGAAGATCCCGCCGCTGTTCAAAGGGGGGGGGGGAGTGATATATGGATTGGGTGACCGATCGATCTTCTACCCCTATAATAGCTCAGTAGTAGTAAGTAAGTAGGTAACTCCTGCACAAAATAAATGCAAATTTGAGTATCGATCGATCTGCCGATCGGTTGAACTCACAGACGTACTTTTTTATTTTTTTATTAAATGCCCAAAAGCAACGGAAAACACCGAACAGTTTCGATATTATATTATCACGAAGCCGTCCACCGTTATTCGTATCGGCCACGACTCATTCATGACTCATCACTCAGAATCGGGAGGGGTCACTTAGAGGAAAATCCCGATAAAATACGACGTAGCGTTCAGAGTGTGTCTGAACGAATGCCTGGATCATGGTTGTTTCTGAAACAGACGTGCCGGAACCATTGGTTTTGTCCTTGTCTCGTCTACCTGGTATAATATACATCAAGGCGCAGATAAGCACCAATAAATAATCCTTTGACGCACTCGAAAAAAACGCCGGTAGTCCCGAACTCAGGTGAAAAGGATGAAAAGTCTACCAGGTAGGTATTGTTTTCACGCACTGACTGACTGTGTTTATGCCCCTTGTTCAAGGTTTGCCTCACACAAGGCCTGATCAACGTTTTCTGGAACAACAAGCGTGCGCGAACCACAGATTTCGTGCCTAACCCTGAGAAGACTATTATCTTCAGGCACGGACAAGCACGCGTTAAAGGCCTATGGGGCCGTTGAAAAAACACTGGTAGTAAGTAGTATGAGGCCAGAACCCGCAACACGAAGGAAACTGTAACAGGGTATTATGAGGATACACCACAGTGTCTACTGCTACGAAATAATAGACATTTCCCCTCGTGGAATGAAACATATGAAGTTAGAATGGGACGCGCCTCGGGGTGCTCAAAAGGTATACAGGCAGGCACGCTTGAGGCATTGCTAGAAGAGCAACCCGGTACGAAGTTGAGCATGTTTAAGTCATTGCCAGGCATCAGGTACTACATAGGTATCACATATCAAACATTGGGCATCACTTTGCGCAAACAACCAACATATATATATATATATATATGTTGGTTGTACAGTGTAGAAATATCACTTAAAACATGTATGTGCTAGAATAACAGCATGCAGTGGTTTGTTTTGTTTACGGTCTAACCTGATTGAATGTTACTTCCATATCAATCAAGGCGTGTGTGGGAGGTTTACTCTCGGCTGCCTTCTGGGTACGCCGTGGGCCAAAAGTGACGTTCAACGTTCCTGGGTACGCGCGGGAGGAAGGAAGAGTGGTTCTGGCTGATTCTCCCAACAAAAAAGCCTCCCTGACGCATACCCACGCGATTATTTTAAGTCAACCCTGGCGGTTTGCCCGCAGTTTGATGAGTCGCTGCCCATACTCTGACGGGCAGTTTTTTGTTGTTGTGTGTTTTCTAGGCCCGAAAATCAAGGCCCTAATGATAATCACGAGACATATCTTCTATTATTCGGGTTGGGCCTGCTGGAGCGCTCCGAACTTCAGGCGAAGGGAAAAAACAAAAGGGCGACATATATATATATATTGATATGCATTCGAAGTTCACCTTTTTTTGGAGATAACTGAAAGCAAGCGTGTGTGTGTGGAATTTGGCATTATTATTACATATATTGCCTTGGAGAAGAGGGCCTTTCTTGTCGGAGAGTTTCCCCCCCCCCAAAAAAAAACATTCCCCGCATTTTTTTGTTTTCAATTTTTGTGTTTTTTTTCCAATGTATGTATGAAATCAAATTTCCTAGATGTTTTGGATGCTGAAGAATTCACAAACTGTCACTGAACGCCTGCGGATCTTGATACACAATTAAATTCCAAACAATCCAAACTTTGGAAATAAATGCTGGAAAACAAACTCCGATAAGTAAGGCCCTAAATATGTCCATTCGTTACTTAAGTCTTGATCTACTTCATACAGTCAGGCGTTGCATTTTATTTGGTACTTGATAGTACCTCGCTCTTCTTCTGAGGGAGTTAACGAACCTAATTAATTATTATTGCACGAACCTTTCTTTGTTCACGCCTTGGAGTACGTAAGTACGTAGCAGTGATGTGTATCCCACAAGTCAGCCGGTTGTGGGAAGCCTTGTACCGGGGACCCTAAAAAATATATTTGAAAGGACAAAGATATCAGGTATCAATTTGTAGCCATCATCCAAATGTACCATTTATTTACCATGTATTTCGTCCTGCCGTCGACGCCACTGGTTACGTTCAGGGTCTGGAGATCTTATGTTCCTTGCTACTACTGTAGGTGTGCCTAGTGAGCAGTAGGCATTCGTTGGTACTCCCGTGTGTTCATTGCCTACTACAGAGAGAGGAGAAGAGCGGTGTTATTCCTTTCAAGCACAACGACAGATCGAGCACAAGAAGACTCGAGCGTCGCCGGAAAAACCCTGGTTTCCAACATCTTAGGCTCATTCTTCTTCTTATTATTCCTCTCGCCATCTATCTGACAATGAATGTGCAGCATGAGATGATCTTCAACATGGATCACTCATAACTTTCCCGAAAGAAGAAAACCTCGGAAACAAAAGGAAACCCATGCACCAAGTCTACCTCCCTTCCGTGCCAACTTTCAGCTTGTCTACTCTTATCCAAAAAAAGCGTTTTTCCCAGAACTTTCAAAAATTTGGAAATAATTGTAGCTATGCATCAATATACGGAGGCGTTCTGTCATTATTCGTGAAAATTCCAGAAGCAAAAAATAAAGAGGTTTGTTTGATAAATTTCACATTTTTGGGGAAAAAAGGCAGGAAAATCTGGCGGATTAAAAATTGCGCGAAACAAAATGAAACATACGGGAAAATGTCATCCCATCAAGAATGACACGATACGCGTGTCTCAATGACTGCGAAAAATAATATCCCAATACATATACGATTAATATATATATTATGTGTCCAACAACCGAGTAATCACGTTAGGTTGGTATAATATCCATACGAGTACTAAACTATTTAGAGCAGTACCTAGTACATAACAGAAACTGTACTGGCAGCACACATCTACTACGCGGTATGACGCGGCGCACCGGCACACATACATGCTGCATACACAGACTGAGAAAAGTAGTCGCGTACAAGCCCAAATTCGCCAGGCTCTCAGCCAGGAGAATGCGAACTACGGCGTCCGGGAGGGGTGGATGTATATGAAGCATCGATCGTCAGGAGGAAGAGTCTCAAACGACGATTCCTCTGCTAGGCAGCTCGTCCGATATACTTAAACCACGTGCTGTCGCTGTGAGCCCAGGTTTTGCCCCTAAATACGCAATAATCAGCCGGCACTCGTAGTCTTTCGACTCGCCGACCTCGGTCGGCATCTGAAATCTGAGTGCGGTCGTCGCTCGCTTGGGGTCGAAAGAGCTGCGCCCGCAGGGACCTCATGCAATACCGTGTGCTGTTTTTTTTAACGAAGTTGGAAGCGCGGTATGACAAAGAAAGGGGTGTTTCACCGCGGGATTTTGTCACCGCAAATCCACGGTTGGTGGTATATTAATCCCGAGGAACGCCCTGTCTTTGTCCACGGCTTTCCTCGGTATTTTTCCCGTTCTGAAAATACCGCGGGATTCCACGAGATATGGGAAAAAATTCAGTGATCCTGTATAAATCTGAAACTCTCGTTGCCGTCCAGGCTGATCCGTGTCCCGTCCCGTACAAACCAGTGAAATTTGAAATTTTTCGAGTACCGTCCAAACCAGTCCCGTGGGTTCGTCATCCCGCGGTATTTATCCCGTTACTTTTGATATAACCGGATTTTCCAGGGATTTTCGGTGCATAATTTCAGCGGATAGACGTGCGAACCCACCGGCCTGAATTCAGGTTTTCGAACCTTTCTTTGCCCGTAACATTTGTGCTTAAAGTGTGTTGAATTTTCCAGGTGTTTTCTATACTAATTTCCTATGATTAAAAACGTTCGTTTTACGTATAAAAACGAGCTTGCACCCCCCGTGTGGCACGCCGTCCATACAACATGAAACACGGGCGCGACCAGTTCATGACTTACTTGCGCATGCACAAACTACAGTACACAACCTCGACCAGTACAATCCCGTGGCATCTCAATCCCGTCCCGTGAAGTACCGTGTCTTTGTCGTCCCGTGAAATCCCGTGATATCTCAATTCCGTCCCGTGGAGTACCGTGCTTTTTTTTCGTCCCGTGAAATTCCCGTCCGTTAAAATCCAGTGGTTTCTCAGTTCCGTCCTGTGCAGTCCCGTGAAATACAAATCCCTTAAAATAAAAAACTTTCAACCCCGTGATGGTTCAATCCCGTCACTTACTTACCGTTTCGTGCTTGAAAGACCCCTTCTTATCCCGTCCCGGGGAATAAAAAAACTCAGAATCCAGGCCGTGCGTTCTCGACAAAGCTTTACAACAACAAAAATACGGTAAGTATGGTTGCCCGCGTGTTTCGGCGGGATAGAGCAATATTCGATATAATATCATGCTCGGTTGTGTCGAGGTTGCCACATAGTACTTTCTGTTTCGAGTGGCACAGGCCAGATCATAACTACACCCGACACCACATACATGCATATAATATATAGGATACTTCATACGTTCGTACGTAGACGTTCCAAGTAAGTAGCTTTTTGGGGCAGTGATCGTACGAAGCACACTTGATTAACTATTTACGGAGGGGCATAGTTAACAGGACCAAATATTGTTAGTAAAAATGGTTGTATATATAGGTTTTTATGTCTACCATAGGTCTTATTAACTATGTCCCCCCGTAATAGCAGTGTTGTTGTCATACCCCTTAGTCTGGTTTGATTCCTTTGACTGCCACTTACTTTCGATTGGAACGGAATATATATACATTAACAAGTTTTTTGGTATTCACCAAGCACTATTATTATCCGTCGTACTGGGCATATAGACATACATGTAGATAGCGGCCAGGCGGACCGTAGAACTCAATAATAATACTACTGCGTTTATTGATGTTGTAGTCTTGTGGTACCATGGGTTCGGACAGGAGACGAATGATGAGTTTACTTATTGGCACACGCTTAGGACTATACATACGCATGCAGTGGTTACACATATTTGACGCCTAGCAATAGACGGCTAAAAAGAGTGGGCAGCATTACCGGCATGATATGATGCAATCGCAAACACTCGGAACGTCCGTTGTACTTCTGTTAGTAGTATGTAAAGCGCCTATTGCCTACATCGGGTTTTAAAAATTTGTGTACTGGATATCAAGATCGGCCAAAGGTCGGCTGTACGAACACGTGTAAGAAAGGCACTAACAACATGAACAAGCGAAAACTACATCACGTCGACAACAAACGGGATCAACCATCTATTAAGAAGGCTCTCGAAATGCCGAAGCCTATAAACCGAACTCGTCGATATACCGTAGTAGATTGTTGAGAGCGCCTTGCAGCGTGGGTAGGCACAATTCGATGAGAGTCGACGAGGGAAGAAAAGGCTGAATTTTTCTCGCGATAAAAAAAGAAGGCACGTACCGCAGCGGGAAGGGGGGAGAAGAGCCTGCTATGTGACCCCGGATCTGAGTTACGAGTTGGAAGGAGAGAGAGAAGATGTGCGAAGATAATAAATGGGATGAGCAAAAAAAAAGTAGTAGCAGTAGCACGTATGCCGTATATGGTATAATAGTACGTACTTACTTGTTGTCGCTATCTTTTTGACAGCGGGCACTCTGCTCAACTATAGTCACGTGCGAGCACTACAAGCTGTGAAGCAGAAGCGGACGACGTGGGCGACAGCTAGTTAGTGTGTGTACTGCAGTAGTATAATAAGTAGCGCATCGAACATACATATATATATACCGGTCGCCCCAGTGGTTCATATGGTTAACCTCGAATTCTACTTGTTTGAGTCCTGGGTTCGAGCCCCAGGTGGGTGGGACTTTGACTTTATTTGCAAAAATAAAAAAAGATTCAATTGTTGAGAGCGCCTTGCAGCGTGGGTAGGCACAACAATTCGATGCGAGTCGACGAGGGAAGAAAAGGCTGAAATCTTCTCGCGATAAAAATGAAGGCACGCACCGTAGCGGGAAGGGAGGAGAAGAGCCTGCTATGTGACCCCGGATCTGAGTTACGTGTTAGTTGGAAGGAGAGAGAAAAATATGTGCGAAGATAATGAATGAGATGAGAAAAAAAAAGCAAAAAACAATAGAACTGCACCTATCCCCGATCGACGTGGAAGACAATGCAGCTGGGTTTCATAAGTACCACATTTATTTATTATGTAGACTCTCCACGCAGTATGCGACACACAAATTGAATGTTGTGGAGTCTTTTTAGCGTTTGTTTCAGACGAAATCTTGAGGGGCTATTTTGCTTCGCTAAAATTAAATGTCTGAGCCTCAAACATGTATGTGAGGCTATTTTTGCCGCGTCTGAGGCGCTTTTCGCCGCAGTAAGTACGAGTATTCTGAGGTAGTTGTTCAACTATTATCACACAAGAAGATACAACTAACCTGTGTGTATCATTATTTTTCTATAAAAAAACGTGGAATGAGGACGTATACTGTACTCACATACGGAGTTTACTAGGGCTCCAGCACCTTTGCGTGACCACGGACTCCTTCGTCAGATAGTTAATGTGAGAACAACAACAACAACAACAACAACAACAACAACAACCCGTATGGGATACGTTTCGGCTATTTAAAGTTGATTAAACGAACTTGCAAAATCCAAACTTGAGACTTGAGAGGTATTTTCCGGGAATTTATCGCAAAGTTTAGCCTCACGGCGGGCCCTGGGGGCACAGGCCTCCGTCAGTACCCTGGGCCTCCTGACACTTCCCCTCCTACGGGTTGCGTAACACAGCCTACGAGTCACGTTGCGCCACCCGCATATAAGGGGTTCTATACGTACGGGATACGGTGTAATACGATCTACAGGCTACTCACGGTTTCCAGTAGAAAAATATATCTTTCTGGGAAAATGCTGCGAGACATCTGCTTTCCGTAGTTTGTCTCAGGTTCCAGAACAGCGTTCTTTCAGGTTCTTGTATGAGAAAACAACCGAGCAGGTGTCGACATTGCGGCAATGAAGGACTGCCCAGTAGCTCTGACGTTGTGGCATGAGATACTCGTACACCCTAGGCCTCATCCTGTCACTCTTCACGGTTCCTCACAGTAGCGTCTAGACTGCAACAAGCCTAGTAGTGGTGTCAACCTTTCTAGTCTCCATTGATTGGTGGGTAAACACCTCCTTCTTCCAACTACCTGTTCGAAATAAAATTATTCGACTGAACTCCTTCAACTCCTGCGCTAGACCTATGTTTCCACGCCACTGTGGGGACACGCACCTCGGCAGGTTATGAGCCTTGTAGTTCCATGGGATCTCACCAGAACGATTGGAACCACTCAATGGCATCAAGGCCGCGAGGAACTGCACGTTCTCGTCGGATGTCTTTTGAAAGTCTCATGTGTTTCCTTGGGTTCTCACGGGACACCGTGGCAACTCCCGCGTGAAACCAAAGTGAAACCCAGCTGACATTGTGTACAATTAACACTGCCCTTTCATGGCCGAACGTCTGTGAGCTGCTGCTGAGGCTGCTGCCGAGGCTGCTGCCTTTTCGCCTTTTCAACAAACAGTTTTCCGTTCCACCGCTACGTATACTCCATCTACTCCGTGGAAGCCATCCTCTCGCTCTCACCTTTGGCGGGTGTCATACAAACACACGTCGTCACACGCTGCAACGTTTGTAGTCGTGGACGACTCACTCCCGTAGCGATAATCAGACTACCTTCATCCGCGGCACTTAACCGTCCGCGTTTTTCAAACGCATCCTTGGCTCTCCTATAGGCTAGAATCATCTACGCCAGCTGCAGTACTAGATAGCTGGTAAGCACGTCACCTCACGGCTTCAAGTTTCGCTTGATCCGATCTGGCAACATACGAGTGCAGCGAGGTGGTGTCGGTGTGTTGTTGATCGTTTGTGCTGCGCTTGGTGATACGCATTCCAGGCCCTTACAGCTAAGATACAAACCGGAAGGCGAAAACCTTTTGACTAATTCATTATCTATCCCCGAACAAGACGTGAAAATATTTATCGCTTTGCGATGAAGCTCTACAACTTGCCTGGACGGCCCCTAGGCATAGGCCCTGGGTGAAACTCATCGGTTTCGCTTTCGCGGTGAATAGCATGCCTCATCGTTGCTGCTCGTCCCAGCGCACTTTCTCGAATGGCCGATGGGCCCCCAAATATCCGAATAAGGTATATATATATATATATAAATTACCATAAGCGCCGAGAATGCATCGACCACCTTATGCGGTACACTGCGAGACCCTCAAGAAGGCACAATAATACGAGAGCGCTGAGACGATCATCCGCTAACGCCGTCTCCTCTTTGCTGGGGGCGAACAGTGGATTGCCAATGAGCAGCTGACCCATCGGGTGATGTTTGGGACGATAGCTGGTGGGGAAGACCCGGGACAGTTTGAGCCTGTTGATTGATCTTTAAAGGAATCGACGAAGCTGACACGGGACTGCGTGGTTGGCTCCAGCCAATAACACAGAACTCCTCTTGCAATAAATCTGAGCAGTCAAGTCGACTCGCCTCATACTTCGAATTATAAAGCTACACCTAACGAGTGGCATGGTGGGCACACATTACCCCGATATCCCAATACCCTACTACCAGCAATCGTGTTCTTGAGTACAACCAACAGAGCCCAATCAATGAGTAACATACCACCGCAGGGTTTTTCAAGCCACCGATGTGCCGACGGAAGCTGTCCTTGGCTGCTCGGAGCAGAAACGGTATAATGGCCGAGGGTGGCTAAAAAGAGACAAAAGTGGTAAATGGGGGTCCTCGAAGCGGCGGGCTGATTTCGGGCCAGGTGGCACACGGGCGAGGTGGAGAGGAGTTGGCTGGGCCACGCAACTCACGATGTCAAGGGCAACGGCAACGGGAGTGGGGGGGACAGCCGTAATTATACAGCTGTCGACAAATAAATGCAGATACGGAATGATTGATCGGGTGGCAAGGTATAGATCCGACCAGTCCTTAAACTCCAATACCTTTTCGCTCGTTTCTCGAGGAGTTGTTATTTGGGGGGTCGCGACAGCGGCAGTGCATGACATGATGTGTGTTGTTCACACTAAACCGTTCTTTCTACCCGTCGACATCCAGCACAACCAGCGTCCGTGCCGATTCTTCAATCCTAGAAGAGAGAAACAAGTTTATGTGGCCACAAAACTTCGCCACATCGACATCGATACTACAGTAGTACGCTGTAACGTACCAGTACGCAGTAAGCACCGTAGGCAATGTAATGTCCTGTCGTCATGCTAGACACTAGTTACATATTGCATGAAAGCGAGAAACCGAAAGAAAACAAAAAAAAACAACAACAAAAAAAGCAAATCCAAATCCAAAGAGAAAGAGAAAACAAAAGAAAGGAAAAACCGTCGTGCCTTCCCGCAGGGGATGTGGCAGACACTTGAAAAGAACGAGCTAACGAAAGGTAAATAAAACACATACCGATATATATGAACAGAATAATACTAAGAATTAAGGGAAAATATCAAGTACCCTCCAGGTAGCCGCACAGCAGTAGTACTGACTGTTGACACCGCTATTAACGAGAGTACGAAGGAAACATCAGAGGGTTTGGCGAGGTCCTCGAATCGGTTTTGTGGCGGAGACTGGAACTATATCTCACCGGGTTGCATACTGTTGCTCAATATTTATATGTTTCTCTCTCTTGTCTTTTGTTTTTAATTTTGCTTTTTTTTCGCCTGGTTTTCTTCGTTGTTTTCCGATTCCTCCGGTTGTTGTCTTTACACCGGTCGGTGTATTCCTCCTCTCCTTCGAGCTGCCTCGTGGGGGGAGCAGTTATCCGTGGATTCGCCTTGGTTGGGCGTGACTGCTTTTCTTAATATTATGGCAGCCATTCTTTGTGATCTCTTCGCGTTACCTCGATTATTTCTCAATTCAGATTCTTGTGTCTGGCTTGCGTTGTTGTGCCCTCGTACCCGGTACGTTGGCCCCTCACTACTTGCCTTGTCATTATTTTGCGATTGTTAGTTGTTTCGAGTTTTTGTTCTGTCTCACACTCTGTAACGACGTAAGTAATTAGTATCTCTTCAGGACAATGAATCAGGACGGTCAATGACTAGGTAAACTGGTGTACTTGGGGAAAAAAATTACGGTGTAATTTATTGACAACAGGCACACTATACCAAGAGCTGCCACAATGATTGCACCAATGATGTGGACTAATCGTGTTGCCAGGAAGGGCTGGCGTCTGAGACTGCCTGGTGGGGGGTATTGCTCAGGGAAATTAAATGGCGAAAGGGAGGTATACCATATTGTTTCCCGTGTGTTTGGTTTTATTGTCGAGACGCATTCACGGCAGGCAATCCCACGCGTACCTAAACCTGCCCCGAATGCAATTACGAAGCGCTTGCGACACGCCCAGAGCTTTTGCCGAGCACGCACGCACACCTTTCTTCTTTTTGGCCACGTTTTTGGGCCTAAAGTGGATCAAGCTATGCATCAAAGTATCGTGATACAGATATACCAGGTATGCATTTATCATTTCAGAGTGGTTTGTTTCTTGTGCATTTTAGTGATGATGCTCTTGAAAAAAACTGACAGTTTTCCAGCGAGCTTAGGGTCGAGGGCTGTTTTCTAGTTTTTTTTCGGTATTTCTTGGTATTTTCCTATTCTATAGGAAAATACCGAAATCGACACTTATTTCGATGAGAGTTGTTGTTCGAAATTCAAGTTTTTGTAGTCGATTTTTCGTTAGACCACTTCTTATGCAGTCGGAACCTATTGTTGAAAAAGACGGCTTCCGATTGGAGACAAAAAATGGTATTGTTTGCAGTTAAAAGGCGTCTTTTCAATCCAAGCTTTTTCAATTATGATTTCCAACTCGACCAGACTGTCGAAAAAATTTCGACCCAACTCGCCGGTGGGATTCATGCATCGGAAATAAATGTTAGTAAGTTCCGCCGCTTAGGTTCATTCTTATCGGAGACCGTTTTTAACTCGTACGCGCATCACACACCCACACCACAACATCGGCGATGCCGGCTTAGCTGCTGTCACTTCTGCTGCAGCTCGGCGCGAGGCAAAGTGATGAGTCATTATATCTACGCCCGTCAGCAACACGTGGCAGAACCCGATGGCCGCAGTGCGCGTTATCGATGATCTTTTTTTGCCAACTAACTGCTGCGACGCTGGCTGTAGCTTTGGCGACTGTCGAACAAATGCAGCGCCGCGGTGGCCTCGGGACAAGATCGAGGAGACTGCACCACGTGTGAAGCTCACACGCTGAACGAGGAAGAAGCGAGAAGTCCAAGGATGTATGTGTGGTCGGGCGCAGCTGCTGGAAGATGAAGACATCGCTGGCCCCGCGGGCATTACGGCGAAGCAGTTTCGAACCGACTTCCGCGTGCCCTGCGTGCCCTTTTTCCTTGGAGCTATTAAAAGTCAATATCTTGAAAGTCACTCCCTTTATTTTCTACATCAAACGTCTCCAGAAAGCACGAAAACTGTGTATTCTACCCGACGGACGGTAAGAAGGGTAGCTATTATTCACAATCCAGTCAGGAAAATATCCGATCGGAAACCAGCTTTTTCTCCTTGCCTTAGAATGGAGTGCACATGTGGGCTGGACCTGTTTGGAGAAAATCCAAATTTGAACATTGGTTCTATTTGAAAGGATGTCTGAATAACTCTGGTAGCGTTTGTCAAGGGCATCACAAAAATATATGTCATGGACCGAAATCTTAAGACTTGCTCAAGTTATGATTATTTACTGTTGTTGTTGTTGACAAAACAGGATAGAATAAACGAGTTCATGTGGCATGTGGATTCGAAAAATACAAAAATGCAGATGGTGGTTGTTTCGGCGGGGGCACCACGGGGATCGCGGTTGAAAATGTACGAATAAAATCAGCCCGATAATATCAGTAGCTCGACGAATATCTTTCCATATCCTGTAGAATCGATATAGCCATCGATATTTGGTTAGGTTGTTTGGTGATTCAACAGACAAATCGGAAAAATGGGAACGAAGCCTAAAATGAGAACCAAGCCGTATCTCCAGAACCATGTGGTGTATCAGAGAACCAAAATGATCCTGCGAAACCCCTTGGCCAGCCCTGTGAGAGGAGCTCGTCAGAACGGTCATGCTCCATCTCGTGCCTTCGGGTGGGCGCAAAAAGCGATATACGCTGGCTTTATTGTGATTTCTCTAGATGCTGGCTACCGCGGCGATGCCGAGGACTTCCAGCCTGAGCGACAGCTCATTCGAAGGCTGCTGTACAGCCCCACAGGACTGTCAACTTTTTTTCTTGGAGTTGTACACAATTGGTTTGCTTTCTGAAAAAAAACGTCCGTTCCCATTTTTTGTTTCGTTCCCATTTTTCCGTTTTGTCTGTTTGATGTACTCTCTGGCTGCTGGGGCGATCTTCAAAAGGCCACCAAGAACGCTATACAGTGAGAGTACACACGTATACTTCGTATGTAAGCGAGCGCATTCGAACGGCCTTGTCAAGGACTTTCTTTAGTGTACTTCTGATCAACCCAAATCGGTGATACTCCCCGAGATATCACGCTAGAAGCTTGTTGTAGTCAGCCTTGCGCATACACCCATTAAGTAAGTGAGGGCACCGCGGCGCAAGAGGGCTCCAAACGATTCCCCCTTTTAACTTTGTGTTGCAGGTTGGGGGGCATATCCCCGCAAACTTCAACACGACCTCCGAACCACCACCATTTTGCCCCACTTGACCGGTTTCATTAATTTCCCTTGTATCCACTTCATCGCCGCCACAAAAGCGACCTACAAGCAAGCAGCAGCATCACCGCCCCACAGACTGAATAGACTACGCGCGGAACATCCAGAAAAAATGGCGAATAGTCGAGATATTGTGTCGTCGCGTCGAAAGAATCACGGCATAATTATTAACGAGTACCAGGTATATAATATTGTATTTCTTTCGTTCCCCTCGCCGCGTCGGCAAGGAATGCTGCGAGGCATGCCCTATCAGGCTAATAGCGAGTGGGGTAGGCCTTTCTGGCGGGTGTAAAGCCGGACTCACCCTCAAGGAGTGATACCTTCTTGCTGTTGTAGAGTTGGGTCGTACGTGGTGCGTCAGGCACGGAGACCTACGATTCGCGCGTCTTTTGTTAGGCAGCTGCGGCAGAGCAGCAATGCTCAATCGGGGTGTCCGTGCGCGGAGGCAGGCGCCACCACAGGCCACACTACGGCACAGTCTATTGCGCCGGTAGGAGGCAGGATTCGACGACGAGGGAGGAGGGAGACTGAGCGTCGACGTGCGGGGAAGAGACGGATTAACCTCCCCCTGCGCGAGAATTTTTATTTTTCAGATCAGAACCGCAAGTGCGAGGAGCATTTTGTTTTTCAGGATGACGGAGAAACGGAATCGACTGGAAGGGAATGGCACGAGTGCACGCGCAAAGGAGCGGGTGGATTCGGCCAAGGCGGTGAGGCGGCCATGAAGAGCGGCAGGAAGACGGTGCACGGAGACCCATGACCTGCGCGCACACTATCATCACGAGAGAAGCAGTCATAGTTTGTTTGTTCCTGATATTGTTTTTCACGAGGCAGAATAGTATCTACCGGTACTTGTTATAAACGTCGTCACTGGTCTTTGTAGTATAACGAGTTGTATACCCTTCATGGGGGATAACCTACGCAATTATCAGGGACGTGGTATCGTAACTGTGCTGCACCTTTTTTGTGTCAGACAACCCAGGAAGAGATGGCGATCGTTGATATTCGTGTGGTAGTAAGGTTCGATTGCTCCTTTTTTCACTGCATATCCGCGAGTCTTCACTCTGACAGCACTCCAGATAGCAGGCAGGTGTGTTCCTGTTTCGTTTTCACGACTACCGTGCGTTTCGTACGGTGCAGGCAGCACTTCAGACAGCATCCGCTGTGTAGTCAGCAGCCACGAGTTGGTTAGTGGTGGGAACGGGGGTACTCTATGTATAGTTGAGAGGATATACCCGTGGCCATGTTAGTTCAGTTTGCACATTGGTTTTAGCTCGTGTGCGCTTTCTTCGTCTCGTGTATTTTGAGGCAGCCGAATTTTCGTTTTTTTTCGTTTTTCGGATCTTCCTAGGGCTCCAGCACCTTTTGTGTGACCACGGACTCCTTCGTCAGAGAGTTAATGTGAGAACAACAATAACAACAACAACAATACAGTAAAATAGTTTTTGAAGACTTCAAGGTTTCGCATCTTGTTACGTTAGAAAGGACGATAATCGGAGAATCACAACAAGACAAAAAGGGAGCGTGTTGCTGTGTGATTGGTGTTTGGTGGGTGCTCGGTGCCTGGTTGTTGGGTGGGAGAATGCTGGTTGCTCGGTTGTCGGACGGGAGGGATGGTTGGAACACGAGCATTACGGCGCGACGCACGGTCGTTACGGTGTGGGTGCCTTCGTTTCTTTCTTCGTATAGTATGTGTCGTTTCCCGAGACCGCTCGCACGACGTATGGCACGTACTCCTGATGTTGTGGTACTACGAGTGCTGGCGCAGTATAAAGTCATTGTTGGCTGTTCTTTTTGGTCTTTCATTGAGGGGGGTGCGGCCTCTCTCTGTATATTCCCCATGTCATATTTTCCCCCCTATGTTGTGTTGGCATCTGTACTGTTCTTCCTTGCCATGGGTTCGGGGGTGGTAGTGGACGGTGCTCCATTTTGTGTTGTGGCGGTAGTTTCTCTATAGCAATGTTTTGAATGAAAAGCACTTGTAATTATACTACAATTCACACTACTCGTTTATTGTTTTGTTGTTTTTCTCACATTAACTCACAATACAATGCAGCCCGTGGTCGCAGGACAGGCTCCAATAACTCTGGAGTGGACGAAATACCACGGTAGTAAAACAGAGGCAACACACAAAAAACAAGCATACGCACTCCACCACTGCGGACACCTGGGAAAAAAAAAGGAGACTCTTAATATTAATAGCAGACAAAAACCTAAAAAAGATGAAGCGAAGCAAAACAAAAAACTAAACAAAAACAGCCGAAGCAGATAGCAAAAAAACGCAAAAAAGGCGAAACGGGCCATTGCCTACCAGTCTGAGAGCGGTCTACCTATAATAATAGGGTCTTCTTGTGGCAACTACGAGTATTAATAATCTAATAAAAAAATGCACGTTGCCGGTTGCGGGTTACCGTTACACTAATTTGAATTATTAATACGACATTGCTGGGGACGACGAAAAGTACGAGTAAGGTTGAACGGCAAGATAATAACTCTATTACACTTCATTTCAGACATAATGCTCCATGTGTACTTCACCATTTATATTTCGAGCGTTGAATATTAATATTAAGGCCACTTCTTATGCAGTCGGATTTATCTGCAGTCAGTTGGAAATGAATGGTGCTATCGGCACGTTCGCACGAACGAGCTTTTGGACCAAAAATGTGCGAAATAAAATGGCTGTTTCTTGCCTCAGAATGACTTGGACTTTTCTCCAAGACCTATCTAGAGCTGTTTCCCGCTTCTTCTCCATGCGCCCAGTTGCAGGAAATCACCTTCGGTAATACTTTTCCGATCCAACTGGGTCAAATACGATTACAACCCCCGATTGGATCGGAAAAAAACGAAGGTGATTTCCTGCAACTAACTGGGCGCATGGAAAAGCGGGAAACAGCTCTAGATAGGTCTTGGAGAAAAGTCGAAGTCATTCTGAGGCGAGAAACAGTAGTTTCGCACATTTTCGGGGCAAAAGCTCGTACGAACGTGCTGATGGCACCATTTCCAACTGACTGCAAATAAATCCGACTGCATAAGTAGTGGCCTAATAGTGTGTATATGGTACTTCGAGTCCGGAAGTGTGCGAGTCCGAAAGTATATGCATTGCTGCTGTTGTTCTCACAAATTAACTCTCAGGCGAAGGAGTCTACCAGGTATTAATAGTCACACAACGGTGCTGGAACCCTATAATATAGGAAGATCCGAAAAAACATGAAAAATCGAAACTCGACTGCCTAAAAATACACGAGACGAAGAAAGCGCACACAAGATAAAACCAATGTATGTGCAAACTGAACCAACATGGCCGGCCGCGGGTATATCCTCTCAAGTACAACATACATACCTGGTACGCAACAACACCCGACACGTCGAAAAAAATCTGTTCATCTTGACGCACGCAGCGCGACCTGTTGGTCTTATTGCGATTCCCCCATCAGACATACATACATTTTTTTTCATTTTTCTTTCATTCCCGTTTGTACCTCTTTGTGTCTTTGTTAGTATGGTCCGTTTTGCCTTTTTTTCTGCGTTTTGCTATCTGCGTCTGTTTTAGTTTTGTTTTTGTTTTTGTTTTGCTTAGCTTCATCTTCTTTTTTTAGGTTTTTGTCTGCTATTAATAGTCTCCTTTTTGCTTCCCTGGTGTCCGCAGTGGTGGAGTGCGTATGCTTGTTTTTTGTTTTTTTGTTGCCTCTGTTTTTACTTGAGGTATTTCTTCCACTCCAGAGTTATTGGAGCCTGTCCTGCGACCACGGACTGCGTTGAATTGTGAGTTAATGTGAGAACAACAACAACAACAACATACATACATACATACATACATACATACATACATACATACATACATACATACATACATACATACATACATACATACATACATACATACATACATACATACATACATACATACATACATACATACATACATACATACATACATACATACATACATACATACATACACACACATACATACATACATACATACATACATACATACATACATACATACATACATACATACATACATACATACATACATACATACATACATACATACAGACATACAGACATACATACATACACATTAACAAGGTACGAAATATTTACTTCGTTTCAAAATGTTCGACGTGTAGTTGTTGTGCCGAAATCTTTATTTGGTTTACGAGTAAAAATGTGGTATTTGATTTTTGTATTATTTGTGCCGCGATTTTTTCGGAGACTAATTACATCGCGACTATTGACCAATTCGGAGTGTTCCGCCCGTGGTCTATTTGGGTTGGTGGACGATGACACAACTGCGTACTATTTATCTAGTGGTATATATATCTATATATGATACCTCTCTGGTATTAATGGTCGTTTTTGAACCTATCAGAAGTGGTCAAAAAGGGGTCTAGTCACTACTCTGTGAGGTCAAGTGGGGGAAATAGTGATTTATCGGTATATAATTAATGAGTGTATTGGTATACAACTGTACCTACCTGGTGGTGGTAGATTTGCGGGAATATACCCCCCCCCCCCCTCCCCCTCCCCTCCGCCGTCTTGGAGTCCAAAGGAGGGGTCCTTTTGGCCTCTCTCTCTTGCGCCGCTACCGTTCAGACCTAGAACGTGGCTGACATATATATACAAAACGTGTGTACGTGCTCGGCATAGAGGCTGCGGGCATCTTGCCAGCGCTTCGGAATTACATTTGGGGCAGGTTTGGGCACGTGGGAGTACCTGCCGTGGACATTGTTCGCCTATATTCTCGAGTGACTGAGCTACGAGGGGTATACACCCCCTCATCTCCCCAACATGTTATTCATGTATGTGTCACAGTTGTCTAGTACATGAAGCGACCACACACTCTTATACAACTTTTTTTTTTTTTTTTTTTTTTTTTTTTTTTTTTTTTCTCTCTTGCGCTGACTCTCCGTGATTTTCATTTCATTTTTTCTCTTCCTCTTCCTTTTCTGATTGATAAGCCGTACTCAAGGAGCCGTGTGGCGTGGTTGGAAGACGAACCTGCTCTGCTCGGCTCGTATTGTCTGACGCCAAGGGGCTGGGCATAGTTGACGAACGCAGGGCGGAGACGGCAGTCTGGGTAGCAAGGTACCAGGCGGATTAGCAGGGAGAACCTGGCTATACTACTCGTACCACAAGCTGCTGCCGCCACCTAGAAGGTGCTTTGGGCTTTGGTCTGCCTGTTATTTCCCCTTTGTTATTTTTCCTTGTTACTTTCTCCTTGGTTCTTTGTCTTACTCTGTTCACAAGCAGTGGTGTCTTTTGTTATTTCTTCTTTTTTCCAGCTCGTTCTTTTTCAAGTGTAGGCCACCTCGCCTGCGGGGGGGGGGGCACGACAGATTGTTTCTCTTAGATTTTGCTTTCATTTTTCTTCTTTTTCTTTTTCGACTTGTCTACCTTGTTTTGTTTTCTCTTTGATTGTTTCTTTTCGTTTCACTATTTCATAGATTGCGTATGTCGTGCCTGTCGTATCTAGTATGATGACATGGCTTTGCATTGCCCACTGCAGTTCACACTGCACACGTGGCAACGTAGTATCTCTGTGGCGTAGCTTTGTGACCACAGAACTTGTATCTCTTCTAGGATGGAAGAATCGGCACGGACACTGGTTGTGCTGGATGTCGACGGGTAGAAAGAACGGTTTAATGTGAAGAACACACACACACACACACACAACTATGGGTACCCGGTGCAGTGCATATTGATATACGGCTATTAATAGTCTCTAGCGCGACCTTGTCCTGTTGTTGTTGTTGTACCGGGCACTTGTGTCAAACCATTCCAGGGATCACGACTGACTGCTGCTGTTAATTGTAGTGTAGTCTATTGATAGTCTGGGCAAGTATATATATTCGTATTGCTACATAGAACAAGGTCAGTAGGGCATCGGCGGAAAACATCAAAATTCGATGGTTTAACCCTTTCAGGACCGCAGTCCCGTTTTTGGGATGAACTACTTAGAATTTGACTGTTTTGTCCCCAAAACGGGACTGCGGTTCTAAAAGGGTTAACCAGGGGCAGTCTATATCACACAATATACACATACCGCGGTGGTATATATTGTACCTGGTACGTATTTACTTTTTCGGAAAGAAATGTACCTGATATCACAAAAGCCATGCTGAGTGTACCAGCTAATAATGCTATCATGCACCAGGTATACGGTTTCGAAGGATTGGACTACTTACTCGGTATAATACGTGTCTTCTATGTGGTCTATTTCTGTCTTATATCCCGATTATTCGTCGTTGGAGATGACGAAATGAGATACCAGACACATCTGTGAAAACCGTGAATGTTACATACAACCGCTTCGTTTCGGGGACAACTTACTGGGAATTAAGGTACTATTTAATAATAATGCATTATGTGCAGTTGGTTGTTGTTTGTGTAAAATTGTGCAGCAGCAGTGCAGTATTATCCTGAAAAAAGGGTCAAGATTTGTTCATCCAGTGGAAAATTGCACCTGATACTAGTGGTGGCATGAATGCATGTACCTGGTATGTGTTTGTTGGTGCGTTTTCATTTTTTTTCTACCCGTCGAATGCATGCCATCATGTCATAATAAGGCAATTGTATCAGGAGTATCATATATATAATACAGCGTACCGGTATTCTCATGCTATATATACTCTAATATTTTAATAATAGTAACATTTTCCACGACAAAAACTTTCGTAAATAAATATATGTCAGGTGTAGTCGTATATTACTTGACTACAAATTGTCATCAATATGGATCTGTACTCATCATCTTCGTATTTCTTTAAGTGTTTGGTTTGAACTACTTTCACTATTATTAATAGGGCGTATCTACGAGTCATCATCCAGCATTTTCACCGTACAAATACGGTATGTGCGAGTATGGTGCCTATCTATGATACAACCAACGTCCTTGTATACGTATAGTTTGTGGGCATCTACAGCAGCTCTACAGCAGCACAGTCAGTATTGCGACACGCGCGGTGAGCGCCCGGCCGCTGGTAGTTGTGGTGTTGCTGAATCGCACGTCGTTCGGCTCGCAGCATCGGGTCACAAACACAACACCTTTTAAATGTACCCGAGGTTCTAACCGCAGCTTATGTGAGGGGCCTCAGAAGAATACATACGTACGTACGTACTGTAGTATTAGTCCATGCCTTATGGCACAGCTAAAAGATGAACAAAAAAGAAGAGAAAAACGCAACAAACGGAGTTCCAAGATTCTACCTGGTATATAAATAAGTACAGTAGGTGGTGCTGCGTACATCTCTCAAATAAAATACTGCGTGCATACCTCGTACGAAATTTGTTGGCCTGGAAAGCATGTGATCAATTTGCGCTTCTTCCATCCGAAACGCCCATCGACAAAAAACGAAAGTAGATGTTGTCCGAATATACCAGGTATACACGTAGCACCCACACGAACGACTGGGCCCACGAAGAGCACATAGTGTATCGAGCCTCCGGAAATGTCCTTAGAAGGCATTTTCCAATACTACAAACCAGACGTGCTGTATGGGCCCACTGTGACGGCTCCGGCGCTGCTGCTTCTGTTGTTGGCCGTCCTCAGCTACTGTTTTTGGTGGCGATCACGCGAGTCAGCTCGAGCCAGCAAGTGTTCGCGTAGCGCTCCGCGTAGCGATACTGCTTCGTCCTCGTTACCGAGTCCTGCCGCGGTTCTACCGAGATGGTTGGGGCTGGTTGGTGGTCACACCCTGCAGATCACTTCGGAACAGGTGAGCCCGATTTTCAGCCCCAATGCGGACCAAAGAGCTTACCAGGTGCCAGGTACCTCTCACAGAAGAATCGTAAAGACCGAGTGTACCACTTGAAGCGCGAAAGCCGACGAGAGGAAAGCAAGGGGCTGCGAATAGCCATTTCTAGGTGCCATGCACCGTGCTTTCGAGATGAATCACGGCGTCGTGTCGTCTTCTCGGCACTCGCGGCTTGAAATATGCTGCAATGCACCGCACGGTCGAGAGACCTATCGAAGTGTACAAGGGAGGTGCGTCAAGGACCTCGACCTTCAGTACTACTACTAAGAGGTAGATAAACGTGCAAGACGGACGAGCACTAAGGTTCTTGGGCGGTGCAAGTCGGACGAGCACTACGGTTCTTGGGCGGTGCTTTCGAAAAGCCATCAATTATTAGAGGCTTGAGAGGGAGCTTCACCGATGCGAAACTTTTGGAGACCTTGAGGATACCGTAAATACGTGGCAAAGTTCTTCCCGACGACTCCAAGTTCCATTTTGAAATATTGAGAGCAAGCTGTTGGGAGTTGGGAACAGGTCAAGCATAGTCGAAAACAACCTACTGCTGTAGCGCGCCTCGGAACGACAAAAATACGTAGCTACTCGGAACACACACCACGATATACACGTGATGTTGTCCCAGAAGCTGGAGAAGTAACACACGAAGCAACTACTTCGAGTACACTACCAGGTATATATCAATTGTGGTGTTGACCCATGAGTATTGTGCATCGTGTCTACCGAGTGCAGCATACATAATGCTGGCTTTTGTTAGATAACATCACACTATTAATACTAGTATCATTACTAGTAGTATTCATTTATACGACAGGGTGCGACGAAGGGACGAAGCAAGCGAAGAGCCATCTCCAAGTTTTTGATTTTTCGACATTTCGCATTTCGCTAAAGAAGCACGAATACTGCTGTCCGCAGATCTAATCTACGGCCACTCTGGGTTGAGGCAGTTGTACGCTTTCTGAACTATGAAACCACGTTTGTGTACTCTTAATAACTACCTGGTACTGCCATAAATAACTACCGATTTCTGATGATGATTCTCAATTTGCGCGGATCGTGGTACAAATAAATAGTATTCAAGGCGTCTTCTTTGTGCTGCTGCGATCGTGACGGGATATGGCGCAGGGTTTCGGCGGGGTGGTAGATGGTACCGTGGGGAGGTACATACTGTTGGAGTAGTGGACTATATAGAGCAAAGCACCATACCAGGTACTATTTTTTTCAGCGTATACATATATTATACCTGGTGCCGGGTCACAACAGTACGGTTTGAGATTTCCTATGCGTTGTTTGTTTGTTGAGTACTACCATTAATACGACGGATATATATGCCAGTAATTGAGCTACAGATGGCATATGACGCAAACTACCTGCGAGCCATGCGCAGGGAGTGCTACAGTAGGTAGTGCTGCTTGTTGTGTTCGAACAGTTCGAAATGCAAGCAAGGAATTCGGCAGGGTATAAAACATACCAGGTAGGTCGAACGAGGGAAACTACTCCAGTAAGTTTCTCATAGGTTCAATCTTCTGAGAAGCCAGATACGGCCGGTGGCGGGCCGTGAAAGGTGGTTTGGCTTGCAATCCCCTGTTTTGAAGAAGAGCTTTCTTTTCGGTTCGGTAAAACGATATCTAGGCCACCCTCTCTCAACGAAGTATGATACACGCTGCGAACTCGTTCATCCGATTTAGTGCTGCATGGGGAGGGGCTTTTTATCTGTGTTGTGAATGCGATACATACATGCTGTACTTAACGAAGCTCTCCAGCTAGCTGTTAGTATGTGGAAGGTTGTTCTGCAGTTGCAATCACGGGCTTGTGCTCGGCTGTTGCGAAACTTGTCGACGTATATCAGGCGGGTCCACAGCCACCCCATTCAAGACTCAAGACGCCGTGGATTTGCATTGATTGTTGATTCCCTTTTTGATACGCCATCCACACCCGGCAGTGCCTGAAAACTCCAAAAATCTCATTAAAAAAAACGTTCTCGTGTATCACACGGAGGCCGCGAGGCAGCGTATGACTCACGGTTCCTTGTGGCCAACTCCACAGAAACACACACACCCAAAACCACAACATAAGTGCGCTATACTGCGAGCTACAGGTGCTATATACCTAGTATTGCTGCTGTAGTGTAGTCGTGGTAGAGCAGTATGAAGCTCGTACTGCTTGCTTTTGTCCGTCCACCGAACGAAGCTCTTTTATACAGGTATGTCTTTACATCGGCAACAGCAGCAGTGGATTGGGTTGTGTGTGTCACGTACAAAGTTTGCTAAAAGACTTGTCGGTGAAGATATAACGTGCTCTGTTGTTGTGTCACTTGTTTTCCTTAGGATTAGTGTCAGTTGGTGTTGGACTACGACCTATCGCGGTCGACATATAGCTTGTCGGTCTCCCGTGCTCTACATTAGAACAGCTTTCTATGTCTTAACGTCACTACAGCAGCAAGCAGTGATTGATGATTTTGGAGTTGGATGTCCCCTCACCAACTCAAATAGATGCCTATATCGCCATGTATGTAATGTATCTGATGACACCCAGCAGGTGATCAGGAATCGATCCTTTTTTTCTGGTTGGGCTTTGCATCTCTTTTTGCCGGGCAGGGTGTGCCCCACACTACTTTTGGTGTAAAAACGTCCCCATCCTTATCCTCGTCCAAAAAACGAGCCTCAAAACCCCTCACGTCGTGCTGACTGACGCGTAGTGTTTTACACGTGATACTTCGAAGTATCCCGTATGTAAATAGCCGTATTATATGCTGATATACTGGTACGAACAAAGGGCTATCGGACCAACTGGAGGTGGTGGTATTTTTTATCTGTCCGCACAAAGTACTGGGGCAGGAGCGAACGAACACAGCAGTAGTAGTAATGTTAGTATTAATAGTACGTATAGCTAAGCGTGTACCACCATGGTCTTACTGCAGCACATACAACTATATTTATTTGCGTATAAACGCTTGTACCATTAATGATAAAGAATCAGGAAGTCTGAATAAGGTCGGATTTCTTATTAGAGAATGGATTCATGTAATGTGTTGCTTTAATGGCAATGAAACGCTCCTTCCTTGGTGTTCCTTTTCTTGATATCATATTAAAATTACCATATTACGGGGGACCATAGCAAATAGGACCTACGGTATACACAAAAATCTATAAATTTCCCTGTTTACAAACAATATTTGGTCCTGTTCACTATGGTCCCCGGTCATAGTTTTTACCTGGTATGTTGTTGTTGTTCTCACATTAAGTCATCGCCACAATACAAGTACAATGCAGTCCGTGGTCGCAGGACAGGCTCCGATAACTCTGGAGTGGAAGAAATACCTCGGTGAAAAAACAAAAGTACTAACTATAAAAGCTGTCATCTACTACTACTGCTATAACCGAGGAGGTTCGTTCCTAGGTAATACCTGGTGCTGCCATTTGCGTGGCAGATAGCACGGGGTGGTGTGTAAATTGTATGATATGTGCACAGGATGAACATGTTGGTGTTGCTGAGTGAGGCCAACTTGGCGGCAGCAGCAGTGGTGACGAGGTGCGTCCCATGCAAAACCACATAATATCGACATCTTGACAACAACAGCAAGCAGCAAGAAGCAGAAGAGTTCGTGCTGATCTTGACGCTGGTTGAACTTGGTGTGCTACACAACACACAAAATGTTACATGATGCCTGTCATGGTATGGTATAATGTAACAACACGTTGCCTGCCTGTGGTGGCAATGTATTAGCTGCCGTTATAGTATGGATGTAGGTGAATTCATATCTGCAACCAACGTCGTAGCCGATATATATGGAGGGCGTCGTGGTCACCTGTCGATATTGATTGTAGTAAGTTCGTACATATCATACGTACTACAGCAGTGTAGAGCACGGGAATACCGCAGCAGTTGCTCCGTTCAGCACAACAATGCATACATACCAGTAATACAGTATTTCCAAGATCGTCAGAGTATCTGTAACAATCGTTGGAACTCGGTCGCTGACTCGCTACTAAATCCCACCTCTTTGGTACTGAGTCTCCGGGGTACCAGAAGAAGCTAACATGGCTTAGTCCTCGGGCGCTCTCAGGGTACCAAGAAAAGCCGAAATGACTGAGTCCTCGCGGGTACCGAGATAAGGTGTTGAACAAAATGAAGCACGTTTTTCATGCACATATTGTCATCGAAATCTCGTCGCGAAGTACCCTCATACCCGTTCGTTGTAAGTATCTCTGAAATACGACGGCACAACCATAGACAGGCGCCCAAGTTTGAAAGTTGAATGTTGCGCTGCACTCTATTTGACACATTTTTTTCGGGTTTCCTGTGTGTTTATCATCCTTTTTGTTATTCGTCCCACCTATTTTCCTCGCCCTACTCTCCCTCTCCCTCCCCCACAGTATTATTGTTGTTTACTGTAATATATTATACCTCAAATCCGGGGTCACATACTACAAGAATAATGTACCGCGATAATGCGAGTAAACACCCCTAGGGGTGCAACGATTTTGACCCGTTCTATCTACGATAGAGGTAGCACATTTCCGCTAAAATGTTTCTGGATGACGAGTCTCCTTGACCCAAGCTTGTCGGAATGTCATTTTTGTTTCGAAAATTGACCTTTTGGTATACTTGGGCCATGGGATTAGTTATCGGGATGCAATTTGATTTTTGTCCTCACTCAGGTTTCGGGTGAGGTATGTAGCTAGCTCCTCGAGTGAAGAGCCTCTGAAAACTCAGGTTGAAATTCTATCGTAAGACGCCTCTTTTGCAGGTGTGAAACTACGCCCCTGGATACCGTGATACCGGGGCGTTTTCTGAAACGAAACTTGTTTTGGCCCTTTGATGCGATACTAAAAAAACACGCACACACATACATCTCGCACAACAAGCAAGCGGGGCGATACAAAAGAAACAATAACTAAGCGCACCCCTCTTAACACGCTCACGCACACACCACAACAGCAGGTATTGGTCATGCATTCCTTACCGTCCAAGCGCTACGTTTCAGATTTATTTGGCAAAAGAGATACCGTACGAGTAGTAGCGGGGAGTGAGATTGCAGATGGTTCGTACCCGGAGGAGCAGTGCCGGCAGAAGTGACATGAAATGATACTGAAGCTACTGATATCAATAATATCTGCTCATGCTGACTGAAGGTTGCCTCATGGTATATTCATGATATTGTAATATAGGCTGTTCCATACAATATCGTCAGGAAGCGAGTTCATCGTCATCGCACGCACACCAGCACGACTTGTTCTAAACGCCACACCCCACTCAATGTACGGCAGCCCGGTGCTCGTTCGAGTGACCGGATGGCAACTACTTTTTTCAAGGCAGGATGTATAAATCATGTCTGGGTCTCTGTGCACATACATCCGACGTTGTCTGTTTAGCTGTTGATGCGCTATACGTGAACCTGCCCACACACCGGGCATAAAGTTTCCTGTGGGAAACCCTTTGCTTGCTTCGGAAACGGCTTCATCTTCGACGTTCAAAATGATTTTTCAGTTCGGGCCCAGGGCGTTTACCCAATCAAATGATAGGGGGGCATCAACTACTGCTGTGATAAGGGGGCATTTCCCCCTTATTAATTTTGAGGGGGAGGGCGTTTACATTGATTTTCTCCCGGTTTCGCTGAAAATAGCGCCCCGGAACGTTTACCGTGATGGCCACGTTTACTTGCATTGTCACGGCGGTATATGTGTTTCCTCTACAAAACGAGTAGCCTAACGTGTGAATGTGTATACTACAGTAGTCGCAGATAATCACGGTAGCAATGCCTCGTTGATGAGTATACAGTAGTAACCAAAACACAAGTAACTTTTGATAGGTACATACTCGTACACACGATGCTCGCGACGATTGTATGCCTACTCCAGTATACTGGTATCGATACGTGTTTCACATTACACATAATCGTATGCACAAATCCTACTATAAGCGAAAAAGCTGCCCTTGAATACTACCTGGCATACTAGTAGCATTCGCGTGCACGGCAACAGAATGCTATATATATGATATGTACCGTGGGTCCTGGTGTAGCGGATGTTGTCCTGTTGCAATTGGTAAACTCGTATTGTAATTTGTTCCGGGTATGTCGCACTGGTGGCTTACAGGTTACCCGGTACGGATATGAAAATCAAACCACCACACCCGTTGGAAGACACGCACGATCCTGCCGACCGACCTACCCATGCCGGCGACCGCGATGGCTTGGCAGGTGGTCCTCGTGCCTACTGCAGTAGGATCAATTTCGTGGGTTCGAGTCTCCCCGAGGGCTTACTCGTAACGACATTTTCTTTCTTACTATTTAATAATTCTAAAAACTATCGTCGTAGCAGCAAGCGCGGGAGCGTGAGTTCGCAACATTCGATGAAAATAGACGAGCGGCGGAAGTGCTGAACCTTATGCGCGATGAAAAAGAAGGTACCCACCGGGGGGAAAACGTGATGACACCTATGACCACGACTTGTCCGGGAGATCGATGAGGGGAAAACCTCCTATTAACACTCTTAGATCTAGTTAAGCTGGAAAGTAAGAGTGGCGAAAATAAAAACTATGGCAATGTATAACACCCACCCGGTGGTAATACTTCTTAATAGTATGTTTTTTTCGTACTACTACCCGGAGTAAGGGTGTGGTAGACAACCGTATCCCCCGTGATAAAGTGGGTGACCGTTTGGGATTCCAGACCAACCACCACCCTCAAGCGGTATACTGTAGGGGCGTGATAATAATGGGCGAGCGATACCAATGATTTACAAACAAACGGCATTCAACATTTATTTAACAACTAATTATAATGGAGATAAGACAGCGCCAACTATTTCCACCTCCCGCCGTCTACCATTCATCAACGCACACAAGTTGACGAGGGTTCAAATCTCCGTGTTGTACGAGTTCCTACTAGTAGCAACTTCTCAATCATATACGTAGGGACATACCAGGTATAATATATATTCTCGGGCGTCCCAAACGGAAAACTCTCTGCCCGACCACTGTTTTCAACACGTGCTTGACATCGCGACCTTCGAAGTATATATTATATTCGGAAAGATTGCCCGACAAAGGACGCCACACATGCAAATACGAGTCGAGTGGAAAACTGACCTGGGATAGAAATATTTACAGAACACACCCCAACGGCGGCGATAGACTAAATTCATAGCATCCAGGCCGTCTGGTGATTATAAGGCCATACCTCAGGAAGCGTGGTTCACACCGTGCCTCGGGTGATGAATCAGGTGGGCATTTATTTATGTATTTATTTAGAATAATGACCACTCGGTGGTATACTGCCGTAGCGGGAAGGGGGGAGAAGAGCCTGCTATGTGACCCCGGATCTGAGTTACGAGTTGGAAGGAGAGAGAGTAGAAGATGTGCGAAGATAATGAATGGGATGGAAAAAAAAAAAAAAAAAAAAAAAAAAAAAAAAAAAAAATACTGCTGTAGGCTGTTGCAATGTAGTCTGTAGTCTGTAGGGATGTCGTTAAAAAGATGGGGTGCGTTGTACGATGTCACACACGGTATCGTATACCATACATACTAGTACCTGCTGTTGAATATACGAGTATAGAAGACCATGTATGTATCACATCATACCAAGGGTACCGTGCATGATATTGCACGTACGGGTGACTCTTGTAGTACCGCTCGACGCACATACATACCTGTCTTCGCCCCGGTGGCTTAGAGGGGGGTCCGCCCGCCTAAATTACGCAATCATGCGGGTTCAATTACCACCGAGTGCCGATACTTGCAGGGACTTTTTCTTGCATAAAACATTGATTGGCGGAAAGTGCGAGAGCGTGAGTTAGAAACATTCGATGAAAATCAACGAGCAGTGGGAAATATTGTCTCTATGGGCGACAAAAGCAAAGGTCCGTATCGGTGGGCAAGAAGGGACGACACCTCTGGTCACGGCTTGTCCAGAACCTGGGGAATAACAAGTGAGATCTAGAAATAAAAGTAAAAATAAAGTACTAATTAATGTTAACATACGGAGCGTATGGCGCAATAAAGCAGCTTGCCTCGACACGTGATCCGCTTCTATCCGAACGAAGTAAATGTTGCTCCGAATTGCTTTGGGGCGATGACATCCTTGCGATCACCAGATAAGGCAGCGCAGCATCCCCAGCATATCCCTGTCCGCTGAAACACGTGCGCTGGTTGGTGCGTATGATGTCAAGACAAAACACCAAACCATACTGTAGCAGTATCAATAACACGTGTTCCTTGCTGGCAAGTCGTGCCGCACTGCTACCGTAACTCCGTCCTTTGCCATGCCAGGTCTGAGAATACTCTCTTCCATATAAAACCAAGTTGCCTGTCAAGACCGTTGTAGGTTCGTCACAGGGCGTGGGGCTCTACATGAGTTCACTCCGTTTACCGCTTCCGTTCGCCCGGGTAGATACTACTCATCATAGCCCTGAAAAATCGATCCATGGTCATTTTATTAATAGAGCAATAACAGATAGATGCCCTTGGCGCCAAATGGATGGGTAAACGTGGGGCTTACGTCCCATATCGCCGTCCATACCTATTATTTCTGAGGGAGTCTGGTTTAGGTGTTTAGGAAGCTAAATCGGCTAGAGCTCCTCGCCGGAAATTTAACTCTTCACACAAATTGCCGTTACGTTGCGGTTGCGTTGCCGTTGCGGGCGTCTGTGCCTTCGATCGTGCCCTCGTGTGTGCCTTCCTTTGTGCCTTGCTTGGTGTGTGCCTTGGTATGGGCAGCGTTGCAGTCAGCCCTACAGTAGTCTTCAAAGAATCGTTGTCGGCGCTCCTCCCCGTGATCCCCCTCGAACACAATCGTATAGATATCACCCCCATTTTTATATACTGCGCCCACTTTCTCCCCCTTTGTCCACTACGCCGTAGAAATGTAACATCTGGAAGTATGCCCTTTCCGTGGTGTAAGGCGCTTGCACTCCCAATTGTTGTGCAGCTTGTGGGCCATGGTCGCCGCTGTTGGTGTCTACTGTAGGGATCGGAAGCCCGGTCACCACCCACAATAAATAATAGGCTACCGTACAATACCGAAAAAATAACACCCCGGTGATAGCATTTCGATATTAAAAGATAATATCACCGGGTGTGCTGTAGTGGGTGGTTGTGCTATCAGACGCATCCCCGGCAATAAGCAATATGCACGGGGCCCCCGCAGGTAGGGAGTGTAGTAGGGAGGGGGTGTCATACCGAGGGGGGGGGGTGCCAACGGTAGTAGTAATGATTGCTAAGGCGCGTTAATAGTCCATAGACTTCGCCCACACTGCGGATGGATGTGATAACGAGAGAGGGTACGACAGCAACAGGGGTGATACCGGCAACAAGAGGGGTGTGATAACAAGGGGTGTGCTAATTAATATGCGAGGGGCCTCGGTCTGAAATCACCTTGTTTTTGCATTCCCGAAAAACACTGCTGGTGATGGTGAGGCCCACGCCTGAAACCGGAGATGACAGCGAAGATCCTCACCGTGCTGCAATGCCCCAGAACGGTCACCTGTAGGGCATGATTGGCGCAATCCCGGGTTATATATTTAGTTACTGCTTGGCGGGACAGGCATCGGAACGCGAGTTGTGCGCAGCACGACACGAGGTATCGCGCCGCGTAGGCTGTTTCACCGCAAGCGAAAATGAAGTCAAAGCTCCCGACGATTGCATCTCTGACCCGCCGAAAAACTAACTGCTGCTATGTTGATACGAACCCTGTGTTTCTGGTCGACGCTCCGAACACAAGTACACCGTAGCATTGCAAACTGGTGTGGTTTCGAGTGAATGCTACAATGACACGCGATAAGCTCCGTGATTAGTGATTGGCCACGAGCCTACTACGCGCGCCAGTGAATGGGGCTAAGGGCGCAGTAGGAAGAGTAGTAGCAGTGTTGAGGGTGACCAGTATCCCCCACGTAGTATGACAATTTTCGAATTTGGTGCTGGTTTCAGACGTACCTCCGTAGGGGGTGTCGTATGCAACCTACCCCCCGTGATGAAGTGACAATAAAAAAACAGACCAAATACTACATCATCGCTGGGTGTGCTCATGTGTGTAGGGGGGGGTGGTCCGAGCCAGGTGTGATTTCGTCCGTGTCGTTCGGCATTCCACCCGCTCGCCCGTGACCCATTCATTGTCCAAATTGTGTTGGACCGCATAAAGAAAATACAAGCGCTGTTATTTTGTTGCTCGCTCATACTCGCTCAAGGGTTTCACCGATAGTACGGCTAACTGACATCGCTGGTGTTGTGTGTCATATTTGAACAAAAAGGTCGGGGGTGTGGGGTCCACACGAATCGAACGAAATCCTCTGACGGAGTAGATACAGACTAAGGGATGTGGCCTGTGCATCCTACACCCCCTAGAATGGGGTATGATTCGTGAGCTTCACCTCGCCAAAGCCTTGCTTCCTCATCAAAGTATACATGTAAAATATTAGAATATACACCAGAATATGCATCCGCCATTGATGGAGGTACGAAGGTAGGTACCAATGTTCATAGAATAAGTATATCATGCCAGGTATGCGTGTATATGATTATGCCAGGTAGGTTGTAGTAATGTGAGTACAACTATTAATGCGAATACTGGACTATATAGTACAGTGTAACCCAGAGACGGCGCGACCCATATCCGAAGACGTTGACTTCAACATACCTCAACTACGAAACGGGGCTTTCGGGGCGGAAGGTATCAACGTGAAATGCATGCATCTTCACACCCTCGATCGAACTTTACGTATTTCTACTGACAAGACTGACAGTACTCTGTGCAACACTGCATGGACGACCATGCCCTACTGCCTGTCAGGAATTAGCTGTAAAACCCCATCAGCGTTCCACCCCATTCATTTTTCTTCCTTGAATTATGCTTCACTTGGGAGAGACTGCAATGGATATTAGGAATTGTAGATGTTCCGAGCGTGCATTTGCAGAAGTCCGTGGCCGATCACCCCGTTGGTCAAATGCTTAACTTTGAGTACTGCCAAAGTTGATGTCATGGGTTCGCTTCTCCACAAGGAAGTCTTTTCTCAAATGACACTTGCTGTCGAGAGCGCCTACTGGCATATGGCATGAGTAGGTGCAAATCGACGCTAGTCGACGAGGGAAACATTTGTTGAAACCTTCAGGCAAAGACTCTGCGGCGCATATACCATAGAGGGAAGGATCGGGAAGAGAATTATATATATATGTGACCCCGGAGCTAAGTTCGGACTACATACAGCCGGCGTTCCCGGTGGCTTGGTAGGTGACCCGCGTGCCTAGAAAGACCCGTTTTGTAGGTTCGAGTATCCCCTGGTTCACACGCGAAAGGTTTTTCCCTTACGTGAAAAATGATTAGCGGAAAGCGCGAGAGCGTAAGTCGGCAGCATTTGAAGAATATAGACGCACAGTGGGAATGCCGGACCCTATGCACGATGAAAATGACGGCATGTACCGGGAGGGGAAAGGGACGACACCTATGACCACGGCTGATTCAGACGAACGATCGCTGAGGATAAAACCCTTCTACGAGTTCAGGTGGGCAGCAAAAGTGATTATGAGAAACATAATAGTACTAATCCTCTGTATAGAAGGGAGCAGGAACAAGAAGGGTGAAAATATAATGTAATTGGAAAAAAACGAGTCGGGGGAAAAGAAGCTTGAAAACCTAGCGATTACGGCTCCGGCAACTAAGGGGGTTGCTGGCTGCCGGGTATTGGAGATAATACATTTAGTACCTACGCTACTGTGCGTTGCAGGGGATCGATACGACTCATGCGCAGCATGTCAACTTTTATTCTCCGGCGCGATTACTCTTGGAAGCGGGCAGCACGTTTTATTGTTTTTTTAGTGACAATATATGGACGAACAGATTATATATATATTTTTATAGATTTACACAAAGCTTGAATACGTTCAACGGCAACACCCCCTCCGGATAGTAAGCAGATAATGCATCTAACCAACAGCGGGTGTTGATATATTACTGTTGCAGCCCGTGCTACGTACGGAGAGAGAGCATATAGTATATACATTCAGCTACCATGTGGCGTCACTAATTATCACTAGTGCCGAAGTCGAGTTCGCCCTTTGCCCACACACACAGCTACTGCTAAGACTCAAACGACGCACAATAGACAATGAAAAATAGCTTTTGTCGATAAGGGCGACATCGTTTTTAGGTGTTGTTGCTAACATTGCATCTAGGAGTGGAAGCTGCGCAATCATTCCCTTGGATGAGAAGTAATCCGGTCGTTGGAGAAGCAACATAAAGTTGGCCCTGCCGACAGGCCTTCGACGTCGAAATAGATCACGTGCTAGGATGATTCCACCTGCCGGGAGTGTCCTCCGAATATAGACACCGCGACTCAGCATGCCGAGCCTTGCCTCACTTCTTCCCCGCGTGGGCACGTGTTGCGTTGCGCGTCCCTTCGCCTCTGTGGTTCCGCGTTCTCGCCCGATCTGGTCGGTCAGATGGTCCAACAGTTGGAGGCCTGGGCGGACGAGCTGGGAGGGAAGTTTCAGCTGACCGTATTCGGCAAGAGAGTAGTTGTTGTCGCCGGAGTCGACGGCGTTCGCCACGTTCTAAACAAGCGCCCTAGCGTTTTCCGCAGGGGGCTAACACCGGTGAGTCTCTGTAGTTGAGCAACAACGTGTTGTATTTAGCATGGTGGTTGTTCTCTGAGCCCGGTGTGCCCACCCGATATCGAATTGTTGATGCCGTTCGTAGCCGTTTGCTCCTACATGCTTTCTCTACACGACCCGTTGGCGAAATTTACCGTATTTCCCGACATACAAAGTGCACTTGCTCTTGGCAACGGGCACAACGTAGCCTTACTGTAGGGGGAGGGGAGGGGCGAAACGTTCGTGCGCCCGTATCACGAAACATCTCCTCGCCTCTTAGAGTCGACACACCGGCACCCACATTAAGTCACCGGCACGCGAAAACTGCTGACCAATCACTGGCCCACGCCATTGATGGTGGGCTTCCATGGCATGAACCCGTCCAACTACCGCTTCGAGGTCACGCGTAAACCTCTATCGACGCCATGCTGTATTGCTGTTTCTGGCCCAACTGCTTACGTGTTGGTACATCAACCCAGACTCATTTCCATTGGCCGGCCAAGAAGATCGGGCTACTACCAGCCTTGTTTTTTGACGAAGGCAAGGAGTGGGGACGTTCGAGGCGCCTGATCTGTCCGCACCTTGTCGGAAAGAACGTGGCAGATATGATTCCTGCACTAGCCAAGGTGCGAGGCGACACGCAAAGGTCGAACCGACAAACCGCAGCAGACGTAGCGCCATATGCCCGCGCGTTGGCTGGAGCACGTCCGTTAGTGCGTCCGGCGTATCTTTGATTGATACGAATTTTGTGCTGATCGGTATCACTCGTCGGGGCGCGCTTTCGAGAGTCTGCCATCAGACCTAGTGGTTTTATGTCACGTGCACCTGTTACCTACACTCCACAGATGGTCAATGTTCCAGTTGATAACATGCACCAGGTAGTATTCGTTAAACTTAGTTTCCACCGCCGTGAACACTGCTTGGCCACCGTGCAATATCGATGTCGTCTGTGACCCCTGAAACAGGTCACGGAGCGTTTTTGCGCCCAGTTGGGTGAAAAGGAACACGCGGGAGAAGTTGTTGACGGCATTCAAGCTTTCGGTGAGGCGCGCGTGCTGTTGAATACCAGGCAGACCTTTGGTCCAAAGACCTGTTACTCAATAACCCCCAACAGGTATCCGCGGAGCAGTGAAGGTCGAAATGAATGCTCGGAGACGGTGACGCTGGTTCGTGCGTGGTATGTCTGAGAGAGCGAAAACCCGGCATTAGGTGATAGGTTGAAATGAAAGGTGCCGACGTAGAGGGGAAACACCTACATCTTGTGAGGTTCCTCCTTTCAGGGTCTCTACATGCTTTGTCTAACAACCACATTTGAGAACAATGGTAAGCTAGCCCCGGTAGACGTTTGTGGGCTACGTAGCTACCTAAAGCTGTATCAGTAAAAAATACACGTGGAAACATAATGTTCCGGCTACTACACCGTGCAGCCCCCACCTTGCCACGACTCAAAGGTGAAGGTGAATTCAAACGTTGCGTGAAACGCAAGACACGCGGGTTGATTCACTTGACAAGGGACTGTCTTGACCCGCCGTTCGAGGTTCCATCACATGTGGCGTAATGCAGTACAGTATCGAATCTAATTTCTACTTTAGGCTTCTCTCCTGGTTTAGGTACTATTCAGCCGCGTCGCGAGCACGGCGCCATATTGACTGCCAACTTCGAGGTTTTGAACTGCGCGAGAACGTGGGGGATTTTGCGTTCCTACGCGAGGCATTACCTCAAAATCTTACCCCCAGCTCGACAGCGTTTCATTGGGGTATTAAGCGGAGGCACCTTTGAGGCTGCATACAACTTGACTTCACGCTAGTTCAACCAGGGTATTGCCATTTGACTCTGCATCGCATTTCACCTGATTACAAAACGCCTTGCATGTCACAAAGAACGCCGAACACTGGCACGCGCAAGTACTGCAAGCTAAACAGTAATGCCCTAACAATACCCGAACAGAGGCGCAAATAGTGTTCACTCTGCGATCGATACTTCCTAGAACGTCCACTTACATGGCCGACCTCTGGGCATATTTCTTCATGAAAGTCATCCTTGTCCGGCGAAGGCGACGCATGGCCTCTCGTCACTGCTGCTGGCTTCAGCGTACTCTCCTTACTGGGCGAAGGGCACTGAAATATCTGAAGAGCCATGTACTTCGCCAAGAGCTGTAGTAGTTGCTAAAAGAGTAGATTGCTTGTGTGGCGAAGGTTCGGGTGGTGCCTCAGAACCAGGGTGTATCGGAGCCTTTTTCTGTGTCTAACTTGTATGAATAAGGCGACAACTCGCGTTGTTTACGCCTTCCACCTTTAAAGGAATACTCGCCTGATTAGGTACTCGCGCCTTATGTAAAGCTTCTAGTTGTGTCAGGCCATTTTAGGTTCCCTCAAAGACGTTCCAGAATGTCGCCCGATATCAAGACCACCACTGTATCAGGTACTTGATAAATAGCTCTCCACTCTTTGCCTGACATTCATGACGGTAGCGCTAAACCAATAATTTCCACATGAAATAGCTGGGAGTGCTGGCACCCCGTGACAACAGCTGAGTACCCTTGACGATAGCGCAGTGCGTGTGTTCCCTTGTGCCAGTGTTGGGCAGGCGATGTCCGCGTGTGGTTCAATTATGAACGAGCCGCTCGGCACATGCGGAGTGGATTATTTTGTCTTCGTCCGCCTCATTGACAAACGATACCCACCTCCTGTGCCTTAATATAACTAGCAAGCTTCAAAATCTCCCCCCTTGCTCGTTCGCACGTGTGCTTCGTTTACAGAAAGCTTCGCGCACGACTCGGTCGCCTTGGCCGCCTTCGGCCTGCACACGGATAGCATGACAGGTCCAAAAGACCAACCATGCCCGTCGCTCGACTGTGTCAAAACTGTTATGCAGTCATTCATGACCCTCATGTTGCAGCCGCTCGCTATGTGAGTGTGAACAGAAAACCCCGAAATGTGTGTGGATCGGAATTTATGTGAGCTTCACGTGTTACAGTGCCGGTTTTTTTGTTGGTACATACGCTAGCTCGGGAGGTACACGCTTCGATATGGATTCACCTGACATATGATTAGGCTCCACTCACCTTAGTCGCTCTATTATCTACCAGTATACCCCACCCAAAGCATGACCTTCAGAAAAACGGAGGGGCAACCCGAAGAATGATGGCAGTTCTTATGTACACAACGAAAACAAACTATATACAAAAACGATAAAGTATGCCCCAATGCCTCACTGGGCAGTTTCTCAGCTCGGGATCCCCATTAATCAGTAATCAGAACAAGTTTGGTCAAACCGCGCAACAGCGACAGTCTGCTACAGTAGGATAGTGTTTACTGTTATCGAAGGATGCGTTGGCACCAGGTATAAGAGCTGTCGCCGACAACGCCTGAGTATCGTGAATGACGGGTCGATGCGATCAACAATTGGCGGGGTGCTTATACCAAAAGGCAGCTGCTGTCAATATATGGCATAAATTTGTGAAAATCGTGCCGGCGACACCGGTCTAGGGAGGTTTCCCGGAGGCCGGTTTTCTCTACATTCCGTTCGACGCGCAGACACGTAGCGAGGTCATGGCGGCCCGGTCACGGGCTCGGAGAACTAATGGTGGACAAACCACCCAGATGAGTTCGAGCAGGACGTATTATTACTGGGTATGCAAGCAGGCCGCATTGAACAGGGTACCGGGTGGAGCTGAGTTCGATTTGTAACAATCTTGGTCTAAACTGTTTCGTCTGCCGTGCCGCGTGCCCATTCTCAGGCTCGGGTGGGTTACTTTGCCGTGGTTACTGCCTTGGGTGAAACACACGAACAGGCAGTCTAAGCTGCTGCGAGACATGATTCAGGTGTGTTCGAACGTGTGACATACGTCACGAGCAACTACATCAGTTGCGTAACCTCTTACAACCGCTTGTTAAACCTAAACTTCCCACAGGCACAACTTCGCTTCTACCGCTTAGGCGGTCGGCTATCGTTACCTACTTATGCAGGGGTCCGCTCAAATACACCGTGTGAGACCCCCAGCGATCCTCGCACACCCGGAGCCGATGCCAAGTGTGTTTGTGGTAGGCAAGCGTCACTTATCCCACATACGACAGTGTTTCACGGCCGGAACCCACGTGCCCGCTGTGTGACACAGGGCGCGATAAACAAAGCCCGTCTCGAGCACAGAGATGGCGTCCGAACTGGTTCGCGCATGGACGGCGTCGAGCACACGCCCGACGGGGTGCTTCTGCGGAAGATGGCGGCAGTATCAGAAAAGGGGAAAGATGGCAACCATCTGCCCGACCGTATGGCGTTCTCGGATGACGAGGTGGTGCGGCAGGCAATGAGGTGAGCAGTCCTCCCGAGGAGTGAGCGAGGCAGATTGATGAACTGCACCAAACACAAATGGTCAATGGAGTCTTGATGTGTTTCTTCGTTTTGCAGATTCAGCGCAAGGTTACAGCCGGGGGTCTCTCCTAGATGGTTGACGGTTGAAAAAATAAAACATTGCCACCCATCATCGCAAACGAGTGTGCTTCAAGCTCCTATTACGGGGGTCCATAGTTAACAGGACCAAATATTGTTAGTAAAAATGGTTACACATATAGGTTTTGATATATACCATAGGTCCTGTTAACTATGGTCCCCCGTAGTAAGACATGCCGACTGCCACAGTTGAGCACACGCACCGAACCACCAATTCATATCGCCGAGCGCAATGCAGCTGCCAGCCGCAAGCACCGCTGTTGAACAATCACAAGGCGTTGGATTCCCTGGACAAAACAAACTTGGTCGGATATCTCGCACCTTGGATACACCCCTCAAACCATTCGATACACTCCGACGACATCTGAACTGAGAGTAGGGGCTTATTCGACTGAGACCAAGAACAGGATAAAGCAGGTCCCCTTGTTTCACTCAAAAGGCGAGCAAAATGCCTTCTCAAGAGCTCCCGGACTTGTTCGGATCCGATGTTTCAATGGCATTTGTGCACAATAAATGGTAGGGGTAGTATCCCATGGAATTGTGTATCATACTGAGGTCAATGTTCTTCTCGCGAGGTCCGTGATCGCGCGTGTGTGGTGTGCGTGGTGTGTGTGGTGTGTGGAATGGGGTTCGAAGATCTGAGGTGTTCTACGATAGAGGTTCACCCTGAATTTGTTGAGGCTCCTCACTTTAGGATCTCCATATCTCACCTAAAAACTGACTTCAGCAAAAACCCAATTGCATCCCGATGAATAGTCCCATGGCCCAAGTATACAATAACGTTATTTATCGAAACAAGATTGGCATTCCGACTATTCTGGGTTGAAGAACCTCGTCATTAAAAAAAAAACGTGAGCGGAAATGTGCTACCTCTATCGTAGAACGCGTCATCTGTTGAATGCTACCCCTGCCTTAGCATGCATCTGCCCACCATGGTGCTCTTGGACGGAACGCACTCGCTGAGCGTATTGGGTAGTCGCTGATCGTATTGGGTAGCCACACTGGATGGGCGTCAAACACGAAATAACCTGGAAACGCTGATCTGCTACATCAGTAAAAAAAACAAACGGTGTTTTTCTCTCGCTGGACCTGTTTTTCTCTCGCTGCACCACTAACCGCAGCCTTTTCATCGGTGGAACGGGGACGACGGCTTTCGTCTTGTGCTGGGTCATGTGCTACCTCACCAAGCACCCCAAGATGCTAGCTCGTTGCCGTGAAGAGGCCCTCCAAGCGGCTCCAGCAAGGTTGGAGAAAGACAATCGTCGCCCGTTGACCTACTGCTCTAGATGACTTTGCAGGGCTGCTTGGTACTTGAACAGGTGCTTCGCTTCGCAGCGGCGCATACCGAGTCGCGAATATTTTATCTACTGTAAGTTGTGTTATTTATGGTGTAGTCCTGAAATGTGAATTCGAACAATTGGTAGAATCTTTTATTCGCAAGCTGGATGTGATACATTAGCCACGCGTGCTGCGGGGATATCAGAGCAGCCGATAGCACATGGCACGACTGTAGCACCCTGTGGGGTCCACCCGTGCTGATGACTACATTTCTTCTAGTAGTAGAGACCGCGTGGACATTTTCGTGCTGATGGCGAAGCTCGCTTGCGCTATCCTTTATCCCGGAGGGCGAAACATTCGTTTACATTGTGTATGCTACAAACTTTGTCCAAGACAACGACAGCAAAGCAGCACCGGTGTACCGACTTCTTCCTGATTCAGTGCCAGTTTGCCATGGTATCCCTTAAGTGTGTGCCTTTTTGTGCCTGTCATTGCCTCGCATTTCGACGGCATCGCAAGCAGAAACGGCGTGGCTTCGACGAGTGAGCAAGTCGCCAAGCTGGAATTCTGTTCGGCGGTATTCATGGAGACGTTAAGGCTGAGAAGCTCCTCTACGGCTTTGTTCTTCCACAACGGGGTACGTGCATGACTCGGTTTAAGGCAATTGTTGTAGGGATGCCGTATTTAGGGATGCACAGGCGACCACATAAATTGTAAGCATGAGCATCTTCCTCCAGGTTGTAAATGTGATCCCGTATTTGGATTAATCTTACGGATGTGTCATTTTCGGGAAATTGACGATCAATCGCCCTCGATATATTTTGCGTTCGACGTGGCAGTTTCGTAGACCTGCCTGCCTGCCTGCCTGCGCCTTCACTTGGTGCCAGTATCACGCATTCAACCCCCTCGATTTCTCCATATATATACGGAACGTACCGTGCAAACCAACATGCATTTGGCGGGCTACAGGAAGCTACCACGATGGAAGACGGGACGGTGTTAGAGAAAAATACTGGTGTCATCGTGCTTACGAGATACGCCGGAGCTTCGGAAAACTGCTTCACCAGGGCCAAAGACTTCGTGCCGGAGAGGTGAGCACCCCTCCGACCCGTTCTACGATAGGGTAGCACATTTCCGCTATTTTTCTTTTTCTGAAAAAAGGGGGGTTCCTTGACCCCAAATCGTCTGTATGCCAACCCATCTTGATTTAGAGAAAAAACGTTATGTAGACTTGGGCCATGGGACTATTCGCCGCGATGCATTTTGATTTTTGCTAAATCCAGTTTTTGGGTAAGGTGTGGAGCTCCTTGAGTGAGGAGTCTCAGGAAATTCAGGTGAACCTCTATCGTCGAACGCCTCCTCCTCTAACCCTACCCGCTCGGTGTCGACCTTCCCGTTGGCGTTGAACGCCTTAAGGAGGAACATGCTTCGAGATCCACCGGTGTTTTGACAGGTTTTCTCAGGCCCAACCTGTTCTTGCTTACCGAATCTGCAGCGTATGCGTGTTGAAGTCTCTCGAGGGCGCCTTGGTGCCCATGTGGTTCTAGAGAGGCGTGACCCTAACCCAGCCACTGTAGTAGTGCTGCATGGACCTTGCCGACACAAGATTGTTGAAGTGGCATCATCCCGTAGATATCGATTTTCAGCTGGCCATCCAACGGGCCATTCCAGCCACCGTTAGATTCCTCCGTCCAGTGCCCTGGTGCCTCGCCGTGGGACCAACACCGTGCCCCGCTTAACGCTAACCCCGCTCGCCACCAAATCGCTTCTCGTCCTGCGCCCAACCACGATGTTCATACTCTCTTTGTCCAACCAGATGGATCGAAGCGGAACGCGAGGATGCCCTACTGGGCAAAGGGGGGAAAGCTGAGGGCAACAGGAGCGTCAATCACGATGAAAATGGTTTTCTTGCGTTCGGGGCCGGTCCAAGGGTATGCCCGGGAAAGGTACGACAAATGCTCTGAAACGCTCATGGGTTCCTTCAACGCCTCACAGTGCATGCCAGCGACGCGACATATAGTAGAGGTAGCCAATCGCGTTTTTTTTTGGCGAACAATGTGGTATTTCGGTGCCTGGAAATATTCCTGATTGTGTAACCGGCCGGCTCACTGGGAAGGCAGTAGTCCTCCCAGACACAGCCTGTCAAAGCCGTGCTGCATACGAATACATAGTGCTACACGGTTAATACTCGATTTGGGGTGTACTTCCCTGTTCACCAGCTGCCAGCACGCGAGGATAGCAGCGCTGAAAATGCCCAAGGAATGGATCGTTTAGTTTTGTGTATACAACGCAAACACTATAAGCCACGGGTTGCGTGCACGGAATCCGATATCCATGCTACATGTGCCATATGTCTCGTTTCGTCGATTCAGGCCGTCGCGAAGGCTCAGGCAGGCATGATCATCGCGGCGATGTGCGCGCGCTTTAACATGGCACTTGGACCGGGTCAGGTGAGGACAAACTTGTTCATTCAGCTCCGATGGGCAGCGTGAGCAGCAGATATTTTTTCAAGCTCAAGCCTAGAAATATGTGTGCACGCCGGGGTTCCTTGCTGATGACACTATATTTTGAGGCTTGCGACTATACATCATTATGGACCCCCTCATGTCGCAACCACTGGGCGTACTCCACTGTTGGTTTTTCGTTCCGCTCCTCTTTGCCCAAGAGCGCCCCTTTTCGCACCCCTATCAATCCTTTTTCAAATCCAAATCCGATAGTCCACAGTGAACTGAAGGTGTGGGCCTGTACAAGACATGAAGAGCTTCTTGGGGGGTAGAGCTACGAAATAGGCTGCATGCTAGTCCACAGTATATTTAGTAACCTATTATATCCGTTGAACACCATTTCCATGGAATGGCGAATATTTCCGGCTCGCGTCGAGCCGACTACGTGCACGGTGTGTCAGGAAGGCTTTTCGGAATCTGGCACGTGGCATCACGCCGCCCCCCTACTACTGGAGGCGAGAATACAAAAAAGGCTTACTTACATGGAATTTGAATAAAAAATTTGATGCGCATACGTCTAACAACGGGTTTTCTTAAGGGGGGTAGCCGCGTTTATCTGATTTCTAAGTCGAGAGTCCACATCCCAGTTTCCAGATATAGTACTCTGAAACTGTCTTTCACGCTGCGTTCCGCTTGTCGTCCGGTTGAAATGTCGTCGATAAGCAGGATGACCCTCCGGATGAAATTCTGACGTACGGGTCGGGCCCCAGGACTGCAAGACTGGCTTTGACCAAAGCGGTGACATCCTGATCGTACTCCCATTGGCCACTGGAGACACCTGCACAGAGCCCATATCATCCACCCGACGGACCGTTCGATCACAGCAACTTGCGACACGAGACGGTTCTGAATTAGCCCCCAACATTGCTGGAGAAAGCATGTTCGGAGACTGGATTGACAGGAGATCTGAGGATTCCTGCACTACATTAGAGCCATGCCATGAGCCCCAAGGTGGGACGTGGTCTTGACATGGTTTTGGCAAGAACGGCCGGCCGGCGCCAGATATTGGCACTTTTCCGGGCTTTTTCCGGAATGCCAATCAGTTGTTGGTACACTGGGTTCACCCTTTACTTTGCTGTTTGCATCCGGTTCATCGTCTTGGCTAGTCCACGTTTTTCATTGTTGAATTCGCCTACTACATGTGTTGGTGTTTTCGCCGTCCCGGCCTCGTGCTGCTGCTGCTGCTGCTGTCTGCTTGGTTGAAGTTGCTGTTTATCTCAAGTTGAGTTAGTACTGCTCCTCTTGCCTGGTGCCATTTGCGTGGAGGGAGCAGCGACCCTCTTTCATACGTGTATGAGCAACGCTTGCTACACCGTCCACACACAGGCAGCAACCAAGTTTTTTTTTGCTGATATAGTATGTACCGGTACCTGGCACCAGGTACCCCGTGTATTGTTTTTGTTTTTACCTGAAGTTTTCGCCCTCTCAGCCACACCTACTGCACCAAGACTGAAGCTCTTCTCGAGCGCAGTGAGTCATTCCCATATATGCTCTGTTTGTTTGGATTCTGCGTCTACTGTAGTGCGTGGAGCAGGCATCGAGCAGGCGTACAGCGTTTCCTTTTTGTGGCGGCAGTGGTCGATCGAGTGGAGGATAGCGATAACAGAATATGGTTTTAGAGGCGTAATCGCATCGGCTCTGTTATTTTTGCTGTAGGTTTTACGTAGCGAGTCGCTTTCACTACGTACGTTTCGCCGACGGTCACATGGCCCTGTAGGCCCTATTTTGTTTTTCTTCCGCCGTACAATACGTGTTTCCCTGTGTTGAATTTGTGCCGTCGTGCCAAGTTTCAATCTCCAATTGTACTAATCCGTGCGTCGTTGCGCTTTCCATAAGCACCTTCGTGTATAGCTACTGGTGAATACCGCAACCGCGCCATTTTGGGCGGGTTACTACAGTAAGTAGCTTTTAATGTATCTTGATATTAATATAATAGTATCTACGATAACTTGCTGGGTCGTGTTTTTGTGTCGTTTGGGTCGGTATTGTAGTTGCTGTCTCTCGATTTTGCTTGCATATGTCAATGTTGGTGTTGGGCGCGATATTGTTGTTCGCGATTGCCGGATCTCCGTCTACCTTGTTTTATACCGTGTGTTAAAGGAGACGGAACAACTTGCGGTGAATATGCTGCGCGTTGAACGAATATGGTCATTTTCAGTAACAGTAAGATACGCAACACATTTTTTTTGCCTATGATATCCACTGACCGGTGGTGATAAGCGCATGTGCAAGGAAAGGAGGACACAGCACCCCTACGACACCGACCGAAGTAGTCTAGCGGTAGTAGAACCTGTACGGCCGGTGGTGCCAAACATGCGGGGTGGAGTTGTTGAGCTTATCCCCGCAACGACCACAGCACCACCCGTGTCAGGGCCTGAGATTCCATACGCCTACCTCCGCAACCTTTTCCGAAGGGTTCGGTCCTTGGACAATCCAGCACGCCACCGGCAGGTAGCGGAGGTTGGGTAGCTTGCCGGAGTTTTCGTGTTCAGAGGCACCCTATTCATATGGTAGGGCGATGTTTTTGTAGGGTTGTGCGGCGTTATTGCTGCTCGATGATGCGGCGGGCTATAAGCCAGTGCTAAATACTGGGCATTGTATACGTTTAGCACGCCCCAATGGCTAGCACGCATTTGCGAGCTAGTCCCCAGTCTGTTGGTCGTATTGTGAGTGGACTTCAGTCTGTACTGTAGGTGACGCTTGCTGAGCTGGAACGCAATAATGAATGGAGGGAGCCATGGTGACATAGAGTGGATTATGTGCAACCTTTTTCTGGCCAACGGGGTCCCTCAACTGGTCTACTCGGGAATTTCTCCCCAATTCCTTCTTTCACGACCAAATACCTTATATATACGTGTTCTAAAATGGTGTGCCTGGTAACGGTATGGGCTACGCTCAACCATAGGATTAATCGTCGAGCGGCCCGCACAATTACTACTGCTGTATGCAATGCTACATACCCCGGGTAGATCGTCGACCCCCAGTAGATGATCTACTTCGAAGTATATCATTTAGGGCTGATGTATCCCTGAGCTATACTGTCTACAATAGTTCATGCTGCCGGGTGAGAACCCGTATAGTCCGCATGACCTATATCACATGTTTACTGGGTTGGATCTAAACTATGAGTATGCAGCTCCTACCAACGCCATATGTGAGGAACTGTTCTTCAGTATGCCATGATCTGGTCGACGTTTGCAATGTTACGCGCCCTAAAATCGAGGTTTGGTTGACGTGCAAACGTTATCGTGCAAGGCGCCCGAACAACAACAGGTCGAAGAGTATGCCCCTTACCCTAGAAGGAATGCCTTAACTCATGCCCAGCGTGCAACATGGAATAGTCAGTCAAATCGACCTGTGAGCATAATTCGGCACTACAGTGGGGGTCCCTCTCTAAGGCGGTCTGAGTAAGGCGGTATCCCGGTAAAAGGCGATCAAACCCGCTTGGCCCGACAGGAACCCGCAGTAAGGCGGTCACCGCCTTATTGAGGGATGAACCCTCAATAGAGCGGTCTACCACCTTACTCAAGGCGATCTAGGCCTCCACATCAGTACAGACACCCTCCCCTAGCTCTCGCACAGCAGGGCGTACCGCCTCAGCAGGACACACCAGTACATACCACCCCACCAAGGTGCACCCCTACCGCTCGAGCGAGTAGAGGCGCACGATGCCCTGTGCAGCAGGTGAAGTGTGCACTATTCCAAGCCTCTCACCAGAGTCCTCTGACGACCATGCTTGTAGTGGAGGGTATGGGGGCCGGCTTCACGGCTTTTGTGGCGAGGTCAAGGAACCAGATGGTGACAACTCAGTGCACCGCATCTGCCACGCGTGCGCTGATGCCAAGTCCTCCACGAAGGATGCCGTGAAAGCCTCCGCGGGGAAGCGCTCAAGTACAGACAAAGAGGACCGTGCGGCGGGACCGTGCAAGAGTGCGACATCTGGTTCAGGAAAAACGGATGAAAGCACGTATCGCACGCGGCTTACTCCGGACCACAAGTTGGAGGTCCTGCAACGGCTTGATCAGGGAGTTGCTCACAACTCGATAGCAAGCCGTTTCAAGTGTGGGTTGCACACGGCTTTCCGTGTCCAGGACGAGAGGCGACCCCTCTACTACGCGGGTGCTGGGTCAAAGCCAAAGCGCTGCCGCTGGAGACGGAGGCTACGCTCACGGCAGCCCCAAGGGAACGTCGACCCAGACGGTTCCAAGGACCCTGCGGTAGAGGAGCTGGAAAAAGCGCTCAACAACGTGAGCTCACGTGTGCGCCAGGCAGATGGACAAGGGTGACACGGCGATGGTCAATTTGTTGGAAAACCTGAACATCAACCAGGGAGGGCGCGCCGATGGGACCGCTATCGAAGCGGCCCAGGTTTTGGCGACTGTGGAGGACCAGGAGAACGTCGGTTGGATGCGGTGGACGAGATAACGGAGCAGTTGGCAGGCACTCTGGGTTGGGGGGCGTGGACTCCACTGATGGCGAGAAGCGGGACGGCGACAAAGAGATGACGGGGTGCGGGGGCACCGTGCCGACGCTTTACGCTGATTTTCCTCGTGTTTGGGCCTCCTGGAGAGGGCAGCGGAGAAGGGAGGCAATGACAACGCCGCCTTCCACCTGCTAAAGGGCAGGATTGCGTTCATCGAAGCGCATGCGTCCAAGCCAGGCGGACATAAGTTTGTTTTTAGACCCAAGGAGGGGACGGGGGGTAGCGCAGCATAGTTGTGCTGCATGGTTCCGGTGTGGTGTTCCTGATGTTGTTATAGTTGTGTTGCACTGTTCTGGATTGTTACGTCTACAGCAGCAACGTGCGGGCAGTAGGCGGTTCTAAGAGTAGTAGTCTCACTACGGCACCAGAGTCAGTTGCTTGCAATCACGTTGAAACATGTATCCTGTCAACTAGTATGACAACAACATAATATTTCCAACAGGTCTTCAATTTTATCAGGTACCAGGTATGCACCTACGCTCGTACAGCGCTCTGTTAGGTTGATAGCTACTATACTGGAGGGTACAACACACTAAAACAAGGCATTTCCCTCATCTAGGCGGTACCCGCCTTACTAAGGTATCCCAACGAACCTCAATAAGGCTGTAAACGCCATATTCACGAGTTAGGCGTCTACCCACAACAAGGCGGTCATAGTGCTCTGGCACACCACCACCTTGTTGAAGGACCCCCACTGTATGTCACACAACACGACCGAATACGGCATGCAACCAACCGCATCGTAAAAAGGAAAGATATCGCGTCCGTTCCCTCTCTCTTTTCACATTGACGACCCCCGTTTGTATCGTGTTACCACCAATCACTACGGCCGGGCTTACTCGCACCCACAACATCTTCAATGTGAAGAACAACAGTATGTAGCTATTGAGCAGAGACATGAGACGTTCTACGATAGAGGTTCACCCTAATGTTTCTGAGGCTACTCTCTTAAGGAGCTCCATATCTTGCCCGCACAATGACTTCAGCAACAAAACAATGTGCATCCGGATTGAAGAATTCCTTGGTGCAAGTGCACAACAAATTTCATTTTTCGGAACAAGGTTGGCATTCCGGTGATTTTCGGTTAAGGAACCCCGTCATTCAGAAAACCATTTCGGGGGAAAGTGCTATCTCTATCGTAAAACGCGTGATATGCCACAGGGGAGTGAGAGCTATTACGGGGGACCATAGTTAACAGGACCTATGGTACACATAAAAACCTATATTTTTAACCATTTTTACAACAATATTTGGTCCTGTTAACTATGGCCCCCCGTAATAGGTGGACAGGAAGGTCCCTATAAAACAGAAACTACAAAAATCACGTTACGAGCAAGAGCTCTTACAAACAAATGTGTTGGATACGACAAAAGGCTTCAATACGGTCTACTTGGTCAGTACTGGGCATGAGTAGGTGGTGATCCTCGATGGTTGAAGTGGTCGTCATCAAGATCTTCAACGGTGGAAATCTCCGACATGACCTCCACTAACAAGAAGGGTGTTCAGCGTGGAAAAAAACGAGCGATCTTCGTACAAGTATGGGTATTCGTAATTGATACGCGACCTTAGTAAGTAGCTGCAGTAGTCATCTATCTGCGACAAATCATGCTGGGCGAATACAAACAGTTGTGTTGACCGAACCCGAACGAACATTTACGTGCGTACGTGGTCGTATTTATCCAGTAGGTGCCACCACTACTACACAGCAGTATCGGCTATATATACGACATTGACAGAAGAGCTTCTCCGTTCCCTCATCAGTAGTAGGGTGGGTCTGGCAATACCACCTGTATGTAGCATGTGTTAGAGCGTCGCTGTGGACGGGCATAGTCTGCCTGCGAGCACTCGTAGAGTTGGGTTTCGTTCGGTTGAACTCTTGAAATAAAAAACAGTTACAAGATTTTATGATTCAGATTTATTAAAACCATGGCCTAGCCATATGGCTACACACGTTGCCGCACCTAGCTCGACCAAGTCGGAACGACTCACAACCGCACCAACACCAGAAGGTTCCTTAGTGTGTGCGCGTTCTCAGATCCGCCGAATGGAATCGCGGATCCCGTCGCGAGCTCTTTCAGGTGCATCGGTTGATGTCTCACCGCATCGCCGCGAGTCCCTACAACAATGTTCCCCCTCCAATCTCCCAAGGGAGAACAAGAACAATAGTTTCAAGACAAAAGCGCAAGTGTTACAGAAGGTCTCAGGCCCCTGGCCAATCCCAGACTAAGAATAACTCACACACTTTCGCGGTGAGAGTCGCCTTCTGATACAGCTCGGACGGAATACTTCCCAGGCTATCATAGACCGTCACAGGACCTAAAAAGTAAAGAGCGAGATCTTCCGAATGCTTCGAATGTTCAATGGTCCAGACTTACTTGCAATTCGTCTAAACAATCAACGGGGTTGATTAAATGCTCAAACACACTCTCAATGAAACAGCAGTTGTGATGGCATACAAGATCGTTGGCTGTTGGTCGTGACAGGACCGTTGGCACATAGGCTTCGTCGTTGGCATACATCCTTTTTCTCGCGGTATCGAACGGAATACTGAAGGTTGGCGGTTACAAAAGGGCAGTTAGTTACAGTTCGAAACGAACCGAAAACTTCATGATTCGTGAGTTGTTGGCATGACAATATATCACGATCCCCGACATTTCAGTCCCAAAGAAAAACAAAAGGTCATGTTTCGTGATTTTGAAATTAATTGTAAAATATCCAATGCTTCAAACCCAACGATGTTTGTGGTTAGAGTCAACTCTCGCGAGTGGGCCACGGCCAGGCCAGGCCGGGCCGACGGCGCCTGGCCCGGCCCGTGATGTATTCGAAACATGGGCCGAAGCCTGACCCAACCTACGAGATTGAAATCTCACCGACCGCCGGCCAAGCCTGGTCCGCGAGATTTCATCTCGCAGGCCGGCAGCACCGCCTGGCCAGTGACTTTCTCAGATCATTTTCGCTTTTGTCCTATAATAGCTGTGGCTTTTCCCCCTCGAAATTTGGAGGCCACAACGTGCTCGTTGGCACGCGCCCAGCTGTGGCTTTGGGTAGCCGCCCGTTGCCCACAAGCGGCGTACGAAGCGGAGCCGGCCATGCTCCTACACCAGCCTTCGGATACCGTTGATGCGCGCCGGTTGCGTAGCGCCTTGATCAGACGTACCGACAAATATCAAGAATCGTGATTTTTTGTTTTTAAGGGAAAAGCTAGAACAAATTGCGTCTTTTTTGTCAAAATCCGACGGATCTTAATTCGTTTTGTCCGTTAGGAACGGCCCTAAACTGATCCCGGCAGGTTGCCACAACGTTAATTACGACAGGCAGCGCAATTCCGAACATCTTCCCTGCCAATACATAGCGCTCGGACGCAAGGTATCTACAGTAGACTCTAGCAACTGAAAGCTCTTCATAGACTCCAAGGCGCCGAGTGCCTGACATACTTGGACAGGTTATGGGCACCGCCATGGTCGAATCCGTGGTCGACGATGGACTGGCCCGAGGTCGAGCATGGCCTACCATGACCAGACCCGTGGTCGACCATGGGCAACCATGGCTAACCCCGTGGTCGATAATGGTCGACCATGACGTACACCATGACCGGTACCATGGGCCCGTGGACAGAGCCATGGGAGATCCCATGAATATATGGTCGATCATGTTTCGCCCATGCACGGACCCATGGACGTATCTAGGCACGTCCGTGGGCCCGCCCGTGGATAGAGCCATGGCCGCAGCGTCCATGGGCCTGTCCATGGACGAAGCCATGACCGACCCTCACCCAAACCCTTACTCAAGAGCCATAAAGCACCCCCATGGATGCGTCCATAGGCCTGTTCATGGATACTTGGTCGGCCATGGTCAGGGCCGCGGATGACCACGGTCTACGGTTCCGGCGTTCCTGGCCGTTCATGGGCGGTCCAACTAGTAAAGCAAATCATTGGCGGGACGGTGCGACTAACAATTCATGTAGATTATTGCAGGCGCCAAAAGCCGTACCACTTCAAGAATGTGTAGATAGTCGTACCGCTGTGAAGATCCGGAAGCCAAGCCTACGTAACCTATCCATGGCGACATATCCCTAGATTCACGGTGTTACCGCGAGGATATACCTTCAGGCCACAATCAGACTAAGACCCTCACACACACACTTGTGGGGCGAGTCTTACCTGCTGTTCCATTTCGAATATGTACTGTCGAGGCCACCACAGCCCATAAGAGCCATCGAATGTCCTCAGTCGTGAACTATCCCAGCACTAGTTAGTCCACGCAGTCCAGGTGGTTGATAGACGATGCATCAAATACGCTCACGACGGCGACAGTGGTCTTAGTTTGCACGGTCCTGGGCAGTCGGAAAAAATGTTTTTTTGCTTGATTGAGCACCAAAACGGTCGCGTGCGAAATTGGCCGGTTGGGCTTAAAAACGGTCACTTTTTCATTCCCGACGCGGGGCATCTCCTCCTAACATCAATGTATCGACTGCAGAAAACGAACTGCACCTACCTGTGTTGCACTGCCCATGTATCGACTGAAGAGAATGAACTGCACCTGTGTTGCACTGCCCACCAGAAGAAACTGACATCATTACCAAAAAAAACGATAACAAAGGCACTGTAACCACGTCTGCCCGCGTTTCTTTCCGGAGGACATTTCGTGTTTGTGTTTTATGTCCAAACGTTCCCATCGAGCCGAAAATATTGGCAGGGCAGATATGAGCTCCTAGATGCACTCCCGTGAGTGTGCCAAAGCGACAGCACTTTTCGTGTTCTCCTTCGGCGCGGACCTCGTTTCTGAAGTTTAAAAATGTGATTCCAGGCGCTTGAATTTTCAGTTTCTCGTACTGTCGCCAAGTACTTTTTTCCCCCTCCCTGTAGAACGAGCAGGGGGGACGTCTTTGTACAGCTTCTGGGTTCCTCCTGCTCGTTGTCCAGGCGCCTTCCGTAATCAAGCGTTATGGAAGTCACCAACAACAGCGGGGGCAGTGATGAAAAATCCCTACAATGGAAAAATGATGCTGCTCTGGAGGCCTCCTTTCTTATGGGCGTCGAGTTTTAAGCACGAATACGATGTTAGTGCCTGGGTTTCAACGGGTCTTGTTTCCTTGCTGCGGCAACACTCCCAAAACGCAAAAAAACGGGGCAGTACTCTAGAATCCCACCCTCCCCATGTCTCCTGGAAAATGAGGGTGGGTTCGAACTGGGCTAGGGATTACGAATCTGGAGTCAGATTTGTTTTAATCATGCGTGCCTCGTTGCGTACTAAAGGCACAAAACGCTGGGCAGTTTGTTGGCGAAAAACAAATTGATGCGAAGCCGTTTTTCGGCACGTTTTGGACTAACTTGAACCTCAAAGTAGCCGGATTGAAGTGAAAAAAACAGAATCAATTATGACCGTACAGCTAGCTGGTACCTGATATGCCCCGGTTTTTCGCCCCTCACGAGTTTGTTGCTGAAGCACGCCAAAGAAACCACCACCCCGAAAACCTAAACGTGATTAGAATGTACTGCTGCCATGTCATATATATGACTGAACTTTCACTTTCAACCCTCCATACATAGGCCGAACTTTCGCTCGGATCGCTACTACTCTCAAAAGCTGGACCAAGCGGCGTCGTCTAGGGTGTGCGCCGGGGAAAAAACATCACTTTAGGTTCATTATTTTTATCGGAGAGCTTTTTTTCCGGAATTTCCAAAGTTTGGAAATAATTGGAGACATGTATGTATCTATTACGGGGGACCATAGTTAATAGGACCAAATACTGCTAGTAAAAATGGTTAAATATTTTGTTATTTATTTATGGATACCATAGGTTCCATTAACTATGGTCCCCCGTAATATTGAAGATGATACCTGGTAGGCTAGACGGGGGGCATGAATATGTACCCCAAGATATTATATTGTGTCTTGCAGTAAATCTGGGGGTTCTCTCTGTTGTGTTATTTTGAACGGAATACACGGGTATTATTCCCTTATTTTTGTTTTTGTTTGACCGAAATGTAAGGGTCGTCCTTTGTAGCGAGCTGCGAGCGCACACGCGCACCGCCCCCCCCTTTGAGCTCGCTCTACTTTGGTCACCATTATCAGCTTCCAGATGAGCAAATCAATCAACACTGCTGTGGCTTGGGGTCACCGCACCATCATCTTCGTCTCGCGTATTTAAAGCTGCACGTACCAGTCACCTGACAGTGGCTACGTGTTTGCCTCGAACATTTTGACTGTGCATTGCCGACCATCGGCAATCGAGTCTAGACGTATACATCAGCTACGAGCTGGTGCACGCGTCAATCGCCATACCTAATAGTATCAAGATACGGAGGCGTGCTGTCGCTCGTCGTGAAATTTTTCAGATTAAAAAAAACAGGTTTGCAAACTTTGGCGTATTTGGGAAAAAAAAAATCGGGAAAATCTGGAAGATTGAAAAATTGCGCAAAACAAAACATGGGAAATATGGGGGGAAAGCTCTCCAATAAGAATGACATTTATTATTAATAGTGGAGTTTTTTTCTTCTCGAAAACTTTTTCAGGAATTTAGAACCGGGAAGTTTTTTTTTTTTCGCAATTTTTCTTTCGAGTTTAAACAACGCTTCCCACCGTTTCCCTCTTTTTGTCTCTCTTTTTGCTGATTACATACATCTCCGCAGAAACGACGCTTGATTGCGGAAGGCGCCTACAGCGGAAAAATAACTCGGCTACTACTACAGTAACTGTGACAGCACGAGAAACTGAAATTGCAAGCGCCCGATATCACATTTCCAAACAACTACTCCAGCGACGAGGTCCACCCTGAAAGAGGGCACGGAAAAGTGCTGTGGTTCTGGCACACTCACGGAAGTGCACCCAGGAGCTCATATCTTCCCTAACAAATTTAGGCTTAGTAGTGTGTGTCTGTGTTCTTCACATTAAACCGTTATTTCTCCCCGTCGACACTCCACACAACTATAATTGTCAACCAGTGTCCGTGCCGATAATTCAATCCTACTCCCAAATCAATCCTACTAATCGAAGAGATAAAAGTTATGTGGCCACAAACACGCCACAGAGATACTATCAATACGCTGCCACGTACCTGATTTATATGCAGTAAGCACAGCAGCAGTGGGCAATGCAATCCCATGTCATCATAATAATGGATAAGACAGGCACGACATACACATTCTATGAAAATAAATCGAGAAACGAAAGGAAACAAAGAAGACAAATAACAGACAAATAAATCGGAAAAATGGGAACAAGGCCTAAAATGGAGAACCAAGCCGTATCTCCAGAACCATGTGGTGTATCAGATAACCAAAATGATCCTGCGAAACCCCTTGGCCAGCCCTGAGAGGAGCTCGTCAGAACGGTCATACTCCATCTCGTGCCTTCGGGTGGGCGCAAAAAGCGATATACGCTGGCTCTATTGTGATTTATCTAGATAGATGCTGGCTAACGCGGCGATGCCGAGGACTTCCAGCCTGAGCGACAGCTCATTCGAAGGCTGCTGTACAGCCCCACAGGACTGTCAACTTTTTTTCTTGGAGTTGTACACAATTGGTTTGCTTTCTAAAAAAAAACGTCCGTTCTCATTTTTGTTTCGTTCCCGTTTTCTCGAATTGTCTGTTAAAAATCAGAAGAAGAGGAAAAAAGAAGAAAAAAAAGACAAAATAGGATCAAAAAAGTGTCGTGCCCCCCTAAGGCGATGAGGCAAACACTTGAAAAAAACGAGGTGGGAAAAAAGAAAAAGAACAAAAACACCACTAACAATACTTGTATACAGAGTGAGACAAAGAACCGAGCGAAAAATAACAAAGGGAAGATAACAAGCAAACCAAAGCACAAAGCACCCCCCAGGAATAGAGTTGCACCCCGGCCATAAAATTTGGAACTAGATACCCGACCGGGTGCGGGGCGGTTGAGGCAGAACCGGACATAGGTACCCGGGTCCCGGCAGACACAGGTACCCGGGTACCCGGGTGGGCCACCGGGTACCCGGGTTACCATACACTGTTTGCTCCCCTTTTAGCGTTTGAGCGGCGGCGGATGAGGCGGACACGGGTATCTGGGTGCCCGTGTACCCGACTACCCGGGTTACCATACACTATTCGGTCCCCTTTTTTCGTTTGGGCGGCGGTGTGGTAAGGCGGACACGGTTACCCGGGTACCCGAGTTACCATACACTATTTGGTCCCCTTGTAACTTTGGAGCGGCGGCGTGGTAGGCAAGGCAGGTACTAATAGACGTATTCTCTATTATCGGTCTGTAGTCTGCCGGGGCGAGAGGCGAGAGTCTAGAGGCACAGCCGATGGAATGTAAATCATCAGCGTATATCCCAGTCTTGTGGCCTCTGTATAGCACAATTGACAGGTACCCGAGTACCCGGGTACCCGGGTACCCGGGGTACAAATACACGCGGTTCCGTGAGTTGGACCCGGAGGGTTCCGGTGCCGACGGTTCCGGGTACCCGCCACCGGGTACCCGGTTCTCAGTCAGACGAGGTGCAACTCTGCCCAGGTAGCGGCAGCGGTTTGTGGTAGAGCAGTATAGCCAGGTTCTCCCTGCTAGTCTGCCTGGTACCTTGCCACCCTGACTGCCATCTCCGCCCTGCGTTCGTCAACTATGCCCAGCCCCTTGGCGTCAGACAGTAAGAAACAAGCAGAGCAGGCTCGCCATCCACCCACGTCACACGACTTTTTCAATACGGTTTATCAATCGAAAAAGGGGGAGAAAGAAATGAAAACCACGGAGAATTAGCCCAAGAAGAGAGAAAAAAAAAAAAAAAATGTGGAAACATTCGGAGCTAAAGTAGAAAAACGAAATTTCTTCAAAAACGCGGGCAAACGTGGTTCCAGCGCGTTCGTTCTCCGGAGTTTTTCTTGTGATTTGTGGCCAATACGACGCAGCTGAATGCTGAATGTCAGGCAGCAGAAAGTAACTGCTTTGTTCAGAAAGCGCAGGTTCAGCCCACACACATAGACCATCCGCGCAGGGGTAGTTCGGATAACGACAAGCCCACAATATGTTCAATCCTAGCTCTATTGCGCTGCAGCACCCCCTCTGCCCAGCGGAGAATGGCCATCGGTGCAATAGAGGCGGGCAAACTCAAGATATATACAAGCTGCACACATCCACAGACCCAGATCGCAGAAATCTAGAGCCCTACGAGGATCCCAAGATCTCAAGCAGACAGCGACCAGATATCAAAGCGCAGGAAGCATTTCATCCAATCCAATTCTTACGGCAATATAAGGCCACGGCGGCACGGATGAATAGTAGAATTTCGGCGGAATGTTCGTAGAGTCCAAAGGCGGATGCCCTGACTACCACGTGGTCTGATGATAATGTTTATATTAACAGTAGAGGACAGAGAAAGAAGGAGAGAGAGCGGACCGCTCTAGCTCTCCTCATTAGGACACGGCAAAGTTCATAATATCACCTGCGAAGATATACCCCAACGCTTCTATAACTAACTTGTAATCGTCGCTGCTGGAACAACCCAAACAAACACCCTCCCTGGCTCTTCACAGCAGCGACGAGACGGAAGAGGCGTTCATTGCATGCTAGGACCTAAGAAGAGGAAACGACAGTCCCGCAGGAGAAACCGAGTCTTCGGGTCAAAACTCCCTTATTTATACGTATACTCCTCACCATTGCAATTGAAACAAGGGCCGCATTCGAAACGAAGACCATGGCCAGAAAACAATGTGCCAAATGCTGCCCTACTCCCTCATGCCCCTCAAAGAAGCGCGGGGTTGCAACCTGACAAATTATTCCTCGCGTGACTGAAACATGGTACCCACCGAATAGAACTCATACCCCCTTACACACTGCCTAGAGGAAGATTCGACAAGAACCTACGGTGATAATTGAAAGGGGTCACACTAAGGATATTTCGCCAAAATATCCGCGTGCTGCTCTCCCGAAACTACAAACTGAACATCGATCTTCTCAGAACGAAGTAGTCCTCTAAACAAATGAATCGCACGTCAATATGCTTGCTCCGAGCAAAACTAAGACCCAACGCTATGGCCCCCTGGTTATTCTTGAAAACCGGAACATGTGCTCCGCTTAGCTCGGGACGAATAAACGACAACACTGCTGTGCCCGTGGAACAAAGTTTTCTTCACCTCTTCACCCAGGGCAACGTACTCGGCTTCTGTTGTACTGAACGTAACACATATTTGTGTGCTACTTGCCCAACGGACGGCCGCACCCCTGAGGGTAATTATCACCCCCGACACCGAGCCCCGCACAAACATTAATCTCAAAAACCCTGTCCCGTGAAGGCATGCCAGACTCTTTAAAACCGCCTTCCAGGGCCTCTCCGTAGGGTTGTGGGAGTGGCGCGCCACAGCACCCACAGCGTTTGAAATGTCCGACCTCGCCGTGATTAAGAGCCACATCAAACTTCCCTGTACCGCCAATCTCCTCCACGTTCGCCCTCCTCTCTAGGACCTGGTTCCACACCAGGGGTCGCGGGGATGTCAGAGGATGAGTCAACGCCAAAACGGTTCAATATGCTCTCAATAGACGCATTCTGCGTACTCTCCAGAGTCCCCAATTCCCAGTCGCGTTTGAAAGCTAAACCAGTGTACCAAGTCAGTTCCCCGAGATCATTCGTGGGGAATTTACTGACTAGCGCGGCATGAAAGTCTCTGCATGCCCCATCTGATCCTGCGATCACGATGTCATCTATATGAACGGCTATGGTCAATTTTACCTTGCCGTCTTTAACCGTGCGAAACGCGCACGGGTCAGACCTGCACTGCTCCATACCGTACTCTACCACGGTATCTACCAATAGTCCGGCTCACTGTCGTCCGCTCTGCTTTCGTCCATACAACGATCTAATAAGACAGGCGAAATTGCCTGCCATGTCACCACACCCACCAGGTAGTTTCAGATATATCTCGGCGTCAAGTTTCGCGCGAACCAAAGCTTGTGAGAAGTCTAGATGGGAAGCTTTAAAGCATGTTCATTGGCAACAGCCGCCAGGATTCTTACTGACGCCGATGAGAGATTTGATGCAAATATTTGAAATTAATCTATACCTGGTATAGGTTACGACCCTTAGCCACAGGTCTGTCGTTTGTCTATGTTATCAGGCCATGATTGTCTGTCTTGTAGGCAAAACACCTACTTCGCACCTCTCGGTTTGTGTCCTTTCAGCGGTGTCGCGGCTTCGCATGTACCGGTCGCTTTGTGTATGCCCAACTCTAATTGCATGACCTCGTGCCACGCCGCTTTAAAATGGGAACGCTCTAAATCTGCTACGGACTATAGGGGCGGTGGTACGTCTTCCGGTAAAACACTCGACACGCACACGTTCAACTCCCCTGTATTCTTCACAGCAGATCCTCCGGCCATCAAGACCACTGCGTTCTCCGTCGCCCACGATGACTCTTCAGGCTTTGTGCACCACTTGTGCGCTGCCGCAAGCAGCACTTCTGGACTGCATGCTTCATTCTTGTGCACAGCAGGTTCACGCTCCAGGCGTCGGCTCTGGCCCCGGGTCCAGCCCCGTACTACTGTCGGAGGGAGCCATCCCCAGCTGCTGAACACGAGTGCTCGCCTCCCCGAGAGAATCGCGGGGGGATCCTCACCGTTCTCTTGGTCGTTGCCGGAGGCTGATGCTGCGCCCGGGTCGCTTTCGGTCCTCTCTTCCAGGAGGAAGGAGGCGTCCACGTCGCCCCTATGAGACGAACCTATCGTGTCGGCTGTTTTGGCCCCCTATCGAGGCCGATGAGACATCAATCGCACCCTCTTGAGACGAATCCGTCGTCTCGGTAATCTTATCGCTGGCCTCGCCGGTGGCAAGCGCCTGCTGTGAGCGGTCCCGTCCAGATCAAATCCCCACGTCGGGTCGAAGTCGTTCAAGTCAGCCAGACCGTCGTCCAGGTCATGCTCATCACCTCGCTCACGCCGTCTGCCTTGGATCCCCCTCTCTTCCGTAGACAGTTAATCGTTCACCTGGGCAGGTGCAAGTGGTGCAGGCGACGTACTTTGTGAGGTGTGGCATATCCCGTGATTACCACAGAGCGTTGCCTCGCCAGTACACGTACTGAGTCTTGAGAGTATTTGGGTGAATGGGGCCAAGGTAAAAACACTCCTATGATTTCGCATGTACCTTGTTTTCGCTCTTCACCTCGTAGTGCACAGGTTTGAGAAAACGTAGTAGTACATACATCTCGTGCGGCGACTTGCTTTCAGGGATAATTGTCGTTGCTGTGCTGTTCAAGGCGTCACACGCCCCGCGGGGCGCTTCTACCCACGACAACGCAGGGGCCAACTCGTTGATAGTGACTACAGCGGCTGCTGCCTGGAGTACTACCTGGACAGTACGAGACACAAGGTAGTCGTGAGCACAGGGAGGAACACGTATGCTGTCTGGGGTGCTGTCAGAGTGATGACTCGCAGGCATGCAGTGAAAAAGGAGCAATCGGACCATATACCACCATACAAAAATTAACGATCGCCATCCGGACTGTTCGACAAAAGGTGCATCCCAGCTTTGAAAACACGTACCTGATCACTGCGAGGGTCCTTCCTCATTGAGGGTATACAACTCGCCAACACTGCATTGACGAGTGGCGAAATAACAGGTACATAGTACTGTCAAGAAAAAAACAATACCAGAAACAAACGATGGCTACTGCTTTGGTAATGGTGTGCGCGCCGGTCGTGAGTCTCTGTGTGTTGCCCTGCTGCGGTTCTCCATGACAACTTAATCGCCTTAGCCCAAGCGGGCCACTTCTTCGCACCTGCTCTCGTCGCCACTTCTTTCCAGTAAGTCCCCATCCTTCCCCATCTAAAAAAAGACTTGATCTTCGCGCTTGCAGTTCTGATCTAAAAACCAAACATTTTAGCTCAGAATGAGTTCAATCCGTCTCTTCCCCGCTCGTCGACGCTCTGTATCCCTCCTCCTTCGTCGTCAAACCCAGCCTCCTGCCGGCACAGTTAGATTGTGCGTTAGTTTGGGTGGTGGTGGTGCCTGCCTCAATAGAGCATTGCTCTACCGCTGCAGCCTAAACACGACGCGCGAATCGTGGGTGTTCTTGCCTGATGCACCACGTACGACCCGTCTGTCCTGCCACGACGAAGCCTTGCGGCCACACGCAGCCGCAAAAAGGTATCACTCCTTGAGGGTCAGTCAGGCCTTAGACCCGCCAGAAAGACGTACGCCACTCGCTAAAATCCTGATGGAGCATGTTTCGCAGCATGCCTTGCCGAGGCAGCCTGCGGAACTCAGTAATATTGGAAGTCGTCGGTGCCAATGGTAGACCGTGTTGGGCAGTTGCCTCGTGGAAAGAGCACCACTGGCATTTTCCCTACTACTGCATTCGACCCGGTAGCCGCAAAGGATATAAAGGGTCCCACTCAACGGAAACACGATGGAACGCTGTGACTTGAACCATACTACAACCCCCGTGGGGCGCCCTTCGATAGTGTGGCCGTTTTTGACGATCGCTGACAGGAAAAACCAGAAAGACCTACCCCACTCACTAAAGTATTGATAGAGCATGCCGCGCAGCATGCCTTGCCGAGCCAGCGAGCGGAACGGAGGCATATTGGAGTCGTTTGTGTCAATTGTGGACCTGTTGGGCAGTTGCCTTGGGGCGAGTACACCTCAGGCATTTCCCCTACGACTGTAGTCGACCCAGTAGCCGGAAAGGCTGTAAAGGGCTTCAATCAACCGAAATATAATCGAACGCTCTGACTTGATCCTGACTATAACCCTCGGAGGGCGGCCTTCAAAAGCGTGGCCGTTTATTACGAGAGTGGGCAGGGAAACGATGGTAGCGAAGGTCCGATACGTGCTTAACGATAGTTATCAGCAAAGGCACGAAACCGTTTCCGGACCGAAAGACAACGTTCATGTCACCGTATCCTTCGATCGATCAAGTGAATCCATCCGCGATGCGCAGTTTAACGTTTTCTCAATAACTGGGCATGCAGTCGGGTGATTAGACGTACCACTATCACATATCCAGGCCTCGTCCCCTACCACCCAAGCCGACTCACCTTCCCCCGAACCATCTCTGAACTCGCCTCTCCTCTTCGGCCTTGAAAACTGCGGCCTGAACTGTACCTTCTCCTTCGTCGTTGCCCCTTGCCCCAACCTCGCTCGCCACCGCCAGGAAAAACCTCCTCCTTGGACGTGGCGCAGATATCAGCAGCGTGCCCCCGTCCGTTTCATCGACTGCACAGCTTTAACGTGCGGTTTGCAACCCCATGGCCCTTCTTGCCACATTCGAAGCACCTCCCTACAAAGGTACTGCCTTCGGCGGCTATTGCGCTGTTGCCATCGCCACCCGTATTCGCGGCCGAGTCACCACCGGACTCATCGCTGAAATATGCACCCTCCCTGGCTGGTCTGGCTGGTACTTCACTGGGCAAACCTCAACAAGAACAACAGTTACTCCGCGTCCCGTCGCTACCATTATTCCGAGAAGCACCATCACGTAAAATGTTCCCATCTCCTGCTGCAGTGTCTCGTATAGCAGTGGGCACTGCCCCTCGCGGGCTCTCCCCTACAGCAGAGCTACCCTCAGCGCTGCCGGACTCCGATCGATCAATGCCTGATTCAACAGAAGCAGCAGTCTCTCGTGCTTCAGCAGTGGGTATTGCCCCTCGTGGGTTTTCCCCTACAACAGTGGTTCTTACCTCTTCTGGGTTCTCTCCTACAGCAACGCTGCCCCCAGTAGCGAGGGGCTCCGATCGAACGTTGTCCGTCATGGCATCTATCATCATACTTCCATGGCTTACATCTTTGATGCTTGCCTTTGTTCCAACACCAGCATAGCCTCGCGTCGCAGCTCTTGACCTTCCACCGAAGGACCCTGCTCTAGGTGAGCCGACCTATCCAATGCCACCCGTGTGTTTTGGTGTCAGACCGCAAACGTTCAAGACACTAGTGTGAGCGTAGAGTCCAACCCTGCATGCCCTGACCACCACGTAGTCTCACTAGATCATTTCTAGTCGTTGTATTAGAGGACAGAGGGGGAAAGAGAGCGGAGTGCTCCAACTCTTCTCATGAACACACGGCAAAATTCACTTTAACGCCTGTGAAGATATACGCCACCATTTACAACTTACAACTGTCGCTGCTGTAACAATCCAAACGAACATGGCATACCATGGCAGTGACCATGGTAACCCACGGCTAGCCGCGGTACTGCCGTGGTGCTTGCAAGGGGCTACCATGGCAAGTCTCGGGGTGTCACGGCAAGCCCCACGGGTTGCGATCGGTCACGGCGCTGTTACGGCATGTGCCATGGTCGTTCTCAAAGTACGCACCATGACAATTGCCATGGTAGCCAACGGCTGCACCATGGCCCTTGACATGACAACCTTCACGGATATTCCATGAAAGCAGCCGCACGGCGCGTCATGCCACCGCCGCCAGTATGGCCTGCAAGTCCATGGCAGTCCACATGGGCGTATCTCACCCGGACCTGATCCCACCCGGACCTGATTTCGTTTGGTACCCTGTTCCAACCCACAATAAGCTAAAATTATATTCTCCCTCCGCAGGAGCCGCCGGAGGCCACCGGGTCACCCTGGCCCAATCCGGAATCCTAACGCTACTTAGTAGAAGTACTTTAAATGGAAGCACAGCAGTCTACATACACTAAAGCGTATATTCCAGGTATTGAAGTACCCCTGTACTGTAGATAAAAGTTAGCGTAGGTAAGCTGCAAGCCATGGTGAAGCCGGGGCAAGTGGGTCAAGTCTGGCAAGCAGTGGTGACCGCCCGTGGACATTGAGGTGGAGATTACCGTAGAGTTGCCGTGGCGTGCCGTGGGGCTTGCCATCTATTGTGGATATTTCCGCGGCATGCCGAGTAAATCGTCGTGATGTTTCTGTGGCGCTTACCGTAGGGCTTGCTTTGTTCGCCGTGCTGTGCTTTGCCATGCCATGCCGTGGCCCACCATGGGCACTGCCTTGGGTTGTCGTGGTTTGTCACGAGCACTCCAGTGCCGCGGCACAGCCACCAAAAAGGCAAATAACATACTTTGCCCTTGGTTCACCGGTGACGTAGCCATGGTGATACAGCGGTGGGCTCTGGCTTCGGGTGAACTGTATGGCAAGTGACCCTATCTTGCAAGGGCCTTCCCCTACAACGCGAAACGAAGTAGTCGTTAGTGGAGATTTTGCGAAGTCTTAGAGCTGCTGGCTCGCAACTTTGAGTTCACGAACAAAACTCCGTCACTTTTTCTGGCCGTCTACAACTGCTGCCTAGGGCACCCGATGCCTTCGCACACCCCATAACGAGCGTTTCTCCATTTCACGGGGAGGTGTTTCTTGTGAGGAGCTTTAGCTGTCGTAGAAATATAAATTCTAGTGCAAGCATTTAGATGTGGGGGGGGGGTTGTCTGTAGTTTTGTGTCCGAACTTCGACCAAATTCGACCATTACAGCACCCCATGTCGAGGTGTACGTGTGCCGAGAATGCGCAGCAAGCGGTAAATCTCAAGACCATCATACCCTGCTGTAGATGAAGCACTCAGCTGATGCGCGCGCTCTCTGATGATAACATTCTCACACTATTAGCAGATGTCTATGAAATCTCGCTCGTGTTCACAAAACAGGCAGAAACAAAAATGCGTCTCGATTGGAGAAAACGAACGAGTACGAAATAAGGCGCACGGCAGTACCAATACACAAGGGAACGTTACTATTGAGTTGTGGTATACCCCCCGGTACCACTTACAACGAAAAACTACTGATATATTCTGCCATTACATAGGTGTCGGGTTGGATTGAGGCCTCCAGCCGTTACTGGGGACTCTTCATCCCGGGGTGCCACCCTCCTGTAAGCACTGTCCTGGATACCCGCGGAAGGATCACAACCTGGGTGTCAATGGTGCAAATACATGTTAGTTCTGGCAATGACAATGGTATAGTATGCGTCAGCAGGGAGGGCGGGATGATCCGTTTTTTTCCCCCCTCCTTTTTCCACCTCGCAGTAGGTTTTCCGAGGCTGTTCTCCACGCAGATTGGGTTAAAATAGGAAAAGGCCTATAGCTACTCTGGTATTCCAATATGCTGACCCCACTCGCAAGTCACGTTAGGTTCCATCCATTGTAAGCCTAAAATACCTGGGGCATCTCGGGAACATAGCCATGGCATGTTCACCTGAACAAGACAAAAAAAGGAAAAGGGCAATAACCAAGATAGAAAGGAAAGAAAGGGAAAATAAAAGAAAGTCAAGAAAACAAAGAAAATGAAACACACATGTGTTCAGGGCGCCGACCGAGTCCCGAGCGGAGAAGGTTGCTGTTTGCTGGTGCGACCAGTCCAATGGTATGTCCAGCTGTGAACTAAAATAGGGACGACACAAGAAAACTAGACGGAAGACAAGACAATAAAAGAGTAGAAAAAAGCTGCCGGAAAAAGAGCAGGCCTTCACAGAGTCGGGGGGGGGGGGGGCGGTACGGTCGACTTGGCAGGGCATATGGCAACTTAACGGGGGGAACCCACAACAGTGGTTGTAACACATTACTGCAGGCAGTCGTCGCTGGGCGTCTCAGCTAGAAAGAAGGTCATTGTTACGTTTCGATCGGTGCCTTCACTGTTTCAACCGGCCTAGCTGCTGTTTCTACACCTCCCTTAACGCGACTCCCCTTCCGTTCCCCCCGGGGGGCTTGGGTCCAAGGACGCCTCGAGTCGCTGCCCATTCTGAACCTCAGGAGCTACATTATCCTTCTCCGTAACAAACCAGCCCTTTATGTACGGATCTGCCGCTTCCTCAACATGTCAAAGCCACTTGCTCCATTTCTTCGCTGGCGAAGTCCATTGCTTTTTCTTCGGTGGGCATGTTCAACAACGATAAGTGGTGTTCGAGACAACCCATCCAGTGCTGTTGTCACTCTCTCACGTAACCCTTTCCTCCCTCCAGTTCCCCATACATCACTCTTTTGGGTAGCCTCTCGTTAGCCATACGAGCCCCGAACCCCGCGAAATGTAACCTCCGCTTTCGTGCCGTCACGTTCTCGCAGCTAGTCGTGGCGAGTGTGTCTGCGTAGAACACAACGGAGGAGCAAGCGGTAGTGAGCCGTGCGCAGTGTGGCGAGATAGGCCACGGGCCCCACGTGACACACCCGTATAGCATGATCGCCATTACCTCGGCTTTGAGTATCAGTACCTTGAGCCAAAGGGGTACGGTGAGCTGGTGTTACAGTGGCAGGCAATACCGTTTGATGCGTAGGTTGGTCAGCAACACGCGCTGGTTGATCTCGATAGTACGGTCGCGCACACAGTCGCCCCACGGTGCACAGACTTGGGGGTGTGTTAGTAAACCTGTACGGCTGCCTCGGCAACGAAAGTAGCCCTGTCCATACGTTTCGCCATCAGGCATATGGCCTCCGACTTGGCCCTCTGCTAAGTAACGAACCAGTCGAAGGTTTAGACGGCGTGTTTAAGATCGTGGAGCGATTGACTGCACTGAAATTTTAGTATCTCTGAGAGAATATTGTCACCTGGATTTTTCGTGGCATTCTGGGCCCTGTCGCAACATTCTACGGCCTGCTGTGGGCAGCGTCACGGAATGTCCACGGGAACCACGGCACGCCACGGCAAAATTAACGACAAAACCCAACGCACACTCCGTGGCAAGCCCCGTGGCCATGTCAACGACAACACGTCCGGTAAGCCCCGCGGCAAAACCAGAGGCAAGCTCTAAAAGGGGAGCAAGATGCCAGGCGGGTCTCCGGCGGCTGCTGCGGAGAGCTGGTTCAATTTTTGCACCCTGTGGATGGGAGAAAGGTGCCAAAAGGGATGGGCCCACAGCGGGGACAAAGTGTCAAATGGGAACATGGTGCCATAGTAGGGGTGTCGTACCGTCACACTGCCGTGGGTCTTGCTACGGTACTTGCCGAGAGCGTTTCCGAGGGTTTTGCCGCGGTACTTACCGCGGGTGTTGTCTTGTCTCGCCGTGGTACTTGCCGTGGGTGTTGTCACGCGACTTGTCATTTTTGTCTGTTTTCGCGACATGCCGTGGCATGCCGTCGCACCACCTGCTGCAAACCATTCCACGGCATCTCCCACGGCATACCACGGAACCTTCCACGGGCCTCCACGGCATACAATCGAACCTAAACTCTAACCCTAACCCGAACCTAGGTGCCGTGGACATTGGAGTGCCGTGCGTTGTGGTTGCCGCTGGGGTTGTCATGGTACCACCCATGGCATGCCACGGCACCCCCCACGGCACCATGGAATCCTATGCCACCATATCGGATGCCATGGGGATGCCATGGTTTGCCATGGGTGGTACCATGGCCATACCACAAAGAAGCCAAATAGAGTAAAACCCTGGATTTGTCGCCGCTGGCCTTGACTATGGGTTTTGCCGTGGGTCTTGTCGTGCGTTTAGCCACGGGTCTTGCCGTGGATGCTGCCATGGATGCTGCCGTGGAGCTTGCCTTGGGATGCCGTGGCAAGCCCTCGAGGCCATATCCGCGGGCACAACCGTAGCACATCCCGCGGCAGATGGTAACCCGCGGGCCTTTTCGCGACATGAACGAAACTGTTCAATAAGGTGCATCCGTGACTATACAGAGTAATGCCGTAGGTATAGATACTGTAGTGCACGTCGTCCGTGGCCATACGGTGGGGTATGCGTATATATTGATTGTGCTCAAGAAACACGACGGAGATGCTCCATCTAACACTAGGGAGTTCCATATATTGATGTGGGATTATAAGAACGGGAGATATAAGCGAATAATCAGCGGGACAAACGGGAGATTCATTGTGCCGGCAATGTGGTGGATACTCACGTGCATGCTTCGCCCTCGGCTGTCACTCGACAGCTCGGATATAAAATATACAAGAGAAGTTCCGTGTTATTGTCTGGAGTTAATCACGCGTTCCCGGGCCAGCTACGTCTATACCTTTAGAGATCAATCAACACACTAGTGAGCTCTTCTATTGGCAAGCGTAGTCAAGGACAACCTAGAGAGGTGGGAACCTTCTGACATGTCGGGTTCGGATGCCATGTCTAGTCAGGAAGCAAACGTGACAAATGAGAAGATGCTGAAGATGCAAGAAAAGATCGACGTTCTGGCAAAGATGATGGAGGAGCAGAGGCTGGGCGCTGAGAGGGACGCGCCGCGAGAAGGAACGGAGGGGGGGGGTGGTGGGGGGGCGAGAGGGGAAGCAGCTGCGAGGTAACAAGTAGCGTCGACGGTGCCGACATCTGGGCTGGGAGCCCATCCAGGCATGTCACCAAATACTTTTTTATATCGCCCTAGCTGTCCCAGTCGAGATCCCCAAAGTTCGACAACATAAAAGCCCACTTTAGTATGTGGCGCAGTAAGTTCGAAGCGTACCTGTCATACCTAGGGTGCCTTCATGTATTAAACACATCAAACTCTGTTTTGGTTGGTGACGTGACGGTGTCGGAGGAGGAACTAGCATCCAGGCACTCTCCTCAAGAGATTAGGGATGCGCGACTTGTTTATGGTTTGATGATGAAATCGATGACTGGATACGCGATGGCGGAGTTTAGAATGCAGAAGGCAATGTCGCCGAGTGGTGCTTGGAAAGAGCTAGAAGATTACTACATGCCAAGGAGGATACCTGGTAGCTGCCACGTATAGGCTAAAGCGAGAGTTCGAGACCATCAGAATGGCCGAGGACGAAAACTCCCTGCTGTTCCTAGGTAGGGTAGATAAGGCAGCGGTTGAGCTGGCTATGCTAGGCTGTGGCAAGAGTGTGGAGGAAGTTAATCGCCATATAGTAACGAAGCTCTCGTCCTTGTACATGATACAAAGTAAGTCCATCCTTTCCCTCAAGTCCATCCCCCGTTCCGATGAGATCATCCGTGACGCGTATGCCAACGATAGGGCAGACAAGGAGATGGTTTCCAAGGCATTGGGTGTGCGGGGAGTGGTAGATCAGCATGCTTTGTACGCCGGAGGTGCGCAGCCTGCCAGTGGTGGAGGTGCGGGTCCAGGAGGGGAAAGAAGGAACAGGAGAGGCCGGAGGTTCAAGGGTGGGCAGCAGCAGCAGCAGCAACTCCATCAGCAGCAGCAGTATCAGCATCAACCCCAGCAACAACAGGAGCAGCAGCAGCAGCAGCAGCAGTATCAGCAGCAACCCCAGCAGCAACAGCAGCAACAACAGTATCAGCAGCAGCAGCAGCAGCAGCAGTATCAGCTGCAGCCCCAACAGTCACAGCAGCAGCAGTATTAGCAGCATTATCGGCAGCAGCCCCAGCAGCAGCAGCAGCAGCAGCAGCAGCAGCAGCAGTAGCAGCATCGTCCCCGTCAGCATGACGGCAACCGGGGAGGAGCTTCGCCGGGGGGGGTAGCCGGCCCCAAATGGCGTTGGGATGCCGTGGCCTGCAGGTACCGTTGGGATGACTCCGGTCTCGACCCCTTCGGTACGGGTGGGGCGATCCCGCCCATGGGTTGGGTACCTACCGAGCCACCACCAGGGACAATACCTCCTATGCCCCCGCCGCACGTAATGACTCCGACAGGCTGGGGCTCCCACTGAACAACACGCAATCGAGGCGCAAGGGGGTCTGCTTCCGGTGTGGCAAACCAGGCCACTACGTCGCAGCTTGCCCGGTAGCCCCCCCGCAGATGAACGTCGCGATCCCGAGTCCTGCTGCACCTCGACACCCTCAACAGATGTACTACGGAGGTGGCTGGCAGCAGGAGACGCCCTACGGTAGTGGTGGGTATGCCTCGGCCGGAGCTTGCCCGTCACAACAACCCTCCTCGAGCACTTTTCCTTTCCCTGGCCCAGCGAACAACGGCAACCCTACGCCTACGTTCGACCCGCATCTCCTCGCTGCGCAGTTTGCGCACCAAGGCAAGAGTACTTTTAGCGACGATTTGTTTTGGGCTAGTGGGAGGGAAGAGTGGGTAGCGGATTCGGGAGCAACCTTTCACGTATCTGGTAACCTCTTTGGTATGGTAGGCTGCTACCCCCCTCCCTGCGGTAGGAGTAGTTTGGTCGTCGGCGACATGAGGTCACTGAAGGTCGAGTATTTTGGACAGATTCCGATGGTGATGCCCAGCCCTCAGTGTGATGTTCAAGTTAGGCTTTTGGACGTAGCATACGCCCCCGGTGTTCGCTTCAACTTGTTTTCGCTTCACGCAGTAATGCTGAAATGCCCAGTGACACTGGATACTCAGGGAACATGTTGGGTGGGCAATTGCCCTTCATGCGTAGGGACGCGGGTTCATACGTAGACGCCACGCGGACTGTAGAGACCACGATTGCTGTCGCTGTTTTGGCCCCTGGAAAAATGCGGAGGATTGATATCAACGACCTTCACGTTTCCCTTGCCCACTCCCATGCTGACACTCTCCGTGAGACGGCACGTCAGATGGGCAATAAGGTTTTTGGGAAGTTGGTTTCGTGTGCTGGGTGTTCTGAGGCGAAGGGGAGGGGGATAGCGGTGCCGTGGACGACCGAGTGCCGCTCCACCAGGCCTCTGGAACGTCTGTTCGTGGATCTGTCGGGACAGCAGTCGACGTCTGCTGGCGGTGCGCAGTACATGATGATAATCGTCGACGACTACTCGCGACTGGGATGGGCGTATTTCTAGATACGGAAATCCGACGTCCCGAAGGTCTTCGCTGGTTTTCTGGCCGACATCAACGCCAAGGGTGTTCCGTCTATCGTGGAGTGCCTTCGCTCAGACAACGGCACCGAGTACCAAGGCAGAGTTCGTGGAGTTGCTCAACCATCATGGTATCCGCCGCGAGCACACGTTCATCGATTCTCCGAAGCATGACGGCGTGGTCGAGCGGCGGATTGCGATGACGCTGGAGCATGCAATGGCGTCCCGCCTGGAGGCCCCCCGCCTGTTCGGCAATGAAAGGATGCCGGCGACGCAGCCCCTCTGGGCTGATTCCTGCGTGTACGCGAGCGACGTGATGAGCATGACAGCAAGGGTGAGGGACAAGCCGGAAATGCACTCGCCGTACCGTAAATTCTACGGGAGAGCACCGTTTGCGTGGCTTCTCCCGTTTCCATCACGTCAGGAGGACCTTGAAGATCGAGCCGAAGGCGGAGGCTTGGTTCTACCTCAACGGCGGCAACCACCACGCAGCTGACTGCAGCAAGATTCTGCTGGCATCTGGCCGGAGGTCGTTTTCCCGCGACGTCACTTGGGAGCACCCGAGAAAACCGTTTGTGGGGTTACTGCCTTCGGAGAAGGAGAGGTCCTCGCCGCCGCCGTCGCCGTCACCACCGCCCCCGGGTACGCCGGAGCCTCTGAGAGGCCCCGACGTATGGCCCGGAACACCGTCCCCATCCCCACTGCTGCCGCCGCTACCGCCGTCATCACCACCGCTACCGCCGGCACCGCCGCCGTCCCCGTCGCCGCCGCCACCGCCGTCACCGTCGCCGTCGCTGCCGCCATCATCGTCACCGCCCCCGCCACTGTCACCGTCACCGCCGTCGCCGCCGAGATCACCGCCGTCGCCGCCGCAGTAGTTACCGCAGCCACAGCTTTCGCAGTGTGCTGCCCAGGAACTGGGTTCTTATGTCCCGGACCCGGAGGATGGCGACGTGCTGAGGGGGCGGACCAGGGGGGAGACTGCACGACACCAGAAGGGTGGTGGTGGCGTGCAGGAGGGGCAGATCAGGGAGACTACACGACACCAGGAGGATGGTGGCGGCGTGCAGGGTGGTCGGACAACGCGGGAAGCTGGACGACACCCGGAGGAAGGCGAGCTTCTAAGGGGAGGACAAGAGAGGAGACCGCGCGGAACCGCGAGGTTATGAGGCATGGGGCTGCTGTCGCTGATGGCAGTGCCGGAAGGTATAGGCCATGTACTTTCCCACACGCCCGGCAAACAAGCTTTCGACGCCGAACTCGTATGCTGAAGCGTGTGTGGACGAGTATTTGACCATCAGGAGGCAGGCGATGGACAAGGAATATCATGGACTGGCGGACGCGGGGACGTTTGGAGCGATGTAGCAACCAGAGGGGCTCAACGTCATCTCGGCGAAGTGGGTGTTCGCCTGGAAGTCCAACGAGCATGGTGATGTGGTGCGGGCCAAAGCAAGGCTCGTGGCACGGGGTTTCAAGTAGCGTGAGGGTATTGATTTCTTTCACTCTTTCGCTCCGACGCCTGCAGCGTCTTGGTTTCGTTTGTTGAGTGATATTGCATGAGAGTTGGGTTTGGATTTGTGTCATTTTGATGCTGAGCAAGCGTTCGTGCAGTCGAGTTTGGATGAGGATGTTTTCATGCGACTGCCCCCTGGTTGCGGCGAAATGTCCGGCAAGGTAGTCAGGTTGAACCGCAGCCTCTACGGCTTGAAGCAAGCGTCGAGGTCGTGGCACAAGCACCTTCTCACTCACATGAAGAGTCTAGGATTTGAGCAGAGTCCCGCTGATGCGTGTGTCAAGAGGTTGGTCGAGTCGGGTTCGGTCTCCATATTAACAGTGGTTCATGTGGATGATAGTTTGGCTGTAGGACTCAAGGCTAGATGCGATTAGTTCTGTGAAGACCTGAACAACCTTGTTCCGATCAACAATCCGGGCGAGTTGCGGTGGTATGCTGGTTGCTGTTTTTCGAGGAATTGGGATGCTGGTACTATGACGATTTCGCAGCAGGAGTCAACAGGCTGGGTGAGTTGCGGTGGTATGCTGGGTTTTTTTTTTCGAGGGATTGGGATGCTGGTACTTTGACGATTTCGCAACAGTATTCGCTGAAAAGACCGCGGCGAGGTTTGGTGTTAGTTCCAGGAGGAATAATCCGTTTTCGACTGGTGTGAAGCTCGAAGAGTTTGACGAGAATGAACCCGTGGGTGATTGGCCTTTCCGCGAGTTGGTGGGGTGCTTCATGTGGCTTGCGAACCTAATACGACCGGATATTGCGGCGGTAGCGAGGTACACGAATAGGCCGAGGGAAGTACACTGGAAGACAGCGGTCGGTATTTTAGAGTATGTTTTTTCTACGAGTGATTCCGGCATTACGTTTCAGAAGGGTAGGGGGCTTGAACTGGTAGCGTTTGCGGATGCGGACTATGCCAACAAAGCCCCTTACAGGAGGTCAGTTTCAGGTGGGGCTATCATGTGTGCTGGGGCGTGTGTGTGCTGGTTTTCTAGGACGTAGAAATGCGTTACACTCTCGACCACTGAGGCTGAATATGTAGCACTAGCTGACACTATCAAGGAGGCGATGCTCTTGCACTGCGTTTGGAGTTTCATTTTTCTGGGGTTTGGGGAGCGATGCATTACGGTGTTCGAGGATAACGAGGGGGCAAGGCACCTGGCACAAAACCCAGTGTACACGTCGAATTCTAAGCACATCGACGTTCGACACCACTTTTTGCGATAGCTTTTTTCAAGGGGGAGTTTACTATTACCCATGTAGAGTCGGAGGAGCAGCGTGCAGACTTCTTAACAAAACCGCTCAACAACACGGTTTATCGTTACCACCGGGATTTTCTGATGAACATTTGACGCCTTCTTTCCGAGATGTTTTATCATACTTTTTGAGTGAAGAATGTGTTTGAACTATAAATCGTTTTGCTTCTGGTAATGGATTAATTTTCTAGTGGATTTTGTGGTAAAGTTTTCTGAAGGAGGACTATTTTCTAATGGATTTCGAGTTTTTGGTGTTTTCCAAGTGGTCTCAACGTCGAATATTTTTCAAGTGAGTGGGGAAATATATTATATGTGATATCTCGCATTGCCGTCGCGATCTGTGTATCTATGGCAGGAGTAGGGGATAAGGGGAGACTCTTGTCCGGAGGAACGGGGTTCCTCGCGATCTCTAGCATTAAATTTCTTGACTTGATTTTATTTTGATTGGCATGACTACTCCTTACTGTGGTATTTTTCTGATGAATTTTGTGAATTAGGTTTTTGATGAGAGTGGAGAGAGACTAGGAAGCGCCTGGGGGCGTGTGCGGTCCATATGCAACTGTGTTTTTCTGACGAGGGAAGGTTTGGATAGTAATTCGGAAATTGAGAGAGATGTTGTTCGGACTCAAGAGACACTGATATATTTGAATGAATTCCTCGGAAAATGCCGTTTTACCCTGTTTTACCTGGTTGAATCCGGGAAGAATGTCGTTTTACCTGGCATTGGATTTCGATAATCTTACATGTTTGCAACAGAGAGAGGCTGTGGAATTGAGCATTTGAGTACGTAGTGGTTTGAGGATTTGAGTGTTGATTCGAGAATTTGATTTTTGGGTCACAGAATATGGATGTTTGAGTTTCTGGATTTCATATGACTTGGTCATAAAGAATAGATATATCGACCCAGCGAAGTCGTACATTGTCATGTTACAGACCTGGGGGCATGTTGAAGTATGGTCGTGTATACTGAGGAGGGGGGATATTGATTGTCCTCAAGAAACACGACGGAGATGTTCCATCTAACACTAGGGAGTTCCATAATATATTGATGTGGGATTATAAGAACGCGAGATGTAGGTGGATAATCAGCGGGACAAACGGGAGATTCATGGTGCCGGCAATAATGTGGTGGATACTCACGTGCATGCTTCGCCCTCGGCTGTCACTCGACAGCTCGGATATATAATATACAAGAGAAGTTCCGTGTTATTGTCTGGAGTCAACCACGCGTTCCCGGGCCAGCTACGTCTATACCTTTAGAGATCAATCAACAGTATACGAAGCAATACTTACTGTTGTGTGATACGTAAAGATCGGAGACTAACTTTGCAAGGGACTGCGGTGGGGGGGTACTCATATCCTGAATTGCCTTGGAGGTTTTACCGGGGGGGGGGGCTAACATCGTCCAACCCGTGAACGAAAGTTTGGCTGGTTGAATTTTGAGGTACCGATTACTTATCCTGTCTGTGCTGTGTCGTACCGACTACAAGTAGAGTGAGCACGGCAGCAGTGGTAACTGGATAAACTGAGGCAAAGGAACACGCGTGCCTGGTGTCTGGTATTGATTCACCATCGTGCGAAGCCAAGACGAACGAATTTAATTATGACAACGCACTGCTGAGTTACAGCAGTGTAGGACCTACTCAAACCAGATTAATACGCGGCATTGGTACGTACCTGGTATATACCTTGTGGGACCTGATTGATGACGTATACCGGTAGAAACTCGGATCTCGGCGATTGCACGACGGTCGTGCTAGATACCTGGTACCTGATAATACGTTGAACGACGGCGGCGTCTTGGTTCAGCACCCTTGGGTATCTGGTGCCTGGTATTTAATACCAGGTACCTGGTATATAGTTATCGTTATCGTTATCGAGCCTTGTTGTCCTCCAGGGTTTCACATATCAGGGGTTCGTACATTATTTATGTCATCATTGGTTTCGCACGATTTACCTGTACTACAGCCGATATACATGTACTACAGCCGAGACCCAATGAAAGGATCGACCTTGAGGAAGCTAGTCCTGGGCATTGTATACGTATGATAGCTGCACGTGGCGTGGCTGTTTTGCTTCATCAGCGTTGTCTGCTGTCTCTGTGGCCTGTGCAGTGTGTACCAGGTATACGTATAAACCGAAAAAAAAAAAAAATAACGGCAGAGGCTCAGAGCGGGTTTATAGCTCTTGGAAGGCGCTAAGCTATAATCAAAAAGGGTTGAATCCGACGAGACGTTGTGCCTTGCATGCGAGACGTTGTTGTATCAGCTTGCTGTTATTGCAGAGCCTGTAACCTCGTTTGCATGCACTCGAGATTGGCCAGGTGTGACTGGCTGCTGAAAGTAGCGCTGGTATTGTGCAATGTGGCTTACGGTGCAGCATCGACGTCAGGGTCGGCAAGCATTTTTGAGTTTGGCTCGAGTTGTCAATGGGAGTTGTCGGGACTGCCGTCGACTGCTCATGGGAGTAGATGCCACCGAGGCAAAGCCCTTCAAACTCCACCGCAAAGCTTGGAGTTAGTGTCACAGCTACGGGGGGGGTCAATTGAGGAAGCAGAGGTGGTGCCAGGTGAGGCTATCTCGCCTTGTTGCGTGCAGCACGCTGCAAGTATGGACCAAAAATGTTCCTCTACAGAAGTACACTATAATATTATAGTAGTTGCGCACCAATGCTGCAATCGAATGACCAGACTGCTGCACGAGACTATTAACCCCTTTAGAACCGCAGTCCTGTTTGGGGACAAAACTACTTGAAATTTGGCTGGTTTGTCCCCAGAACGGGACTGCGGTTCTAAAAGGGTTAATAGCACACTATATTCCAGGTATACAGCAAAACCGCACGAAGCCGCAACAGACTACCGGTACCTACGACGTAACGACTATTAATATTAGCTGCGTCCTTGTCCGCCACCAGGTACATGTGGGTATATAGAGGGTATCACACATGTCATGTGGGTAGAGGGTATCACACATACCTGGTACCAAAGAGCCGAGACATTCTCTGATGATCTGGCATGACCTGTTGCAGACTATGCACTCGTACGAGCGTAGTCCGCTAAACCAGCAGGGCTCTGACCAACAACTATCAAAATGCTTGCGGTTGTCGTCGTCCTCGCCGTCACGGCGCGTACTCGTACTCGGTACGATGTACGAAACTTTTCTTGTACAGCACTACCAGGTATACTCGTACGAGTACTGCGGTCGTGCTTGGGAAAGGTTACGTTCGTAGTCACGCGTTAGTAGGGCACGTTCGTACTGCTGTTGCACAATGCGTACGTATCATAGCTGATGCTGTACCGGTATCGCTGTACAAGGCCATACCAGGCGGTATTGATGTAAGGGGATCCAGGTATGGCCCCAACCATGTACCACACAGAGTATGGTAGAGCCGTACCCTATTGGGTCCCTGGCATGTATTACGAGATCAGGTACCAGGTACTACTGCCCAGACAGCAGCAGCACGATTACCTGGTATTAAAAGTAGTAATACCTACCAGGTATGCAAAGCTGCGCGTGTCGCCGGCACACATGCGTCGGGAGCGGGTTGAGGGATTGAGGTATTATCCCTTTTAGGACCGCAGTCCCGTTTTGGGGACAAAGTACTTGGAATCTGACTGGTTTGTCCCCAAAACCGGGACTGCGGTTCTAAAGGGGTTGAGAGGTCACGTGCGAGATATCATCGTTACAATTGAGTTGCCATGGGTTTTAGTGATGAAGACAGTGCCAAGAGTTGGAAAGTCAACTGCACACATGCTCCGGGAAGGAGAGGAGGGATTGACGACCACTTGCGAGATATGTGAATCATGATATCAAAGTCCATGTGGTTGCGTATGTTATCATGATGACAGGCATGCTGTTCAAACTATATATTGAGCAAGAAGTGCAGGCGCAAAGCCCTAATGTAGGGAAGGCTTTCTCGCCATACAGAGGTCAGGCGAGGCTTCTAGGGGTGCTTCGTGCTCGTCGTTTAGTTTGCATCCCATTGAAAAGCTTCGCCCAACTCTCTCTGCCTTCCTCCCCCGTCGTAGTTTTGAGCCGGGGTAACTAAACAGGCACCCTCCTCCCCACTACGGGACGCACTTTCTTCGTCGACTCGCGTCGATGTACAGAACAACTTGCAGGTAAACTTCAACACTGACGTATGGTGTCATTCTTCAATCGAGATATAAGCGAAAACAAAAGATTTCAACCATGCCAACAACACACCCACCCATTGGTACTGTCAACGGCAACATCGCCAAATTATGCAACCAATGCAAACCCATAGCATGCACCCCCCTCCCTACTACTGGAAAACCCCGAGGATTCTAAACGAAAACGGGGGGGTAGGGGGGGGGTAGTATTCCATGCCCGGAAAAAACGTTTTCCATACAGCAGTACAAAGGCGAAAAATAAGATAAGATATGCAATCGACGCTTAGTTTGCAGCATATTTTCGGATCGCATAAAAGCACAGAAGCACAGGCGTCAACCAATATGAAACGAATTGTACGGCAGCAGCGGTTCTTTGAAACGGAGACGACAGATAGCAACTGCGGTACGTGTACTTACACTTTCCTACTACTGCTGTACCACCTACCAGGGTAATACTGTGCGTACGTTGTGCTCCCTCTGTACGTCAATGCTGTTCTCAAAGCCTTCCCCCCTCGACACCGTTGCTGTCCCACCAGTCGCAAACCCTCCCTCGCTACTGCATGCGTCTCCTCTGATGTTACCCACTTCTTTACCACGAAAAGTAACAGCTGGAGGTGCATGCTGCCAACGGAATACCAGGTAAAGTGCCTGGTAATACGAGTACAACAGTACTGCTGTGGGCAAAGCCTTTCCTCAAAGTGTTCGTTGGTGAGTCATGCACAGGCGGGGAATACTGTCGTACTGTCGGCTATCAAAAGAAATTTCGTCGTACAAAGAAAAGGAGCAGGCTGTCTGTACAAACACTAAACACCCACCAGGCTGTTGTACCAAAACTGACTTAACGGCAGCAGCTCCCACAGTCTGTAGTTCCCCAGACCCCGACTACTGCGCCTTTCCTGGGTGATTTAACGGGCAATAGTAACACGTATTCGTGTTTTAGGTACCACTCTGTCCAGACGTGTTAGGACCGTTGTATACAAATTTTAAAAACGATGCCTATATTACAGGACATTGTGGCAGTCTATATTGCTGTGGAGCAGGGCAATCGTTGCCCTGCTATTCCCTACCAGCTAAGTGTTACCACTTACTTACCCTGGGAAAAGTCAAACACATGACCACCGTTACAAGCGCAGAAAAGCGCTCCATCCATTTTACGCGGGGCTGGTTCCTCTAAACCCCCCGGGCACCAGGGCCCCTAACGCAATGCAACGCAACGCATCTGAACCCAACCAGAGATGCTGTGGTACGTTTGATACACCAACCCCAATGCCGATGCAGAGAGGCAGATAGGGCGAAACGAAATCGATTAGAAATGCGCTGCATCTCTATTACGCGATGCCGTTTTCTCTTATATACCCCCCCGGACACAAGTGCCCCTAGAGGTCGGGGTTGCAGCCGCGTTCACGCGAGACCCTGCGCCCTGGATCGAACCGCCGCCTTTCGCGCCAACCGGTAAAGTCGTCGGCTTCGCGCTCGCGACCCAAACCGAAATCGCGCTCGCGGCCGGAACCGCGCTTGCGACGGAAATGGCGCTCGCGGATGAACCTGCGCTTGCGGGCAAAACCACCGTGTTGTTTGCGCTGTTTGGCGAACCAACGCTCGCGCTAGCGGGAGGCCCCACCGTGTTGTATGCCCTGTTTAGCGAACCAACGCTCGCACTTGCGCTCCCGTACGCGGATGACGTGCGAACGCGCGATATGGCGTTCTGCTGTAAGAACAAAACAGCGGAGCGGACGACGTCCGCCATCTGCTCATAGAAGCAATATTCGAGGAAGCAGGACTCTTTCTCACCCTGACCCAACAGGTCAAAGACAGCGGTCGCAATTAAAGCACTCGAACCGGGCGGTGGTGTCCGCGATGTTAGGAGGCCGGCAAGCCTCCACATCACAGTGAAAGTACTCCCGTCAACCACGCCCAAATTATGGTCAAACGCCAATAGAGGAGCTGCCTTGACAATGGGAGACCAAGGTACCGTTTTGCGACGACTCCTGCAAGACTCGCAATAGCAATGACGAGATGCCAGGAGACGGGCAGTCAAGCAAAAACCATCAGAACCGCACGAGGGCTTATACATAGAAATTCGCACAAGTACCACTAGTACAGCAGAAACCATTGGAACGTTTGGCGGATTAGTGGGCGCATTGGTATGCTGCCGTAGTTCTGCTTTATTGCTGCACCTGCACTTCTGGAGGTGTGGGTGATTTGGGTGGATAGGTGGATCAGTGTTTTATAGTGTTGCAGCATGCGCGGTTGGTCAGCAAACACAACCCAAAGCATGAGGAAGCATCGAAAGGTCGGTGGTGTGGGTATTAACGCATGCCGGCCCCGCCGTCGCGGCAGCTGTCGTAGCACTAGTACAGCAGTAAGCATCGGAATGTCGGGGGGTTGTGGGCTGATTAGTTCGAATTATAATGTGCTGGGGGTGGATAAGTGGGTTGGCTTTCGCTACATAGCGTTGCAGCAGGCGCCGGTGGTCAGCAAACATATCCCAAAGCATTGAGTAAGCATCGGAACGTGAGTGGTGTGGGTATATACGTATAGAGACGTGGCTGGCGTGGCGGCGGTGGCACCACTGTTAATAATACAGCAGTAAGAATCGGAATGTCGGTGGATTAGGTTGATTAGTGGGAGGATTATTTTAGAAGAAAATGGCTATTGCTTCTTCCTGTGCGGTTTGATTTCGAGCTTCAGATTCATGGTCTCTAAATTCAAGATGTTATCCACGACAGCAAGCAGCAGCAGAACGATCGATGACTTGGATGGTGACACAGCTGTATAGCGACGTTGCTTCGCGCCCGACGCGTGGTCGGCGGGCGGCGCGTCTCTCCGTGGCCAGACTACAGTCGGCTGGTGCGGGCTCGGGCCTAGAGACCAAGAGAAGCGCACTCGGCGTGGACCTCTCCGTGGATACGTACTCGTAGACTACAGCAGCAGCAGCAGTCAGTCACCACAATACTGGTACTAAACTCGAAGACAGATTGACTCTAGCGCACTCGGCACGTCTCTTCGCCGCCCGACAAAAGGCACTCAGAGTGGGCTCGGACGCTTGGGTCCAACGCGCAGCGCAGCGCACCCAGTGCGTCTCTTCGCAGCGCCAGACCACAAGAACAGCACTTGGCTTCGGCGCTGCTCTAGTATTTGCACGCACAATGAGTCCGACTTGTCTGCATAGGAAGACTGTTTCGATTTGCGCACTGCACAGCTGAAGATGCGATCGGGTCAAAATATGAAGCTCACAATAGGAACAGAATAGGAAACAGCCTGACACCGTCGTCTGGTCACCATGGCGGCAAGATACCAAGAACGACACTAAAGTATAAACTATGGTTGATTTGGGTTGAGAGGTAGGTTGGTTTTTCGCCACATAGCGTTGCAGCATAGGCGGGTGATCAGCGAACACAACCCAACGTACGGGTAACGGTTATACGGGGCGTTTGGCACACCTTCTCGCAGCAGCAGCAGCCTCCTTCCGACCCTTGCTGCGCGCGGCGTGCTTCCGAGAGGAACTTTTTGCCCATGCGTCACTAACTCTTTGTGCGCGGGCTTCTATCCTTTGGAGTCTTTGCGATCGAGTACCAATTGCCCTGGGACCTTTCACGGTGTCAACAACTTCCAAAGTGCCTCCGCGCTGCTGCTGCTGCCAAAACTGTGTTTTTGTCTGCTGTGTTTGATAAGTACTTCGATTTACTATCGAGCAAGAAGCGACCCTGCAATAAATCACCGCATAATATATCGCAAACCCTAAGGGGTCAAGGCCTTGCAGCCAGAAGCGACCTTGCACGGCCGTTTGCGAGCGGTGGGCAACGACCTCATTCAAACCGTTAGCCAATCCCGCTGAGCGAGCCATGTTTCTACAAGGTGACCTCAGTTTTGTTACGACCGATGCGCTGTAGCCAATTTGCGAAAGATTTCGCTGCTCGTACCCACTCTGGCACGAGCGATTGTCTACAAGCGATTGTCCCGCGGGTGGGGCTGACTCGCGTAGCTAAGGCGCAGGGATCCGTTTAATCCGAAAGTTGGCCCAGACTGCTTGTTTGTGTGTACGCTATCAATTCGCACGGTATACACGCCAACGTCGGGGGGCGGTTTGGGACCAGATTGTGCGAGGATTGGAGTTTCCTTTAGAAGGGGGACAGACTGACAGGTTTGGAATTTCCGCTATGAGCCCCTAGGTAAACCTAGGGAATTTGTTGCCCCCCTCTTTCTTATGAATCCTTGTTTGCCTTTCACTTCGCGAACGATGGCAACAGCAGCAGTTGTCCGTCCGAACAGGGGGAAAGGGGTGATCACAACCAGACAACTTCGACGAAGGAGGGTGTGGCGCAACGCACGCGCCAAAACATTGCACCTGTCGAACGATATCGCGGACACGAGCTGAATGGACCAATTACATGGATGGTGAACATACACTGCCTGGGCGTGCAAGGAAAGAAACTCAACACGTATCTCTCTTTTCCATGAATGACGGATCTACAGTAGCAAGCTCCCATCGTCTCTCCCTCTCTCCAGCCCACTTGAACCGGCCAGTGTTTTTCCCCTCCTGCTTCGCTTCATACTGCAGAGCAGCTCCCACTCGCCGAAGCCACCCCCACCCACGGCCCGTCTGCGCTGCTGCTTGCTGTGAGGTTCCCCCGCACTTTGATGCACGCGTACGCCCGCGTACGCCCGCGTACGCACCATTTTCCCTCCCTCTTCCTATCTCGTTGCTTTCTATCCCCTCCAATCGCACGTCCTGGTGCGGGGATGCACGATCGGGAGCTCGCGTTGGATCCGCGTGCCTGGCAGGTGCACCGGGCGCTTGGTATGTTTTTTTTTTTGTTTCCTCTGCGCCACACCGCCTCCGTTGAGCCTCCGTCGCATTATTTGATCAATGAACGTGCGTGTGAACGCCCCGAGCTCTCCCTTCTTTGGATTATTTTCCCTTCTCGAAGGCCCTCCTTGCCTGTGCTCCCGACGGGGACACGCGCCGTCAAGAACACGAGTCCCCGCCATCCCGCTGGTGCTGTCACACCCCGTTCCGGTTGCTGTGTTGCTGGGTGACATCAACATTCCACATTGATATAAATCTTCATGTCCATCAAATAATCCAAACAAATTGAACGTTTCCAAGCAGTTGTTGGCTTTTCTTTACGCCTGTGTACCTCTAAGAATACAGTATATTTCTCGTCAAAGGCGTATTCAATTCCGCCCTCGGGGGAGGGGACCCCTCGGGTTGCCGCCCCGACTTCGTGCCGCGATTGTTATGCCCATGCGGCGCGCTCTGAGGGGCGGGCTCCGGCACCTCCCCGGGGGCACCGGTCGAAGCTGCGGAATTTGGGCTTCCCGCGACAAGTCTCTCGCGGATATGTGCTACTTTGTACCGGGCTCCAGAAAGAGCAAATGTTCCGAATGGTGGCCTGCCAGGCCTCAACGGCAAAGGCATTTATGTTTTATGACCTTTGAGATAATACACGCTCTGGGAATACCGACCATTTTCTCCGAAAGATGTGTTAAGGGGGGAACACAACGAATATGGTGACTTTGGAAATATTTCGTAGAGATGTTGCCATCGACGCATCGCTCGGCGTTTGCACTCACCCCGGCGTCGAGGGCATCAACTTAGAAATTCATCCAAGAGGGATTGTTAGCTTATCACACGTGTGATACCTGATACCAGGTATACGTACTAACCCTAAAAAATCATCCGAGGGGGTTGGCGACGTATATTGCTGTAGATGGAGTCCAACCGGTGATTTCCAGAGCTAAGCAGCAGTAGGATCAGAATCGCGAGCAGCGTTGGTCTTGAATTATTCCGTCGCTAGTCCTAACCCCGAGGTACTTGGTGGGGCTGGTTTATACGTCCGTCACAGAGGGAAACCACCGGGGGTGCCTATGTAGTCACATGATAACAGACAACAGCGGTAGCATAGTATTTTAGTAGTAGTAGTAGTAGTAGTAGTAGTAGTAGTAGTAGTAGTAGTAGTAGTAGTAGTAGTAGTAGTAGTAGTAGTAGTAGTAGTAGTACCTAACCCTAACCCTAACCCCTACTACTACTACTACTACTACTACTACTACTACTACTACTACTACTATTAATAGTGGTAGTATCATGGCGCGAGCTAACTCTCTCGTGTGCGTTCTGTGAAGGGCTGCTGTGCTATAGGGTTTCGTGCCGCTGGTCGCATTAGGCCTGACGGTGCTCCCACGGCTAATCTATTACTGGTCAGTTTGTGTCACACTGCCGTATCAAACGCGCAGTCTCCCTGGAGTCCCGCGGTCGATAATTGCGTTCTGCGCCCAACAAACAAGCACCGATGTTGAGGAGGAGCACACATCTATATGTATGAGCGTCAACAACTGAACAACGCCGGTTCGCTCGCGCACTCAGCGTTATTGCTTTAGAGCTGCAACGATATGGCCGGGAAATTGGGGAGGAATGCAATCAGGAGAGGCTTTGCCGAGAAGTGTATATGGAGAATGGCTGCTGCCAACACGCCCCCGATGGTCGAAGCTGCAGCTTTTTGTTTACACTTAGGGCAAGAAAGGACGTTGGTGGAGGTCAGTAATCGCATTTTTGTCTTGTTATCGGTGCAATTGGTCGTGAATCACCGAGCTTGAATCCGAAGTTTCAAGTCTCTTACGGCTTCCGGCGTGACGCAGCCACTGCAGCCACGCACCTCACGCTCGTCGGGCACGATTGTAGACGTAAGAAGATCACAGCCGCTTACACGGAGGTTCGAAACGGTAGCTCGCCCGGCCTGGGAATGTTGCGGCCGGTCGGTGCTACGGCACGCTCTGCACCCACTTGGTATTGTGGAAAGTGGATGTGCATGTTTCCAAAACGGCTCGTACCCGTACCGCCTTGAGCGCGACAGCTCGTGTCTACTTACGTTTTCCAACATTGCTGCAGCAGCAGTAGCAACAACAATGATAGCGGCATCAGTAGCGACACGGCGGTGCGAGGGCGTCGCGGTCTATACACTGAGCTCCCGGGTCGGGCGCCAGGCATGATTCAAAGTGTAGCGCTCCGGCGAGGTGGCGCACGTAAGCTCTAGAGCCCAGCAGCAGCACAAGTATAACTGGTAGCACTGAGGGGTAGTTTGTGCTGCTGCTGTTGTGTTGTGTTGTGTTGTTGGTGCTGCCTCAGTTGTTTCCGCTAACCCTAAGCTAGCTTAATGGGCTGCTGATTTTGCTGTCTCTCTCGTGCGTACATCAAGATCTAAAGCTACAAAGGCAAGGGCTGTTCATAAACCTTTAGTACCTACCAGGTACCAGGTATCAAACACACTTTCGCATATTAAGAAAACCCCATGATATATAGGGTGCAGAACTTACTCGAGGCCGTGCAAGGGCCAGTACCTGATACTATGTATGGTCCAAACGCTCCAGCTTGTACTTGCCGCTCACGTCTGCCAATACATGTTACTATTATCAGTACTCGTACGTACGATTAATACAGCAGCCGTAGAGCTACATAGCAACACTTATAGCTACAAGTGTACCGTTTTAAATGCAAAAGCAGTAGCAGCAAGCACTGTGACGGAATTGTGTGCGTGGTTTGCAGTTCTCACGTTGGCATTGATATTTAAGGAGTGTTCGCACTTGCGGTGAGTGGTAACGAGCACAACGTGGCAGCCTGATTGCGTGTCTATCCTGGGGCTCCGCCTGCTTATGGATACGTTTTGTGGTTGTGATACTGCCGCTTTGAGTAGCTTGTGAATTTGTCATTCCTGCGTAGACAAGGATAATTTGCGAGCGCATAGTTTTGCGCGTCTTGCGACACGATTTTGTCCCTTACTGTAATTTCCGGCATGAGCCGATACCACGGAAGAGCGGTCATTCCGTGTTGACGCAAAGAACTGCCATCAGTGCTGTTGGCTGCACCTGTCACTTGAACGGTGGTACTGGTCGTTTCTAGTTATGTACGTACTACTCTAGTAATAGTAACCGTGCCCCATTAACTAAAGTAAACCAAGGGAGCGGTGCGTTTGCGGTGCGTTTAGTACGACATTTATTGCCAGGCTACCATGGTAAGGGTAATGTGTTGTCATTATTCCCTTGACAATGTCGCAATGATTGTTGTCCTTGTTCGTATTTCCGTTCGTGTCGCGTGTTTCTGCCATCAAGGTCATGCTTCGAGCACTCCGGCAGCCACTTGGCTAGATGGAGACGGGTCATTGGCCAGCCTTGGAACTGCTTCAAGTGAGGACATGGTTTGTTGCTTTGTCTTTGTCTGTGCTTTTTGGTTGATATAGAGAAGTTTGGGTTTTGCGGCTGAAACATAAAGCGAACAAAGCAACGTAGCGGTATGTCGCCGCGTGGCCTCTTCGCTGGTTCGTTCGTCCGCGTATCGCGCCATAGATTGCGGATGGTACAACACAAGTGGTGTTATGTACATGTAGTATATTCATGGCACAATCTGTCCGTCCCTGGCAGGAGTTGGTTTGCAATCCAGGAATTGATTTCAAGGCATTTGACAGTCACGTTATGCCGTATACGTTGTATTTATTTTCGTGCGCCGCGACCCATGCTGGCGTTGGGGTGCCGCGCGACCGAATTCGAATCACGAGCAGCCCCTGCTCAGAACGATAGAGCAGACGTGTCACGACTTTTACCCCGGGTACCTACCAACGTTTTATCAGATGAGCTAACATCTTACCGTCGGTGGCAATCACACACTTGACATCGGTGCCAAGGCTCGTTTTTTTCTCTCTACGTACAGAGCGATGGCTTGAGGCTATTGACGGACGGGTTATGCGTGACGGGGTAGCATCGAGATGCCCATGTGTCGTGTCCGATGTCATTCAGAAGAGGAAGGTTATCATCGTGTCCGGGCTGGCAACGGGGCTTTGTGTTTCGTAAAACGGCAGCAGAAACCTGCAGCAGACGATGGCATTCCTTCCTGTGGTCCACATGTAGCAACAGAAACAGAGACAGCCGCGATGGCAGGAGCATCCACGGAACGATTGGCTTGGATGTAGTTGGCTGATTCAGCGGTTCGCGCAGTACGGAAGCGCTCCAGCTGCATAATAGCGTCTCATACGATTACTAGAAATGCAGTCAACAGTAATACAACTTCCCGGAAACGTCGAAGACCACCCTGTACATTACATTGTCGGTAGGGCATGCTATTCGTACACTGAACTGCTCCATATATTGCTGGCACTCTGTGCTGAACCGCCTTCATCAGCTCGACCTGTTGTTTTTCCTTACCGTTCCCCTTCTTCAACGCTGCTGTAACCGTTACTGCATTCCACTTTGCCGCCGGACTGCGCCTTCTTACAGCATCGCAGCTCGTCCTGAGAGCATGTCTTCTGGTTCTTTTCTTCTCGTTCCCGGTTTTTACCGCTGGCCTCGCCTATGGTTCGTCCTGGTTCAGGGAGAAGGTTCGGTATCTGCTTTCGGCGTTTCTGCGACTCTTCTACAGTATGCTACAGAGGGTCGCGCTTGTGATTCGTTTGGTACATCGGATCGTAGTAGAAGTAGTAGTAGTAGTAGTAGTAGTAGTAGTAGTAGTAGTAGTAGTAGTAGTAGTAGTAGTAGTAGTAGTAGTAGTAGTAGTAGTAGTAGTAGTAGTAGTAGTAGTAGTAGTAGTAGTAGTAGTAGTAGTAGTAGCCTGACATGGCTTTGTGACATCATTTGGCCACAACTTTTATTTTCTTGTTGTGCCATGACATAGTGTACGAAGGGTTGTATTTCGAAGGTAACCCTCACAGAGTCTTGACTCGCAAGGGTGCTGCATCGTTTGTAGCACGCTGTCGGTTCATCCGCGAACTGGTAAACTTTTTTTTGTCCTTGGGTAATATGTTTCAATGTGCTCCGTTGTTACCGTGGCGACGCAGGTGTGGTACAGCGCTTTGACGCGTTCGATAGCTCTCTGCGGAACAGCGTTCATTAAGTGGGGACAATGGAGCAGCACGCGCCCTGACATGTTCCCAGAGGGACTGTGCAGCTCGCTCGCGGTGCTGCACAAAGGGGCGCCTTCCCACAATTATGCCTACACCAAGGTTAGTGCTGCATCTCGTCTCGCAACTTTTTTTTCGTCAAACACACCGTTGAAATGCACCCATGTGTAGCTCTCGCATACCTCGGACAGTTTAGGTAGATCGTCGACAGAGCATTCCTACTTAATGATCTAGACCTTTATGTCTGATCTGTGTAATCTGTATTATCTGTGTGATCTGCATGATTTAGCTGCTGCTCCCGGGTGGAAGCCGTATGCCTGCATTATATAGTACAAGTTTCTTGGGTTTGATTTGTACTGTACATATCCTCCACAACATATCATGGCGTCAGGTTAGAATCTAGATTATCTAAATCGTGGTCTGTCCGCCGTGTGAACTCTTAGGATAGAAATTGCCTGGTGTTGCTTGTAATCGTAACAGATATGATGGGGGTTGGGCTGGTATAGAAAATGCGGACGTGGCGCAGTTACTTCCGTGTGGTTAGCGAAGGTAAACTCGGTCAATGGTAGACGGAAGCGCTGTGACTGATGTGGTGTACATGTACATCGTCTCTGGGGTGTGCTAGAGCGCTAGAGCACAGTAGTATGGTGCAACAGCTGAACCGATTCACGAAGAGACTGCCCATCAGGACCTAACCGGCATCCCGCGGTGGGTGGGCCATATAGTGCGAATACATGTTTTTTTTCGCTGTTGACTACGCTAGTTTTCGCTTCTTTGCCTGCGATCGGAAGATTTACTGCAAAGGTCTTGACTTGATTTTGTTTTGCCAATGTACGACCGTTTGCCCCAGAAACTTGTGGAGAGGGCGTACGGCGGGAGACCCATTGGCGAGGTGAGGCGATACCCAGTGTTTAGATCAACCCGTATATTGCTGCGAAACCATTCCAGTATTGTCCCAAGCACGCAGTTTCTCACAACGTACACGGTTCTGTTTTTCTACTGCAGTGTTCACGTGTTGTATGTACGCTGTTGCAGTCCTGGGGCGCGCTGGTTTGTCATTATGTCTACCTACTGTCAGCAGACGCGACTTTACGGACCCAAAGAAGCTGTTTTTCGAAGCTCGAAGTGCGCTTGTTTTTAGCACCACTGCGCTTTGGTACTTACAGTAGTAAGCTGATATATCATATTTATATCTTCGTGTATGTGATTGGACGCTAGCGCTACGCGGTGCGGCGAATTCGCGAGTACTAGGAGTGTTTTCCCCGCCATGCAGCGTGTTTAGGTGTATTCACGGCGCAACTCGGAGGAGAGTGCATTCGTTTGGGATACGCCTCCTGCTATGTGCAGGTGTGACCACTGGCCACTTTTCGTGGCGCCACGAGGAGGACGGGACCGTGCGCATAAAGGCGTTTGTGCTGCACACGTTCGCAACCAGCGTGTCGACAGCGCAATTCATTTCAACAAAATGCCTCGTCCTCTAGCTTCATCTATTCATAAATTTTATCAGCTCAATTTAGGACACAGCTGATGTCAAAGCTTCTTTTTTGCTTCTACGACAAACATGTTGCTATCGTGCATGGTGTCTCGTGTCAGTTGAACAGTTACCGGCTCTGCGTGTCACTGTTTTCCCCGCTAACGCCTTACGTTTGTTGTCTCACCGGGCGCAGATGGTGCCGATGGTTGAGCATGTAGTTGCGGACAGCAACTGCGTTTGACGTGTTCCAAACCCCGGTTCTGGATATCGTAGATTATTTTGCCCCCTTGGCCTTAGCCGATGTTTGGACCGTGCAAAAACTGCTCAATTCTCCCAATGCTAGGTGTTCGACTGGTTCGACAAAAGACCGATGGCAAGCGGTAGCATCGCGCAAGTGCACAAGGCCGTACTGGGCGGAGACGTTGTTGCTGTCAAGGTTAGTCCCGTCCTTCTTTAGATATTTGCAGCTATTATCGACCGACCCTTGTGGGACGGTTGCTTTCCTTGGGTTTGGTGCCGTCATCGCCGACGGCGTGGATGAACCCATTTCATTTTTTACGGCCAACCGGAGTCAGCTACCGAGGCGCCTCTGGGCGAGACCTTCGAGACGGCTGTCAGTCGAGGACGGAATCAGCTCGAAGCTGCATGGCTGGTGTGGAAGCATGTGTACGGTGACCACAGCCCCCTATCGTAAACTCACTAGCATGTGGGTGGCACGGCATGTCGTCGCCGTTGGCATGGAAACGCCAAAGGAGTTGAAGGAGGGCGGAAAGGGGTAGTGCTTGCAGATGTCGGTCTGAAAGAGACTTTTCCTGTGTTGGTTTGGCCTCCCTTACGGCTCCTTCAAGTGCCGGCAAGTGCAATAGGTTGAACTTTGAACAACGCGGTCAAGCACGTTTTGATAAAAGATCGAATACCCCTTGCTTGCATATCTCGGTACCTATCATATGTTGTGCTGCTCTTGAACGCGGGCAGGTGCGGCACCCTAAGGTAAAGGAGCGAATGTTCATGGACTTCGTGCTGATGCAGAAGCTCGCGGCTTTCGCGGACAAGACGCCTTCCCTCAAGTGGATGAACCTCGGCCCCAGCATGGAGCAGTTCTCGCACACCATGACGGCACAGGTATACACTGAGCAGCGCGCCCATCACACTCCTGCGCCACACCCGCACTTGCTCTCCGCCGTATCTCTGTGCTGAAGTGTCTGCAGGGTGACTGCTGTAGCAACAGATACAATAGCGAGGTGGATTTCGTGAAGCTGGATCAGCGTTCGTGCAGGCCTCTAGAAAATCGCGTCAGGGGGTATAGCGCTTGAGCTTGAGCTAGCCTGCTGGCACACACTACGGCTTTGAAGAGCGCGTCGCACACTGCTCGTGGGGAGTGGTGTCCCTCAACAGGATATGCTGTCGGCAGGGCGCGTTGATGCCGTGCGGCGAGCCGTGTGACGGCTGTACTTACTACACACCATCTATATGTTTTTCTCTTGTTGCCTGCTGAGAGTAAACTGTACGGTCGGAAGCGGTTTGTATTTGCGTACGGTGCCAAATGGCATGGCGTGGCGCTAGACCTACACCTTTTGATAGAATCCTACGTGTCACCCGTTGTCTTACGGCGACTGTCAACCTCGGGAAGTTTTCCTTCCCCCCCGTTCCCCCCTGTACACCGCGGCCCGGAATACGTAGCACATTTTTATGCGACAGTTCTGTGCGAGTGAGAAATATCTTTAATGTGTATGGTTCGCGTTGTGCCGGTCCTAATATGTTTGTTTGAAGCAGACGGACCTACTTCTGGAGGCAGATAACCTGGATGCCTTCAACGCCAACTTTGCCGGGAAGAACTGGAAGGATTGCGTGTTCCCCCGCGTTCTGCACAGGGTCGAGGACGTGCTGGTGGGTTCCCTATGTCGGCTGGTAACCTGCGGGCTACGCCAACATGATGTATAATATTTCGTTGTTGTCTAAAAAGGGAGGTCTTCCTTTCGGCCTCTCGATGTCAGGAGTGTGCGTGGCGCTGGTGAGGGGTATCGAGGTTTTTGAGCATTGGAAAGCGTTGGCGAAACGACTATTAATAGATACACGCAGTGACAGTCGTAGAAACCTCTGCACTTGTCGCCGATTGAACCGGACAGGGAAAGTCATGGTAGCCGGTACTAGATGCATCTGTGTGCATTGTGCGCGGTGGTTCTCACCTCCGACTGCTCTGACCTAGTTCGACCATGGTTGAATGCGCCCGATGGGTCGAGCCGACAGAGTGCATTAACCCTTTTCAGCACCGCACTGTACATGCACCTAAAACTGGCCCTTAACCGCGAGTGTTTTGTCCCCACAACGAGGGTGCAGTCCTCAACGGGTCGAGACTTTTTATCGGGTGGTACTCTCCCCGAAGGCTGGCCAAGCTTGATGCACTTCAGTCACAGTGCGCCGTATCCGCCTGGCGATCTCTGTCAGCGGGGACTGCCGCCGCCGCTCTCCAACTCTTCACAACCATTCTTCTGCCACCCTTATCCCTTATCCGTTACCTGGTATCCGTTACCTGGTATCCGTTGCCGCCACCACCTGTCCGACAACTACGGCTCTCGATACAATTTCCCCTGATGAGCAGGTGGAAACATTTGAAGACGGATTCGTCGTTTCTGACTACGCCAAGATGTTCGAAAAGAAAAGGCCTCTCAACGGAAACACGGGCATGTGGGACTGGGGGATGACAAAATTATTTGGCAGCACGCACCCGCAGGTGACGCGCTTGATTTGCCATGCTGGGCAAGAAGATGCCCCCTTAAGCTGATCGTTCGGTAACTCCTACCAGGTAGCAGATACGGTTGACATGGAAGAGCATCGATCCGGAACCACTATATTAGCATCGTACGGATATTGCTCTATGAGGTCACCTTTGTTCGAGGGGTGCTGCGGGCTTTGACGGTGTAGAGTTGTTGGCGTTTAACTGCCACCCACGACACAGGAGGTCAGACTTTGCCTCTTTGGGCCACCGTCACTATTACTACAAGGAGCGAGGAGTGGTGTGCTGTGCTTTGCCTTGACGTACTTGGGGCTCGATTGTGGGCCACTACTGTATCCACGCCGATGCCTCTTCCAGTATAAGGGGCAAGAATGAAAAGGCATGTTTGCGGACTTTTGCAGTTCGCCTCAGATGTTTTACGGCCGGCATACATGCCTCAATTGTTTTGCACTAGCCAAGCCGGTCTACTCGTGCAACGAAGAACCTAGCACAACCCACGCGTCGCCTATAGCTCCATCAATTCGCGTCTTCGGCTCGCCTTTTGCCTGTTTGGGGCGCCTTTCGCAGCTGGCAGCATGCCCTCTTGTCGCTTTTCAGCTCAATCGGTCGGCGCTCAACACTTGGTTGTGTTATTTTGCCGCTAGGGTGGGCCACTCGTCGGATAGCCGGCCTCACTTTCCTTTCTATGTTGATTTTGTTTCGTGTGCTTCCAATTGCGGCTCTAGGACCGTTCGTACGAGGCAACGACGGTTCGATTGTCCTTGCGTGGATGCCGACCGAATTTCGCTAAATCGCCCGTTCTCGGTGCCTGCCGCCTTTAACATTTAATAGCCGCAGGCTGCAGGGCGGGCAGACCCGCGATTGGGGCACTTCATCGTCACTAGAGGGGAAGACATGTGGCTCAAGATGGTGCTCAAAGACGGCTTTCTACACGCTGATCTCCACCCCGGGAATATTTTAGTCCGCGCCGCCGAGGTGGGTTACGGCTTCCAGGGTCGTACTTTTCAGCACATCACAGTAGCGTAGAAACCTTGATGTGTCAGGGTCAGCTCTGCTCACGGCAAAGTATTCACGAGGCCTGTGGAGGGTGAGCAGTGCCAGCCCCCAAGGAATAACATATGACTTGCTTAAGTCGCGACTACGTATGCAACACACTGATATTACTCGTAGCATTAGATGGTTCTCACGGTGTCACGTTCTTATCTTATGAGTGGTGTGGTAGATGGACGTTCGCCCGGAACAAGTAATCGCTCCTTCATACCGTTTCGGCCTGAGTTGTGACCGCTGTGGTGTCGCCTCTCTTTACTTGTGCGCCTGCCCCCAGAATAGAGCATAAAAATAGTACGATAAAGTGCCCCAATGTCGCTGCCCGAGAACGGAGAAAGAGGAGCAAATCGATCCAGTGAAGCGAAACTGATTGTCTGCTGGTAGGCACTCGATAGGTACGTACGCCGGCAGTGTCTCCGGTTTCCCAGCAGAACGACGTCGCCGCGTCAGAGACCCCTCACAACCGAAGCCAACTGGCGTCGAACCAACAGCAGTTAATACAAGCTCCTACGGCAAAGCGTCTCCCTCACTATACCCCGATCAGCCGCAGAGAAGCCAAAGTAGAGTAGCATCTCAACCAAAATAAACCAAGTTACGTCCGTGTGCATCCAGGTACTCGAGCGATTAAAGTACATGTTCTCGTTGCGTTACGAGCGACGGACGCTGCGTGAGCGGGATGCTCAGGACCCCGTGCATCAATGTACGCACTAAGAATAGCCGCACGTGGGGAGAGTGTGCTCCCCAAATATGTGGCGGCGACCAGTATTGGCAAGTGTCAGCACAATCAGCGGAAGTCGAGGCTTGCGATTGCGGGGAACGGCGATGGCCTCTTTGCGCCGGTATTCTTCGATTTAGAGCGCGTAACACTTGAGGTACATATGAAACCCTTTCGTTGCCATTGAATTGCGTGTGCATTCGCATTGCTGGTGCCGCAATGGGGAATACGAGGCAAGCGCTCTCCTTCGAGGGCTATTTCACTTTACTCTCGGGTTGCTTCGTCGGCAAATATGCCGGCTATTTAAGGGAAAAAATTCAAGTCGTTTGTCGCCAAAGGTAGTTTGTTTTTTTGTCTTGAAAGGCGTCAGAGACACATGTATTTTTGCACCTGGTAGGGTGCACCCCTCACCCCTACCTCGTGGCTCCTTGGGCATGGTAATAGCTGAAACGCTACCTCTGACGGCTGAAAGAATGCGATCAAAATGCAGCGTTCTGTCCCTTGTTTTCTTTTTGCACTACAGCACGTGCACTTGCTATCACGATCGATCCTGTCTTGATGCACTACCGGGTTTCTGGCCTAATGTTTTTTTACGCTCGAGACAAAAACGCCTAGGGAAAAAATTGTGAACCGCCACATGTATTTTTGTTCGCTAGACAGGGGGGGGCGTTACAAGTGAAAAAAATGAAAAAATGGAAAGAAAAAAACAACTGTTTTTTTTGTTTCATCATGTGATCACGACAACGGCTGCAACGGTGTTCCATTCCGACCTCTGGAGGTGTGGTGTCGTTTTCTCTTTTTAACGGACGCCCCTGCTGGAAAAGAGCTGCTAGTACTCATGCGGCAGTTCGGCTGCGGCTGACTAGGCTGGCGCAGCTGTTGCTCTGATGGGCATTGCAAGCTACGATGAGCTGCAGGAGTGGTCATGGCGTTTATTTTTTTATCGTTACATCACACGCTCCTACGATTATATAGCGCTGTCTTCATGCGCGACGCAGGGCTCATGCGCTCCGGCCCCATTACCCGGTTGATCAGGTCGCGCGCTCCATACACGGTATTTCTTTTGTAGATAGACGGCTTTCCGCCGCCGTTGTTATGGTTCCTGTTCACCTCAGATGTTGCGAGTTCAACTGACTGTTTGACCCGCTTACATGCAATCCTGGCAGGACGGCGTGGACCCACCTCGGTTGGTGCTGGTGGATGCGGGCATGGTGGCCAAGTTATTCGGGCACCAACGGCGGCACTTCATCCGGCTCCTGGTAATATTACGCTCCTTTGATCTCTGGACGCTAGTGATATCGCACACCTCTTGATTCACACCTAGTCGCCATTTGTACACGCTGCACCTACCCTCCGCGTGGCGCTAAAGTGTTCATATTTTTAACACACATGTATAATATTTTATCGAGAGAAAGAAGCACGGATTGACATCGACTTCCAAGGTGGGAGTATGACACATGACGGCGTGACGATGGGGCATGTCAAGGTGTTCATGAGGTTCCGTGCATGGGCAGAAGTGAAGGTTGCAGTGTCATGCCCCTACCGCAGTTCATTGCGACCTCTCAGTCGTTGAAGTGTTGCCAAGGCCAGAACTGACAACAATTTTGTGTTGCCAAAGTCCGCCTACAGCGACGTATCCTAAGGAGACGACAAAGGCCGTATCCTTGCGTAGAGAAACAATAGTACCACTGTCGACTGCTTGATGCCATGCTGTTCTCGTGTTCCTCGCGACTGGCCTTGGCATAGCCGAACCACTGCGTTTAGTTGTTGTTAGTTATCGCCTTCGCTTTCCTACGGCGCAAGCTAACCGCCTGCAAACAAAGAGCTTATTAAGCCACCGTATATTTCCTACCTCAATACCTTACTACGTTTAATGCTGAAACTGAAGTCTCTTGACCGGTCTATAAGGTGACGACCCCCGAGGTTATATCGTTGAAACTGAAAGACCAGTATCGGCTATAGCCCAACCCGGTGTTCCCGAAGATTGTCATGACCGAATGTTTTGATGTTTAACGTGTTTAAGGGGGCCCACTATGCGCTGTCTCGACGACGGCCAATTTCGTCCTCGTCAACGTAACCAGGAGTGTTTGGGTTCGGGAGACGGAGTCGAGGCTGGTCGAACCGTGCTGGAGTTTTCGACGAAGCAGACGTGTGTCGGCAGGGCAGAGCGAGAGGCCTTCCTGGAAGAGATGGACGCTGTTTTCCGAGAGAGGTGCAGGGGCTATCACACGGTAAGACTTGGCCAGGGTAAATCCTTGTTCCGCTGGTGCTCACGTGCCGGACCGTAGTCTCATTCAGAAAGCATCGCCAAGAATGGCCCTTGGTGGTGTTGCGAAAACGTCTCGGGTAATCAGAATGGCGAGAAGTCGCGGACGTCAACGCATTTATTTTTTATATGTAGCTGCCCCATGCACCCCCCTCGATGAGGTGGGAGGCTGTTGAGAGGGGGCATATGTCGTAGTTCACACCCTACTGAAAATCGTTTCATTAATGTAGGTGTGTCGCGGTATTGGTAAGGGGGGACGGTGTCACCGCCCATCCTTTATCATCAGCATACGATTAAACAACGGTACAACGACACGGTATCATCATTCGCACTACAGTAGGAGCTATATATAGCGATGCGTTCTTTCCTGGGGGTCGTAGAGCTTGGTTTGTAGGCGATGGTAATCAGTGGCAACCCATAATGGGGCTGCTGCCGAGCGGGACAGCAGGGTTAATATGTCGGGAGCAAGTCGAACCCGTCTTTTTAGCCTACGCATGTCGTTTGATGCTCGTTAATTTAGTTTTTTTTCGTTTTTCTTCATGTGCGTATTGTCATACAGTACCTTGATTTATGTTTGCTGCCTGTTTAATCGCACAGTTAGGTGTGGGCGTGAGATCCCTTCGATAGCCGGTACCAGCAATATCGGTGTCCACTGAACGTTGTGCGCAGTGAAAATATCATTTTTTTCGACCAACCACAACGAACAAAATTGACAGCAGCCGTCATCATATTTTTCTATAGCCCAAAAGCCTGGAGTATTTCAGGAGACCGAGAATTAGAAAAAAAGGAAAAAACTTCGTAAGGAATATAAAAAGGTAGGATGAGCAGCAGCAACAGACAGCGCAGCAGCGGGAGGAGGAGGAGATGGAAGGTGGCGATCCATCTACTCGCCACCTCTGCCCATCTCCGCCCCTCCTCGGCTGCCAGCGCCGCTAGTGCTGCACGCGTATCTGCCTCAGTGTGCGGCGGCTGTTGACGGTCCTCGGTCAATTTTTCTGCCGTATCAAGTCGCAGCCGCTCCTCGGTTTCCATTGGCAATTTTCGCTCCTCGGCTAGACTCTCGGGCGATTGGCGAGTTCGGTCTCTGCAGCACATTTGGCGACAGCCTCGTCGCGTTCACCGGCAGCGCCGTCATGACGTCGCTCCAACGCAGGATAGTCGCGGCGCTCTGCTATGTTCTCGGCGCGCTTGTCTCTCCCCGCTCCTCCTGTTGTTTTCCCCGTGCGGGCGAAGAACTCCTCGTCCTTTTCAAAGCCTCTTGTACGTAGGTCTGTCTTGTTTCTTTTTCTTGTGTCGTGTCGTGTCGTGTCGTGTTTCCCATTGTATAATGTATGTAAAAAAGTATTCTTTTTTTACGGGGTGGTACTCTTCACTCAAGTTTACGATTGGGGTGATTTTTGTGTATCCGTTTGCGGCACACCACGAAGTAGCTTTCTGTAGCCTCGATTCTCCATTTCAGTCGATGCGCTCTGCAGGCAGGGGGGACATTATACCGAAAAACGCTGAAAATCACACCTATCACTGTTTGTGATATCAGTATCTAACGGGGAAACATTCCGGTTGCTGAATTTGGTTGGAAAATATGCTTCTATACGGCTGGTCACACTATGGACAGCCAACTCGTGATGCACCAGGAGTTAATAGCGATGTAATGCTGTCCTTGTGGTATACTATGTTTAAGTTGATTTGGAGCGTCATAACAGTTCGGAATTGCTGACAATCCTCCAGTCTGTTGGTTGTCACAATCGGGAAAAACTTCATAATATTCACGATGCCACCGGTTTCCGGTCGATACGGGCCTTCACGCCCACACCTAACAATATCATATTTAGACTAGGCGTAATGTTTAGTGTATCACAAGCTTTGAATTTATCGTTTATGATGTTCAGTACGTACTAGCCTTGTTTTGTTGTTTGTTTCGCCCAGATCCAGTCACTGACCCGAAATCACAAACCAGAGGCTCCGGCTTCTCCGGCCTACCCCGGTCGCTGCACTCCCTTTTTGTCCTCCATTGGGTTCAGTGCTCGAAATGTCCTATGGCGTGCGTGAAAATGCGCTTGCTCACAAGGCGCTTAGTCTGCTCATCCATGTTGGTCTCAGTCTTCAAGAACAGACGCAAGTAAAACTGTACCAAGTATTCCTTAACGGTTACCCTAAATCATTACCAAACCTCTCAAGAGGCTACCCGAATACCTGTTGTTGACCACAAGGGCAACTGATCTTATCGTTCGGCGAATCGGCGTTACCATGCATCACAGCAGGGTTAAAGTGCCTAGGTGTGCCCTACGAAGCGCCGACACTACACCCTTGCAATACCCAGAGTTCGGCCATTGACCTTCTCATGTTGCTCGAGGGCCTTCGTGCATCGACGTTTTCACCCTGCGATGGCGCCCCCGTCACTTGTGTGCAATATATATACATATATATTATATATCTGTGATGGTCGCAGAATGTGGACGTGGGAGATATTTTGAGGGGCGTGCTTACGTGCGTCAGGAGGCACTCGGTTCGCGTGGACGTCGAGTACGCTACGCTGATTCTCAACATCCTCTGCCTCGACAGCATGGGAAAGGTGACGCTCAAATCAGGGGTACCTAGCGTCGGTGAAGGGATATGGCCAGTTGCCACACATTTCCACTCGTACATCGTCGCATCTACCGCGTCTATCAAAATGGTGCGTTTCTGGGCGGTACGGTGCCACACCATGCAACCGACATCGTTCTGCACGTAGGTGGTTTTCGCGACGAACAAATACAATGGGGATGTTTAACTACAGTATATGGTCGGTGCTCTACTCTCATGTGGCGATGTTGTCGGTAGGGGTGTCATGCGACAACTACGGTATGTTCAATAGGCACGATCGCCATCCTCTCCACAATTTGGAGCGCTTACTCGTTAGAACCCCTGCGCTCTTGCTTGCTGCTCTGAACCTCGTGACGACACTGGGTCGGGTGTGGCCGTGTACAGGCGCTCATGCCGACGTACAATATCCTGGATGGAGCACAGGTTCTTCTGGAAGCAAACAAGATCGGCCAGCGACTAGTGGGCGAATTCGGTGTTAAGGCCATCCTGCCACGTGAGTTCAAGCATGCCGAGTCTACCTCAGCTTGTCGTGTTGATCAGAAACTAGGTGAACGTGAACGACGCCAACCTCGGTTTTTTCTTGCCATACAGAAGAAGTGATTCAGTGATACTCGCAGGGAGAGTAGGAAGCGCGGCGAATGTTCTGCTGTCACTGCACGAGAACGGCACTCGTTTTTGGATCAGCTCCGAAAAAGGAGTGTCTGTCGTCGCATTTGCCGTGTGTATGTACCCTCTGCAGCTACAGCTATACCAGGTACATCTTAGGGCAGCGGACACATTCAGCTTCACGAGCAAAACTTGCAGATGCTTTGAAAAAGACGACATATGGCCGCTCAAAGCACCGGAAACTCCCAAGCAACTTGAAAGCGCTAATACGAGGTTTCGTCGTCGAGAATGATCTTGGAGATTTGTTCCGAGGGGGTGTGTTGAATGGCATGTTACGTAGCAGCAGTATTGTGAATACCTTATCTGTCCCTTGCGTTAGGGTCGAATTTGTCGTACAAGCCCTTAACCGTGTTCGATGCTTTCTTCGTTCTACTAAATTATAGGGCGTCTTTTTAGTTTGAGTTCGTTTTTTCAAGCCTGCGCATCACTCCGGGTAGGCGAACGGCCAAAAAAAAAAACAGTCGGCCGAAAAAGGGCGGCATTTCGGCCCTATCCTGGGGCAAAACCAGCGACCGAGAGAAAAACACGCGATTTTATTCCACTACTGGAAGGCCTGCCCAAGGAGAGTTCCTGACAGCGTTTTCGAGGGCTAGGGTTTGCTCAGGGTTGAGACGATGGTTGGGGGTGCAAGTGGCTGCCATGTAAACATAGAAATGAAATTATCGATGATGATCGGGTGTTTTTTCGGCAACAACAACAAAAAAAAAACAAAATTGCTTCATTTTGGAGATGTTTTGGCCCATAATTATCGAAGAGAATACTAAACATGTTGTTTTGTTTTTTCAATGAGCTACCAGCTAGCTATTAAGTTGCTGTGGGACCAACAATGGTTACATGAGCGCCGCCCCTACAAGGATACGATCTTCGCCTCAACTCGGCCCTAACTTATGAGACATTTGTGCAGACTCAGGCGGAGCCCTCTAATGTACAGAGTAATGCCGTTGAACCCCATCATGGCCCAACACCACTTCTCGTTTCGCGAGCGGCGGCGTACTCTAACGTTTAGTATTGCCCTCTTGCCTTGCTATTACGGGGGACCATAGTTAATTGGACCTATGGTACACGTAAAAACATATATACATTTGACCATTTTTACTAACAATATTTGGTACTATTAACTAATGTCCCCCGTAATACCCTCTTGCCTTACTGCCGACTTGTTTTTTGTGGAACGTGCATCATGGACCGCAATGGTATGGGGTATGGGGTATGGCGACCATGGTTGTTTTGCTATCCATTGTGACGCAGTGGCGCAAGCAATGAAGAGCAGACAAGACCGAAAGTTCCTGCGACAGCTCTTGGGCGATACAAGCGATACTAGCAGACGCGAGGACAAGGCGGAGGGAACGACAATCAGCCATCAACAACAAGATAACGAGAAGACCTTGGACAGGCAGCCTCCAGAGGGCGTGTCAAGCAACCCCTCCGGCGGCGGCGATGGCGAGCTCGCAAGCCCGTCCTCCACGCGCGCTGCAGCTGTGGCACTAGCAGAGACTGGCGGCAATCTACATGTGACGAGGCCATCGCCGGTAGAGGACAGACATCCTTCCGCCGTCGAAGAGCCTCTTGGCAGCGGACTCGAAACTGCGGGGGATTTCGTTTGCAAAGACGTACCCGCTGCTGCTGGGGCGGCAGTGGGAAAGGCTGCTGACGGCGATGCCGCGGTACCTGGGGGCGTCGAAAGAAAAAACGACCGGGAAAACAGTACGAGTAGCATTGAGGAGCTGAGGCAAGAGTTGGGCAGGGCCGAGTGTAAAGACATGCCGCACGGTTAAGGGCGTGAAGGCGCGAGGGTAAGAGGCTCCATTGAAGACGGATTACGAGGCAGGGAAGGCGGGGATGGAAAGTTATAATATGGTCGGTATTTAGTGACCCAACGGTGTAGTAGTGCCACCGCCCGTTCCTAGAAGGTTGCGTTCGATAGAGTGGGTCATTGTGTTGGCCTCATTCCGCACGTATACCTATGAGCCAGCGATGTAGTTTTGCACCAAAGCCCTGGCTAGCGCCACTGACAGTGCGTGTAGACAAAAAGGGCATAAGATCACTGGTGGTAGTTTGAAGAGGGCATTGACGAGACAAGAAGAGGCGAGTTTGTGAAAAATATTTCCGTCTCCGGCATCGTTTGGTTTTTCAGATAAAATGCTCGACGATTTGTCGCACCATTTTCCCAATTGTCATACTTGGCAGTTTGTCCGCCCCCACTCAGCCTCGCGTCTGGCCACTCGGTTATCCTGACGGGCGATCATGCTGTGCCCACAAGTCACTGTGGCAGTTGCGCTACGTCGATTTAGGTCTGGTTCCCAATGCGGTCATGACGGTTGTATATTCTGTGTATAGCTCTCCCATGCAGTACGAGTAGAAGCGTCTAAAACATGGATACGAAAACAACATGAGTCATCCGTTCCTCCTAAATTGGTTGCCTTGGTTTTCAGGGCATCGCTATGCTTCAATTCCTTTCCTCTCTACACGAACGGTTCTTTTCTTTAAAACTAAATACATAAGGGGGTGGTACCCCTGCAGCGAGAGATGCTGGCCATGCTTTGACCCGAGCATTTCCGCGACGCCTTGAAGAGGACAAATTCTGATTGGTAAAAGCAGTCAACATAAAATGACGGTAATGCCAACGTCGGGCAGAGCTTGTGAGTTCAACGATTATTACGAATGGAGTGTTAAGGCGTCGTGTCCTCTTAGAGTAGGGTTAGACGCTCAAATTACAACAGTCGCAGTACGTGAGTGCCAGGTGTAGATTCAACCTCTAAAACCCGCTCCTTTTGAGCTCTGCAAGCTTTTTTTCAACATGCTCCCTCTTTGGAAATCGTTATCGAATAAATCTGCTCCATCGTGCGTGGGTGGTTGGCATGCCCCTCGGTACAGTCCTCTGCATCGACCAGTTCCAAATAGGTACCTCGTGCGTCTTCTTTGAGTACGGGAACGTGTGGTGGCTTGCGGTCGGCTGCAAGCAAGCATCGAAAGACCATCAGGTTAGTGAGATCGCGAGGAAACCAATCATCCACAGAACCACACCCCTGAAACTCAGCAGGAGCGCAACGGCAGCATCGCTGTAGCACCCGGCTATTAATAGGTGGATGGACCAACTTCAAAAACAAAGAGATGAACACGTGGTACAACTGCGTCACAGTCGGTGACGTTCCCAAGTTTGTACGCCAGTTATGTGTTACGGCTCAAGTAATAACAGCCACGATATTTCTGGCTCTCGAGTGATACACGAATTACAGGATGTGCCGTTGCAATGCAGGCATGAAAAACGCGTGTTCTTTCATTTTTTTCATCATCACTTTTACTTTCCAGCTTAACTCGTAGGAGATTTTACCCTCAGCGATCTTCTGGACAAACCGTGGTCACAGATGTCGTCCTGTTTCCCCCGGGTGCGTGCCTTCATGTTTATCGCGCACACGGTTTAGCATTCCCACTGCTCGCCGATTTTCATTGAATGGTGCTAACTCGCGCTTTCCACAAATCAATATTTATGCAAGATAAAGGCCCTACGAGCATGCACTCGGTGAGGCTCGAACCCACGAAATTGATATGAATAGACACGCCGACCCCCTACCAGGCTACCGGAGACGCCGGCTAGCCATAAAAACGGTGTTGATGCAGTCATGACGTCGTCAGTTGCACGACTGAGAAACCGTGTTATCGTTTTTTGAAAGAGCAGCTGCCAATATAGACTCGGACTGTTCCGAAATACAGTACTTTCCTCTTAGGTTTCCGACGCCATTAAATACTTTTGAATCGGGGGTCTTGATGCCACATTTTGAGGCGGAGACCACTGTGCCTTGCGCGAAGTACGGTAGTTTACCTTCTTATTAAGCGTGCACCCTAAAACGGAGGGGGGCGGTGGTCAGGGCGAAATACAAGGGGTACTAGACAACACTCAACTACTACAGTAGGTATACTTTGTTCGTCCTATCTATGCTGGCAATTCCCGTCGATTGTTCGAGACCGTGCGTAGCTTTGGCTTTTGCCTGCATATTTGTATCACACGTGTATGATACAGCAGGGTACAACCCCTTGACCCCAAAATGGACCCGCGCTCGTTAGATCGCTGAACCCGGCTTACCTGTAGTTTGGGAGTTCGAGAAGTGCCGCCGTGCAGGGAGGGTCGGGTCACGCAGAAAGTGAATCGATGCAAGGCGGTAGTTGCAAACGGCCAGAGCGATACCAGGTAACAATCAATGACGCACCAGGCACGATAACGGGCACGACGGGCAAGGCAGCCCCCAAGGGGTTGAGGACGGGTATCGCAGATCACTTGGCTTCGAATTTCTTTCGTTCACTTGATGGCGTTTAAAAAACACTGGGTGTTCCCGGAACCTCGTTGCTGGCTCTTAACCCGAGCCCGAAGGCGTTCCCATACCGGGGGTCCTTGCTCCCCCTACACGATGCGACCGCGGGAGCAAACCAAAGCTTACCCTCTGCCCGTACACATAGACCCGACCGGTGCCACTGACCAGAACAGTTGTCTTCGCCGTATTCCCCTCCTCATCATAGCGCTGGTCACGACTTTCGCAACGCTTTAAACCGTTCACCCTGGCTCCCCTCGCTGTGAAGTATATGCCTGTGAGAGAAGATTAAGAAACCAAATATCTTCTCTTGTCCGTCCGTCTGTCTGCCTCGTCGTTCTGCTCATCATTGCGAACTCGTGTCGGGTTAATTCTCTAGCAACAAAAAAATGCATCAAGACAATCCCAAACGATTTACCCTGGTATGGTATGGCCACGAGTATCGATAACCAGAATGCAGACGGTCGGTCCAAACAATTCCAATTTATTTGCTGAGGGTGACGGGATTTGTGGTCTCCACGAGTCGGCTGAAAGCTCGTCTTCGAAGCCATTAAGGGTCCAGCCACGAGTGCGCATTTCATGTAAGTGTCAGCGTGGCTGAGTACGAAACGTCATATAAACCTTAGGTATACCCACACCGCAAGTGGTCCGTCGGTGGGCGGCGGCCTATCGGTGAACAGCATATATATCCACAAACAATCCGTGAGTGGCGTATTGGCGAGCGTTTCGCCAAGTCCATGCCTAACCTCTCCGTGAACACATGACACATGTCCTGTAGAAGCATGTGATGACAGGTACCAGTAGGTGTTTGATCTCCTTGTTTCGCGTTACGAAATCATTTCCAAGAATACATACTTACCAATCAATGCAACTCACTTAAACCAGATTTATGTGCACAGAAAAACACAAGTAACTGAGTACCATACGTACAAATTATGCACATACAAGCCCGCTGCGAGTTCCTCTGAGCAAGCTGTCGTGCTCCCAGCCCTTGGTCAGCCAAATTTCGGCGCGATTTATGTTGAGGCATTATTTTCGCTTTTCCTCTTGTCATGAGTATCTCACAAGTGCGATCGTTCCACCCGAAGAAAAACGCACGCCTCCGACACTAAATCACTATGGCTCTTCTTATACCCTTCCCCCCCCCCCCCCTTGCGCGAGCTGACTTCAGCTATTTATCCCGCGATGGAGGGCGAACGTCTCTGGCACCACCCATGCTTGCACCCACCCCCACCCTCTCCGTGAATGCACTCGTTTCCGACCGTGCCTGTGCCGATTCTGGAGCATCAGCATATGTCAGGCCTCTTCGTGTAGCCCCTCCATCCTCTCCTGTAATGTTCCGGTTGGTGGAGAGTTGCATTTTTAACATTATTTTGTTTGATATGGGTGCAGTACCTTGGGGTGTTTTTGATGGTGCAGCCATGGCGATTTCATGGAAGCACCGAGCGTGTTCCCTGTAAAAACCAGAGGAACACCATGAACGCGACAGGGAACTCCATGAGGGTCCGTGGAATAACCATGGAAGCACCCTAAAAGCACCATAGGAGCACCATGGAAGCACCATGGGAAACACCACACCAGCACCTTGAAAGTTGATTGAAAGTACCAGGGCAGTCCCGGAGAACCACCATGGAAGCACCACGAAAGCACCACGAAGATTATATGGAAGTATCATAGAAGCACGATTAAAGTACCATGAGCGTACCATGGAAGTACCGCGGAAGCGCCATGGAAGCACCCCGAAGTTTTCACCAAGTCGCCATGGACATGCCGGGCATCGAGAAAACCTCTTGGAAGCACCATGGGTTGCCCAAGGAAGCCCCGTAGGCACACCATGGGAGTTATGGAAGCGTCCACGCTCGCACACCACCAGATGGAAGCGAACACGCCATCTTCATGGAAATACCATGGGCGCATCATGGCAATACCCTAAAGAAGCACCGAAGCACGATGGAAACACCATGAAAGTCCTTCGGGAATCCCCCATAGAAGCACCATGGAAGCACCTTGAACGTCCCATGGAAGCACCGCGGAAGTCCAACGGAGGCACCATGGACGCACCATGAAAGTCATGGAGCATTGACGTCCCCATGAAACAACAGCGTAGCTTCATGGAAGCCCATGAAGGCAATGTAATAATTTTATAATAAATAAAGCTCAAAGACCCCCATGAAGCACATACACCCAACAGAATGCAACGTGAAAACCCAACGGAAGCACCATGGAAGCACCATGAAACCACCATGAAAACGATCTGAAAGAAGAATGGAAGCGCCATGCAAGCAGCGTACACGCACTCACGAGCACCATCATGGCAGCATGATGGAAATTCACTGAAAGTGTCATGAGAGTACGATCGGCCTTTCATGGTGCTTCTGGTTTGTTTCCATAGTGCGGGACATACTATTAACAATACAACATTGTGCTCCCATGGTGCTTTCATGAATCTGTCATGGTTCCTCGGGGGGCTTCCCCTGGTGCTGGGTACAAAGCCATCGTCGTGGTGTGTGTTACGAGTAGCGTATGGACGTTGATATCCATATACGTATCTATTGTGTGATGTGCAGTCAATACGCACTGATACGGGTATACGAGCGCTCTGATACGAGCATAAGAGTATCTTAGTTAGGATATTCGGGTGAATGCAATATGCGGATAAATTACGAGTGACTGCCTTACTCGTAGTACGTACGGTATATCGTAAGTTCAACTCACCTCTGTCAAGACGTTGAAAGTACGTATAGCAGGGCAGCTAGCTTTCCATTAGGAGCGTTGCTATAGGACCCTCATCATTATTAGGAGTGTTGCTATAGGATGGACTAGCTCACCGCTAGGAATGTTGCTATAGGACGGGCTGTCAGCCAGTCAGTGCCTCAGCCCTTCGAACGTATCTGCCCGTAGCATGGGCATTGTTGTACCGGATGATCAGGCGAAGGTCAGCCCTACCTCGATCACTCCATACTACTCCTCCTTTTCCCCCCTCTTCCTTTTCTCCTCCACAGTCCTCCTTTCCTTCTCATCTCCTCTATTTCTCCTCTTGATCTCTGACTTCAACATTCCTTCCACAATGGCCACATAAGCGCCGATTTCAAACCATCTATTTCCTTCTTCTTTACGAGTGATTTTCACAGACACTTCCTTCCTTGCCACCTCTACCATCCCTCTTCACAGAGACAGGAGAGCCTCCACACATGCATTATTCTTTCAGTGTGCGCTTCAGTTCCTCCCATGGCACTTCCATGGAATATGCACTGTACGTTGACGGTGTGTCCACTTGAATCTCTTTCATGGGACTCACGCGGTGCGTGCATGGAACTTTCATGACGTTTTCATGGAGGTGTAAAGGGTAGTTTTGTCCGTGGACGAAGCAACGGCCTCCGCAAACGAAGTAAGGGACAAAGCAGGGTGTATTGGTAGAGAGAATATGGCATGTATGTTTCGGGAACTGGGATAGAGCAAGTTTGGTTTGGAAGGGAAGGCCTCGAACGCAGTCCTTGCAAGTAAGGCATCGAGCGTAGGTCAGCACCCCCACGCCGGGCACGAGCAAGCACGAGGTCCTGTGACGAGCACGGGCAGACGTGAGGTAGTCGCTGGTTTGTCGATTCAAGCCAGGAAGTTGTGCCTTCTTTTCTGCCGCCTCACCCCCCCTATTTTTTCTTTCGAAGGAGGGGGGGGGGGGGGGGGGGGGCGAGTAGCTGGTGCTACGGAGGGAAATGTTTTTTGTCTTCTGGTGTGGTTTTACTTGAGTTAGATCGGAGGAGTCGAAAGGTACAGTGCCTTTCGGAGGCTTGGTCATCCGAGACAACTGTAGGCCGTACGAGTTGGGAACCAGGCCGGTATCATAGTAGGGAGAGAGACGTAAAATAGAGTGGTCGAGATACTCAGAGTATTGCAGGAAGGTGCGATAGAGGTATCTGGCCGAGGGGGGGAACCTCTCTCTCCCACGACTCAGGAAACGATAATGATAAAGCAATCCGAAAGATGCACAATAAAGGCTTGCATTGCTGCCATTGTGCTTGAACAGGAGTCCCGCGGTGCTTCCATGGGACTTCCATTGGACTTCCATGGTGCCTGCAAGGGACTTTCGTGGTGCTCCCATGGTTCTCCCACGGTGCATTTTTCGTATCCTTTCGATTGCCATGGTGCTTCCGTCGTGCTTCCGGGGCTTGTACGGTATTTACATTGTGCTTCCATGGTACCCCTAACTATGGAGAGCTCCATTCCCCTTCTATGCAATAGCCACGAACGCACCATGAAACTCCTGCCAAAGCACTCATGGACGAAATAAATCGGGTGCACCTTTGCTACACTGCTGTGGTCGTATCCTTTCGAGTTGAACAGGAGCGTGCCGGCCCTGAAGGCGCCCACGATTATTGCACAACTATCACGGGGGACCATAGTAAATAGGACCAAATCGTGTTGGTACAAATAGTGAAATATATAGGTTTTTGTGGGTACCGCAGGTCCTATTTACTATGGTCCACCGTAATAGAGACCTGCAGTGGGCCTGATAGACTATCGCCTGATCTCCCCTCCGCGAGTTCGTGACACGCATCGAAGCAAGCCGGCCTGTTATTTACGCGCGAAGGGTGTTCCTTTCAACTAATATATTGTGGATGCGATTAGAGCATCGCGCCGCGGGGGGGGGCTCTCTTTTCGATACGCCGTCAAGTTGTGGCCACGAAAGCACTATCCGAACCCAACCATCAGGTAAAGCACACTTACTACCTCTGAGCCGCTCAAGTCCCACCTCCAACTGGCTCGAGTGCAACGAATTGAGAGAAGATGTCGCAGTGAGCTTTCAACCACACCACCAGCCTGAATATGCATTACAAAAACGCGAACACCGGTTGCAGCTTTCGCACGAGTTCGAGAAGGTGAATGACGGGATTGTTATACGTATGTACTACTGTAGGAAGTGAGGTTGGCGGCCTTGGATATGCGCAGAAAGAACGCGCAGAGGCGACACGACTCACGGTCCTTAGGCAGTGTATGGAAAGACGAAAAGTGCAACTTTCTGAGTTATGCCGAGCAGTGTTTCCCTCCGCTGCGTCCTCGCCCATGTTACTCGATTGTTGCCCTAATTCCAGCATGACCGAGGCATCACAGCAACCTGGATAAGCTTGCGTGGTGCTGCAGTAGACGGGAGAGTTCGCTCGGTCCCCCTGTAATAGTAGCGTGCCTGCAGCAGTCTTACTATAAAACTATACTACGCGTACTCCTAACATTTCGGCGATGGAGAATCCACACTGTTTCGACAGGAAGTATCTCGAGAGGCATCACAGCAACCTGGGTACGCTTGCGTGGTGCTACAGTAGACGGGAGGGTTCGCTGGGCCCCCCTGTAATAGTAACGTGCCTGCAGCAGTCATACGATAAAAAACTATACTACGAGTACGGGTCCTAACATTTCGGCGATGGAGAACCCACACTGCTTCGACAGGCAGTAACTCGAACAACGGCGTGGGCAAAGCCGCGTGAGTATGCAGCACGGTCGGGGTCAGCACCCTCCCCTCTTTCTGTCCTACCTAGCGAGTTTAGAAGGTACCGCATGCTGGAGTCAGCACCCTCCCCTCTCTCTGCCCTGCCTAGCAAGTTTAGAAGGTACCGCATGCATGCTCGGAGTCAGCACCCTCTCCTCTTTCTGCCCTGCCTAGCGAGTTTAGAAGGTACCACAGGAGAAAGTTCCGCGTCAGCCTATAGGCTATCAGGGTGAGGGAGGTTTAGATCGTATTAATTTGTCATGACCCCCCACGGACGTTTCCACAACAAGGCTTTCATCACACTCCCATCAAGGCTTCATGGAAATTTTGTGGGCTTCCATTGCACCTCATGCGCCGTCATGCGCTTCAATGGGCTTCCATTCCACACACGGCACGGCACTTCAATGAAAAATTAGTCGTGCGTTCACTAATGTTAACCGGCTCCCGGATCGCGTTGCTTAAATAGTTCAACAGTTCTTCAAATCCTCCACGGGGACTGCCATAGAAGTGTCAGCGGGCTGCCATGACGTGTCATGAACTGCTAAAAAAATGTCATGCGGTGTAAGGTCCATAACCCTAAACCAACAAGGGGTCATGAGAGCAACATCAAACTACAATGAAGAAAGTGACACGAATTAGCAGTCTCATGACAGCCCCACGGCATACCCATGCCAATGCCACAAGTGTCATGGCAACGTTTATGGCAACGCATGACGATGCCGTGGCATCGCCATCGCCCTGCCATACTGCCAGCTCCATGGCAGCTCACGCTCCCATGGCTGTGCTATGTGCGGTCGTGAACGTCCCTGTGATCGGACCACTATGGAATAGCACGCTATTATGCGCCCATGTGCCACCATAGTGACGGCCGTACACCACTGGTACCGCCTGAATCTATCTCACCAGCCAAACGCGGCACTCCCGCTCATGCCACTATTCTGGACATTGGGTACGTGCATTCCCTATAGGATGAAGTGGTCAGCGGCCCAGCCAAACTCTTTAGACCAGCTAGAAAGTTATTTATACTGGATGGCACACTAATCGCGCAATACGTCCTATAGTAGGCACGCCGACCGGGAACTGGTTGGTGGGACACGAGGCACTCCTCGACAAACACGGCCACAGATACACACTTGAAAAGGCCCGTTCGGTCAGGTGCACGCAGTGTACGATAGACACGCCCCAGCGATGAGACTTGTAACCGTACCTTCCGTTCCGCCGTGGTACACTGCAATGCATCAACCTTCACACTCCACCTGCAACTACAACTGAATCATACCAGGTGATACCGATCGTTTACTCGCCGTCCATAAAATCGGATAACCCGGGCTAGACGAGGACAACAGGAGCTACTGTGTAGGCCACGAACGGAGATGGCGTCCATCGACTATCCGGAAACAGGGCTTGGCGCTACGGCAGTACTGCTACCAATAGTCGTTAGCGTCGAGTCTACCCGGGCAGATATGGCGTCCATCTCGTTACTTCCTCGCTTATCGCCGACAATGGCCTTCGCCAAACCTTGCCATGATTTGCATGTCAAACGTGCCGCCGTATCTGGCCTCTTTGCCACCACTTTTTCCTTGGCTGGGCGTCAGGCTACCTGCTCAATTTGCTACCGTATACCCCAGCAAAAGTCGGACATCTCAGGGTCTGACAGTTCGGCCCGCACGAATCCCGACAACGTAACGTGCCGCAGAATTTTTTCAAGAAACGCCGGCCGCAGTGCTTGGGACCACTCGATCGACGGAGGCCTTTCTACTCAAGTACGGTATGTATATTACATTCGTCTGTACTGTAGATACGTGTGGTGCTTACAGATAACCCACGCGTCCAAACTAGACTACGCAGTACGTGGGTTGTCAGAACTTTCCATGTGCTAAAGTGGTTACAACCATGTAATGCATACGCCCGTCAAGCTGATGGGTTTCAGCTCCAGCCCAAGCTAGTGTTAGGGTCTGCTGCCACAGATACCACGCAAGATGCAGGGTATCGTCTCGATGCAATCACATATATGTCGAGACGATCGTTGCTGGCCAAGCTCTAGGTTACTCGGCAATGAAACAACCACACACCACACACTGATCATAGACCACACACCACAAACCGATAAAAAAAAATGTGCAAATGCGCAGGCTTACGGTTTTTCCGCGATCACAGTAGAAATCATGTAAAACATTAAAAAAAATATATATGATATCATAATACAACTGCAGCAAAATATGCTAGGTATGTATGGGAACTTTACTGTGCATCCACATTGATCTCTGTCCTGTACCTATGGCTACAGACAAAAATGAGTGATGTAAGGAATCGGCATGACATCTACTCCTGTGCCATCCGCCTTGTGACCGTCTTGTGGCCGCCTTGTGTCCGCGTTGTCCAGCCGGTCACAACGGAGCGACGAAGAGGAGAGAACGCATCAAAACAAACAGTTGTAGTGCAAACGTTGAACGGTCCAGGAGGGTATACGCTTAACTGCTGAACCCGGTACATATAATTCCGCTACAAAAAATGAAGGTACGCTTCTCACCGAGCCGGTCATTAATTAGACGCGCAAACCCGTGCCACTGTCAGGATCCTTCAAAGTGCACAGCGTCAACAACCACACCGAGCTTCGATCCACCGCTAGAGACGCAAAACTGCGGAACCTACCGGCCGCATTCCTCAGACTCCTACCAGGTACACTACTTATACTACTACTACTACTACTGCTACTACTACTGCAGTTTGCATCTCCTGTCGTCTCGTTCCTACTGGCATAGGGCCGCAGCCCTCCCTCCACATGGCCTACGATATATGATGCATCAACATTCCTTCCGTTCAACAGCGGTACTACTGTAATACAGTATACCCTCGACATAGGACAAAATCAATCCTTCCGCTGCCAAACTGCACTACATGAACCGCAGCCCCTCCGAGGAGAACAGATGTAGAGGCAGATAGTAGAAGGGTTTTAGTCCAACCCCCTTCATCACGCTCGGCCATAAACCTTTCCTGTGGTCTGATACTCTGCCGCTGGAGGCTGAGCGAAAAGCGGCGGGCGGCGAGCCACGTCAGCGGGCGGAAAGAGAAAATAAAGGAAGCGGAATGAGTTGAAGAGGCCACGTTTCACCATTAGCGGGGGCGAAAATACAGGTTGCCTGTTTTTACCAACGGCGTTGGGCTAGAATACCACTCAGTCCAGAAATAAAGACACGTTTCGGTTGAACAATTAATGTAAAACCGGTCCTTATATTATGGGGCAGAGTGCATCGGGACAAGACACGCCTTCTGGACTGCGGAAACAGCGGCGTGATTCAAGTGCACCGCGTTTTCTTTCGCCCGTCGAAGTCACAGCCTACCCCTGCTAATACCATGATCACGTCGTGTGCAGACGACGTGATAATAGTCGGTAAGTGGCGTCATGCTTGCCTTGTCGTTTCAATTTCGGCAGGACCGCACTGCTTAAAGCACTTAACAAGCAAGCAGTGCCTAGAAGCAGGTTCGTCTGCTTGGTGTCCGCGCCTGGCTGTATCGATCAACTCCTCGTGACGGTGATAAACTACCAGGTACCTAGGGTTACAGTACAACTCTAACGTGACAAAGCATCTACAGTAGCGAGGTGCTACCTGGCGCTCCACAAACTCGTCGCACTGACAACGCCATGCATATCACGTACGCAAGTAGGCCACTATCGGTACGGATAATATCGCAAGCTAGCGTTACGGACCGCGGATCAACAGGATGCGCATACAAAGGCAAGAAGGTGTTGAAAACGCAAAGTCTCTAGCGCGGAACCTACACGCACAGGGAGAGAAAGGGACAGAGCCGGGAAAGAGAAACGGAGGACACCTTCAACGCGTCGCGCACGCCGGCCCCTCCAGTTGACGACAGTACAATACCTGGTACTTCGTATTCAGCCATATCGTATGTAAAAAAACAACACAAAAATGCCCGAGCATGTGGGGACAAATGGGGGGTTTACAAGCCTCTTTCGTATTACATCATGTGGAATAACATCACATGAGATTCAGCAACCCTTCAGTCACCTTGATAGGGGTAGCGACGGTGTTTGCGTACACGGCTGCCGGGGGAGGGGCCTCTGTCGCCAGCATGGGTTGCCGTTCACCTGACGAGCCATCCTGGGGTTCGTACTCTCCTTCCCTGGGATTCGGTAGGTAGGTGACAAAGTTTCATGGAATCATGTAAAGGGTTCAACTTGGGGATTTGGTTGACTTGAAATCCCGGGGGTGTCACGTTGAAAAGGGGGGAACACACACTATGAGGCGATTCTACTTACTATTATTGGAGGTACGGGAACGCCTCCACCCGTGGCGTATATATATTATATATATACATCCATGTATTTGGTTTACTGTCATGCTGGTGGCGCGAGAAAGGCGGGACACACGTCTATATCAATGATCATTAGGCCGGTTCGGGCTTGCCTCTGTGCATGCCCCTCGGCATGCCACATGAGCCAGCTGTGCATCGTGAGCAGGCGCATCACAAATTCCAGCGTTGGGCACAGCGAGGTCGCGTCGTCCTGACCATTTTGAACTTAAAAACGACGCCAACGATAATTCCCGACAACGAGCAATTTAGACTATTCGCAACAGCAGTAACTCAGTGTGCGCATATTACGGGCACCCTGCCCTGTGGCGGTATACGGCCATTTTTTCGCAATGTAGAGCTAAGTTGTACATTAGTGACGAGTACCATGTTTATACTAAGGCACAGCGCCACACTCGTCTACTATAGAGAGTAGATGTGCTGGGTTACCAACGGCAAAGGCGGCAAAAATTTGCAACAGGGGGTAAAGCCTTCTATTCAAACGTAGCGACGAAGCAAAAATTAGTCTGTAATCTCACCTTGGGCGTATGAGGAAGCAGCAGCAGCAGAGTAGAAGAATACCGACGCCCAATGCGTAGATGGCCTCGTACTCGGTGCAGTTGCCTTGGGACTGTTCAAAGCAGCGCAGTCACGAAACAAACACACATGGCGGCGCGGTGTATGTTGTTTTAGCCTCGGAGAGTGTTTACAGCTACCACGTCTCCAGCACCCTCTGCGCAAACATAAATGACAGCATGCCTCGAAAGGTCGTTCAACTTCACCAATGGCTGCGAGGGTTGCTGCAGACTAAAACATGAAACAAAACAAAACAACAAGAACAACGTTTATATTTTCAGCAAGATTACTGTAACGACATGTCCGTCCAAGCCCCGTCATTTGAAACACCGTCGCCCACGAAAACACCAATCACTGCTCACATGCCGTATATATACACTTGCGGTATTACAGTACTTAGGGTTAGAGCGAAATATATCGGATCCGTGGTGGGTCTCACCGTGTATGGTCCGTTCTCGTTGCCGTCATACTCCGTCGAGCAGTCCACCAGAGTCTGAATCAGCGATATGCCCACCGACGCAACAACAACAAATACTAGGACGCACAAAAAGGGCCAGCAGCACCATGGTCCTCCCATCGGGCCCACATGCCGACCGCCGTATCCCGGTCTCAAGAAGAAGATCCCTGCAGGGCGGGGGCCGCCTCGGAATCCGCCCGGCCCTCCACGGAATCCCGGCCCTCCGAACCCCGGGCCACCTCCACGAAAGCCTCCGAACCCCCCCCCAGGGCCCCCATGTCCCCCTCCCCCGTGTCCGCCTCCTCCCCCGCCGGGTCCCGGCATGTGGAAAAGGAGCGGTTCAGTGTAAGCCTGTGGATTGCCTGCACGCCGGGTTAACCACTTCCCTGCCGGCACAACGCACAAGATATCGGCCTGCAAACTGCAGAGTAGGGTTGAGGAAGGGTAAGGCGCGGGAAGGTCAACGGCAAGGGCAAGGGCAAGGACAAGGACACGGTGACGGTGACGGTGACGGTGACGGTGACGGTGGAGGTGACGGTGGAGGTGACGGTGACGAGGGTGACGGTCAAGGTACAGCAAAGGTAAAGGTGAGGGTGGAGGTGAAGGTGAAGGTGGAGGCAAAAGTGAGAGTGCACCTAAAGGTGGACGCCAACAAGAAGGTGAAGGCCAAGGCCTAGAAAAACGTGGAGGTAAAGGCAAGGATGGCGGTCGAAGTGCGTGCGAAGGTGGTGAGGATCAGAAGGGCAACAGGAGTAAGGGCCAGGAACACAGCGGAGGGATTCGGGAGGCTGTGGGGACAGGCACCGACTGGACTGACCCCTGTGCACCTGGTAGCTTTTCATACAGCTTAAAGATGTTCTGGGCAGAGAAGGCCCAGCAGTCTCCAGTAAGAAACATCCTTGGATTTACACGTAGCCCAAAAGCAACCTCAAAGATACCGAGGGGCAGGAAACGCTCGTCGCATGGGAGCGTGGTATTGTTAGTGCCCCGCGGGCTAGAAAAACGTCCCCAAAGGAACCGGAAAGGGTCGGAGGAGTGGTCCAGCCTGCCATCCCAAGATGCGCTCACGGAAAGTCTGGTATTGCGCAAATTAATATATTCTTCAGATTCTAGCTCTAATGCGATAGAAGAATGTTTGTTCGTGTGCCGCACTCCGCCGACCGCAAGGTTAGTTCATGATACACCATCATATTATACCGCACGTCGTACGTCATGCTTGGCGAACGAGAGCGGGCGAATCAAGGCCACCTACGTGACTTAGTGACTGACTGACTATCACTATGCCCCCCCCTCTGATGACTAGTCTGTTCAGCAGGTGTGGGTGTTACTGCGGTACGGGCAATATCACGTACAGCAGTAGTACACAATTCGTGACGTCATTGAAAAGAAACGGAATCAATTGTTGTTTTTTCCCTAAAAAACCACCCTCTCAAACCCAGACACTCACACCCCCTACCTCCCTTCAAAGTGAACATACTTTCAAGTGTCACACCAAGCTTGGAAAGATAAGTCTTGGAGGGAAAACATCGGTCTCATATGTACGTTCATAGCTTCGTTTTTGCCTGTGGTTGAAAGTCTCTGGTTATTAGAGGAATACTAACCGATTGTGCGGAAAAAATCTGCAAGGGTTCGAGCTGTTCGTTGGTTGCGGGATAGAAGCACTTCCTGGTGGGATCAAGGAAGGTACCCATCCCAAACCCCTGCCCGACCCCAAACCAGACCCAAAAACGGTCCAAGAACGGACTAGAAACGCGGCTCGCCGCTTGCGTAATTTGCATAATGCCTTCCTGTCCAGGTTTGAACAGGGGGTACGGTTTGAGTTTGCTGTTATTTTCTGCTTGTTTGTCTGCACGCTCGGTAAGATTTCGGCGTGCGAGCTCGAAAGCGATCTGCAAATTGTCCCGCGTGTTTTGTGCGAATTCTTCGGTATCTGCTGTTCTTCCTACATGAGAAGTCCCGAGAAGTTTATTGACTGGGAGTCGAGGTTGTCGCCCGAACATCAAGAAAAAGGGCGTGTCACGCATCGTAGCACCAAAACTAGTGCTGTGAGCTAATTGGACGAACGGTAACAGTGATGCCCAGTTGCTTTGATCTATCGCGCTATGCATGGCCAGCGTGTTGTGCATGGTGGAGTGTAGGCGTTCTGATACCGAATTGCCCTGAGCTTGATACGGAGTTGTTCGGATTTTTTTGCATCCGAGGATGTGTTGCAGCTGGTATATTACCTTGTTTTCAAATTCGGGGCCTTGATCGGAGTGCAAGGTCTCTGGTCGGCCCAAAATGCTAATTATCCGTTCGATGATGGGCCGGGCTACTACTGTGTCGGCCGCCTTGTCACGTACCGGCAACAGCACTGCAAAACGTGTCAGATGGTCCATCATCGAGAGAACATATTTACATTCGATCCCTGCGGCTGAAGTTGATACCGATTGGTACTCCACCAAGTCAACCGATATCGCTTGACCGGTGACGTGTCCTTCGCGCGTGCGTGTTACCAGATCTACGATATCTCCGACCCTGGCTTCCACATCCCCCCTCTCTATTCGCCGCAAGCCCATCTTAGCGACGGATGGTCTTGTGGCGGTCATCGGGAGGATGACTAGTTAAGAAGCAGGGTGTCGATTTATCCGATCGAAACACAGCAGCCTTCACATGCGTGCATCCACTTCTTATAGCCGACGCGTTGAGCAAACACGGGTGTTAAACACGGGTCCGGCCAAGATGCACGTATTTTCAAGGCTGCTGTGTTTCGATCGGTAGATCAGCACCCTGCTTCCTAACTACCCGTAGTCATATTCCCGATAACCGCCACAAGACCATCCGTAGCTAAGATGGCCTTGCGGCGCATGAAGAGAGGGGCGATGTGGAAGCCAGGGTCGGAGATTTCGTAGATCTCGTAACACGCACGCGCGAAGGACACGTCACCGGTCAAGCTACATCAAATCTCAGGTCACGAGCGGTCTAACGTCATTGACGGTGTTGACCCGTCCTCGGGAGATTGCGATCGGGAGAAAATCCGCCGCACACTCTGGGGTGACAAAAAGTCCTCCCCACGGAGTCAGCCTATTAATAGCTCTATAATACCATCTGCTTGCTAAATATGAACTCTGCTCGGCTTACGTCGGCCGTAACGGCGGCTACAAGGGACCCTCGCTCCGCGACCTCATCACGGCGACTTCTCTACACTGCGACATGCGACATCTCCGCGACGATTTCGGTACGAACGACGAGCACAGGTACTTTTTTTTCTTTTTCTTTTTTTCTTTTTTGCCTCTGTTTTACACCCCTCGCGATGCGTGCGCGCCTAAAATCTGCGAAAAATTGCGAATTCTCTTGTGTGTCCTTTCTTGATTTCTTGCTTTATAATGCTTCCTTGCCTGACTTGAACTTTTTTTCTCCCTCTTTCCTCTTGGATGTGTGAATTTTTTTTTTCGATTTTTTATTTCGATTTTTCGACGTCGAGTTGTTATTTTCATCCTGTCTATTTTTCTGGGTAGTACGTGGTCCTCTCGGTTTGTGTGGCGACTTGTACAGCGTACCACATGTATCTCATACGTACGCGCGCGGACCTCCTTTTTTCATGATTTTGTCTGAAGTGTAGCTTTAGTTATCGTGGGTACTACTTTTTGCTTGTTTTCTTTTTTTACCGAGGTATTTCTTCCACTCCAGAGATATTGGAGCCTGTCCTGCGACCACGGACTGCATTGTATTGTGACGTGTATCTACTGTGATAACAACAATAACTACATTGCAGACCTCCGGACCATAATTCTGACTGTCGAAGTCCCGGAAGGTTCCCGGAAAAGTGCTACCGAATGAGATTGTGAACACAAACGAGCGAAGGAACCAAAGCGTGAAAGTACTGTTTTCCACGAACTACAATCGAGACTGCTGTGGATACTACCGCCGTGGGAAGGAGCCAAAGCGTGAACGTACCCTGTTTTTCACAAATTGCTTTGAACAGGGACGACATTTATTATGTAACTGCTGTATTTCGTGGTCCTTCCGAATATCCATACGATAGATCCGTATATCCATCAGCAAATAACAAAAACGACACTTCGATTTGAAACTGCCAACTCCGGAATACAATTTTCCAGTTTCCGCGTTTCCACTTTCAACCGGACAAAGCCTCATCGCACATCACACACCCAGTCCCCACACACGTCAGACACCCAACATGTCACCTCAACTACTGGTACGCTGTACGTAGGAGGGGATGGGCGAAACCAGGGCGGAGACACGGAGACGGCAGATCGGGTACCAAGGTATGATACCAGACCGACTACAGTCTATCTGCTACTCGTACGACAAACTGCTGCGGCTGCCTGGACGATGTTTTGTGTTTTTTGTTGTTGTGCTTGTTGCGTTCGCCTGTTACTTGGGCATTCGTCTTACTATGTTTATATTGAATGGAATTGGTTCTCGAGCTCGCTCTGTGTAGTCTGGTGTCTGTCACACGGCACTTTGGTATTTTTGGTTTGATTTTTTCTATTTTCTACAAGTATTTTTGGTTTGTTCTTTTATCTATCTTTCGTTCATGTATACTGAATATTCACGTCGATTGTCGATCTCTGAGGTGTAGTTTTTATGACGACAGAGCAATTAACGATTCATAATATCTCTCTATTAGTAGGATTGGAGAATCGGCACAGGCACTGGTTGTGCTGGATGTTAACGGATCGTGGTATTATTAATAATAGAGAAAGCGGTTTAAGGTGAGGAACACGTATAGACGTACAAAAAATGAACAGGCCGAGCCCAATACATAAGCCGGTCGCCCCGGTGGTTCAAGTGGTTAACCTCGAATTCTACTTGCTTGAGTCCTGGGTTCGAGCCCTAGGAGGGTCGGACTTTGACTTTATTTGCAAAAATAAAAAAAGGGATTCAATTGTTGAGAGCGCCTTGCAGCGTGGGTAGGCACAATTCGATGCGAGTCGGCGAGGGAAGAAAAGGCTGAAATCTTCTCGCGATAAAAATGAAGGCACGTGCCGTAGCGGGAAGGGGGGAGAAGAGCCTGCTATGTGACCCCGGATCTGAGTTACGAGTTGGAAGGAGAGAGAGAAGAAGATGTGCGAAGATAATAAACGGGATGCAAAAAAAAAAAAAAAAAAAAAAAAAAATGCCGGCACCGGCCACATAGACGGCAGACCCACCACCACAGCCACAAGCACTAACCACAACAACCTACAACAGCAGTATTAATACTTCACGTACTTACTTGTGCTGTAGTATACCTGGTAGACTAATCCGTCGTGGAACGTATCATACCCTGGTATTCATTTACAGTCCCTCCCATCGTGCCTTCGTGAAAACCCATCCCGTCCCATCATGAAAAACACGTCCCGTCGAGAAAAATACTCTACAAGTCCCGTCTCGTTTTGAAAACATGTAACTGCTGTCCCGCCCATTATTTTACTTTAACGTCCCGTCCCGTCGACTGCTTAATTCCTCCTTTTCAGGTCTCGTCACGAAACCAAACGCCAAACAAGTAGAAACAGTCACGTCCCGTCCAGTATATGTGTCAAACTGAACCACCTGGCGCAAATAATACTACTGCACCATGTACGGGAGTCGGCATCTGAACAGGCTACAAATCTTCAGTATAAAAGGTTCAGCGGTACGGACAAATTCGAAAAACCGCTGGCTGGTTGGCGACGTCTGACTAACATCCTCGTAATGTTCTTTCCTGCATATTAATACGTACTCAAGCTTGAATTTTTCGTATTTTTGGAACATATCTCTGCGTACAGGCACTTTTCATCAAAACGCACCGGAACCCTGGCCGGACACATAAATCGAGTTTCGGGCGCGACCCGTGCGCTTTGGAACGCGTGACGGGCGCTCAAAGTTTTAGTTTCCAGCGAGAGTAGATCAGACGCTTGCCCGGGTTTCAGTACGAGAGGCCTTATTTTTGTTCGTACGTACCGGTAAATCGTCCTTTTTTAGCACCATCACAAGCACACAGCCCAGACATGTACCAGGTAGACAGCATACAACAGGCAGAGAGCACGTTACAACGCTGCAGTGTAAATGCACCAGCAGGCAACACTGTCTGTGCGTGTGACACACCCATCTCTGCGCTGTGCTGATGTGGCTGGTTGTGTTGATCAGATTCCGCGGTCCGTACTCCACCATCGACTAATATTTGCTGCTCCTATGTGAGACAGACCCACGCACACGGAAATGTCATGAACGTTCAGCGTTTGGAAAATATATGAGTTTCTCAACTACTGTCCTTATATTTCCGACCTGTGGTGTTTTTGGCCCGCGGCAAACCCAAGAAATCGCTACTATATACCAGGTAGTTGCCTTACGTATCGGAGGCTGCGGTCCGTCATCTGTTATCATCACCTCTCTCTTCTGCTGTGCTGCTGTGCATGGGCGCCGCGAAAAAAATATATATAGTAACAGGTACCAGGTACGCACGGATATTTGATACCTGGTATTTGTTTATTTCAAGTGAAACTGTTACGATGCCCCATTTTGAACGTGAAGGCGCGACTTCAATCCTCGCACACCATACCTATTTTTGTTCTTTTTTTTTCAGCTTTTTTTTAATCGTGCACATAACCGACACAAAACGTACCACAAACAGAGTACGAACAGTGCAGGGCACATGCTCCAACCAGCAGGTTATAACGCTGTACACGCCTGCCCCCCGCCAGCAGAGCAGGAAACATCAACCGTATGCGTAGTGTGGCTGCCTATTAATAGTGCTTCTCTATCAGACCCTGCGATCTGTACAGCCGAGTCTCTGTTGGTGTGTGATACGTGCCAGTATTGGTAGGTGGTCCGCGTGCCTATCAAGACCAATTTCGTGGGTTCAAGTCCCACCGAGTGCATGCTCGTAGGGATTTTTTCTTGCATAAAAAAAAAATTGGCGGAAAGCGCGGTTAGCGTTGAGTTAGCTACATTCGATGAAAATCGACGAGCAGCGGGAATGCTGAACCTTATGCGCGACAAAAAATAAAGGCACGTACCGGGGGGGAGAAGGGACGACACCTGTGACCACGGCTTATCCAGAAGATCATTGAGGGTAAAACCTCCTACAAGTTAAGCTGGAAAGTAAAAGTGATGACTAAAACAAAACAAAAACATGCATGCATGCATGCTGCCACAGGTTCAACAACACTACTGCTGCTGCTGCTGCTGCTGCTGCTGTGCGATTTTCGTAGGCAGCCGAGTGTGGGCGAGATATCGGGCCCCTTCTTCGGTGCCTCATTTCCTATTGTGCTGTTTCTGGGAATCAAAATAAATTGCCCCGTTACAGCAGCAGTACTGCAGCAATGCTGAGTTCCGTGTGGCACGCGTATAATATGTGTGCGGTGTGTGTCCTGTTTCACGCGTGGAGTGCTTTCAAAAATTATTTTCGGTCGGCAATCCTCGCTCTTGTGCGGGAGAGACATTCGCAATGACAGCCACAACTAAGACACGCATTACCAGTCTGACAAATAATATACTGCGTACCAGGTACAATGTTTGCCGGAATCGTCAAGAAATCTACAAAAACGATACTACCAGGCATCTTTATTTCTTCGTCTTCCTTTATCCTCCGGCGGATTGGTAAAAATATAGCTCAAGCTCACCACACTTCCACGTTCCAATTTCGTGTCAATACCAGGTACTACGTCGTATTTAGTATCAGTCGAACACAATTTCCATGCATGCTTTGTCCCCAAAAAAGCAAAAAAGCAGGTAGATGCAGTTTTAAAAGGGTCTTCTGGTGTGCATGTCCATGTGTCTGCCTGCCTGCATCTAGAGTTACGTTGAGTAATATATATGCAGATATTCCATAACGTTCTAATATTGTATCATGTCATACATGCTGTAACCATTTGTCAATTCGTTCTTGCGCCACCCCTCTATCATTATATACGTACGAGTAGGCACATCCCGGAGGTGAACCTTGTACGCCGCAAGAACAGCAGCAGAAATCCCACCAAACACCAAACACACATCACACATGAACAGCAAAGCAGCGGTGCAGGTACCATCAGCGCCAACCACTGGTGCTTCGTGGCATCATGCATTAGCCTCGAGCACGTCCACGTCCACACAGCTACTACGTAATTACAGAAGTTTGTAATATTCGTAATATAGTCAATACCTGGTATATGCAACAGATATAGATCACTATTTTGACTATTTATATGAATATTAGATACTGGTAACGATACATTTGATGCTTTTGTCCGAACGACGTACCAGGTCTACAACATGTGCATCATGGATGGCTTTACTATGCTTGTCTATTCCAAAACAACAGGTGAGCACAACAAGACTCCGATTTGGCCGCATTTTCGCAGGGGGCAGCCAGCGAACCCTAGAGTGCAGCCGACTTGTTTTCAATGCTCCGTTTCTACAGCAGCCAGTTAGTAGTTCGCTAGAGCGACCGTGAGTCGGCAATGACCCCGGGAAGACGCGGTATCTTACGGCTCGTACAATACTGCTGTACAGCAACGCTACTCGAGCGCACGCACCACAGCACGACAGCACGACAACGCATTGAGGAGGCCCGAAACGAACTGCAACAGCCGACTATTGATACGACTGCTGCGGGGGACCATAGTAAATGGGACCAAATATTGTTACTATAAATGGGTAAATATATAGGTTTTTGTCTGTGCCGTAGGTCCTGTTTACTATGACCCCCCCTTAACTAGCAGCACCACAACAGCGGACAAAATCAAACAAGTCTAGGATCCGAAGGTGAAAAGTGCACACCATATCACCAATAACACGCACAAGACGGCATCCTCCACACCTCAGAGTCAAGAAGTATCCCTGCTGGCTGCGCTCCTTCTTTAGGCCAAACACAGTGCCAGTTGTATCGACGTCCCTGTGGTGCCTGGTGCCGGTGTGTCTAGTGTGTGACTCTCTTTTGCAAAGCGTGATCGACCAACGGGGTTTGCATATTTCTCGAAGCGGGATTTATTCCGGGAACTATTCCGCCCCCACCCCTGTGTCTCCTTTCTGTCTTGACGTTCGTCCGCGCTGGGCAAGAGCAGAGGGGCGTGATGGGTTGCTGGACGGCCTGGACTCTCTGCACGGTTTTGGTTTTCCCCGTTAGCTCGCTGCCGTCATGGTTAAGCGGCTGGCAAGCGTGTGGCAGAAATGCCGAGCTGGAGTGGTCGCCTAATTTCCAAGCCAGCATCGGTGAGAGCCACGACGAACGCGGTCAAAAGTCAAAAATCACACTGCTATTCCAGCCTCCAGGCTTTTCCCCGCCGCTACGAGTACGCACGGGCGTATAGACCAATATCGGACTCGTTTCTACCTTAGCGGTACACACGAATCTGCTCTTAAATAGTCAACCCATAAGTGAAAATGCGGTCCTCGCGCAACGCTGCAGGTCGATAGTAACTACAAGTGATACCTGTGGTATAACGGAAAATCTTACCTGCTGGTACCAGTATTCGACAAGTACTCGTACAAGTACTCACGTACTGATACTCAATTCAAGACAACATCAGCAGTAGTACAGCAGAAGTACTGCTATCACAGGGGGAGTGAACTGCTGTACGAGCTGTGGTGAGATAAGATTCGAAAACTCTTTCGCAATTCGACCAGATCATGATCTGCTGAACTGGCTGTAGATCATCTACTATTAACAACTGTAGATCCTAACCTGCCATATTGTGCGGGATCTGATAAGTGTACGTACCAGGTACCTGGGGCTACTGCACGAAGTACTGCTGTACCCTGGTACCTGGTATGTCGAACAGGCCTTATATACTGGGAAAACCTATTTACTCGTACTGCTTTTGTTTTGTAGATGTCACTGCTCGGATAACGTAACACTCTTATACCTGGTAACACTTATCTACGTTATAAGTTATAGGGCCTGACACAGGAACGTGGTAACGTATATATAGCATAGTGTTAGCACTGGAGGAGCGATCACGGTAACGCGGTGACACAGTGTTAACTGGAAACCCACGAACGTACTATGTTGCTACTCGATCTCGTCCCCTCTGGTACAGTAACATTATGTTACGCTGTAATCAGTCCTTGAAGTACTGCAGTAAACCTGCTGTGTAATAAGACCTACCTGGTATGCCAATGGCACAGCGAAGTTCAAAAGATTTTTTTCAAACATATGGCTTTAAAAAAACAGCCGAAAAAAAATCTTGTACAGCCGCTGTGGGAAAAAAAGAGAAAAAAGTTTGATTTTGTATTTTTTTTCCCCCCAATGGCTGCAGGCGGCGCAATTTGTTTCTCCTGGTTGCAAATTGTCAACACGGTGATCGAAACCAGCTCGTGCGACGATCGACGCTCGATCTCGACATAAACTCAGCCCCCGGCCAACCCGCTCGGGATATGGCAAGGTCAACGAATATAGATGACGGCCTCGAAGATATAAGGTGGACCCATGATCTAGGGGGCGAGAGCTTGCCGGCGGCGTCCTACGGTATCCTCCCAAACCTGAAAAAAACTCTATTTTTTGCCATTCGAGACGGATGGAGAAGTTTTGTCTTCTGTTTTGTACAAACCAGCGGCCAAATGTTTTTTTATCGTACGCCTGGTCAGCTCCCGCCACATGACACCGGCCATGGTGTGAAGACATTGACCCTAGGGTGGGTCGGAGCCCCTAACGAGCGCACTCCGTTCAGAATTCATGACGCAATCGTTGGTTTTGTTGATCGATGTCTGTCGAGGACTCGGAATCTCGCCGCTTCGAACCAAAGATCGGCCTGAGTTTTTCTCAAGCCAATGTTGGCAACATCGGCCCCAGATTTGCCTCTTCCGGGCTTTTCCAAAAGTTAGGGACTTTTTTTTTTTTACGTGGCCCATAGGAAGCGTGTTCTGAAAAATTATGGCGGGTATCTTTGAAATTCAAACTTTTTTTTGAAACTTCGCTGTACCATTGGCATAGGTCTAACACAGCAGTGGTAGGCTTTGACCAAACACGTACGTTATCACTCTTACCATGCCTAGATCGATATCCACATACCAGGTATTTTGTAACACGATAACATATTGATACTACTGCTGTCGACGCAGCGTTAGACACAACACACTAATATAGTGTTACCCTTAAGAGAAGTGTTATACATAACACCCTAACATAACGTTATCATGTTCGCCAGCACTACTATTAATAACACCACGTTGTCTGGACCCCCAATCTGGTTGTCTTCGGCCACTTCTCATGCAGTCGGAAACTAGGATTGAAAAAGCCGGTTTCCGATTGGACACAAAAAAAGCTAATCTTATGCAGTTGAAAAGGCGCCTTTTCAATAAAAAAAAAACGATTATGATTTCCAACTGGACCAGACAGTCGGAAATACTGAGATTTCCGATCCAGCTCGCCAGTCGGATTCGTGCATCGGAAATGTTAGAAAGTCCAGCCGCATACTCGTGCGAGTATCACACACCCACACAACAACACGACATAGTATGATACGACACAAACCCCACACCACAACACCGGCGACGCTGGCTTGGGCTCGAGTCAGCGTGATATATCCTCATCTATGTCCGTCAGCAGCACGTAACAGCACCCGATGGCCGCAGAGTGCGGTATCGATGATGACCTTTTACCAACTGCTGCGCTGGCTGCAGCTTTGGCAACAGTTACTGTCGAAGAAACCCAGCGTCTTGATGGCCTCGAGGACGAGATGGAGGAGAACGCCCCTCGTTTGAAGCTCACACGCTGCTCGAGGAAAAAGCGAGACATCAGCATGTATGTGTGGTTGGGCGCAGCTGCTGGAAGATAAAGACCTCTCTGACGCCACGAGCATTGCGGCGAAGCAGTTTGGAACCGACTTCCGTCTACCCTACCCTTTTTTCTCGGTGCTACAGCAGTGGTCAAGCTACACTCACTCGTTTTACATCAAGCGTCTCCTAATCTCGAGAAAAAACACAAAAACTGTATATTCGATCCGACGGACGATAAGAAGGGTAGCTATTCGCAATCCAGTCGGAAAAATAACCGATCGGAAACCGGCTTTTTCAATCCTAGTTTCCGACTGCATAAGAAGTGGCCTTACGCTCGGATAACGTAAGTGAGATACGTTACAGTCTTAGCCGGCCCATACGTAATATTATGTTAGGATGTTATTAATAGCCTAAATGCTAGGGTCTCTCTAATATGATGTTACGACGGTGTTACCGTCAGTAAAAGATCTGATGGTAACATTCCGTTACCGTGTGCCCATAAAAATCAGGGCTTTTCGCGGGTCATGACCCGACCCGCGGGTCGGGTCAGGGGGGTTTCAACATGTTGCGGGTCGGGTCGGGTCGGGTCGAAAAAAAACAAAATCTCGCGGGTCGGGTCGGGTCAAAAAATTAAAAAAATCTCACGGGTCGGGTCGGGTCGGGTCGGGTCAAAGGGTTTGGAAATCTCACGGGTCGGGTCGGATCGAAGGGTTTGGAAATCTCAAGGGTCGGGTCGGGTCGGGTCAAGTCAGGAGGTTTTCAAAATGTCACGGGTCGGGTCGGTTCATGACCCGTGAGATACGAGTCATTCGCGGGTCAGGTCATCATGACCCGCGATTTTTTTCCGGCTGACCCGCACGTCCGACCCGCGGGTCTGGCCCACGGATCAGTATTTTTGCTAACGTGTGTAGCTACCTGCCGGAAGGCCGCCGTTGTGACCCGCGGGTCTGGCCCGCGGGTCCGGCGTTGTACAACAAAAAAAACTCGCCGTTTCCCGCCCAAAGGCTTCTCTCGTACCGATACGTAGACCCCCGAGAGCATAGAGGGTGTACAATAATCACACGCGAATCCCGGGTCAGATGAATTCGCGTACAGCAGTAGTATATTATTGTGTTCATGTTCACCTCCGTCCATTTCCACAAAAATAAACGGCCACACACTCTCATGCAGGGTGCAACAATGAAGACAAGACATGACAGCAGTGTCGGAAGCCCGCGCTCGTCGCGGCAGCAGCAGCAGCAGTAGCAGCAGCAGGCCCTGGATCCTCGCGGATCGTGGCCCCCGCTGTCAGAACCTCCGCTTCAGTGCTTGCTGCTGGAGCCTGCACAGCTAGGTCGCTCGCCGTGACGCCAGCAGAAGCGATCGGGTCAGAGCTATAGGGTCGACCCAGGGGCCGGGAGGTATCCGCCCGGCAGAGTGCGGGTGTGTGCCTTTCTCCATGTCATCATATTTCTGATCATCATGTTTTTTTTTCAAGCGCACACCACACAATGCATAAAAAAAATACAAAAAATGAAGAAACCGAACACAAACGTACGACATTTTCGGAAAAATCAAGGGACCAAGGACCATCCAACCGACCAACGTATCAACGTTTATGTCTTTGGACCCGTGAGCTTTCGTCATTGACCCGTGAGATATGTCATGGATCTAGTTGACCCGACCCGCATGAAACCCGTGTCTCACGGGTCAATCGGAAGGTGGCGGGTCGGGTCGGGTCGGGTCAGGAAGTGTTGAAAACCTCGCGGGTCGGGTCGGGTCGGGTCAAAGGGTTTTGAAATCTCACGGGTCGGGTCGGGTCGGGTCAAGAGGCTTTTAAATCTCGCGGGTCGGGTCGGGTCAGGTCAACACACCTAAAAAAAATCGCGGATCGGGTCGGGTCAGCTGACCCGCTGACCCGACCCAACCCGACCCGACCCGTGAGGTTTGACCTGACCCGCGAAAAGCCCTGATAAAAATCAATCCGGTAAAAACATATGTTGCTGAGTTACCGTTGGGACGGAAGTCGTTCTAACGTAATGCTACTACTGTACGTTACCCTTTGGATCTTCCCGAGATCTAACATGTGTTACCTGTGTTATTAATAGTGGTAAAGCGGCGTGTGGGAGTAACATAACGTAGCCGTGTTATCCAATTTCGCCGAAGGGGATACCTACTAAAATATCCCCGGGGGGAGGATAGTATGACATCCCCGGGAAAACAACGCGTACATATTTGAAAACCCCAAGAACAGGGGATATTCAGGAGAGATCCCCCCCAAAAACGCCTCATTTTCTTTCTGGAAACCCCGCCAGTACGTTACCCATCTATGACACAGTACGCTATCCATCTATAGCGCAATCTGCACACTCGCACGTACGAGCTAACACGGCAGTAACATATTGTTGATGTTAGATTCGGGGTGTACGTTATCCGCTAACTTGTGTCGTTACATACATTGTATAGTAACATAATGCTAGAGTGTTATCGATCATATACGTTGTTCGTTTGACGTATGCTATGGTAGCAAGCCTTCCGTTACACCTCACACAGCGTCGCTAGATACGGACTGCTGTCGCGACTGATACGGTAACTTAATGTTAACGTTGTATTGACCATATACGTCATCCCTCTAAGGCCGGATCTTATGCAAAAAATGTTTAGGTGATTATGTGACTGTTTAGTGTAATGATACAGGAAAATAGCTCTTGATCGATTTCCATAATAGCACCTCAGCAAATCAGCACCGGGTGTGTTTCTGTCGAGGGGGGGTGCCATCGTGTTGCGGTGTGCCATCAACATTAACATTGTGTCACACGGTAATCCAATGGTAAGCAATGCCAATGATGTTGATGTTCATGATGATGTTCATGATGATGTTGATGATGATGTTGATGAGGATGTTGATGTTGATGATGATGTTGATGCTCCTCTCCGGTTCCCGGGACATTCATGCGTATGTCAGTGCTGTGAACCGGCAATGAAAATGGACTCGGTCGGTGTTCGGTTTTATCACCGAAAAAGTCGGTCGGTTTTTCGTCTTTTTTCGGTTTACGAAAGTGAACCGAGCATTTCTCGGACGGTTTCTCGGACGGTTTTTCGGCGAAACCAGCCAAATGGTCAACATTTCGAAGCATTCGGTGTCCACGTGTTGGCACAATGTGACGACATGATCGTATGGTGTCAAGTGACCTTCCTGTATTCCCTGCGTCTGCTGCGCCAGACGGTACAGCCCGACACAAGCACGTGTAATCTGCAGCAAAGCCTCTGTAGTAGGGGCACACCAGTTGCTACAACAAGGGAAACACTGTAGGCTGGGTTGTCGTAACGTGCTTGTGTAGTCTAGATACTGTGTACGAGAGATACAACTTGCAGCGTACAGCTACCACAACCAGTAACTCTTTTTGGTCAAGGGTGGGCGTGCAGCTGATGCCTAGTCGTTCGCAATTTTGGCAACATCGTTTGCCTCCTTGTCGCACTTCCTCCAATGGCACCATAGGTTTGCTGGTGTTGGAGGCTTTGCGCCTTACGGGCCTGTTACATGCCGGGCACTGAACTCGCTCCTTGTGAAGATGGCGGAACCAGCCGTAGCTCTTCTAGAGTATACAGCTGAACTGTTTGCAAGTCACGAAGCCTGGTGCCGCCTGTGACGATGCAACTCGACCACCGAGAGGCTTCCTCGCAACCTTCACGGCACCGTCTCCGGAGCTCTTCCACCTATCCCTTCCCTGCACCCGCCTTTGCGTCCGACTCATGGTCAGAAGTGCCGTCTGAAGTGGACATGAGTACCCCTCGCCCCAAACAGTAACGCTGCTACTGCTGCTGCTACTGCTACTGCTGCTGCTGCTGCTGCTGTGGGCCGTGCTGCTCTGCTGCTGTGGTCGTTGGGTTGTGTGCTGTGTGGCGTGCCCATGTGTCCGTATATAACGAGGTATTCTTACAGATAGGTAGGCGTAATTGCCTTAGGGAACAGGGGAAAAAACGAAACCGAAAAAAAAACGAGTCGATTTGTATGGTTCTTTCGTTTTTGGGAAGCGAAAACCCGACTAAAAAAAGGCGGTTTTCGGCTTTTAAAAACCGACAAGAAAGCGTCCGAAAAAAGACTTTCGGTTCCCGGTTCACAACGCCTCGTATGCCATGTAATCAATAAGCTTAGGAGAGTTGTACTCTTACCCGAGGTACCGTGCAGTCTGTCCTCTTATATCTACCGGATATATTGGTGATGGTGGTAGGGGCGGTGTTGTGTTGACGTTAACTCGTCGCCATATCATGATCTTTGGATTACGATAACAGAGGCCCCGATAACTCTGGAGTGAAATATTGCGTGTATACCAATACTGCTGTAGCAGTGGTACAAACATACCTGGTAACGGTATCCAGACCAGATTGTAACCCATCATCACGAACGCAAGGTGTTGCTGATGTTCGATTGTGGTTGGTATCACTAAAGATCAAGCGAGCCGGAGCCTCAAGTCCTATTAATAGTGAACACGCTGAACGTTGACACGATTTATTCCTAGTGTACCCCTTGGCAGTACTGTCTCATTTACGGCCTTGATTTTCCCATATCCTCGGCCATTTCGGGCATGTGCGGAGCCAAGGTAAGCGCCAGCCCGCCGTGGCGAAGCCCCCGTCGTATACTATACCTGGTAGGTATATTTGCCACATTGCGTCTTGGAGCTCATTTCCGTTTCCGCTTTCATATACCTCGATGCATACGTATACGTGATATTACTATACGTACGCACTGTTATGCTAAACTGCACCGGTACCTGGTATTAGACTTGAGGCTCGGTTTTAACGACCGAATAAGATGGCAACAACTTGTTATATTGGCAAGTAAAAAAATCCAGAACGTGCCGAAAAGTTGCCAAAACCTTCTATCGTGAATCACTGCATATTTGGCAACACTTGGCAAATGTTCGCATCATAACGCCCTCAGATTTTATTTAAGCCCCTTACAGCAGCAGCAGCAGCAGCAGCAGCAGGTAGCCGACGGCACGCCTACGCTCTCTACGGAGTACATGCTGCCGCAGAAAGGACTCCAGGCACAGCCCATGCACCTCAGAGTCGGCAGCCCTTACAGTCCTGCCTAAATCCCCTGGGAAAAACTGGGGCGGCCGCTCCTTGTGATTATTTTTTAGCACCCGCACAAAACGACACCCATGTCGCGTCCACACGGGCCTGACGGCCAATGTCGCCAGCCCTATCATCGCTGTTGTCAGTGCCACCGTGTATCCTCCTCATCTCCCTCTATTACGCAAGTTAGAGCGAGTCTAGCGCGGGGCGTTGTGGGTTGGTCTGGTTTGACAACCTTGCGTTGGCGTTAGTGGGCTGAGGTGACAAAATTAAATAGCAAATCTAACTCGCCATAGACTTCCCAACGAAGCAGAACAAAACTATATATACATTGTTAACCTTACCAAGTTCTTGCTATTTTGGCAAGTTCAAATTTCCAAAAACTTCCTATTTTGGCAAGAAACTTGCCAAATATGTGTCGTTTGCAATGGCCCTAACATGTTCGTCTCGCATTGCTGGTTTGCTATCATGTTGTGCAGAGGATCTTGATCTAAGTGGCGACAAGGGCCTGTCTCGACTTGCAGTGGACCTAAGAACTGGCGTCTTCAGGTGAGAGTGAAAATGCGAGTGCATGATATACCTACAGAAGCATACACCGTTTGTACTGGTACCTGGTACGTTCTAGAGAAGATTAAGCTACGGTATCATCCGCTCCCCTCGCTGCCTCGGCAAGGCATGTTGCGAGGCATACCCTATCAAGATTGAAGCGAGTGGGGTAGGTCTTTCTGGCGGGTGTAAGGTGTAAGGCCGGACTGACCCCCAAGGAGTGATACCTTCTCGCTGCTGCGTGTGGCCGCGAGGCTTACTCGTTCAAGTAGAGTTGGGTCGTACGTGGTGGGTCAGGCACGGACACCTACGATCCGCGCGTCTTTTCTTGCGCAGCAGCGGCAGAGCAGCAATGTGCAACCGGGATGCCCACAGTCTATTGCGCCGGTAGGAGGCTGGATTCGGCGTTTAAGAGGGGGGGGGACAGAGCGTCCACGAGCGGGCAAGAGATGGATTGAACTCACCCCGCGCGAGAAGTTTTGTTCTTCAGATCAGAATCGCAAATGCGAGGAACCTTTTGGTTTCGGCACGGGGGAGAAGGGGAACCAACTGGAAGGGAGTGGCAACGTGAGCACGTGCGAAGGAGCGGGCCGAGCGGACTAAGGCGACGGGGCGGCCATTGGAGAACGGTAGCAGGACGGCCCACGGAGACCCACGACCGGCGCGCACACAATCACGAGAGCACAGCAGTCATCGATTTTTTTTTCTGATTTTGTTTTGTACGAGCCAGTAGTATCTGATATTTTACGTCCCTAGTCTCTGTGATGTTGCGAGCCGTATACCCTTCATGGGCAACGACCCCCGCAATTGTCAGAGACGTGGTATCATAGTTAGCCTAGCTGGGCTGCACCCGTTGCCAGACAGTCCGGGAAGACATGGCGATGGTTATTATTTGTATGGCGGTTTTTGGTTCGATTGCTCTTTTTTCACTGCATCTCCGCGAGTCGTCGCTCTGACAGCACCCCAGACAGCAGGCAGGCGTGTTCCTCCCTGTGTTCTCGACTGCAATGCGTTTCGTACGGAGCGAGAAGCAATACAGACAGCAACCGCTGTAGTCAGTAGTCACGGGTTGGTTAGTTGTTGGAACGGGGGGAACTCTATGCTGTAGTTGAGTGAATACCCGCGGCCATGTTAGTTCAGTTTCCCATAGATAAGATTTCATGTGCGGCTTCTTCGTTTTGTGTATTTCTAGGTGGGAACCATCGTGCTTCTCAGCCGAAGTTTGATTTTCGATGATTTTTGGGATCTTCCCAGGGCTCCAGCCCCTTTGCTTGACCACGAACTCCTTGATTTGAGAGTTGATGTGAGATCAGCAACAACAGCAACAACAGCAACAATCTGTGTCTCGCTTGCTTTGAATGGCGCTCGTTCGTTCTAGGTACCCCGAGTATTACTGTACGTTCGAGCTATGCTCAAATCCGTAGCCTGTGTAGCGAGGTGTGTTCCGGTGTTCATTAGTAGCCTGCAACATCAGTATACCTGGCCCGTGCATATGTGGTATGCTCAAATTACCATTTGCGCTGATAGTTTGCATAGTGTAGCGCTTCAGACTACGTATTCAGCTGTATCGTACGTACGTAGACATGCACAGTTGTTGCGTTTTATTTAGGCTTGAGTCATCGCCGTGATCGTTGGGGGGCTGTACCTAAGAGTTGGTCTGTGGCGTGTGTTGCTCCTCGAACGCTACTGTCAGTGCTACTGTCAGTTTTGAGCGACCATCGATGGACGAAGTTAAGCTCTGCCCTAAAATAAGATGGAAAGAACAGCGCTCACATCACGCGCCAAGAACGAAGAAGTGTTGTTTCGAGGGTCGGTCGGACTATGAGCACCTCAAGCAGTGTACTGTGGGCTATTATAGTACATACCCCATCTTTATCACCGTGAATAGTGTGGAGGGCGGTACTTCTCTGACAAATGCACCTTGTTTGTTTTGCACGTTGTAAGACTAGCGGTTGGGTCGGAGGCCAAGAGAAAGGACCTCAAAAATTAACTCGTGAAAATTGATTGGAGTTGTGCATAACAGGTGTTGCATAACACAACACAGCAATCATTTATTTTGTACGAATGATAAAAATGATACGAACAGAACTCAAGGTCTCCGCTTCCCGCCCCGCCCCCCTTGCCCCGCCTGCGCCACCTGTGTATGGCAACGCCCGCCCGTAGCCTGCCCGCACCCCATGTATATGCTGTGCTTGGGGGGGGAGAGTGGGGTCCGAGAACCGTGGTGAAGGCCGTGCTGGAGTCTGTCTACAGCGGTGGCTGGAACACTGGCGCCGTTGTGGTGGTTGACATGGAGGAGGCGAAGAGGGTGCATCGCGACAGGGGGATTGAAGAGGTAGGATAACTTGACCGTTGGAGTGGAGGCCGGTCCTTCGTTGCCTCGATACGGCCGCACCATCACGTAAACGCTTTGCTGTAGTTTCGGGTTTGCTTTTGTTGGTGTTGGTGTTCGTGTTCGGGTTAGGGTTAGGGTTGGTATCATCAACATCTTGGGGCAGAAACAGATCGTGCCCAAGGGTGTCGAGCCCGTGTGGTCTGTTGACTGTGTTGCCTAGAATGTGGGGAAGCAACGTAGCGTTGCCGGGCACACGTGCCCTTCGATATATGTGGCACGTGTACGATTGTGCAGTTTGTCGATCGAGTTGGCTTATGTGACAGCACCAGCGGTATCATGGCACATACGTGCCGGGCTGCGCAGATTTGCACGTAATTGATTCACCACCTGGCATCGCGTTCCCATTGGGGGCTTCGAGCCCGCAGTGGGCCTGTTCCATTTAGCACCCTTCTACAACTTAGAGGTGCGGAAATATAACGCAGGAGCCGCCGGAAGCCCACCTGGCACCCTGTTCCCTTTTGGTATCTAGTAGGCCTTATCTATTTTCAACCATTCCTGCTGCACATACAACCGTACTGCTTTTACGTGCAAATCCGAGAGTCTACTATTAATACGGGGGAACATAGTAAATAGTACCAAATGCTGTTAGTAAAAAGAGCGAAATATATACCAGGGAGGTTTTTGTGTATACCGTAGGCCCTATTTAACACGGTCCCCCGTAATAGCACTTATGTTCAATTTTGCGAGAGCTGATCTCACAGACATCACGCACGGAAAATAGCCTATAGTGTTCAACATAATTTGGATGTACATATAGCAGTGGCCAAAGCAAAGCTAATGACGAGGAGATTCTGCAGATTACGAGCAGTAGAACATTGCTATGTGCGAGTAGATGAAGATTAATAAATACGTGGTATACAGAGTAGGTGGTAGTAGTATTAATAGTAGTAGTGGTAGTGATAGTAGTATTAATAGTAGTAGTGGTGATGATAGTAGTAGTAGTAGTAGTAGTAGTGGTAGTAGTGGTAGTAGTAGTAGTAGTAGTAGTAGTAGTAGTAGTGGTAGTAGTGGTAGTAGTGGTAGTAGTATTAATAGTAGTAATAGCAGTAGAAGTAGCAGTAGAAGTAATAGTAGTAGGAATATTAGTACTAGAAGTAGTAGGGGTTGTGCGCCAAGCTGCGAACGACAAGGCAACACCGTTAGCCAAGTTATGCTCTGGAGCCCCATACGACACTACCTCAAGCGCCGGCCCGGCCTACAGCCTTCATTAGCAGTAGCCAGGTTGCCACTGATTTTTGCTTCTGCCGCTCGTAGCACGCATACCCAACAGCTAACAGGTAACAGCTATTTCGATTACTGCTGTACAGCAGTAGAGACTACGGCTGCACCTTTTCGGCATTCCTAAGAATCCTGAAAGTGTGCTTGCTGTTTTATTGTTCACACCTTGCAGGCGCAATTATGGTTGAAAGACAAGGTGGCGTCAGCGATCGTGCGATGCCCTCAAAAGGCCACGGTGGTGTTCGACAACGTGCAGGCGTTACAAGGGCGGGATTTGTTGGTGCTGGACCCCCTGTTGCTGCTGTTCGACGGCAACAAGTGAGTACCATACCCAAACACTCTTAACCGTTGCATGTACCACTCCAAAATGTATCCCACTCTAAATCCAAGCAATTTGTCTCCGAAAATGTGAGTGCAGTTCTAAACTGGGCTTTCTAGTGCGATTTACTGGTTAGGCCATCTCTTATGGCAGCCCGGTTTTGGTTTCTGGAAATCGAGGTTTCAGCACCTTCGCAGGCATATTTAAACAGGGAAACGGGCGAATCGGGCCCGCTTTTCTTGAAGCCCCACCAGTCATTTTGCGAGAGGCATGCAACGCCGTTTGCCGTTTCTTCAGGATAGCATTTTGAAAAATTGTCGATACACTCCAGTTTCCTCTATTCAGTTTCGGACGCAATATATCTGAAAAAGAGGCCATTTTTTTGGCTGAAACGTCCATATATAGCTGAAAATGCCTTGTTGATTTTTTTGTCTGAAAATGACAAATCGTAAAAACCTCGAACGACACCCCTGAAGAAAAGAAAAACGGGTCTAGATACCTCTCCCCGAAAGACTGCAGGTATTCTGAGAAGAGCGAGCCTGATTCGGTCGGACTCCCGGTCTAAAATACGTGAAAGCACGTATAAAACACAGTTTCGGGCAAGTTTTTCGGTTTTCAAAACCCTCCCATAAGAGATGGCCTTATGTGCAGCGTGTGAGTAGGGCTCCGAGAGCACCAGGATGCCTTCGGGCGTCTGTGATGATTGGGCTGTTGCTGTGCTATTAATAGTGTTTTGCTATGAATTAGCTTGAGTCAGCATCCGGACGGAGAATAGGTTCTTTGCTGCAACGCGTGCACCCTTCCGTGCGAAAGGCATTTATTTGCTCTGTGATTGATCAGTATTGCTACTTTCTTGGCTTCATGGCCATCACATTTCACCCTCGGCGATCTCCGCGTGCGAATAGCTGAATATGTCAATAGACAAGCCGTGATCACAGGTGCGTGCCTTCGTTTGGTTGGACATAGGGTTCAGCGTTCCCACAGTTCGTCGATATTGATTGAGTGTTTTCAGTTTCCAACTCGCGCTCTGTTGCTTGCGATGACGCAATAAGACGGCTCCACCCCTCGTCGTCCGTACTGTACCCATAGAGTCGCAGTGTCGTCCGTATGGTATATATCGCCACAGCATTATGCAGCAGTACCAGGTATGTGGTATGGTACGTATCCGTATCAACTTTCTGACTGCCCACGGTGAACTTGACCATCTCATCACGGGCGTCATACCTTGGCGTCCGCTGCCTGTTCTTCCAGCGCACCGCTCCTCTTCCGCTACTCCAAGGCGGCCATCGACTATTATATGTACTTCGTATACCTGGTAGCTGTGATGCCTTTTTATCCCCCCTCCCACACGTTGCTATAAATACACACCTAGGAGTGCCGCATTCGGTTTTGAAGCGGGATTTGACTGCGGTAGGGCGATGGCTTCTTGTGGAGTGCATTCGCGTATGATTCGTGATACTGCTGTACTGTAGGAATAAGTTTTACTATTTTACACCTACACATCTAGCTAGCTAAATATGATGAGAATCCTCGCTTGAATTGTCTACCTCACCGAAAACTCACTGACGATAGATGCAAGAAACGAAAGCAACTAAAAGCAACATAAACACTCCCATGGCCCACAGTAGGTGCACTAGGCATGCCTTATGGAAAAACCTTCAATGGGGCTTTTGCAGTATTGGGCAATTACTTCCTCTGTGCGGTCAGAGCCCTTACTGGACCCAGTCAGTCATGAGCTGTTATTACAGTAGTCCTGTCATTTGGCCAGAAAGTGCTACCTTTGTTGTAGCACGAGTCGTAACCCTGCGATATACGAGGATAGGCCTGGTGTCGATACATTTGATCTTCGACGCTCGAGGACTATTGACACTGGCTATGATACTATTGTATACCGTTGATACAACTACAATCACCTATTTTGCCGACCGTACCAAGTGTGTAACGCTTTGCATCCTTTTGCTCGCTTGGTTAGAAACAAAGGACCAAGCATTAGGCATGAATAGCAGCTGTTCACTTGCACCGCAGACAGGTTAATCCTTTCTTCGAATACGGTGGAAATTCCGCCTCCAACACGCCTATAGGCATCTCGTCAGCGAGCGATTTTGAGAGAAAATCCTGCAGGAGGTCAATAAAACCCATAGTACGTGCGATGGAAGTACCACACACAGCCTGCTCAGATGGGTCTCGACGAAGTCCTCACTCTCACAGCTAATGTTTGACGAACAAAATAATGGTTCCGGTCATATTGTTTGGAACCTGGTTGTATACCGTTGTATCATATTATTTTAGGATAGCATGGGGCCGGCGACAAACGCGCCTTCCGTCGCCACCGGCCTTGCCAGCTTCTGGTTTCTCCTCCGCACGGGGCTTTGCAGGTATGTAGTTTCGCCGCATTGGTTTGACGAGGTCTCCATGGCTTCCATTTAATAGACAAATGTGAATGTCAGTGCTTGAGAGCTTCTATACTGATGTGTCGCTTAAATTCCGTTGTTGCGGTTGGGCAGGTCGATTATGGACCATGGCGACATGAAGCTAAGCGGTGATGGTTCGGTGTTCTTCCTGTTGCTTAACGAAGACGACTCAGAGGAGACAGAAGGGATCAACGGGAAGGATCGCTTGCGGCACGCGTTGAAATTCGAAGGTGACCTGCGTATGTAATGCTCACATTGTATACTAAACTGCGTGGGAGATTAAATAAAGTACCTGGTATGGGGTATGTGGAGCGATACCTTGAAATTTAATATGGGAGGCGTGATTGGGTCGGGGATAGCGGATCATATAGGTACTTCTAGATTCATGAGAACCGAAAAAAAAAGCCGGCTTCATCCCTACCTGGCACGTGGTGTATAAACTCTGAACGTCGGAAGCGAGGATGCCTACGTATACGGACCCTGGTGGGTCTGGATTGCTACTTTGGAAGTTTTGAACTGTTCGACCTCACAGCTGAGATGTTTTTTTGTTATCGCTGTCAAGTATACCAGTACAGCAAACGTAGTCAGCCCTGGGAGTTTCCCTCGCCAATACCCTCGCCAATAGGTTTGTAACAAAGAGCGGTAGTGTTTGTTGTTGGCTCTCACTGGTTGCAGCCGACTATCAACAGTAGCAGACAATAAGTAGGCGGTGCTCGCGTTGTAAGTGTTGAGTTGTGCGAGGAGTAGCAACTGTATCGTTTGGATGGATGCTGCCCGTACAGTAGTCTTGAGCGAAGACCATGGCACGAAACGTTGATCTTGACGAGATGCGTGGTGGTAGTCCTCGCTATCGTAACCACCGATGATGGTGGTAATGATGACAACGTCTCCCTCCGGGAGGTGCCTGGGGGAGTGGCGCGAGGGCGAAATGACAACCATAGAGGTTGTCGGTATACCCTTGTCTGGTTGTAGAATACGCATATTCGGATATTGTACGATACGATCACATTACTGACAGTTGTGGGAGACAGGGACGGATATACCTATCGTAGATCTCGAAACACGCACGCCTCGAAAGGACTCGTCACCGGTCAAGCACTACCAGATCTCGGGCCACGAGCGGTCTCACGTCATTGATGGTGTTCACCCGTCCCCGGGAGATTGCTATCGGAAGATTATCCCGCCGCAAGACTCTGGGGGGATCTAAGTCCTCCCCATCGAGTCAGACTACAGCGGTAGGTCTACAGTAGCATCTCCTTGCTAAATGTACGAGAGAACTCTGCTCGACTTATGTCGGCCGTAACGACGGCTACAAGGGACCCTCGCCTCGCGACCTCTCCACGGCGACTCCTCCGCGACTATATGGCTCCGACGGCGAACATGGGCCTCACAATTGCTGACCACTGTGGGATTCGAACCCACGAGTACGACTACATGACGACCTAACCTTACGACATTATGAAATACCTGCATGTTACATGCAGACGCTTCTAGAACTGCACCGACACCTGCATTTTTTTTAGACAAAACATATTCGGAAATATTGTGGAACCGCTAGTATTGAATGAGTCGTTTAATATGGCTTTATTTCACCAAAACCTTAATATCATTTTTCTTCGCTAGTATGTAGTATGTGTTTGGGTTAGCGGTCAAGGTGAATAGGGCCTCTCCCGCACAAAACCGAGGACTTCCGCAAAAACGAAGCTTTGAAGACAGTCTACGCGTGACAACCGGGACACAGCAGTTAGTGGAAATACTTTAATTTGCAGAAGTAGAAGGATGCAACGTAGGAGGGGCTGGAACCCTCAACCACACCTGATAAATCTGCTTGAGTTTTGAGTGGGAGATCGAAATTGACTTGATTTCATTCAGTAAGGGGGATCGAAGTTGACTTGGTTTTGAGTGAGGGCCGAAAATGTTTCTTGTTTAGTATGGGCTCGAAATTGACTTGGTTTTAGAGGTAGAATCGATGGACTTGCTTTGTGTGTGGGTGGTTGAAATGGACTTCGTTTTTGTGTGCGAACCGAAAATGACTTGATTTGTGTGTGGAGGATCATAACTGACTTGATTGTTATGTTGGTGGTCGAAATTGGTACGATTTTCGTGCGCGGACCGAAAATGACTTGGTTTTTAGGCAGGGAATCGTATGGACTTGGCTTTTGCATGTGTGGGTGGTCAAACTTCACTTGGTTTTGTATGTATTCGGCCGGACATGACGTGGAGATCGATTCACCTGGTTTTTGTGTGGGGGATCGAAGTTGACTTGTTTTTGTGTGGATGGTCGAAATTGACCCGATTTTTGTCTTCGGCCGGAAGTGACGTGTATTTTGTGTGGGTTCTTGATATTGACTTATTTTTGGTGCGGGCCGAAAATGACTTGGTTTTTATGTGGGTGGTAGAAATCGATATATTTTTTGTGTGTGGGCCGAAAATGGCTTCGTTTTCGTGTGGGGGGTCGAAAAAGACTTGGTTTTCGTGTAGGTGGTCGAAAGTGACTTGATTTTTGTGTCCGGCCGGAAATTACCCGACTTTTAGTGTGGAGATCAATTCACCTCTTTTTTTTGTGGTTGGTCGAAATTTACATGTTTTTCGTGAGGGTGGTCCGAATTGGCTTGGGTTTAGTGTGCGGGCAGGAAATCACTTGTTTGTTGTGGGGGATCGAAATTGATCTGCATTCAGTGTCGGGGTCGAAATTTACTTCTAAAAAACCTAAAAGTGGAACCGAACGTAGTGATTGAAACACGATACTTGAAGTATCATTGACCAGGACCAGGCACCTTCGCTACAACATAGCTGCGTACAGTGTTACACGTGTTTTGTTTTTTCATGTCTATTAAAATGAAAAAATGTTGCAGAACCTCTCATCGCAGCTCACGTACATGCATCTTGTACGTACTCGTATCATATCATGAGATGACGGCATTGCGAAATGAGACTACGCGCGACAATAGGGGCGCGTACTGCTAGCCTTGTGGTTCAATGTAATTATAACATTGCTACGACTGCTCGCTGTAGGAGAAGCCCGGTAGTGTACAGCAGCAGCAGGGTAAACAGTAGTCAGTGCTTCGTTCAATGGTATGTGCGGAGGGTGTACATGTCATGTACCTGGTATACGTTTGGACGGGAGGGAGGGACCGGTTCCACTTCTTTGATGCGAAGAAAAAATGCAGAAAATGCCTGCAGACTGCAGCAAGCCGAGCAAATAGCATTGTGCCTGGTGCGTAGTGGGCAACACATGGCAACAGCAACGAGCAACAGCTACTCCTATGCGCATACTTTGACTGCTGGCCTCTCCACTGCTGCGAGCATCGCACTTCTGCTGCACTGTTGCTGCTCTGCTGCTGTCTATCTATCGCAAGTAGAAGAAGAGCACAGCAGCAGCAGTAGACCATAACTTGTGCCGTCATACACCACACACAGCAAGCAGCAGCAGTTATGGGATTGCTCGCACAGGCTCCGATATAGAGCAACCATCCACCGTACAGCGCGGGTCTACCACACGTGCATGGTGCTGCCTGCTGTTGATGCTGCACTAGCGGGGGGTTACACGCTCTCTGCGCTACTAGTGTTCATGTCTGTTGCCGGGGTCGCACTGCTGTGTGCAACAGCGCTAACGTGTAGTGTGATCACACGATCGAGCACAGCGTCAGAGAGAGGTGGTGTGTTGTTGCAGGGTGATTGATTTCAGACTCAGATAACCCCAACTAGCCACAGCAGTACAGCAGAGACCTACGCGCATGTGGACCTGCCACACACGCACGTTGCTGCCTGTGCTGCTGCTCCTGGACGGCAGAGTTGTAGTGTTGTAAGCGACTGGGGGTACGCACGCTCTCTACTTTGCTGCTGGCTTGCGTGTTGTCTGTGCTGTGTTCAGACGCAAAAAAAGGTTATGGTACGTACGTACAACACTCATGAAAGGGCCAAAAGAGGATGACATTTCGCCGGTGCGTACGTACAAATAAGGCCTCTCGTATTGAAACCAGAAACAGCGAAATTGTCTATCCACTCCCGCCGAAAAAAAAACGTTGAGGGTTTGCCACGCGCTCCAGAGTGCACGGATCGCGCCCGGACCTTGACCAATGTGTCCGGCCGGGCTGCCCGTGTCGACTACTTCCCGCGTTTCGCCGAAAAGTGCTCCGAACCGATAAGTTCGAAAAAGTACGAACTTTTCACGACTATTCTCAGTTTGTAAAACGAAGTCTTTTTAGTAGTTGCAAATCTGTCTGTCTGTCTGTCTGTCTGTCTTTCCGTCTGTCTGTCTGTCTTTCCGTCTGTCTGTCTGTCTGTCTGTCTGTCTGTCTGTCTGCATGCTTTATGCGTTCGAACACGTTCCAATTATTGATACATAAGGTCGTTACAGATGATATTTGTACGACGTTTTCGACTCTTGCGGACCTTGTATACTGAAACATACCATACCACCAGGCACTATTTAGCCACATAATACGTCCACCCCACCGTACCATCATACCATACCGCAAACATACCATATCAAATACCGTGATTTTCCATGTAGTGTACCCACCAACAAAACCATTCATACCATACCAACATACGATATCACGTACCGTGCCAGACCACACACCGAACTGTACCAATTACCATACCACGTATCATACCATACCCAAACTGTACCTACACCACCCGAGGAGATCAACCATACGAGGACACGATAAGAGCATGCCCAATATCAAGGAGAATATTGTTGAACCGAGGGGCTCTACCATACGAGCACAGCTCTGCGGCAGTATATACAGCAGGAGCAGCCACAACTCTGCAGCAGGAGCGCATATATATAGCACCGGCATACAATCAAATCCCCCAACCCAACCAAGTACAACCCGCTTCTCGGTGGATATTCTGCACTCGCAGCCATCACCCTGCAACAGCAGCAATGCCGGCGGCGTTGAGAACAGTCGTCAGGTTGCGCACGCTGAACAAGAGAGCAGCCACGCAACGAGCGTGTCAGGTCTCTGGGACCGCAGAGTTCACCGGGTGGGGCGCCATCATGTGAACGCTTACCATCCACTAGTTGGCCTTGAGTTTGGTGGACGTTTGAATTACGCCCTATGTGTCGGGTTGTGCAGTGTGGTGTTTGTTGTGCTGCGTGTGCTCGATACATAGTCGGGGAATTGTTGTGGTCGATCGATCATTTCCAGTTCCTACGAGAGGCTGTCGGTTGAGTCACGAGTGCTGGATGCCCCTCAACGTCGCCGACAGTGCTGCTGTTGCAGGGTGATGGCTGTGAGTTCATACTGCACCGAGAAGCGGGTTGTATTTGGGTGGAGGTTCGGATTGTATGGCGGTGTTATATATGCGCTGTTGGTGCAGAGCTGTGTGGCTGCTCCTGCTGCATGCTTCGCTGCGCCGTGTGCTGTGCGTTTTTGCTGGGGGACCAGGATGTGACACATTATGAAAATAAAATGCCCAGAAGCTTGCTACCAAATGATATTATGATGAAACGCGGGAGCCTCTTTTTCGTTTTTTTTTAAGGAAAGAAAAAGCCTCTTCGTCGTACGAAAGTAGGGTGCCTCACTCGTAGTCCCCTCAACGCCGCCGACATTGCTGCTGTTGCAGGGTCATGGCTGCAAGTGTATACTGCACCAAGAAGCGGGTTGTACTTGGGTTGAAGGTTCGGATTGTAATGGCGGTGCTATATATGCGCTGTTGCTGCAGAGCTGTTTGGCCTCTCCTGCTGCATGCTGCTGCAGAGCTGTGCCGTGCGTTGTGCGTTTTTGCTGGGCCAGGGGTGCCACAATATGAAAATAAAATGCCCAGAAGCTTGCTACCAAATAATATTATGATGAGGCGCGAGCCTTTTTTTCTTGGTTTTCCACAAAAAAAAAGCTTCTTCGCCGTACGAGAGTAAGGTGCCTCGCTCGTTGTTTTTCTGTTTGTGTGTGTCACGATTGTGTCACCGTGTCATCGTGTGTGATTCAACATTGTTTTCGGCCGCGTTTGACCACCGCGCTCAACGCACACGGCACCAATGCCAGTCCCGGCGGGCTCTGTGCACGCACACACACAAATGAGACCTTCTCATGCTGGTGCGGTTGGAGTTCGTCCAGAGTTGGTCGAGCTGCAACAGTAGATGCGGCAGTGTAGGCACACAAGGCTGGGCCAAACAGAACAAAAAACATCATGAAACGTTTTTTTTTTTTCGAGTTCTACCCATTAGCAAGTGCTCGTACGCAGACTCTACCTGCCCACCGCAACAACGTGGGGCCGTGTCCTAAGACATGCTGCAGGTGGTGTTGTCAGGCCCATCCTCCTACTGATGAGGGGACGGAGAAGCATGAGAAGATCTGCTGTAGATGTCGGGTACAGCAGTCGAAGTAGTAGTAGTGGTGGTGCCCGTCATAACGGTTTTGTTTTTAGACTTCGACCTGACGAAACCCAACTCTACGAGTACTCGTAGGCAGAATGTGCACGTCCACAAAATATTTGGGGGAAAAATGCTGTTGTTGCGGAACTTCTTGTTGGGGATCATGACCCCAACCGACACCGCAGCCGCAGTATCAACAAATAAGAAATATGTGGGAAATGCTGTTATTGCGGAACTGCTTGTTGGGGATGACGATCCTCCCTGGTGGACTCTTATGTGTCGCGGTAAGACAGTCAATTAGTCGTTCACTTTGCAGCATGCGTCGTACGTGTTTCTTGGCACAATCGACATGTTTTTCATTGTACAACCGACATACAACCGACGGCAGGCAGGTGCGTGCCAGTTCCGTCGAAAAAAAAACAGCCTTTTTTCCCCCTACACGTTTGTGTGCCTCTTTGTGTGCCCACGACCTTTTCTTGTTCCAGAGTACCATGGTAGTTAGCAAAACTCGATGAAAATCGACAAGCAGGCGGGAATGCTGAACCCCGTCTGGGCGATAAAAATAAAGCGGAGAAGGGACGACATCACATGCGACCACGGCTTGTCCAGAAGCTAAAGAGTAGAGGGGGGTTACAACGTTAAAACCCTCTAAACAAACACGAGATTGGGCTTTTTTTTTAATCAGGTACCACACTCAAGACTCGCGACTAACACAATATTCCCACGTCGGCTCGTATCACATTGTGGTATGTGCAATTAATTGTGTTTATTTCACGCGGTATACGAAAAAACAACGGAGCCACGACGAGCATCCCATATCCCCGCCCAGTACGACCACGAGTAGTACCGATAGCCAGCGCGCAGACGCTCAGTATGAGTCAAACCCCGCCTGCTGGGGTGCCGTCTGTGCCGGTGCCGACTGGTCTCTCTCGTCACTCTCACCGACTCCAACTGCGACTTTACAAAAAAGAGACAAGCCAACTGAGAAAAGCGCCCGAATGCATCGCTTCGAGGGCAATAACAATAACCGTTAATATGCACTGCTGGAGTCTTCGCGTTCGATAGAGCGTTGCACAGTTTGCTTCCTCCCAACCCTGTTTCGTGATCAATATCTGGTATTGTAGCTAATGGCGATGCTTGTGTAGTGATGCTGCTAAGGGGCCGCGCATATCGGCGTCGCACCTCACATTTCAACCACCGCTGTACGAGTGTTATGTAACAGATACTAAATTATGTCGGGTAGAGTTGTACAGTTTGATGCGCGTATGCCTCCCCAGTCAGATCGAAAGATGTAGAGGATATTCTTAACACCCAACATCAACTACCTAGTCGTGCCACACAGGCCCTGGTTGTGGATCAGGTTCGTCGAAAGTCATCAATATGTATCACCACACTGCAATGTACTTTTTGTGCTATCGTGCTATCATTACCACCTTGTACCAGGGGTACATGGTAGGAGCGCACCCCGCCCGCCTCTCGCGCCTTGCCGACCTCCTCCCTCTCCCTCTTCCTCCTGCCTACGCCGCCCAGGTCGAGGGTTTACTACAGACGCCTTCGTCGGGCGTATGGACGCAGCCCTGGTTCTATCTTCTCCGCCCTCCCGTTCCCCCGAACAGCAAATAGCGATCGAGGAGGCCTGGCGTGATATATCCAGCGAAGAAGGCAGTGCCAACCTCCCTCGTGGGATAGGCGGTGCAGTCACAAGCGCTTTGCGAGACGCCGAACCCCGCACGCTGCAAGTCGCGGTGGCCGCAATACTAGCTACTGGTGCTGCAGCGTGCTGGGCGTTGGGCTGCTTTGAGGCGGCACATAAGCCGAACCAGGACGACCCTAGTGGGGCGCCCTCCCTCTGGGCGAGCAGCAATAGCGACTCTGGCGGGAGCGGCGGTGGCGGGAAGGGTCGTACAGCCAAGACTGCGCGAGGAGGGGGAGTGAGCCACGGTTCAGGTGCGAACGAGCCATACGAGGGCGATGCATCCAGGGCGTCTGGAAGAGTTGGCGATATGCCGGATGGAGACACCCGTTACTCCACACCCTCTCGCCGTGCGAGCAGCGGCATTGGCGGCAACAGTGGTTCAAATAAAAGCAGCGGCAGATGGAACACTACGCCCCGAAGGACCAAGGGCGGCGATTTTTGCTCTGACGCAAGTGAAAATGATGACGAGAGCGTTGGAAGCAGCAATGGCGAAGATTCAGCAACTCAATCACCTGCTGCCCTCCAAACGCCTGTAAACCTCACCCCTACGAGTGGTAGGGGTCCTACAACTCGTAGTCGGACGCGCGCGAGTACAGGCACTGCGTCCATTAAAGGTGCCGATTGAGGTAGGGTAGAGATGTTGGCGGTGGTGGTGGTTCTGGTGCTGTCAACAGCTGCCAACAGTTCCGGGCGCTAAGGGCGACCGTAGGCGGGCTCTTGAAGAGGCCATTTAATGCCCACCGGCGGGCGCGCCCGCCCGTCCCTTTCTCGCGTACTAGGGTGTTGCAGTGCCTCTAGAAGTGCAGTCTAGAGTTTTGTACAGTATATATATCGCAAATCATCGTCAACAGGACTAGTGAGTGTTTTGTCTCGAGCTGTACAAGTACCCGTACGCTGGTCAATCATCATGTCGTGCAGTCGAAAATAGTTGCGGAAGAGTCCAATATGCCCTATTAGACTATACTACAGTTGTAGTATAGTTACCAATTCATATATAGCACTCGTCCGAGGCAACAACAAGAGGCATCAACATTGGGTTGAGTGTGTTCGGTGGAGAGTTCTCTCTGCTGTCGTGGCCGTGCTGGCCAACAACGGCAACCAGTGACTCCGTTTACGTGGAATGACGGGACGAATTTCACACCCAAGATACAGACCAATTTGCAAGCAGAATACAACAATCGAAGTTGATTCGTCCAGCTTGGCGGGCAAGTAACTACCCGGTATGAATAGTATCGCAAGTGTACGTATGTATTTTGCGTGTCCGTATGTATTTCGTGTTGTGGCGCGTAGTGTTGTACTGCCTACACCGGAACGGAACCGGTGGACCTACGAGACACGAGTCACTTGCCGTGCAGTACTGTACTACAGTACGTCGTTGCAGCAGTGTTCGTGTACATGTAGTTTATTTTACTTCGAAAGCAGCAGTATTAATAGTAGTATCAGCTAAGGTACTGCGAAATACTGCAGCTGTCGTTGAACATATCTTCAATTTGCTCATCGGGGCAGCTCTGCGAGTAGTTGACTGCTGCATATATGTACCGCATACTGGGCACTAAACAACTGTTCAGGCTCGTGAAATAGGGTGCACTCGCGTGTGCTATATACCCCCCGCTGATACGTCCCCCCCCCCGCTATTCCGCTTCCTAAGCACTTGATATGATTGATATGGCAGACGAGTGCAAGGTGTCATACTGCTGTACCGTACCAGGTACCTGGTAGTGTTTATCTTGTCTTGAAGGGCGGAAAATGTGATCAACCCATCTCGATTTATGAACGGAACGATAAGGCCACGGAGGATCTCTCAGGAATCTGTTGTCGGGTAGGCTCGCTTAGGCGTTTTGCCAAAATGTACGAACGACTTGGAGATAGTCTACCTGGTGTGGGATTGAGAAGCGATATCCGTATTTTGAATTTTCAGAAACCATGCTGCAATAAACAGAATACAGAGCTTTTAAAGCATTGTCTGCCATTTTTCGGACCCGATAACGTACCACCTCTCACGTAATTTTCTCGTTGGCAGCTTCTTCGGCTACGTGCCCTCAATAATTGAAAATATCCAAACGAAACATTGTAGCGATATTTGAAGTTTGTTCGTGCTACTGGCTCGCAAGTTCGAGTTCACAAAAAACACCTAGTGGGCCTTTTCTGTGGCTGGCTACGACTGTTCTGCTGTCTGGCGCACCCGACGCCCTCACACACTCCAGCAGGAGTGTCCCTCAATTTCGCGGGTTGTAGTTTCCTGTCAGGAGCTGTAGCTGTCCGCAGTGAGAAATGCAAACGTTTGGTTGGGGGGGAGGATTGTTTTTGTCTAATTTCGTGTACCCCAAATTTCGACCGCTACAGCACCTTGAGGTTGAGGTGTAGGCCTCTGTTGAGAACCTGACAAAGGCCAATGTGAAAATAATCACAAGCTGCTGCAATTCAACACTCACTCGGGCAACCATCCGCTCACTGCGAGGCACGAACCAGCCGGAGGTGCAAACGCAACGTGTCAAAACTGCGGCGGAGATTTCTATTCCGATAAACCATCTACTGTACCGGTAGAGAATAGAACCACCCGTGGATAAGATCCTCCGTGCCCTTAAAGACGCGTTTTTGCGCTGGGAATCAGAGACCCCCATTAGCGTCGGGGAATTGTAGCCGAGTGTCACAAATGTAAGCTCTACTCGTAGGCTTGCCCGTACTTTGTCGTCTAGCGGCAATACGGCAATACGGATGTTCTTCCAGAAGCTTTGATTTCCCGCCCACCATTGAAAAAAAGTCAAAACGATCGGTGTACCAAACGTACTATGACCTCAACAACCTTCCCAAAAGTGCGATCAACCAACGAGCTCACACAGGTGGGACCTCTTTGCCTGGTTAGTGCCCCATGATCGATACCATCCCGACCAATAACACCGAGCGCGATGAAGGCGCATCGCCCACTTTGCTCTTGCGCTAGAACACGCGGTATGCCACACTCCCCTTCCTAGTGAAAGTTGTAAGATGTATAGGCTAACCTAACAACGCCCCGGTTAATTATGCCACCCCTGCCTTGTAGGAACCCGAGTGAACCAGCGGGAAGAACATTTCCAAATCCACCGAACGAATCCGGTGCCATGACATTGCCGTACGGCAACCAGCGCTCGTCACGCATTGTTCCTTAGTTCGTTACTCCAGGAGCAAGCCTTGGCTTCGGAAGCTCGCCGGTCGGGTTGCTCTGCAGAAAACAGAAAGCACGCAGCACAAAACGAAAAAATACGGTTTTGGTTCAGAAAAGCCTGGGAAGGTGGGTGGATACAATTTGAACGCAGAACACCGTTCAGTCGCCCACGCGGGAGTGTTGCAGGCTTCAATCGAACGCCCAAAAGCCGAACAACAAGCCACAAAACAGGCGCTATGCATGCTTGGCCGTCACATGTGCATAGCATACAATACCGTTGCACTTGCCAGCTGAGGCCAGCCAGCCACACGCGCTGAGCAACACACCGATCAGTGCTACAAAAAGCAGGCTCGAGCAAAGGAAGTGCGGCACTACTGTAGCTTACTGCGCCTCCACGCATTGAGGCAGAACAGAAAGGCAGCAACACCTTTCGGGCCTGAACTATCAACAGACGATAACTAGACGCTACCACACATGACGCCTTGTGCCGGTTAAGCATATTCATGCAGTCCCAATTCTTTTTTTTTTGAATCAATACTTTTACTTTCCAGCCTAACCCGTAGGAGTTTTTACCCTCAGCAAGCCCGATCTACGATACTACAAGTAGAAAATAAAACAACAAGGTGCGTAGACGAAGGGATTGCCGTTGCAGCTACGTTTGCCGCCGCAAGTCATGCAAAAGCACATCCTGCTGTCGTAGCCATCTGCAAGTATCATACTTACATCAATAACGTGGAGACTCGTACAGAAGGCCTATCAACAGGGTAAATATCTCGTACATAATTCGGCGAGTATGGCGCACCAGCAATGACAAACGACGAGCAGAGCGCATACCACTCGAAACCTGCTCGTACATACTTCCTGCTTCACAAAAAGTTCCTACTGTAAGGGGGAAAGAAAAAGGCACCGGAGGATTTCCTACTCAGCCAAGTATACAATATTAAGAATACAAGGACGGGTGGTACCTGCTTGGTCGTGTACCCGAAGCTCTCTCGTATGGGAGGCACGATGAGGGGCAGCGAGAACCCGAACAGACCGAGGGCGAGGGAAACCGCCGCCACCGGCTCCCTGTCCACAAACTTCATCAGCCCCCTTCGAAGCATGGCTTCCGCTCGTACAAGTCTTGCAGCGATAAACCGCTGGAGCGGGCGTTTAAACGTGCTCAAACCGCCCACACAAGCAGCTCAAGTCGTTGCGTCCTGGTTGACGTCATTTTGACGCGACGGTGGGTGGGGATGTGGGGATATTACTGTATGTTAATATCGTTTCTTCGGCGCCAACAGCACAGACAGCAGTCTCGGGTACCCGGATGCCCTACTTTGGCCTGTGTTCTACCGAGTGTTGTATACAAGCAGTAGCACCCGTAAACCCGTTCCAGCCTTGGCGCGTGTTATAAAGCTGCTATTAATAATCTTTCAATACGTCAATATTAATACTGTACGTGCCAGCTATATATAATATTACTAGCCGACGTCCCCGGTGGATTGGAAGGTAGTCCCCGTGCCTACTAAAAACATTACGCGGGGGTCAACTCTCACCGAGTACACATACGTATTCCTACAACGTAGGGACTTTTTTCCTGCGGGAAAACATGGTAAGCGGAAGACGCGAGATCGCGAGTTAGTAAAATTCGATTAAAATTGACCCGCAGGGGGAACGCTGAACCCAATGCGCGATAAAAATGAAGGCAACTGCACGGGGGGGAAAGAGAGGACCCCTGTGACTACGACTTTATCCAAAAGCTGGAAAGTAAAAGCGATGATGACCAAAAAGAAACAAAAACTTCAGGTGTTACTTATGTGCTATGACCCATCTACCAACAACAGCCGGCAGCATCCGTAGTCTTACGCCAAGCTCGGGGCTGCTGCTGAAGTCTACAGAGGAGTGCGAGAGAACTACGGGTACGCATGTACAACAGCTGCAGCGGCAGCAAGCATCCGGCGTAGCCGCAGTGATAGGCGTGGGGGAAACACTTGAGATTCCACTTCGTTTTTTGGGATGCACCAGCCGGCGTCCCCGGCGGCTTAGTAGGTGGTCCGCGTGCCTATCAAGATCAATTTCGCGGGTTCAAGCCCCACCGAGGGCATACTCGTGAGGGTTTTTTTTTTGCATGAAATAATTAGATTAGCGGAAAGCGCGAGAGCGTGAGTGAGCTACATTTGATGAAAATCGACGAGCAGTGGGAATGCTGAACCCTATGCGCGACAAAAAATAAAGGCACGCACCGGGGGGGGAGAAGGGTAGACACCTGTGACCACGGCTTGTCCAGAAGGTCGTCAAGGCTGGAAAGTGAAGGTACGACTAAAAAAATAAAAAATAAAAATCTCAAGGGTTTCGTTTGTTTCTTGTTGGGATGCCACGTCTCAAAACGACATTCAGGCATATGACACCATAAGTAATACGCGTCTCGATAATGCTTTATGTAACGCCGATTCGCGAATGCCTACCAATATGTGCAACTTCCTGCAATCTAGACTCGACCTATGTGTGGCTACATCATCCTGCACAAAGGTTTGTGCAGGATGCGGGTCTTCATAGGTCAAGGCGGGTCTATCGGCCGCCCGTTTTTCTTTTTTTAAACGCCACCAAAACACGCGGCGGAGCCGCGTGACTGCCCCTGCCGACCTCGAGCCCCCCAAAGGGTTGGGGTTAGGGTTAGGGTCAGGCCTGGGGTTGAGTTGGTCTGGGTCCACGTGCAAGGTTGAAATTGACGGCACACGTCCTGCACAAAGTTTTGTGCAGGATGCAGCTGCACATAGCGGGCACCGCAATTTGGGACAAAGCAATGCTGCTACACTACGAGCCACGAGTATAACGAGCAGGGGGGAAATACCCTCGATGACCTCAAGGACTTGGGAGTACCCACATAAAGCAGTAGAACCATTCGTTCAGAATGAAAAAAATGAAGAAAAAAGTTTCTTCCTGGGGAAACCCCTGACTACGTGCTGTTGGCCCTTGTGAGGCCTGTGCTTGGTCCGGATACCATTCCGACGCTATCATAGCGTCAGCCCTAGACCCCAACAAAAAAAAACAGGCTACTGATGTACGTGAGCGGTATATCGCCGCTGTTGAGTACGGTCGGTAGATACCAACAATCAGTAACGAGTTTCGAGTTCCCAGTAGCTATAATACGCATTGCATGCAGCATGCATGGTCGACGCAATTTGCTTTTTCTCGCGTGAACTAGCCTGTAGGTATATAATATGCAAGATATATATTTTGGCTCTCTGTCAGGACGCAGACAGCAGGGCCGCTATGACTCGCATACCTGGTGAAAAAGCTGCCACATGATGGTATCAGGTACCAGGTATCAGGTATCAGGTACCAGGTACATGAGGATATGCGTAAGCTTTGTTCGTGGCCTTGGATACCACGTGTATGTACTGCATGTACTCGTAGTGTTGGTCTGGTGTCCGCTGGTCTGACTTTTACGATTGCACGCATCCACGTATGAGTAATATACCAACGCTGATGAGTTTCTCAAAGCGGATTTACAACCACGACCTTGTCTACCAAAACAACTTTATGATCGTGCTCGATGGAGGTGATATACACAGCAGAGAGGTAAAAGCGCGGGTCGACTACGCCGATATTCATACCTGCTATATACTTGCTGTGCCCGGACGAGTACTACTTGTACGTAACACACACCCCTTTGGACCCATTCTAAAGGTCGTTCGGCATTAGGCTCCGAAAAGCAACGTCCAAAGACGTGCCATAGACGCTAGAGGACCATAATAGAGAGATTATTACCCCCGAGCGACATCAATGAGCCCTTCCATCTGTATGGCACTTCCCGTCTCACCTCTTTCTGCCTGTTCCCGGCCGTGTTAGTTTTGGTCTCTGCACGCAGTTGCACCTAGCTCGAGGTGGGGGTTTCCACAATAGTTTGTTGCATGCGTGGAAGGTTGTTTTCCGTTGAAGTGCATGAAGAGAGCCGATCGCACAGCAAGGTTTTCCGTTGTGCTACAGCTAGCAGTCAGGCGCAGCTCACGGCCAGCTGCTCACAGGTCTACAGCCAGGCAGCGTTTAGACGCATTGCAAGGCCGCTGAAAGGGTCTATGCATGTGGTGTCTACGAGAGAAGAAGATCACGCAAGCAATGGTAAGTTTGTTTGAAAACACGAAGTCCACAGCTCTGGTACGTTGCTACGTTTGCTGTTTGTTGCCTGCTGCTGATGTACGACCAGGTACTGTTAGTATATAGCTGGCCGAGTCTTGTAAGCCCTGTTGGGCACCGCAGTACAGCTGAAGACTGCAAGCTTCCACTTAGCGGTGACACGGGGGCATGCTCTATTCGTCTAATAAGCCCTTGCCACCTCTCCGGTTGCAAAACTGTTTAGCTCGAGATCGAGACCTTGATGACCTTGCAGCCTTGGAAGCTTGACGCCTCTCCGACATGGCATGAGTTGAGTGTACTGCATACCTGGTACCTTATGATGTACCAGGTACCAGCAACAGGGTATCTACTCTAATGGTCTGACCCTCAGCTATCTCGCTCGGTACCTCACAGCCCTCCTCAGCCCGTCATTGCCGATCGAGAAATATTCGTTCTCGTAGACCTATGCCAATGGGAAAGCGAAGTATCGATAAAAAGTTTGAATAATTTCAAAAAGATACCCTCCAGAATTTTTAGGACACGCTTCCTATGGGTACGCTTATTATTAGGCCGTTTCCTGTGCGGTTCGATTTTTGAGCTTCAGATTTTGGCCCGATCGCATTTTCAGATGTGAAGTTGGCAAATCGAAACAGCATTCCTATGCGGAAAAATCAGATTTATTGTGTGTGTAGAGATTTGGGCAAACGCCGAGACCAACTGCTGTTTTTGTGGTTTGGCGCCGCGAAGAGACGCGCTGAGTGCGCTGCACTGCGCGTAGGACCCAAGCGTCCGAGCCAAGGCTGACCATCTCTGGTCTGGCGGCGAAGAGACGTGGCGAGTGCGCTAGAGCCACCTGTCTTGGTATTTTGGGTTCCATGTTGTGACTGACTGCTGCTGCTGCTGCTGCTGCTGCTGCTGCTGCTGTACAGCAGTGTACGTACAAGTACTCGTACGTATCCACGGAGAGGTGCGTGCCGAGTGCGCTTCTCTTGGTCTCTGGGCCCGAGCCCGCGCCAGGCGACTGACATCTGGCCACGGAGGGTCGCGCCGCCCGCCGCCCAAGCGTCTGGCGCGAAGCGACGCCGCTATACAGCTGTGTCACCCTCCAACTCATCGATCGTTCTGCTGCTGTTTGCTGTCATGGATAACATCTTGAATTTAGAGAGCATGCCATTTTTTATTTGAAAATCTGATGACCCAGGTCGTCGGATTTTGGCCCAAAATCCGACGACTTGGGTCATCGGATTCTCATATCGAAAAAATTCCGTTCAGATTTTTCATATTTAAGCAGGGTCATTCGTTTTTGAGATCGAAAAAATACAAATCTGAAGCTCGAAATCGAACGGCATAGGAAACAGCCTTGGAGAACAAAAAAAGTTCCAAACTTTTGGAAAAAAACGAAAAAAGCAACATCGGCTTGAGAAATACTCAGGCCTATCTTTGGTTCGAAGCGGCGAGATTCCGAGTCCTTGACAGACATCGATCGACAAAACCGCAGACTGCGTCATGAATTCTGAATGGAGTGCGCTCGTTAGGGGCTCCGACCCACCCTAGGGTTACCGTCTTCACACCATGGCCGGTGTCATGTGGCGGGAGCTGACGAGGCGTATATATGATAATAAACAATTGGCCGCTGGTGCGCACAAAACAGAAGACAATATTTCTCCATCTGTCTCGAATGGCAAAAAATAGAGTTTTTTTTCAGGTTTGGGAGGATACCGTAGGACGCCGCCGGCAAGCTCTCGTCCCCTAGACCATGGACCCACCCAATATTATCGAGGCTGTCATCTATGTTCGTTGGCCTAGCCGGACACCGAGCGGGTTGGCCGTGGGCTGCGTCTATTTGAGATCGAGGGTTGATCGTCGCACGAGCTCTTTTTTATTGGCGTGTTGACAATTTGCAAGCAGAAAAACATATTGCGCCGCCTACAGCCGTTGGGGAGAACAAAACGTAAAAACAAACAGTTTTTCTCTTTTTTCCCACAGCGGCGGCACGAGGAAATTTTCGGCTGTTTTAAAGCAATATGTTTGATTTATTTTTTTTTGGAAATCGCGTTTCCATTGGCATAGGTCTGAGACCTATACCAATGGGAAAACGAAGTATCAACAAAAAGTTTGAATTGCAAAGATACCCTCCAAAAAAAAATAGAACATGCTTCCTATGGGCAGGTTTAGAAAAAAAGAAGTTCCTAACTTTTGGAAAAGCCCGAAAAAAGCAAAAATCTGGGGCCGATGTTGGGTCTGGGGCCGATGTTGGGCCAACATCGGCTTGAGAAAAACTCAGGCCGATGTTTGGTTCGAAGCGGCGAGATTCCGAGTCCTCGACAGACATCGATCAACAAAACCAACGATTGCGTCATGAAATCTGAACGGAGTGCGCTCGTTAGGGGCTCCGACCCACCCTAGAGTCACCGTCTTCACACCATGGCCGGTGTCATGTGGCGGGAGCTGACCAGGCGTATGATAAAAAAACATTCGGCCGCTGGTTTGCACAAAACAGAAGACAAAACTTCTCCATCCGTCTCGAATGGCTAAAAATAGAGTTTTTTTCAGGTCTGGGAGGATACCGTAGGACGCCGCCGGCAAGCTCTCGCTCCCTGGACCATGGATCCACCTGATATCTTCAAGGCGGTCATCTATTTTCGTTGGCCTTGCCAGATACCGAGCAGGTTGGCCATTGGCTGAGTCTATGTCGAGATCGAGCGTCGATCGTCGCACGAGCTGGTTTCTATCCCCGTGTTGACAATTTGCAACCAGAACAAACAAAATTGCGCCACCTGCAGCTGTTGGGAAAAAAAGGAAAAATCAAATATTTTTCTCTTTTTTTCCCACAGCGGCGGTACAAGGAAAATTTCGGCTGTTCTTTGAAAGCAATATATTTGAAACAACTTTTGAACTTCGCGTTTCCATTGGCATAGGTCTCATGTGCTTTCTTTGCTTTCGACTTTTTTTCGTTTATGGTTCAAACCCTCACGGGTCGGGTCGGGTCGAGTCAAGAGGTTTTCCAATTTCGCGGGCCGGGTCAGGTCGGGTCAAGGGGTTTTTCAAATATCACGGGTCGGGTCGGGTCGGGTCGGGTCAAGAGGTGATAAAAAGCTCACGGTTCGGGTCAGGTCATGACCTGCGAGGAACGGGCCGCTCGCTGGTCGGGCCAGCATGACCCGCGAGTTGTTTTCTGCGAGCCGCTAGTCGGACCCGCGCGTCCGGTCCGCGGATCCGACACGTCAGGAACTTCCCGCTTGCTTCCGAAAGGTTAAGGTTTGTCTCGCACACTGACTAAAACGTCTTTTGGGAGTGTATTCAAACCTTGAAACACAACCATTTTTTTTAATGTATGTCCGTATCCATCCGTACCCATATACCCACTCGTACAGCCAGGCCACATACCACTAAACGGGGGGGTAGAAAAATGAAGATGAATCGTTTTTACAGTGTCGACCCACGTGTCGGATCCGCGGGTCAAACCCGCTGGTCGAGATAGGTGGTCTCGGAGGCTGAGATGACCCGACCCGCGACATGACCCGTATCTCACGGGTCAGTCGGAATATGGCGGGTCGGATCGTGTCGGATCAGGAGTTCAAAATCTCACGGGTCAGTTCGTGTGGGGGTCACGAGTCACAAGGTGTTCAAATCTCGCGGGTCGGGTCGGGTCGGGTCAGGAGGCTTGAAAAATCTCGCGGGTCGGATCAGCTGCTGACCCGACCCGACCCGCGAATTTGTTGAGGCATGCTGACTTGACCCGACCCGACCAGCGAGATTTTGTAAAACCTCTTGACCCGACCCGACCCGACCCGTGAGATTTGAAAATCTCCTGACCCGACCCGACCCGACCCGCAAGATTTCAAAACCTCCTGACCCGACCCGACCGGCCACCTTCCGATTGACCCGTGAGACACGGGTTTTATGCGGGTCGGGTCACCTTGACCCGCGAGACCATTTATGTTGACCCGAAGGTTCGACCCGCGGATCTGGCCTGTGGGTCGGCATTTCGAAAACAACTTTATATTAATTTTATTGCCCCTCACGGATACATAACCCTAACCTGGAGATAACCTGCCTGTACGTAGTGGGTATAGATGGATGCGGGCATGCGTATACGAAACTGACGGTGTTTTAATGTTTGAATATGATACCGAAGGAGGAGGAGTATTGAGTACTGGTACGAAAGAAGCCGTTGGGTGAGACGGCGGGAAGTGATTCAAGTGTCGGATCCGCGAGCCGAATGCGGGGGTCCGACCCGCGGGTCAGTAGAAAACAACTCGCGGGTCATGCTGGCTCGACCCGTGAGTGACCCGCTTCTCGCGGGTCAGGACCTGACCCGACCCGTGAGATTTTCATCACCTCGTGACCCGACCCGACCCGTAATAATTCGAACACCACGTGACCCGACCCGCGGATCGGGTCATGACCCGCAAAAAAAACTTTTTTTTTGTGTATATCAGGTACGATGTATCTATCATGTCTACGAAGCACGAAGTGCCGCATAGAATACAGTAACAAGAAAGGCACACCCTGCTCAGCTCGTCTCACGCAGCAGCGCCACGCAGTTCAGTGCCATGCGGTGCTGTAACGTTGTGTGCTTTTTCTTTTGTACGTATCAATAGAGTACCAGGTATGTACGTACATATTATACGTGCATGCGGCGTCGGGGTTGTTTCCCTGGGGCATGGAGCTGTTGGCAATTGCAAGTCGCCTGTTGCACCTTAACTTTTGGGCCATGAATCTGTTGCCTTCCATTACACACACAATAAATCTGGTTTTTCCGCATAGGAAGACTGTTTCGATTTGCCCAGTTCACATCTGAAACTGCGATCAGGTCGAAATCTGAAGCTCAAAAATCGAACCACGTAGGAAATGGCCTTACCCCAAACTGCCGCGGCTACCTGTTTGGTGCTTTTTGTTTTTTTGTTGTGCTTCGGTTTGCCTGTCATTTCTCTTGGTTCTTAGTCTTAAGTCATGTTTATATGTAGCGGTATTGCGTCTTCAGCTCGTTATTTTTAAGTGTTAGTCACATCCCCTGCGGGGGGGCACGACAGCTTTTTCTTTCATTTTCCCTTTTCGCTTTCGATTAGTTGTTTTGTTCTTTCGTTTCCTCTCTTTCATAGAATTAGTATCTCGTGCCTGTCGTATCCAGTACGATGACATGGCAGTGCATTGTTTACTGCTTACTGCATAACAATGTACTGTAGTATCTATGTGGCGTAGTTATGTGACCACAGCACTTATATCTTTCTAGGATAGAAGGATCGGCACGGACACTGGTTGTGCTGGATGTCGACGGGTAGAGAAAACGGTTGAATGTCAAGAACACACACATCGTAGGCCGCCCCAGGCTCGGTACTTCTTTTCGTGTAGTACACGATACTCGCACCCGTACTACGTATGGCGAAAATATCGCGATATCTCACGCCGGTAAAAAACTCGACGGGCACTTAGTTCGGCTCTAAACGCCCAATATCGCGTTTTTTTATGTGTCGAGTGAGCTCTCCAAAAAAAACTTTTTTCTCGGGTTGTCTACGCTCGGCGAGAACTGTGTTTACGTTCATATTTGATGATGCACACACCGATGAGAAATGATTCTGGGGGCAAGAGAGTAGATATCTTGTTGAAAGTTTTTTATAATCAATAAACAAATGAAGAAAAAGCAATCCAGTCAGGAACCTCCACACAGCAGCAGTCGCCCCTGGCCGCCCTACGCTTCGGCGTACCGCTGTGCTTAAATCTCGATAGAGCGTAGTGGCAGGTAGGGTTGCTCTTGAATACCTGCAGTAAGTTCCGAGAGGTTGTTGTAGAAAATATCGCACAACAGGAAACACACAGGAGACCAGCAGAGCACAACACGTATCCCAGCGAGGCGTTTCCATCCGCGAACTACTTGGTGCCCACGGGCTGTTCTCCTGCTTGGTCCCGCGTATGTGTGAGCGGCCGCCCCTACGGTAGCCGTCCGTCGCTTTGGCGTACAGCTGTGCTCCTAACCCTCACTTGCGTACATTTTTTGGAGAGGTTACTACAGAAAAAATCGCACCACAGGAAGCACACGGGACACGAGCAGACCTCAGCGGATTTCCCAACAAGGCGTTTCCATCCGCGACACCACATGGTGCGCACGGCCTCGGCGACGGCTGCCCTTCTGCCTGGTCCTGCATGTGCTCTCTACCTGGTCCCGCGTGACTGCTGCTGCTGCTGCTGCTGCTGCTGCTGCCGTGAAAATATATGCAGTCAATGGCTCAGATCTGTGCCATGGGTACTATTTTGTTTTTTTTGCAGTGGTGGACGGTGTTTTTTTTCCCGGTTGTGACGGAGATGATCTCGGTCGTTTGTGGATGCATGTCATGGCGATTTCGAAAGAGGTCCCTAAAAAGTGATAACGAAGGCGCGGTGCAAATTAGAAACTCGCATTCGCTCGTAATTAATAGTACTTCATGCAAATCCGACCTCCAAATGCCTAGAGTTCTACGCAGATACTTGGTACCCGGCATGGTATACTGTAATACATACTGGGACGAGTACCATTACACCAACACGTGGTACACAATACCCCATTCGCATTTTTTTTTCACATTTTTACGTTTTTACGTATATATACCTCCATGGCACCGAGCATCGCTGCGACTATCACTATCAATGGAACTCTGTTGAAGACTTGAAGGTTTCACGTAACGTTGTCTGCTCGGTCCGTACACGTACACGTAGCACAAACATGGAGCTCTGTTGAAGACTTGAAGGTTTCACGTAACGTTGTCTGCTCGGTCCGTACACGTACTCGTAGCACAAACATTTTGGTTCATCCTGTCGCTGCTGTAGATAGTGACAGCCTTTCCTCCGTGTGCAGGCTGTACGAGTAGTCTACTAATAGTCTATGAGTACCAGGTATGTATATTTGTGTCGAGTCTAAATTCGTGTGCGCTAGCTAGCTTTGTCCGTTCTTGTGACCACGGAGTAATTCTCCTCAGAAGCGCACGTTGTCTTCGACGAGATTGGATCGAAGTAAACTAAAGTAGTTTGCACACATTAACGTAAGGTGCCACCCTGCCTGCCTGCCTGCCTGCCTGCCTGCCTGCCTGCCTCTCACGCGCCGTCTTTGACCTCCTCCTTGCTGCCTCTCCCGTCACTTACTACGTACGTACGCGTGAATCGTGGATGCGTAGAAAACATGGTTGGCGGCAATAGCTACAGCACTTGCCGTGCTCTCGGCCTGGGTGCTTTTATGCGAGGGCCAGCGCACAACCGGAAGCTCAAATCTTAGCACCAGGTATGTGAGTACGTGATTGTATAAATACTACCAGGTACACTCTTGTAACGGTATTATTTGTGGCGCCATATGCCAAGCTTGTATGTACATGTTTCTGGTCTATGTAGTGCTGCGGTATGCTCATACGTACGCACGGAGAGGCCGCTTATTCGTCGGTCTATACTCGTACATGGTACAGGTATACCCGTGTAGTTCGTTTCCGTACGTACGCGTTCGGGAGTTGGGCTCCGACAGCATTTTTTTTAGCGGAGAGCCAAGCCGAAGGCTTTCATCGCTGAGGGATGCATCCACTACTCAAACCCAAAAACAATCGCCCGGCCACGGCATAAGTCCGATGCTTGTGCGATACCGAATCACAGCGGCTTTACAGGTACTCAAGGTACTGCTGTATCCGGGATCCGAGTGCATTCCATGTACCTTACCGCATCATACAGACGCAACTTCCTAATTTCTATAGGTACCACGGTGCCATGTAGTGGAACCTCGATAATAAAAACCGCGATTTAACAGGACTGCGACAAACCGTTGCAGCTCAATAAGTGTCCCGGAGCGACTCGTTGTAACATGCAACCGCAGGCCTGCAGTGCATGATTCCCGGAGTTGTCGCACCCCTATGCAATAACTCCACACGGAAATCGTGTTTACGCAGTTCGTTCTTGGTTTTTAACGGACCTCTGTGCAATACCTCCGACATGCGCAATGACCCGCATCATTACCGTACAATAAGAACAACCAAAAGCTCTTTGTTCGTGGCAGAAAATACAAAAGCACACCCCTGGCTGTGTTTTCGCGAAGTCTTGCTGTAGTGTGATGGGATCCTATCTATACGAGAGACGGGCTAATCAGCGGGCTTGAAGTAGCATACTTCGTACACTCTCGAGCGCGTGGCAGACGCAGCACATGTGGACTCACTGTGGGGAATTCGAATACGATTCGGCCTATGAGGTACCTGGTACATCGTATTTCCGCCGCGGGGTGAATGTTACCCCTCCCGTTTCGGAGATTTTCGGCCATGTGGCAACTTTATGATCTCGTCATTTATGCTTGAAGTAGAATATTGCTCCGCATCCTCTCAAACTACAGTTAGGCCTAGGGCTGAAGTGCCTCATATAGATGTCACCGGCTATATGGGGGTCCGGTGTTTGTCCCAAACAACGATACCATTGTCGACCGACAACAACCGAACAAATTGGCAGCACCCGTCACCCTTACTTTCTACGTGGAGGCCAAAACCCAAAAGCCTGGAGCGTTCCAGGAGACCAAAACTATGAAAATAGCAAAACGTTTCGTTTGGAAATTTTTCTACTTATAAAAGCTGGACCACAGGCGAGAGTAGCAGCAGCAGCAGGAGCTGGAGGGGCAGGTGGAATGTGATGATGCGGTTCAAGCCGTTGCCGGTCTTGCGGAATAAATCATGTCCTCTTACGCATCCGTGCTTCCGCGTTTTCCACCTCCCTTCCCTTCCCCTTCTGCTTGAGCTTTATATTCTCAAACCGGAGCCGCTCTTGTAGGTACATGCCGAGCTGATCTTCTTGCTGAGCTCGAAGGTGCCCACCAACACCATAACAATGCCACTGAGACGAGCTGGGTTATTTCCTCCACCGGGCCAGCCGTCACAGACGACAAACGACAAACGATGCACCTCCTCCCCCAGCCTCACCACGCGCACCCCTTCCGTTCGTTTGAGCCCCTCTTTGGCGTCCAGCGCCGCTTGCGCTTCACGCGTTTCTGCATCGGCATGCAGGCCTTTTCGCGCTCGTTGTCTAACTTTTCTTCCGGGTCTAGCCTCAGGCGCTTCTCGGTGTCAGTTGATGTTTTTAGCTCCGCAGCTAGCGTCTCGGCCGATCGACGACGGTCCTTCCTCGTCGCATTGAGCAACGGCCACGTCGCGTGCATGAGCGATGCCGTCGTGCCATCGTCCCAGGGCATGATAGTCGCGGCGCTTCTCTCCCTTCCAACCTCTCCGGTCGTTTTCCCGCAGCAAGCGAAGAACTCGTCGTTATTTTTTTAAGAGGTTAGACCTATGCCAATGGTACAGCGAAGTTGCAATAAAAAGTTTGAATCTCAAAGATACCCGCCAAAAATTTTCAGAACACGCTTCCTATGGGCCACCTAAAAAAAAAAAAAAGTTCCTAACTTTTGGAAAAGCCCGAAAAAAACAAATCTGGGGCCGATGTTGGGCCAACATCGGCTTGAGAAAAACTCAGGCCGATCTTTGGTTCGAAGCGGCAAGATTCCAAGTCCTCGACAGACATCGATCAACAAAACCAATGATTGCGTCACGAATTCTGAACGGAGTGCGCTCGTTAGGGGCTCCGACCCACCCTAGGGTCACCGTCTTCACACCATGGCCGGTGTCATGTGGCGGGAGCTGACCAGGCGTGTGATAAAAAAACATTTGGCCGCTGGTTTGCAACAAAACAGAAGACAAAACTTCTCCGTCCGTCTCGGATGGCAAAAAATAGTCTTTTTGTTCAGGTTTGGGAGGATACCGTACGATGCCGCCGGCAAGCTCTCGCCCCCTAGACCATGGACCCACCTGATATCTTCGAGGCCGTCATCTATACTCGTTGGGCTTGCCAGATACCGAGTGGGTTGGCCGTGGGCTGCGTCTATGTCGAGATCGAGGGTCGATCGTCGCACGAGCTGGCTTCTATCACCGTGTTGACAATTTGCGACCAGAAAAACACAAATTGCGCCGCCTGCAGCCGTTGGGGAAAAAAAAGAAAAAATCAAACAGTTTTCTCTTTTTTTCCCACAGCGGCGGTACGAGAAATTTTTCGGCTGTTTTTTTAAAGCCATATATTTCAAAAAAAAACTTTTGAACTATGTTTCCGTTGGCATAGGTCTTACCAGGTACTGCTTTTCTTTTTGGTTTCCTTTTCTCGCGACCTGATTGCACAAATGATATTTGGGAAATTGGTACTTGACTCGATGGTATGCGATTTCGGTGCGGTCTTTGGTTCGACATGCGGTGAAACCAAACGGGTACAATTCCGTGGGTACACTTTAAGTATCAATTTTATGACGCTCGTGCGGTCTTCAAAATACCTGAAATATCTTAAAATACTTTTTTTTGGTGATTTTCACGCCAATTCAACACGGAAGAAACATTTCGGGTGCAGCAGGAATTTAGAATAGGGGGTTTGACAGGCCCCCACGCAGTACAAAATCTTAATCGTGGACGTATCACAGCCAAGCAATAGGCCTGTTTTTTCCTATATTTATTATTGCCTGTCGATCTGAAGGAAGGCTTGTTCCGTGGGTGGGTGACGAGCCTGCTTTGTTTGTTTCGCATGGTCTGACGCATCCCCTGCAGGGGTGGGACACGGTTGACGAAATCAGGAAGGAGATGGCAGACAGGGTAGCAAGGTACCATGCCGACTAGTAGGTAGAACCTGTAAACGACAAACTGTTGCGGCTGCCTGGAGGGTGCTTTTCGTATTTCGTTGTGCTTCGGTTTGCCTGTTATTTCCTTCAGCTCTTGGTCTTGCTCTAGTGTAGCTGATTATTTGTGGTTGTATTGCTTGTTTTCATTGTTTTGTATTGTCTGCCACATCTCCTTCGGGGGGGGCACGACACTTGTTCGCTTCGTTTTTCCTTTTTCGATTTGGTTTCTTTGTTTCTTTCGACTTTTCTCGCTCATATAGTTCGTTTGGCGTGCCTCTCGTATCCATCCAGTACGATGGCATGGCATTGAATTGTCTAGTCTGCTTACTGTAAAACAATGTAGAGTCTCTGTATTGTAGTTCTGTGGCCTCAAGAGCTTTTATCTCTCTGGGATGGACGAATCGGCACGGACACTGGCTGCGCTGCTTATCGACGCGTAGAAATAACGGTTTGATGTGAATAATGTACACATACGATGGTCAAGTTTTTTTGGGACGTCAGGCAGTCTGAATTGCTTAGTATTTTTCAGTCTATTGAAATGTTAAGTCTGGTCAATACTTCATCTATTAAATCTGCCATTTTTTTTGTGGTCGGTAGGCATCTGAGTCCTAGGGCTAACAGTACGATACATACCGAGTGTATATGCCACAATAATAGTCGAGGCAAGACCTCTTTTTTCCTGTAGAATCTTGGCTCTACGTGGAGAGGCGACCGCAGACAATATTATTAGCCCACGAAACCTTCGGATGCTGGTAGGAGGAGGCTCTATGATCGTGTATCCTTTGTGCCCTATGCCGTATGCTGCACCCTCTACTCTGGCCCGTGCGTGCAGCCCTGCACTCTCCAGCGAGCGTAATATCGAGATTGTTTCATCCCGAAATTCTGGAGAGACCGGTGGCGACCTTCGTGGTGGATGTGACTTTTGCGACAACGACAAGGATGGGGGTTTGGTGTTTATCAAGTCCTTCAAGACGGGGAGCACGACGCTGTCCACCTACATTGCACAGGTGCGACGCCACTCACTCACCTTTTTATCCTGCGACGGTAGCATCAGGGGAACGCCTTCCACGCGTTGATGCGGACAGTAGATGTGCCTGTGCGGGCAAGTTTTTGCAACATTTTGGTGTCCTCCTACTTCGATGGCTCGGGCAACACGGGATGTTCTGTGTCCCAAGCGACTTTCGCTTCATGCATACCTAGTGATACGTACAAATAATGCAGAAGTAGCGTGGCTCAGACGATATGTCACCTGGTATGGGCGTCGGGTTCATGGTGTTTTCGGGCCGACTGACACAGGCCTCGGCCGCGTAACCTCGAGGCAACTTGCAAACTACTATACCTATTTATGGAGTAGGAGTAGTCCAGTCAGTTGGGCGTTGTAAGGGAGGATTTGCGCCAAGCGTTGCTGTACGGGCGTGGGAGATCACGGGAGATACGCGACTGCATCGCGGGGGGACAGTCACGCAGGAACTGGGATATGTCTAAACTTTTTATCCAAAATCGTTTTGACTGACGGGGCCGTGCACTGCTCTAATTGGAGGCGCGCATGTTTTTTTTGTTGTGTGATATTGTTCCAAAGGTCGGCAACCAAAGAGGTTCATACTTCCTGCACCCGAAAGCCACGGGCTGGTTTGAAAGGGGGGAGCTCGAGTCACGACGTGATCAAGGCGAGAGGTATGACGTCAGCATTCGACACATGACGCCCTACACCCCCTACGACGTGCTGGAAGACCTGGTCCCTGGAGCACAGTTTGTGACGATAATGCGCGACCCTTTGGAGCGGTTTCTGTCACTTTTTGATTTCAGGGCGGAGCTAAAGAAGAGATACAAGGTTCGTCTTTCTAGATACGATGTACTCACTTTTGCGTAGGCGTGCAGATTCCGTTGCCTTCTCTGCCCTGATAGGTTTTAGGCCGGCCGCCCCGCTGGCCTGGTGGTTTACCTCGAAGACTACTAGTGTTGAGGCCGAGGGTTCGAGTCTCTGTGTGGAGTTTTTAATTCTCGAAATAACAGCAACTGTTCAGAGCGCCTAATATAGCGTGGTTAGGCACAATTCGACGCCAGCCGACAAGAAAAAGAAATTTCTGAACTCTTCTCGTGATTCAAGGCAAGGCACGTACTGTGGTGCGGAGGGGGCAGAAGAGCCTGTACTTGCTGACCTCGGATCTGAGTTACAACTATTACAGGAGGGAGCAGGCGCAAGCGGGCGAAGATAATGGATAGGACGGAATATAATAAAATAATCTGAAACCTCGTTGCAGTTTGTGTTGTGGCTGGGTGAGTCGGACAGGGTATGCTGCTTTCTGCTGCGCGCATGGTTTTGGTGAAGCAGTTGGAACGGTTGTTTCATCCCTCGAGTGACAACCAATTGCCGGTACATAACGCGTACTGGTAAGGTCCAGACTTGAGCTGGGGACAGCCCCAGATACACAAAAACTATTTGCACGGTACCAACTGCCAAATAAATTGCATTCCACGAGCCTTTCGCTGCACTACTGTCACTAACATGCTCGTTGTAGGCGCTGCGATCACTCTCCCGTATAATACGTGTCTGCGCTTGCTTCGAATTGCTCCACACTACGGTGCTCCTTCCCCCTCCCTCGCACGCTTTGTGTTGTGGCAAACGTAGCCAGTAGTCACCAGCGTTAGCATTTTCATCGCTATCTTGACTATGGTTGCCTATTATTGTAACCCTGTTTTTGTCGGTATTGCCCCTCCTCTTTTTTCGCAATTGGCGGTGATTTTATCGTGAGGCGTTCAGACGCCGCACGCGATAATCGCTGCGATCCGAGCCGGGAAGGTGCCTCAAAGCGACGCCAAGCAGTACTGCAACCAGATGGCGTGGCTCTTGTCTGGAAAGGATATTGATTACACCAACATTGTTAACGAAGACGAGGCCGGCAGGTAAATCCCAAGAGGCCGTGCTTGACTGCGCATGAAGAATCACGTGCTGGAAATGACTGGGCGTCGCCAATCTGTGGTACCGTGCATCTGTTACCTGGCCTGCAGTAAAACACACACCAGCAAAATGGGATAATATTTCCTCCGTATGGCAGAATTTGTGAAATGGAAAGGATGAGTCAGAGGCGGAAACGGTTGGCTGGTGTAGTGTTCTCGAGTGTACGATTCTACCGGTAGACTATATGGACATGTGCGATATCCATCGACCTCTTGGTAGCGTTATCGAGTTCGATTCTACCGATAGAATGTATGTACAATATCCATCGGCCTCCGGGAGAGCTCCATTTTCCGTATCTGCTAGGATTAGGAGCTCGAAAACAAACCGCATCCCGTCGCGACTTCGTCCCGAGTATCTTGGGATTGTTCCCTTCATATAGTGTTCTTGTGGTCCCGCAGTTCCATGTTCCTTACATAAACCATTAGGATTTACGATGTCGGAAAACCCTGCGTTCTGTTGTCGTTGTCCTGTAGACTGCTGTTTATCTGATCTTTGGCACTATTATAGTTGATGTAGACATTGCACTACGGTACGGGGGTGCAACAAGGCATCGACTGTTTCCGCCTATTAATAGTAGGGCACACGGGCATCCACCTAGAAGGTCACACGCACCATCCTTCACTGGTGTCTGAAAGGGTATGGGACAGGGTCTGCATCGAGCGGGCTCAATTTCCCCTGCAAGATAATTCCAAAGTTAGGCCGCGTATGAAACCGTTCTTGAATTATGTGAACATCGAACAGACTGGCGGACGAATACTTGATCGTTAGGTACCAGGTATTAGTCGGCACATCGGAGCTGCGACTGAGAGGCATGTCAACCTCGCATCCACCGTACTGCTGTTGTGCCGTATCCATCCGGATACCGAGCTCCGTGGCGCTTTTCGCCTGTTTGTACTTGAAGCTCTGCGTAGGGTGTAGGATATTTTTGTCGTTCCTCTGCTCAACCTGACTTAGCCATGGGGAGTTTTTGAATGCACCTGTTGGCAGTATTGTAGCATTAACGGCCTCGATCTGGCTACTACATTATCGACCATTACAGGCATGCGCGGAGCTAACGCGGGCGTCAACCCGTCGCGGTGAACCCCTTCTTGTACATGGTGTAGTTTATTAAACTAGGCGATCTTCGTGGTGTGCTTACTTCGTAACCTCGCGCAGCATTGGGATGGCCTGCGCGATGTCACCATCCGTCCGTAGACGATCCTACTGCCCTCTTGCTTCATCTGCCCGTCTCAGTGAGCCCTGCACGATTCGCATCGCATCGCTACTCCCAACCAATGTGACCACTTCCGCCCGTTCCTTTGTTAAGCGAAGAATTATTTTGACTTGATGCAGAACACCCGGCTATCTTGCTGAACAACCGTTCGAAAACCGTTTGACAGGATTGCCGACGAAGTGATCGCAGAGGCCAACAAACGCAACGTCACGGTGCTCATGACCGAGAGGATGTCCGAATCCATTGCAGTCCTGGTGGGTCTGAACGAAATATCTGTTTTATCGGTTCGGTAAGTTCCTTGAGCCATATGCCGTGATTACCGATATGGACACGTTCCCAACTCTTAGTACCACACCGGCAGTATTGTACCTGGTATTTACGTATCATATATATCAAATATGACGCGGAAGATCGTCGAACTCCAAGTTGGAACGCACCACAACCCATCGGTCGCACCCCTTACTTTCACCGCACTGCTAGAGCTGCGGCTGGTGTTGTCGTCGAAGCCGGTCGTACAGGTAAGAGTAGAGCGAATGTGGAAGTCTTTTAGTCGTGGATAGGGTCGACACTGCTGACCCGCTAAGCATTGGTGCAGCAATGATGCGGCCTTTGCTTGGGGGGCGCACATGCATTAGGTGTGTTTACCGTTGACCAGCCATGGCTATAGGCTGGAACGCTGGAGTGCGTTTTTGTTTCGTCTGAATGTATGCAAACTACGGTGCATCTATCCATGTAACGGAAAGAATGCTGTCAGCACGCCTACCTGATAACGGGGATACCAAGCGACATGTTGATGACGCCCACCAATAGCATGTAACGGGAAGAATGCTGTCAGCACGCCTACCTGATAACGGGGATACCAAGCGGCATGTTGATGACGTCCACCAATAGGACGTTTTTAGAAAATCGAAATCTATACTTCTAGAGCTATTATTGGTGGCGTTCAAGAGTACTGCAGTAGGTTGCGCACGGAACTCACGCCAAAATTACGCTCCTGCTTGCAGGCGCACCTTATGAATTGGAAGATGGGCGACGTGCAGCTCAAGGTAGCGTCTCAGCGAGTGCAGAACCGGCCTGGCGGGAGTACGGCTACAAGGCAGGATTCCCCATGCCCCGGCGGCGCCAGAGATCATTGCTTGCCTGAGATCAGGTACTGGTGTCTGCAGTAATATTTTGCACTGCAGGTGCCATCTGCACGCCGCCTTATATACTGGTGTGTCGAGTTGGAGCATGAGGCTTTCGTCGCGAGCTCGCGTTTGTTGAATGGCCTTTTGTAGGATGACCTAATAGTTCGCTCTGGAATTTTTAGGTCCAGTTCTCCACCGCAACATTTATGCTGTATATACCTACAGTACGTACACATGTCCACGCCTTGGTACCTATTGTGTCGGCGAAGATGTCAACGTGGTCATAGGTGCACATCGATATAGATTATGGGAATGTTGTTGGAGCTCTGGCGGAGTCATATATTTGCCGGCCTTACAGGAGTGTTTCCAAAGTTCTTATTTCTGATGTCATATTGCCTAACATGGCATAAGGCGGTGTGGACTGTGCCCGCCATGGACCGATGTCATGCCCCATCCTGAATGTACTAAACCTCATGGCAATATTAGTGCTGTGTGGTTTGATGGCTAGAATGAATCCCAGGATTTGATGCTACGTGTGTGCGCAAGCTACACGAGACCGTCTTGGTGAAAAGAGCAAGTTCTGCAGGTCGAACCGTGTAACGAACTAACGTGCAGTTGCTACCATTCTAGAATTGCTGACGTGGGGTGATGAGGTGATAACGTCGGATTCCCCCGTGCCTACATGGATAGCAATGCCGAGCTTGCGTGAACTGTACCAATACAAGCTTATGTCGACGATACCATGCACGCATACGTACCTCCTCTGACTGGCGGTGGCCTCCGTCGTTGTTCGGAAACCTCACGCGATACTCTCACTGGTTTCAAGTCGTGATTCAGTCGTCTCCCACAAGGTGGGGGCAGGGGGGAGTGCTCTCGTAAGCCATCACCAGATCGCACACAAGCACAAAATGGCAAGACCCAATTACCCCAGAATATGCCGACAGCCCTGATCGGCACGTAGTACCTGTCACATTGTAGAAGAGTCCAAACCAACAGTTATTGTCCTGCTGCTTCTACTGTTGCTGTCGCCGCGTTCTCAGGGGGTGCAACTTGATAGACGAGAAACTCTACGCGCACTATCAACCTGCATTCGATGCTTTGGTGCAACAGCTGCCGTCGCCATCCTTGGGACTGGCATCAAGTGTTCCTAAGGATGTCCTCAACCGAATGCCCAAAGCACAGGTACGATTGTTTTTCCTACGTAGTCATCATTTCTACTCTCTCTCGAGCTCAGCTCGTATGAGGTTGTACTCTCACCTGCCTTCTACGCCAGCCGTGGTCATACGTGTCGTCCCTTCTCCCCCCCCCCGGTACGTGGTACCCCAAAGACACGTTGAGCTATTTTTTTTTGTAGTAGATGGGGCGATACACCGACAAAACATTCGTACACCTGTGCTGATGGAGCTAGCAGTGTAGATGTGTGGATGAAGCTACGAATTTTGTGAAGATACCGGTGTCGTTGGAGCTGCGATGCGATGGATAAAGCGCTTTCGTCTCTCAACATACGTGCCTGGCTACCTGATGGGAGCTGCAGTCTTGTAGCACGCGTTGTGAACCGCCAGGCGTACTTCGGTGAGGACTCTGAACATGGGAGTGAACAGTAGCCGATGGTTGACTACGGCATTGTTCTATAGCCACCCGACCCTTGCGCAGCGTGTGAGCGGACAAGCGCAAAGGGGCGGGTGAGTCCCTTCGAACACCCTGCAAACCGCCCTGTTATTGCCGGGGTTCCCATCCCCTACCAAACCATACGCGGCGAAATCCATTCGGTCGTGGTGGAGCAGCGCGTTGCGGTTCAAATCATCATGCCCCCCAAAACGTGTCGCCCTTTTTGTGAAAGAAACCCGACTTGTACAGGATGTTTTAGATGGATGCAAGCTTGCGAACTTTTCACCACCAGGTATTCTATAGGCATATTATGTTGCTCTTCCTCGATCCCCAGTTCCCAATGCTCAAATCTTCCCATGCATGAGTACGAACCACTCGCCGATTAAATATCCCCGGAGCTGCGTGCCAAACATCAAAAACAGGAGTTGTCGCATCATCCTGTACAGCAGCGATATAAATGACGTGCAGCCCCGACAAGGCCCTACGGCATTATTCGTGGTGCACTACTTAACGACGCCTACTGCTTTCTGCCTTTTACCGCATTGTATTCGAGCAATGGCCCCCGGGACCCATTGAAACCGGTCATGGGCTCCAATGCTCCAATAGACCTGTCTTCACATGACGATCGCCTTGCAGTGGCATATTTTTGTCCTGCGGCTCCAAAGCCTTCGATATTTGGCAAAATGTCTTTTTTTCTCGACACCTGGTGCGACGTGTGTTCCAGGCATCTATGTCGAGGTTGGAATTGGGGAAATATCCGGTGAACTGTTTCCGCCCGTACGACCAGGGAGAAGACGAAGCTGCGGACGACAAGTCCTTCAAGCGTCTGCACTCATGCGACGGTCGCCCGGCGTGACTCGTGGGAGTTGGTCAGCAATTCTAGAGAGCCTTGCGCCGTTGATTGGGCAGGCCGGAGCTCAGGACTGCCGTTTAACTTTGAGCTACCTGATATGTAGCACATATCGTCGAGTTAGGCGTGGTGATTTAGAACTTGTTACGGTATACAGTGGCGATTGTTTTCGGTTGACAATGTTCATTCTACTCTGTTCCTCTTGTGCGTTTAGAGCAAGATTTGGCATGTTCTTCCACGAATTCCGGTCTGTTACTTCGCTTGTTTTCACCGGGCTATCTCATCATATAGGTCAACTTGTTTGGAGAAGAAATGTATGAATCGAATCGTTGATGTTGAGTGTACCCTAGTCTCCCAACGGTGATATACACATTTTTAGGGTCGGTTTGTTTGCCGCACGGTCTGAACCATATCATTGTTGCGTTCTGCTGTAAACATTCCGGTACAAATTGGTCGCGGGGCTTATTGTGTTGTACAACCATGGTAGTATCATTGTTTTTCGCTTGGCTCTGTTGCTCTTTTATGGCGGGTGTCCGCCTCGTTGGTTTCGTCGTTGCTTTCTTTTGTTTTTTTGTATCGTGCCGTGTTTTTTCTGTTTTCGTGTGTCTTGGGCCGTTATTGAGAGCCCACTGTAGAAAAGTGGTTGCTGCTACGAGTATTCACACCTCGTCTTGGTAGGTCTATTGCCCATTCAGTTCGAGAGTTTATGCCCGCAGGCAATACCAACTAGGCCGAGGGCATGCAAACCGGCGATCCCGTGGCTGCTTTTGAATGGTCAAAACGTCGCGGCTTTTCCTTAACTCTGTGACCTGCTGCCTTTTCCGCCTGTGACCTGTTACTATAGGGTCCAGGTTTAGCGACCAAAAATATGCCACGTGCGGCCTTACCAGCCGCCTAGTGGGAGGATGCAAAACTAGAAAACATGCTGTGCGCGTGTAAAAGGTTGCCGGCCTTTGTGTTTCGTTGCTATACCTCTGCACCTCAGCAGGCTATGACTATGGATAGGGTATTCCAGTCGGCTTCATTGTGTGGCCGATGTTGTACGCAATTGTCGCCTTTTTCAGCTCTGTTTCCCCCAGAGGCCTCCAAGGGGAAACTTTGTTAATAGCTTGAAATGTTTGTTGGGCAAGCGGCCTCACGAGACTCACGTCGGTATGGTATGTTGTCTTGTTTCCACGTATGCACACAAGGAAATCTTGTTGTATGCAGCGCGTCCAATTGCTTCAACCCCTTGTACCCTGGGGACTCGCGAGTACTTATTAATAGTCATGTCAGTTCCTTGTTGTACCCTGTGGACTCGCGAGGGCTCAGCCATTTCAGCTTCCGGTACCCTGGGGAGTCGCGAGGGCTCCGCTCCAGCTTCTGGTACCTCAGGGATTCACGAGGACCCGGTCATTCAGATTAGTACGACGAGGACTCGTACTCGCACGAAGTACTGCTTGCTGTTGCTGTACGTGTACCTTGGACAAGTAGCGCAGTCGTGGTGATCGAAGAACAGGCCGGAGTATATGAAGAAGAAACATCCGTACGAAGTATAGCACTGTTATATATTGAGGAGTGTCGCCCGTCGATCGAGCACACGTGACCAGAACACATGAGGAGCACGGCTCCCGCCACTGGAAAAAAGGGAAGAGGGGTTTAGATCGAGGCTGGGGTTTGCTCAGGCGATTCTATTTTGTACTCTTAAAGATATGCCGGCTGGCATGGGTGAGCGCAGCCAGCCTTTGGTTGTTGTCGCCGGCCCCTTCTTACGCAGCGCCGATCGGTCGCGCCCCCGCTCGGCAAAATAGCATGTTTTGGGACAGAGGCTAAAGCAACAAAGCGCGAAGGTCAACCTGACCAATGTTTTAACCTACTGTAGTGCAAGAAGAGCATGAAACAGGCAGTATAGCCAGTATCATCTACCACGCGAAGCACGATTAGAGGATTCTCAGAGTGGAGCCTGCTGGGGTAGGCAATTATGCTACTGGCTGTTTCATCGTGCTGCGTGCGTGCCGTACATCTACTGTACGTTGCACGTCGCGCAAATGGTATGCAGTAGCATCATAGCCTACCCCAGCAGGCCGGACACTGATGAGCAGTTAATCATGCTTCATGTGCCCGGTGTTGTAATCATCATTTGATTCCGAAAGGATTGACTGCTGCACGTCGTACTAGTTACCGGTATGATTTCCCAAATATAGACGCACCCACCCCCTGAATCCTACAGCTTCAGATTTTGTCTTCCTCATGTATGTACAGACTGTAGTTCCAGCATGAGGCCATGTACAACCGGTAGTACACGCGGTCGAAGTATCACACACAGCTTGCAAAGATGAGTTTGGACCAAATCCTCGATCCCACAGCAGCTGTTGTTTTTTATTTTATAGATGCTGTAGTCTCATATCATACCATCATAGCCTACTCCAGTATCATCAGTCATGGTTATCTACAGCAGTAGTACTGTAATATCCCCCCGTTTACTGGGGCCTCTCCTTCTCGGTGGAAACTCCGAACTTGTCTGTTGGTCTCTGTGTCTAGCTCGCTCCCTCTCAGCACTCGGTACGTGTCATACGTTCGCTCGTAGATCCTCCAGAGAGCAGCAGCTTGTAGGGTGAGGGTTGGGTACCGTACGTGCCAGTACGTACACCAGTAGAAAGCCTTTCCTCACTCCAGCGCCCCTCCTTTTCGAATATTCAAGAATCTCCTGGCGAGGGCCAGCTAGGTTATCCGACGGCGGTATCGTGCCCGACTCCGCTGGTGTATAGACGGTCGTACCACTACAGCAGTAGAGTAGTTCGTATTCCACAAGTGGAACATTTGTGGTCTCCGTAACGGATTCAGAAATATTGTCTGTCTGTCTGTCCGATCAGGGTCACTCAATGGTCACACCCACGGACACCTTTTCTTCGAAACGGCGACGCCCATGTCGCACGCATCAGGTCGAAGCCCTCGCGGAGGCGATCATCATGGTACAAACCATACCTCTTCACGTGCCCTGTGGATGGAGCTATCAGAGTTGACTTCCAGCACCCGGAACCGGGTGGCGGGGCGTGAGCTCATCCGAGGCCAGCGGAATAAATGTTTGTCAACTCTATTTTCAAGTGAAATAATATGAAATTCTAGAACTGCTGTGAAGTGCTGTGCTACGAGCCATCAGCGGCAGTCGCGAAGGTTTTCCTTCGTTCTTCCCTCCTTCCCGCTTCATTCCGTCCCTTCCACCCTTCCTCCCTCTCTCCCTCCCTCCCATGCTGCATCCCTCGCTTGCTCCCTTCCTCCCTCCCTCCAGCACTCGCCGTCTCCCCTCCCTCCCTCCCTCCCTCCCTCCCTCCCTCCCTCCCTCCCTCCCTCCCTCCCTCCCTCCCTCCCTCCCTCCCTCCCTCTCTCCCTCCCTCCCTCCCTCCCTCCCTCCCTCCCTCCCTCCCTCCCTCCCTCCCTCCCTCCCTCCCTCCCTCCCTCCCTCCCTCCCTCCCTCCCTCCCTCCCTCCCTCCCTCCCTCCCTCCCTCCCTCCCTCCCTCCCTCCCTCCCTCCCTCCCTCCCTCCCTCCCTCTCTCCTTCCTTGCTGTATTGCCCTCCTTGGTACCTGGTACTGGTATGTATTCTTCTCGCCTAGTTTTTACGTGGTGAAATTGGGATCCTTGTGTGCAATTAATTGAGAATATAAGTAAAAGTGAAAATATCCAAACTTTTACGTCGTATGATACCTCTTAAGATTTCTATTCGAATTGAAGCGTACTATGAGTAGCTACGAAGCAGGACTTCCTCGCTTACCCACCGTGTGCGACGGGCTCTCGCCCCCGGAGCAGGAGCAGGGCAAAATAAAAATGGTAGGAGGGAAATAAGAAGATGAACTTTCCTCCCGTTTGACGACGACGCAGGTCTCACCTATAGTTTCTGCTCCCGGACATAGCTTGTTTCTTTGCTGTCTGGCGCAGCGGCCGCGTATGTATATGACCTGGCAGACGGCTAGACTACGAAGTACTACTGCTTGAGCCAAACCGATCACAACATACAGTAGTACGTATTTGCCAGGTAATGTTATTACTACTACTATTACTACTACTACTACTACTACTACTACTACTACTACTACTACTACTACTACTACTACTACTACTACTACTACTACTACTACTACTACTACTACTACTACTACTACTACTACTAATGCTACAACTACTACTACTACCACTACAGTAAACTACTAATTTGCTACTCTTCTACTATTTTGTTGGTCCCTCGCGCCGGCAGCAAGAACAAGCAGCACCGACTGCAGAGCAACAGCAGCTTCCCAGCAGCAGTCCACAACACACACGGCGCCGTCGACGATATTGAAGCTGCACCCCGCCAGCCCTCCGACGCATATGGCCGCATGACTATGCCGGCCTTCGCGGAGTCCCCACGTTGGCACGCCCCGGCCAAATCGGCTGTGCACTTGGTTTAGGGTCGATCTTAACGACACGTTCCTCCTCACGGAAATTCTGCCGAGGATCCATCTGAGGTACGACCGCGCTTCCGATCGGGGAGCCTATCAACAGCGTCAGTTGGAAATCCTATGGCGATCGGTGATCTCGGATGTGGAGGAGGCCACAAGCCAGGACGAAGGCCGCCAGCAAGTACAAGGAGGGAGGGGAGATGACGCCGAAGCATCGTGCACCTATTGCGGGCAGGTTTTAGATGACTCTGCTGGAGAGTCGGGGGGCAGCCACGTGCGAGTACCTATCCCGTGCGCCCACGGAGGGTTTGTGCATGCAAGCTGCATGCTAGACCGGGCAGATCGCATCGCGAGAGGGCATGCCGACCCGAGGTCTTGCGTAGTGTGCCAGTCGTCGTGGCTGGAGGGGGGCAGGCCACCCCACCCGACGGAACTTGCCAGAGGGCTGCCCATGTCCGAGCAGGGGGGGAGGTGGGCGGCGGTGAGTTGTGCCCTGCAGTTCATTGAGCGGAGTGACCTCGGCGCGGAGTCAGCCAGTTACGTGACGACCGGGGTTCACAACACTTTCGAGCACATGGTGAGTGCCCTGGGGAGAAGCCCAACCTCTTCGTTCGTGTTGTGCTCCCTTTTCAGCGATGCGCTGGATCTACCGCAACATGCCTACCTTGATTTCCCCCGAACGAGGGAATGGGAAGAGACGGCCGCCCACTATCGTACGCTGTTCGCCGCGTACGGCATCCGACCCCAGAACGTATTACTCCGACTCCCAAACCGGAGGCTCTACATTGGACCTCATGTCTCGCGGGCCTTGACGCCGAATGGGAGGAACGACTGACGAGGTGGACCCTCGGTGTCCAAAGGGCGCTGGAGGCAGGTGACGCGCTGCGTCCTTTTCCGACGGCGGTGGCGGCCCTACCGGAGCGGACGGACTCGGCGCAGGGGGACGACCGGTTAGCAAGGGGGCAGCATGGACAGAGAGGTGCCGCTCCAGGTTCGCCCGAGAGCCGAGAGATCACAAGGGACACCGCGCTAGTAGGCCTATGTATCTATTGCGGTGAGGACATAGAAAACGTAGATAGGAATCCAGAGGTCGACCATCTGAGGACAACCATCACTTGTGACCATGACAGCCGGTCGCCCCGGTGGTTCAAGTGGTTATCCTCGAATTCTACTTGTTTGAGTCCTGGGTTCGAGCCCCAGGTGGGTCGGACTTTGACTTTATTTGCAAAAATAAAAAAGGATTCAATTGTTGAGAGCGCCTTGCAGCGTGGGTAGGCACAATTCGATGCGAGTCGACGAGGGAAGAAAAGGCTGAAATCTTCCCGCGATAAAAATGAAGGCACGTACCGTAGCGGGAAGGGGGGAGAAGAGCCTGCTATGTGACCCCGGATCTGAGTTACGAGTGGGAAGGAGAGAGAGAAGAAGATGTGCGAAGATAATGAATGGGATGAGAAAAAAAAATAAAATGACAACGGACAGTTGATACACGCCGGCTGCATGCTGGATCGTGCGGAACGCCTCGCATGTGGGCACCCAGACCCGCGGCCATGCGTCGAGTGTGGCTCTGAATGGCCCGTAAGAACCCGACCTCCCCATCCGGCAGAATTAACCAAGGACCTTCCCAAAACACGGCCGGGGGGAAGGTGGTCGGCAGTAGGAAGTGCCCTGCAGTTCGCCGAACTTCTTGAGGAGGAGGGCACCCAGCTGGTACCGGCCAGTTATGTGACGACTGGTCATCACCACACGTTCGAGCACTCGGTGAGAACCCATGGAAGCAGCCCAACCTCTTCGTTCCTGCTGTGCTCCCTGTTCAGCGATACCCTGGGCATGCCTCGAGCGGCTTACCTCGACTTCCCCCGCACGAGGGAATGGCAAGCGGCCGCCGCCGACTACCGTGAGCGTTTTGCCGCGCATGCCATCCGACCGAGGGATATCACGCTTCGACTCCCAAATCGGAGGATCTACATCTCACCACAAGCCCAAGAGTTTCTGGTAGGCCTCCATGCCGAATGGGAGGAACGCCTGACTCGGTGGACCCTCGGGGTCCGAAATGTATTGGAGGCAGGCGACGTGGTGCCTCCTTTTCCGACGGCAGTGGCAGACACGCCAGGAGGGGCAGGTCAGGCGCTGGAGAGCGGGCCGTTAATAGGGGGGCAGAACGATTAGGGCGGCACTGCTGGAAATGCCACAGAGAACCGTCAGGCCACGGGGAACAGGGACGATACGTCAGCGGGACAAGTGGGGACCCCTCGGACAACATCCAGCACAGCCCTGGCCAGGTGCACCCTCGGGGTACTAAACGTGCGGGAAGCAGGTGATGCGCTACCTCCTCTTCCGACGGCAGAGTGGACCCCCGGGGCCCAAAACGCGTTGGAGGCAGGGGACGATTTGCCTCCTTTTCCGACAGCGGCGGTGTCCACACAACGGAGGGACGGTCCCGGCGGCGGAGAGCGGTCCGCAAACTAGGGGGCAGGTGGAATAGGGAGGAGCTGCTGGGAGTGCCGTAAAAAGCCGTCATACCGAGGGGGGTAGGGATGCCGCGCTAGCGGGACAAGTGGAGATCCTTCAAGCAAGGCCCAGTACCGTCTCTGCAACATTTGCGGCGGCAACGTCCCCTAGGTCAACTGGAAGCGAATCGCCCTCGCGCGAGGCCGGCCAGGGTGGAATGGAGGCAAATGCTGGAGGTTCTTGTCCAAGTGCTGCGCGGCCTCTGCCCCCGGCGGCCGAAACGACACCACCGGGAGGAGAAGCCCTGGCGTCGGAGGGTGACTCGCGGATAGGGGGGCAAGTGGATCTGAGAAATGCTGTTGTGGTTGCGATGGCAAACCTTCAAACAGCCAGAGACAGGGATGTCACGCCATCGGGACGCTTGGGGGTCCCCCTGACACCATCCGGCGCCACCCCAGCAATAGCTGGGAATACTTCCTCTGAACGTGGTAGCGCAACCAGGGAGGAGGGGGGCACAGGAGGCGGACGAGGTTGACCGCGTGGGTCTAGGAGGGGGTCACGAGCGACAAGCACTGGGAGAGAGGCCATCACGAACCGGGGAAGAATCCCTCGACCCGGCGGCAGTGAGCCACCCTCGGTTCCTGAACCGAGAGGGGGCAGCGAGTCGCCCCCGACGCCCGGATCGAGAGGGGGCAGCGAGCTTCGTTCGGATCCTGGATCGAGAGGGGGAGGTGGCGAAGAAAGAGAACTCCCCAGGGAAGAAGAAGGTGGCGAGGGGGGAGGATCAGCATCGGGGGGCGTAGGGCGACTCCGTGCATCCATCGGCACCAGTCAAGACGGCGTGATGTGCGGGGAATGCCGAGCGGCAGTTGCTCGGGGGCACCGAGTGGTAGGGCTGCCATGTGGAAACCAGCACGTTATGCACGCGCGGTGTGTGGTGGAAGCTATTCGAAGGAGTGGGTCACACGCACAACTTATTTGCGCTACACGAGGGTGCACAGCCCGCCATGGGAGAGCCCGCCATGGGAGACGGGAATCACTGGAGGTAGCAGTTCAGGCTGATCCTGGACTCCGGGTTACGGTCGCAGGACTTGGAGGAAGGCCGGACAACAACTACGATGAACGGGGGGAAGAACTTTGCTACCCGTGGGACCAGAATTCGTTAGGAGTAGCAGGGCCACTCGATGATGTTTCTCTCGATCATCTCCAACAACGCTTCATCACCGTTGTTAAGGTGCAGCCGGGGCTAGCTACTGTCCATGCCAAGCTTCTCAACCACGTGCTCGGTCTCCTGAACCACGCCCTCGGAGCGCATCGGCCAAACAGACACTCCGAGACGCCGAGTTCGCTCCAGAGGGCCATCAAGCTGTGGTACATTGAGCCAGCACTGCTACACTCGCAGGACAGCCGCGTGAAGCGACGCGAGAGATTCGCGTCTGTCGAACGTGGTGACATCACGCTTATTCTCCCGTGGTTGATGGAGTACACCAGTCGAGCATCGACACAGCGCAGGGGCCCAACCTACGAAGCCATAGATGCGGCTAAGTACGAGAGAGCGTCGTCAGCCTGTCGCCACTCGGGCGGGGTGTCAGTGGCAGCACGCGGTCTTCTCGCGGAAGCTCGAGCGCCCGGCGACGAGGTGACATGGGAGCGGGTGAACGCCAAATTCCCGGGGGAAGACCGTGCCTCCATCTCCGAGTCGGCAGTGGCAGCGGTGGCAGCAACCTCTACGGAACCGGAGGAAGGGAGTGTTCCCAACTGGCGTCCAGAGCAAGAGTTCGATTCGCAGGTGGCCCTCGACGCCATCAACTCCCGAAATGCGTTATCAGGCGCGGGGAGTGACGGTCTACGCTTCTCTCATCAGGACCGGCTTCGGTCGCGAGAAATTTGGAGCTAGCATCGAGGCCCTTTGGAGGCGGATCTTCGACGACCCCGGTGCATTCCCGCCGGAATTCTGGCAGCTCTTCTTGCAGTCCGACCTCACTGCCTTGGGGGAAGAATGTCGCCCCGTATGTGTAGGTATGACATGGAGACGACTTCTCGCAGCTGGGATGATGCGGTAGTGGCGGCCACGGCTGGAAGAGATTAATCGTAAGGCAAGGCAGTTTGGGGTAGGGGTTCGAGGGGGGGTGGAGCAGGTAGCTCTACGCGCCCGGGTGCACCATGAGGCAAGAAACTGGCTCATCCTAACTGACTGTTCTAACGCCTTCAACACTGTAAAGCGGACGGCAGTACTTGCCGAGGCGGCCACTTGCGTGCCCGCGCTCACGCCGTTCATTGCTAAATGCTACGGCGAGAGTCCCGCCCCTACGTTCTTCCAGATGGATTCGGGGGAGCGGCGCAAAATTGAATGTTCCAGTGGAGTGCAGCAAGGGGATGCCATGGGCCCGGCGCTGTTCTGCATGCCACTGCTGCCAATACTCAAGCGGGTCCGTGAGGAATTCGAACCCCGGGGTGTTGAAGCCTTTGCCTGCCTCGATGACATCAGCATCGGTATGTCAGAGATCACACCGGACACGGTGAGAGTAGTGCCCTTTCTCCAGCACGAGCTGTGCGGAAAAGGCATTGCCATTAACCCCAGAAAGACGGTTGCTTTGCCTCCCAAAGGGCATATGCCTACGTCGGCAGAGATAGTACTTCTGAGGGGCATCGGTGTTCGCATTGCGGAAGGGGGTGGGGTAAAGGTGGTTGGCGTGCCCATAGGCACTGGTGCATTCGCGGTGAACAGCGCCGTGGAGATATTCCGAGATGGGGGAGTAGAGCAACTCGCGCGCATCCTGCCGCGCATGCCGGACAAACAGTCGGCGAACCTCATTGCCACCAGTTCAATGGTGCAGCGGACCTCCTACATTGAGCGGGTAATGGACCCGGAGCTGTCACTACCCGCGTGTCAGCGGGCAGACACTAGCGCAATGTGGATGCTCGAGCGCCTTCTCGAGCTTCCAGGGACAGCGGACGAATCGCCGTTTTTTGCGGACGGATGCTCGGCGAACCGGTTGGCGCTACAGCCGCACCAGAAAGCGCAGGCGAGCCTCTCCACAGGGGCCGGGGGGTTTGGACTGTCGTCGGCTGAATCAAGGAGAATGTCAGCGTCCATCGGGAGCTTAGTTTCGACGGTGCCAGAGGTCCTCGCCGACCTCTCCGGTCCATTAGAGGAAAAAGTCCGAAGGGAGTTGCCCAATTCGGACCTCGTTCGCCGCATATGGAGCAGCGTCGGGGGCCTTCGCGATATCCATGGGGTATCGGAGGAGGCAGTGGCAAACGTAATCCCGGAAAGTTGGCGGAACAGGGCGTTCCGCGCAAGCGAGGAAGGAGGGACAGAACAGTATGATGTGGAGGTACTGCCGGCGCATGACGCCCAAACGATTAGCTCCCACAAGGCGCAATACAAGCTGGGGCAGCAGATCAACCGGGTACGGTACCAACGGTACGTTGCTTCTCTGGACCAGCTCCCCGAGGTAGCAGGCCCGTCGGATCGGGACGACGTGTTCGGGGGGACGGAAACCAGAGGTCTTGCCAAGGCTCGGCAACGGAGCCCATCGGGACCAGGCGCTGTCGCCTGTTTGCGTGCAAGGCCCATGGACATGGCACGTATCATACCGGCTTCTGAGTTCGTGTCTATGGGACGGCGCTTCCTGGGAATGGAGGAGCCCATAGCGGCGAGATGCCCCTGCTGCGAAGCGACGGATGTCACCACACGTCACGCGCGCACATGCCACCGAGCAAGCGCACAGATTAACCAGCATCAGCCGCTAGTCCACGCGCTGTCTCGCACCTTTAAGCGGTTGTCCATCCGCCATCAAATGGAAAGCGGAGCGCCCTTCAACGCCGACAGAAACCTCCGCATGGACAAAGTGATCGAGAGGGGAGGCCTCCGAGACGCTACGTCGTCATAGTACCGCAACAAGGCGGTACTCCTCGACATCACGCATGCAGACCCCCAAGCGAGGGTCCACATGCGGGCTGGCAGCGCTGATCGAGACGGATCAGCCGCTTCCACTTCTGAGGCGCGAAAGCGCAACCACTACGCTCGTGCAGGACAAGTGTCCTTCGACGAGCGCAGCCATAAACTTGTCACCCTCGCGGTGGAAAGCTTTGGACGCCTCCGGGAGAAAGGTAGCGATTTCATCGACCAGCTGGCGGCGAGCACCGTAGGAGGAACGGACGGGGGATCTTTAGCAAGAAAAGGGGTTTGTAAGGAGCACCTTTTCCAGGTCATATCGGTGACTCCCCAGGTCGCGATCTTGCGCAGAGTGCACCGATATAAACTCGCCCTGCGAGACCGCCAGGCCGCCAGGGGGAGAAGGGAGGAGGAGGGAGGACTACTTCCCATGGCGTGGGGGTGGAATGTAGATGCGGAGTAGGAAGCATGGCGTATAGATACATAGTAGGTAAAATATCTAGGTAAATGGTGGGGGTGCATATTCAAGTGAGTACACGCAGGGAAGGAGAATTGGTTCGATGAAGTTAGTGGTATTCGATGAATTATGTCAGTTTTTTCATTTTGAATGAATAACGCCCTGCACATTGTCAGAAGGCAAATAATAAAAAATATATACCCCTGGTATATATTTCGTTTTTTCCTGAATTTTCGGCATTTCACCAAATTCAGCGAGGGTTGAATCTCATCGAGTAAGTGCCTCAGCTGGCTCGGGAAATATTCGCCCACCCGGCACAGAACCGTCCCTACAGCAGCTTCGCTCGCGGAAGCCATGCGCGTGGCGGTCCCACTGTCATCGGCCTGACTCGTAGCCAGATGTCGGTGCCTTGGGGAGTGAAACCCATCACCAACTCGTCATGCAACAACGCCCAACGTTCGCTCAACGCGACGAAAAGTCTCAGCTATTTATTGCCCTCATCGAGCTCTGTCGGTCGGCCACCTCGGTGCGGTCACCTTGTGAACTCGGCCACGAGAGCTCAGAAAGCTGTTGCGCCCTCTGCGTTCGGCCATGACTTGCGAATGACCGTAGGAACGACCCCTGTCAGCCCTGTGCACTCGCGAGTGGTGGCACAGCTTGAGCGGTGGGGCTGCCCGATCCTCTATATCCGTGTACCCAATTTTCCTGGAAAACCCTAAAAACTTAAAGACGTCATTTTTCGGGATCGGGCTTCTTTCCCCGAAGTAGTTTCGGGAAATTACCGAAAACCCTGAAAAATAGTCCTCGTTATATCGACCCTTAGAGAGCTTTCGGTGTGGTGTAAGGCAACCCATGTATCATGTTGCCCTCTTGCTGCTACGTGACGTAGACGATTACGGTTTCTTGCCGAATACATTTCAAAACTTTATGCCGAGGACCGAGGACAGATCTGCAGATTTCTCCTCGGCGGACCCTCCCACGAGGCATCGAATCCCCTCCTGCGTATATCTTCTGTATACGTATCTATCTTTCTTCAAGCATTCACTTCAAATATAACATATCGTACCTGGTAACAACAATGAATACATATTTTTAGGTGAAAACATCTAGACTCGAATTCTTCCCACTTAAGTGCGGCTGCCGCACTCATGCAATGCCTCATTTCATTCTACTGGGTATGACAGGCACGAGATACACATTCAATGAAAGAGAACAACAACGATCAGGAAAGACAACATAAACCGGAATAACACATGGACTTTCGCAGATTTCAGCGCGAGGGGTTGAACAGAGACCAAAAAGATAGGTATGCGCTGTTCCAGCCCATCATACAACAAACCCGACCAACTACAAAAAATGGTTACGAGTACACGATTTTGTGGAATAAAGCACGCCAATCCCTTTCGTTGGTCGTGCAATAACAATTTGTACCAGGTAGTCCCTAATAACTTTCCTGCTTGGTTTTCTATCGCCGCTAAAAACGAAACAAATTTGAGGGCATCATACACTACAGAAACAACGCTTTCGAGCTTCTGGACAAGCCGTGGTCAACATGTGATGTCGTCCCTTCTCCGCTTTGTTTTTAGCGCCCAGACGGGACACAGCGTTCCCGACTGCTCGTCGATTTTCACCGAGGTTTTGACTACCTCTGGAAATAAAGAAAGTCGTGGGCACAGAGAGAGGAGGCACACAAACAGGTACGGGCAAGAAAGGATGCTAGATGGAACTGGCATGCACCTGCCTGCCGTCGGTTGTATGTCTGCGGTACAATGAGAAACATGTCGGTTGTGCCAAGAAACACGCACGACGGTTACTACAAAGTAAACGATAGTTGACAAGAGGTCTCTGTACCGCGACCACCAGATATTACGGCTAAGGTGTCTGTTGGGGTCGTGATCCCCAACAAGCAGTTCCGCATTTTTTTCCTACGTATTTTGGGGACAGACACATTCTGTCTACGAGTACTCGTAGAGTTGGGTTTTGTTAGGTAGAACTAAACAAACTACCTGGTAAACCGTTATGACAGGTGCCACTAATACTACTACTATTATACTACTATACTATACTATACTACTATTCCTTACGGGGGACCATAGTTAATAGGACCTGTGGTGTACATAAAAACCTATATATTTGACCATTTTTACTAACAATATTTGGTCCTATTAACTATGGTCCCCCGTAATACTCCTGCTACTACTGCTACTACTACTATTGCTACTACTGCTACTACTACTGCTGCTACTACTACTACAACTACTACTACTACTACTACTACTACTACTACTACTACTATTATACTACTATACTATACTATACTACTACTCCTGCTACTCCTGCTACTACTACTATTACTACTACTGCTACTACTACTGCTGCCACTACTACTACTCCTCCTACTACTACTACTACTACTACTACTACTACTACTACTACTACTACTACTACAACAACTGCTGCTGCTGTACCCGACATCTGCAGCAGATCTTCTCCTGCTTCTCTGTCCCCTCATCTAATTATCAGTAGGGAGATGGGCCTGACAACACCACCTGCAGCATGTTCTAGGACACGGCCCGCACGTTGCTGTTTTGTGGACAGGGACAGCCTGCCTACGAGTACTCGAAAAACAAAACCGTTTGGTGTTTGTCGGTCCTGTTTGGGCCAGCCATATGCCCACACACGTTGTCGCCATGTGTCTACACACATTGTCGCATCTGCTGGAGCTCGACCTACTCTGGACGAACTCCAACCGCACCAGCACGATGAGTTTCGTTCGTATGTGTCCGTGCACAGAGCCCGCCGGGACTAGCATTGGTGCCGTGTGCGTTGAGCGCGGTGGACAAACGAGCTCGAAAACAACCTTGAATCACACACGATGACACAGTAGTAGTGACACACAAACAGGAAAACTACGAGCGACCTTACTCTCGTACGAACGACGAAGAGGCTTTTTGTCCTTAGAAAACCAAGAAATCAAATCTCGCGCTCCGCGCTCGCGCCCCTCATTCTTTTTCACCCTGGGAAAACCTAAAACAAAAACTCGCGCACCTCAGTCTGATATTATTCGGTAGTAAGCTTCTGGGCATTTTATTTTCATGTCGTGGCACATCCTGGCCCCCCAGCAAAAACGTACAGCAGACGACACAGCTCTGCAGCAGCATGCAGCAGGAGCAGCCACACAGCTCTGCAGCAGCAGCGCATGTATAGCACCGCCATCCAATCCGAACCTTCAACCCAAATACAACCCGCTTCTCGGCGCAGTATGAACTCGTAGCCATGACCCTGCATCAGCACAGCTCTGCAGCAGCAAAGCAGCGCATGTATAGCACCGCCATCCAATCCGAACCTTCAACCCAAGTACAACCCGCTTCTCGGTGCAGTATGAACTCGTAGCCATGACCCTGCATCAGCAGCACTGTCGGCGGCTTTGAGGGGCATCCAGCACTCGTGACTCAACCGACAGCCTCTCGCAGGAACTGGTACTGGTCGATCAACCACAATATTTCCCCGACTATATATCGCGCAAACGCAGCACAACAAACACCACACTGCACAGCACAACCCGACACATAGGCCGTAATTCCACCCCCCCCCAACTCAAGGCCAACTAGCTGATAGTAAGCATTCTCACGATGGGGACCCACCCGTGGTAACTCTGCGGTCGGTCCCAGAGACCTGACTCTCTCGTCGCGTGACTGCTCTCTTGTTCAGCCTGCGCAACCTGACTACTGTTCTCAACGAGGCCGGCATTGCTGATGTTGCAGGGTGATGGGTTCGAGTTCATACTTTACACCGAGAAGCAGGTTGTACTTGGTTGGGTTGGGGACTTGAATTGTTTGGCGGTGCTATATATCTATATATGCGCTCCTGCTGCAGATTCTTCGCTGGGTCTGCTGCATATGCTGCGGCAGAGCTGTGCTCGTATGGTTGAGCCCCTTGGTTGAGCAGCATTCTCGTTGAGATTGGGCATGATCTTCTCGTGTTCTCGTATGGTTGAGCCCCTCGGGTGGTGTAGGTATAGTATGGGTCGGTATGGTACGTGGTACGGTACGGTGTGTATTGTGGCACGGTATGGGATATCTTCTGTTGGTATGGTGGTACGGTTTGTTTGGTGAATACCTGGTACACTAACCCTGGTAGATGTATTATACGGCTAAATGTTGCCTAGTGGTATGGCATGTTTCACAAATATAAGGCATGTGAACAGACCACACCTCGGACAGATCAGCTCACCGTAGCTCGAGCTAGCTATTTTCGGGGGTAGCTCACCAGTGAGCTATATGAGCTACATGAGCTAGCTCGTCCGCCCCCGGCTTGAGCTATAGACGGTAGCTCATCTGCGCATGTTTTCAAAGCTTGAGCTATAGAGGACAGCTCATCTGCACATAAATGCCCAGTGTGAGCTATAGGAGCTACATGAGCTAGCTCATCTGCCCTCGAGATGATCTATATGAGCTAGCTCATATGCCCCCGATATGAGCTATAGGCGGTAGCTCATCTGCACATCTTTCGAAGGCTTGAGCTATAGGCGGTAGCTCATCTGCACATGTTTTCAAAGCTTGAGCTATAGGCGGTAGCTCAACTTCCCATGATTTCAAAGCTTGAGCTATACCATGGTAGGCGATAGCTCATCTGCACATGTTTTCAAAGTTTGAGCTATAGGCGGTAGCTCATCTGGACATGTTTTCAAAGCATGAGCTATAGGCGATAGCTCATCTGCACATATTTTCAAGGCTTGAGCTCCTCTGCTTGTTTTTTTTGGCGATGTAGATGGTTTTTGTTTCTGCCTCTCTGTCTCTTCTTTTTTTGCACCGTATGGTAGGTTGTAGCCACGAAAGCCATGTTTAAGGAACGGTGTGTACGGATTGAGATGATGCTATTATTCAATATAGCCTTATTAATGGGGGGTGGGTGGGTTGGACGGGTCGACTTTTAGCTGGCGTTGCAGCGTACCAGTATAATAGTAGTAGCTTTGTTAGTCATGTATTGTATTCGTAGAAGTCAAGTATGCGAATAAATGCTAATAATAACATGAATAAATATTACCCGGTATTTTTTAATACTGATAGTCTCTAAACTTAAACTTACCTTTAACCTCGGACAGATCATGAGCTAGCTCATCTGCATGGTGAGCTGTCCAACCGATATGTAGATAATGTTAATGCTACTCCTATACATACACATACTCGTATACGTTCGCGCTTGCCCCCAAGGGCGAGCTTTGTCGGCTACTCATCTTACATGCATACGTTGCCGAGAAAGAGCCACAATGAGCTGCGTACATGAGCTATGACTACAATATCCGGGGGTGAGCTATAGGCGGTAGCTCATCTGCACATGTTTCGAAGGCTTGAGCTTGAGCTATAGGTGGTAGCTCATCTGCACATGTTTTGAAGGCTTGAGCTATAGACGATATCTCATCTACACACATTTGCCCAAGCTGAGCTATAGGAGCTACATGAGCTAGCCCATCCGCCTCCGAGATGAGCTATAGGAGCTACATGAGCTACACATGTGTTCTCCCGCTTGAGCTATAGGCGATAGCTCATCTGCACATGTTTTCAAAGCTTGAGCTATAGAGGATAGCTCATCTACACACATTTGCTCAAGGTGAGCTATAGGAGCTACATGAGCTGGCTCATCTGCCCCCGAGATGAGCTATAGGAGCTACATGCGCTACACATGTTTCCCCCGGCTTGAGCTGTAGGCGGTAGCTCATCTGCACATGTTTTCAAAGCTGGCTATACACGATAGATGATCTAGCTCATGATCTGTCCGAAGTGTGGAATAGCCACATTTTTTATGTGCAATTTCCGAAACAGAGACTCAGTTTTATAAACTGAGAACCGCTGCCAACAGTGCACTGGGGAATAAGACGGCACCGCATATTGCTCGCGCTGCACTGCAGTCCGTAGTAGGGCTTCAACTAAAAGACGTCCTTGGCCTTTCAAGCTTTCGCTCCTGTGACTGATGTTCCTACTTTACGAAAAACGGCCAGCGCACGGTGATCATTCACAGTGTCTAGCACGCTTTCACCAGTACATTCCATTGGTTGGTGTACGGTTCGAGATATCGCCTGACGAGTTGTCCTGCCTTTTCCCCGCGGATGTTGTGGAAAACGTTTCTGCTGTGGGCATCATAAGCGAGTCGCGAGCAAGAATCGAAATATTTTCACGTCGCCTAGCATTCGCGAGCATGCACGTACATGGTTTGGGTATGATTTTACGCGCGTTACGCGCACCTTCTTGCTGTTTGTATCCTGCTGTTCTCTACCAAGGCCTACCCATTCTGCATCATCAGCAGCTTCACGCCGTTCACCAATCGCTTCAAAACTAATTTTCACGAGTGATACTCCCCACCGGTCTTCCTCCTCCCCCGTCTTTTACCTCCCTGAATCGATACGAGCGTGCAGCGATGGCCCAATAGACCACAATCAAAGTATCAAGCCACAGCAAAACACGTGGCTAACACGGCACGGTACCTACCGCCGGCGCAGATAGCAACGATACAAATCGTCCAAGACCAACAATGAGCATTGCTGCAGCCTTTTACGCAGCATCTACGAAAAAAAATTATCTTCCCGCTGGTTACCGTACCTATCTCTACTCGAAGTCACGATATAATCGTAACATCAACGCAGCACTCTGTTCAGTTTGTAATAACGCGCTTCGACCAGAGCCCAACGTGCAAGAATACCGGGTGCAATGACTCCACACTCTTTGCAGCAACCTTGCAGGTTCAGAACAACCAAATATACCACGTGTATATGCTCCCTCATAAAACAACGCCCTGTTTAACCTCTACGCGAGGGGTCCAAACCGACACCCTCATAAAACACACCAAGAACCGGGTGGGCTGCTGTCGTCACATAACGAAACGATCGCGTGCTCTCCCCCCCCCCCCCGCCCCCCCCTCCCCGGTGGGGGCGCCGCCAAAATCGCTCGTACCGCGTTATTAATCAATTTCCACCCTGTCATGGTACTATGTTGTACCCGAGTATGTAGCACCACAAGAGCGTGTTAAAATGCGCGTTAACCAATTGGTCGCAGTCGCAGCAAAGTAAATGTTGTCGTATGGAGGTGATCGATACCTCCTCAACTAGAGTGGTTAGGGTCCTAGGCTACCGCTACTACGTGGGCATATCGCTTTTCATAGCGCTACGACCGCCACGCCACTCCACGTCACAGGTGCGATTTTTGTCCTACTCGGAGCAGCACCCTCTAAAAGCCCTAAAATAAATGTACGTAATGAAATTCTAAAGTACAGTGCCGCACATACAACTGTACCGGTGCATGGCAATGCAATAATGGTACCACCACTACACGGTATGTCGAGTGTAGCAATGAGACGTAAACTGTATATACGCTATACAGGCAGCCGATCTTGAATAAAACGCCTGCCGAAACCCGCTTGTTTTTTTTTTTACTTTCCGTCCCCGAAGCCACACTTGCCATACTCCGTTTGGCTCAAGGCATTCCCCAAGAGGGAAGGCCACACGCTACTCCAAAAAACGGACACGGACAAAACAGGGAGAAAGACAGCTCCGCTTGCCGGGGGCCGCGATTCTACCGGCTGCCGTGGCAGCTCCATTGACGCAGCAGTACACTGAGATAGCTCCGTTTGCCGGGGGCTGCGGTTCTACCGACTGCCGTGGCAGCTTTACATAGGAGTAGCAGTACACTACCATATTACGACCATACTCACGCTGGCGTATTCATACACTATAAAGTAGCGAGGCCGGACTATTACTGCGCTATGATGGCGTAAATCAATGCCGTAACTCCTCGCGCCGCGAAAGTTGACTGCGTGTGGAACCCGGATCATGGCCCGGAGAAAACAGCGAACGAAAAATGGCGAATACACGTATACTCCTGCTAATCGTCAATACAAAAAAAAGTTCACAACGATCCCGTCGCCCTCGAGTGCCTTACAATGCGTTATGCCGGCTGCACTTGTTTACCTGGCTGTCGATCGGGCTTGCCGCGAAAACTGGCACGTCTGGTAAATTGATAGATTCGGTCTACACTCAAAACTCACTGTCACACAGCCCAAACAAACACCGCATCTAACCCTAACCACTACAACCCCCAGTAGCCACAACTAGGCGAAATCGTCTGCTTGACCGCTGCAAACCGATTGCCTGCTTAAAATCGCTGCATACCAAAGGTCGACGTGCACTCGTTATGGATGCCTGCCTGAACAACACCAGTACAGGTCACACATAAAATTTGGGCGATCTACAAATCTGCACAGAGGGTTCGACAAAGAACAAAACGCTCGCCCCGAAATATTTCGGACACCCCCCATCCCCCCCACTCATCACTCCATCATTCCACCATTCCATCACCAGCGGCAGTGGCAGCAAAGGGCGGGATTATTGAGCGAGGTCTCCTCCGCACGTGTAGCACGATTCGCACTCGGAGACACCCTCGCCGCATGAACTTTCGCAGCTCTCCATACAGTATCGGCAACCAATCGTCTGTTTAACGGGAGGAAACATCGCAACATAAGACGGGTGTTGACGGTTGATTCGTAAAGCCCGGGATTTAATGCCGTTGAAGCAAGGGTGACGGGAAACTGGCGATACAGCGCACATAAATAGTGTCAACAAAAATTATCAACATGGTCGGCCGCATATAGCCGCATGGTTGCTACCTAAAGTGCAAATAGTGGTTCTTAGGGTTCCTGTGTAGATTTGGGTAGATACGAAGTTTTCACGTCCGCGAGGGAGACAGACAAAAACGCCGGAAATAGCCTATCGCAGAGGGAGAAACAAAATCATGGTGCGTACAGTACATTCACAAAACGAGGGGACGTCGGGATGCTCTTGTTTGACGTGCACCTTCGGCAGAGGAAAGGCAGCACTAATAATAGCAACAACCCAGCGGCATAATGAGTAACCAGACCAGATTGAACCATTCACCAGTAGCACATACAAAGGCCCACAGAGAATACAAACAAATCGGGGTCGCTTTCACCCAGAATTTGGTACAAGCTTACTAGAAATACAGCATCTCTCACCTTTTGGGCAAAGCACCAAACCGGCCACACCTCTCCCTCAAGGCACGCCGTGTGGCACTCGATACCCACACCTTCCGTTTCGAAGCCCAGCTGAGCCTCTTCGGGCACCTATCCATCCGTCGTTGATGCCACATCATACAGCATCAGGCATATACATGTGTTACAAAAGAGAGCATGGGGAATAAAGTAAAAGACAACGAACTGCAGCCTGACAGTAGTATGACAGTAGTAGCGTGCATAGGTGTCGCACAACATGCCGTACAAAACAACGAGGAGGACGATACGATACTTCAACTACTACGCACTGTCCAGTGAGATAAGACACACCGCAGCAGCATTCGCAGTCGTTAGCTTTTCTGTTGACGACATGTTGATCGTTTCCGATGGATTTTTAAGGCGGCCTCGACGAGAAGCACTCTCCTCTCGAAAGGGGCGTGGCGCTAACATGTTTTGCGGAGACTGGTGCTGCAGCAGCATTAGGCATGAGACAGTCGTGGATCCTGCCTGTGTGACATCGGCTTCTACTGACAAATAAAACGTGCTATCGCACCTATGGCATGCTGGTTTTCTATCGTGGCACGGCTCCTCTTGGCACGCGCATAAAGACGTTCACCATTTACTTGGTGCCTGATATGATTTGTCTGCCTAGGCCACGATACCAGTACGTTGCATGCCTAGGCCACGATTCGTGCACCCACCTCCAAATCATCGACAGAAACCAACATCAGCAAAAACAGCCATTTGACGCCAACTTACAGTAGCACTTATTGCAGTAATAGTGTAGTTGAGCTCTGGCTACATACAGTAGCACACCTTGGCAGTTTATCAGCCTACGCCAAAAGGTAACACGGTACGGTCGTGGTATGCAAAAATTGTCACTCTGACATCGTGGCTACTTTGTAGCCGTTGGAAATCCAGGAGATACTTCTGGTGGCTACGGTCTCCTTTACTACTGTACCCTGTCCCACGCGATGTCTGCTTACCTCCCTTGCCTCTATTTTCGTCGCTGCTCAAGCTGTATATATCGTCGTCTTAACTTCGCGCTAGCTCAGTCACCGACGGTCACCGACGGGCTGCTTTTTCGAATGAAAGGTATGTATGCATATCGCCCACATAAAAAGTCGATCGCTTTTTTCGTGCAACTGACCTGACTCCAACAGAAGGCGTCTCCGTCTTCTTCACCCGCACAGGATTGTGTGTCCGCGGGTGGCCTCCGGTTTTCCCGGGATGAAGATGAAGATAAGGACGACGTCGAGGACAAGGGCTTGGCCAGCTCCGGCAGCTCCAGGCCGTCTTCGCACTGTACGCATTCACAATCTTGAGGGTTTGGGCCGAGAGCGCAGTATTCCTCGCAGTCCACCGCGCAGAAGCGGCACCTTGTGTAGAGGGCGGTGCAACGTACAAGGCGGAACACGATTGACGCGGTTGACACGTGTTGCTTGGCAAGTCACTACATACCTGTTACCAATATGTATTATTCAGCACTGCTGCTGCAGCTACAGTACTGTACAGCTAGAGAAGGTTGTACTGCTTGCAGTTCATATAAAGGCTAGGTATCGAACAAAAATGAAGCACAACAACAGGTCTCTTACTGACTATTCATAGTACATTACTACCGTCTGTAATGATTTAGGCTGTTTCCCCGAGGCCCCAAAAACATGGATATTAACGAATTACATGGCATCACGAGTAGGCGTCCACGCTATTATAGAATGTGTCTTAAACGTCCCTCAACGGTCACGAGAAGGAGCAAGCCTGAGCTCACCCGTTGACTCCCATGGCGTCGCACCACAGCCCCCCGTCGTCGAGGCAGGTTGGTGTGCAGGTCAATCTCTGTTCCCGCTTGACCAGGGCAGCGTAGTCTTGTCGGGTGATCTATCATAACACGCCAGACGCCAGCAGTAACACAACGAGAAGGGGCCGTGACGCAACCAAATACCAAAAAGCAGTAGTAGGCAGTAGCAAGTATATCACGAACACGAACAAGGCTGCTACGAGTGCAACGGAAGGTCTGCCAAATAGGTATTTAGCGCAAGGAGATAAAAGAGCACACATATTTTCAAAGGGCGGGGCACCTCCACATCGAAGCTTCCGCAACGTGTTCTTCCACCCTTCCTCCTGTCACCACCAATCGTCAATCCGCATACATTGACTTCAACACCGCGTTTGGAGAGTTAGCTCCTAGACATCGCGTCTCGGGTGAGATTAGGGATGCATACCACAGATCAACACACCATATCTACACTTGTACGCACGATCGAACGGTCACACGCAACTTACAAATACGCGATTCGAGGAGTTATTCGATTTCAGCGCTAACGTGTTCGGTTTCTCGTAAGTACATACTTCATCCTTCACAAATGGTCAGCACCGCTACGTACAAACCACGACCCTCCCGAAGGAAGAAAGGAAGAAGCCGGTACAAGAGCACTCCTGTATCGGTTTCCTCTCTTGGCAATCACGGCATCGTACATCATATTATACATCGTACAGGGGAATACTCCGTTCGACCAGAGAAGGATGCGAAAAGCACAGAACGCCTGATGTACTACTGTATTTACGCCAAGAAAAAGCGGAGGCAAAACGCAACATGCATTTATGTAGTGTGCCACCAGTCTCGCAGGGACACGCCTTAATCCGCATTTCGCCTACATACATGGAATACGTACGATATCAGGTACCGGCAAACACACATCGTATACTGGTATACTAGTATGTGGTACACCTTCGTAAGCCTCAAAAACCAACCTCCACAACACAGGCAGCATTGACGCGGCGGGTACTCAACCAGAGGGATGGCCACCGTTACAGTGAGCGTCGCGCACGGCAACTACGGCAACTATTAATAACGTGGTTCACTCACCATGCCGTGGAAGTCTTATATAGGTACACTCTACCCGCCTTGGAACCTCCAGATACTGAACTGAACGCTCAACAAAGCAAAACAAGGCATCGTCAGCCTATTAATAGTAAACACCAAACCAGACCGAAGGTACCAGATTAACCAAAATTACCAAACTACACCAACTACTGAACGCAAAGCAAGACGCTACCAGTGAGTACGCTAACCCTAATCCAATGCAGCACCGCAGCAGCATCCGCATTATACCTGGTCGTAGCAAGCCATTTCGGCGCCCACGGTACAGCTCCATGTTTCCGTCGCCCCAGAGGGTGGGCACCTGTGGCAGTGGCAGTCAGGGTCACCCAGACAGAACCCATCGCAATCGTTGCTGCACATCCGGCAGTTTGTCTTCCCAAAAATGTTACACCACAGCGCTGTCGGTGGAGGCGCCGCCAATCAAAACAGAGCGAACACGAGAACACGAAAACACGACTTCAGGTTCAGAAACAAAAGAGGGCACATTCGAAGCTGGTGTCAAGAAGATATAGAAGCACAACACGATGTAGAGAGGAATGGACTTGTGTCCTTATGCCCGGAGACACGATAAGCCCGAATTGGGCGTATGCTAAACACGGAAGAGACTCTATATAGGCATGAGGGAGTGTGAGAGAGAGCACAGCAGCCGAGTGTATACGAAGAAAACGCCAAGTAGCACCGTACGTGCGTTGCCAAGCATTTTTCGATTGCATACACAGAGTACTACGCAGTACTCGAGTACGTAATGCCGCTGTGTATGCCCCATCATACTCCCAGAAGGCGATAGCGAAACAACAGCCTTTTACAGCAGAACACGCATCGCGATTAACACGTGAACAACCGCAAAAACAAGCGAGGTTGTGCCATCGTGCGTATGACGGATAACGTAGTACGAGTGTTTTACTTTGTTTACCCTGCAAGGGGCCTTCAGCGCTGGTACTCCTGCAAAAGCCGATCCACACTACTGTCAAGTACTTTGTTCCCAAAACCGTGCAAACGGTTTCAAAAGAGGCAACTTGACAAGCACAGAGGTTGTTGGAGACAGCAGCACACGCACTGGTGACTGTACTTGAAACTGCACTGACATACCTATGTTCTACCGGTACTTTAAAAAACTTGTCTGTAATAGATCAGTTGGCCAGCGCTGTTCGCTGGCGCTACACCTCCTCCTATCATACCTCCGCGGTCCGCGCACTCCCTCGAGCAGTACATCTCCGTGCCCTGAATTTCCAGCGCTCTGGATTCAGCCGGAGACACTGCCGTCGAGCACCAATCGTCGCCCTGATGGTAAGGGTCGCAAGCACCCAGGTTCGACAGCACGCCTCCTCCACCCCGAGCCGGTTCTTCCAACGACTCTTCCAACGGGCTCCCACTCGACGACGGCGCCAAACCCCCAGGGCCATTCTGAAGCCCACGCCTTACTCCCCTCAAAGAGTGACTCAACTGAGATTCAGACTGATCATCTCTGTTTGCTTCCCCGCCTACGTGGGTGCTAACGACTGATTCGGGAATGGTTTTGACGAGGTTCCGTGCACGTGCGACCGCTGTGGCCGACGGGTTGTGGAGGGCGGCCATCCAGTCCACAACGGGGAGGTCTCCCTGGTACGCCTGGAGGCCTTGGGTCGAGTAGGACTCCATGGAAGACTGTTCGGTGCGAGGAAGCGAAGCGAAGCTCAGCCTGTCGTGCCCCCAGTGCTCGGGTTCGGGAGAGCAGAACATCACCTGTAACGTCAACGTGAGTGTCCAGCAAGGGGCGCAATCAGCAGCAGCAGCAGCAGCGGTAGCAACAGCGGGGGTAGCAACAGCGGTGTAAAAACAGTCGTCGTCGGCGCAAGGGGGATTCAACAGCGTGCGTCACTTCAGTCATGAGCCTGACCTACGCAGGCCTATGATGTGACATCGCACGCGAGGATGGTACGAGAACTGCTCTTTTTACAGAGTGTGCAGCGGAAGCACACAACCACAACAGCGTAACAACAGCCAGCCTCCCTATCATATGCACATCGCACAGCGCTAGCAACAACGACAACAACGATGAGGCACTGGTACAACCAAGGCAGAAAGGGTTACTGGAATCAAAGATACCACACATCCAGTTCAAACACCCCAACCCTAAGGTAATTCCTACCTCATGTACGAAAAAGTAGGCTGGTGTGCTGGTGTTGCCAAGCAACCCGATCGTCCCGCAACGCATTGTGAGCACGTCTTACCCTAACCCTAAACGCCTCCGTACGTGTTGTACAAAGTAAACTACAGTATATTGAATACCCTTTCAGCGCCGACAGCACAACCTCGCGGAGGCAATTTTGAACTGAACCACAAATCTCAACTACATACTGCTGGATGTAGTACATCAGCGTGAAATATTAAACTTCACAAATTATCATAACCTTCTCGCAGTGCGCGACATACTCTTTCAACGAGCAATGTAATTTCGAGGCTGTACATTACTACTACTGCAAGTAACATCTCCTATAGCTCGATCGCTGTCAACTGCTGTCCGGAAGCGATTCACGTCTGCCTGATATGAAACGGGTACATATTAATGGGTGCGGTCCTCACATCCAGCTTGATATCTTTGCCTCCGGGGTGGACCTTTAGACTGCTCGCCGTGCTCGACCATCCGGGGGTAGGAGAAATATTGACCTGACCCGCCTCGCTGTATAACAACTGAACTTGCAGAACGGGAGGGCCCGAGCCGATCTCTACCACGCGTGTGTCGATGGAGTAGTGCAAACCGTCCGCATCCCTGTCTTCCTGCGGCTACCCGCACAGTATCGGGGGGGAGGAGCGTTGGGGCGGCGTACAGCACGTAAGCATGTAAACATTACCAGGGGCAGAATCGCGGAGGGTAACGTCAGGATATTGTAGTGCGAGAACGACTGAATAGGATATCGAGTTTTGAAGTGTACGGTATGGCGGTTTGCTTGGATATGAAATCGTCGGTACAGGCAGCTTCGACACGCCTGTGCTGTGACGAAATGTTTGACTCTGTTTTACTCTACCCTAACCCTAACCCTTAGCGCTAGGTACTGCATGCTCTTCAGCACCAGCGCCGACACTACTGCATGCTCTACTGCTCTACTACCCACAGGTCATGAGGCTATGCGGTGGTGGGTGATTCATAATCAGCAATGCCCTCCCCTTTCCGAAAATGGTACCTCCCCTTCAAAGGGGAACCCAACCAATGTCATGGTTAGGTTACGCTACAGCGGTCGTTATACGAGGACGGGCTTGGCAAAGGTAAGCCGGGCGTCGACGCCGCACCTTCAGCATTAGCGGAAGCAGCTATTCAGCTGCGGAGGGCACAACACGCCAAAGAGTATCGCCGCTTCGACGAGAAAAATGGTGTTTTTTTTGTGCAAATGATTCTCGCCACGGCGGATTATCGAAACGGGTATGCTAGTGATGCAGCTCAAGCTGTGCAAGCTTACGCTCCAGTAGGAACGGCCGAGCTTGGCGATGGTGGTGGTGCTGTGATCGCACTCGAGGCCAAATAGCTCGATTGCGATTCGAGGATGCAGGAACTGCACGATTAGTTCGCCAATATGCAAGTGACCGCGGCCGACAACTATGATCGTGCGCGAGGAATCCAAGAATTGCGCCGCATTTGAGTCGAACTGGGAGCGCTTGGTGATGTTGTAGTCCCCACTTGCAAGACACACGTATTCTTCAGGGCGCTCCCTGGTGAAGAGTACGAATCGCTGACTGATTTGAGCCAGGCAACGTGATGGCAAGCAACCTTTTGAAATTCGAAGATATAGCAGCTCGTGCAACATCCTATCATGGTATGCAAATTCGTGAATATTTTACGGCTAAATGAAAGCGCGGGCCGAGACGAAAATGATGCAGGCACTGACGAGAGCGCGCTGAACACAACAGCGCGCGAGGAATCTCGAAATTCCCGTAGAAACAGCGGCCAAGGTCAGGGAAGAGGATGTCTTGGGAATGAAAATACCTCCACGAGAAGTATTAATCTTAACGACGATCAGGCGTCGAACGACAACTGATGTGATGACAGCGATCACACTTCTGGCCGAGAAAGACATGAGCGTGGCCGAAATGACGGCAAGAATTTCAGGGTGTTAGCTAATGTAAGGGTGTTGCCTACTGAGCTATACGGGTAAAAGATCGATCGATTACTCAGCCCAGGGTAATCCTTAACCGCGGAATCTTTGGGGCGTCGGAACCGTTCACGTTTGTACCCTGACCTACCCGCTTCGTTTCACTACCTGGGGAACCAGGGAGATGTGTTTTTAGGGACGCACGCGCAAGCGTTTCTATAAAAGAATGTTCGGAGAGAGGTTCGCACCCGTGACCCGGACGACGTCAAATGGGATGGTGTTACCTGCTGAGCTATAGGGGTAAAGGATCGATATTTTACCCAGCCCAGGCTAATGCTTACAAGAATAACCACCACGGCCGCTGTAGGTACTGCCGTTACTCCACTGGGCACGGCTGGCATGATTGCCCCCTTCGTCTATCGCGCCAGCAAAGCGACGACAGCCGGCATGCTAACGATGCACAACGTCGGTGGTGCCGCAAGAGGAAATAATGCCCTGTGCACCCAGGAAGATATTGCATCCCCGGCGATGATGGAATTTGGATCCAGCAAGCCCTCTGGCGACACAGCGGCAGTGTTCGTCGATACAGCAGCCTCACCCTATAGGGTGCCCGCCAAATCTCGGCTTTGCCAACATTGGCCAAGAAGATCGACTGCACCGTACGCGTCAAAGTCAAAGGATCGTGCGGCCTCCCTCGCGCAACATCGAAGCGGACGTCTACGTCTACGTCTACGGAATGACCGAGGTGAGTTGGTATCGACCCACCGGGCTAGTGCTAAATGTTTTCGATCCAGGAACGAGTATGTTCTCGGTCGGAACGCTCCACGAGAAAGGCGTGGTGATTTTCGATCTACTGTCTAATATCCTCCAGTTCTCCGCGACGGTAACGACGCGTTTCCCATTTCAACGAAAGTTCCACGGATGTTTGTAATCCAAATATTGCTGGATGGGCAATAGGAACCACAGCACACATCTCTAGCGGCGGCGGACACGGATGCGTGGCAACGAAGGATGAGTACCTGCCGCCCTCGTGCTTTGAAGCAGCCGGCAGAGGAGCTCAACAGCGGAGGGGAGAATGCTTTTCACAGAATCGGGGCCGGAACACCCAGATAATTCGGATACATGCGAGATGAGTCGCGAGCGCACCAGACGGTGGACCTGGGAGCCACGAAGTTCGTTGTGGGTACGGAAATAGAATCAAACGTTACCGCAGGCACCTTTGTTTTTACACAGGAAATGACTACCGGTATAGTCCTGGAAACGTATGGGATCACTCACTGATATCGAAAGCACGTGCTGAAGCGAGACTCGTGCGGATTGCAGAAGACCCAGTTTAGGCAACTGAGGACATTGCGTTATTTGCGTCTGCCACAGGATCTCTTGCTTCTCTTAACGGGTACACGACGATGGAGCTAATCTATAGCGAAGACGCAGGAGACAAGAGACAATTTGACTGCGGACGTTGAAGCAGATCTCGCTGGTGATATGGAAAAGGAATTCTACGACGGGAGTCGCTGCGTGCTGGCAGGAGCGCTTGTAGACTGAGGGAATAACTGAATTTGACTGTTGGGTTGATATCAATCTACTGTGTAGAATAACCGGACAACGTACGTAGTTGATGCAATAGTTGATGCAAAGTACAAGTTATCAAAAAGCAGACATACTCACGAAGGGTTTGGCAGTTGGATGGGTTAACGGTTGTTTCAAGCGGCCTCATGCTCTTCGGTGGATAAACGCCCCCCCCTTTTAAGAATCAGGCATCACGGCATCACGCCATCACGGCATCACGCCAAAGGGGTTCGTATGAAGAAGGGGAATGGCAGGTTACACTGCTGACATTTCATGCAGTAGTTGTTGATGGTATTTGTTTGTGTTTTAATCGAACGGGCAGTCCAACTGTACTCTAAGGAGAGTTGGATTTCGTGAATACGAACTGGAATGTATGTAGTTCTTGAGAGGACATTGTCAGGATGTTTGTGGTTTTGTGCTGCTGCATGCTATGGCGATTTGCTTGGATGGGAAAGTCTAGGCAGCTTCGACGCGCCTGTGCCGTGAGATAGTATTTCACTCTGTGTTTACTCTACCCGAGCCTTTACCCAGCGCTAGCTACAGCATGTTCTGAAGCAGCGCCGTCCCTACTTACTGCATGATCTACTGCGGTAGAACCAACACAAAACACGCGGGGCGAGCACGGCATCGCACGTACAGAATAGATTATGGCTTCGAGCCCTTGAACTATGGGCCTACTCCTGGATATCTCAGATCAAAACGTTACGCTGTGATGAATACCTCATCCCTAACCCTAACCCTAGCCCTAGTCCATGCGACCTACATGGTACTTGCAGGCAGTATACAAGCCTGGCCTGTGAAACGTTTTCACGCGGCAGTGGAAATGACTCTTGTCGTTGGCTGACATCGTATCACACTAACACTCATCGTATGTTGCATGATAGTGTTGCATATTGAAGTTTTGCAGAAGGCTTTAGAGACCACATTTCAGTATTCTGCTAAATAGACCATATATCCACTACATTTGTACACGGACAAAGCTTGGTGCCCCTCCATGGTTCCTGGAACACGATCAGAAGGCGTGCTGCAGGCGTGCAATGCAGCAAGTACAGCAAGAAGAGCAATACAGCATGCACGTGCCATCCCAGATAAAGCTAAAACAAAAAGTAAAACAGCGCCCCAGCCATACGATTCATCACTGCTGTACGAATGAGCAAGACCTTGGTAGAAATGCCCCGACCCGTGGTTAGGGTTAGGTCATCTCTCCTGTGAAACCAAGACTACAACGTACCGCTTCAACGCACCGACCCACTCGACTAATAGGCAGCATAATACCGAGCGTTGTCGAAAGCAGGGTACGACCGTAAGACCAAGTAGTGTTGCATGATAAATCCACGTCATCCTTGCCACTACTCGCTCAATCCAATGTAAAAATGTTGTATTCAAGCAAGAAACTGAAATCATACAGAGGCAAATTATAGCATATACCTGATACCTGGTACATGTTTCGCCCATTTAAGCAGCCGAGGGAGGGCTCTATAAGCTGTGGGCTGGGTGCAGTCTATGGCACACACGCTTCCTTTGCCCCGGGATCCACCCTAACCTTAACCCTAACCCTTGCAGCTACTGGCACGCACACACCACACGCACTGGGTCCAGCGTCCAGTACTCCCAACGCGCCAAGACTTGTGTCGTCGGAGGGTGGAGATCCACGGTATTGGTACGAGTACTTCTAGCGCTATTCTTCGTTCATTATGTTTTCGGACTGTCATCAACATTTTCCGGAGACATGCCAATGCCGCGTGCCGTTTGCAGGATGCCCCTCGTTTTCCACCCTCGAACGCGGAGGACATAAAGTCACCACCTCCATAACTCGTACCAAGGTACCTGGCTACAGTCGTACTCCAAATGATTGTATGCAACCACATTTACAGGATGCCCCTCGTTTTCCACCCTCGAACGCGGAGGACATAAAGTCACCACCTCCATAACTCGTACCAAGGTACCTGGCTACAGTCGTACTCCAAATGATTGTATGCAACCACATTATTACGGTAGTAATAATTAACAGCAGGTTGACGATGTAAGACAATGCTGAACTCTTCTCGGGAAGCACCGTCGTGGGGGGGTGGGAGAGTACCTTGACCTTGCTATTGATATTTGACGTCCGATCTGATTTACAGGAGAGAGGGGGCTGGGGATTGTGGTGCATAAACAAGACAACACCAAGAAACAACAACACCCTTGTACGAATAGTGTCACTCTGTCACTTACCAGACCCCATGAAGGTTCTCGAGGCTTGTGGCCGTGCACCACCGCCAGTCCGAGACCGTAGTGCCCCGTTACAGATGTCAAGGAGTCGAGCGTCACAGACTTGGATGTAAGAGGTACGTCGGGGAGGTCTGACGGTAGATCAAAGGAAACCACCTAAATTTTCATGTTCACCAATTGACGTGTTCATGGCCGAAAAACAAAAGACGCACGGAACGAAAAGGGTTGCGGGGAATGGTAGAGTTGGGGTTTAGGGTTAGTCCGTTAATCCGTGACCACTTTTCAGCATTGGTGCCCACTAATGATATTTTAGTCTGAGGAGGACGGAACATTTTACACCACAACATTCATCGGCATTGCGTGGTCTATCTGCTGTCTATCCATCTACTGTACTTGGTACGTCGACTACCAGGTATTAGTAATTAATCTGGGCGGGCCGAAAAAACAGGCCAAGAAACCAATTACCTGGTATAAGGCAACACAGCGACAAGATACAAAATTGCCAGGGAGTTGACCAAGAACGCACAGCTACAAGGCTACACCAGCAGTTGCTGTAGTAAATTGTTGCAAATTGCCTACGAGTATAAGGCCTTTGGAGAGTTGGTTCGGTGTGTGTGTATGTGTGTTCTTCACATTAAACCGTTCTTTCTACCCGTCGACATCCAGCAAAACCAGTGTCCGTGCCGATTCTTCAATCCTAGAAGAGATACAAGTTCTGTGGTCACAAAGCTACGCCACAGAGATACTACGTTGCCACGTGTGCAGTGTGTACTGCAGTGGGCAATGCAAAGCCATGTCATCATACTAGATACGACAGGCACGACATACGCAATCTATGTAGGGACGATCAAATGATGAAAACAGACTGAACAACAAATATAAGTATTGATAGAAACTACTGCAGATGGGCCACACAACTCGGAGCTGTTGAGTTATTATCAGTGAACACTAACAGTACCGGCAGCTAGCTATATGAGATGTACCATTCACCATGGCAGTACGTACAACAACGTTCGAAGCAGGGTATACTCGTCCACTCGTACGAGCCCGGACGGCTGGGAGATCCTGCCACCCGACGCGAATCTACAATGATTGGAGGTCACAAAGGCTATTTATTATCAATAAAATTGAAACTATTCAAATTACCATTAGGGTTAGTATCATTGACGACAATACGTTAAAATATTTCCCGTGTTTTTTATCAACGGTTCTTTCTTGCTCGTTTCCTCGTTCGTTTGTTTCCTCTGAGACGTGGTCCTCTTTCCTCTGTGAGATGGCATCTTCTTCACCAGGCAGGTTTCTTTCCCGCCATTGGTCGAGTTTGTGCAGTCGTCTACCGGTACGTCATCTTCCTATCCGTTTTGTAACGTGCATGCAGCATTTAACCTCTAGAGCTACCGAGGATATATATATATATATATACGCGGAAAATGGCCACACTGCCTCAATGCTGGCGGGCTTTCAGTAACTGTCGGGGACGGACTACTGCAACAACCTGGCACAATGTAGTACACTGCAGTACTGCAACAAAAATGATACAGAGGTACTACTGCTGCTTGGTGCGATAGTCGCGTTGTCACGATGACGCCAGACATGGCGATGCCATCAGACACCACAATGACCCCAGAAATCACCATGGCATCAGGTGTCACTGTGACAATGGATATTTACCATGCGAAATATGCTTGGGAACTACATCGTTGAAAACAATTGAAGGGGAGTTCGTATTTAAAGTTGCGTTGGTGGCGCGTGCAGCTTCTGTCGAGGCAGGTGGAGATGATCCTGAAAGGCAGTCTACAATGCAGTTATCAGGCAGCAGGTTACATCGTCTGATATTATTTGCACCTCTTTTCCCGGGGCGTGGGAATCCTATTACACTGCGGTATGGTCTCGCTCTGTTTGCTTGTAGTTGTATCATTGTTTTTTTCTTTTGATCTGTTTTTTGTTTCTTGCGTGTACTCTCGTTCATATAATGCTCATGTATTACCTGTCGTACGTACGATAAGGTGGCATTGCGTTGCATTGCATTGTCTACTCTGGTTACAGCCCAACAATGCAGTATCTCGGTGGCGTAGTTTTATGACCACATCGTAGCGTGAATCTCTCCAAGATTGAAGAATCGGCACGGACACTGGTTGCGTGTGCGGGGTGTCGACGGCAAGAAAGAACGGTGTACTTGTGAACACATGGACAACACACACCTGGGATGACGCAAGACGGTTACAAACAAGCGAGTAAAAAAGAAAAAAAACTAGATGGCGTCAACGGTCAGCAGCAATCAACACGGACTACGTATAGCAGTCTGTACTCAAGTGCAAGTGCAAGTAGTAATGACATCCCGTTGGGCCATCATGCCAACTCCCGCAGATATTCTGCAACATGAACCGTCTTTTCTACTGAAACCCAACGCAGCAGTCACGGGCCGTTTTTAGTCCGCACTCAATGTTACTCCTCGTACGATAAAACCTCATATACATACGGATGTACAGAGAGAGGAAAGTATCGTCGTCAGGTATTCCTTCAAGTCACCAGGTACCCATGTGAGGATACCACATGCACCAAACATGTACGTAAATATCTCACAGAACGAGGAGCGGGAGATGTAAATGCGATGCAATTGTACTGGTTGGAGGGGCGGGTACGTCCGAAAAAGAAGGGGGGGGACAACGAGCTGCAAGAAAAAGCAACACAATTTCAACCTGTGTACATAGTAACACATACTTCAAGGAAACTTTACGGCTGCTGTGCTTGTGAACAAACGGTGTGTGAGAGGCGTAATCCAGGTGGGCTCGATTCACCCCAACCCCAATGAGCGCTCGATGCCTAAGTCATGCCTAAGTGTCCATAGCACCAGCACCACCAGCAGCAAATAATACGTCGACTATGAGAGAGTTGGGTCAACCAATGACTGGCTGCTGTGCTTCTCTTCGTATCCCTGGTGTATCGCTGACCCAGTAAGTATGTCAGTAGCAAATTGGTGTCAAGACACTTACTAATAGTTACAAAAGGATTTTGAAGAGATGCAATGCCTCGGGGATGCATTCATTGATTAAAGGTTTCACTCGTACAATGGTGTGCACTTGCATGTGCTGAGAAAACTGGAAACTGGCGAATCAGGGCAAATGGCAACTGGCAGGAGCCGGCGGAGATAAGAAGGCGCTCGGCCAATGAGTCAGTGAGCAAGATGACTTCAACTCGACCACGCTACTCGTATAAATATCCTGTGTACCCCGACCTTCGCGTGTCGATCTGCTGTTTCAGCGTACGAAATGGTACAAGAGTATTATCGTCTCGTCGACCCTGGTGCATCCAGGGGAGTCACCGGCCAGGAGTCTATTGCTAGGGAGATAATGGAAAACGCGTGAACGGTTTACGCAGTTTGCAAAGTTGACTATCGATCGATCTGCCGATCGGTTGAACTCACAGCTGACGTACCTTTTTAGTTTTTTATTAAATACATGTAGTAAAGTACTTAAAAGTATGCCGTGGAGATTGATCATAGGTGTGCAGGGAGTGGGCTCATCCTCGTGGGTTACTCTCCTCTTCTGGCATGCCAATGCTTTTAGGTCAAGACACTGCAGAACGCACGAAACTCGCCCCCTCTGCTGCTGGGCCACCTTCTGCAGTTTTGCAGATGTGTGAAATATGCGATTTTTTATGCCGTTTTCAAGAGCCGAAGGCGTCACCATTGGGCATGCAGCACACTCAACAAACCTATGCCACGTCAATTACCACTGCTGTCTACGTGTTCGCAGCCTGCGAACACGACCATCAAGCCTGGGCTGGACATCTAGTGGTCTGCATCAAACATCGAGGAATATATTACAGTACTACAGCAGCCCAGTGATGTCGGTTATCGCGCTACCGTAATTGCGCGTAACTATATCGGGCCGTCGGTAACTTTTTTCCCCGCCGTAGTTCAATGGGGTTTCCGCGGAATCATGGACCCCCTCCCTACTTTTGGGGGGCCCGCTGTCAAAGAACACGTCACGGCACACAGCACAGCATCCCCAGACAGCACAGTACCCACACACCAACAGTCCCAGCGGCAGCAGCTCACACACATGGAGGACGGCGGTTCCTCCTCCTGGGGATCAGGTCGTGCATCTTGTACACACACTGCAAGCCATCATAGTAATATAGTAACACCCAAGACGACACTGCTGGCGCCACAGCAGTGGTGCTGTAGATACGCTTAGAGTCTTCAAATCTTCAAATGGTTGTTTTCAAATGGTTGTGACACGCACAGGCGACGAGACACCTGTCAATTTTGGAAGTGTTGCGGGCTGTGTTGGGCTTCGTTTGCGCTCTTCCGGCCGCTTTCTTGAGGATACTGGCATTACGCCCCCCCCCCCCCGGTGTTTCGGGGGGCCCGGTGTTGCCGTAATTGCCGTACGTAACTCCAAATGCCCCAAATAGGCGACTACCCGTAAGTAATTAATCCCAAGCGCGGTAACCGGCAGCACATACAGTACTCGTACCTGGTACACGCACCTGGTACAAGGCAAGATAGGCATGACGCAAACGTTCCGAGTGTTCTTGTTATTTGCTCTCCTCGTGCAGGCTGCTGTATCAGATAGATGAACACGGAACGGTATATGCCGAAATCATACAAAAGTCGTGCCTACAATCTTCAAGTTACAACGTCCTGTTGACCGTGGCAAGCATCCAGGGAGCCACCGGTCGCCGGCCAGTACGTAGTCCTCCACGAGGAATGTACTCACTACAACTGCTGCTTGTACTACAGTTACAGTAGTAGAGTTAGTAATTCTAGGAAACGCGCGACCGGTGTATCAATTAGCCCATTATCCTGCAAATACGGGAATCGACCGATCGGGAAAACCCACAGCCCACAGCTGGCGGGTTTTTCATATTTTTGAAAAAAACTACCGGAACGGGGGGAAGAGGGGGGTGTACTAATCGGGGGGATTTGGTGGCTATTTTGGTGTTGAATAATATTGAATAGTAAGCTAATTACTGTCCATGCAGTAAACTGGAAAGGGCTGGCGAGACGCGGAACAAACCATAAGCGGCGGCAGTAGTCGCAGCCACTGAATTGAGGATGCCCAAAACAGCAACAGCGGCTGGGCGGGAGCAACATAGGACGATCTCGTGCACGAGACCAGCAAATTTCAACACATGCTTCTTATGGTACCTGTGGCATGATAAGATATAGCGCCGGAGGCGGAGATTCGATCCCGAGCAAATACTACCATGATATTGGAACGGGGACTGAAAGAAAAAAACAAAAAAATACGACACTACAGTAGTAGGTACGAATATCTGCTGGCATCAAATTTATGAATAAAAAACTGCTATCTCTGGCGGCTGTCTGTGGTACTACGATCGCGCGTACTACGCACGGGTTTTATATGCATGTATGGCCTCATGCAGGGTATACAGTCCATATGTAGGAAGACAAAATCTGAAGCTGAGCTCAAGGAGTGGGTTTGTCTATATTTATATCGCGTCCCTGCTGTGCGAAATTATTGAATTAAAACCCCTACCTCGTATATTACAGAATATCATGCACTGGTATATACTTGCTGTGTGTAGATAAGATACGAGGTATAATAGTGTTGTGTGTAACCCGTCAAGTGTTCCCGCTTTACCAGTTGCATACCGCATGCATTCAAGATAAATAACAACTATTAATATTAATTACAACCCCCCTGCGACAAATTTCATGATGGTTCTACAGTAGGAGACAGCATTAGGAACCGCAAAATGGCGATCCACGGATACTAGATCTCGACCAGAACTTTCCAAAGCCAACAATTTCGGTGTGTCTCCGTTCCTTCGGAAAAATTCGGCCATTAAATTATTCCTATTAATAGCGGGTATTGTACTGAACCAGCACACGAGTAGGACAAGTTTTTTTTTTCCATTTTGTTTTGCATGCTCTCGAATAGCGCCCCTACGTGGTATACGAGCAGTGGGCCCGCAACAAGGTAGTCATCGACAAAAGGCAGGCAGGCAGCCCAGGTTACCCCGATTAAAACCTCGGGATATTATTGTACCTCCCAACCCGGGCTTATTAACGCCTGCGAAACATACACACCCTGCGGTGCCAAGGTTTAAACACGGGCAGAAAGCGCGAAAGAGGACACCCCACAGGTAGGCAAGGCCCTACCTGCGCAGCCGGTGAAGTTTCGACTTCAACCACACCCAGCGCTCTACTATGCACGTACCACACGTGCCGCGTCTGCAGTGGATACCTACATGGCGCATGTCGCGTGCAAGAGCCCCTGGAAAGCATCTGAAGCGCATTTACAAGCGATTTTACACAAGTAGCAGCAGCGGTGCGATGAGCACGCTGATCAGTGTCAAGCGAGCTGTATTTAATCCTTTTAGGACTGCAGTCCCGTTTTGAGGGCAAACTACTTGCTTGACTGTTGTTTTGGACTGCACTTTTGAAAGACTTGAGCCCGCCGCGTCCAAACGCAAGCCAGTAGTGGTAGTGCTCAAGCCGGCGTCTCCCTAACCCCAGGCTCGCGGGGCTGACAAACGCAAGCTGACAAACGCAAAAGGCTGTAACGTTTGTTAGCAGGAGACCGGTACGGTCAACACACATGTATGCGTTGTGTTTGCACGTTAACATGGTCAACTATATCATATATGGCGTCACTCTAAAAGCAGTGCCTCCTCGGGGTACTTGACGTAAAGATCGCATTGCTCCGAATCGGTTTCTCCCATTCATTTGCCATGTTTGGCCTTGCCATGATTTTAGGCACTTATGTGGCCTGACGTCGGGATAAGGAAAAAATAGAAAGGAGGTAGCCTAAACTGTTGTGCCTTGCGGTCATAATATACATATGCATATGTTACACGAAAGCGCCAACGTACCGACCAGGTGGTGAATACCCCGGACGAATAAGGATAGGGAGTTGGTCTTCAACACATACTGCTGTACGTTCGTATCTTCATTTTTCGTGTTTCGTTTCTCTCTTTTGGGGGCTCGAGATAGCGACTTAACGGTGACAAATATTGGTGCTATCAATCGTGTAGGAGCAGAAAAATATTGGTGCTATCAATCGTGTAGGAGCAGCACGCGCCCAGCAGTACAGGTAGATCATGCTATCATACGGCCGGGCCGTACCATCCCTAGCATTGTAACCCGAAGACCAAGTTCTATCATACTCCTATTACGGGGGGCCATAGTTAACAGGACCAAATATTGTTGGTAAAAATGGTCAAACATAAAGGTTTTTATGTATACCATAGGTCCTGTTAACTATGGTCCCCCGTAATATTAATAGCACGCAGTGACTCACCGTTGCTGTATTGGTCATTTTTTAGCGTTAATCGTTTCCGCCTCATGTCCCAAGACGGATACTGCTGCTGCATCTCGATTGCTGGCGGGTGATTTTTTTACCACAGGGGATGTATATCTCTATTAATATAACACACAATCCGTACGAACACTTTTAATGTCGACGGGTGCAAAACGGTTTTATGTAATAAAAATACACACTCATGAGCAACAAAGTGCATGAAAGAATGCTCATTGTTGTGACATTGCGGTGTATGTGTGCGTCCGCAGTCCGCAGCGGATGCCACTTATTTGCTCACTACCTGATTTTATAATGGGTTTTACTGTGTCGCCGTAAACTAGCCCCGGCAGAGAAAAACAATGTACAGCATGTATACTCCAGTATGTCCTCCGTGAAGTAGGCGGAAATAACAGATGTGGCTTCTGGGGCTACGGGTGCTGGTCCACAGTACTGTTACTAAATACGTATGTGTACCACGCACGATGACGCATCTCCTGGCACGAATTTCAGACTTGGTTTTCCTCCAAAACATGGGGGGCACACACAACGAAAATGATGCTGCCTTTGAAAATACTTCGTCGAGAAGGTTGCACAGACGCATCACTCGGCGTATTCAGTACGCCCTCCCCGTTGCCGAGAAACCCAGCTAAAAAAATCGCCCGAGGGGGTGTGTTATCTTGCGTGTTTTACGGTAGTATACGAGTAGTCGCGCCGTCTATCAAAAGAGGTCGCCTCGACTACTGCTATTATTTCTAGCGTTGGTGTCGAGGAGTGGAATCTCCGGACGTGAGGGAGACACCAACTGCCGGGAGCGCCTATTAATAGCGTAGGTAAGCACAGCAGTTCGATGCGAGTTGACGAGGGAAGAAAGTACGGAACCTTTCTCGCGATAAAAGTGCAAGGCACGACGCACCATAGTGCGGGGGGGGGGAAGAAGAGCCTACAGCTGGAACATACATGTGGCCCCGGATCTGAGGTACAGCTAGGGAGGCAACAGGAAGGATAGAGTAAGTGGGTTCGGGAAGAAATAAAAAAGAAAACTACAACAGTCCGCATCCGCATGTCTCCATGTCTCCACTATCGAGGAAATACACCTCCTCTTGAAGCGCGAAGCGCGAAAAGGCACAACAGGTCGAATTGTGATTAACCGGTCGAACACGACAGACGAAGCAGCTGGGCGAGGTAATATGCGTCTGGTATACCATCATGCTTATAATCAGATGCACTCGCGCGATACTTTCGCAACGTGTACTGCTGCTGTGCAACGCGAGGCAAAACATTACCTGGTAGTTCGTACCAGGTACTCGTACGCTGGAACAAAATACCGTTTCAATATCTGTGTGTTACCAGGTGTTTATTTGTACCCGTCGTCGTTTTCTTTTCTATTTATGTTTTTCCTTGTGAAAGACGTGTTGTTCGTGGGTGGATGGCGAGCCTTCTTTGTTTTGTACCAGGTATTGTCTAACGCACCCTCTCCGGGGGTGGGGCATGATTCACGAAAGCAGCAAGATACGGCAGTCAGGGTAGCAAGATACCAGACCGACTACTGCTAGAACCCGTCTATGCTACTCATACTACACTAGTACGGCTGTGTGGAGGGTGTTTTATGCTTGCCTGCTACCAGCTATTTCGTTATTTCCCTTCCTTCTCTTGTTCTCATGGGCTGGGTGGTGTTTTCTTTGGCTTGCACCTGGTACTGCTGTATTGTTATCTGGAAGACACGTTTTTCTTCCTTTTTTCCTCATTTTGTTTCTTTCGATTATTAATAGTATTATTAATATTATTTTTATTATTATTATTATTATTATTAATATTATTATTATTAATATTATTTTTATTATTATTATTATTATTATTATTATTATTATTATTATTTTTAATCGTGTTACTATGCTTCCTTCGATTTTCCCCTCTTTCGGCGAATGCCAGAAAGGGTCGTGCCTGTCGTATCCACAGTCAGTTGTTGTTGTTGTTGTTCTCACATTAACTCTCTGACGAATGAGTCCGTGGTCACACAAAGGTGCTGGAGCCCTAGGACGATCCGAAAAACCAAAAAAAAATCGAAAATTCGGCTGCCTCAAAATACACGAGACGAAAAAAGCGCACACAAGATAAAACCAATGTGCAAAACTGAACTAACATGGCCGCGGGTATATCCTCTCAACTATAATATAGAAGAGTACCCCCGTTCCCACCACTAACCAACTCGTGGCTGCTGACTACAGCGGATGCTGTCTGAAGTGCTGCCTGCACCGTACGAAACGCACGGTAGTCGTGAAAACGAAAGAGGAACACACCTGCCTGCTATCTGGGGTGCTGTCAGAGTGAAGACTCGCGGATATGCAGTCAAAAAAGGAGCAATCGAACCTTACTATCATCAAGGTCCTTCACAAAAAGAAGGATCGAACTGACTGCAACAACTATAGAGGGATCTCGCTTGTTGCCCACGCAGGCAAAGTGTTGTTGAAAATCGTCGCGTCCCGCCTCAGCAACTACTGCGAGACCGAGGAACTACTCCCCGAGGAACAGTGCGGCTTCCGCCCCGCACGATCAACGATTGATATGTTGTTCGTCGTGCGCCGGCTGCAAGAGCTCGGACGACAGAGGAAAATCCCCTTATACGTGTGCTTCATCGATCTGCAGAAAGCGTACGACTCTGTCGACCGAGAGCTGTTATGGAAGGTACTCACACGCTTTGGCGTACCAACCAAGATGCTGAGAATTATCCGTAATTTCCACGATGGCATGCGGGCTCGCGTGCGTACTGATGACGGCGAGCTCTCGGAATGGTTTGATGTCACGCAGGGGCTGCGGCAAGGCTGTGTACTGTCACCGTTACTGTTCAACGTGTTCTTCGCTGCTGCGTTACACGTCGTACTAGTACGCTTCAGCCAAGACGAAGCCATTGTAAGGGATTTGGTCCAACTCTTGGAAGCTGGAGTAGTTCGAACAGGGAAGGAGGAGCCATTGGCGTGCGTGCGAAGGTCTGTATGGGGCATGTTGTACGCCGACGATGCAGGAATTGTCTCGAAGTCGGCTGAAGGGCTCGCAAAAATGATGACAGTCATCGTGACTGTCTTCGAAGCAGCAGGCCTCACGGTGTCGGAAAAGAAGACTGAGACAATGGTCCTACAAACACCAGACCGGACAACCCTCGCACCACCGCTCGTCATCGAAGCGGCAGGTCAGAGGTATAAGCAGACGACCCAGTTCTTATACCTAGGCGGCGTTATCCACGAAAACGCTGACCTCTCGCTCGAAATCGACCGACGGATCCGCCTCATGCGAGCATGCTTCAAACGGTTCGGCCCGGAGTTGTATGATAGGACGACCGCCCCCCTTAGCCTTAAAGTCCGAATGCTGAAGGCCGAGGTGATTGAGACCCTGCTGTACGGGTGTGTGACGTGGACCCTCAGAGCGGAACACTTTGCCAAGCTTCGAACGGCTCACCACCAAGTCCTGTTGCGAGTCATTGGCTTCCAGCGCCGACTTCGTACTGACCATGCCACCCTCTCGTACGCGAAGGCCCTCAAGATGACACGTTGCGAGAGCATCGAAACGACCATTCGCAAACGGCGGCTCTTCTTTGCGGGGGGCGTGGCACGGCAAAGTAAGGAGCGATTACCCAATCGGGTAATGCTCGGGACGATAGCTGGTGGGGAGAACCCGAGACCAGGCGGACAGTGTAAGACTTGGCATAGATGCATAGTCGAAGACCTTAGGGAGTTCCGAGCCACCGAAGGGTCAACGGAAGTTGCCCCCTTGGTGTTTGGAGTTGAGACCGCGTTGTGGTCCACAGCAGCCAAAAAGGCGGGGAAGTGGTACCGGGGGATCCTTGAAGCAGCCGAACGGTTCATGGTGAGGTGGCACGAGGCTGAGGCTGAGATGAGTAGACAGCGCCGCGCATCCGCCGTGGATGGTGCCCAAAGGAACGGGGGGGGAGGGGGCAACAGGAGAAGTGGCATAAAGCCCGACCGAGTGAATGCGGAGAGGGGGGGGAACAGGAGGGGTAGAAGGGAAACGGCGGTAGACGAAAGTAGGAAGGAGATGGCAGACAGGGTAGCAAGGCACCAAGTCGACTAGGAAGTAGAATATGACCATACTACTAGTGCTACCAACTGGTGCAGCTGGCTCGAACGTGGTCTTCCCTTGTCTTCTCTTTTAGTTTTTTTTTTTTTTTTTTTTTTTTTTTTTTTTTTTTTTTTTTTTTTTTTTTTTTTTTTTTTTTTTTTTCCCTCTCTTGCGCTGACTCTCCGTGATTTTCATTTCATTTTTTCTCTTCCTCTTCCTTTTCTGATTGATAAGCCGTACTCAAGGAGCCGTGTGGCGTGGTTGGAAGACGAACCTGCTCTGCTCGGCTCGTATTGTCTGACGCCAAGGGGCTGGGCATAGTTGACGAACGCAGGGCGGAGACGGCAGTCTGGGTAGCAAGGTACCAGGCGGATTAGCAGGGAGAACCTGGCTATACTACTCGTACCACAAGCTGCTGCCGCCACCTAGAAGGTGCTTTGGGCTTTGGTCTGCCTGTTATTTCCCCTTTGTTATTTTTCCTTGTTACTTTCTCCTTGGTTCTTTGTCTTACTCTGTTCACAAGCAGTGGTGTCTTTTGTTATTTCTTCTTTTTTCCAGCTCGTTCTTTTTCAAGTGTAGGCCACCTCGCCTGCGGGGGGGGGGGCACGACAGATTGTTTCTCTTAGATTTTGCTTTCATTTTTCTTCTTTTTCTTTTTCGACTTGTCTACCTTGTTTTGTTTTCTCTTTGATTGTTTCTTTTCGTTTCACTATTTCATAGATTGCGTATGTCGTGCCTGTCGTATCTAGTATGATGACATGGCTTTGCATTGCCCACTGCAGTTCACACTGCACACGTGGCAACGTAGTATCTCTGTGGCGTAGCTTTGTGACCACAGAACTTGTATCTCTTCTAGGATGGAAGAATCGGCACGGACACTGGTTGTGCTGGATGTCGACGGGTAGAAAGAACGGTTTAATGTGAAGAACACACACACACACACACACCACACGAATATCAACGATCGCCATAATCTCTTCCTGGACTGTCTGACACAAAAAAGTGCAGCACAGTTATGATACCACGTCCCTGATAATTGCGTAGGTTATTCCCGATCACATGGCACTGGATTGTCTACGCGTACCCTGCTTGCTGCGTGACAATGAACGTAGGACATATCTGCCTGAAGAATCGTCTCAGACACTACTCCGTACTCTGCTCTGTAGTTGTGCTGGAAGTCGACGGGTAGAAATAACGTTATGATGTGAAGAACACACAGGCCCAAGTGTCCGCGCCGACTCTTCATCTTACATACCAGGTAGCGGGATACCAGGTGCAAGCTCCGTGGTCACAAAACCACGACACAGCAGGCTATTAAGAATGAGATGAAAGAGATGAAAGACTAATAAGAATGAGATGAAAGGCTATTCAGAATGAGATGATATGAAAGACTATTAAGAATGGGGCATGTACTGAAGGATAGTAGGCAAGGCAATGCCATGTCATTGCACTCGAAACGGTTGGCACGACAGACGCGTCAGCAACCAGATACATGGAGAAAGAAAAACGAACGTCGGAAATACCGTCTCAATGTGGTTTCTTCAAGACTTGATATTATACTTGGTACCACTCGGGAGGTCATCTGAAAAACCACATGAGCGAACACCGCTTGTTTTGGAACGTGCTCGTTCTTCGTACGAACATATTTTTTATACCTGGTCTGGGGTACCAAGTACTCGCACAATACTTGTATTAAGGTGCACCATAGTTGCGGCCGTCCCCGGTGGCTTGGTAGGTGGTCCGCGTGCCTATCAATATCAAATTTCGTGGGTTCAAGTCCCACCGAGTGCATGCTCGCAGGGGCTTTTTCTTGGATAAGAAAATTGATTAGCGGAAAGCGCGAGAGCGTGAGTCAGCTACATTCGATGCAAATCGACGAGCAGTGGGAATGCTGAACCCTATGCGCGACAAAAACTAAAGGCACGTACCGGGGGGGAGAAGGGTAGACACCTGTGACCACGGCTTGTCCAGAAGCTCGTTGAGGGTAAAACCTCCCACGAGTATCGTAAGGCTCGAAAGTAAAAAGTGATAGATTGAAGTAAATAGGGACCCTACGGCGGTGCAGACAGAAACCTATCAACGTGGAAGGGCCATGCATCTCCATGCCCTTTCTCTAGGGCGGCAGTGCGCGTCGCTCAAGCCTGCCCAATTGGAACCCATAAACCGAAAACCCCACCGAGGTTGCTGCCATCCCATTGGCTTACTGCTGCCGTATCTCATATGGAAGCTTGGGGTTTGGGAGCTCCGTGGCTCAGGACTTGGGGAGATGGTATGTTTCAAGTGGCTGATGTGTGTGTAAAACGAAAAAGGCACACGAAGGGTTACTTCACCAAGAATGAGTACGCGCCAGTTGGACAGCAGTAGCGCACTATTAATGACTACCAGGTACCTGGTACTGCTGTAACAACGAGACTCACCGTCCAGCAGGATGAGGACAACTGGCCCTCGCAGCTCGCGTGGGTGTAGTAGATGCGCTTCGTCTGCAGCATGGAGCATTGGATTCCGTAGCTAGTGGGCCACGCTTGAGAAAAGAAAAAGGCCCAAGCTGCCAACCTGGACGCCATGTTTCGTTGTTCCAGGCTTCCAGTGGTGGCTTCTTCAACAGAGTAGTTAGTACAGGCCTGGACGTGAGGAGTTGTAAGTCCGCAGACTCGTGAGCGGAGAGTTGTCTCGGAGGAGCTAGTTCCCAGAAGAAGTTGCTGTTACTGTTGCATCCAAGTCCGTGATGAACTCACTACTCGTTCACCCACTTGACAGCAATCCCGTCTGAACAGCTCCAGGAAGAAGTGTGGGTGTGGGCGTGTGGGGTCCCCGTCCCCGAGCACGAGGAACCTTTTTTTTCGGGTTCATGCTCCGTCGCGGTTTCGCGAATCCCTCAAGAAATGCATGGAACTCCCCCTTAATTTCAATTTTCAATTTTCAATTTCAATTCCCTCAATCCGTCAAGCCTGGCTTCGTCCAACGGTTGCTGTTGTCGTAGTTGTCGTGCCGGTGTAACGGTGGTGTGCTTACTGCTGGCCTGTGAAGGAGCGTGACCCGTACCATATTTGACAGGGGCACAGGCCCTCAAAGGTGAGGCTAATTGGCAAAGGGGCGGCTAGAATCACACCTGTGTGTCCCTGATTAGCTTTGATGCTTGCTTTCGCTCTCTTCTGTCTTCTGCTGGTGTTCTGTCCAAATAGCATGATGTGTGTCCACGCCGGCAATCAATCGTACGCTCGTCCACCGTGCGAGTAGTCGATCTTAGCCAGTAGAGTACGTGATGCCTGATAAGTGCATGCTGGCCACGTGATCGTTTGTGACGTGCCTACACGTTTTTCAGTCGCGTCCAATTATCGTCCAATGTTCCAGTGCCGCCGACTGCCTGAAATTGCTGCTTTGGGTAACCGCTGACAGAGAAAATGCCCCCACGGGTTTCAATTGTTGGGTCTTGCTTGCTGCTTGTTGCAGGGATCGTACATAGGAAGGGTGGAATTGGTACGTAGAGCACCTGGCATGTCGCGCGGTTCGTCCGTCCTTTATTACACTATTAATACTGCTCTATTCTACTGTTAATACTTGCCACTACGAGTATGTATGCACTCGTGCCTAACTTGCTGTCGATGTGGTCCATCGTATACTCCTGTTGTATCGACTACTATTAATAACTGTGTACTGCCGTTTGTACACCAGTTTGCATAACTATGTGCTGGTGCAACTCCTGTCTCCTGACCTCTTGATCAATACGAAGATACGTGTACCTGGTACACATGTACATACCAAATACGAGTATTACGCAGTACAACGACAATAGAACTACATACTTAGATCACAATCCCTGAGCATGATCCGTTGGTACCACCCTGGCCTCTCAGAGCCCCCAATTCCAAACCGCCTCCTTTCATTACTTGCCGGAACTTTCCAGCAGTTCTTTGTTTTCTCCATTTCTCTTGGCACTCTCGGTCCTTTGTTCCTTGCTTCTTCTTTCGTTTCGTGTGCGTGCGTGTACTCCGAGTACGGCACCGCGGGAGAGCCCAGCACCGTCGCGGGTGTCAGCGGGTGCTGGCGGGTAGAGGGGAGGTCGTAAGGAGCGCGGTCGCCGTTTTCGTGCCTAGGCGTCGCGTGTGCCTCGAGACACGAGGGATGCGTGGACGGGCTTTGTCTGGCTTCCGTTTCTGATTTTTGATAGAGTATGTACGAGTTATAAGGGTGGTTCGGCATCGCAAGATAATATTCAAGCGGTGCTTATTTTTGCGACCACGCTGAAGTTGAAAAAGGGAGGTGTGCAGTTTGAACACCGACGTTATCGAGCTGGCGAACGACGGCCACGATGAGCACCGGGCTTCACGCGAGGCGGGCGACGGGGCTGATTGTGGCAGAGAGTGATAAAAAGCTTTACCCGGACTGAATCGGTGGCGAGGTGGTCGCGAGAGGGGCGGGCGGCGTACGAGGCTGAGAGAGAAGCTCTTCTGTGCGATTTTTTTCTCTTCTTTTGTTCGACCGGGTGTAAGGTGTTCCTATCAGGCAGAAAATTATTACACGAGAGGGGACGGGGATTTTTTTTTCTTTCCGAATTTTCGGTTTCATTTTTATTGTTTTTGCTGCTGTGCCGTGCTGTGCTTTCGCTTTCTCCGTACATACGAGTACAGACGTAGAGCATATCAAAAGAAGAAAATAAGTACAGTAGTACCCTCCCTGGGGTATGTCCGCGAAGCGTATGTGGCACCCGAGCTAGCGTCGGAGCTGTTTTTTCCTGAAGCATGGCGGCGGGACTCTTGGCATTATCAAGTCGCCGGTTTGCAATTAATTACGATCATTAAAAAAACTAAATTCAATCGTGGACCTCTGTCACTTCGCATAATTTGATGTACTTTTTTCCTTCCTCAGCGAGCGTAGTGGGCGGCGTAGGCCGCCCGCGGAGCGAAGCGCCTTGTAAATAGTACGACTACATCCATTTATGTACGTAGGGATACAGGGCGCCCCCAGCAGTGGTGTGTCCAAGATAAGAGAATTCGGTCAAATCGGTGTGTCCCGCCTAAATAAACTATCAACAAAAGGCATATAGAGCAGATAGAGCAGGTAAGAGGGTTGCGCCGCTTTTGGCTTGTCACGGGGTGCTCTGAACTCAGGGGACCCACTGTATATGACGCTATATAAAACCAGTACCACGCGCGATAGAGGTATCACACACAGCTTGCACATATGGGTTTCGACGAAATCCTCGATCTCAGACCTATGCCAATGGAAAAACGCAAAGTTCCCATAAACAGTTATACCCGTAAGACTTTTTCAGTTACTGGTTGCTATGGGCTATGGGCACGTTTCTTCAAACTGAAAGTTCCAAACGTTTGGAAAAGCCCGAAAAAAACAATTCTGGGGCCGATGTTTTTTTTTTTTTTTTTTTCTCATCCCATTCATTATCTTCGCACATCTTCTTCTCTCTCTCCTTCCAACTCGTAACTCAGATCCGGGGTCACATAGCAGGCTCTTCTCCCCCCTTCCCGCTACGGTATTTGGCCAAGATCAGCTCCAGAAAAACTCAGGCGAATGTTTGGTTCGAAGCGGCGAGATTCCGAGTCCTAGACAGGTATCGATCGACAAAACCAACGACTGCGTCACGAATTCTAAACAGAGTGGGCTCGTTAGGGGCTCCGACCCACCCTACACCCTAGAGTTGCCGTGTTCACACAATGACCGATGACATGTGGCGGGCGCTGGCATGGCGTATTATAAAAAACATTTGGTCGCTGGTGCGCACAAAACAGATGACAAAATTTCTCGATCCGTCTTGAATGCCAAAAAATAGTTTTCGTTTCAGGCTTGGGAGGATACCGTAGGACCTCCCACTAAGCTCTCGCCTGCTAGACCATGGATCCACCTGATATCTTCGAGGCCGTCATCTATACTCGTTGGCCTTGCCCGTCACCAAGCGGGTTGGCCATGGGCTGAGTCTATGTCGAGATCGAGAGTCTATCGTCGCACGAGATGATTTTTATCGTCGTGTTGAGTGTTGACAGTACCTGGTAGTTTGCAACCAGAAAAAAACAAATTGGCGCCGCCTGCAGCCGTTAGAAAAAAGAAGGAAAAATCAAACTTGTTTTCACTTTTTTCCCACAGCGGTGGTATGAGGATATTTTCAAGGCTTTCGCGGATCATGACCCGACCCGCGGGTCGGGTCAGGTCGGGTCAAGAGTTCTTGAAATCTCACAGGTCGGGCCGAGTCGGGTCGAGAAATTTTCAAACTCACGGGTCGGGTCAGGTCGGGTCAAGAGGTGATGGAAAGCTCACGGGTCGGTTCAGGTCTGGTCAAGAGGTGTTGAAAGGGTCACGGGTCGGGTCAGGTCATGACCCGCGAGAAACGGGTCACTCGCGGGCCGGGCCAGCATGACCCGTGAGTTGGTTTTTGCTGATCCGCGGGTCGGACCCGCGCATCCGGCTCACGGATCCGATACTTGAAACACTTCCCGCTCTCTTACCCACAAGGCTTATCTCGTCAATAATACTCCTTTGGTAACATGTTCGAACCTTAAAACATCGCCAAGTTCTTACACACATGCCTGCATCCATCCATACCCACTCCCAGGTATTACGGGGGACCATAGTAAATAGGACCTACGATACAGACAGAAACCTAGGTAGTTACCTATTTTTACCAACAATATTTGGTCCTATTTACTATGGTCCCCTGTAATACAACCGGGCCACATATCGCTGCGGGGCAAAAAAAATGAATTGAAGTGTTTTTGAAGTGTTGACCCACGTGCCGGATCCGCGAGTCGAAACCGCGGGTCAAGATAAACTATCTTTCGGGTCAAGGTGACCCGACCCGCATGAAACCCGTGTTTCACGGGTCAATCGGAAGGTGATGGGTCCGGTCGGGTCAGGAGGTTTTGAAATCTCGCGGGTCGGGTCACGTCGGGTCAGGAGATTTTTATATTTCACGGGTCAGGTCGGGTCGGGCCAGCAATTTTTCTCGCGGGTCGGGTCGGGTCGGGCCAAGAGGATTTTAAAAGCTCGCAGGTCAGTCGGGTCGAGTCAACACACCAAAAACAAATCGAGGGTCAGCTGACCGACCCGGCCCGTGAGGTTTGACCTGACCCGCGAAAAGCCCTGGATATTTTCGGCTATCCCTTGTAAGCAATATTTTCAGAAAAAAATTAGACTTCGTGTTTCCATTGGCATCAGTTAGGTTTCAGACCTAAATTTTGAATTCCTATTGATAAGATACCCCAACCCAGAATTTTCCAGGTACAGCAATGCTATACATGACCGCACGTTATCGTACCACTTCGTGGCTCTATCCTCTTCCTGATATTAATTTCGCCAACAACTTGTAATGTATAGCCTGTGCAACAGCAGTGCATACGGTAAAAATCTGCAGTGCCCGTACATAATTCAAATACTATACGTATCGTTCTCGTGCGTAGCACCAGGTATACGTCATGCGCACAAAATTTTCGTATGGTTCTCGTATATAGCACCAGGGCATGTATTATCGTGTATACAAGGGGCTGCGTCGGCGGCCTGGACGGCCGCCAGTCGCAGACTTGCGTGATAGGCGTACAATGTAGAAGAGAGGAGGCGGAGACTCGACGCCAAGAGATTGAGAGCGTGCGCTCCGCACTCCATGAACGTTCGAAAAGACGGCGGAGAATGCTGACGATTACTTGCCGACTAACCGGAAAGCGGCGGAATCCTACACATCGGTGTAACTTCTAACTCAGGGAGTACGCGATGGCCGACACAGCGCAGCTCCGTAGAAAGATGCCGTCACAGCAGCTGCTGTAGCAGTCCTGCTGCAACTGTACATCTCCGCAGCCACGTAGTATAGCCCCACTGCAGCTGCCGCTGTACGATAACGTACACACCATAAGTGCTGCTGGCCGTCAATAGTACTGCTGGCTGTAGGTGACATGCGATATCTCTCTCATATATCGGCTTTTTTATGGATGACAGTTCTCAACTCAGCCTGGGTGGCATGTGCTATCGGGGCGTTCGATCGATGTCCCAGACACAACCACCCATCCAGGCCCCCACAATGGCGTCGCCAGCCGGGTAAGTGACCCTCCCCATGGGTCGGAGGTCGGAAAGTATGTGCCGGAAATAACCGCGCGAATGCATACACTCTGTCGAGAGACCATGGCCCAAAACACTGACAGGGCAGGAATTTTCGGAGTTGCCTTCGTAGAGCTCAATGTCAAGGCTTCGTGCGGGCGCTACCGCGCTGAGCGGGTGGATCCTCCGATGCCGGGCGGTTAAGGCGTGGAGAGGAGACGCCCCGGCGAAGAAACCGCGCCGAAAGACGGTCAGACGCGGGAGAGATCCGCCTACCAAGCACGGATCGGATAAGGTTGAGGATCATCGTAGGTAAACTTATTTGCGGAACAAAAAAACGCGGCAAAAAATTATTGGCGTATTGTACTCGCCACTATCTCATGATAGTGGCAAGAGGCCCTTTTTTGTTGGATTTTCACATCTTGGGAACCTGGTGGACCAGCATTGGTGTCCATACGAGGGTGTGTACCCACTTTCTTTGGCACCATGTTCCTGAGATCAAGATGAAACAGCCACAACGTGGTACCATAACTTGCGGCCTATGAGCACAACTTTTGAAACGGAAAGTTCCAATTTCTTGGAAAACCTCGATAAAAGCAAATCTGCGGCCGATGTTGGGCCAAGATCGGCTTCAGAAAACCTCATGCGGATGTTTAGCTCGAGGCGGCGACATTCCGAGTCCTCGACAGACATCGACCGACGAAACCAACAATTTCAATTGCGTCATGACTTCTGAACGGAGTGCGCTCGTTAGGGGCTCCGACCCACCCTAGGGTCACCGTGTTCACACCATGGCCGGTGACATTTTGCGGGCGCTGGCCAGGCGTATGATAAAAACACTATTTGCCGCTGGTGTGCACAAAACAGATGACGAAAACCTCGATCCGTCGCGAATGGCAAAAAATAGTTTTTTTTTTCAGGATTGGGAGAACACCGTAGGACGCCGTCGGCAAGCTCTCGCCCCCCAGACCATGGGTCCGCCTGATATCTTCGACGCCGCCATCTGTTCTCGTCGGCCTTGCCCGACACTAAGCGGGTTGGCCGTGGGTTATGTCGAGATCGAGACTCTATCGTGGCACGAGCTGAGTTTTATAAGGGTGTTGACAAGTTGCAACGAGAAAAAAACTAGTTGCGCCGCCTGCAGCCGAAAGGAAAAACGTAAGAAAAAATGAAACAGTCAGTAGTGTTTGCGAAAACCTGTCTTCAGAAATTTACTCTCTTCCGCTAAAAACAGGTGAATTCCCGTCCCATCATGATTGTGGTGTGTTTGCCGAAGAGGTAAACCTAATCCTGCAGGCGACGCGTCCAAAATTGAGGAAGGGAGTGGGGATGTGCGGCAACGCCTGGCAAACAAAAAAAAGTAACAAAAACACAGCGTGCGAGTAGCATCTGCAACGGTGTCGGCGACGGAGTTGGCCACAGTGCCGCCACTGCCATACCACGACCGCAAGCAGCACCACAGCAAGCGGCAGCTAGTTAGCGCTAGCCGCAGCAAGGGGCCGCACCAGCTTGAGCAATAAAAATAAACAGCATCAGCACCAGCACCAGCTTCCGTTCTTCGATTGGTGCTGCTGCTCTGCTGCTGCTGCTGCTGCTGCTGCTGCTGCTGCGCTCGGTCTAGGCACGCCACAGCGCCGGCGCGCTTTGCTTCGCCACCGCTGCTGCTGCTGCTGCTGCTGCTGCTGCTACCGCAGTGTGGTGTATTTGATATGATACATGAGTTGTCATGCTGTCGCGCTCTACAAGCCAGGCGATACAAGCACGAGTACGAACAGGAGTCCTTTCGAGACGACGCATCCTCCACGACACCAAGCGGGCGAGAGCGTACGGTAGCAGCGGGCCGCCGGCGGCCTGCTGGCATAATCCAACGCCGCTTGTCCACGGTATACCCCGCTACACGTCTCGACCATCTCTGCTTCCAACGGTTGTCGTGTTGTGTACAGCAAGCATCAGCATGGTGCGCGGAGGCATGGAAGATGCTCGGTGGTTTAAATGATATGGAGAGCAAAAATGTACCGTACATTTTCCCGACTTCGCCAAAGTATTTTTTTTGCCTTTTTTTCAAGGATTTACCTTAAATCCTACCGTCTGTGTTTATTTTGGGGAAGGCAAATAGCAAAAAAAGTACTTTCGCAAACACGTTTTTTTTTGTCGTGTTCCCCACAGCGGCGGTACGAGGATGTATTCGCCGGTTCTTTGAAAGCAATATATATATATATATATTTTACTAGGCGTTCCCATTGTGTTATGCCGTTGGTTCTCAATTGTGTAAATATCTGCTACTGCTGTAGTTCCACACCTCGGACAGATGATGATCTACTATTGATACAGATGTATTGCAGTAGATGACCTAGTTCCTCACCAGCCGTTGTGAGAGGTCGTACAGGCTCTGCACACTACATATCCAAACAATGAAACTTGCGCTAGACCATGTGGATTTTGCGGGTCCCACCCGGCAACATGAGCTAGCTAGCTATACGAGATGGAGGGTGTGCATGTCTTGGAAAGATCTACAACTGCGGTATTTTGAGCAGGAGGTGTTTTTGAAGATCAGAGAAAAAGTGTGGGTTCCCTAGAATGGCGCACATATACGCCCACACGCTAAACGCAGGCAAGCACCGTCCGTGGCTGTCAACAAGGGAAGAGGTTGAAGTGCGGCTGCTGTGGAATTATGGGTGTTAGGTATGTACAAAAGTAAAGAGCTTGGAGGGAAGTGGGATACAGTTACAGCAGCAGCAGAAGCAAAGCGAAACGGTTGAGGATACAATGATCGATGCTCTGGGGCGTGACAGGTCTTACGCAGTTAGGCGAGGTAAACGGCACTCATGAAAGTCAGAATGACTCTCGTGTTCTATTGTATCGAGGAGGAGTGAACAAGGGTTCACCTCGGACGTCGTTCGGGGCCGAAATGACAGTTACATCCGGGACATAAACATCCCCGAACTAAACATGCCTTCTACCATATACATACTCCACGTGTTCCATCGAGCATAACTGTGCGATACTCACAGCTCACAGCCGTACTCAGAGCATACCCGACATGCACAGCTGAGTTCGTATCCACTGTTGAGAGGTTGTGTTCCGAGTTCCTATTAACATTAATAGCATCCTACCACGTATCTATATCAGGTACGCTGGTAATCCCGATGGCACACAGACGCACATGCACACACGCAGATTCATCGTTCGTTGTTGCCACGAAGGCGAACACCTGAAGCGAGGTTGTTGTTGTAACGCGACTGCCCTTGTTGTGCGAGCTGTTAACTACACAGCAGAACATGGGAAAACCTGCCGTGGGTGATTTCTTTAGTATGGGATACCATCGTCCTGCTTGGCTCTGGCTCGGCGGAATCCCGCGAAAGGAGCCGGCTCCTCGCGACTTTGAACACACAGAACACGCGACACGGAGCCCTGCCGGGGTCCAATCTTGCTCCGTAGGGTACACGCGGTCTCCGTGCGTGCCCTGCAGTCCAGAGCGCCAGATAAGGCCCAAGGCCGGAAGAGAAATGCGTGGCCACGAGCAAAAAAAGTGCGTTTCATACTTACTTTGAAAAGTCCCCTTTCAGCATGTGGTTGACTTGAAATGCAGTGTCGCAGGTTGATAGGGAGAACACAGACGTTTCTTAGGATATACTTTATAAAATTATGAAATATATCATATTCTATGGGAGGTTCAATGGTGTTGTACCGCTTCTGCTGCTGCTGCTGCTGCTGCTGCTTCTGCTGCTGCTGCTGCTGCTGTTGTTGTACCGCTGCTGTTGTATTGCTCGGGTGCTTTTGAAACTCAGATGAAGTGGGATGGAATCGTCCATTTCGTTGTGTTTAATATCGCACGCCCACATACGCATACACCGTTCGTAGCTGTCACAAAAAACACAAGTTGAAGTGCGGCTACTGTTGCACCATGGCTGCCACAAGGTCAAAACCTTACGGTGTATTGCAGGTACAGAGCGGCCAACAACAGATGCACGAGTAAAAAAGAAAAAAAGGAAAGAAAAGGAAAATGCACTTCTCTCGTTGGGACTGACTGCTGTGTTTTTGGGTCCTATTTTATACTGCTGTAGGATCCTACAATATGATGACACACACGCACACGCATGCTCACGCGCACCCACACAGAAGCCCCGTTCGGGGCTGTTACAAGGGGAAAAGCTTGAAGCGTGGCTGTTATACCGTGGCTGCCTACAGTAGCTTTTGGGGGCTGCTGCGACACAGTACTTCAGAAACAGCAGCAGAGGTGGAAAAATGCAATCATGACAGTTATGGGTTTCCATGGACCCGGTTGACTATGGCTCGGCGGAGAGCGATACCGTGATTTACTTCCCAGTTCGCGCGACTTTGAATGCCCAGAGCACGCGCCACGGAGGCCAGCCGGGGTCCCAAGCTTGCGCCGTAGTGTACACCTAGGCCCTCCGCGTGCCCCGCTGCCGATAGCGCGAGAAAGACCCGCGGCTGGAAGAGAAACATTCACAGATATCCGAACGAAATCAATTTTAGTTTTGTACATATAGACAAGGTCCCCCTTGGTGATGTGGTTGACTTGGAATCCCGGAGGTGTCGCAAGTTGAAAAGGAGAAGTACAGGCGTTCCTATTTATGCATTTAAGCCTATGTGAGGTTCGCTGGTGTTGTACCGCTGCTGCTGCTGCTGCTGTTGTTACCACAGCTGTACTGCGCAGGTGCTTTTGAAATTCAGAGGAAGCAGGGGTTGTCATAGTCCAGCTTGTTGTGTTCGGGATGGCACGCACGCATCGCATACACACAGGAGCACCGTTAGCAGAGCTGTCACAAAACAAGACCTTGAGGTACGGCTACTGTTGCATTATGCATGGTTGCCACAAGGTCAAAATCTACGTTGGGTTGCAGGTACACAGCAGCAGACAGCACAGCACAGCAGATAAGATAAATATAGGAAAAAGGGTTGAATTGTACCTCTCTGTTGAGACTGCTCCTGGTGCCCACTCCTGTAGGATCCTCGGTGACACACACGTACACACACGCACGCACACGCACACACACGCAGAGCACGGTTCGTGGCTTGTCATGAAGGGGAAACCTTGAATTGCGGCTGCTTAGCCTGAGGGCTGCTGTCGTACCCAGAAACGACAGCACAAGGTGAAAAATAAAATGTGTGACAGGTTGGTGTGTTTATGAACCTGCATGGCTCTGGCCCGGGGGAAAACGATCCCGTGGTTACTTGCTAGTTTCCGCGACTTTGAACGCCCAGAGCACACGCCACAAAGTCCGGCCGGGACTCACACTGGCGCCGTGGTCCGCACCTGGGCGCCTTGCGTGCCCCGCACCCGAGAGCGCGATTGAAGACCCCCAGCCGACAGAGGCAAGCTTTGTGTTCCGCAAAAACGGCTATTTCGTGTATATACATGTACATATATGTACCTATATACGCAAAATAAAGCACCACCTAGGATGCATGTCCGACTCGAATTTCTTGGAAACAAACACCACAACGAAAGCGGTGCCTTTTGGAATATCTCCTTGAGATTTTTCTTGGCGCATCGCTCGGCACTTGCACTCGCCCCGTCGTCCGGAAGAATAAATAGGAAACTCGTCCTACGGGGTGTTCTACCTTGCCTGCTGCTTGGTGTGGTATATACGTTACAGCCGCACTCTACGAGTACTCGCATACTCTACTAAGAGCCTAGAAATGCAATAGGTGTAAAACAATCGTAAGGCTGTCAATGTGACGATGCTAAAATGCGATACACTTACATGTATGGGTCTAAGTTTGCCACGTTAAGCGCTATACTAACCACATAATCATAGAACCGTGATTCACGAATACGAGAAAAATCAAAATATGTACCTGGTAGCAATCAAGCCAACCCAGATTTTTGTTGATTACGAACACTATTAATACTATTATTGGGCAAAATCGACGTTGGACCAACCATCTTTCGCGCTGGCAACTTTATTGGCACCTTATAGACTGCCTCAGGCATGCCTCGGTGGAGTTAGTTCATCCGGTTTTCCCTAATCAGTACTTTCACCCGGTTTAGCCAGCTCATTGGTTAATGGTTGTTTACCGGTTGAGCGGACCTCAAAAACCGCCAGCTTCTGCTTCGAAAAACCGTCTAAGCACACTCACGCTTGCCAGGTTTCTGAAGCCGCGGTTAACCATTTTGTTCTGTTCCGGTGCCCGTCGCTAGTGCTGATATGTCATACCAGGTGCTCCATGTACTCGTACAAACTCTACCCCACGCCTACTACTACTAGTAATTGGTGGTAATGAGGCGCGACCTCGGTAATACCTGCAGTAGTCATATCTGCGATGCATCATGCTGGGCGCATACGGATTATTTTGTATTGTGCTGAACGAACGAACACGAAGGAACATCTACCACGTACGTACTACTGTACTACTGCTGTACGCCGTCGTGGGTGCATCTCAATAATTTTCGTAAATGTTCTTGGCCTCTCCTGCTCTTGATCTATAAAAAAGCACTGGATTTGGTCGGGCGTATCCTGGTTTCCACCTCGAAATCCGGCATAATAATTTGAAGACGAAATCTGCACTGCTGTGACCTCAGAACTTGTATCTCTCAGGGATTGAGGAATCGGCACGGACACTGCTTGTGCTGCTGGATGTCGACGGGTAGAAAGAGTCAAGAACACACAACACTTGACATGTTTTGTCCAGCAGTGTTTTCTGGTTGAAATTCAGCACAATAATAAGTTGAGGACGAAAAATCTGCATTTCACATGTTTTGTCCTACAGAAAGCTTCTTTTTCGTGACAGGTGCCACCACAATGTTACATGGACTGATGTACGACATCTACAGCAGCAGTGCGCCTCCCGCACCATAACAGCAGCAGCAGCAGCAGCAGCAGCAGTAGCAGTAGGACACACGAGGCCAGGGCCAGCGTCGCCGTACGCTCGGCTTGTCGGTCTAACCCTTGCACCCTTTGTACGCGTACCTATACACATACGTACTGTAGTACGTACGCTGCACTCGTTTTTTTAATATGTTTCCTGCTTCCCACCTCGAAAGTCGGCATAATATTTTCGAAACGACAACACGAACATGGCATGCCCAACAAGAGCTTCTCGTAGTAGGTGCCACAACTACTGCAGCTGTGCAACATCTACATCAGAGCTTCTCCAGCAGCAAAAATGCAGCAGCAGTAGCAGTAGGATCCATGATGCCAGGGTCAGCGTCGCAGTACGCTCGGCTTGTGTCGGCTTAACCCTTGAGCCCTTTGTACACCGTACTCGATGTTGTGTGTTTGGGATTCCACACTCATAATTTGAAGACGAGAAATCTACAACCTGACATGACATATATGTATCCAAAAGAGGTTCTCGTAGCAGGTGCCACCACTACTACTGACTGCTGTACAACATCTACAGCAGATGTTCTCCTGCTTCTCCGTCTCCTCATCAGTAGGAGGGTAGGCCTGACAATATCACCTGCAGCACATGGCCCGAACGTTGCTGTGGACAGACAGGCGAAGTCTGCCTATGACTACTCGTAGTTTGGTTTCATTAGTTATTACGTACCAGGTAGGTAGAGGAAAGAGCTAAAAAGACAAAGCCGTCTGCCTGCTGTGGACAGGCCCAGTCTGCCTGCTGTGGAGTGCTGCGGACAGGCTCAATCTGCCTGCTGTGGATAGGCCCAGTCTGCCTGCTGTGGACAGGCCCAGTCTGCCTGCTGTGGACAAGCATAGTCTGCCTGCTGTGGGCAGGCACAGTGTACATGCTGTGGACAGGCACAGTCTGCCTGCTGTTGGCACAGGCACAAAAAAACCATAATGATTTTGTATTTTGAACACGGCCCAGCACAGACATGTGCCTACACACGTTGCCGCACCTAGCTCGACGAACTGTGAACGATTTTCCACCCCACCAGGACGAGAACGTGTCTTGCGTGTGTGGGCGTGCACAGAGCCCGCGGGGACTGGATTTTGTGGCGTGTGCGTCGAGCGCCGTGGTGAAAGGTGGACAAAAAAAAATGTTGAATCACACACACCAACTCACACACGCACATACAGAAACACTCAAAACGAAGCACCCTACCCTCGTACCCGAGCCGTTATGAAGAGGCTTTTTTTCCTTGGTTAAAGACCAAGTAAAAAAAGGCTCGCTTCGCTCGCTCGCCTACTACTGTTAATACCACAACTACAGTTAAACTACGGTTGCTTGGCACGTCGTGGATACTCGAGCGTATCACAGCTGTTTCATTAGCTTCCAGACATGGTTGCCTTTATTTTAGCCGTCTTGGCGTGGGTTTTTGTAGGTGCAGTACTCGCAGTCGGATGTCCTGTGCCCATGAATTCAGCAGCACCACCCTCTATCGTATGGTGCTGCTGCGCATCAGCATTTGCAATACAGCACGATGGTACAGCATACCTGGTACATTCCTAATATACCTGGTATGAGAAAGGGGCAGGGACCCCTTCGGGCAAGAAAATAAGAGCACTGCAATCTTTTAAAAAACAAATCCGTATTTTTCTTTCAGTTGCGATACTATTTCTGCTATAATTTTTACCTTTCACGACTCCCCACTGGAAACAATGTTTCTCCAATCTGATGCTCAGGCCGCCTCCTTCTCGGCGGGTTTAGAGAGCGTAGGTCATAGGCAACCTTTTAGTGTCGGGCGCCCGATCGATCCGGCGACTTTTTCATCACGAAAAGGGCCTCTTACCAAAAACTGACTACCCATACCTCTGCTACCCATAGACAAATTAGAAAAATGGATTTTTCTCGGGCTGCTGATAATGTTTGAACTCAGGTTTCGACAACAACGCCGAGCACTATTGATACGAGGAGAACCTACCTGGGCCTCTAGTTCGGCCGTCCGTGGCGTCCTACTACTTGGCCGTCACAGCAGAGTGAAAATACCAAACAGGAGCTCCGGAATGATAAATTTGTTGCTGCTGGGCACGTTCGTTTCGTGATGCAAACATAGCAATGCCTGGCCTCTCTTACAAATTCAAGGCCCCCAACACTTCCTAGAGACCATAACCAACCCCCCATGCGATGGTCAGGAGATGGCCTGAACATTAAAACTGGAGCTATGCCGTGTTCGGTAAGGAGTCATGATATGGCGTTAATGTACCAGAAATAGTGTTGGTGCTGTAAAACAGACAGAAAAGTTTTTTTTCGAAAGACTTGTTTTGTTCCGACCGGAGGGGCCCCTTAAGCTTTACACCGCCAATAAATGCACCTGAAGCGTAGATTTTGACACCGATACTTGAACCCCCGGGATTTATGACATTAGTCTATGCTGGGGCGGATACGATATCATCACCAACCAGCCCCTATACAACCAAAACGCCATGTCATACAGTAGTACGAGCACTCGTGTGAGACGTAGAAGTGACACTACCATTATCACAGCAGGATTATAAGCTCACACCCATACAACCACACTTGGTGGATACGTAAATATGGCACCACCACCATCAGCTATTCACAGCAGCATGATTAGCACACATAACCACAATAAATAGATGCGTGCGCGAGTACAAGCCCTTGCCTCCCACAGATGGAAGATCAACACAAAGACAAGCGATGAACGGTCGGGCTGTTCTCCTTGGCTTTGCCTGTTTGTTGAGTATGGTAGACATACTCCCTCGAAGCGAATAAATGGGAGAGTTCTTGTTTCATTCGACATCTTTGAGCAGCAGCGCACCCACGCTACCTCGCCTAATATCCCACGAGCAGTACGAGGGCTCCTTGTTGCCTCCCCTCGCTCCTCGACCTATCGCGTTGAAGACATAGCCCTCCTAGTAAGAGTGAACGGGCTCTATCGCCCCTAGCGCAGTCTATTGATCTCATGTTTGCCTCTTGCCATAGGCCCCACGTGGTCCCCGCTCGTACTACCCGATAACGCCATGGAGAATGCTAATATCATACCTTGGACCTTTCCGTACCTCTTCGTACTGCCTGCATTTGACGTTTTCTCGCCGTATCTTTGCCGTGCAGTTTGCCGCGGAAGACTGCGCACAGCAGTGCACCTCGCGTACTGACCGCTCTACATGTACATCAGTGGTCAGCACCATCACTTTGCCGAAGCTCTTGCGGATTAGTGAGCGGACTGGGGACTTCTTTTGAAGCGCAGGAGCTGAAAGGAGTAGGAGGCATCGAGTCGAGGATTCTTGGATTTAACTGCTGGGTGAAAAATCTCCGCCACTTCCATCCTCACGAGGCAATCTTGGACAGTTTTTCCAGATATCTTTCACACAATCTACTCATGGGTGGCATGAGGTGCGTGCATTGCGACGACTGCAATGGTCACAACACCAGCAGCATATTACGTGGTCAATGCCTCTGCGTAGGGTCTATGCCAGTAACATCAAGGGGGATTGCGGAATTGCACATACTATCCTGTACCTGGTACCTGGTATGCCGGTACAGCAGTACTGATGAGCGTGCCTGTCACACTATCGACATTGATGTCCCACGTGACACCCAATGCTGAGCACCCTAACGAAAGTATTGCGTGTTTGGCAATGTATAACATTTAATTAATCCGTTCTAGTACACGAATACTTGAACGCGAAGTGCCTCTCATGTTTTCACCAGCTGGTGGTGTCAGGTGTGCCAAGCAATTCCCAAATCGCTCAACGTACGTCGGCCATGGTGTAGACTAAACTAATGCGAACTACTCTAGACTGATGAGATTGTAGGGTGGGGCCAGCCTGCGCTTTGAATCACACACATGAAACAACCCTGAATGTATCGCGATCGGCTCTTTCCCTCGCCCACAGCAGTCCTTTCTTTATCGTTTCCCCCTTCAATACATCTGTTGGATGCAGTTGTAATATTATAAGAGTAGCCACGTCGACTCTCCTTGAATCCTGCATCACGGTCAGGCTATTCATGTTAACAGCACGCACACAATTGTGCTTAGCGTTCTACCTGGTGTGTACAATGACGCAAAAACAGCAAGCGGTGCCAAACCGCGCCAACAATGTCATGGCAGTAGTTATTCGGGTGGCATTACTAAGTATTGGAACTACAGTAGTACCACACACACGGAAGTCGTATTTGGGCTCTTCAAAACAGGCTGTCCCCAACGAGCCCGTAGCTCACACAAATCATATTTGCGCTCTATCATATATAGCTCCCTGGTATGATATGGAATGACATGGTATTTTGTAATATGTGCCTCTCTTCGACGATTCCCCCAGGTTGACCGCATTTATGGCGGCGGTGGTTGCTATCGTTAACTTGCCCGGAGGGTTGGCTTTTTGCCTACACGTTAAAGGACGGACTGGGCAGGCACAACCTGTCGGCGGTGTCGTTGGCGGTAAAGTGCGTTGGAAGGCTAACGGTGTTGCCCGCGGTATTGCCAACGGCATTGCGTATCCCCCGCCACAAGAGACCCACAGAGGAACGGCCCTATTCCAAGGAGCGTGTTGGACGGCGGACAACGCAGGGTATCGCTGGCCATGCCAAAGTCGGAAGCTTCAAAGGCACTCTGGAGTGCGGAACAACGACAGCAATGCTTGTGCCCAGCGTACCGGGATGGTTGGAGCTGTGGCTTCAGGAGGCGAGTGGGGTTGCTTCAGCCTTAACTCCTGCCCTCCGAGGGGAGGGGGTTTGGCGACGACAGTGCCCATGGCGGAGGTGCGTGCTTTTCCAAGGACCGAACAACCTTTTTTGAGAGGTTCCTGAATCACAGAGGCATGTTGGAGATGGCCAACAATGGTGGTGACACGGGAAACGGGAACAACGACGACGATGGGGGTGATGGTGGCGATGGTGATAGTGGTGATGATGACGATAACGATAATGTGATAGTGATGACGAGGGTCGTGATGGTGATGGTAATGGTGATGGTAGTCGTGATGGTGATGAGCCGTGTTTTCGCCTTTGCCCAGCCTCGACAGAACTGTTGACATACCAGGTATGCTTAACTCTGCACCTCAGCTCTGGCCCTATCCCCGACCGCGTGGCAAATTCTCACAAGCAACTTGAATTCATAATTTTCGCGCGCACTATAGCACTATCAGTCATTGTGTCGAAGCTGGGCCAAGTGTTTTACATTATGGAGGATTTATGGCAAGCTAACACCCTAACCCTCCAGGTCCGAATGGCTCTCCTTAAGCGGATCGAATAAAGCCTCGGGGGGCGGCTTGTAACAGTATCTCAGTGCTGTGCTGTTATTTGTTGATACGTGGTGTAACGTGGTGATATATAGTGATTGTTGCAGCCGATCAGCGCGGTTCACTGTTTATCCGCAAGAAATGAGGCCCACGAATCGCCCCTATTCGTTGTAAGTGAATATTCACTTGCTACTTGTACAGCTGTTTACACGCGCAGTAGTACCATGACCTTAGCCTTAACCCTTGTCGCACCGTGGCCTTCCAGACGTGCTCCCGCCTACTGGGTCCAGAATCTGTCAACGGGAGATCCGGCGCAAAGGGAGCAATGCCCAAGCCCGACAGCAACGGTGGCGGGGGCAAGGGGGGGGGGGATAAACATGGGGGAGATTCAGGGAGAGAGGGGGGAAACGGGGGAGGGGGCCAGCGAGGAAACAGGGGCAAGTTTATCAGTTTGTGTCGTTTGGGGTTGTGCGGCAGTTACTGCCCAGTTGTCGGACACCGTTTTTGACAGGAAGTGTGGGCGTTTGGGTTCTGTCCGCAAGGTTCTCGCCGCAGCGTCAAAACTGTGCATGATACTTGCTGGAATGGGCCGTGGGTCCTTTTTCTACAGCGCAGCATGTCAAGTCTGTGATGTTGGATTGGTATTTGTCAGTGCATATCGCCTATCGGGACATTTGGTCCCGGATTGCCGTATTCCGTCGTCTCTATCTTCTTGGCCAGGAAGTAGGGGCGCAGCAGTGAGCGTTGATTTGGACCTTTAGATTCTGAGAATAGAAATCTCCACGGAGGATGCAACCTTTACCATTCTGCGACTAGCGCGTCGTTGGAGCTGGGCTTTATTGCAGTACGAAGTACCTTGTTGTTTATCAGGTGGCGGCTTTACATTCGTATTTTTGTATCTGCGGGGCTCCTTCCAGGGGATCTTGATGAAAAGCATGTTGACGCCCTAGCCTCGCGTCACTGAATAATCAAGAAGCATACCCTCGATGACTCGGTGCATGGGTAATGATTGTTTCAATGTTCACTAACGAGGCAGGTGACAACGGCGACAGCTCTCCGGTGGCCAATAACAACACCATGATCGCATCGTCAACTTCTATAACGCTCGAGAGCGGCGCAGAGATCGACCGCAGCTTGTTGAATCGCTCGCCTCTGGCGAGAACTCTGGCTCCGTTGTTCAGGTTCTTCCAATCAAGACTTGGTGGGTTGTCATATTTCGGTGTTGTTGATGTGTGACGGATGCATCGGTCATTAAGGCGAAGTAGTCATAAAGTTTTTCGCGCCGAGCTTTCCGACCGCACTGCTTGGGTGTTCTTTTTGGCGATCGTGCTTCGTAACCTTGAATTATGGATGGCTCGTCTCGGCTGTTTTTTCCATGTGGCGATTGGTCCCGCAAATAAAGTTTCACGCATTCTGTCGGTGCTGGGCGGGCTCATCGTTGCCGACGGTTGCTGGCCACGACGAGGTTCCGTAAGCCAGTGAAGTACGTCTGCTTCGATGGCTGGCGTGTTATGTTTCAGACGCGCGCCATATCGCCAATATTTCGCCTTATGAGTAATAGGACTTATCGCGTCCTGTTGCACCTCCATATGCGGTATTACCGGCGGTGAATCGAGTTTTTTCCCACCTATTACGGGGGACCATAGTTAATAGGACCTATGGTATACATAAAAACCTATATGTTTAACCATTTTTACTAACAATATTTGGTCCTATTAACTATGGACCCCCGTAATAGCTGAAGTGGTCAAACCCTATTCTAGCGCTATAGCGGGGCAAAGTGGCTTCCCTGTTCCCGACTTATGGCCACTTATGGCCAATGGTCAAGCCTCGGCACGAAGCCGTTGCCCCATGGGAGGGGCAGTCAGCGCCTTTTGGGGGTAAAGTATGGTGTGATGCCCCCTTGTTCTTGGCATACGCACCACTATATCTGAACCTATAGGGACCTATCGGATATCCTTGTACTATTCAAAATGTCCGTGTATACCCGGACAGACTAGTACAGTTGACGGTGTTGACCGTAGTGCCACCCCCCCTCCATGCGCAGCCTTCTTAACTGTCCGGCAAAAAATAGTTTGTACATTGTACAGCACCTCCGTGCACTCTGTACTGGCTTCATTTTGGAATGTCGTCCCATGAATTGTGTTGCAATATCTGGCTCCATACCGTGACTGACTCATGTTTGGCTTTCGACGTGGCCTTGGTGGCTACAGGTCCCCTGCTGCCGTCCTTTTTAGACCGTACCGTACGTGCCCCCCACCTTTCCCTTAACCATTGACTCTTCGACCCTGTTTTATTTGCGCAGGACTATACGGAATTATGCTGGGATATGTGGCATTCACGCTATCTCAACACATATCGCCCATCTACCTGGGCATCTCCTTCCTCGCCGCCATCGGCCCGTGAGTCACAGTCGATGTAGAGTACCTATTGTGGCAAGGAATATTGACCGCATCTCAGGACATTTTTGCGTATCGACGGGTAGAATGTGCAGTCGACTGTAGATGGTCGATAGCCACCGGAGTGCTGACCTCTCATTGGAGTATGAGGTATTGAAGTAGCCACACTTCTCGTTTCCCCTGTGATACTTGAACTCTCGGCGAATCCCCTTTGGGCTTGTGGGTTCGCTCTGGGGGGGCAGTGGTCGTCGGGGGACATTCGGTGTACATCCCTCGGTGTGCTGGGTGGATACGGATCTTGCGGCGGGTAAATAGGATACTGCGGCTTGTTGCTGGGAGCATCGCTCACCAGTCGCTCAGCGATCTTCATCTTCTAGATTTCTCGAGTATATGACCTGGGTGATCATCTCGCTCTCGTGCTTCACCAAGACATACTCGCCATGAGCTGAGTGTGGCCATCCTCTAGACCATATGCCATACCAGCAAGCACGACCACGAGTGTCGCGGCCTGTATGCATCATCCTCGCAAGCTGACGTAACTATGCCAGATGCACAAATATCGCACTGCGCGCATGGGGCAGCAAACAGTCTGCACTCAGTGTTTCGATGTCGACCTGGCCATATTCGAGGCGATGGAACGTCGCTCCCATATTGGCGTGAAACTTGCCAAAACTTGAATCAGTTGCTTTCTTACATATTATTGTGTGTCGATGGCACGGTGAACGGAGGATACACCGCACTGGGCTTACCAGCAAGCCATCAGCGAACTCGCTTGTGACCATCTAGTCACGTACGTGTATTAGTTCATCTACTTAGGGTGGGGTAGTTATTACCAATTTCCAGAGGGATCACACAGTAGTGGAATCTCCGTTTCTTCCATCAACCGGATGTTATCTGTTCACGACTTACCACTAGCTAACGAGCAAAAGTAGTCGCCATCGAGTAGGCGGTGCGTTCTAAGTGTAACTGTTTGATACCCAGTTTGAATGGTGTCTGTGAGGCTGTTAGCGTTGCTGCGATTAGCGTGGACCGCAGTCGCCCTCAGACATCATCCTGTTGACCCTGCATCTCTTTCGCGGTGGGTCCAAAGCACGCGCAACCGATGTATCACACACAGCGTCCGGAGTTGAGTATTTGTTTGCACTCACAGCTGAAGTATGTTGTGTTTATTGTACCTGATTTTTTCAATTTTATTTTATGCGTTTGAGAGCACAAAGCGGCGCAACACATCTCGCATCTCAAAGCCAAAAACACTAAGAATTGGCACAGATATCGCTGTTCTTGGCATCAATGCCTGATGGTTATCGCCGCCAGATTTGTTTCAAAGAATGCGCTTCCGAACGAGCGACACGTTGATGCTGTACCTGTTAGTGCTACGAGTTCGCGTTGACGTGTAGAGGTTGGGCATTGGTGCACAGCGGTCCCTACTATAGACTACCTTACTGAGATCTCGCCTACTTTGTAGGACATTCTCCGTACATTCTCCTCCTATCAGCCTTCCTCAGCCTGCAATTGCCGGCGAGAATACTATTTGTTGGGCAACCTTCCTGAAGTCCTTGGCTTTCGTTGCTTTCTTCGCGTTCTTTTGATCGTTTTCTATTCGTTTGTTTGTTGATGGCACAAACCAAGCTCCGATAGCCGTAGTATATACGCACGGCAAGCACAGCAGCGCAACCCGCAATGAGCTCTACATATAGAGCAGCGAAGTACGGTAGTCGTACATACGATACGTTCGTGCCGATCAGAGTGCAACGACGCAAGCGCGCAGACACTAGCAGTTGTTGCTGAGAGCCACCATTTTCGTGTATGTTTCGTTTCATCATTTTTCCTCTTTGCTTTCGTTCTCACGGGTGTATTTGGAAGGATTTTTTACAAGATGGATCGTACTTACTGTAGAGTTTCTTCTTTGCCTCTTTCCTGATTTGTGTTGTTCGGCGTTGATATTCGTATTTTACGGAAAACATAATACGACAGTTGTTTTATGCTCTACCGCAAGCAGCGATTCAAGAAATTATCGCAGGTTGGAGGGCTGTGCGGTAGGAGAGTATACCGACCGAGCCCTCTGAGAGGGGGGACTTCTCAGGAATATGCTTATGGCGTCAGGGTTGTTTTCTTGAAGCACGGCGGGGGGGGGCTCTTGGCGTTTATAAGTCGCCAATTTGCACGTACGATCGACCTCTGCCCACTCAGTGGTTCACGTCACATTTGTTTTTTAGTTTTTCCTTCCTGAGCGAAGCGCCTTGTACTACTACTGTATGTACCAAATTGGCCTATTATTTCTGGAATACTGTTACTTTTATCATCCAGTCGCGTTTTTTTTCTCGCACCCTCGGCTACGGGGCACGCAGGGCGCTCCCATGGACACCACAGCGCACGTGTGGGTCCCGTCCGTACTCCGTGGGGCATGCTCATGGCCTTCAAAGTTGCCAAATCTGACAAATAACCACGGGAAGCTGTTCCGACCTGCTAGAGCCAAACAGGCAAAGGTATTCGCCGAGCTGTCAAAGTTCCATTTTTTCACCCCTACTGCTTATTGCCTTCTCTCAGATACTGCAGCAGCCCTCGAAACCTAGGCAGCCACGGTGCGGCAGCAGTGCTCCAAGCTTTTCGCTCTGTGACACCCACGATCGGTGTTATTGCGCGTGGTTGTGAGCGTGCATGTGCGTGTGTGTATCCTACTGTAGTAGAAACCGAGAGGTCGGGTGCAGTTTCAGCTCTTTTTTGCTATCGTCATACCCTGGTATCTGCTTTTTCTGCTGTGTACCTGTGCAGACATCACACTCTGCTGCTGCAAGCTTTAGCTTTCGACGTTGCAGCATCCATGGTACAGGCAGCAGTTGCCGTACTTCAAAGTTGTATGTACAAATATATGTGCTATAGCAAGCAATTACAGGCATCTGAGTCACGGTGCACTACTCGCTACCGTGGGTCGCGATGTCCTTGAAGTTAACGTAGTTTTGATGCAATGGGACCAGACGCACCCGCCGAGGGACATGGCGAACGTATGGGGAATCAATTGTAACGACACTTCGGATTGACTATCGACCTCAGTAGTATGGGTATATATGTATGTGTATTTATACTCCCTACAGTTTTTACCACGTGGGTACAGACGTGAAACGGTTGTCGATTTAATTTGTGATATAGACTTGATTGGCGAAGATGAGTGTCATGGATTCAAAGGATACTGGTTCGTGTTGGCGGAACGTGCGCTTGCTGTTTGTCTGCGCGTGTGTCAACGTGTTCGCGTAGGCGCTCGAGAGCCCGCACGTATACGACATGTAGTTCTTATTTATATTATTTTGCCACTATATACCGGAATATATATATAGTGTGTATTCTACCGGTATATATAAAAGTGGGAGTTCTAACGGTATATATAAAAGTGGGAGTATGCATACAAACACATGTATAATAGACCATTTTTCAACCTCAGCTTACTCCAGTACATCCCGCCTTGAGCCAACAGGAGCTCAGATCGTTCGGAATCGCTGTGCCAAAGAGGAGTTGAAAATAAAATGTGATGCAGCTGCTCCTGTTTGGATTGCGGAAAAAATGTTGTTTTCCCTTTTGTGACAATCGCCCTTTTTCATTATTTAATAGTCTTGCATAAAGCGTCCTAACCACATACTTTCATGATGAAAGGAGAGTCACAGTTTATGGTTTGGTCTACTCTAACGTGTAAACGGCATTATTTATCCTTTTGCCCGTATCGTTAGGAACCCTGCGAGGAAACTTCTTGTAATAGGCGCGCGAAGTCTGTCAGTACTGACAGTAGCGAGCTACGTCCAAGACCAGTTCCGACATCAGGCGAGTGCGCTTGCTATCGTGTTGAAAAGGCGAATGGGTTATGGGATCATGGGTTATTTTAAGGTTACGGCGCGTAATTTTCGTGTCGAGATTCGACGCAGCCGGCTTTTTGAGAGGGATAAGACGATCGATAACGAGAGGAAGTACATGCACAGATGGAAGCACCGCGTGGGCGGCGGCAATGATAGCAACACGACCCCGGGCGGTACACTACTCCGTTAACGGTCGGTGTTGCTGTTTCGGCCCAGCGCTATCGCGAAAAACAGCATGACATGCTGACTTCTGTGATCGGACAGCCAACCCTGGCGTTTGAGTGTCGTTCGAATCCAGCCATGAATGGTGTCCATCAAATGGACTTGGGTGGGTTGACCGTATGACCCTGGTTTCTGGTTATTGGGGTGAGCCGTGCAACACACTGTTCAGAGGAATAATTCAGGCAGGATCGATTTCGGCCGGGCAAAGTTACGCGGTTTAGTGTAGACCCTTGTTTGTTGTGTGCATATATATTTATGAGCTGCTTGGATATTTGCTGTATTTTGATGCTACCCATGAAGCTGAAACGGCGATGTGTGACTTCATGCGATTATGTTTTTTTGACCTGGAAAACGCTTTAATAGTTCGCCTTCGCGCACTGCAGTCATCGAAAATACTCTAGCGTTCTGACGTTGTGGAGCTGTCGTGATAATGCTGCCGCAGCCTTTCATGAAACCACAGTACTCGTGCTGCTGTCAAGACTCCGCTGCTCTTGGTATCACTCGTGTTTCTACTTATCGTAGAGCTCCAGAGCCCAGTAGAGCTAATGAAAAGGTTGGTTCAAATGCCGGATTAAAGGAAGATCTTGAGCCCATGCGCAGGATTCAGTATTTTGCTGCGCATGGTGGCCCTTTACAGTAGGCTCCATACAGACGCCTGCTGCCTCTTTCAACCTGGCTGTCGATTGCGTCACGTTAACCATTCGAACACTTTAGATATCGACGCCCTGGGCCTGGGGTACACCCCTTTCATGGTCTGTGAGGGTCGCCCGATGGTGTTCTGATTTGTCGACGAGCCCAAGACCTTTAGCCCCACCGCTAGAATGATGCCGTCTACCTGCTATGTTTCATGGCAATCTCTAGGTTTGTTACTGCATTTTTTGTTTGCTGTGTCTGTTGATCCCATGGTGCAGGTGTACCCCCTTCCTGCGGTGGTGGCGGGCCCTTCAGCTCCTTACGCCGTCATCACGGGAGGGTCGTCAGGAATCGGCAGAGAGATAGCTAACGAGGTGCGCTACGCTACGGAAACAAACAATCGAGTTGGTCGGAATAGTCACACTTCCAGGTATAGTCAATGCGTCGCCAACTGGATAGCCTGGAAATAATCGTTGCGAGAAGCATGAATCGGTTTCATCTCGATTCGTTCTCATAGGTTTGGGAGCAGCACTGTACTGTAGGCGACCAGATTGGTGCAGCTACATGGTACTTGGCGTCAACTCGTGTCGCTTGTTTCGCGCTATCAATAGTACCACAATGTATGCGTTTGATGACAGTGCCGTAGGCATACTGACATTCGTGCGAGGCGTTCCGACTTTTTTTCATGTTTCCGTTCTGGCGCTAGCATCAATGAACTGGCTTTGTCTCTTATTCTGCGTAGTAAGGCGAGCCGTTGTGTGTCGGGCATACCGCACCCCGATCATTTTCGGCGCACTGTGGCTCACCAACATGTTTATTTTAGAGGTACGACGTCGTTACCTCTGGAATTACGTCTGCAAGAAATTGACATGGTATATTAGGAAACGAAGTACTGCGGCGAGCAAATAATCATTCCGGCACGTGTAACCCTTTTTTCGACATAGAAGCGAGAGGCAAGACTTGTTCTTATGTAGTACCGGCTACTGGCTTTAAGTGTTGGTTAGGGTGGTTGGTTGCTGTTTACGCAGCTGGGCGTGGGCAGACAAGAACGGTTTACCTCACCGTGGACAACGCGGAACAATAAGCTATCGTAGGTGGTAGGGAGAAGGTGCATCCGCTCTGCGCTGCGATTGAATCACCGAACATGCTATCAACACAACAATAGAAGGTATTGCTGCAGGTTTACAGAACAAAAATGAACCTACTCGTCGCTTGATGGCTGGCTGCGTACCGGTAGATTTTGTCCAATTGGTCAGACTTCTAGACGGCTTATGGCGTTGTAGCTCGGGTAGCTCTTGGCAGCTTATTTCGCTACTACTTCGTCTGTTCGTGTTGTTGGTGGCTGTCGTTACCAGTTGGCGGAAAGGGGCTACAATATCCTGCTGGTGGCCAGAGGCAAGGAGGAGCTCAAGAAGGCTGCTAAGGAGATCAGGGAGACATCCAGGTATAGGTTCGTGTGGCGACTACCCTAAGGAAGAAAAATATTTGAGATCAGGAACCCTTCGAAAATGGTTGTTGTTCGTTGTAGAGAACAGTTTGATTCATATTCCTTGCCTGAAGAGTTCACTTTGAAAGCGGCAACGTCGCATTGTTTGGTTGATCGTGTGAGTCGCAATATCAAGTATATCCAGCACGGGACGGTGCCGGCAGCCTGGTAGCTCACGTGAATAGACAGAACTGCTGCTTGCAGATATTTTGTGATCTCTCGTGATTTAGTCTCATCGTTAATCAACTTGCCATCCATCGGGGAGTTACGGTGAGGAATGCGTGCTGCAGGTTTTCCGGTCACTGTTGGAAGTCCGTTTTTCTCATCCTTATAATGAGATGCGTAATTTCGGGGGAGTCTTGGGGTGTGCAAGGGTGCCTGTAGGTCGCCGGATAAATCTAGGTGCTTAGTTGCGAGGTGTTTGGCACCTGCTACGACTGGGAGGTACTGTCGAAGCGCATTTTGAACATTCCGACCCCGGGAGTAGGTGAATATAGTACTGGAGTGCTCTCAGAAGTTAAGCATCCATGCGTATTGCTGGAACACCAGGTGCTGTTACGCAGTTATTCACCTTGCGGCTGCCGGGGAGCAGCGAGTTACGTTTTTCCTGCGACCTTCTTGGTCATGTCACTGGTTGTCGATCGAACAACAGGAATCTGCGTCGTTTAGTGTACCACAGCTCAGTGCAGTGCAGTGCAGTGCAGTACAGGACGAGCGTTCGGCAGGCGCATTATCGCGCTAATACTTCAGCCGGAATTCTTGAGCTACATATTCCGTAAACGCACGAAGAACAGCCTCCACCGAATAGAAGCAAAAAAGGTTCGAGCGCTGTTGTGCGTCATTTGGGAGCGTTGCAACCGACTCTTCACTCTTCGCGACGTACGAAGTGCACGGATTTACGTGGTAGCGTCCGGGTCGAAGGTACCAGGTATGTACAGCATCAGCCCTAACCCCCACTCTAGTGTGGCTGATGCTGGGCTGACAAAAGGTACGTGCGAGTGCGTCGGTAATTTTACGAAGCTATGCGCTTCCTCAGGTCCGCACTCGGCTCTACGGCACTGTACGGCGTACGTTATCCGTTGGGCAGGGAAACAGCGGAAGCAGCGAGACGAAAAAAAGAGGACGACAACCAAGAGCCCGCCATGCCAGAGAGCAGGGGGGCGCGCAAGCGACGTCTACGCGAGGAGAGGTACCAGTGCTGTCTGTGCTACAGTAGACATGGCGGATGTTGTCTGCTGCGCTTGCAAATCCTACAACGTTTGTTTTTTGTAGCACGACGCTCATCCAGGAACCCGTGAGCAGACCTTTCATCTGCTCCGTAGTGGCCATCGACCCTCCCGGAAACGGTGCGCTGCGCACCACCGAACAGCAATAGTCTGTCGAACAGGTTCGCAGCATAATTTTGACACCAGATGGGGTCGTACACTTCGCTATCATCGCCCGTCCGTTTCGCTGTGCAGCGTGATAGCCGGGTACAAGCCTTCCCTCGTAGGATACGGTGCTTCTCGTATGTAGCTGTTTGACGAATATATGGTTGCCGACAAACGAGTAGGCTGTACACCGGTGCGTATGCCTTGTGAACTACCTCGAGCATCTCTTCGCTCCTGCATGTCTGTGGTTAGTCGGTGCTTTTTAATCAGTACAGGTCGTCGACCTCTGAAACCGTGGTGCCATTTCAGTGCAGCCTCATCGATCCCCCGTTTTCGAAGGAAATTTGTGCTCGACCAACACAAGTTGAAAGTGCAGGCCATGCTCTTCATTCTAGGAGGAATTGAACACGAGAGCGCCCCTAAGTCAGCCTCCAAGCTTTTAATTAATTCTCAAACACACCTGCAAGACGTAATCGCTGCAACGATTCGGAGAATGGCAAAAACTGATAGTGTCCCGATTTCGAACACCGACAGTGACCGTACGTCGTCGCAGTGCCTAGTATGGTTGAGCGGCCATCTACTGGCCTTCAATGCGAATGTTTTCGTGGCAGCTGTTGCACGTTCGACTACGATCCCCGAAATACCCAATACCCTTTTCTCATGTTGGTTTTCGTGTTTATGCCCACCCAGGCAAGAAAGAAGGCGCCGATCGGAGAGGCTCTCCGCGAAAGAAGCCAATCCTTCGGACGCGGGTGAAGAACATCCTCGGAGCTCTTTGAATTCCTCGCGTCTGTTGAATGGTTCAAATCCACACGACGACGGCTGTTCAGAGCATCAAACAGTTGGCGTGGCATCCTCACCTCCTAACCTCGAGAACGCCATTACAGCCAGATGGTTTGCGGCCGACCTACGCAATTCTACAGGAGCTGCGGCTGTGCACGACGAGGTGACTTGCCCTTCTCAAACCAGCTTGGTTGATCCACACCCTGCGTGGACTACTGAACAAGGGAGAAGGGTTTAACATGTGCATGCCGACTCCTTCAACCTCTTAATTTAGGCGTAGGCCTGCAGACACTAGCATCGAGCACAGCACAGGATAACCCAGGATATAATACCAACATGCCTTTCGACCTTGTACCGCATGCAGCAGCATGGACCATTAAATCGGACCCCAAGTTGTGCGTTCAGGACGGTTGAGTCGAGGAGGCGTGTCCTAGTCTGGTGCTGTTGAGAAGACAGAAACGTGTATATTATTAATGAGGACTGCTGTCATACCGTACTTTTATTGTTTCCCCCCTCTAACGCTTGACGTCATGCAATACCTTTTCATGCCGTTTGCTTGATGTAACGCTGTATGCCATTGGGCATCTCGCGTTTGCGGCATGTAATCCACACCATTTTACGGACGGAGAGGGCAGGTGAAGCGACTGAACATCACGGTCGAGATTCTTGTCAACGCAGCCGGGGTGTGCCGCGTGGGTCGACTGGAGAGTTGTTCCGAAGAGGACGTAGAGACGCAGCTACTGCTTAACGTGATGGGTACTACACTCATCACCCGTCGTTTTGTCAAAGGCAAGCCAAATCATTTCCTATTGTAGTAGTCATTCGTAGATACTGCGGTGTTAAACAAGAGCTGTGGTGTCAGGTCATTTTTTCAATGTGCCATTCTAATGTTTTCGGGATTTATGTGCGAGTGACGCGGGGTCCCGCTTTTCTCCCGTTCGATCTGGTGTGATACGAGTTTCCTGCGATATATCTTTGAGCGGGTACTGAGTGAGATGCGTGGATGTAAGCTGACTTTTAAGTTGTTTTCATTAGGCCAACCGTGTTATGTTATGGTGTGACGTGATGGTGTTTGATGATTTGTTGTGAAACAGTTTGTGCGCTCTCAGCAATGCTTGCAAAAGAGAGCCGGGATCGGGATTTCTTGAGACTTGCTTTGCCCGTTCCTGATAAACTGCGTGCACGGTGACTTGCCATGTGCTCGAGTCACGACTTTCGTAGCCTTTTGCTTGCTCCATTGCTCGACCCTATTGTGAACGCTACTGTGGACCAGACTTCGTGGAGCGGCGGAGGGGCCGTGTAATGATGGTGTCATCAGTGACGGCGGTAGCACCTATCCCAACGGTCGCTTCGTATGCTGCAAGCAAGTCCTATCTCACCAGGTATGATGCCGTCATTTGGTCTAGACAGCTCGCGAAACGATTGCCCCCCCAGCTGTTGCGTCGATCGAGGTGTAGCTGTCTTTATGGCATAAACATGCCTTTTTCGCGAAGGTCAACTTCGCTGTAGTTCCGCGGTTTCTGACAGTATTCCACGGTTCGGGTTTGGAACCCTCGGTACCGCTCGGAGCGCCTGTTTCGTACGTTTTGTGTTTGTTTCGCGACCTCCTGCAACGAAAAGGTGGCAATCTTGACCACGAGTTTTGCCCACTGAATGTTTGCTGCATAGTCTGCCATAGCAGTATTGCACCTGCAAGTGGATTCTTAGTTTCGAGGAAAAGAAGATCTATGCATTGCTTGACTACCTCTCCGAACACACTAGATCTCAATCGTGACTCGTGAAGTTGTGCGGTACCTGATGAACGTTCCGTTGAGCTACCACGATTCCTTGCGTAGTTTGTGTCACACGTTTAAGAACAAATGCGTGACTTCCGATTTGCTTCAACCGCAGGGTTGCCGTTTTGTTGGAGTGGTATCGAATAGAGTAGATATGGAATGAAACACCTTGGTACTGCATTATTTTTGCGGAGAATGCAGATGGTGTACAGGCATGAACCTTTCTCTGCCGCGTAGGCCAGCCGGTGGACGTAGCGCTACTTTGAATTTTCGCACATATATTTGCCTCGGCTTCTAGTGATATGTTGTTGTTTCCTCTGACGTGCCTGAAACGCTTCGGGTGTTTCTCCATGAAAGTTTCGCTGAAGCGCTGCACAGCGAAGTCGAAGTGTCAGGGGTGGGTGTGACGTGCGTCATGCCCGGGGCCACGAGGACCAACTTCGAACACAATTCAGGGTGCACCTCATCGCTGGTGTGGCGGCTTCCGCTGGTTTGCATGGAAGCGGATGAGGCAAGTTTACGCTAAATTTGTTGAAGTCGAGATCCAAACTACGTAGGCGTGGCGGGCGTCTTGTTTTTTTCTGCCGCTCCACTAGTCCATCTTCCGATAACAGCAGTATTACGCCCACCAGAGAGCTCCCGCTGTCTGTGGGTTCCATCACTAGCGGTACTGATCTTGCTATGTATCGCGTTTTATTTGTATCCCCGCTTTGGTGTCTAGCACTAGCGAATATGTGTCCTTAATTACAGTGCGTTACGACGACAGCGGCTGGGCGACGTTTCATTTAGTCAAATTGGCGCTTCGCAACCCGACTTCTGCGCGTGTTGGAACCATCTTGGTCATGCTATTGGAGTAAAGACAAGAAGCCACGTGCTGCGTTGGCGAGAGTTGTACCTTGCTGTATTCGTTTGATATCTCTTCGTGACCATTCCGCCACCGTTATCGCGGTTTGATCGTTTTCTCCGATGCCTAGCGCCTATAAAGTCGGTTCAATGTGTTTTTTTAAATAGACATCGCCTTAGAGCACCTTCCAACTAATTTCAGGCGACTGTGCCAAAGATGGAAGCGCTTGCTCGCACATGGCCATCTCCATTTCGTTATAAAATATGTTGTGCAACGTAGGGTGTCCGTTACTATTTACATTGTTCGTCGAAGAGGACAATCCGGCGCAGTAGTGGCAATGGTTCTTGTGTACTTGTCGCCAATGTTTGGCAGTGTAACTCGGCGCGAAGAACGTCTTGCTGTACGGGGCGCACTGCACAGCTGTATTTCGCTTTGGTTGCTCACTTCACAGAGGCTTAATATGTTGCTGTCATCATGCTCCAGGTTTTGTGGCGAGGAATTGGGGAAGTTTTTTCAGAAGGATTATTTGTAAATTTTGTATGTGATCGTGTTAAGCGTGCAGTGTGGATCCTCAACTTCTATCAGACGACTTTCCTCCCGCTTTTTGTGCGCGTGCTCGGCCTTTGGTTGTACCTCAGGTGGCGGCGCGGGCAGTGGAAGCGTTAATGAGGGGAGACCGCACCGTTATCCCCGGTTGGCAAAATAAGTTTTTCGTGCATGTCCTTTCCCCTTTGGTGAGCGGTTGTCATGCAGCAGTTGACCTTGAGTATAGGTTTTCCCCCGAAAAAAACGGCCGTGGTTAAATTTAGCTCCTATTAGAATACGTTCGTCACTCAAGTAGTGGAATGAACTCGCACACAAGTCGCAAATTGGCGGAGTTCACGTGTTTGGGGGCTCGTGAACCCACCGCGCAAGAAAGCCTCAGCGGCGATAGGACTAGCCAGATCGAAATACTCTACATTTGTAGTGCTGTCGTTGAGCTTTTACGATGCTGTAGCTCAGGTAGTTTCTTCGAGTAGTCTTTTTTGTCGTTGAAATGGCGGCGCTCATCTACAATACGAGACTCTTCCCCCAGGTGGCCTTGGGCAGCCCGACCCCAACCGGCTACCAATTCGGCGTTCTTGTATTCAGAACGATATTTCGGCTTGTCTATATCCAACAGCGATTCCTGTCTTTCCACGACTTGCCAGGCGACGGAGAGCTATTTTGTTGAAACGTGTTCGCATATCGTGTGCTTCGCGCCAGGACCTCAAATAGCTATCACGGTAGAACTACAGGGGTGCAGCAAACGGTTACGTGAACTTCAACTCAACCTAAGTTTGTGCACGTTTGGTCCCCTGTGCCCTCTCTGCCTGCCCATTATCGATGCCTCGCTTGCAGCTCCCTCGAAAGATCCTGATGAGCGTCTTGGCGGCGATTTGGCGATGACTCTGTTGCACATCGAGGGCGTGGCCACCGCTTTAGTACTACCGTACATTATTTTAAAACAACCTTGTTATGCGTTTATGCTGTGGGAGGTGCATCTCTCAAGGTGTGCGGGGTTCATAGCTAGTGAAAGTAGCATAACACTCTTGGATCGCTATCCATGTACGAAGTATATGCCCACTATGATGAATCAATGGTCAACAGCTTCATGAAGGGCGCGGGATGTTTGCGTTTGTTCAGGGAGTGATAAAGTTGCAGCCTTGCCTTGGTGTGCGGCGAGGCAATGGGGGTGCGTGACCGGTTACGACTGTCAGTAGGGGGGGTCGCTAGTAGTCGTTGGATTCCACGCCGTCGTCCTAGTCACCGCGTTCTACGTTTGGTCATGAAGAGGGCGGCGAACCTTCAACTTAGGGGACACTTCCGTCAAAACGCGCTCTTCGAGATCGGCGATGCGTATGGGTATGAACCGGGGAGCTCGAGTCGATGGGTTTCGGGGCATTGAAGTGATTGTGGTGTGTTGGGGCACTCCAACACAAAATGCCTGACGCACATGCTTCCTGGCTTCCTCGCCATTCCGCGACCAGCTGTGGTGTACAATCGGGTGTGCGCGTGGCGTACTTGAATCTTTGCAAGAAAAAACACTGACGTACGCCACGAGCGTGTGGGAGGGGTCAGGCGAATAAGTTTTGAGCACTTCTGTAACACAGCGTGTCCTTCTACTGTAGGTTTCGGGTGCTAGACCAATGGCAATGGAAACATACGGTTGTCACGAATTTCTTGAAGATACCCTCCATAATTTTTCAGCACCCCTTCCTATGAGCACGATTCTTCAAAACAAAAGTTCCAAAACCTTGAAAAAAAACGAACTTGAATATTCTGAGGCAGTGGTTGGGCAAATATTGGTTTGGGAAAAACTCAGCGAAACATGTTTTTTCGAAGCGGCGGGAGAGTCCAAGTCCTCGACAGACATCGATTGACAAAACAAACGATTGCGTCATGGGGCGCGCTCGTACGTAAGGGGCTCCGACCCTGTTGGATTATCCAGGTGCACGGGTGCTTGGCGCAGTGCCTCGCTCATTCGGAGCGGTGGGCGGAGAACAGTTAGTGCCATGAGGCTGGTGGAAAGAGACGGAGAAATGTCGATTATTCTCAGTTTGTAAAACTGAGTCTCTACTTTGGTGATTGCAAATCTGTCTGTCTGTCTGTCCGCATGCTTTAGATATCAAATGTATGTTAGTGCTTTCCAATGATCGATATATTAGGTCGTTGCAGATGATATCCATACGACGTATTCGACTCCTAGAAATCTTACATACTGAAACATACCATACCACCAGGCAATATTTAGCCATAATACATCCACGACACCGTACGATCAGGTACCATATTACTTTGTACCTAATGCGGTTTTTTCCGGAATAAATCACTTTTCTCGTTCGGCCGCGGGTTATTTTTCGTGCTTCCTGCTGCGGGGCCTGCAGGGCGGCGGCGTGAACAGTATGGTGCAAGCGTTGGATCCGGCCGGGCTCCATGGCCCATTCTCTACATGGCCAAAGTCACGTGACCCAGCAAGCAACTCAGGGGATGGTGTCCCACTTCCGAAAAGCCATCCAGGGGCTTGAAAACCAACCCGGATCTTCGTATTTTTAGCTGTACATATTTTGTTTTTCTCGCTTCTTGCTGCAAATGCAACAACAGCACACAGTGCTGCTCGAGTTTGTGCTGCTCGAGCTCATCATGCTCGAGCAGTACGCACCAGTAAAACAACAGCAACGGCAGGTGTACGAGTGCTGCTCGAGTCGAGTATTGCTCGAGTGCCGCTGGGTGCTGCTGCTGCTGCTGCTGCTGCTGCTGTTGCTGCTGCTGAGTGCGCGTGTGCCCGTGACTGCTTGGCCACGCCGTGCTCGTGTTTGTCTCGTGCTCGTTGCGCTTGAGCAATTGACTAATCGGGGTCCCGTGTCCTTTTTTTCCGGTGCAATAGGCCCTCCTCGGAAACTTACTCATGTTCGTGCGCTCGAGTGCTGCTCGAGCAGTACGCAGCTGTACAAACATAACAACAGGCGTACGAGTGCTACTCGAATCGAATATTGTTGCTCGAGTGCTGCTGAGTGTTGCTGTTGCTGCTGCTGCTGCTGCTGCTGAGAGCTCGTGTGCTCGTGACTGCTTGGCCACAATATATGAGAACACGGAGTATCCACCATGTACTTACCCCGTAGATCTGCTTCATGTATCTCGGTGCGATTCATCATTTATCGGATCTTTGTATCAAGTATTGCGTTGCCTCAGCTGGAGCGAGCTTGGGAGCGGAGCAGGTCCAAGTTGGGCCCCGCAGGTCCAGCCGCCGACCATGGAAATAAGGATCAAATATTTTCAGGATCTGATCGGACTCACTACAACCACGCACCTGCCAGGGGTGCGAGTGTGTTTGGCGTTTACTCGCCTATACGAGGTTGGGTTGTATAGCGTCGCTGTGCCCGCTGGCCGTAGAGCCGACAACAATAAACCAGATTGATATCGGAGATTGGGTACATTGTGACACAGATTGGTATCGGAGATTGCGCGGGGTGGAGCGTATTATGCTGTAGTATTCTGGCTCTCTACCGTGGACCATTTAATGTAAGTATTGGATTGGGCGAGGCCTCCTGCGCCGGCCTGTGGTCCGGCCCATACTTCTTTACGCCTCCTTTCAGATTGCCTTTGTTTTGTTGATCGCTGGTCCGGAGCAGAACTGTCTCACCCAAACTTTTATCACCTGAACTCAGTCCTTACCCGCACACGCCACAAAGTCCTTTCTGAACTCCGGCGACAACGGTAGCTCGCTAGCGTCCGCATAGCTCTGGCCCCGTTTCTTCTTGCTACCCCGCACTTGTTCACTCGAGGTAGCCCCTTTGTTGTACTTCGCAACTGACTCTGTCTTCCAGCCACCAATTTTCATGATCTCGTCCACAGCCGTCCCTACGAGGGATTTGCTGAGCGAGCCTCCCACTCGAAAGGAGTGCATCGTGAAGTGGTACGACAGATCTGCCATTCGCAGATAGCTCTGCAAGTTCGCCGTCATACGGGCCGCGGATAGAGAGAGACGGCCCCGGCCACCTTCTGCCGTCGCAACGGGGAAGAGGTGTCCAGTGCTTAAGTCCCACCCAATCCGCTGTGCGGCCGCAATGTACGCCGTAACCGCCCGAAAGGCGCAAATCGCCGGGCAGTCCCGGTCCGCTAACACTACCACCGCCTCACTAGAGGCCCGCAGCGTCTTTCCAAACTGAAAGTTGAATATCAAACCTTTAAACGCTGGGAGCTTCAAGACGTGCAAGCCCATGGTAAAGGAAATATCGTAACCCCTATGCATCGGATAGAAAGCCAAATAGTACAAAGCGATATCTCGGGTCAGTGAAATCCGCTCAGTCAGAAAGTTGGCCACCTGAGCGCGCAACCGCATGTCGCTGAGCAGCTCTATGAGTGTGTGTTCCAGTAACGGCGCGGCCTGATTGACCTGAACCCCGACCCGCTTCTGTTCCTCAGAGACGAAGGTAAGGTACGAATCTACCAACGGGCTCGAGCACGGATTTCCTACCCGGCGGACGGGATCCCATTCCTCTCCCTGTCCGCTTTCTTTCATCGGCATTTTTTTGCTTCGACACAAAACCTTTTCGGATAGACTCGGCCGCATACCGTTTAGAACACGAAGACCCCGTCATACACGTATCGTCGCTCACGTGGCCCACACCGGGACAAGACGCGTCATGCACCATCTTGGTGCCTTTCCCTTGAGTGTCAAGGAGGCAGAGGAAATTAAAAACATCGTCTGGGGTAGCTGTTTGCCAACCCCGGGACCCCGCCGAAAATACAAGCACAAACGCGTCAAACTCATCGGCCACCCTGCTTTTCCGGACTTGTCCGGGGCGCCCTTCCATCGCTGCCAGTACCTGGCGTCGCCGTGCTTGCATCTTATCAGCATCCACCACCACCGGCACCCGCTCCGGATACCGCGGGGCCGGCAGTGATCGAGCCGGCTAAGAGCCGCACTTCCAGCAGAAATTAAACTGTGCAATATTTTCTTGCTGACACATAGAGCAAGACACAAACCGAACCAAGTCCCTGGCCGTTGCCGCCCGATCGAGAGGTGGCCCACCCTGAACGTGATTCCCGCCCGTGCGGTTCTGTTTGAAAGAGGAAGCCAAAGAAAGGGGAACGTAAGCCTCGGTGAGTGCTCGAAGACGCCCGAAAAATCAAAATATACATGCACGCTACTATGTGATGGCTGCTCGTCCCTGCACAATAGTAGCAGAAAACTTGGGCACCCGTCACCCTTTGGTACGGAAGTCTAACGCGTATGCTATCATCCTCCAGCGAGGGTACCGCCAATTCTTGAGACCACCATTTGGGCTGGGCCACTGAAAGCACCCTTCCTCAGCCACCGCGGTCACCTCGATCGACCACACTGCGGCTAGCTGCACCAAAGGAAACCAATACGCCTTCACGTCCGACAAAAGGACCACTGCGCGGGCCTTGCATTCCTCTAAGTGTTGCACAAGGTGGCCTGCCAAGATCGGGGGTGGGAAACAAAACCCCACGGCATGGACACTGGTATCCGAAACGAGGGAAACGTTGTGCGCGAACACGTCGGTCCTGGCCGAACCGGCACAGTCGTACTGAGAGAAAAAGGGCAGTGCCTCCCCAGTTCATGGCGAGCACAGCACCGACGCTGTGCATGCAATGAGGTCGACGTTAAAAGGCTCCATAGCGTCCCAGACCACTCGGAACGATGCCGGCGATATGTGGATGATGGCGTCTCGTGACGGTCGCGAAATGGCATCTGCGACCTCGTTGTCCGCCGTCGGGATCCACTTCAACGATAGCATGAATCCATACGCCACTTGCAGCTCAAACAACTGCACTAGTAGCGCGTGCGTCTCGCGGTTCTTCTCGCGCCCACGGTTAAAGGCACCCACCACTGACTGGTTGTCCAAGTCTATGAGTACCTGCGCTCGCCGCAACACGTCAGGATGCCGCGTGCAGCATTGCCGCAGTAGATGGTAGAGGGCATACATTTCCTTCTGGTTGATATGCTTTGACAACCAATCCGGTGGGAACACCCCACCCGCGGGGAAGGTGCCCGAGGCTGTGTTCACCACCCCCCCCCATGCGACAGACGATGCGTCCGACGATCCTTTCGTCAGGACCGCCACGAAGTGTCGCGCCCGCTGCCACGGCCCCTCTTGCGAGGTTGCCGACAAATTAAGCCACAGCTGGAATTCGCCTAGAAGGTCGGCCCTAGAATCTTGCGTAAGGTCGACCATGCACCGCGAACATAGCATGCGTCCACAGCGATGCCGGCCGAATCGCCACCGACATGCTCATGCACTTGCCCGCGATACGCTGCAGCGTACGGAAGGACAGACCTCCGGCGTCAAGGGCTGCTCGCAGCAGCTGCTGCAGCTTATCTAGCTTATCCCGTGGAACCCGGAAGGTGGTGGTGTCCGAGTCGCCCAACATCCCTAGATATTGCTGCAGTCTAGTCGTCCGGAAGTCGCACTTCTAGGCTGACAGAAACTGACCACACAGGAACGACACCAGCATCCCCACGTGTGTGGCCTCCCCGGCTGCCAGCCATTGCTCTCGCCCCGTCTGCCCGTGGGATGTGCGGAAATTACTCAACCACGAGTCGTCGAGGTACACTAACGCCGGAATCCCTTGGAACGAAGGTAGGATGCTTTCGCCTCGCTAAGGGTATGGTAGCGCCATGGACTTAAACTGAATCCGAAAGGCAAGACGCACCAGCAACAATCAATACCACCGTACGAGAAGCCAAAGAGCGGCCAGGCGGAGGGGTGCAAGCGGATGTGGTGGAAGGCGGAAGCGTCATCCAGCGAAGTCATATAACAACCCTTCGAAGCGACGCCTGCCACCCGCGCCACCGTATCCATCGAAAAATGGACCTTCTTGCACGGCATATTTAATGATCTCGCGTCGTAGATGAGGCGCGGTTTCGTCTCCTCAACCGACAATGCCATGACTAAGCGGGGCCGCTGCGGCCCCCCGGGGGCTCGGACGTCCGCCCATTTGACAACACCCCCCCGATCCACGAGGGCTCGTACTTCGTCATCTATAAACCTGGTGAACCTTGGCGGGAGACGGTTGTGGAACACCGCTCCGGGAAATCGGGCGACGCCATACGGGCAGGCGCTCGACGGACCCCGATATTCTCTCAGGAGAAGATCGTGAAAATCCACCCCGTCGCGTAAGTACGCCATCAGCGTGTCTCGGAGCGGGTGCTCGTCGAGGATGATTTTGTGCCAGAAGCCTACATGCCGGCGCACGAACCCCCGCACGAATTGGTTCTCTTCCCCCCCCGCATTCCATATCGGAGCATCCCCCGGCATACGCCGTAGGAGACCCTGCAAGGGGTCACGAGTGACGTCCGCTACGGACGGCCCCACTCCTGAGGCGAGCAGGGCTCCCGTGCGCACCCACTCGCGTTCGTCGGTATCCACTAGGGGCGTGGGGAGAAGAACGGGCCGCACGTGTTCGTGGCGTCGATCGAGGCGACGGAGCCAACCGTCGGCGACCACCTACAGCGCGCCGTGGGGGGAAAGGAGGTGAGGGTACCCATATAGGACTCCGTAGTGCAAAAGGGAACCGCGCGAGACGCGCGTGTATCCTTAAGGGAAATAATCGGATCAACGGTGAGGATACCCATATATGTACGGAGTATCACATAGTGCGATATATGTACGGAGTATAACATAGTGCGAAAAGGAACCGCGCGAGACGCGCTTGTATCCTCAATGGGAGTAATCGGATCACCGAGGGGCGAAACTCTGCCCCCCTGGTACGGAGTAAGTGAATCTTTGCCCGCAAGCATCGTATACGGAATGCTCTATCGCGCCATAAACGGCCCCGCGAAGACGCGCGTGACAACCTTGGCGAGGTAATCGATTCAACGAGGGGCCGAATTCTGCCCCCATGGTACAAAGTAAGCAAGTCTTTGTAAGCAAGCGTCGAAGCGAAGCTGTGTATCCAGGCGGGTCGTCGAGAAAACATGACGATTGCACAGACACCAGCAACGCAACTCCGTGCGTATCTACATGGATGTTAATACAGTAACAGAAAGTGTGGATAACGAGTTGCGTTGGTGTCTGAGTACAGTCGAACAAAATAAATTTAAAATAAACCAAGAAACAAAATACATACATAAAACCATTCACCGATATGAAAACCCCAAACCCGTGGTGTTGGAGTATTGAGAGCGAACGTGAGACCCAAATGTGCGCCTCCACCCGTGAGCGCGAATATCTTCATATTAGTATACGTCGAGCGGGTCCCTCCCCAGCCAACGGAGAGTCTAAGACCAAAATCACGGTCGCTGCTTCATAATGTACGTGCGCCGCCCCCGATCCTTCAAACTCGTGAGTCGAACGGACCAAACGCCAGCTAGACACGGTTGTCGGCGAGACCAAGAGTCGCCCTCACCTAGGTCCCCGGTTGGGCCCAGCCAAACAATCGTCAAACCATGGAGCCTCTGCAGGCAACCGCTGTCGCGACCGGCTGGCTGGTATGTGCCGGCAGCCCCCAAAGACTATCCTTCTGGGTCAAAGGGAACGAACGTCAGAAACTACGAGTCATACGCGCGGAGACGGGCGTCCCAGCGCCTAACTACCTCGGCCGTCTCGCCACCGGGGCAATTAAGGGACCGAACCGGGATCGCCAGTCAATATTCGCCCTACCCCCACCCCCCCGCCACTCTTTCCTGCTGCGCACGTGGTGTAGGGCCTCGCTGTGTGCTACTCTACGTGCAAGGCAACCATTCCATGGCTGCGGTTGGCACCCATATTAATACGGGCAGGCGGATCCCCGATGTCCCTCGCGCCTGCAACGGGAGCAACAGATAAATGCGCAGACCCGATTGTCCTGATTGGGGTTCTTTCCGGCAGCGGTGCATTTGTCGCACGTGGGACCACCCGGAACCTGTTGGAACTGCTGCTACTCATCCTGCATGACGGAGTTGAACCTGGCGATGTCCGACAGAGAACGGTCGATGGAGGTGGGAGCGGGGCACGGCCACGGCCGCCGCTGCCCGCGCCCTGCCTTCCCTTGCCGTGCTTCCTCCTTGCGCCCCCCCCCCCTGCCGATGGGAGTGGGAGCACCACCGACCGCGCGGCTTCCGCACCCCCGCGCCCCACCCCTGCCACTAGCGGGGCGAAGCCGGCCGGTGATGCTCGCTAGGCAGTATAACCCGCGAGCGTCGAATAACCGTGGGGGGCAGAAGAGCCGTAAGCCCCCCGCCCCCGGCTGGCGCCCGTGTGGGGCGCTGCCTTCCCAGCCGTAGACCCTACGCCCAGCGCCTTCTGGATGGCCCGCCCGTCCTTCAGGTCCTGGTCAATCTGGGCCCTGGCAAGGCCGCGCGAGTTGGGGAGCTTATCCGTGAACACCCCCAAAGTCACGGCGGAGCACGTGAAACGCCTGAGCACAAACTCTCCCCGGGTGAGCGTCCGCTCCAAAATCGCCCGTTCGGAGTTCAGGCCCTCGCCCTGGGCTAGAGCGGCTGCCGCGCGCAAGGTGCGTGCGAAATCGTACCGGTTGTAGCTCCCCGCCGAGTTCCTCCAGGTCAGGGTCATCTCCACGATAAGCTGCCGGAACTGTAGCCGAAGAAACGATCGTGGTAGCGAGGAAACGCAACGGTCGGGGCCATGGGGTGAGGGGAGGGAAAGGTAAGCCAAGACCGCGATGACGACTGGGCCATGTACCACCAGAACACCCCCGAAGCATGACACACGCGGCTCAGACACAAGTAAAGGGGAAACCCGTAGTTTCCCCACATATACGGGGACCCAAAGGAGAATACAGCAGTATCGAGCAGGAGGGAGGGGGCACCACAGTACAAGACCCCGGAGGACCATACCCTCCCCTCCCCCGTCAAAAGAGAATAGAGCAGTACCACAGTACCAGCCCCCGTAGGGTCCTACCCTCCTCCGTGAAACTGAGAGATTGCCGCAGTATCAAGCGGGAGGAAGGGGGCACAACAGTACCAGACCCCGTAGGACCATACCCTCCAATTTTGCGTCAACGCGGGAGAACACCGCAGTTTAAGAGGGAGGGAGGGAGCACAACCGTCCCAGACACCGTAGGACCCTACCCTATACTCCCCCGTCAAAGCGGGAGAACACTCCAAGCGGGAGAAAGCAGCAGTATCCAGAGGGAGAGAGGGGGCACCACAGTACCCGGCCCCGTAGGATCCTACCCTCTACTCCCTCCTTAAAGCGGGAGAAAGCAGCAGCATTAGGTGGGCGGGAGGGGGCACAACAGTACCAGACCCCGGAAGATCATACTCTCCACTTTAACGTCTCAACGGAAGAGTGCTGTGGTATTAAGAGAGAGGGAGGGGGCACAACAGTACCAGACCCCGTAGGAGCATACCCTCTACTCCCTCGTCAAAGCGGGAGAAACAGCAGCATCACGTGGTCGACAGGGGGCACAACAGTACCAGCCCCGTAGGCCCATACCCTCCAATTTAACGTCAAGCGGGAGAATGCCGCAGTATCAAGAGAGAGGGAGGGGGCACAACAGTACCAGACCCCGTAGGATCATACCCTCTACCCCCTCGCCAAAGTGGGAGAAACAGCCGTATCACGAGAGGGGGAGGGGGCACAACAGTACCAGACCCCGTAGGATCATACCCTCGACTCCCTCGTCGAAGCGGGAGAAACGGCAGTATCAGGAGGGAGGGAGGGGGCACAACAGTACCAGACCCCGTAGGATTATACCCTCTACCACCTCGTCAAAGTGGGAGAAACAGCCGTATCACGAGAGGGGGAGGGGGCCCAACAGTACCAGACCCCGTAGGATCATACCCTCTACTCCCTCGTCAGAGCGGGAGACAACAGCAGCATCAAGTGGGCGGGAGGGGGCACAATAGTACCAGACCCCGGAAGACCATACCCTCCACGTTAACCTCCAAGCGGGAGAACGGTGCAGTATTAAGAGAGAGGGAGGGGGCACAACAGTACCAGACCCCGAAGGATCATACCCTCTACTCCCTCGTCAACGCGGGAGAAAACAGGAGTATCGAGATGGAAGGTGGGCGCGCACGGGAGCACTGCCCGCCTCGGGAGGGTGGTCTTCAGTGTGGCGGATGTCACGCGTGACCCTTTGCAGGGTCCCCTACGGCGTATGCCGTGGGATGCTTCGATATAAAATGAGGGGGGGAGTGCGAACCAATTCGTGCCGGGGTTCGTGCGCCGGCATGTAGGCTTCTGGCACGACATCATCCTCTAAGAGCACCCGCTTCGAGATACGGTGGTGTTGTACTTAAGCGATGGAGTGGATCTTCTCGATCTTCTCCTAAGGGAATACCGGGGTTCGTCGAGCGCCAGCCCGTATGACGTCGCCCGATTTCCCGGAGCGGCGTTCCACAACCGTATCCCGTCAAGGTTCACCAGGTTTGTGGACGACGAGGTACGAGCCCTCGGCTTTAGACTTCTGTACCAAAGGGTAACGGGTGCCCAAGTTTCGGCTACTATCGCGCAGGGACGGGCAGCCATCATATAGTGGCGCGCAGTTTTCGCTGTTTCGGGCGTCTTCGCACGCTCTCCGAGGCTTACAGGGGTGGCCGGCGAGTTTGGCGCGTTTGTGCTCGTTGTTTCGGCGGGGTCCCGTGGGTGGCAAACAGCTACCCCAGACAATGTCTTTTTTTTCCTTTGCTTCCTTGACACGCAAGGGAAAGGCACCAAGATGGTGCATGAATCGTCTTGCCCCGGTGTGGGCCACGCGGGCGACGATACGTGCCTGACGGGGTCTTCGTGTGCTAAACCGTTTGCGGCCGAGTCTATTCGAAAAGGCTTATGGTCGAAGCTGAAAATGGCGATTGAAGAAAACGGGCAAGGAGAGGAAGGGGACTCCGTCCGCCGGGTAGGAAGTCCGTGCTCGAGCCCGTTGGTAGATTCTTACCTCACCTTCGTATCTGAGGAACAGAAGCAGGTCGGGGTTCTGGTCAATCAGGCGGCGCCGATGCTGGAACACACTCTCATAGATCTGCTAAGCGACGTGCGGTTGCGCGCTCAGGTGGCCAGCTCTCTGGCAGAACCTATTTCGCTGACCCGAGATATCGCCTTGTATACTTTGGCTTTCTATTCGATGTGTAGGGGTTACGATCTTTCCTTTACCATCGGTTCGCACATCTTGAGGCTCCCAGTTTCTAAGGGTTTGATCTTCAACTATCAGTTTGGCAAGTCGCTGCGGGCCTCTATGGTAGTGTTAGCGGACCGGGACTGCCCGGCGATTTGCGCCTTTCGGGCGGTTACGGCGTACATCTCGGCCGGACTGTGGATTAGTTTGGGACTTAAGCACTGGGCACCTCTTCCCCGTTGCTACGGTAGAAGGTGGCAGGGGCCGTCTCTATTTCTCCGTGGCCCGTATGACGGCGAACCTGCAGAGCTATCTGGGAATGGCAAACCTGCCGAACCACTTCACGATGAACTCCTTTCGAGTGGGAGACTCGCTCAGCAAATCCCTGGTCGGGACGGCTGTGGATGAGATCATGAAACTTGGTGGTTAGAAGACAGAGTCAGTTGTGAAGTACTACATCGGGACTACCTCGAGTGGAAAAGTGCGGGGTAGCAAGAAGAAACGTGACCAGAGCTACGCGGACGCTAGCGAGCTACCGCTGTCGCCGGAGTTCAGAAAGGACTTTGCGGCGTGTGGGGGTAAGGACTGACTTCAGGTGATAAAAGTTTGGGCGAGACTATTCTGCCCCGGGCCAGCGGCCAACTACAAAAGCAATCTGAAAGGAGGTGTAACGAAGTGTGGGCGGGACCACAGGCCGGCGCAGGAGGCCTCATCTAATCCAATACGTACAGTAAATGATCCACGGTTGAGAGCCAGAATAGTACAGTAAAATGGCGACCGAATCCATCGACTCATTTTTGGCGCAATAATGGATTCATTTATTGTATCGAAATGTCTCGGAGTTTGTATCGAATCTAGGTCACTTCTTCCTTTCGCTCCCGAAACCTCGGGAGTAGAGTTGGTCGCGCCATTTCTTGAGACCATCCCACCCACCCGGCAGTAGCATTAGTATTCTTGGGCTTGTATACCCAGATCATCAGGTACTAACCCCGTGCAGAGTTTGTAATTCGCCACTTTACTCAGCGCGGGGGGAAATACCGGACGGGACCTCCTGCCCGGCGCAGGAGGCCTCATCCAATACAATACTCACAGTAAATGATCCACGGTAAAGAGACAGAATACTGCAGTAATCACGGGACATGCATGTTCGATTAACATGTATGTGTATTTTACGCAGATCGTGCAGACCCCATCCAGTAGAGGTGTTCAGATCGTCTAGAATCACATCTATCGATGATACAGACCCCACCCATGCGATAAAATACCAGGATGATACAAACCCCGTCAATTTCCTTCTGAGTGCTACGCTTTCCTTTGAGCAATACAGTAGTCCATGTCTCCTACCAGGTATACGCCAAGACATGCGAGAGCATCGAAGACGAGACTATTACTCTTCGCTTTTAGCAGTAAACCACAGTAGCCCATGACTCGGTTTACTCCGAGATCATTTTTACTCAATAAAAAAAGGGCAGCGGTTTTACATGCGTCTCCCTTTTCAACTTGCTACCCCCCCCGGATTTCATGCCACCCACATCCCGAAGGGGAACCTTGTACCACATACCATATAACATACTGTGTTTTTCCCATATAATATAGCATACCAAACCGTACCATCATACCATACCAACATACAATATCACATACTGCGCCACACCGTACACCACGCCACACCGTACCGCACCACGTACCATACCATACCCATACTGTACCAACACCACCCGAGGGGCTCAGCCATACGAAGACTGAATGAGTGTAGATACCATCTTACTACTGTTGTACCAACAAACACCACTACTAGTGAAGTGCACAAGAGCATGTCTTCAGGGTGACAGAGCAGGACGAGCGAGTATATATACCGTACTGCTGCACCAACCCCACAACGAAGCATGCGAGCGCACGACGAGCGGTGGCAGAGCGTCAAGTGCACAAGAGCATGCCTTCAGGGCGACAGAGCAGGAGCCAGCATATGTATATATATATATATATATATGTATATATATATATATACCTGGTATGTATATGTATATATATATAATATATATATATATCATACTGCAGTACCAACACCACAAGTACACCATGAGCAAGCAAGCAGGAGCGGGTATATATACCATACTGCTGTACCAACACCACAGGTACACAAGAGGATGCGAGCGGGCGACGAGCGATGGCAGAGCGTCAGCTCTCTGACCGCATACTGCTGTTTCAACCAACACCCCAAGTACACAAGAGCATGCCTTCACGGCGACAGAGCAAGAGGAGCAAGCGCGGGACGAATGATGCCAGAGCGTCGTCAGCTCTCTGACGAGCCATACGAGGACACAAGAAGAGCATGCCCCGCTCAGAGCACTTGAGCACGAACGAGTATATATACCATACTCTTGTTGTACCAACACCACACGAACGAGTGTAGGTACCATACTGCTATTGTCTCAAGTTGCCATACTACCTCCGTTCCCCTCGCTGCCTCGGCAAGGAATGCTGCGAGGCATGCCCTATCAGGCTTATAGCGAGTGGGGTAGGTCTTTCTGGCGGGTGTAAGGCCGGACTCACCCTCAAGGAGTGATACCTTCTTGCTGCTGCCTGTGGCCGCGAGGCTCAGGCGGCCGTAGAGTTGGGTCGTACGTGGTGCGTCAGGCACGGAGACCTACGATTCGCGCGTCTTTTCTAGGCAGCTGCGGCAGAGCAGCAATGCTCAATCGGGGTGTCCGTACGCGGAGGCAGGCGCCACCACAGGCCACACTACGGCACAGTCTATTGCGCCGGTAGGAGGCTGGATTCGACGGCGAGGGAGGAGGGAGACTGAGCGTCGACGTGCGGGGAAGAGCCGGATTGAACTCACCCTGCGCGAGAATATTTATTTTTCAGATCAGAACCGCAAGTGCGAGGAGCATTTTGTTTTTCAGGATGACGGAGAAAGGAAATCGACTGGAAGGGAATGGCAACGAGTGCACGCGCAAAGGAGCGGGTGGATTGTGCCAAGGCGATGAGGCGGTCATGAAGAGCGGCAGGAAGACGGTGCACGGAGGCCCATGATCTGCGCGCACACTATCATCACGAGCGAAGAGGTCATAGTTTGTTTTTTCCTGGTATTGTTTTTCACGAGGCAGAATAGTATCTACCGTACTTGTTATTAACGTCGTCACTGGTCTTTGTAGTTTAACGAGCTGTATACCCTTCCTTCATGGTGAAAAACCTACGCAATTCTCAGGGACATGGTATCATAACTGTGCTGCACCTTTTTGTGTCAGATAATCCAGGAAGAGATAGCGATCGTTGATATTCGTGTGGTAGTAAGGTTCGATTGCTCCTTTTTTCACTTCATATCCGCGAGTCTTCACTCTGACAGCACTCCAGATAGCAGGCAGGTGTGTTCTTCTTTCGTTTTCACGACTACCGTGCGTTTCGTACGGTGCAGGCATCACTTCAGACAGCATCCGCTGTAGTCAGCAGCCACGAGTTGGTTAGTGGTGGGAACGGGGGTACTCTATGTTATAGTTGAGAGGATATACCCGTAGCCATGTTAGTTCAGTTTGCACATTGGTTTTAGCTCGTGTGCGCTTTCTTCGTCTCGTGTATTTTGAGGCAGCCGAATTTTCGTTTTTTCTTGTTTTTCGGATCTTCCTAGGGCTCCAGCACCTTTCGTGTGACCACGGACTCCTTCGTCAGAGAGTTAATGTGAGAACAACAACAACAACAACAACTGCTGTTGTACCAACATCACGCGAACAAGTATAGTTACCACATTGAGTTTTGCAAAGTGATCTCCACAGCAGTAAGTAATCAAAATAACTTTTTCTTGTTTCATACATAGGGTTAGTTGGCAAAACTCGATGAAAATCGACAGGTTTCACCGATGGGCGATAAAAATAAAGCCGAGAAGGGACGACCCATGCGACCACGGTTTGGTCAGGAGCTGGAAAGTTAAAGGGAGATACCCCCCCAAACAAAACACGTGATTGGTCTAATTCAAAATCAGGCACCGCACTCAAGACTCGCCACTGACACGACCTTCTAATCAACGCCGCAGCCGCAGTATCAACTTGAAGAAAAAAAAACGCTTTGTGTTGCGATCCTCGGTGTGGTACAGCGGGAACTTCTGTCTATTCGTCTGTCGATGACTTTGTAACCGTCGTGCGTACAAGCGCAATATGACGAATCCCGCCGTAGACCACTGCCACCGCTGCCGCCGAAGATCAGTCACGTTCGTCATTCTCACTCTTTTAGTAATTGGCTGTGAAAGAGTCTGATGCATCACCATTAATACCAACAAAACAAGAAGCAGAGTTTATTCTAATATTCTTGTTGATAAAATTATCCCAGAGCAGAGATCCCTTGTTAAGCTGTGGTTTACTTTGTAGTAAGCGTCATGCGTGTTTCTTGGCACGACCGACACTTTTTTATTGGACAACCGACATACAACCGACGGCAGGCAGGTGCATGCCGCAGCCGCAGTAAGTATGAAGAACCCACCCTGTGGGAAATACGTCGGAATAATGCTTTCGCTGCGGAACAGCTTGTTGGGGAGCACATCCCGCTCCTGCTGGACTCTTATACCTCGTGATACAGAGATACCTTGTCAACATGTCGTTTACTTTGTAGTAACCGTCGTGCGTGTTTCTTGGAGCAACCGACATGCTTTTAACTGAACAACCGACATACCACCGACGGCAGGCAGGTGCTAATTGCCAGTTGCGTCGAGCATCCTTCCCCGTTCGAGTGTGTGCCTCCTCTCTGTGTGCCCACCTCCCTTCGTCATTCCCACTATTATTGTATTATCAGTTTGGCTGTGGCAGAGTCTGGGGCATCACTACTAACAACAAGAAGCAAACATGTTTCTAGCATGTCGAAGGCACTTTATTATCTCGATTGATTGCAAATCCTTCAACCTACTTCCAAGTTGTATGTATATGCTGCCGAAACCCCTACGCGCGGGAACTTGACGCAATCCTGAGGGTGCTAGCGCCCCCTTATGGCTGTACCAAGACATACAGTTATCAGAGAGATTTCCCCCTCGTGTATGCTAATCTTCCGTTTGGGCTCATCCAGGTGGCGGGTTCTCCTGCTATACATCCTGAAGTTCTGGAGATGACGTATTCAACTTTGCTTTTCAACTACACAATCGAAACTGATAATTCGACTAGGTTACAATGCACCCTTAATTGGCACTGACTGTGACTTATCGTACTCTTGCACAACACCGGTCATTACTGCATTGTAGGGAAGATGGACGGGATACGCTACCAATGAACGCAAGAACAAAGCTCCAGTGATCAGTTCGTCGACCAAGGAATTGAATTTCTATACGTCCCCCACAAATCGAACGTGCGGCAATTCATAACTTCGGCAAGGGAGATAATGCAGTTCACGCTTCCAGTGGCTCGACCGTGCTATTGTAGATGCCGGTGGCCGTCAGATGCGCTTGGTCCGTTATTCTTTGCATAGGATTTGAGGCTCAACTAAGGTTGAATCGGAGAGGTGGGCAACTTCCTTTCCCTCAAAACTGATTGTCGTCTCAGCTCAGCCTCCACTATTAATTAAGCAGTCAGAGTCTGCTTCGTGGCCCCGATATCTATGGGCTCTCCGTCCAGCAAAAAGAGGAAACCTTAAGTTGGCTTGCGAGTGTACCCGAATGCCGAAGTCGCCAGTGGCCCTTGGTCGTCCTGTGTTGATGCCGCAGATTATTTCCCACAGTTTTCTCGAGGTGGGCCTTCCCCTATCGTGAGCGTGTGGACCTCCTTCATCCGATGGTTGGTCTTGGTGTTCTCTGTCTTGGACTCGGCTCGCGTAGAGGTGCGAGTCAGACACAGCTCTCGAGAAGCTGGCACGACCCCTGGTGAAACAGGCCGTGATGTCTCAGCTGGTGTCCCGGTGATGCCAGATGATGATGACCCAGTGAGCCCAGACGTTGATGCTCTGGTGAACCCAGACGTTGACGCTCCGATGATCCCAGATGCTCCTGCTCCGACTATCCCGGATGCTGATGCTCCGATGACCCCAGATGTTGATGATCCGATGATCCCGGGTGATGCTGCTTCAGGAAGTAGATGACGTCTTGGTGTTTTGTTGGGGATTTTGATCACCCAATTTCTCTCCTCCGAGATCCAAAGTGGTTCTCTGTTGGTGTAAGTGAAATCCACACACATGGCCGGAGGGTCTTCCCCCGACGCTCTCTCGGCCTGAGTGCTGTCGAACGTCTCCTCGACGCTTGAATTGTACGCCGTATTGGCGGTCTCGTGATGCGGCATCCGGTGTGACTCCAGCCGAAGTGGAATATTCGAGCAGGGGTGTAGCAGCAGATGCGTCCCCGGGTGAAGTAGATGCAGCTCCTGTAGATGACGATGACACTCCAGCTTCAGTGTTCCTGTCTCTGCTAATGACGTTCCGATACGTGATGAGGAATCTTTAGTCCTTGGTGATATTGTTCCGGCACCTGTTGAGGATTCTCCAGTTCCCGGCGATGACGCCCCGGTCTGTTGTTGTCGATGTCTCGTCCTCGTCCTGAAGGTTGCTTTCGTATTGCTTCGGTTTGTCTAGGGTGTGCACTCGTTGGCGCTCCATCTCTGCAACTGTCAGTATGGTGCTCAGGTGTGCTGTCCTGGGTTTGCGCTCGTTGGCGGTTCATCTGAGCGTCAGTGGCCTCCGCTAGCATGCCCCTGCTCATGTCCGCAGGCGTTTGTCCATCATGCTTGGACACCCCGTTCTGTTGGGGTGTTGTTGCTGTCGTTTAGTCTTGCCTCCATGGGCGCTAAGAAACACTCCGTACGAGCACAGACCCTTGTCCTCAAGGAATTGGTGCGGCGGAAGCGGTTTGTTGCTGTTGAGCTGTAGGTGGGAGTTCTCCGTCGCGAGGACGGTGCTTATTCCCGAGTTCATTGCTTTGACGGAAGAGAAAAGGTTGCGTCCTATTCGAGGTACGATCATGGCGGAGATTCGATCCAGAATATGCTGTCCAGCCTCCCCAGATAGTCCCCAGTTGCCGTCGCGAACAATTGCTCGTTAACGGCGGTGACGATGGTCTTGGGCTCCTCTAGCTTCTTCAAATCCCTCATGCTGTCCAGCAGTCGTAGAATTAGTTCGCCGCCCAGCAAGTTCCAAGGCGTTGCTGTCCACAATCATCGCGAATCTGTCAGCGTTAGGGTGAAAACCCCTTTCGCCGTTGCCTGCCACCTCTCGTAAAAGCAAATTCCTAGTCGAAATCGGACGGCTACTCGTCGTTGTTGACGGGAGATATTTCGCGCTCAGAACAGCAGAGGCGATGTGAGTGTCGTTGTGAAGGGACGGGTAACGTTCGGAGTCGTCGTGAGAGGTAGTCTTGTCCACAGAACATCACTTCTGCTCGGCTTCATCGTTGGATGCTGCCTTAGTCAGAAATTTCGTTATCGGGAGACGCCTGTGTTCCCGTGCCGGTCGTTTCTTCAGTTGGCCGGGGTTGCCCTCGGATCAAGCTTGTGATGTCTCGGCGCAGGACGCCGAGCACTACTGCCAGTCTCCTATGCTAGTCGCGAAAATCGCCTGGTTTGCCGCCATCGAACTTCGTCAGTCTTTTGATAGCATTGGCGAGGATGTCGCTGTTCTTGAAAGCCGAGTCCCCCATGATGATGGGTAGTACTTGACCAGGCGGTCTTGTATCATACTACACCATTAGTCCTGTATAAAAGGCACTTCGCTACGCGGGCGGCCTTCTCCGCCCTCTACGCTCGCTCGGGAAGGAAGAGTACATCAAATTTATATGCGAAGCGGACAGAGGTGCATGATTGATTGAATATATATTTTTTGTGTGACCGTAGTTGCAAACTGGCGACTTGATAATGCTAAGAGTCCCACCGCCATGCTTCAGGAGAAAACAGCTCGGACGCCACATCCGTTTCACGTCGAGGGCGGTTCCGCCGGCTACGCCCACTCACATGCCGTACGTACGTACATACCCTAGATGGGGTACTTTTTTTTATAAGCCGTATGTACGAAAGAGAAAGCACAGCACGGCACAGCAGCACCGCAAAAACATTGAAAATTAAACCTAAACAATCGAAAAGAAAAAAACAACCCCGTCCACTCTCATGTATTAATTATCTGCCTGTTTGGAACACGTTGTATCGGTAAAAAAAAAAGAACGAACATCAGAGCTTCTCTCTCAGCCTCGTACGCCGCTTGCCCCTCTCGCGACCACCACACCATCGATTCGGTCCGGGTAAAGCGTTTCTTACTCTCTGCTACAGTGAGCCCCGTTGCCCGCCTCGCGTTAAGCCCGGTGCTCACCGTGGCCGTCGTTCGCCAGCTCGACAATGTTGTTGCTCAGACCGCGTAGCTACCTCCGTTAACTTCAGCCCGATCGCAAAAATAAGCACCGCTTGAATCTTGACTTGCAATCCCGAACGACCCTTATATACTCGTACATACTCAATCGAATTGTGCAGATGAAGGCCAGACAGAGCCCATCCATTCTTCCCTCGTGTCTCGAGACACACGCGACGCCTACTCTAGGCACAAAAGCGGCGATCGCGCTCCTTGCAACCCCCCATCTACCCGCCAGCACCCGCTGACCTCCGCGACGGCGCTGGGCTCGCCCGCGGTGCCGGGCTCGGAGTACACGCTAGAGACGAAAGAAGAAGAAGAAGAATAAAAAAAACAAAGTGCCAAGAGAAATGGAGAAAACAAAGAACTGCTGGAAAGGTCCGGCAAGTAATAAAAGGAGGCGATTTCCAAGTGGGAGCTCTGCGAGGCCACGGATGTACCAACCGAGCACGCTCAGAGAGTGATATTGCTGTAAGTAGTTCTATACAACAGTATCTCTTGGAGTAGCTGCGGCACGATGCTCGGGGATCCCGAGGCTTTCACTTTGCCGTACGTAAGATACAGGTACCAGGTATATGCTATGATACAGAGCAGTAGTACTACTGCACGAGCACAATTCTCGACACGATACTATCGATTCCCAGGGGCCTCTTCTCGATGATCGCATGCGAAGGTCCCTCTTGGAAATTTGGCCGCACGCCCATGGTCTTACCTGGAGCCCCATAGCACAGACCAATAAGCGTCTCATTTGGTTTTTCTTAATCAATGACAGTATTACAAAAAAAGCCTTTGGAGGGTGTTCCCATAGTACACCCCATAGTACCGGAGGGATGTGACCAATCGAGAGCATTACGGGGAGTATGTGGCGGTGGAACCCATCATCCCGTCCTCTGTCCACGCTACTGTTTGCACCGCATTCACATGAAAAGTTGTCAACCCAAGAGGACTATCGTCTCAGCTGTCGCGCCGTGGCGCGGCCTGAGGGGTGTAGGAACCGAAGTGCAAGCTTGCCGCAGCACAAAGGTAAAGCACGGCTGGGTAAGCTATTGCTTTATCTTCGCAGCGTGAGCAATCAGCTGAGATGACGATGGAGATGGCCCTCGACCGTCGTAGTATGAGAGCCTACGGCAGGCGGAACTTCGTCGGGTTGGAGACTGGAGCGCTATCAGCTTGCCTCCAGGACGGATACAGCGGAGGAGACGTCTATACACCAGGTGCCTGTTTCTGTAGTGTCGTGTTGTTGTACAAGAGTGGCGATGGATACAGAGTATGCACGCCGGGCACTGCTGCTGCTGCAGACTTTTCCTCCGACCTACCAGAGGTATATCCAGCAGCAATCGTAGTGCTTACCTGGTACAAAAGGTGTACTGCTGCTGTACGGACTCTACCTCTTCCTTGGTGCGCTACACTACTTGGGCAGGATGGACCGGTATTACCTGCACCGTATAAGCTTCGCCTATTTCTCTGTCCTCGTAACTTCTCCAGCGCAGCAGCAGCAGCTGTTTACCAGGTATTGTTTAGCTATACCTGGAACTACTACTGTACAGCTCGAATATATTGCCCGTTGCCCTTCCGAACGGAAATATAGGTAGCGTGTAAACATTAACGCGGATACAAAAACCCCCCGATATATTTCCATTCAGAGTGGCATGTACAGCTGCAGCCCTGCAATAGGTGTATATAACTCCCTGCGAGGCACTTCTTGGCCTCAACGCTACACGCACCCGGTTGTATACCGGCAATGACTTGCGCGACAGTCCACCCAACACATACCGTAGTTATTGGGCACCGCACTGGTTATATATGTACCTACAACAGCAGCACTGTGACAGGAGAAGTGGTCAGTACCATTTTCGTGCTGTGCGTTTTGGTATGATTAATCGAACAATGAATGTCGTTCGATACCATATTGAGATCATTGCGGAGGGGTGGTGGTACTGGCAGTACTGCTGGCGCTGATGATGTAACACCTTTTGATCGCTCCTCTATTGGCATTCAAGCCTCTCTTTCACTCTAGAAATAGTGCAACACCAGGCGGTATGCTGAGACTAGAGTTGTACCCCGTCTGACTGAGAACCGGGTGCCCGGTGGCGGGTACCCGGAATCGTCGGAACCAGAACCGTCCCGGTCCAACTCACGTAACCTCGGGAATCTGTACCCCGGGTACCCGGGTACCGGGCTACCCGAGTACCCGTCAATTGTTCTATACGGAGGCCCCAAGACTGAGGTATACGTTGATTTACACTCCAGCGGCTGTGCCTCTAGACTCTCGCCTCTCGCCCGTGCAGACTACAGACCGATAATAGAGAATACTCCCAATATTACCTGCCTTGCCTACCACGCCGCCGCTCCAAAGCTACCGGGGAGCAAACAGTGCATGGCAACCCGGGTACCAGTGTCCGCCTTACCACGCCGCCGTTCAAACGCTAAAAGGGGAGCAAATGGTGTATGGTAATCCGGGTACTCGGGTACCCGGGTACCCAGATACCCGTGCCCGCCTCATCCGCTGCCGCTCAAACGCTAAAAGGGGAGCAAATAAGGTATGGTAACCCGGGTACCCGTGTTTGCCGGGATCCGGGTACCCGGTTCCGGTTCCGCCTCAGCCGCCCCCCAAAACCGATCGGGTACCGGGTTCCAATTTTTGAGGCAGGGGTGCAACGCTAGCTGAGACCAGAGAAAGCAACTTCGTGCAGTATGTGACAGGAGGTGATAGTTTCAGGCTCGAGATTTGGACAAAGATAAGAATGTGACAATGTTTATACTGGAAGTTGAGTAGGACACACCCTGCCTCACATGAAAAGAAATAGAGCCTAGCCCAAAATAATTAATAAAAAAATGCTAAAGTGGTGTCGCATACTGACAAGAAACACGTGGTATTTGTCGTGTGATTGTCTTGCCTGCAGCCGAAAGCGATGCCTTTGGGGCGGCGGCGACGGCGGAGAGAGAGCAGGAGGACCAGCATAGTCGTTGGTTGCTGAGGGAGTCATTTCGCTGACGGAAGACTACAAACCAAGCAGTAGTAAACAATAGTCGTGCATGGGAATCGGCGCAAGGAGTAGGCCCGCCGGCTGAGGGTGATTAGAGTTATACGCTCAACCCCATGCCAAAACCATACGCCGTGGTGAAAACGCCAACGGCAAAGGTGCTGGCGATGGCGGGCAGGAAAGACCACCACACCCGCCCCGTGCGGCGAGTGAGCTATGTGCAAACGGAGATGGGGCAGAGGGAACTCGCCTCGCCGCCGGATTAACTTCCTGGGTGAAACTCTCCACGGTGCCGTAGCTCTCAGCGTTGAAGCTACGCCAGTCGTCGCAGGTGTGGAGGTAGGGCGAGGGGGGGGGGACTAAGCGTGCACGATGGGTGAGTCCCGAACGGCAACGGAGAGCAAGCGCCCATTGGTGTGAACGCAAACGCCGGCGTTTTTCATGGCAAAGATAGGGAGGAAATCCCGATTCAGGCGAGCAACACTGGCACGAAGTAGCCACCGGCACTTCTTTCGTCGCTCTTTTTGCGCACGTTGTATCAAGCTTTAAGGTTAAACTAGCAGTTTGATCGTACCCGACCTCTACCTACTTATTCGTGGCGACTAACGCTAAACACCACCTCTGTGAGCCTTAAGCCTACCGTTGTGCCCTCTCGTGTGCAGTGTCAAATCAGTAGGTAGGGTATGCCGTTTATGCTTCAGCAGTACCGGCGATATGGGTGAAGGTTCTATCATACTGAGTGCCGTGTTAAATGTGACATTACTCTTGTTTCCCCTGCCGCGGCCGTCGGTCGGAGTGTGCATGCGCCCAGAGGTTTCCATACGATACCGTATCCTACTTTGCCACGGCGACTGCAGTAGTTTGTATGTTTTGGGAATGGTGAATATTTATTTTTCAAAATTCCGTGCAGAAAGCTTCGCGGTGGTGGAGACGACCCTCAGCCATAAACCTTCGCGGTAGTGGAATAGCCCCTTCGCCAGTAGGACAGGCGCCAAGACAATGGAGACATAACATTGGAACGGGACAGGTATCACTATATTCACACGTGCCGGAGGTTAGCTGCATTGATGCAAAATTGAAGGAGCACGATATCGTCGCGGATATGGAAACGGTGAAGAACATCGTTGTTCCCAGTTTGAGCAACAATTCCCGCCACCTCGAGGCGTACTGTTCAAACAGCAAGTGAAGCCCAGCCCGTTTTCGTCTTTTAAAGTTTCGGGTTCTCGAGTGAGGGCCTGTACATTTCCGGTAAATTTCTTGCTGCATTTGGGCTAAATGGCATGCACTTCCCACGTTCGATGTCTCACGGGTGGTGACAGGGTGGTGACACAGGCATCACGGCCACATCAACACCAGGGAACCGCTAAGGGCTGTTTGCGCGAAAGGTGCACCTATCAAGACCAACTGTCGCGCAAGTGCCACTCGGGGCAAAGGCTTTGCTTGTTGAATCGCCGATGACCTTCAGTTTACGCAGATAGTATGCAGAACATCAAGCTGGTCAAGATCAGGGGGTGGCAGAGGGTGGCTGTGCGGTGGTCTATGCCCTCGAGATTTTCGCGTGTTTGCCAGGGAGCATGATATGGCAGTAGAGGCATAGAAATACCACCATTATCACGTTACCAACGGCACGAAGGTGGAAGGTGGTTTAACTGCTGTGCACCCGACGAGCTTTCTCGGGACTTTAAGCATCCGAAGGAGACGAACGCAACTTGGAAATTCAGTAGGGAGTGCAAGTTGTATGCGCCCGAGGCGAAGGGTATCAGACGGGCTGCAATCCTGGCCACAATGATGATGCTATTGAGTGCGGGCGGTCCGAAGAATACTGTTCAGATTAAACCTTATAGCATGCGATACGTGCAGCATATATATGCACTGTCTCAATATGCTTCAGGGATACATTCCGCAACGACTTGTAGGCGAAGTTTTTACTCTGCTGATATTACGAGGATGGTTGGATTCTTGTGTTGGGCATTCTGCCAGTCAACGTTTGGTTCAGGCGTTTCGATTGATGATACGCAAGAAAGGTAGCATGCTGTTCTTGCAAACTACATTTGACACTACGGGCGGTGCACAGCTTCTTCTGAGAGCAGAGTGCGTTTGAGCTATATGTGAAGAACGTAGTGGGTGTATATGTTTCGGGGGGCTGTAGGAGCAGTGAGCGACGAAGACCGCTTCTGCGCGTTGCCCCCAACGATGATTCACGAGCGTAATGACAACACGTTTTGTTTGAGAAACTACTGTTTTTTTTAATAATTACGTACCAGATGCAAAAGGAGATGCGATGTGCACATCTGTGAACCCGGTGATGAGTTCCCATGCGCACGTTCTTCCACCTGCACGTAGTTAACAATTATTGACTTTACCCGGTCGGGCTAGCTGCCTACTCACGGTAAGTGCTCGAGGCGTTATCAAAGTGACAACCGAACCGATCGCTGCAGAAAAACATCGTCTGGCCTATTGAAACCATTCAGAGGAAAGGCGAGAAGAAACAAAGTGTATCTAGATAGACACCATCAAGGCAAACGTCCACAACATCTGTGTTGTGGACAAGTGTAAACATACTCAAATGATGTAAGTACTGGTATCATCAGCCAGTACCAGTAGATAGAAAAAAGAAAGCAAATTTGTCTGTTACATGCCGTAGGCCGTGTGCATTCACAGAAAACGAAGCCAAAATACAAACGAAATATTGCCGCTCACAGAACATCACCAAGACCATAGCAGCACTCCGACAGTGACCAACTCGAGACAACTTGTGCGGCGAAACACGTTCCACGGGAATGCCCACGGATTTGCGCTTCTGTAGATATCGAGCGTGTGGAAATCGGTTGCGTACAGCTCTCGCAATCAGTACTACAAAAACACAACTTTAGCTACAGACAGACGAAGTTTTTTTTCCCCTATATAATAGGCATAATAAATCTTCGGTCGCTTTGCTTCCTCGTTTTTTGGCTGCTCCCTCATTTTTTGGCGCTTCGCGCCAATTTAATTTAATTGCCGGCCCCAGGTAAGACTATGGGCGTGCGGCCGGAAATTTGCGAAGTTTGTCTACCAGGTACACGTTTTCAACTAGACATGGGGGCAGCTCCCACTAGTAGCTTTTACCCCATGGTCTTCTGTGCGAGACCGATCATGATACTCATTATTTTACTACCCCTCGTAGGCATTGTTTATCACCATATCTTCGGTGCGCATCATCAGCTGTATACGAGGCTTTCCTACGGAGTGGTCATTGTGAGGGCGACGCAAGACGTACAGGTTACCTCGACAGCAACAGAGCATCAACACGACTGCAGCAGCAACAGCAGCAGCAACAACTACAGCAGCACCTACTGCACTGTTGTTGTATCTCCACCCCAAACGGAGGAGGAGCCCACGGACGCATGGACAAAGCGTTTAGAAGGAACCTAAACTGTACAAGTAAACGCGTACCAGGTACGTTCGAACTCTCGTTTTTTCATGCTGCTTGGGCGCCCCAAATAAAAATGCTTGACACTCTAGGCCAAGCCGCTCGTTTCATGCGTATTTTTTTAGCGGGTGCCTTCTACTCCTTATTGCCCCCAAACTTGTAACCCTAACCCTACCACCTAGTCGAATAGAGATTCTGCTACCGTTGGTTGTCGCGTAGGAACGTCGCGTACGATTCTCCATACCCCTCCGACGGTAATAATACAGCGCTGGGGTATGCGATTGCGGTGTGATGCACCCGGAACGCGTTTACCTGGCTGTCGGCGCGCAGTGTTGTGCCGTGCCTCCGTGTGCTTTTTTCGAAACCAACCAACATAGGGTGATGTCGTGTTTGAGAGGCGATAGAGGCGGATCTTTTATTTTCCTAGATACCGCAGCCCGCCGCCCACCGTAGTTACCATACGCTTTCGCCTACTGAATTACGCATAGGTTCTGCCACGGTCGGCATGTTTTCTGCGTTTCGCTTGGTCCTCGCCCCCCCATCCCATTTATTCCTCGATTTTACGTGAAAGATTTGCAGTCGCTCGCCCTCTCGAAGCAACCAGATCGTGGGAACTGACTACGTACTCGTACTGTACAGCAGCAGCAGTAAACAACCTTTCCGTTCGTGCAGCAGTAGAGAGATTTGTCATCGCAATAAAACCTCGTTTGCGGTCACAACACACGCTCAGAATCAGAAGCCAAAACATTAATATCGACTCCACCGGGGTCTCGCGAGCCGCTGCGTTCGTGGTACCAGTTAGTTGGCTCCGATGCCCGCCGCCGGCGCCCGGCTCCTTGTGACGAGGGCCGATGGTTTTGTCGTACTTCACAGCATTACATGGGCTAGGTCCGGATTTAAGATCCTCCCTTCGTTTTTCCAATTCAGCCAGTTAGTTTCGCACCCGATGACAAGGGGGCGGGGCGGCCGCCGCAGCGATCGCTGCGTTTGTTATAAGCTCAGCTTAGGGTTAGCCTCTCCGCTTTGTTGTGCTGTTGTAGAGCTGCGATATCACTCACGGAGTGATACTTAATCACTGTCTCCCCACATATCTGTGAGGCTTTCTCGAAAAGGGATCCCCCCTGCTGGCGTCCCCTCTTTTCTGTTCCAGATTACAAAGTCTCCTGACCTTGGTTTTAACACCCATAGATCAGAATGGAAAACGAAACAGAGGGTTGTGACCACAGGGGGAATTCATACAATGATATGTTTTTGTTGATACTGATTTCCACTTGGTTTTAGACTACCCCCCTTGAGTAGCGACAACAAAAAACCGACGACATTGAGATAAGAGAAGGGTCAACAAGTATGGGTGTGATCTCATGACGCAGCAGAAGGAGGCCTCATTGATCCCAAAACCATATACGAATTAACGTACGACACCATGTTACAACAGTAATCTGGAACAGAAACAGAAAAGAGGGCACGCCAGCAGCGAGGGTCCCTTTTCGGGAAAAACTCGTTGTTGTATGGGGAGGGAGAATTTGAGTATCATTCCGTGAGCGATATCGCAGCTCTACAACAGCACGACAAAGTAGAAAGCGGCTAGAAAAAAACAGACCATCCCGCCCGCCCAACGTTGGTTCGTAGCGATGTGTACCGTCGACAACGACATCAGTTTTGTTATTGTTTATTTTACCGGGGTACCTACTCTCTGCGACGAGGTGCCGCGTTGATTGCAAGACAATCAACGCGGGAGTAGTAACCCTGGGTGAGAGTCCCCGGCTGGTCGACAGCAGGAAGCATCATTGATCCCAAACTATATACATACCCTAACCCTAAGGTACCAGGTACGAATTGACGTACGACGTCATGTTACAACAGTATCCCTGGACAGGTTTGTCTATTATGCTGGTACTCCTTTGTACTCAAGTGCGTTGTTTGCTTAGATATAAAATAAGTTAAGAGCAGCTTTATTCCTTTCGTGCACGCGGAGACCGAGAGCCAAGCTCGTGCCTCGCTGGGATAACCCCTGATTTTCCATCTACGATACGCCTCCCAAGTACTACAAATACGATTCCAGTGCCTGAACCCAGGTAATTACTGGGCTTTTAGGCTTATTCAAAGTAGTACCATGACACAAACCCACTCTGATAAACCGTACATGCAGAACCATGGGGAATTCGTGGAAACCCCGATCCCACAAGCTAGAACATGAACCGAAGATGTGACTCCTCAAAACCCACTCCTACACCTCTGAACGGCAACGTCACAAGGCAGGCAAGATACGCCTAAAACGTGAAAGTAAGGAATGCCTAGCCTGAAGGGGTAGGAATAAATCGCCAACCAAAGCCATCTCCATGCTACCCGCAACGTGGGTAGGGTAAGAAGGTGTCTACGTAAAACCAAAAGGTAGCGCAATAGCGAGACCGTCGTGTTCCCCAGTAGGTGTTGTCGATGTTATTCAGAACACCCCCAGCTCCCGAGCGGTAGGGGGGATCGGTAGGACGAGAAGAAATATACCACGGAATACGCCAAGAACCACCTAACTCCAGCCCACAACTCCGGAAACGTGTCCTGAACCACAAATGAGTGGCCCGATTACCCAGACCAGCCCCGACACTGGGCCGAGGGGTAGGCAGGGCAAAACCCCCCGACCTGGCCCGAGAAAAATAAACCAGGAACATACCGAGCAGAAAAAAACCCTGGCCCGAAAACCCGGAAATTGTCAAAAAGTAGGAAACCACCACCGAAAATCCAGAAAAACGGCAGGAAAAAAAATATATCGAGTGCAGCCGAGAAGCAAAAATCAGCTATCCACGGCGGTGCCTCGAGATCCATCACGTTTTGCTGGACCCCCCGTGCAAACGGTGCTAGCCAAGTGTATTTACAGACCACAACAACCTCGTACAACTCTTGTCGAAGTCGAGTAGCGCGCCAGAGAAAGAGGAAGCTTGATCGGTCCCGGGTCGTCCAAAAGTCGAACCAAATATACCCCATCGGTTGGCTTAGTCGAGCTGGTTTTCCCGAGGCACCACAGAGAGTCATCGCCCTTGTACCAAACGTGGGCCCAGTTGGGAAGTACGGTGTTCCAGTATCGGCGAAACCAATCGGTGTGCGATACGCAGCCATACCCGGGTTTGAGAAACCGCTCGCCGTTACTCCGAGAAAGCTCCCGTTGTGTCACGCCAATTCGTCTTCGGCGGTGCAGGCCGTTAGGTTGGCGGTGCTGGTTCGGGGGACGGGCCCAGTAGCTCAAACGTTCGTGGTGAGAGAGCTGAATAACTATTCCCCGTTCGGAGGATGGTCGATATAGTCCTGTCCAGTGCGTCTCGTACATCACCACGAAGACGCCACCTCGGCCTCTAATCGATTGGTGTCCGGTAATGTTTTCCACTTCGAGTCGTTGAAGAGGGATCTAAACGTCGTCCTGGGTGACGTGGTACGGGGGGGACTTCTTGAAGAAGTTGTTGAGCACGTATTGCGTCGACCCCGCTGGCAACTACTCCGGCATGTCGCCACGGTCGTGGGGGTTTGCACAGGACTTGCAGCGTTAAACATATAGGCGCCGGTGAGCATCAGCACCGGGCATATCGGAAGGAAAATCGAAATACAGAAGCTTGGCCACGAGAGGAGATCCGTCCGGGGTGTCCGCTGAGGAGCCAAGGCTAACTGCAAGGACTTCGCAGGGCCGTCCAGTTAAGCGTTTGGCCTTGAAGACGTTGGCGTCCGTGTCAGGCTTCGCGACCCGGCGGATGGTATCTGCCGTATTGTGCTGCCCAGCCACCAACGTCGAATTTGGGCAATGAACGCAGAGCGTCGGGGAGGGCGGAGTTGCAGCGGTTGGCGAGAACAACATTGAGGGCGTGCTGTTCGCAAATAATTTCGTCGCGCGCTGCTGGCGGTCCGTCGCCAAGTCGCAGTAGACTAGGTTTCGTCGCGCGCTGCTGGAGGTCCGTCGCCAAGTCGCATTAGACTAGGTGGTCGCGGGCCAAACTCTAGTGGTGGGCCACACCAGCACACTCAAAAATCGTGAGAGGGAGGGGTAGCAGAAATGACCTCGTTGAGAGTCAAACCTGTGGCGGTGCTGACGGAATTGGTTTACGCAAATTCGACATGAGCGAGCTATTCATCCTAGTTGCATGAGGGAGCTTGTTGACGACCATTGCCAGAGTCTGGGCCATTGTATGGTTTAAACCTTCCACCCCACCGTTGCCGTTTGTTGGTAGGAGCTGGTACCAATTTTCCGAATCCCGAGAGGCTCACACATGGCATGCAAAATCTTTGGGGCAGAACTGGAGGCCGTTGTCCGAGCGTATGCTGCGCGGGCATCCCCAGAGGGGAATACACCGGTTGATGAGAATATCAGCCGTGCCCTCAGCGGCAAACGCTGCCACTGTGACGGCGGAAATGCCAGCTCGGCGGCTGAACCGATCAGTGAAAATCAAGATGCGTCACCGGGTGAGGGCCGAAGCAGTCGACGCTGACGACGATACCGGGCCCTTCTGGCAACAACAACATGGTGGAGGCCCACCGGGCCGTCTGCCGCGACGCTTTCTGTACTCGGGCACTTCAAGCAGTTGAGTAATCAACACCGAGTGCAGATGTCAGATCCACCAATTGAAACGCTCGAGCATACGTATGGTGCGCGCGGTTTCTAGGTGGCAGGTGGCTGTGGAATGAAACGCCCGCATGACCCAGGGGCGTATGAGCAGCAGCACATAAATGCGAATGGGCTCGTCGTTCAATACACAGGTCGCACAACCCACCGGGCGTTGAGGGGGGGGCGGCTGTCGGACGAGTAGAACGATGCCCGCATCGGTGGTGTGCAAGTGGCCTATGTTAGCCGGCTCCAAAACCTCTGAAAAGAGAGGGCGCTGATGGGAAGGGAAACACGACACAAAATCGGAGGGAAAAGCTTCCGGCCGGCCGAGGGTTATGTAGCACATGGCGGCGTTGCACGCGGGCTCGTCCTGTTGTTCCAGAGCCCAGTTGGTGTGCGAATAGCGCGCTGCGGGATTGAGGAACTGAATTTCGGCAGTTGCGTCGAGGGCGTCCAAGTCGGCCGTGGTGACGGGCGGTGCGTCAGTTGGTGGCGGAAGCCGTATCGTACTTGACGGAGGTGAGGCTGCTAGACCCACTGCAGTCGTGTTCTGTGGCGGGCTCCGGCAAACGAGATGGAAAACGAGCATTTCCGTTGGCACTGCCCTTGCGATACTCGAGGGCGTAGTCGAACGCGGTGAGGAAGTCGAGCCACCGTTAGACTCGCACGGTGTGGCCCACTACTTTGTCGATGCTCTCAAGCGCTTTGTGGTCCGAAAATATGCGAACCTTCGTCACGCAGAGGAAACCTCGGAGTTGTTTGATGGCCGAGGCAATTCTGCCAGCTTCCAGGTCCAACGAGGTACTGTGCCTCTCGGAATCGAGTTTAGCGGTTGATATATGCAATGAGCCGTACCGAGCCGTGCGGTTATTTTCCTCGAGCGCAGCACCAAAACCGTCGATGCAAGCGTTGCAGTACACGTGGAAGGGCGAGGGCAGTTGGCTACGGCGTCCAAGGCAGGGGATACCAAAGTCGGCAAGGCAGCGAGCTCGGCGAGTGTCTGTCGTACGATAACTTCCATAGCCGGTGTAAAGATGTACTTAACTCCCTTTAGGAGAAGGGCGGCGAGAGGGCGTATCTGTTTGGACAGGTCAGACAAGAATTTGGTAAAAAATATCCCACGCCGCCCACCAGCGCACGGTCTTACTTGAGGTACTTGAGCATGGGCATTTCATCAAATCCAATACTGTTTCTGCATTTGGGCGTATACCCGCGGGCGAAATGGAGTGTCCCAGACAATTTGCGTCCGTGGCGCCGAGGCGAGCTTTCGAGGGGGAGATCATGAGGTTGTGTTTGTGCAGGCGCACGCCGCCCATCAGCGCACGGACCTGCTTGAGGTGCTTGGGCATGGGCGTTTTATCAAATCCAATACCTTTTCTGCATTTGGGCGTATACCCGCGTGCGAAATGGAGTGTCCCAAACAATTTGCGTCCGTGGCGCCAAGGCGAGCCTTCGAGGGGGAGAACATGAGGTTGTGTTTGTGCAGGTGCAATAAGAGGGCTCGTACCGTCTTGATGTGGACCGTCGGATCAGAGTCGAAAACGATCACAGCATCGAGGTAGGCCACCATCAGTGCCAAACCTGTTTAATCACCTTGACGAGCCAGCCGGGTGGAACACCGCTGCCTTGAGGCATGGCGAGCCACTCGTAGAGACCCGTGGGAGTGCAAACCGCCGTGAGGGTAACGGCATCCTTGCGCGCGGTAGTCTGGTGTAACGAGGAGACCAAATCAAAGAAGGAAACCACCCGTCCCTTCCCCAGGGAATTGAGGACTTGGTCCACGCGAGGAATTGGCAGCTAACTGAAGCTGCTCATCTGGTTGAGTTTCTTGTAGTTCACGATGATCCGAACGCTTCCTGACTTCTTCGGGATGACCACCAGCGGACTCGAGTACGGAGAGGTCGAATGCTGAACCAGGCCTGCTGCCAGGTACTGGTCCAAGATGGCCTCCACTTCTTTGGCCATGACGGGATTGATGCGGTGCGGCCTCGACGTGACAGGAGCGCTTCCTTCCGGGACCGAAGTTACGAAATATGTCAAGGAACAGGTACCAAAATCCGACGTGGATTTCGAGAAAACGTCAGGAAATGTGTAGAGAACATCTCCTAGCTGTCCGATGGCCTCAGGGGTCCAATCCGTGCTGTGAAGGTCAAAAGCCACCGGTCGCATATATAATGGAAGACGCGCCCAGAAGCGCAGGAACGAAGCTCGTTAATTTGGACTCCAACCCTCAAGCAGTGCAGGCGAGGACGAGGGAGCTGCGAGGGGTAAGGCTGTAACTGCTGATACCTCAGATAGTCCGGAGGGAGGGTTGGGGGCTCGATCGTCGTGCTGCAAAACGTCCAGCGGGACGCTCATCAGCGAGGCGTGGGCGACGCCGAGGGTATCCCCGGCTCGAGATTATCCACTCCAACGAGGGGAAGACCCTGTCGTCCGGAGGCGACGAAGTGGTCCTCAACCGAAGGTAGGTCGGGCTGGGGCCTCATGTTGATAAGTTAGTGTCCGGTGAGAAGAGGGGGGAGAAGAGGGGGGGGCATCGCTGCGAGTAAAGTGGACAGCAAGCAGTTGAGGATCGTTGGACAGGGTGACGCCTGCAGCGCCCCCGTAGCGTAAACGATAGGCTCCACCCGAAGCGGCGGGATCGATTGCGTAAACGGACATACCTGTCAGGACGTGGTGAACTAACTCCAGCCAGTCAAACGCGTTGGTCAGACGCCCGAGGTGGCAAAGAGCGGTGGGAGCGGCTGTTGAACGCAACAAGGTGTCACGTCCCAGCAATACCGCATGTTGCATCACTGAAGGGGGAACCACGCAAGCACAAACTGCGAGAGGGCACGTAGGATCATTTTCTCGAAAGAGTTTGACGCGCAGGCGTACACTCCTTGGAGTTGTCAGAGGGGCCGACTCGCCAACCCCCCCCTCAAACGCAAGGGGCGCATTTCTGCTCGCACGTTTATGGATGCCGCACCAATCGAGAGCATGCAATCGAAAACATCTTGTCGAATTAATTATTTGGGGACACAGTGTCAAGAAGTGCCACGCAACCAAAAACAGATAGAACGCCAGCTCCGCTGTGAAGGGCGATTTTGGTTGTAAGACCTATGCCAATGGGAAAACGAAGTACCAATAAAAAGTTTGAATTTCAAAGATACCCTCCAGAATGTTTCAGAACACGCTTCCTATGGGCCCTTTTAGAAAAAAAACAAGCCCCAAGCTTTTGGAAAAGCCCGAAAAAAGCAAATCTGGGGCCGATGTTTGGCCAAGATCGGCTTCAGAAAAACTCAGGCGGATGCTTGTCGCGAAGCGGCGAGATTCCGAGTTCTTGACAGACATCGATCGACAAAACCAACGACTGCGTCATGAATTCTGAACGGAGTGCGCTTGTTAGGGGCTCCGACCCACCCTAGGGTCACCGTCTTCACACCATGGCCGGTGTCATGTGGCGGGGGCTGACGAGGAGTATGAAAAAAAACAATTGGCCGCTGGTGTACACAAAACAGAAGACAAAACTTCTCCATCTGTCTCGAATGGCAAAAAATAGACTTTTCTCAGGTTTGGAAGGATACCGTAGGACGCCGCCGGCAATTTTTCCCCCCCTAGACCATGGACCCACCCGATATCTTCGAGGCCGTCATCTATATTCATTGGCCTTGCCGGACCCCGAGCGGGTTGGCCGTGGGCTGCGTCTATGTTGAGATCGAGCGTCGATCGTCGCACGAGCTGGTTTCTATCAGCGTGTTGACAATTTGCAAGCAGAAAAAACAAATGGTGCCGCCTGCAGCCGTTGGAAAAAAAAACCAAAAAAACAAACATTTTTTTCTCTTTTTTCCCACAGCGGCGGTACGAGGAAATTTTCGGCTGTTCTTTGAAAGCAAAATGTTTGAAAAAAACTTGTGAACTTCGTGTTTCCATTGGCATAGGTCTAAGAGAGGCGTCGTTAAGGGTAATGGTGCCCCCGACGAGGCACGGGCCGTGTTCTGACAGCACGAGGGAGGGGTCGACACTACTGTAGAGGCGACAGCCAAAACCTCGGGGGTGTGAGCAGCAGGCGCGTCAGAAAAACAGGTCGAAACCTCCAAGGGAGGACCTGGGCATGCGCGGGCCACGGCCAAAGAGCGGGGTGGCGCTGGTGAAATCTCATGAATTCTGTCGGGCGTGGTCGGAGTGCAGAATTGGTCTCATGAATTCTGTCGGGCGTGGTCGGAGTGCAGAATTGGTGACAGGAGGCGGGGTGTACCAACCCGGCTTCACTTGCACGAGGGGTGTCGCGAACGGTGGAAAGAGATTTCCCGAGCAAATGTTTCCCTTGCCACCGAGAGGGATCCTGGGTTTCGGGGTCGTCTGCCCGGAAACCGATGCCCCATACGGGGTAAAAAGGACTGGCTTCAACCACAATATTGGTGCCAGTGCTCAATGGGTGCCGCCTCATGGCCGTGTTCTACGTGAATTTGAAAACGTACCTGCCAGGACGGCGTCTTCTACGCGGTCCCAGATGTGGCACTCGAAATTACGCACGCCTCGACCAAGGCGTTTGTGCTTGCGTGGGTCGACCGACGCCATCATCTGCTCCGCTGCGCCGTGGCTCTGACGACCGCGAGCCTTTTCAGCCATCATATACTGCTCCTCGAAGGAATATGACACGTCGCCCAACGAATTCCTTCGAAAATAGGACCACTGCCAAAAATAGGAAGGGGGGCTGCTAGAACAGTACCACCCTCTTCTTTGAATACTCGAGAGGGTTAGGGTCAAATACAGACGGTGCCGAGTCCTCGATGGCCGTAGTCGTGTGTGGGGGGAAGTGTGCTTCTCTGAGAACACCGAGCCCCTGGTGCACGAGGCGAGTATGGTTCCACGTACACTGGCTATGTATCACCATTGCCCGTTGGTAAAAACTTGCCAGAAGGTTTTCTTACTGCGCTCAATGGTCTATACCCTGGGCCAAAGGGGTCAGGGGGCTCTGGGCCCGTTCTGCACTATGAGGAATGCTATTATTATGATTTTAACGGGTGTGCTATCGAGTGGATTGGACCGGAGGACGTGGAGTCACCACTGGCTCGACGGGCTGTGCCAGGTTTCTCCTGTTCCACTGGAGCCGAAGGAGCGCTGAGCACGTGGAGTGGCGTGCGTGAGGACGGGCGCAACAGGAGAAACCGCCCATGACGAGATGATGTTTGAGCCAGCTCCTCCACGGACGTCAGCCGCAGAGTCCACGCCGCCGAGGTCACGGGCATCCTCAGCTGAGGTAAGTGGTTTTCTCGCTAGCTGATATTGCTTCTTCCGCCGCGCTTCTTGGCCGCCTGACCATGTCCGATGACCGTGCCATGCCCGTGTCATCTAACCGTGCTAGACCGAGCATCGGCTATCGACTCCGCCGCCGCAGCCGCCGTCGCGGCGAAAAAAACCATCGCCGACGTGAAACGGGCGTACAAACACGTGGGGCTCAAAACCAGTTCTCGCATTTCTCTCCTCGCTTCGTCCTCTTCGATAAACCCTTGCGATGCCGCGCAATAACTCACTCGGTCGGTCAAGGCCTCCGCATCTGTTATTTTCATGATGTAAAACGATGACAGCCATGAAGGCCTTAGCTATACCAATTGGATCCCCGGCTGGGAGTGCCTCCTCCCGAAATCCTTCGCGCGTGCCATCCCGGCTGAGAAGCCAACGACCGCCACCCTCATTACCTTAATGGATGATTGTTGTTGGCACGTGATACGCGCCCTCGCAGGCGAAGCCACGAGAATGGGGGCGTTCATACTCCTCCTGAGGTTGCTAAGCAACAACTTCGACCGCACCGACTCTGGGGCCAGCTGCACCAAGTTGCACTGTTTTAGCGCGTCTAGTGGGACCCCCTTTGCGATTTTAGCCGGGAATTCCGAGGGGTGGTGTCGGCAGCGACGGGGTCTGAGCGTGTTTTGGCACCGGGTTGATGATGTTGGTTATGGAGGTGGTTCGGCCGGCAGTTAACGAGTAGTATCCCGGTTTGATGCCCACGTTGTACCCGGGAGGTTTGGCTACGGTATCAATGCCGTTTGGCACTTTGGACGCCATGTGGCTGGCTTTTGAGACTCTCGCAAATAATAAGACACCTGCCATTAACGGCGATTTTTGTTTTTATTGCCTGGTTCGTCGAACAGTGCGCGGTCATTCACCCCGTCGGGGCCCCGGCCCCCCAGTACTGGTCGCGGCCAGGGTCGGACGCCTTTCCAGTCGCCTTCATGGCAGACGGTATCGCACAATAATCCACTTGTGATGAACGTCAACAAATCCATCCCTGAATGCCTCTGACCCATGGCTTGACACCTCTTCCAACCGCTGGCCCGTAGACGAACACCATTACGCTGAAGTCTACGCTGACTTCATGTCCTTCCAGACCGATGACCCTCCCTCCTGGAGCGGTCTACGTTCATCGTCCGCTCGCGCCGCAGCACTCAACAAAAACTGAGGCCACTGACCTGCCACGAAGACCTACACTCCCTCAGACAGTGTAGACACCCCTTCCAAAACTTGAGCGGCATTTGAAACCACGACAACGCTCGGCGACGACGGCGAGGCGTTCCGCCGTTGGCAAGAACGCATGATCCGACACCGCCGTGAGAACAAACCCCCACGACCGAACAGACAGCACAGCCAGAAAAAACAAAGGCGTCGTTTCGGCCACTCGCGTGTGCAGCACCATGGCCAGAGTCAGCAGAACAAACAAAACGATGAATACAATACACACGCGGAACGAGGACACCAGCAGTCTAACTCTCACCATCACGGTGGTGGTTCGACCGCCTCTGCCTCGGGGAATTACCGTGGTGTGTCGGTTTCTCTTTTTCGAGGGCGCTCGTCGCATGCTGGTAAAGTATTCATGTGCTTCCCACTTGAGGACCTACTGCTATGTACGTACATCGAAGAATATGCCAGCTAGAAAGAAAAACGTTGGCTTTACGAGAGGCCTTTCATTCCTTTTTTTTCTCGTATACAACCAGAACAAATGTACCACCTGTATCTGATATTTTATACTGCTTGGTATACTATACTGCTGTACGAGTAGCCTATAAAGGAAGAGCAATCGATAAATCACATGTACATTCCAACTACACACTGGAACGGACGAACGGTTTTGTAGCTCGTGGTTCGTGTCGACCATGCAGGCAGGCGGTGGTCGCCCGCTTGTAGGTTCAACCGAACGCAATGCAAAACATATAAATATCCCCCGAGATCGCCCGCTTGTAGGCTCAACCGAACACAATGCAACACATATCAATATCTCCCTGATCTCTCCAGTAAAAATCTCTATCTCTCCCGAACTCTCTCCAATGCCGAAACATCTTTTTTTTCGTGGCTTGGATGTAGAGCACACCACGCCGCGGGCAACCAACCGCTAGCCCCCTAGACTGTGGGTCCAAATTATAAGCCGTCATCTACAGTCACTGGTCATACCCTCCACGAAGTGAGTTGACCGTGGCTTGGACCCATGCCGAGAGTCGAGATTAAAGGTCTGTCGCTGCATGAGTTGATGTTTATCAGCGTGTTGATAGTTCAGGAGGGAAATTGCCCCGTGTGAAAAACTTTTTTGAAAATTTATTCGTACTGCAGCAATGCTGCAGAATGCTGTAACAATTTGGTTGAAAAATAACTCACTCCCCCCGCTGTTCCCACATCGCTGCACACGAAGGAGCAGCAGCAACATACGAAACAGTAGCAGCAGTAGCACGAGAGTTTACACACACGCACAACTACTGCTGCTACTACTGTTTTTTATAAGAAACTAAAAGAGTACGTCAGCTGTGAGTTCAACCGATCGGCAGATCGATCGATACTCAAATTTGCAAGCTGCGTGAACCGATCGCGCGTTTTGCATTATTTCCCTAGCGATTGACTACTGGCCGGTGACTCCCCTGAATGCTACCAGGGTCGACGAGACGATAATACTTGTACCATTTCGTACACTGAAACAGCAGATCGACACGCGAAGGTCGGGGTACAAAATATTATCGAAAGTTGGTTGACTACACAGACGGGCACACTGACACCATGAAAATTGTTCAATATACTCCCTGGAAATGTTGCAGCAGATCTTGATGTACCAGCACATGAGTACGCACGTGTTTGTTGGCTAGTCTCACTATCGTACATGTTCTTGGCCTCTTCTGCTCTTGATATCTGAAACACACAGTATGCACACACCTGTGAGATTGCAGAGGGTGGTCCAACAGTGCAGGAGGTTAGGTGATGTTCGTGATTTCTGTAGGCAGACTAGCGAGTGACGCATTCTGATCCTACAGCTCTGTGTTCCGTCTCAAGCGTCCTGCCAGGCAATACGATCACTAGAGCTGTTTTTGTAGTGCTGCTACTCCTTTTTGTTTCTTGTTGCATTGATTCGCTTGTTACGTTGTTTTTCGTAGTGTGAATATGTGCGACTATTAATAGTACCTGGTATGGATACATACGCAGGCAAAAGTCTACCCTTTCGTCGGGGTTGAGAAAGAAGCGCGCCTATTATTATACCTGCATACGAAGCAGATTACTCCAGCTGGCGTATTGTACGTACGCTCACCTTACGGCTATACTGCCGAGTCCTTCACTGTGCTGCTGTAGGACTGTATATTCGCGAGGTGAGAGGGGGGGGCCAGAGGGCCGTACTGGCTGAACATTTTGCCACGTAAGGGTGCACGACCACGCGAACTAATTATTGTGGTGGGCAGGATGTATGTGGCGTTGTGGCCTGTGTGTGACATACGGCACACGGACGACGAGATCAAGTCCAAGACATTTTTTCGTCGGCTACTGGCGGAAGCCTGTGAATTGGTGTCTAAAAGCTAAATAAAACGAAAACTCGTGAAAGTACTACTGCTGGTGGAAAAGAGGTTTTGTTCGGTGAAGAGAGAGCCGTTAGTTACGAATAGCTGCGAACATTGGTATTGATTTTACCGGGTACAGTTGTACCGCATGCAGGGGGGAGCACATATAGAACTACATACTTAGATCACAACCCCTGAGCGTGCTCGGTTGGCGCATCCCTGGCCTCTCAGAGCTCCCACTTCCAAACCGCCTCCTTTTATTACTTGCCGGACCTTTCCAGCAGTTCTTTGTTTTCTCGGTCCTTTCTTCCTTTTTTCTTTTTTTGTTTCGTGTGCGTGCGTGTTCTCCGACCACGGCATCGCGGGAGGACCCGGCACCGTCGCGAGTGCCAGCGGGTGCTGGCGGGTAGAGGGGGGGTTGCAAGGAGCGCGGTCGCCGCTTTCGTGCCTAGGCGTCGCGTGTGCCTCGAGACACGACGAGGGATGCATGAACGGGCTTTGTCTGACTTCGATTTATGATTGTTGATAGAGTATGTACGAATTTATAAAGGTCGTTCGGGAGGGCAAGATAATATTCAAGCTGTGCTTATTTTTGCGACCATGCTGAAGTTGAAAAAGGGAGGTGTGCAGTTTGAACACCGACGTTATCGAGCTGGCGAACGACGGCCACGATGAGCACCGGGCTTCACGCGGGGGGGGCGACGGGGCTGATTGTGGCAGAGAGTCATAAAAGCTTTACCCGGACCGAATCGGTAGCGAGGTGGTCGCGAGAGGGGCGGGCGGCGTACGAGGCTGAGAGAGAAGGTCTTCTGTGCGATTTTTTCCAGTAGGCATTGTTTTTTTCCTTTTCTTCTTTTTGACCGGGTGTAAGGTGTTCCAATCAGGCAGAAAAATATTACACGAGAGGGGACGGGATTTTTTTTCCTTTCCGAGTTCTCGGTTTCATTTTCATTGTTTTTGCTGCTGTGCCGTGCTGTGCTTTGACTTTCTTCGTACATACAGTACAGACACAGAGCACATCGAAAGAAGAAATAAGTACAGACAGTAGTATCCTACCTGGGGTATGTCCGTACGTACGACATCCGCGACGCGAAGCGTATACGTATGTGGCATCCAAGCTGACGTCGGAGCTGTTTTTTCCTGAAGCATGGCGGCGGGACTCTTGGCATTATCAAGTCGCCGGTTTGCAATTACGATCCTTGAAAAACTAAACTCAATCGTGGACCTCTGTTCGCTTCACATAATTTGATGTACTTTTTTCCTTTCTGAGCGAAGCGCCTTGTAACCACTTACTTATATCTCACTCTCTGAGCGTGCTCGGTTGGTACATCCCTGGCCTCTCAGAGCTCCCACTTGGGAGTCGTCTCCTTTTTTGCTTTTGGCGGGCCTTTCCGGCGGTTCTTTGTTTTCTCCATTTATTTGTTTCTCTAGGTACTTTCAGTCCATTTCCCCTTCTTTCTTATTTCGTTCGGTGTGCGTGCGTGTACTCCGAATACGGCACCGCGGGCGAGCGCGGCACCGCCGGGGGTGTCAGCGGGTGCTGGCGGGTAGAGGGTGGGTTGCAAGGATTGGAAGGGACGCGGTCGCCGTTTTCGTGGCTAGGCGTCGCGTGTGCCTCGATACACGTGGGAAGCATGAATGTGCTCCGTCTGGCCTCTTGATCTGGTTCCGGTTATACTATGTACGATTATATAAGGGTCGTTGTGATATTCAAAAGAACATTCAAGCGGTGCTTATTTTTGCGACGAAACTAAAAATCAATGAGAGAACGACGCACTCTGAGTACTAACTTTCTTAGTAAACAAAACTATATAGTAATCAGTCATGGGCCTCTGTCCTCTTCGCAAAAATTGATTTACTATTTTCCTGAGCGAGCGTGGGGGGCGGCGTAGGCCGCCCGCGAAGCAAGACACCTTGTACCTACCTACTGTATGTCCTTGGCCACGCATGTCTTTTTGTCGTTGACGAGGAAGCTATACTACTAACACTACTGTACTACTATTTACTGGGGACCATAGTAAATAGGACATATTATATGGTTTACATATAAAACTACCTGGTCCGAGTATATTTCCTATTTTAAATATTTGGCCCTATTTACTAGTACTAGTTCTACTACTACTACTACTACTACTACTACTACTACTACTACTACTACTACTACTACTACTACTACTACTACTACTACTACTACTACTACTACTACTACTACTACTACTACTACTACTACTACTACTACTACTACTACTACTACTACTACTACTACTACTACTACTACTACTACTACTACTACTACTACTACTACTACTACTACTACTACTACTACTACTACTACTACTACTACTACTACTACTACTACTACTACTACTACTACTACTACTACTACTACTACTACTACTACTACTACTACTACTACTACTACTACTACTACTACTACTACTACTACTACTACTACTACTACTACTACTACTACTACTACTACTACTAACCCTACTACTACTACTACTACTACTACTACTACTACTACTACTACTACTACTACTACTACTACTACTATTACTACTACTACTACTACTACTACTACTACTACTACTACTACTACTACTACTACTACTACTACTACTACTACTACTACTACTACTACTACTACTACTACTACTACTACTACTACTACTACTACTACTACTACTACTACTACTACTACTACTATTACTACTACTACTTCTACTCCTATTACGATCTGCAGAACACGCGACAGACGCATGGATCTACCTTGCAAAACTGCCAGGATCATCCCCCTTTTGACGAAACATATGCGACGGGATTCTTAGCACTGGGCTCGGCGAGGCTTCTCGGTCCGCGTTTGTTTACATAACTTTGAACCATTTGATTTAATTGTGAAGCTGTTGGTCATCATGATATTTCCATGTTTGTCTCACGTAAGTGTTGTTCAACCGTGCCTTTCGGCCGGGTGACAAGGAAGCGACAAACGATACTCGTATGCTCTACTTCAACTTACTTGTAGTCGTCAACGAACGAGAACGGTATCAATGCAGTTCTATCATATGGAGGTGTACTTAAGTGCGCCTTGTACCTGGTATCTCTGGTGGATGCTATGTATGTGTCGTCAGCGGGCGAGCGGGGGACTCGGTAGGGCTCGACCCGATGTCGAGTGGGCGAAAGGGCTTCGACAAAATGCTGGCCCGCCAATGCGATAAATGACGCCCACACTCTCTACTTTCTGAGGAGGTGATCATCAGTAGAAAAATGATGAAGAGCACTAACTACTACCAGGGTAGAGGCTTAACATGTGTTTATTTTGATAGCAGGTTTATAATTTGTTCATACCGGTCTGAGCGTTGTACCTGGGATGAATGGGAGATTCGGCAGTGCTCGGCACAATGTAGGGTTAAGGGAAAGGGATGTGACAAATACAAGCCCGCCAAAACGATAGAGGACATCCGCTATTATTATGTATTTTCTCAAGAAGAGGTGATAACCAGAAGAACGACAACGGAGGGTAATACTACTGGTTTGTGGTGACTTCATTTCGATATTAGGCCTGCGGTTTGTTTATACCGACCTTGGCGCTGCATCAGTACTGGCGCCAATCTACTTGAGTTTAACAAGAGAGTGGAAAACAACATCTTGAAATATATTACTCGAAACCCAACACACAAGTGGGCATCAACGCTCAACTCAAATTTCCCATGATGAGGTGGGCATCACAGCAAACTCTATATAATGAACTAGAAAATATGTACCCCTTTGTCCCCACGGGGCGGGGTCATGATGAAGCAGTTAATTTGATGACATCTGTGTGTGAGGGTTTCTGTAATAATATGTGAGGCATTGAATTGGATATCGGCGAAGTTGTCATTGTTACCGATTTTTTCCCCCCGTTTAGTACTGTGCTAAATAAATAGATGCGCCTGTTGCAGCCCAGGCGTTTCTACCCTCTTCGTTACGCCAGACGACACGTCTACATGTCTTCCAGGTAGTTATCATGGGCCTCACACTATCAGAACAGCTTATTATATAGGTGACACCAGAACAGCTTCTACATTAATGTCACCCTGTACACTCACGCGTTATTGTTGGGGTTAAAGGTTTGTGTTGTTTGTGTAGCTTGGCCCATTTAAAGTCATTTCGTGGACACAGGTTCGATATTCGATGTTACAACAATATTTTCGTGTAGGGTGTCAGATTTGGCTCCTTCAATCGTGAGGTCGGAAGGGGTACGATGTCTTCGGTCGAGGGTAAACACGGTGCTTCGGTGGAATGAGGAATGACGCGACACTTCTATGTAGAAGCATGTACGTCAAACATACACATTGGTTAACGAGACAGCGGTGTGGTGCTATGCAGTGCGGTAGGGTGTAAGTTAGCCGATAGTATGACAAATTTCGTGTCCAGCAGAGGGCTCCCCGGGCTCAAAAATTACGTAGGCTTTGTTAATCAGCAGATCGGTTTGTAATAATGTTTGAGTTCAAACTCAGAATGTAAGATCCAGGCACTAGTGGCGTCTTGGTTTGGCGGTCATAGCGAACACAACCCTAACCCTAACCCTATAGGATGCACTGGTCGGCAATTTACAAGTGCACGCAATATATATGTCTAGGTGAACCCGAAGATTCCTTCGCTAGTCTCACAATAGAATCACCATGTAGGGCGCCTACACAATATATTGTACATATTATTATTATTATTATTATTATTATTATTATTATTATTATTATTATTATTATTATTATTATTATTATTATTATTATTATTATTATTATTATTATTATTATTATTATTATTATTATTATTATTATTATTATTATTATTATTATTATTATTATTATTATTATTATTATTATTATTACTATTATTATTATTATTATTATTATTATTATTATTATTATTATTAATATTATTATTATTATTATTATTATTATTATTATTATTATTATTATTATTATTATTATTATTATTATTATTACTATTATTATTATTATTATTATTATTATTATTATTATTATTATTAATATTATTATTATTATTATTATTATTATTATTATTATTATTATTATTATTATTATTATTATTATTATTATTATTATTATTATTATTATTATTATTATTATTATTATTATTATTATTATTATTATTATTATTATTATTATTATTTTTAGTATTATTATTATTATTATTATTATTATTATTATTATTATTATTATTATTATTATTATTATTATTATTATTATTATTATTATTATTATTATTATTATTATTATTATTATTATTATTATTATTATTTGCCTTGTGACAATGTGCAGGGCGTTATTCATTCAAAATAAAGAAGCTGACATAATTAATCGAATACCACTAACTTCATCGAACCAATTCTCCTTCCCTGCTTGTACCCTCTTGCACCCCCACCATTTACCGAGATATTTTACCTACTATGTATCTACACGCCACGCTTCCTACTCCGCATCTACATTCCACCCCCACGCCATGGGAAGTAGTCCTCCCTCCTCCTCCCTTCTCCCCCTGACGGCCTGGCGGTCTCGCAGGGCGAGCTTATACCGGTGCACTCTGCGCGAGATCGCGACCTGGGTAGTCACCGATATGACCTGGAAAAGGTACGTTCGCAGTTATGCATTGAGATCGGGGCTGAAATGAACACTTCCTCGTCGTTCCCGTTGAATCAATATTCAACAAAGTTGGACGTGACGAGCAATGCGTGGTCGGTAAACGTGTGCGTCCTGCCGAAGGTGACGTTTACACTGTTTGACCCAAACTCTTACGTAGGTCGATGGTTGGTGCCAACCCTTAACCCTCGCGCCATCCTCCACCAAAAGTCTCAGCTTCCAGCACAGAAAATCTTCCCCTCGACGCCTTATGTCGGAACTATTATGTTGTAGTTGGAAGGGCGGCCGCAGTTGTTCCTTCTATCCTGGCGAAGCTTTGAACCCTATCAAAATCCGACAGCCACACCAACGGAAAGGCATATATAAATTTCTCATGAGCATGAGAGAAATTACCCTCGTAGCCCGCACTCGAACTCACTCCAGGAGGCAGCCGTTACGCTGCAGCAAGGCTGGCGTGGTGAACTCGAAACGTCGTACGACGTAGCCTCCGTTGAGGCTGGCTAATATCACGTTTTCTCGCCGCTGTTTGTGTAGTCGATGGCTTGCTCGGAATCGTTTGCGTACAGCTCTTGCACTGGCTGGTAAAACCCGTGCGTGCAGTCCTCTAGGTAAACCAGCAGACGGGTGGATTTGCCCCCACACACAAAGACAAAAACAAACACACAAACACAAACATAAAGGCGATCATTTCGTTTTTAAGTACGAAAACGTCAAGGTTAGACGCAACCTGACAAAGAAGGTTATTTCCGAAAGAAGTAAACAAATAAATGTCTTCGCGGTTTGAGCCCGGTCTTTACTCTTTCCATCACCATTATGATAACTATGATATCATCGCCCTAGATAAATGACCGAAATCTAGGCCGTGGTGACAAAACAGGCCAATAAGCGTCCCGGTGGGAAAATAACAAGGACATAGGAACACGTACTCCTCAGTATATTCCAGAATCGCTTCAACAGCAAATAACCCTAGGAAAACTCAAACGGGTACAAGGGTAACGACTGAACAGACACAAAACAAAAACATGCACGCGCTCAGGGCGCGGGTGCCGAGTGTAGAGTCCGAGCATTTAGGGGCTCCTGCTTTCTGGTAGCCCCACATCCTTTGGTGGGCGCTCCTGACAACAAGATGACCAGGCACCAAGCGGGTAGAAACACAGGACAAACTAATACAAGAGGCGGAAGTAACAACTTGGGTCGACGCAACACATATAATGGCTGAGCAGGCAGGAATGGCACCGACTGGAGCAACGAAGAACAGGGCACCACGCAACGAAGAACAGTGACTGCCGCACAGCAAGCGGTAGTCGTGGGATATCTGAACTGGTCAGAGGGTCTGTGCCATGTTTTGAATACTCCTATTTTATTGTTCATTATTATCATGGACTGAGCCAATTTGTCGGAGCCCAAGCCAGTGTAGATTTCGTCAGCCAGCAATACCTCCAATTTCCGCTCTTACTCCGGTGGGATCTCCATTGCAAATTATCCCGCCCTCGAGCCCACCTTGCAGTAGTAGAATACGAGTTTTTTAAGCAACCAACGACGACCAAATGCCAACTTTTCATGTCTACCTCCCTGCCACGCTTCAACGAGAGTAACTGTGCATCATTCGTCGACACACCACCTGTATGTACCAGGCATATAGTTCCGGCACGGTTGCTATTTTTCTCGATCTTAACATTGCCCCTTTAAAGTACCCCTGCCAATTCGTATCTAAGCAACACGCTGGTACTGTTTGCGGGCCACGAAGCACGTTGCCTCGTTTGGTGAATGGTGCATAAAATACGCTCAATGTGTCGTCGGGATTTACCAGAGCGCCTTGACACGAAAGTCTCAACTCTTCGCTGGTTTACTCGCACCAATATTTCTTTGCCATCACCATAGACACTAGGTTAGTACATTAGCATCTCGCAAAACCGCAGACGGACACCGTCGGACAGGCGGTAATATCTCCTCAACGATTGGCATTGACCCACGCCATTCCTGAGCCAAAAGCACAGTCTCAATCAATATCGTGACGATCATGACCACGTTTGCAGTGATAAGCACCCATCCGAGTACTGTCAACTTCCTGGACTCCTCTTGTGAAGCATCTGCTTTCATCACAAGCGCAACGTACATGCTAGCCAAGATCACGCCGTTTCCCCAACGGTACAGGTTCGTATCTGTGTTTCTTTCAAAGGGAGACAATGACTCAGAAACGAACAAGAACACCAACGCCAGCGACAGCACAATTGCTATCTGGTTAAGACTTTCCGGAAAGAAAAACACTGAAGACGCAGAAAGCGATATTCGGCGACCGCACTCCACGACTTCGTAATAGTATCGCGATGGCTTGTACGTGCCCCAAATGCTGTTGAACGGCTTCAGGTGTCCCATAGTTTCCCTGCTATACATTTTAAGATGCTTGCGGTTCCGAACCAGCCACCACAAAAAAAAAGCGGGAATACCTAAAGGGTAAACAACGAACATCAGGCTCGCGTAAGCAGTGTACGCTTTATGCTTTGAGCTCGAGCACGTAAGGCTGTAGTCGGCTTGTAGGTACAGGACTGAGTCGTCAAGGAGATCACATCGAAATGTCTGAAATATCGTAGAGGACACCGAGGAGTAGACGAAAAAAACAACGACCAAAGCTGCGGATATATGCTGGTTCCGCACAGCGATCACTCCAGGGTTGGAGTTTCTGTAGTCCTTCTTGGCGACGCAATAGGAGCCAGCCAACATCAATAGCACCAACAGGGGTGTTATCGTGGCGAGTAGAAGACGGTCGTAAAAACCGGGTGAAAAGAAACATGAGTACCACGCAATGATGCCGATGTCAAAATTGACGAAGCTGAGGTAAGCGAGGAACGTCTCGTACTGCCTTGGATATACCGCCTCGGCTATTGATGATATCTGCAGAGAAACGCAGCGGGAAGTACAAATGAGAGGTGAAAGGGCGGCACTTAGCGATTTGCCGGGAGAAAGTGATTTTTTGGCGGAAGAGAACCGAGTTGTACAGGTTCTCCAGTATGTATACCCAAAGCACGCAGTTAGCTCGACCTCGAAGAAATTAGAAGCATACCCGGGACATAGCACGCACTCGCAAATTCATGAGGGTCTAGACATCCTTGCCAAGTAACGGCGACTAATTAACAGATATTGCTCTGAATCGGTCATGATGTGGCAATTCCTCCATTTGTTCGTCTCACGCAGTAACCACTACCTGGTATCTATTTCGGCCCATCTCTTCTATTTATTGCCTTCATGTTCAATAGCAAACGCAATCAGAAAAATACATAGCACCGTTCTCGAACACCTTTAGCTAGACCATGGTCTTTGTGGGCAATGAGGTCGGTGTGTTTCCGATCAGTTGTATGTTACTCGCATCCGAGCTTTATCGAGGAAACCACCTCTCGACGTCTGCGTGTTCTGGGACCAATACGTTCAGGGTTGTTATTCGTTCTGTTATGCACATAACTAGGTTAAGAGAAAGTTTACCATTCACCACTACTTGGGTGCCCCGCTTGTTTTGCTGCAGATAAACTGATTAACGAACATTCCTGCAAAACAAAGCACACAATTTGAGGTTTCTAGGGGGGGTGATAGATGGTATACTACCCAGTCAACGACTCCCGCATACATCGCCTCCAATATCCACTCCTTAAAGCTGGCGACGCGATGCTGGAACACACGGCGACGCGAATTGTATGTAAAATAAACCCTAACCTTAACCCCCGACCTCACCCTATTGCGGTCAACGAATCAAAGTAATAGCAGTTAGCACCCGAAACAACATCCGATCGCTAATCCCACGCTGAAGCGCCAGCACTTCGTCACACCTGAA